>CM077087.1:24104163-25546663 GCA_039513925.1 Platanthera zijinensis | reverse complement strand
TCATAACCTTTGTCAGCCAAACATGTATTTTATGGGAGTGTCATTTTTGTGCAAACTCACCCAAGAAAAAAAAAAGCTATGTCAAAGTGAGCTTATTAAGTGATTTATGTCGTGCAAACTCTTTTGTGAAGCAGCCTTAGCTCTTGCACTCAATTGAGTATACCTTAGAGCTTGCATGCACATTTGGTGGAAGGTTGGACGCCTAGCTAAATATTTTCTTTGAATTAAAGCTCCGTTTGGCACGGTGGTGGCGGTCACCTAACAAATATCATCAGTTTGAACATAAAAGTGGATGAAGTTTCTTAGACGGGCATTAACGAATGATAATTTAGCCCTCATGCTCAAGACATCCCAACATTAAAGTTTAATTTAGGAATTACCATCAAACTTAAATCAACGGCTATAAAATTAAAGGTACTAACAAATTGGCACTTAGCAAATTGAGCATCAGAAACTGTAGAGTAATTGTGCACTGGAATTGGTCGTACGCCGATTTACAATATAACACTGCATAAAATTAATTACGCTTTGTTGGCAAAGGGTTAAAAATTCAATCGGGAATATCTAACGGCTATGTGTGCATCCATCTCACGCACGTATCTCGGCACGAGTGCTGATGCAATGATAGTCATTGGATGGCGCACCGCACAGTGCAGTACAGCACCCCCCCCCCCCTTTCCTCGTGTATAGCCTGATTGTCCATCCGTGAAGCCTAATGGTTGAAGGTCTTATGTATTTTGGACTATTATTTATGTAATTTGGGATTTATGTATTGCATTATATACTTTAAATCTTAAAATACAAGTTCAGTATCATTCAAAGCTAAATAACTTAGCCCTCACACATAAATCACTCTTTTCTCACACATAAATCACCTCATTTCTTCAAAAGGTCATCATAAACCACTCATTTGTTACACATATATAAACCACCTTCATTTCTTCCACCATGAATGGTCACAATAAATCATCCATTTTTAACATATAAATTACTTAGGGTCCGTTCCTTTGGACAGTATTGGTCATCATAAACCACACACGCACGGGTGCCCATTGCGTGCGCGCAAGCCGCAAGGGCGCACGTGCGCGCCGGCGGCAGCCGCCGTCGCCGAGCAACCAATCCGGGCCGCTCAGACCACCAGGAGGGCATGCTCGTCATTTGGGAAAATTGGTGATCCAGATAAACGGAACGGAGCGACATCATTCACTAACTCAAAATTCAAACGGACGCAATTACCAATACACCCCTCTAAGAAAGCTATAAAAAGGCCCTCATGCCTTCATTTGAAGACAAAGAACTTCAAAGACTAGAGAGAGCTCTGTAATATTGTGGCGAGAACGTGAGATTTAGACCGGGAACTGATTTTTTGCCCATGCGCTATTTTTTGCTCAGGCGCACTTTTTTGGCTCAATCTAAGTGTGATTCTTTCATTCAGGCGTGCTTTTTTCGCCAGTACAAAAATGACTGGGTGAACTTTTTTCGTCCAAATGAGCTTTTATCGTCCGGGTTTTATTGTTGTTTGCGTTCTTATAGTTTACTTTTCATTCAATTCTTGAAAGTCAACGTCTTCAATCCAAACAAAGAAAAGTGGCATGTCAATTCATGCGAAAAAAATAATATACAACAAATAAAATTGGAATTAAACTGAATGTCAATTCATGCATATATTGACATTGGATTGAAGGCTAATTCTTGAAAACAAATGTTTTACGAATGAAAGGATCCTTACTTTTTTTTCATGTCATGAATGCCTTCATCCATAATCCACCTCCTTTTCACATATAAAGTACTTCATGAATGATCACCATAAATCACCTCCTTTCCACACAAAAACACATTATTTTCTTCTTATTATAAATGACCATCACAAATCATTTCCTTTTCAGAGATAAACCACATCATTTTCTTCCTCATTCAAAAATTTGATCAAAACCATCATAATGATGGTCCAATCGCCTTAAAATAGGCATGGATACTCATGTTGTAATCATTCTTTTATGAATGAAAATTGCTACATTGTTCTCCACTTGTGCTCTTTTCCCTCTCAGTGATAGACAACTAAGAGTGAGACTGTACTACCCTTGAACACGAATTATCAAGGAAGGAGCAAGTACTGACTCGAAAAAAGACTGTATGATCGGTATTAGTTCGAGTTATCCCTTCAACTAAGAAAATGCAAAATTAATTCGGCCAGCTAGGGTATTACTTTTTCAAATCCCTACTGTTTTTTCTCCATATTTGCTTGGTCAAGACACTATCTATTGAGAACTCCTCGCATGCCACTACAATATTGACCATTGCATCTCTGAATTGCTAGTTGTCGTTAAGTTAATTTTCGTATAGCTAAACTTTTAATGTAAAGTAACCCTAAATCTCTAAAATAAATCGTGTCTCATCTTAAGTTGTCTCATCTTCATCTTAGAATAAATCAGATTTAAATGAAACAAATAGTTAAAAAAGTTTTGATCTTTTTTCATCCACAAGATAATAAAAGAGATAAAATTTTAACGCATGTAAATGGTTAAAGAAGTTCAAAATTCTCCAAACTCTTGTTATAGTTGGGCTAAAAACAAAAGACTTTTAAATACAAATAAATCCATTTTCATTCATTTTAAAAAAGGCAATAGCTTAGAGCCTTATAGAAATCATGATAATATTTATTTATTTTATTGAAAGAAATAAAATATTAGAGCACAAAAGTCCAAACAACAAATTGTAGAATATACTTAACCAAATGGAATTATAAGCAATATAATAAACCTTGTCTGGTAGCCTGCATTGGAACTTAGCAATTGATTATGTCTGATTAATAGTCATGGACACCACTGTGACAACATTCACACCCTCAAACCGTTGACTTTGTCAACATTTTTGTCCACCCACAAATTACAAACAATGTTGACATTATACATGAGCTGTGCAATTCATTTCCAAAGCAATTAAAGTTATTAAAAATAAAGCATGAAATATTCTTTGGGTTTTTTTATTTGATATATAATTTAATTATATGATTGATGCCTACATATGGTTTTTATATTTAATATAGAAGCCAATTATTGTCTCTAAGAGAAGTAAAATATTTGCTAAATCATATTAAATAAATAAATAAAAAATTTAAGGGTTATTAAAAAATATTAGAGAACATGTTTCTATAGCAACAAAGACAATGTCTTGTTCACTAATATGGATAATAATTGTTTGACTTTTGAGAAGATTAAAATTGGCTCAAGATGAATCATAATCTCCCTTGCCTCATTTGTTGGCTTGTCAATTTCATTGGACTTCGTTCGTTTCAAAGGAATTTAGGGGTGGGAATTGGAATCGACTTAATTTCAAATTATGTAATAATTAGAATTGAAGTCAATTTCAATTATATTATTCAGATGATCTCAGAATTCAATGATTATAATAGAAAATTAAATTTTAAAGCAGAGGCAGAAATGTAAATCCAAAAAATAAATTAGATATCAGTGTCATACATAACCATAAAAATAAATTCGATCATAATCTCGCCGGAGAAGAAGCTAGGGAATGCTCGAAGGGAGATGGGGACGGGATTTCTGCTGCAATGAATTTCCATGGCCTTTCCAATGCCGCTAAAAGGCAGAATTGGAATTGGGAATTTAATTCCAATTCATTTACTGCAATTTTTGATTAAAACGAATGGGTACAACTTTGGTGGTCAGTCTATGAATTTTAGTTCTATATTTATTTCTGCCAAGTATTATATGAGATGCTGAACACTTTTTTGAGTTAAATCTTTATATACATTCAACTTATGCAACTATACAATTAGCTCCAACTCTCCATCATTGATTTTTTTTTTTTAAAACAAACATTTAAATCTACAATGCATAGCTGGCCCACAAGATTGCTGAAAGAAATAAACTAAAAAAATTCAAAAGGCTATTTGATGCTTCAACCACCTAAGGGGAAAAGTGGGAAGACAGCAGAGAAAAAGAAAGAACATTACCACAAATAGGGGCACGAGAACATCGGCTTCGTCTGGCGCAAGCTATGGGGGTTTGATCGGTGATGGTGTGAAACTGTAAATGCAGGGGGTGTCAATTTACCAACATTTTGAACTTCCATGACTTAAACTTTTTTGGCATATATTTTATTTTGTGGGGTCTTGGGGGTGGGGGTCATGAAGCGTGAACACACATGCATGACTGTGATGAGGTTTTGACCTAAAATATTATCTTGAAAAAAAACACTGTTTATGACCATACCTC
Source organism: Platanthera zijinensis (assembly GCA_039513925.1). Classification (NCBI taxonomy): domain Eukaryota; kingdom Viridiplantae; phylum Streptophyta; class Magnoliopsida; order Asparagales; family Orchidaceae; genus Platanthera; species Platanthera zijinensis. The sequence continues at coordinate 25,542,428 of CM077087.1, read as the reverse complement.
CCAAACACTGCCTACGTTATTAATAACTGCGTTCACAAACACCACCGTCATTGTCCCGCTGCCCTCCCATACACTGCCTTAAAAGTTAAAAGTATTGACATACAAACATAATAGATGTACCCACATGCGAGCATATAATGGTTGAGATATCGTGCAAAGGAATCTTACACAAAGTAAAGGTGACAGAGAGTAGCATCAAATCCATAAGAAATGAAGAGCAAAGCTCCTTGCAACAAAGATGTCAATAAGAAGAAAAAATCATATATTTTTATTCTTAGGGGCCAGTTGGTTCCCTGAAAAAGTTTCACTGAGTATATCACAAGTTTTTCCCCAAATTTTTTTTAAAAAAAAAATCATATATCTGGCAAAACATGATACTTCGCCAGAAATTTCACAGTTATTGACGGGGTAAAAGGGGTCTATCATGCTTATAAATTGCATAAAAATCAAACACTCTTCTGAATAAAATCCGCAATCTGGTTTAATATCTGAACAAAAGGCCAAAGAAAGGAAAGCCTACACTCAACTGTAGAATTGAACTCAAATCTCAAATCTGGGACAAAATCCTACATATGTGGGAACCTTGAATTTGTATTTATGGAACCAACTCTCTGGTTAGCTCTAAATAATTAACTGAACATTTGACTATTTCACAGTCATGCACCTGTTTTTTTTACTGGATTCTTCACTATTATAAGATCTGACAGCAAAAGAATGAGGACTTCTTCCTAGGCAGCAACTCCTGAAATTTTTTTAAAAAACACAGGTAAAATGTTAGGAATAATCCATATTCATTATATGTAAAGTCAGTAGGATAATAAGCTGATAATTTATTTCAGTGCAAAGAACAAAAGTAAACACGGTCTGTTAGGTCGGCATGCGATCGAAGCTGAAGTTACGAATTAAAATCGCTGTAATTGAGGGTTGAGGCGGGGCTTTCTGCAACATGGTCAACACTGATTTGGCAATTTGGCTTTATGCATCAAATTCTCGATGAGTTTTAGGTTCCGTTTGGCGTGGAGTTTTTGCTCCGGTGAGTTTGGATAAAAACTCCATCGTGATAGAATGTATGTTTGGCATGACAAAGGTTATGACCGCTACACAAAAGAAAATTAGCTATGAACATAAAAGTGAATGAAGTTCCTTAGGTGAGGTCGGGCGTTCAAGAACGACGGTTCATAACCACAGCGTTCATGACTGCCGCCTCCATGCCAGACGGATCCACCTTGACGCAGGGTGAATCTATAGGCGGCAGATAAACTGCGACATAACCCTGCATGTTATGCAGATCTGACGGTTAGATCACAAATTAGATAATAAATACTATCATCTCACTCAGAATATTGAAAGCAAGATACAAATAATTTATTAGCGCAAATAAGCTTAGGTTTTCTCCACGTGGAGGGCCAAAACTAGAGCGCATGTCGAATAAAGTCCTGCAAATCACAATATTTATCTAACAAACTACTATCATATGAGATATCCAAACCAATATGATGTCTAATCCGATAAATAAATGTAGAAAAATAATAATCCAATACAACAATATTCACTAAATAGTGGGATGACCAAGACAATGAAGATTTCGGATCCCGATGCGTAAATCAGCGACCGGAAGTGGAACCGGCGGCATGGAAATAATGAAGGTGGCTGTCCTCGGTGGCGGGAGATGAAAACGGGCTGGAAATGGACAGATCCAGCCACGTAGGTAGAGATCCGGGCGGGGGTGGGAAGATACGATGATGTTGTAGCCGATCGGGGCTAGGGAGTGTTGAGCGGGTGGAGGGAATAGCGGATCGGGGCTGGTTTGTCCAGATCTGGACAAACCCAATAGGGATGGCTGTGAGAGTGGCTCCACGGGGTGGGGGAGGCTTGGAGGCAAGGAGAAGAGGCCAAGGACTGAGGGGCGGCTATTGTGGAGGAGTCCTCTAGGCCGGCGGTTGCTGTAGGGAGGATGGAGGGGTGGTCGTTGGCTGGTAACAGGGGGGAAGAGCCCAGGCAACAACTGATGTAGGAAGGGAAAAAGGGGCGGCGGGTGGCTTGCTGGACGGGAGGTTGTGGAGGCCGGCGATTTCAGGTAGGGGGAAAAAACTATATAGGATGAATAGTAAATTTCATTATTGCACAGTAGAAGAGTAGAAGAGAATAGATAACTGCATTTTTTAGACATCAAAACGAGGATGGATTTTGGGGGCTGCATCGGGTGGAGGAAGGGTTTGAGGCTTGGAAAATGGAGGATAGGGTTAGGGGAAGGCTTGGGGAGGAAGATGTCAACCTAGGAGTCGTCACCTAGGATTCCACGGAGTCGGCACCGTGGCTTTATCGTTGGATTCCGGGAATAACACTCTCCAAAATCTGCAATGCCTTGGATCAGCCCCTAACACCTCTATTTATAATAACATGAAGACTCAGGCATCTCCAATCAACGGCTATGATTGGCCGGGGGGAAAACCACTTAAATATAACAATAATAAACCAAAATATATAAAGTAATATATGATCTCGACTCGCGACGCGGATTCGGACACATCTGCGGAGTCTGATCGTCGATCCGGGCATGCCATATATGGTAAGTCGTCAAATCAGCCCTGAACGAGCCCAAAGCTCGTCCTCGTCTCTGTTCTGCATCACACGCCCTCCATTCTGCACCGCTCAATTGTCAATGCTCTCATTCCCACCGCTCCAACTCCCGCGCAATATCTTCCACACGACGCTCACCCACGGCGTCTCCCATACAATATCTTCAGCTGAGCCCTCCGCACACCAGCGACGTACGACTCCAATCAATCATGCAGTCTCCCCGCTGATTGTGCTCCTACCAGCGACGACGTCCAACCCTGTCGACGCACGCCTCCAGCCGAAAACCTCTGCGATTGACGTTCCCTGTCGAAGAGGACGTGACATCTCAGTGGCGACCCAGACGCAAGCTTTGGCCAAGTCGGACTCATCTTCCGCTCCCGTCGTCATCGACAACATCCCTGCCACATTCAGCTTCGACGCATGCGTCAAACCCCGCACCTGTGCGTGTAATCCACGCTATAACTCCTCGATTTTGGTGATTCTCACGCGTGTTTTATTCCTAAATTGGATCGTGAGTCGCGGGGGCCTAGAAATTACTATCATGATCCAGCCATAATCAAGCGAATTGATTTCTCGAGACCATCACATCAATTAATAGCATGAGCGGCAAGTTGCCATGGATACGACTGTCATCGGTTCGATGTTACAAGAATTTACGGCCTCCATGGAAACTCGTCGTCAAGACGCCAACGCTCGTCATCAAGACGACATGACCGCACCCTTACGCAATTTTGATGATTTGATAGTCATCATTTTGCCACAGCTTCCACCAACACCATCGTCGCCTCTCCTCGTGCAGCTGTCTTCTTCGTCAGCCGACAACGTGTCACCGCTTCTCCCATGGGCACCTGCTCCACCGACCCCTGCTTTGTCGGTTCCTCTGGCTATCTTGCCGCTTCCTCTGGCCCCGCTCATGTCGGCCCCTGCTTTACCGCCCCCCTTGAATCCCTTCCTTTAGTCGGCCGATCCCAGGTCGACGTCGTCATTTCTGCCTTACGTTGCTCGCTCTTCGCCCGAGATACCGTTGTTCTGCTCGTTCATCACCAGCATTTCTACCTCAATCTCCGATGCAGCAACACGATACCGAGAATTATTTTGGCGCGAAATCAAAGAATCTGACGATCATGGAGTGCAAGCCTCGTTCGAGCTTGAGGGCAAGCTCGATTTAAAGGACGAAAGAGATGTTACGGGTTCTTTTATGGCGTTATTTAGTATTAATTATTTCTTAAGATGCATTTATTCTGTCTTAGAATCGCGTTCTTATATGTCGTTATTTAGGTTGTGTCTTTATGAGCTATCCTTTTTAGTCGCATGTCCAAGTCTGCCGTTATTTCCTTTGTCGTTCTTTTCATTTTTGTGTCGATTGTAAGTCATATTTAAAGGACTCAGTGAGTCTTGTATTGGTATGAATGAAGAAAGTCTATTTTCCCTAACCCTAAAAGAGATCTTAGAAGCTCTCTCTCTCTCTCGAGCACGCCCCACTTAGGCAGTCGGGGTCAAGGCTCCGTAGTATCTCCGCCACCGTCATCTCCACCTCCGGCCTCTCCTCCGGTAACATCCAAGTAGACCCATAACAATAACCTAGTCCACAATATATTTACATGGATTGGGTATATGACATGGATTATAGAAAATCCATATATTATATAAGTAAATAAAAGTACTAGAAAGAATAAGAGGTAGACATAATGCTAAAATCAATAGAAATAGTTCAAAAAGAATTGTGAATAATATGTTTAGCTCATGAAATGATCATTAGGAATGAATGGAAATTGAAAATTCATAAAGCCAATCTTAATTAGTTTGGGCAATGAATGGTGATGTTGATGACTGCACACGCATCTGAGAGAGAGCAGTAATGAGTTGATCATGTGGAGAGCTTCAAAATACTCAAAGTATGTAATTTCATCACGTGAGAACTAGAAAAAGATAAGCATAGCGATAAATTTAGATCAATTTAACTTGTAGAAACTAATATAGATACAAACATATAGATTTATGGTTACGTTAGACAAGGTGATAGCGGTCGTGAATGCGGTAGTTATGAGCTGTCGTTCGTGAAAGCCTGACCTCACCTAAGGAACTTTAATGGGGAGCCATCAGATCGCACACCAGGAGAGGTACGCCGCAAAGCGGGATCCACGTTCGTATATTCGCACAGGAAGGCTTGATCGGATCGCCGATCCGACTCCGCGGATGTTTCCGGATTGTTGCCGTGAGTCAAAACCATATATTATTTTAGTATTTTCGCATTTATTTTCATGTATTTTGAGGAACCCACCTCCGTCCAATCATAGTCATTGATTGTGGGATGCCCTAATTTGTTTTTCTTATAAATAGGAGAGTAAGGGCTGGTTTTGAGACGATTGCAGAATTTTGGAGACAGTTTTTCCGGATTCCAGTGATCACCCCTCGGTGCTAACATCGTGGAGCCCTAGATGACAATTCCTAGGCTGGTTTTCTTCCCCCATATCCTTCCCTTAACGCTTGCCATCAATTCCTCCCACCAAATCCTCATCTATACCCGCTACAACCCCTAATTCCGGAACCCTAACAGCCGCTGATACGGTGTTGTTGTTACTGTGTCGCTGCTACAGTGCCGCTGCTACAGTGCCTCTGCTACAGTCCCATTGTTGCAGTACTGCCACTACAATCCCACAGACCCCTCCTCTCCCATTTCCCACCGCCGACCTTCCTTTTTGGGCTGTCCAAACAGCCCGCCGACCTCTCCCCCTGCCTTATGTTACGCCTCCGGACGACACCCGCTTATTTGGGAGTCAATACACACGTCGACACAAGAGATCTGAAGGAAACAACGGGGATGAACAAACCGGTTCAGCCCCCACTACCTAAATGGCGGATCAGGGGGGCTGAACCAACCCGGTTCAGCCACCATTGGGGCCGGCCGGCCCCCTTGGCCTGCCGGCCTTGGTCTGGGTATAAATATACTCGGACCCCCTCTTGAGGAGCTATGGAAGATTATTATCAGGTATCATCTCCTAACCCTAATTTCTCCTCTTAGTCTTTTAGTTCTCTAGATCTATCTCTCTCTCCCACCTTTTCCCTAACATTTGGTATCAGAGGCTCTTTTCTTCACCATAGTAACCACTCGAACGCAAGAGGAAATCAGGCGCTTGGAAACCCTAGAGGAAAATCTCGTAGGGTTGACGGATTCGGTGGCCGCAACCGAGGAAAACGTGAAAACTTCCACCCAAAGGTTCGAAGAACGGATCGACACCTGAATGGAAGAGATCAGGGCGTTATTGGCACAAAACTTGAAGGGTAAGGCTGTGATGGAGGAGGATCCGGGCGGATCTCCCACTGCAGGAGTCGATCCGCACCGGATCGACATCAACGGAGGCCAGACGGGCTCGGTAAGGGGAGCGGGCGCCACGCAAGGGGCCGGATCGAGCATGGGAGGCGTCGGCCGGGTCGGAGCAGGCGGGGGTGGCCCTGTCGGGGCCGGATCGGGCACGGGAGGCGGTTCCGGGTTCGGATCGGGCGTTGGAGGCACCGGCGGGTTCGGATCTAGCATTGGTGGGCACGGCGGGCTCAGATCAGGCGCAGGAGGCATCGGGGGGTTCGGCGCGTCTGGAGGTGGCTCTGGCGGGATAAGATCGGCTGGATTTGGATCCGGCGGGCACGACGCAGGCGGCGGAGTCCCCGGTGGGTTCGGCAAAGCGGGTTTCAGCACCGGTGGGGGTGGCTCTGGCGATTTGGGCGCTAGAGGGGGTGGGTGGCCGGTTCCCCCATATGTAGGAGGGGAGGGCCTGCTACCTCATCCAGCAAGAGGAAGCATGCAGTGGGGTGGTGCTCCGGCGGCGGGGCCATTTCGTCGTGGCTTCCCGGGCATGCCTTTTGAACACGAAGAACCAAGGAGACCGTCGGGATTTGGATAGGAGGTGGGGTGGCGTGGACAGGTCGGTCAGCGGTCGTACATGCTGCTGAAGCTGACACGCATGAATTTCCCTTGATATACTGGAGGGGACGCCTTGGAATGGGTACAGAAGGCGGAGTATCCGAGGTACAGTGCAACTGACGTCCTTTCACTTGGAAGACGACTCTTTTCAGTGGACGCAGTGGTTCCTGCGGGGACGAGATTATGTGTCGTGGGCGGAGTTTATTGACGGGTTCACCGCTCGGTTCGGGCCCTTGGAGTTTGAGGACTTTGAGGTCCTCTTGCAAAAGTTACGTCAGAGGGGTACCGTGATGGAATACAGAACGGAGTTCGAAAAGTTGGCAAATAGGGTGCACTGGGAGGAGAGGACACTCCTAAGTTGTTTTGTCTCTGGGTTGAAGGACCACTTAAAATATGAGGTTCAGACGTACATGCCCTGCATCTTGAATCACGCCATCAGTCTAGCCCGCATTCAGGAAGAGCGGTTCAACATGCAGCGGTCCCACACTGCAGTGAGGCCCACTACTACACCGACGACTGCCAAGAAGGACCCGCCGGTATCCGGACGGCCTATGGTGACGCGACTGTCGTGGGGTGAGTTACAAGCAAGAAAGGAGAAGGGACTCTGTTTCAACTGTGACGAGAAATTCACGGCGGGCCATAAATGTCAGAAGATACAAGTCTTTATGTTACAGGACGATGTGGAGGATGACTCGAGCCCAGAGAAGCAGCTCCCCACCGAAGACTTCGATCTGACCGAGTTCGGGGTTTCCCTACATACTATGGAAGGGTGTACCCCTCCTCCACCTACTATGCGACTTGCGGGGAAGATCAAACAAGAGAAAGTGACGATTCTGGTGGACAGTGGGAGTACGCACAATTTCATCCGTCCTTAGGTGACCCAGCGGGTTGGGCATGTGATTGATACGGGGGCTGCCTTCCAGGTTGTGGTGGTGGACGGAAGAAAGTTGCAGTGCGAAGATGTGTTAAAAGGGGTGGCACTAGGGATGCAGGGATACGCGGGCTGCACAGATGTCTATCTTTTACCCATTCGGGGCACAGACGTGGTATTGGGAGTTCAGTGGCAGCAGCTGCTGCGACGGGTCACTTTTGATTGGGATCGAATGACGATGGAATTCATGCAACAGGGAAAGCAGTTCTGTTTGAAGGGACTCACATCTTTGCCAGTTAAGGAAGTATCTCTTCGGAGCATGCAGCGACTCGGGGAGGCAGGAAGCTTGAAGGCGGTACTTTTGGAGGTGAGGTCGGATGAGGCCGGGCCATCTGAGGTGCCCATACAGATGCAGTCCCTTGTGGAGGAATATGCTGGCATTTTCCAGGAGCCACGCACACTCCTGCCGTCACGGTTTTGGGATCATCAGATTGTACTCAAGGCAGGGGCGGAGCCTACTAATATCCGCCCATATCGATACCCGCACATACAGAAGGCTGAGATTGAGCGCAACGTTCGGGAGATGCTCGATGCGGGAATCATCCGGCCCAGCACGAGCTCGTTCTCGACCCCGATCATTCTGGTCAAGAAGAAGGATGGATCGTGGCGGTTTTGTGTGGACTACAGTGCACTGAACATCGCCACCCTGAAGGATAAGTTTCTGATTCCATTGATTGAAGAACTGTTGGACGAGTTACACGGGGCGACGCGGTTCACCAAGCTTGACCTTCGGTCGGGTTACTACCAGATCCTCATACGGGAAGAAGACATCCACAAGACGGCCTTCAGGACTCACGATGGGCACTATGAGTTTTTGGTGATGGCCAACGGGTTGACCGGAGGGCCGTCCACCTTCCAGGCTAATATGAACGAGATCTTCCGCCCGCTCCTTCGCCACTTCGTGCTGATTTTTTTCGATGACATCCTCATATCCAGTGCTAGTTGGGAAGAGCACTTACGCCATGTCGTACAGGTCTTCTCCCTGCTACGCAAGCATCAGCTCTATGCCAAGCGGTCGAAGTGTTCGTTCGGTCAGGACGAGGTGGAGTACTTGGGCCATTTAGTCTCGACTGTAGGATTTAAAGTCGACCCTCAGAAGATTGAGAACATGGTTTCTTGACCGCGGCCCCAGACTATACGGGCTTGCGGGGCTTCTTAGGTCTCACGGGCTACTATCGGCGTTTTGTGTGGGACTACGGCAAGATTGCCAGGCCGCTGACCCAGTTACTGCAGAAGGACGCTTTTTCGTGGCAGGATGAGGCTGAGGCGGCTTTCCAGGCACTCAAACGGGCTGTGACGACTACGCCGGTCTTGGCACTTCCGGATTTCACCAAGGAGTTCATCGTCGAAACGGACGCGTCGGGAGTCGGCCTGGGTGCTGTGTTGATGCAGGAAGGGTGGCCGATAGCCTTCTACAACAAGGCACTGGCTCCTCGGACATTGGGATTGTCCGCTTATCAGAAGGAGATGTTGGCCGTTATTCACGCTGTGGCTCTGTGGCGACCTTATCTGCTGGGGCGATACTTCAAGATTCGGACGGACCATCAGAGTATGAAGCACTTCTTGGAATAGCGGATCTCCTCTCCTCTCCAACAGAAGTGGGTCACCAAACTTCTGGGGTACGACTATGAAATTGTCTACCGGCAAGGCCGGGACAATCGAGTTGGCGATGCCTTATCCCGCTTACCGGAGGGCACACTCGCTCAGATTTCTACACCCCTGCTGGACTCCATGGATGAGATACAGGTCGAGGTGGAGCGCGACTCAGAGCTCCGACCTATTGTGGACGCTCTCCGACGGGCACTGGAGACGATTCTGGGTTATCATCTTCGGAATGACCGGTTGTACTTTCGGGACCGCGTAGTCATTCCTTCTCAGTCAGCATGGCGGACAGTTATGATGCACGAGTTCCATTCCTCGCCGACGGGTGGCCATGTCGGTCTCTCCAGCACCCTTCAGCGCGCGCGGGCAAACGTCTTCTGGAAGGGTATGCAGCGTGATATTCAGTTATTTGTTCGACAGTGTGACATATGTCAGCGCCAGAAGTATGAGACGACTTCCCCCACCGGCTTGCTTACACCGTTGGAGATCCCTCATCAGGTCTAGGATACCATTTCCATGGATTTCATTGATGGGTTGCCCAAGTCTCAGGGCAAATCTGTGATTTTGGTGGTTGTCGATAAATTATCCAAGTACGGGCACTTCATTGCTCTGAGCCATCCGTACACTGGCTCCTCAGTTGCCGCTACATTTGCCCGGGAGGTTGTCAGGTTGCATGGAATCCCATGGGTGATCATTTCGGATCGCGATCCGACCTTTGTGGGAACATTTTGGCGAGAACTCTTCCGTTTACAGGGCACGTCACTACGGTTCAGCACAGCTCACCATCCGCAGACGGATGACCAGACGAAGGTTCTTAATCAGGGGATTGAGACTTACTTGCGTTGCTTTGTCCTGGATGAGTCGCGTACTTGGGCAGGGTGGTTACATTGAGCCGAATACTGTTACAACACTTCCTACCACTCTGCCAGCAAAATGACCCCGTTCGAGGTCGTATACGGCCGGCCACCACCCTCCTTGAGCAGCTATGAGATGGGGAGCACGACGCTTCCCGCCGTGGACCGTGCCCTCCGAGATTGTGATCGCACCATTGCTACTTTACGGGAGAATCTGCGGGCAGCACAGGATCGCATGAAGGCACAGGCGGACAAACACCGCACAGACCGCGAGTTTCAGGTGGATGATGAGGTCTTTCTCAAGCTCCGTCCCTACAGACAATTGTCTGTCGCCCAGCGGACGAATCACAAGTTGGCCCCCCATGACTATGAGCCCTTTCAGATTGTTCGCCGGGTTGGCCCGGTTGCTTACACGTTGGCACTGCCCGAGGGGTCGCGGATACACCCGACCTTTCATGTTTCCCGGGTGAAGAAGAAGATTGGCGCCTCCATCCAGGCAAGCCCTCTTCTGCCTGAGGCTACCGCTACGGGAGAACTACGACCGTTACCTGAGGAGGTCCTGTTGCTCAGGTGGAAGCATCGCGGGACCGAGTACCATCCTGAAGTACTTGTTAAGTGACTCAATATGACTGCGGCGGACAACACTTGGGTGGATCTGATGGAGTTACGCGAGTTGTACCCTGACTACCACCTTGGGGACAAGTAGGTTGTTGATGGGGCAGGGAATGTTATGCCTCAGGACGGCGCCCGCTTATTTGGGCGTCAATACACACGTCGACACAAGAGGTCTGAAGGTAACAACGGGGCTGAACCAACCGGTTCAACCCCCACTACCTAAATGGCGGATCGGGGGGGAGGGCTGAACCAACCCGGTTCAGCCCCCATTGGGGCCGGCCGGCCCCCTTGGCCGGCCAGCCCCCTCTTGAGGAGCTATGGAAGATTATTATCAGGTATCATCTCCTAACCCTAATTTCTCCTCTTAGTCTCTTAGTTCTCTAGATCTATATCTCTCTCCCACCTTCTCCCTAAAACCTTCCCAAACCACCCCTCCCCTACATGGATCCACAACCCAAACAACCCTAAAATTTTAGATCGGTTCAGATCTAAAGTTTTAGCATCCCGATCCATTATTTCCACCATCTGTTCATCATCCCTTCACCCGGATCCGATCCCAAAATATCGGATCTAGCCTCCCCCTCCCGGATATCCCTCCTAGTGGCCGAATCTACCCGTTTCCGGCCTGATCTCCCCACTTTCCGCCGAGGACAGCCACCGCCATCATCATTGCGCCTCCGGCTCCATCTTCGATCGCCGATCTATGCATCCGGATCCAAAGTCTTCGGTGCGTCGGTCAGCCCGCTACTTTGGTGAGCCTGCTACTTTGGTGAGCCTTTCGTTGTATTGGAACATTTTATTTGATATTATTATTGGTTGATTGTCGTGCTTTGCTTAGATCCGGGCATGCAGAAATTTGTTGTGATACATTTATAATTTGCAGGTGTGATTTATTCGCCGCATGCTTAGTCTTGGTCCTCCGAGCGGAGGAAAATCATTAAATAATTGCTAAATTGAATGTTTGTTTATTTTCTTTAATTAACCGTGTGGGTTGAAATTGTTATTGCTTAAATTATTTAGAGTTGGTCACCGACGGTTTGCATTGCATTTAGAGTTGAATTAGAGGGTCACGTCCACACCCCTTCCCTAGAAGTCTAGGTTTGTCCACCCCGTAGCCTACCCTACATCAAACTTCATCCACTTTTATGTTCAAAACTAGTTTTCTTTTCTTGGTGGCAGTCATAACCATGCTCATGTCAAACATACATTCTATGACAATGGCGTTATTGTAAAAACTCACTGGAGCAAACACAATGCCAAACGGAGTCTGAGATCTGAGTTTAAACTAATCCTAACCCAACCAAAATCTTTTTTATGCAGTGGTTGTTGTTCTCTGGGTCTCCTGATCAAGCATTCTAACTACAAACTATAGCTAACCAAAAGTTGGGGGAATTTATCAATCTTTCTAAAAATAATTTACAATTAATTTTTTATATGCAAAAAATGATATCAACACAGTTGCTATCTCAAAGAACTTTTTGGTGGCATTTGTTACATGTAACTGAGACTTATATGAACACCATTGTCTAGAAAATACAAGAAAAAAAGTTAATTCAATTGTTTCATGATCATCCATTCATATGACAAATTTTCATTTACGGACTATAATTTCGAGTCTAATTTATAAATTTATGTAATTTCAACATCATTTTGTCATACTATTTTACATCAAATATTACTAAATAAAAAAAAAATCTGACTTTTAAAATTTGCTTATCATTACTTGTGTATATAATGATTGTGACTAGAAATGTAGACAGTCATTTTGAGATTTTGAATGGAACATAACAGCTTATATATGCCATGTTGTTTAGCATAATGATTGTGACTAGAAATATGCCACCTGCCAGAAAGAACAAGATCAACCTAGCAGCCATTTACTACATTTTATGAACCATCTTAAGTAATGCTTTGTTTGTAGCAAATAACAGGAAGAAGATTTGTTATGTTTGGATTAATCTAGAATCATGGCCACAATGTTTATAAAGAGGTTGAAGATATTTTGGGCATATGGAAGATATCAATAATGGGAGATGTTGGAACTGAAAAACATTTCAAAGTTTCAAAAAATACAACAAATAAGCAAAAATTCCTATCCTTGAGCATATAGAATAAATGTCCGAGGTAGCTCATGAAGTTACAGACTTGGCGAAGGGGATTGAGTATCAGAGTCAAAAAGCTCTGCATAATATATTTCATAAAGTTCTAACTAACTTATTAAATTTACATTTGGCTATTTGTCTCCTAGAAGGGAGGCTAGAAGTCTTTTTTTTTGTGCCCAGATTTTATACCTCTAATATGGTTCATAGACATGTCCAAACATGATTATTATGGTCCCTCAGTTAGTCCCATCTTCAAAAAAGAATGAAAAAAAAAGCTCATTTGAGGCTCATGGCAATGGCAGAAGTCAAAACCTAGGGAAATTTACATTCCTTTAGCCCCATTAAGATTAACCAGATGTTTAACAAATAGATCAAAATTGTCATGTTTGGTTCATTTTAAGGACAGTGTTGAAGGACAAAAAAAAATCTTATGTCACAATCAACACATCCAAAATAGTCAAGGCACCATTTTGATTTTTTTTTTCTCATATAAAAACTCCAGTAAAATTGAACAAAAAAAAACACTCATCCAAATCCATTTATGGGGAGAAAACTCTTACCTCTATTCATCTGCCTATTTGAAACATTATAAGCGCCCAAATACCCCGGCGAACCTCCCTTAGATGTAACATCCGAAGCGGCAGCCAGACCATAACCAAACGGACTCGAACCATCGAGCTCGGAGGACGCCGACTGCCACATAGTGTCTCCATAAATGGAACCGCCGCCAAACATTGACCCGCCACCATAAGAATCTGTATAGTTGTTCCCTTCAAAACCATTAGCATTTGTAGAAAGTGAAGAAGCATTCATAGAGCCCGTGCCATTGTTTCTTCCATAACTTCCACCAACAAAACCAAAACTATTCTCTCCATTTCCATAGTTTAAATTCCCAGAAAAATCCAAACTACTTCTTCTCACATCATTAGCTGAAAGAGGAGAAGACAGCCCAGCACCCCATTTCGGGCCTCCATTACCAAACCCGCTCAAGCTCCCTCTCGCAGAGGCCAACAAAGAGTTTGATCCTATAGGGTTGGCACCATAGTTAAAGCCGGGATTGCCCCAAAGACTAGAAGCTGTTGAGCCAAATGCTGGCCCAATTCCACCAAATCTGCCGGAATTTTCGCGATAATATGGGCTCAATACCCTCCCAAAGCCAATTCCATTGCTCAAATTTGAACCTCCGCCATAAGTTGGGCTCATCCCTGTCTCAATGTTCAATTCAATGTTATAACCAGGAGGAGTGAAAGAAGGATACCGCTTTCTTCCACCTGCTGAAGCCCCAAATCTACCATCCATTCTCACACCACAACCATTAAAGAAGCTATTCATTCTATTCAGTGCCCCCAATGGAGACCTCACATTAGGCCCCGGCGAAAGCTCTTTAGGGACAGCAATTTTAACTTCCACCATCTTTCCATTGAGCTCATGAAATGTTTTGTGCAACACCTTGTCAACAGCATCTTCTGAATCAAAAGTTATGAAACCAAAACCTCTCGGCCTCTGCGTGTTGTGATCATACATCACGACGACATCATTGATGGTTCCGAATTGCTCAAAGTATTGCTTGAAATCTGCGTCTGTGACGGTGGAGGCGAGGCCGCCGACGAAGATCTTTTTCGTGCGAAGAGGGGCAGGAGATCCTTGGATGCTGCTCTTGTTCCTGTTGAGCATGTGCTGATCATCTCTGGGAACAGCCTTCTTGGCCTCCACCTGTGATGCGACAATTAACAACTGGAATTAACAGGATTCAATAGCATGATTCAAGAAGGGCTGATGGAAATTAAACGGCTTGAGAGTTCACTCACCATCCTTCCGTCGATTAGGTGTTTTTGGGTGACGACGTTCTCGGCAACAGCGGGATCGGAGAAGATGACGAATCCAAATCCCCGGGCGCGGCCGGTGGCCCTGTCTTTCATGATGACGGCCTCGACGACTTCGCCGAAGTTGTTGAAGTACTGGCGGAGACGATCCTCATTGGTGTCCCAGGAAATTCCGCCGATGAACAGCTTCCCTCGATCCGAATCCATGCTGCTTCCTGCAAATTCAAACACCGAATTCAGAATCGAACTGTCGCGGACGCGAAATTTGAGGATTAATGTCCATGAAAAGCTAGATCCAATCAATCCTCGACAAACTCTGCACGATGACTGTAATCGATCCATCCGCCGCAGTAATTAGCTTCGCAGAGGCGGAATCGTTCGAAAATTGATCTCTCTCGAATCGAAACGACGCGGGCGGTTTGATTGATTCGCATAGAGAACTGAACAGATTGAATTGGCTAGGAAACGCTCACCGGCCGATCAGATGTCGTCTCAGATGTCGTCTCTGAAGGGAATCTCTCTGTCTCTCTCTATCCTCCTCGTTAAGATCTGGGAGTCAAAATCCACAGATCAGAGGAGTATCTCTTCACCTTCTGCACGTCCCGCTCTCTTCTTCTTCTTCTTCGAATTTTTTCTACTTTAATTTATATTATATAATTCTACCGTGGTTCTTCTCCTCCGGGCTCCGGCCAATTCTATCAGAAGACCCGCAAAAACATTTATAAAGAAGAGAGACGGAGAGAGAGAGAGAGAGAGAGAGAGAGAGAGAGAGAGAGAGAGAGAGATTTAATTGGGCGTCAAGAAGAAGATAGGCGGGGAGGGGGTAATTGGAGTTTATGGCCCGGAGATGAGCTTTTTGGATGATATAGGAAACAGCAAAAGTGCCCATTAAGAGAGTTTTGCTATTGGAAAACAAACCGCTTAAACGAAAATTGAACGAAAAAATAAAAAAGGAAAAAGTATTTGATTTGGCTTTTTATTTTTCATGAATGGAGTCAATTTATTTACAGGATTGTTATAGGCATAGTAATTTGGGAAATAGGTGACCAACTCAAAAAAAAAAAGTGTTTGTTTTTCTTCATTTCTCCCTTTTCTCATCTAATTGTCATAGTTCTAATATTAACTTAATTGTAATGTGATTAGTATTTTAAACTGGTCTACATGTGTTGAAAACATTCTAGTATGAGATACGAAATAGTGTAGAAGAGTATGAAATAATCTAAGCTTCATTTGGCACGGTAGTCATGAACCGTCATTTGTGAACTCCCAATCTCACCTTAAAAAAATTCATGCATTTTATGCTCAAAACTAGTTTATTTTCTTGATAGTGGTCATAGTCTTTCTATTATCAAACATATACTCTATGATAATGATGTTTTTGACCAAACTCAACGGAGCTCCGAGCTCTAGCCTCCTGCTTGTGCGGAAAAATTTAGATACTTCTTGAGTTTTAGAGGAAAATGGGGAGGCATATATATGAGAAAGGTCTCTCCTGATCAATTCGATCATCAATGGTTTGAAACTTATTGTGGTAGTGAGTCTCCTCTTGTGAGAGTTGAGTGTTTGTTAGTGCTAAGTGTTGTTGTATGTGTTTTGATCTTTGTATGTCCTGGTCGAATCATCTTGTAACTTTGTTCAGAAGTGCAGTCAAAGACATTTTTTTCATTATGATGCATTGTTAAGACTTACTTTGTTAGCACAAATTTGTGAAGAGAATTTGCCAAATGCCACAAGTGCCTAGTGTTGAACTACATGTGTGCCCCTCATCGGTGGCTGGCGACCTCTTTGGTGCCCTTCGCCTACGCACCCTTCCTGTGGCTGATAAAACAAGAGCCTTTGTGCCCTTCACCGGTGGCTATCGGCAGACACCTCTTCTCTAACCTTCGAATGGGCATGGGTAAGTTTTTTTTATTAAAAATATATACGATTTAGCAGAACTTGACTTGGTAAATTTCACATGAGGAAGAGGCTGCTTCCGTGATAGTGACAACCAAAATTGCATCGTGCTTTTTTCATCATCGACATAAAATAATGGTTTGAGCATAAAACAAATCCAAAAAAAAAACTGAAGATTTGTAGATAAATAAACATATAACAAAATACATAGGGTTCTTGCTATGATGTCTAGTTTATGCTGTGGGGTTTTATGGTGATAGGAGAATGTGGTTTTTTGTTCGATTTTTAAATGGATTTTCTATTTTGAGAATTTCTTATTTTAAAGATTATCTATTTTGAGGATTTTTAATTTTGAGAATTTTCTATTTTTAGGTTTTAGAAAACCCCAAGAAGAAAAAAAAGGTGCTAGTAGCTTTGGGAGGAAGACCGTCGTCTGGAAGAGAAATCCATATTCACGTTCGTTAAGAGGTGTTGCCGCCCTAGGCCCACGTTGAAGGAAGACCGCCGCCGCCATCAGCGGTTGCCGATGGTGCGACCCTGTGCGGCGACGCTGGTGTCAATCTCGTCATTCACATCTTGTTTCTTCCTCTCATGTGAAACCTTCGACGCATCCCCCGGCTTTGGTGATGATAGCCGCCGGTCTTGGAGGAGAGGGTCTTTGCTTAGTCGGCGTTGGAATTAATGTGGTGCAGGCGTGGCGGCAAAGCCATGCGGAAATGCAGTGGCCTTGATGGTGCTTCTCTCCGGTGGTGGGGCTTGGTGTTGATGGCGTGTGCGAGTGCGGTGGCCTCGACAGGGCTTCTCTGGTGGTGGCAAGTGGTTTGGTCGTCATCTGACGATGAAGGTTCCCAGTGAACCTTGTGAGTCCGCTGTGCTAGCGGATTGCAATCCAATTTATTCTCACTCCTGCTGATCGAGCGAGTCTGGCTCCTCTACGATGTATTCTGTAACGGACGTTAGTACATTTTTTCATGTTTTATTACTGCAGTTATATTATTAATATATGCAAAGTATCTTGTTCAGATTTCAGTTTTTTGCGTTCTTGTATACCCTGTATTAATTGGTTGTGCCTAGGAAATAATTTTTTCATTATATTCCAACAAGTGACATCAGAGAGAGGTTCTGTAGGTGACTAATTGGACATTCGAGAAATGATTTGACTACGGTGGTTGACGGCTAAATCCGCTCCCCATCTTTTCAAATCTGACATTTGAATTAATCAGGTCTTCTGATCGGGACAACCAAGACATTGAAGAACGTGAATCTAAATAGTATTTTTGAAGAAGTGCGATAGAAGCGGGTTTGACCTATGACATGTCGTATTGCATGAAGTGGTCTTGATAACTATTGAATGTTATATGGAGAAGATTATTTATGGGAACACAAGATTTGTTCAAATAGTTTTTGTGTCAGTTAGAGACAGTTGGTGTAGAGACGGAGGAAGGTGTGAAGAAACATTTTCACAACTTATCTCGCTCACATTTTTTTACCTCACTTTAGTGACGATGTTCTTGTATGAAAATGATATGGTGGAGCTAGTATAGGTCACACTCGCATTGCTATCCAGACAGATATTAGTGGGCTCTGCTCCTGATTAGGGCGGTCACATCTTGGCAAAAACAAAGAGATAAGGTAAGACAATTTTGCAAGGAATTGAGGGATCAAGATATCAATCCAGGTCAAAAAATTGTATAATATATTATTATTGCAGACAGTGAAGTCACATAAGGGAGTGAGTTTGCAGCGTGCAAAAAGGCCTCGAGGCTAGGGTACGGACTAGTTGACGGCTGGGTCACAGTGCAGGGTGATAATGTCCTCACTATCACTGAGAAGTCAGCGCAACTCTGACAGCTAGATGTTTGACATCATTGAGCGAATTGGATTCATGTGGTTATAGTTGGGTGGCCCGCGATGGAGTCCTGATGGTGGAGTGAGGGCGTTCCATACTCAAGAGATCTGTGCAACAAAGTAGTCTATACCGGCTGATGGGGACCATGATGTGTAGCTGTGTACCCATGATTTCTGAGACCGGCATGGTTGATAATCGTGGTGATGCAGAGGATCATCCTTCTTAGACTTGAGTTTTGCGAGTCTGTTTCTACGATCAGTTGGTGAAGACGTTCATAGGTTGAGCCAGAGAAGAGATGAGTTGACAGGAGCTGGTCAACTGATGCCTCAGACTGAGGCCGTGCTACGTGCAGAGTTGCTTGGTATAGTTGGTGCTTCGTGCAGGTGGTGGCTCCAGATCCCGAACTAAGGTGATGATTTTTGTTTTTAGTTCGGTCCGTAAATGGATTTTCTATTTTTGGGATTTCTTATTTTGAGGATTTCCTATTTTTATGTTTTATGAACCTTTAAAAGTAGGAGTCGCCCAAGAAGAAAAAAAACCACATATAACTTTGGGAGAAAGACTATAACATCTCAATTCGGCTTCTAGACCCCCTTGGTGTTATTTGACTCATTAGGGTTCCTCGGGCTTGTTCGAAACCCAAATAATAGGTTAATTCCCTATTGGATGTGGGTGACCTAATAAGTCACTCAATCCACACACCGTGTCTTTTGAGCGATTTTCGACTTGAACGAATACTAGACGTTTATATGTGCGCAAGTGACTTATTAGGTCCTAGTAAATCCAATTAAGACATGAAAAGTGCACTAATACTCTAAACAAGTTGTTAAAGCTGGGAAAAATTCCCTACTCCAAAATTTGGATCAAGGCAGGGCTAAGGTTATTGATTTTACGATCTGACATCACAATTCAAATGACTAGCGAGAGAGAGAGAGAGAGGAAACTATCTATAAGCACACCCTGTACAACCCCATATTCGCAGAGTAGGGTCCCCCCGGCAGACGCAAGGCTTGTTGTGCAGTTTTAAGCTTTTTTGAGGGTTTTGCACTCTTGGAAGTCAATTTAGTGTGAATCTGTGTTTTATACTAGTGTGGGAGATAAAATATTTTTCTCTCCCCCGGCCCCCTCGGGGGGTCACCCAGCCTCGAGCTCTCCTTGTCGCGCACTCGCCCAGGCCGTCGCTGTCTCGTCAGGCCACCAGCTCGCCCAGGCCGCCGCCGTCTCGCCCAGGCCGCCGCCGTCTCGCCCAGGCCGCTGCCGTATCGCCAGGCCGTCATCTCTCTAGGTCGCCAGCTCGCCAGGCCGCTGTCTCGCCCAGGCCACCGCCGTCTCACCTAGCCACCTACTCGCCCGGCCCCAGCTCGTCTTGTCGTCTGCTCGCCCGGCTTGAGGGGCTACCCCTGGTGGACTGCTTTTAGCTGTTTATAACAGCGGGATTTGGTTGTTGGCAGACCAATTTGGGGGCATTTTAGTAATTTTAGGGCAGCATGATTTGGTTATTGGCAGGCCATTCCCAGAAAACTATAAATAGATCCTTAGGGGTTCCTTGGAGGGGATCACTTCTTCATCACTTCAAACTCCTTACTTTCTTCCTCCAAGACACCTAGCTCAGCATTGGCTAGGGATGGGGAGATCTCAAAGGTCTTCCGGGTGTGAGGTGGGACCTCCACGCTAGAGCCGAGGGTCTATTCCTAGTTTCTTGAGCCTTTGTCCGTGACATTCTCATGAGTGTAGTAGGTGTGAGGTCACCCCTTTCTTGGGACCCTGAACTCCACGAGAGACCAAGTTTTTGGTTTCAATATGTTGGTACAGTGAGCGTGGAGAGTGACCAACACAGAAGATCTCAAGAATGTCATGGTCGGAGATCAGGAAGGTAGTGATGATCTCGGCGAGCTCCCCAACCCATCACCCTTCATAGGAAGGGAGGAGTTCATGGCGTCTATCCAAGGCATCATGGAGTTGCTGCGAATTATTGCCCCTTGGGCTAACAGTTCAACCCCCACCCCCAGGGACTGGCTCCCAAGGTTCTCGGCGAGCTGACCCAGAGTGGTCTCGATGAGCTGCCTCCCAGGGGCATAGGCGAGATGACCCCAGCAGGGGGAGAAGGAAGTGCACCAGGAAGAAGTCCAAGGAAGGAGAGGATGGGAGAGGGGGTCGAGCGAGACCTCACCGGCCGGGAGTTGTTCCCTAGCCCGGCGAGTTTTATCCCTCCAAGCAAGCAGGTCGCGCGAGTAGAGGTTGCGAGACCACCTCTCAGGGGGTCACCCTTCAGCGAGCTGATCATCTCAGCTCCCGTTCTCGAGGGGTTCAGAGAGCCTTAAATGTCTTACTATACCAGGAAGAATTACCCCGTCCAGCACCTGCAGTGGTTCGGGGACTTGAACCAGAGATTTCAGCTTCGCTTCTCCACCTCCAAGAAGAGGAAAAAGAGTCTTGAGTTCATCTTCCTGATAAGGCAGGGGGTCGAGGAGTCGCTGGCACATTACATTGACAGGTTCCAAGAGGAGATCCTGAATGTCCAGGAGATGCTGGGGTATGCCCTCCAGATGACGTTCATGGTGGGGTTGCACGAGGGGTTCTTCAAGATGAGCCTGACCCGAAAGGCCCCCCTTTCCTTCGAGGAGATGATGGAAAGGGCAGCAGAGGAGATATCCATGGAGGCGGACAACCCGGCATTTATCAAGAAGTTGGCACGACTAACAGAGGTGGAGTCGAAGGAGCATGGTGGCTCGAGGCATCATGAGAGAAGATGGAAGGAGGAGCCGAGAGCTCAGGGGTTCTAGAGACAGGAAGGTCCGGAGCTAGGTTGGAGACAGTAGGGAGGGCCCGTCCAGGGTCAAGGAAGAGGTCTCGTCCAGAGTAGGGGGAACTTTACCGAAGGCCAAGGGAGGTTCAACTTCCAAAGGCAAGCCCCAAGACAGCTCTTACCCCCACCGCAGCAAGCCTTGGCGATAGGAGGAGGGGGAAGAGGTAACATGAGAGATCGCCCAGCCCGCCGAAGGAGGGGAGGAGGAGCACTACCATACTGTGACTTCCACCAGGTGGAGGGGCACGCCACGACTACCTGCCCCGAGTTCCTGGAAGTGAGGGGGGCGAGAGGCCCTGCCCAGCAGCAGCAGCCGGTACAGGTTGAAGAGGTTCCTCCCAGAATGGGGGGGATGACATATGTGAGGATCGGGTCGATGTCGGACCCCGAAGTAGTATAGTAGTGATCCACGGTGGAGTAGGGATCGAAGCCACTCGAAAGGCAAGCCTCCATGTGATGTACCGACAGAGCGTCGCTTCAACATCCCAAACCTCACCCCAGGACGAGAAGATCACCTTCTCGGTGAAGGACATGCCTGATCATGAAGATCCGTTCTGTCATGCGCTGGTCATCCAAACGGCCATCGAGGGCTACACCGTCTCCCAGATCTTGATTGACAACGGGAGTTCCGCCAGAGTCGTTTTATAGAAGGCATTTGACGAGATGAAGGTAGAATCGAGGAGGGTGTTGGCCTCAGACGAACCCCTGTTCGGATTTTCAGGAGAAAGGAAGGAGGTAGAAGGTGGAGTAGGAATCCAAGTAAAATTGGGAGGGACTTCAAGGAACTGCCGGTTTGTCATTGTTGACGCTCCAAGCAGCTACAACGCCATCTTCGAAAGGCCCCTCATCAGCGTCTTCAGTTGTGTGTCGTCATCATTTCACTAGTGCCTCAAGTTTAGCTCAGGATGGATCTAGGTCAGAATCAAGGGAGACTCCAGGATGGAAAGACAGTGCTATGTCACGGCCGTCAACACCATCTATTGGTTGGCCAAGGAGGAGGAGATGGAGAAGATCATGGAGATCTTGAGCAAGATGGAAGTGTCCGGAGAGAAGGAAGCGGATGACGGCCATCATGCCCAACCCCCTAAAGAAGCCTCGCCTTGGTGGAGTCTTTTCCACTTTCTTATCTTGTAACAAGCTCTACCCCTGACCGGCTGAGTCAGGGGATCATGTAACCCAAATTTCTTCCCGTTTGAGGATGTTGGATTTGATAAAATTCAGATGACATGCCTAGTTACCAACCCCCGAGAGAATCTCCTCATCCAGGCTCTCACTAGCTGGATGGGTCGAATGTGTCTCAGGGATATCAAGTCCCACCCCCGAGAGGATCTCCTCGTTCAGGCTCTCACTAGCTGGTTGGGTCGAATGTACCTCGGGGAGAGCAAGTCCCACCCTCAAGAGGATCTCCTCATGTCAGGCTCTCACTAGCTGGATGGGTCGAATGTGCCTCCGGAAGATCAAGTCCCCACCCCCGAAAGGATCTCCTCATGTCAGGCTCTCACTAGCTGGATGGGTCGAATGTGGCTCGGGGAGATCAAGTCCCAACCCCTGAGAGGATCTCCTCATGTTAGGCTCTCACTAGCTTGATGGGTCAAATGTACCTCAGGGAGATCAAGTCCCAACCCCCGAGAGGATCTCCTCATGCCAGGCTCTCACTAGCTGGATGGGTCGAATGTGCCTCGGGGAGATCAAGTCCCAACCCCCGAGAGGATCTCCTCATCAAGGCTCTCACTAGCTAGATAGGTTGAATGTTCCTCGGGGAGAGTAAGTCCCACCCCCGAGAGGATCTCCTCATGTCAGACTCTCACGAGCTGGATGGGTCGAATGTGCCTCGGGGAGATCAAGTCCCAACCCCCGAGAGGATCTCCTCATGTAAGGCTCTCACTAGCTGGATGGGTTAAATGTGCCTCGGGGAGAGCAAGTCTCACCCCCGAGAGGATCTCCTCATCCAGGCTCTCACTAGCTGGTTGGGTCGAATGTGCCTCAAGGAGAGCAAGTCCCACCCCCGAGATGATCTTCTCATGTCAGGCTCTCACTAGCTGGATGGGTCGAATGTGACTTGGGGAGATCAAGTCCCAACCCCCTAGAGGATCTTCTCATATTAGGCTCCCACTAGCTGGATAGGTCGAATGTGCCTCGGGGAGAGCAAGTCCCACCCCCGAGAGGATCTCCTCATGTAAGGCTCTCACTAGCTGGATGGGTCGAATGTGTCTCGAGGAGAGCAAGTCTCACCCCGAGAGGATTTTCTCATGTCAGGCTCTCACTAGCTGGATGGGTCGAATGTGCCTCGGGGAGAGCAAGTCCCACCCCCGAGAGGATCTCCTCATGTCAGGCTCTCACTAGCTTGATGGGTTGAATGTGCCTCGTGGAGATCAAATCCCAAACCCCCGAGAGGATCTCCTCATGATAGGCTCTCACTAGCTGGATGGGTCGAATGTGCCTCAAGGAGAGCAATTTCCACCTCCGAGAGAATCTCCTCATCCAGTCTCTCACTAGCTGGTTGGGTAGAATGTGGCTCGGGGAGAGCAAGTCCCACCCCTGAGAGGATCTCCTCATGTCAGGCTCTCACTAACTAGATGGGTCGAATGTGCCTCGGGGAGATCAATTCCTAACCCCCGAGAGGATCTCCTCATGTCAGGCTCTCACTAGCTGGATGGGTCGAATGTACCTCGAGAAGAGCAAGTCCCACCCCCCGAGAGGATCTCCTTATCCAGTCTCTCACTAGCTTGATGGGTTGAATGTGCCTCGGGGAGAGCAAGTCCCACCCCCGAGAGGATCTCCTCATGTCAGGCTCTCACTAGCTGGATGGGTCGAATGTGCCTCGGGGAGAGCAAGTCTCACCCCCGAGAGGATCTCCTCATTCAGTCTCTCACTAGCTAGTTGGGTTGAATGTGCCTCGGGGAGAGCAAGTCCCACCCCCATGAGGATCTCCTCATCCAGGCTCTCACTAGCTGGTTGGGTCGAATGTGGCTCGGGGAGAGCAAGTCCCACCCTCGAGAGGATCTCCTCATGCCAGACTCTCACTAGCTGGATGGGTCGAATGTGTCTCGGGTAGATCAAGTTCTAACCCCCGAGAGGATCTCCTCATGCTAGGCTCTCACTAGCTGGATGGGTCGAATGTGCCTCGGGGAGAGCAAGTCCCACCCCCCGAGAGGATCTCCACATCCAGGCTCTCACTAGCTGGATGGGTCGAATGTGCCTCAGGGAGAGCAAGTCCCACCCCCAAGAGGATCTCCTCATCCAGTCTCTCATTAGCTGGTTGGGTCGAATGTTCCTCGGGGAGATCAAGTCCCAACCCCCGAGAGAATCTCCTCATGTCAGGCTCTCACTAGTTGGATGGGTTGAATGTGCCTCGGGGAGATGAAGTCCCAACCCTCGAGAGGATCTCCCCATTCTAGGCTCTCACTAGCTGGATGGGTCGAATGTGCCTCGGGGAGATCAAGTCCTAACCCCTGAGAGGATCTCCCCATTCCAGGCTCCCACTAGCTGGATGAGTCGAATGTGCCTCGGGGAGACTAAGTCTTTTATCCCCGAGGCCATCTCGTCACCCAGGCTCCCATTAGCTAGAATGACAGGGTGACCCCTCGGGGAGGCCAAGTATTGCTCACCCTGGAGAGGATCTCGTCACCTAGGCTCTCATTAGCTGGCAGGGCAGGTTGACCCCCCGTGGAGGTTGTATAAACTAAACTCAAGGAGGTTGTATCTTTTCGACCTCGCAAGAAAATTACACTCAGCGAATACGTTGGGTTGGATGTTTCTTTTCGAGCTTGTGTCAACCTCGAAAAGAGCGGAGATTGTGTACAACCCCGTATTCGCAGAGTAGGGTCCCCCCGACAGGCGCAAGGCTCTTTGTGCAGTTTTAAGCTTTTTTGAGGGTTTTGCACTCTTGGAGGCCAATTTAGTGTGAATCTGTGTTTTATAATAATAGGGGGATAAAATATTTTTCTCCCCCCGGCCTCCTCGGGGGGTCACCCAGCCTCGAGCTCACCTTGCCGCGCACTCGCCCAGGCCGCCGCCGTCTCGCCAGGCCACCAGCTCGCCCAGGCCGCCGCCGTCTCTCCCAGGCCGTCGTCGTCTCGCCCAAGCCGCCGCCGTCTCGCCCAGGCCGCCGTCGTCTCGCCAGGCTGTCGTCTCGCCAGGCCGCCAGCTCGTCAAGCCGCCGTCTCGCTAGGCCGCCAGCTCGCCATGCCGCCAAGCCGCCGTCTCGCCCAGGCCGTCGTCGTCTCGCCTAGCCACCTACTCTCTCGGCCCCAGCTCGCCTTGTCGCCTGCTCGCCCGGCTTGAGGGGCTTCCCCTGGTGGACTGCTTTTAGCTGTTTAGAACAGTGAGATTTGGCTGTTGGAAGACCAATTTGGGGGCATTTCAGTAATTTTAGGGCAGCATGATTTGGTTATTGGCAGGCCATTCCCAGAAAACTATAAATAGACCTTTAAGGGTGCCTTGGAGGGGATCACTTCTTTATCACTTCAATCTCCTTGCTTTCTTCCTCCAAAGCATCTAGCTCAGCATTGGCTAGGGAGGGGGAGATCTCAAAAGTCTTCGGGGTGTGAGGTGGGACCTCCACGCTAGAGTCGAGGGTCTGTTCCTAGTTTCTTGAGCCTTTGGTCTGTGACATTCTCCTGAGTGTAGTAGGTGTGAGGTCACCCCTTTCTTGGGACCCCAAACTCTACGAGAGACCAAATTTTTTGTTTCAACACACCCCAAGTGCTCCAGCAGGGAGGTCCAACCACGTACCCGGAAGTTTGAGAGAATCTTCCTCTCCACAACCAAAAGACTGGGCGAGGTAGTAGGCAGACATGGACTTAGCGAGTATCCACTTGGGGGGGACCTCAACCTCTTTCAAAAGTGTTATTTTTTGTACCCCTGGGGGCTATTTATAGAGAAATTTTGGGGGGTATAGACGAGTATCCAACTACTGGCAGCGAGGTCCTAGGGTTACTCGCGAGATACTCGTTCATACTCACCTAAGCTCGTCTCTGCTCGCCCAAGCTCGCCTCTGCTCGCCCAAGCTCGCCACTGCTCGCTCATTGGTCTGTGAATAGTCGTTTGCTTGAGTACTTCTGATCTCGACAAATTTCGGGTTATACACAAATCAAATTGATCTACTACGGCATACACTCGTCGTGTCGATCAACTTAAACTTGCGTAAACTCGAGATTTTTAAAATTAGGCTAAACGCACACTAAGCCACCCGACTCGATCAGTCTATCGACGTGAGGTGCTCTTGAGCCAGCAACCTGTTAAAATAGCTTCATTGAGCCACATGACTAAAGGGATGACCTCAAAAATTTAATTAAAATATTTAGATAAAATTATTTATTTAAATAATTATTAAATTAAATAATTAAGGAGAAATGGTAAAAATAGCAAAACATATCCCAAAAATCTCAAATTTTTATCAAGAGACTCTAAAAATAGTAAGATTGATTTTATGAATTAAAATATATTACTTAATTTAAATTTATTTTATTTTATTTTAATCATGCTATACACACTAATAAAATTAAAGAATATATAAAAATATGTCCAAAATTATGAAATAATTATTGAAGCTTCCTGATGGTACTAGAAGCCTGTGGTTAAAATTTGAATTCAAATTTATGTGTATTTAATTAATTATAACATTTTTGGGTTCAAAATAGGTAGTAAACCCTCCTCATATTAACTCTAATTATTCTTCATGCCAAAGGGGATTATTTCTTACCTTTTCAAGCTGAGGGAGGAGGGTTGAATGGCAGAAATTATGGGGGTGAATTTCTCCTCAAGGAAGGAGGATTTATCCCTTTCCAAAAATGCAAAATCAACTCTCACCCCTATATAAACCCCAAAGGATGTTGGATTTCATTTCTCTATCACCTTACACCCACATTCAGAAAGAACCGGAGCCCCGACGACCACCCAACGAGCTTTCCTCCACAACTACGACGGTACCCACCACCCATGGCCACTCGTCGATCCCCTCGCCTAAACAACATGTATGTAAGTTCCTACGACTCCTCTCTGCCTTAGATCTATTTCTCGTCGACACCTGTTGTCTCCGGCGATCCCGGCGTTGGATAGCTTCGGACCACCCACACCAACCTCCGCCGCCATCGTGGGTTTCGACCTTGCATGGGGCGTGTGAAGGGGAGAGAGGGTCTCCACGACTCTCTCTCATGGCCCTTAAGGCGAAGGAAGCTGTTGGAATCCGCTGCGACGGCCTCCTCCATCCAAAAAAATTAGAAAAAAATGCAATATCCTTTTTCCGGCCATCGCCGGTGGCGGCCGGCCGCCGACAGCTACCCCCACCGGAGCTCCCTTCCTGGATGCTCCCACTAGAGATGGTGGTCGGAACTAGCTCCCCACCTGTGACGGAGGGAAATGCCCCACAAGTGCTGGATCTTCGGAGGCATACACCGTACCATTAGATCCGGCCGGCTATCACAGGCCGTCTGATTACCTCGGGCGGCCTGAGCCAATGATTGGCGCACGGCTAGATCTGGTGAAACCCCGATGCATAACTCATTCGTCTGTTGTTGTTGCAGTCGTCGATCTACGCCAAGATCCGTGCGCATAATACTTGATTTCTTAAGCTGAAATCTGGCCGCTTTTGAAAATTTTTATCATTCTTCAAATGAAATTTTAATCAACTTAGAGCTATATTTGGAAACCTTTTGTGATACACGATATTGAAGATATTTTGATGGTATACAACTTTAATGCTAAAAGTTTTCTAATTTGGAATCTCTAACCAATTTAATTTTGCATCCGAAAAGTATATTTAATCGTTTTAGAAATCAGAATGCTGATTAGACTTGAGATAAATATATTTTTGGGCAAAATTTCGAGTCCTTTTTAGGAGCCTTAGAGGTCGAATTGGAAAGGGCATGTTAGAGATACTTTGGTAGAATAATGTTTCCTATACAATTTTTATGTTTTAAGTTTTCTGAGATAGTGATCATAGATTAATTTAAATAAGCCCAAACACTGCAAAATAATTTTAGATTTCGATTTTATTGTAATGACTAATATTTTTGACAAACTTTAACCTCTGTTTTGGAGGTCGAGACTTTAGATTATTTTAAATTAGCCTCAAACATTGCAAAATAAATTTTTTATTACTGATCATTGTAAAAACTGTCGTGTGCTAAAATTTGGACCCTGTTTTGGGGGCCTTAAAGGCCAAATCAAAAAATGTGTATTAGAGACATTTTTATAGATTAATGTTTTTCCTATAATGTTCATATTTTGACTTTGATCATCAGGTGGCTTTAGATTAATTTAAATTAACCTCAAACATTGCAAAATAAATTTTAGATTTCTGATCATTGTAAAAACGGTTATGTATGCTAAACTTTGGATCCTGTTTTGGAGACTATAGAGGTCAAATCAGAAAATGCATATTAGAGATACTATTATAGAATAATATTTTCTCTGCAACTTTTATGTTTTAAATTTGATAAACAGAAGGCTCTAAATTAATTTAAATAAGCTCCAAATATTGCAAAATAATTTTTGATTTCTGTTCTTTTGTAATGACTGATATTTTTGGCAAACTTTAACCCTTATTTTGGAGGACTTAGAAGCCAAATCAGATGATGTACGTTAGAGACACTATTGTAGTCTAATGTTTTATCTACAATTTTCATGTTTCAATATTTCTAATGTGAGTCTTGTAAGTAAATTTAAACTTGTCATGAACATATCCACATAGTTAAAATTGTTCGTGAAAGCATAGTTCATGAAATTTGGTAGATGTCATTCATAACTTAACCACATGATAAACCTCAAGATTCTAGTCGATCTGTGAACACTTATTAATTGTATGAGTACTAGCATGTTGTCATGTCACTCATTACTAATGCATGAGAATATGAGAGGGTGCATGGATACCGATGTGGCGGGTTCGTCGACTTCCCCTATTATACACTACGGGAGAAATTGTGACGACGAACTCTATGGTTGATGAGTGATGAAGAGGACCAGGGCTAGCTACCCCTTCCACATAGGTCTGTCTCACACCTGTTTGGTTAATATGCCGAGAGGGTTAATCTCCGCACGAGTGAGGATGTGTTCCCACCGAGAGTACCTATTTTGCATAGAGGTACGAAGTCCTAGAGAGTTGGGGTGTATCCATAACCTAGAAGTGGGAGTGATCGACCCACTGCCACCGTCTGGCTATGACGGTGAGGCCTGAGAAGTGAGATCCTTCTCTTAACAGGTCATTATGCCGACATAGGGGAAGTGATTGTGACATCATATGAGTGACAGGAAGTTCAAGCATACATACACAACATACCATATATATATATACTTATACTCATGTGTGTTACCTATACTCTCACCTTGAACTGACATCATATAACTGTTGTTAGGACGAGTTATACGATGACGGAAAATTCTATAAATTTAGAAAGTCATGCTTATTCAATTATTGATGTTACCGCTTCTCTCGTTGATGCTCGTACACTTATATTGTTAGAAACTAGCTTAATTAATGGTTGATATTACTGCTCATCTTACTGGTTACTAGCATATATACTACTTCGGCTATTGTGCTAACTCTTCTTGTAGGTTTCCTTCCTGGTACCCATTAGGGGGCTGGGGAGGAGAGTGAGATTTACTTGGTCATGATGTGGCTAACGTACTTTGTACGTATCATTTAAGGAGCTGATGTGCCTACCGATGGAGCAGGATCGGATGAAGGAGCGTAGACGTGCACCCATTTGAGAGGAGTTCCCTAAGCCTGCTTGGGAGATTTATGAGGATGTGAGGATACTACCTTGAGGGAAGAAGAGGATGAGAGCTTTTATCTTCCTGTCTTGGACTATTTGCTTTGGACATTTAATGATTAGGATGTTTATTTCTATTGGGCTCTGTACACCCCTTCGTGGGTTTTCATTCATGATTTATATTTCCTTTCATGATGAGATATCATGTGATGAATTGCTTCCGCATAAATTAATTTTTATTATCTGTGAATGTTGAATGTTTTGGTTATGATGTGTTGCCTTACAGGGCGAACGTTCCGCCAATTGGGTCATGGGTCGGGTAAGAGGGTGACACCTCTTCAGACACTCGAACCTTTTGGGGGACGCTCGCCCTGGGCATAAGGATCTCCCTTGGTTTTTTGAGGGGGGGGGGCATTACAAAGACTATTGCCGGGGAGAGAAATCCAGATTCCCGTTCGCGAGAAGGTATTGCCTCCTTGGGCTCACGTTGAAGGAAGGTTGTCGCCGCTGGCGGCGGTTGCCAGCGGTACGACCCATGCGGCGGCGCTAGTGTCGTTGGTGCCAATCTTGCCGTTCACACCTTGTTTCTTTCTCGCATGTGAAACCCTTACACATCATCTGGCTTTGGAGAGAATAGTCGTCGGTCTTGGAGGAGAGAGTCTTTGCCGGTTTCGAAGGATGTATGTTGGTGGGGGTTAGTCAATTTCAAGGTTTGGATCTCCGGTTGCGGAGTTCAGAGAGCCAACTCCGGGCTTGACTTTGTTTGGCTTAGTCGGGGTTGGAATTGATGTGGTGCGGCTGTGGCGGCGAAGGTACAACGGCCTTGACGGTGCTTCTCTCCGGTGGTTGGGCTTGGTGTTAATAGCGTGTGCGAGTTCAATTGGCCTCGACAGTGCTTCTCCGGTGGTGGCTTGTGGTTTTGTCGTCATCCGACAACCAAGGTTCCCGGTCAACCTTGTGTGTCTGTTGTGCTAGCAGATTGCAGTTCGGATTATTCTCTCTCGCGCGAATCAAGCAAATCTGACTCCTTCGCGATGTAATTTGTAATGCACTTCAGCACATTTCTTCCTATTTTATCACAGAGTTACAGAATATACGGTAATTTGGCACCAAAACTTAAATAGAAACGTTTTGGGGGATTGTTATACACATCACATTTTTTAGCTATTGAGACCCTAACTTAAATAACACCCTAAATTAAAACCTTCAAAAATCACTTTTGGCACCCGTTTTTTTGGCACCCGTTTTTTTTGGCACCCTAGCCCACGCCTCCCCCACCCACATTTTGGGAATCCTCTTCTAGACGGCGGCTTCTTCACCCTAAATTAAACTGAAGGAGAGTCGGGATATATTTATAAATTTTAAGAGAAGCAACCCATGTTAATAATTAAACCCACAATACCTATAACAATTCACATGTTTTAAATCACACCAATGTTCTAAATGCACCCAAAAAAACAATTTTGTTGAAGCTCCTCATTGAATCTGGACTCTAAGTCAACTTAGTCAATTCACCCCTCCAATGAAGCTCCTCATTGTTCAAAAATCATCTAGAACTTCACTGGCTTTTATTTTTGAAATTAGCTCATTTTTGTGATAATTTAAATATAATTATTGTCATGTGAAACATTTATCTTATTTTGGGTGAAAGTCGTGTGTAAAGAGGAAAAAGGAGAGTGCTAGAGAAAGCAGCTAGAGAATTCCAAGAACTAGAAAAGCATTCAGATGAAGTAAAAATTAGTCTATTTATAGATTTTTATGGGGGCGACCCAATAATCTTGCCAATGAAAACGCTTAATTTTGAGCACATAGATTGCTAATTTTGGGACAATGGTGATCCTGGATCTGGGCTAAAAAAGGACCCGTCCACGAAAGATGGCGAACTGAGATCGGTGGCGTAAGAGGCGGCCGCCCCTCCTGCGCACGACGGGCGGACAGGAGGGGCTGGCCGCCCCCACCTTGGTCGGCGAGGGGCCGCCCTTGGCCGTAGGCCAAGGGGCGACCGCCTCCCCCGAGGGCGGCCACGCCCGGGGTCGCCCCTTGCGGGGCCGGCCACGACCAAGGCCGACCTCGGGGGCAGCCGCCTTTGCGGGGCCGGTCGCGGCCGAGGTAGCCCGCTTCCGGGTGCCTTGACGGAGGGGGCGAGCGACCCTCGCGGGACCGGCCGCGGAGAGGCCACCTGTGACCAGGAGGCCCTGAGGAGGGCGGCCGTCCCTTGCTGGGCCGGCCGCAACTAGGGGGCGGCCAAGGCTACCCGTGACTGGGAGGCCAAGAGGACGGGTGGCCCTTGCGGGGCCGGCCTTGGCCAAGACTGCCTGCGTCTGGGCGGCTAATGAGGGGGGGCGGCCGGCCCCGCAGGCCGCCCATGTTTGGGCGGCGGAGGGAGGTGTCCTGCCTTGCGGGGCCGGCTGGTGCCGCCAGTTGGCAATGAACGGCCTGACACACGGGATTCCGTGCACAGTAGTTATCGCATAGATCCGATGCACACTTATTTTAGCGTTGTCTGTTTATAAAATAACACTTCCATCAATGTTTCAAGTCCCTCTTGAAGCACGCTGGGTTTTAACCGTCTAAGCATGTGATATGAAAGTATATATACTTACATATCTTATTTAAGAGAAAAAAGAAGTATCCAAAGCGCTGCATAGCTCCTAAAATCATTATGTTCTTCTTCATCAGCATCAATGAAGTTTCCCTGCCTCAAAGCCCTACAATATATATAATATTTTACTAAAAAATATTTCAAAAACCAAATACATATATAAACAATTCCCGGCCCCTTAAGCCAATGAAATTAGATGACATATACAGAGGTGGACCTATTAAGGGACCACTCGATTTCGCGATATTAGGGTTTGCTCTGGGCGAAAAGGAAAGCCGCGGCCCGCGATTCATCTTCCTCCGCACTCCCCCGCTGCTCGACGAAGACCTAGGGTTCTCCTCCCGCCCTCCTCCGCGCAGACCGCGCTCCTGATGGGCTCGACGTAAACCCAAGGCGACTCCTCCAGTCCTCCTCCGAGCTCAACAAACGCAGCCTCTCCTGCCACGACTCCTCAGCAAATCCTTCTGGGCGTGATTCCTCTGTAGGTTGGTTGCGGCCTTGCATTCCCCATTTGTCCATTTCCCCTCGGTTCTTCTGGGTGCAGACCGTGCAGAGCAAAGCAGAGGTATGCATTATTTGGTTTAAATATTGGCAGGATGTTTTTCTGCCAAGTAAAACAACTTTTAGTCCCTGTAGTTTTTTCTCCGGTCTCAAATTTCAATCGTGTCTAGCAAGCCTGTATGGTTTAAAATCGTTGGGAGTGCATCCAAAGTTCAAATTACATAGTAACAGATGTCAATTTCTTTCAGTATCAAGCAATTGATTTTTCATGTGGGACTGCCAGTCTGCCACTCATATTTCAAGCAATTGATTGTAAAATCTTTCATTTTTTAGGAAGAGCGTGTTCTCTTTTTTTCATGAGCTGATCCTGCAATATGTGAAGTCGCTGGCTTGATTAAAGATTTTCTGTGAATTAGTTGATTGATTAACTAGAAGGAAGAATTACATTGGGTTGATTGATTTCTTTCAAACCATTTGCATGTTGTATTTTATAATTAAGTTTTGGATGTGAATGTGATTGAAGTGTGCAAAAGATCTTTAAGCTAATTGAAGTGATTGTTAGGACTTATTTCAAGTTGTTTGTCACACATAAGGATTCCTCATTTGATTTTTCAGTTCTTCACTGCAGGAGCAATTGAAGAAGAGTCCAGATCTTCATTTTCTATTTGGCTTATTGAGTTATTTCACTGAACGCTGTAGCATGTAAGTTCAACCCTAACTCCCTAAATCCCTAATCTTTTCCATTTGGCTCATGATGGGCTCAATTACCTTGCTTATTAATTATTATAAATTATATAACCTGTCTTTTAGTGGTTATAGTTATCATCAATTCATCATAAAGGCATTGATGTTATGATTTTGTTATCATTAATTTAATTGAACCTCATAATGTTTATAATTTTTTATGTAGTTGTAGTCTGTAGGTACTTTTGAAAGTCATGGATAGATATTTTAAAAGAAAAGTCATAGATCCGCCGCAAAATCAGAATATAATTCCCCAAAGACTGCTCAATGTAGATGACCTTCCCGCGGACCCAGGATTGCGGAAGAGTATTAATGACTATGATCCAAATGATAGAGAAAAAGTTAGACGGTGGTATTTACAGAAGAAAGCATTCCAACCTAAAGATCATAATTTTCCAACAAGGGTTTTTGGAAAAGAGACACGCAGATTTATTCGTGGTTGGTTTCAAAAATATAGTTATTGGCTCGAGTACAGCATAGTCAAAGATGCTGCATTTTGTTTATGTTGTTATATATTTAAGCCTGAGCATGGTAACCAAGGTGGCGGTGACGCTTTTGTTAGTGGAGGGTTCACAAATTGGAAACATAAAGACAGATTAGATGTTCATGTTAGGACTCATAACAGTGTTCACAACCAATGTTTGAAGGCTTGTGTAGACTTGATGAACCAAAAACAACATATTGAAGTTGCTTTGTGTCTCAATCTGACCAAGCTCGACTGGAATATCACACACGCTTAGAAGCGTCGATTGATTGCATTAGATTTCTGCTAATGCAAGGTTTAGCTTTCCGGGGTCATGATAAATCTTTTGAATCAAGAAATCGAGGAAACTTTCTTGAACTTCTTCAGTTCCTCGCGGATCATAATGACAAAATTAGCAAAGTTGTATTACAAAATGCACCTAAAAATCTTAAATTGATAGCACCAAGCATTCAGAGAGATATCGTGCAGGCTGCTGCAACAGAGACTACCAAGATTATCATTAAAGCTATTAGCCAAGCAAAATTATTTTTTATTTTAATAGATGAAGCTCGGGATTCCTCGGTCAAAGAGCAAATGACAATTGTTTTACGTTATGTTGATGACAAAGTGTAATAGAGTGTTTTCTAGGGATAGTGCATGTAGAAAATACTGCAGCTTCATTATTAAAAGCAGTCGTTGAATCTTCTTTGGCAAAAAATGGGTTGAGTATATCAAGTTTGTGGGGTCAAGGTTATGATGGGGCAAGTAACATGCAAGGTGAATTCAATGAGCTTAAAACATTGATTATGACTGAAAATCCATCTGCATATTATGTGCATTATTTTGCTCATCAAATACAACTGACACTCGTTGTGGTTGCAAAAAAACACAACAAAATTTGCTATTTTTTTAGCTTTACATCAAGTATAACAAATATTGTTGGCGCATCATGCAAGCGTAGAGATATTCTACGAGAGAAGTAACATGCAAAAGTTATTGAAGAGATGTATAGTGGTGAATTGTTAACAGGAAGAGGCTTGAATCAAGAAAGAGCACTAACAAGGGCAGGGGACACAAGGTGGAACTCTCATTTTAGAACTCTCTTGAATTTAATTTCCTTGTTCCCTTCGGTGATTGATGTGCTTGAAGTCATTGAAAAGGATGACAACCTTTCGGAGCATAGATCTGAAGCAAGTGATTTGCTGGAGGCTATGCAATGTTTTCAATTTGTATTTTTGACTCACTTAATGAAAACCATCTTAGGGATTACCAATGAATTGTCACAAGCATTATAAAGGAACAATCAAGATCTTGTAAATGCTATGACTCTTGTCAGAATTTTCAAGATACGACTACAAGCAATGCGAGATAATGGATGAGATTCTATATTACGTGAAGTAACTACCTTTTGTCAAAAAAATGATATTATTATTCTAAGTATGGAAGACAAATTTGTAGCTCGAAAGAGATCAAGACGCAGATCAGAAGACAATACAAACCTTCACTTCTATCGTGTTGAATTATTTTATGCAGTTATTGTTCTACAACTTATCGAGCTTAATTGTCGATTTGATGAAGTGAACACGGAATTGCTTCTATGTATGGCATGTTTAGATCTAAGTAATAACTTTTCGGCTTTTGATAAGCCAAAAATAATTCGATTTGCTGAGTATTATTCGTTGGATTTTTCTTCAATTAATATAATGGAACTTGATAATCAACTGAAAAGTTATATTTTAGATGTTCGCTCAGACGGAGAATTCTCAAATGTGAAAGGGCTTGGAGGATTAGCTCAAAAGTTAGTACAATTGAAGAAGGATATTTTATACCCATTGTTGTATTTACTCATAAAGTTGACACTATTATTACATATTGCAAGTGCAAGTGTAGAAATAGCTTTCTCTGCAATGAAGATTAACAAAACATCATTACGCAATCGGATGTGTGATGATTTGATGAATGATTGTCTAGTAACATATATTGAAAAAGATATCTTTTCTACCATCGACAACAAAGTTATCATGGAATGTTTCTAGAACATGAAGCATTGAAGAGGAGTGTTGTAATCAAGTATGTAATATTATTTTGTTAATTAAAAATATCTTAATTTAAATAGTTTTTTTTTCAAATTTTTAGTCATTTTTTATCGTACGTATCAATTTTTTTGTCGTTATTTTATTGAACGCCCTCACTGAAAAATCCTGCTGCATCCGCCCCTGGACATATATATGTATTTGTTTGATCAGATTCATATGCGAATAGGGCATTCGTGCGAAGATGTGAAGGAGTGATGCCCTCCATTTGATTCAAAGTCGTGATCTGCTACAGTAAACATGTCTTCTCCTCATCCCATTGGATTCACAGCACGGCGGTCGGCGACCGGCCTGTTCTAACCCTAGGGTTCACCTATAAAACCCAAGTTAGGGACAACGAGGAGATAATTCCACTTTGACCACCACCCGGGATGGTTTGAGCGACATAACACAAACTTCTAGGAAAGGGAGACAAGAAAGCTATGTTAAATGGCTCTAAAAAAGAGAGAGGCAAGTTATGAAGTACAGAAGCCGCCAATTCTAGGAATGTCGGTGGCCAGCAAGCCCGCCGTCACCGCCCGTCGCTACTGGGAATCCATCGTTGTCGGCGGCATGGAGCGCCGCCGGGAGAGGGATGCCGCCGAGATGGAGCGCCGCCGGCGCCGGGATGGAGAGCCGTCGTCACCTGGATGGAGCGCCACCGGGAGGTTAATTGCGAATTGAAATATCGTCGTGAAGAAAAAGCACGAAACTTGAAATCGCGTGAATGGATGGTCCTGGACGCTCCTTCGCATCTTCGCACGAAAGCTCTATTTGAATGTGATCCCTCCCCTATATATATATATATATATATATATGTGTGTGTGTGTGTGTGTGTGTGTGCGCGCGCGCCCGCGCGCGGGGTGCGTGTAAAGAAAAATATTTCGACACATTTTGAGATCAGGTTTCGACTTTGGACCATAAATCAAATCATAGCCGTTCGATCTAAAAAACTTGTCCTTCATTTTTTTACACTTTCTAGGTTTTCCACGACATAAAAGCCTCTTGTCATTATTGTTTGGTTCTCATTGACTGTTTGCGCGTCCTGCCCGACTTAGAGTTAAGGCGGTCTGATTCTCTAGAACAGAGGAAAACTGGTCGACCCACAACAATGTGTTTTGCAGAATAATTTTAATAAGTACTCAAGTTAAGAAATACAAATCCAAAAATATACTGCAGAAGAATTCTGACTACGAAAAATCACGAGAGAGTAATATTAATTTAACTGTAATATGTAAAAAAAGAAACACAAGATCGATTCGTACTAGAACGAACCTTCTTCGTCATCAGATAACCAACCACAGCCGCCACCGAGAAGAGATCCAAGTCAAGACTTGACCTTGTCGCGAACGTACAACTCGCCAACGACACCACTTGTGCACAATCACCACCATCTACGAGCATACTGTTAGAAATTTTGCTTATATTTTCAAATTATATTTTTATAATTTTTTTTCTTTAGAAATAAAAATAATAAATTAAAATATTCAAAAGAATTTTTCATAATGAAAAATAACTATTTCATAAACCATGAAATAAAATGCTATATAAATAAAGTAAGAGAAGGAAATTGAGCTTGTGTAAGGCGTATGATCACTGCCCTAAAGAAATTACATTACCCTCCGGCAAGACTTTCAACTGGTGCTCACTTCTCCAAGGTACAACACATGACTAGATCTCAAAACTTCGATGTGCGTGGACACTAAAGAAGCACAGAGCACATGAACTTTCACTAGATGAATCAAACTTAGAATATCAAGAAATTATATTGAAAGATATAAGAGCTTAAGATGAGAAAGATAATTAGAAAGAGTTTGTGTGTATGTATATCACACCCTTATATACTTTAGAGACCTATTTATAGAACAAAATTTATTTCATAAATTATTAAAAATATTTAATTATTTAATTATAATAATTAATACAAATTATTAATTATATAATATCATTAATAATTTTAATGTTATGTAATTAGTACTTTAAAAACTAAATTTTTTATTATATAATATATAAATTTGAAATTTACTATATAGCACTGTATAATGTTTATTTATAATAATTAATATAAATATTACATATATCGTAACTGTTGAAGCCGGGAAAATTTCCTACTTCAAAAATCAGATCAAGGTAGCCTAAGGCTATCGGCCCAACGGGTAGGCTTGACGGTTAGCGGGCTAAAGCACGGAGATCACCGAACAACAAACAGGACCTCAGGCAGGGAAACTTCCTCTCGTCGAGGCAATGAATTTTGACTATTTATACGTCAAAACGGTTGTCAGATGAGGGAGAAACAACTCCGATAAGATTGAAACGTTTAATTTTTTTTTGAAGGAAGTTGATGTCTGGCCTCCCATGTTATAATTTTTAGAACTCAGTAACGCATTGAAAACAAAATTTGTGCACCCTCATTATCAATTTGTTTATCCCCATTATTAATTTTCTGGATACGCCACTGACCTCAAGCGCTGCGGCAGGGAGGTCACATCACGTACCCGGAAGCTTGGAAGAAGCAACCCCTCCACGATCAAAAATGGTTGAACGGGATACGAGGGAGACTAGCTGGTAATTAAGTCGCGACGACTAAAGAGGATAGTCACAAGATCGCGGTCTGGTCTCTCTGAAAAAAGGAATTCAAAGGCTCAGCTGACGTCCAAGAAGGAGAACTTGCGAGCTCTTGGCAAGATTTCGAAATGTCTCTCCTCGTACTCCTGGGGTCCTATTTATAGGGAAATCCAAAGGGAGTGGGGTCTTATTTATAGCCCCACCCCTCGGCGACTAGGCGACTTCCTGGAGGAACTCGCATGGCTCGACAAGTATCATGCCTAGTCGCCTACCTAACGAGTATGCGAGGGGAGCTCATCATACTCGCTCAGCCTTCTGCTGCATGACGCGTTAACTTTGACCTTTTTCTTGACTTGCTGACATTGACTTTTGATAACCTGGCTTTGGAGGGGTCCACCCTCGACGAATACGGGTTGTACAGTAACATTCATGATTTTAATATATATAATTAATATTTTAAAAGTAAATTTTTTTTTTTATATAATACATATGTTATTTACTATATAATGATTTATAATATTTAATTATAAAAATTAATACAAAATATTATTTATATGATGAGATTCATAGTTTTAAAGATATATAATTAATATTTTAAAAATTGAATTATATAACGTTAATATCATTAACATTTTTATTATAATTATAATATAATTTTATTCATTACATTAAAATTTCAAGATCAACGCATATGTGCAGGCACCATCATGTGATTAATTGTTTCGAGTTTTGATACATGCAACCATCGAGCATTGCACGTACAGCTTGTTGCAACTCATGAATCTGACGACTTGAATCAATCTGCACATTTAAACTCGGTTTGGTTGAGTTGTTGCTGATGAAATGTTGTTGATATCAAAAGTGCTTATTATGGAAATCAGAGTTTTGTAGAAAAACTGTTTGGCTGAAACAGAGTTTACAAAACAGAGTTTTTGAAATGTTATTTTGATACAAAACAGAGTTATGAGTGAAATTTTTTTCTAATAAAACATAATCACCAACCACACTATATAATGATTTTCTCACTGATCATGCCAAATGCTAGTATGCGTTCAAAATTTCTGAGCAAAAAATAAACAAAAATGCCAATTTCAATCACTACTTATGGAGGTCATTTGAGAATGTTGTGAAACATATCCCTTCTGTAATATATAGATCCATTAATCACTATAATTTCAGAACTAATGGATCAAATCCATAAAAAATAGAACGCCTAAGGAACCAACCAAAAATAAATGACATTCACCACTAAAATCTCGTTTAAGTGAAATTGAAGGATTAGCAACCAATAATCAATATAATCTCACTTATCATGTTTTAGTGATTCTGATTACATTTCCACAACAACTCCTCTCCGGGGAAGGAACAATTCCTAAAATTGCTTACCCAACGCCTCTCTCTTTCTCAGGCTTTCTCTGGATCTATACCTTGTCGGAGAAGGGGGTGGAGGTAATTTCACGAGAAGGAGGTGGAGGTCACCAAAGAAGGAGGTGGAGGTTGCTAGACAGGGAGATGAGTGGCCATGGAGGAGGAGGTCTTTACTGTCGGAGCTTTGGAGGAGA
Organism: Platanthera zijinensis; assembly: GCA_039513925.1. NCBI lineage: Eukaryota > Viridiplantae > Streptophyta > Magnoliopsida > Asparagales > Orchidaceae > Platanthera > Platanthera zijinensis. The sequence continues at coordinate 25,502,231 of CM077087.1, read as the reverse complement.
GCTTTGGAGGAGGGGGGACCTCGGCGCTCTGATCCGTCGGCCATGAAGAGTGGTTAGAGAGAGAGAGCTAGAGAGAGAGGGACGATGAACCCTAACTATCCTTTCGCAAAACATATGCCATGGCATCTTCCGTGATGATGAACGAGCCTCCGGCATTGCAACCTTCGGCTCGCGTCTGGACGCAGGAAAAGCAGATTTTTATTGCGGCTGCAGTTATAACTATAACCGGCTTTTAAAAAAACGTGGTTTACAAAAAAAAAGTCGAACCAAACACTACTTATTGGCAAAAGAGCGGTGCGTTTCCACCGTACCGCAGGTAAAAAGTCCAACCAAACGTCACCTTACTCTCTTCGTTGTCGATGCAGCCGACAATCGAATGTCAAAGCCCACTGATGCATTCGATAGTGCACTACCGCTCCTCTTCAAAGTTTTATCTCTCTTTGGTTTGGTTTTTGGTGTGTACTTCATAACTTGCCTCTTTCTTTTTTAGAGCCACTTAACATAGCTTGCCTGTCTCCCTTTCCTAGAGGATTCTGTTATGTCGCTCAAATCATTCTGGGTGGTGGTCAAAGTAGAACTATCTCCTCGTTGCACCTAACTTGGATTTTATAGGCAAACCCTAGTGGTGGATACCGAACCGATCACGACGATGCAAAAGTGCCCGACGTCGCACCCGTCCAGACCTCTATCGACCTCGAGCTTTGCATGTTTTATTAGTGTCATTTTGTTGTTTGTAATTTGTGTGTGTGTGTGTGTATATAATTTTATTTAACCCCAATAGCAACCGGGTTCCTTCTTCAAGTCGGCCCAATCAAGGCACAAGAATTCTCTCGCAGGCCAGCGCCATCTCCTTCTTGACTGGCTAGGGCCGCTGTCGTTTCTCCCAATTTCGCGGGCCAGCACGAGAGTGCAAGCCGCCCGATAATTTCGGCGAGGTGTGATGCAGGCTTCACGAGCAACTGCTGACAGGATTCCGCGACTCCCAAATCAACTACGAACGAACCGCAGGGCCGAACCTTCGTGGAGATTAATTGTTTACTTTTTTTTGAAACCTTATAAAAGGGAATTTTTGTAGTTGTTTTGGATGGTGATTGATGAAAGAAAAATGATGAAAAATATCGATTGATAAAGAGAATTATTAAAAGCAAATCCAATTTGTATATACGTAAACCAAAATCTTAAAATAATATCCTTTTTTCCCGGTGATTTTTTTTCTACGCAAACCAATTTGGATATACACAAACCAAATTCACTGTCGCTCCCGCTACATCTCTCGGCCTCTCTGTCGTTGCCACTCTCGTCGCCCCTTTCGCCGCCTCTCTCGCCGTAACTCCCGCCGCATTTCTCGGCCTCTTTGTCACTGCCTCTCGGTAGGTTGCGAGGCTTCTAATGAGCGGTTCGGCGTACAACAGTCAGACGATTTTGAAGGTGCGCACGTTGGTTCTTTATTTTCGTTGTCTCTCCCGTTGCGGGCAGCGGTTTTTTTTTCATTGATTTGGAATGTGAGCCGTCGCTTCTCTTCATTTTCGTTTTGATTCTGCATCTGGATTCTTTAATATATTTTTTTTCACCTTCAGCATAATGAGAAGCTAATTTTTCGTTTTGGATTCTGCATATGGATTCTACACGTTGGCTTTTTCGTTTTTCGTTTTCGTTTTTGTTTTCGTTCTTCGTTTTCGTTTTTGTTTTCGTTTTTGTTTTCATTAAAGTTGATGTGACAATTACCATATATTAAATGTCATAAATTTGGTGTTTTTATGTTATAAACGTGTTATTTTGTCGAACTGTTGCGTTGGACTTCTCATGAAGTGATTTTTTTGTCTACAATATTTGATTATATAATTTGTAGTGTTGGTTTGTTGTTAATAATTTTGATTTGTGGTTAACAATTTGGTTTGCACGGAGTATTTTTCAAAATATATGATTTGTCATTAACAATGATTTGCGTATATCCAAATTTGATTTGATTTAACAATCTCCTTGATAAATTTTGGAGAATTGTTGTGTTGATTCCGTTGAAGTTGCCATGAGCTTTCAGTTTCATTCTGATGGAGTCCTATAGTAGATAGTTGATTGAGTTTAGGAAAGTAGAACAGTGAAGTTTTATTTAGGCTCTGGTTGGGGGGACTTATTTTCAGCGGTCAAGCGGTTACGGTCGCATGTACCGGGCCTAACCGCTTGACCGGTACATGCGGTCGTAACCGCTTGACCGCTGAAAATAAGTCCCCCCAAACGGAGCCTTACTTTCGTGAAGGGGATTACAAGTTAGGTGTTAAATTATTTATTTGCTTTCGTTTAGTGAAGATCAAAAAAACGCTGCCCTGTCCTTTTTTTTCAATTCTAAGTGGTGAGGAATTGTCACATTTCTGCTTTAGTTGCTGTTGTTGTTGTCCATTAAAGGTGATGATGAACAGTAACATTAGAATCTATTGACTGCCCAAGTGCTTAGGAGATAGGAAATTGGTGTTTGCCCTTCTCAAGCCGTGTACAGAAAAAGAGGAATTAATGTCTCTTGTTCGTTGTGAGATTTCGTGGATCCACTGTATGAGAGTGAGTGAACGAATTTTAGATTGTTTAGTTTGTGGTTTCTGTGTTGGTTGAGTGATTGAGATTCCGTGGAATCACTTCGTGTGAGAGTGAGTGGAATTTCTCCTTGGTGCCCGTGTGCGATAGCGGCCGACTTTGGAGCTGGAGATCGAAGGTGGCGAAGAGTTCTTTGCGTGATCGTCATCGACTTCGAATACGGAAAGACATATCTTTCCGTAGATAATTTGTCTCTTTCTCCTCCTTTGTGCGTGTCTTTATATTTTCTCATGAGATAATAGATTCTTGTTGGATTTTCGCCCGGATTTTGTCAATGAATGCTATGTCGAAAACTCCAAATGGAAACTTATTTGAAGTTCACGATTTCCGCTTCGCTACGACAAGGGGAACAGAATGAAAGTTGCGATTTTCTTCCCCGGATTTAGAATTGAACCATTAATTCAAAAATTCATCTTTTTAACAAATAGTTTTTTTGTGCTTTCCAAAAATCTAAGTTGCTATGTTTATTAAAGTTCGTGTAACGCCCGCTCAAAATTTAATTCTTCTTTGCATACATGTAGGGTTTCTTAGAAAAAAACTGACAGACGCGCAAACCCTACGCGTCGCCCTGCATCAATTTGGTATCAGAGAGAGGTTCCGAAATTTTTCTAAGTTTCGGGACCGCCCTGCGTGGAATCTGAAATTGCAAGCATTTATTTTTTTTAAAAAAAAAGATAATCTTTTTAATTGCATAAACATACATTACATTTGACTTTTTTGTTTGCATGCATCTGCATAGTGGTAGGATGCGTTGAGTTGAACATGGTCAATCGAGCCGAGGGAACGAAGGGACAGAACCACCCCAGTGGTTTTTACCTTTCACCCACCAAATGACGGCATTAACTGAGAGTACACGTCAGATGCGTGAAAGGTTAGAAAACCTTAGAGGTATGGTGTTTCCACTAGGGAAGAGAGGGGGTGGCCGGCGGAAGGAGAAGGGCCGGTTAGAGGAAGAGATGAGAGAGAGAGAGAGAGAGAGGAGAGGGAGCAGCCCTCTTTCTTGCTAGATGATCCAAAGATAAAAGGTTTAGGGTTACAATAGGCCTCTTATATAATGAGGCTCAAAATAAAACAAATAACCAAAATGCCCCTAAGATTAAAACTAAACTTGCTCCCCATCCATGCCATCCGCGATCCCTTGTTGTCGCGCTGCCGCCCGCGGTATCGCGGTGAATAACGCTGGGCGATGCCGCGATATTATCTCCGCTCTCCTACTGCGTGCGAGATCGTCGTGCGTACAACCTCCAAGGCGGTTCGCCGTCATGCAGTCCGGTAACATGTGGTGAATAGTTTAGAAATACCCCTTGAGCGTCAGTGTCATCTCAAATTTGAGATGAACATTCACTCTGTCCACATTACGATGTTCAACATCACTATGTGGAAAGATCTACCTTTAGGAAAAATCCTTTATTTGAAGATCACAACTTCACTGACACTCACTCCCATAGTACCCCATCACAGAGCTCTGTGCGATACTTCGATGATTATCCTCGATCACAGTACATCACTGTCAGAGAACGTGATGATCCACCAATACGATCTCATTATGCTAGAGACGATCAGTATGATGACTATCGTCATTTTTATCCTCGTACTCGAGTGGATCCTATTGGTTCTTCGACACTATATTATGATGATAGAGTTCAGTATGACGCTCATTGAGCATTGCACGTACAACTTGATGCAACTCATGAATCTAACGACTTGAATCAATCTGCACATTTAAATTCTGTTTGATTGAGTTGGTGCTGATGAAATGTTGTTGATATCAAAAGTGCTCATTATGGAAATCAGAGTTTTGTTAAAAAACTGTTTGGCTGAAACAGAGTTTTTGAAAAGTTATTTTGATACAAAACAGAGTTATGAGTGAAATTTTTTTCTAATAAAACATAATCACCAACCACACTATATAATGATTTTCCCACTGATCATGCCAAATGCTAGTATGCATTAAAAATTTCTGAGCAAAAAATAAACTAAAATGCCAATTTCAATCACTACTTATGGAGGTCATTTGAGAATGTTGTGGAACATATCCATTCTGTAATTTATAGATCCATTAATCACTATAATTTCAGAACTAATGGATCAAATCCATAAAAAATAGAACGCCTAAGGAACCAACCAAAAATAAATGACATTCACCAGTAAGATCTCGTTTAAGTGAAATTGAAGGATTAGCAACCAATAATCAATATAATCTCACTTATCATGTTTTAGTGATTCTGATTACATTCCCAGAACAACTCCTCTCGGTGGGAAGGAACAATCCCTAAAATTGCTTACCCAACGCCTCTCTCTTTCTCAGGCTTTCTCTGGATCTATACCTTGTCGGAGAAGGGGGTGGAGGTAATTTCACGAGAAGGAGGTGGAGGTCACCAAAGAAGGAGGTGGAGGTCGTCGGAGAAGGAGGTGGAGGTTGCTGGACAAGGAGATGAGTGGCCATGGAGGAGGTGGAGGTCGTCAGAGAGAGGTTCCGAAATTTTTCTAAGTTTTGGGACTGCCCTGCGTGGAATCGGAAATTGTAAGCATTTATTTTTTCAAAAAAAAAGATAATCTTTTTAATTGCATAAACATACATTACATTTGACTTTTTTGTTTGCATGCATCTGCATAGTGGTAGGATGCGTTGAGTTGAACATGGTCAATCGAGCCGAGGGAACGAAGGGACAGAACCACCCCAGTGGTTTTTACCTTTCACCCACCAAATGACGGCATTAACTGAGAGTACACGTCAGATACGTGAAAGGTTAGAAAACCTTAGAGGTATGGTGTTTCCACTAGGGAAGAGAGGGGGTGGCCGGCGGAAGGAGAAGGGCCGGTTAGAGGAAGAGATGAGAGAGAGAGAGAGGAGAGGGAGCAGCCCTCTTTCTTGTTAGATGATCCAAAGATAAAAGGTTTAGGGTTACAATAGGCCTCTTATATAATGAGGCTCAAAATAGAACAAATAACCAAAATGCCCCTAAGATTAAAACTAAACTTGCTCCCCATCCATGCCATCCGCCTGATCCCTTGTTGTCGCGTTGCCGCCCGCGGTATCGTGGTGAATAACGCGGGGCGATGCCGCGATATTATCTCTGCTCTCCTGCTGCGTGCGAGATCGTCGTGCGTACAACCTCCAAGGCGGTTCGTCGTCATGCAGTTCGGTAACATGTGGTGAATAGTTTAGAAATACCCCTTGAGCGTCAATGTCATCTCAAATTTGAGATGAAAATTCACTCTGTCCACATTACGATGTTCAACATCACTATGTGGAAAGATCTACATTTAGGAAAAATCCTTTATTTGAAGATCACAACTTCACTGACACTCACTCCCATAGTACCCCATCACAGAGCTCTGTGCGATACTTCGATGATTATCCTCGATCACAGTACATCACTGTCAGAGAACGTGATGATCCACCAATACGATTTCATTATGCTAGAGACGATCAGTATGATGACTATCACACGTTCGTAGAACAAATGATCATCCACGATCACGACGTGATTATGTTATGGACGATCATCATGAATACCCTCAAAATATCTATAGAGATCATTATCTTCAAGATTACATCACAATTAGTGATCCTCCTAGTGTTTCGAAGACGAACATGATGATAACCATTAAGGGTCAGCAAATGCATTCCACTGCCCAAAGAAGGGAGATATCACTCACTCTGTCTGATATTATAATACATAATGTGTGGAGTCAACCCTCACGGGTGTCTGCTCTACTTAGTGAACTCGCCCTTGAGTTTATATCTACTGCCTCTCTTTTGAGTGTAGATTCCTCGCACACTTCACCCGGTGTCGCACCGAGTCACATCATGACTGAGAGCCGAGAGCTTGGTAGTGATCATGAGGTAGTCACCCCTATCCTTTTCGAGAGTACGATCCCTTCTGATGGTTTGCTACTGGAGGAACATCACTCTACTGATGAGTTCTTTGATGTGAAGGACCATGGTCCTGTTGATACCCTTTTAGGAATGAAAGTTAGAGTAGACAAGAGTCTCATTACTCATAGTCAAGCTCATTATGTAGAGAAAATTCTTTCTACTTGTAGTTATAAAGACTGTAGGCCTGTAGAGACGTCGTTTGATCCAAACATCAAGTTGTGTCCAAACGAAGGGACCAGCATTGACCAAGTTAAGTACTCAAAGATCATTGGTAGTCTCATGTACGACATAAGTTGTACAAGATCAGGCATTGTCTTCTCTATTGGCATGCTGAGTCATTTTACCAGTAGCCCAAGTAAAAAAGCATTGGGATGCTTTAGACATGCTGATGAGATACCTGAGAAGTACTAAAGATCATGTTCTGTGCTACACTAGTTACCCTCTAACTATAGATGGATACTCTGATGCCTCGTGGTGCTCAGAAATTGATAACAATAAGTCTACTAGTGAGTTCATATTCACTATGAGTGGAGCTGTTGTTGCTTGGAAAATCAAAAGACAGACTTGTATAGCTTTATCGTCTCTAGAAGCCGAGTTGTTTGTCTTAGCTTCAGCTAGTGAAGAGGCCAACTAGATCAGGAATTTGATTTTAGACATTCCTTTTGTCTAGGCTACAAGTTAATTCTTTAAGTCTGTACTATAATAATAAAGCAGTAGTCCAAGTCGTCAAGAATGTCCTCTTTAATAGTAAGAGAAGACATGTATGACTGAGACATACTCTATTGAATTATCTAAAAGAACAAGACGTTATCACCTTGATCGATTTGTGATCGAAGAATAACCTGGTTGATCCATTGATGAAAAGAATGATCAAAGACCGATTAATCCAAACAGTGGGAGAAATGAGACTCAAGGCTATTTAAGTTCAGTCTTAGTTCAAGGTTAAGCGATTCAGTTCAGCTTTAGTCCAAATATTTTGATTCTTTCCACTTTCTTTTATCAAAACAAGTGTGTTGTGTTCCGCTCATGTTTGGGGTTACTGAGTACGAATCTAGAAATTTATTTCATTCCACATTTGATGTTAATAATTTAATCGAGATTCGTCTTCCTTACCTTGGAGGAGAGTGTTATTCCACATTTGATAAAACGATCTGACTCGGTTTAACTCTTCTTTTGTTGATTGATTCAATTCCACATTTAATGATTTCCATTTAACTTTAAAAAAATAATAATTGTGACATTTCACATAGGAACACAGATACAGTTGCGGTGTCCAGAAGTCCATAAGATCGTTTTCTTGAAAATAGATAATGGATTCTGAGGTAGAACCTACAATACTTCATGTTAGGTGTCCTCTGAGTTAATTCTAAAGTACTACATTCTTATAAGTAGAACTAGATGTATGTACTTTTTCAAAATTTGGAATTCATTTTAAATGAAATTCTTTGTTGAAAAATATAGGAGTTGTTGATGATGGAGGAGCATGCACAGATTGGGATCATGACAAGGATGATCTGATAGATGATGATTCCTAGAGTATTACTGTTATTTTCTTCTACTTAGAACATTGTTTAGCTCTCCTTTTTCACTTATTTAGTTTGGACCTTTTCTTTCTTTCTAGTTGGTCATGAGACACTAGGTGTGTTGGTACCTGTGTTGTGATTGTACTTTTAACTTTGTTATTATGTTGATGAGTTTTTTTGTTTATTCTTATGCATGCATACAACTGCTTTATTTAACGTCCAATATGTTTTAACAAGTGTGACAGACACAGTTGTTAGTGTTTCATGTTTGGTTGAACACTACACACACCACCCATCTTCTGACGTCGGGTTTACGACGAACATATGAGGAGATTGTTAGAGAATTAATATATATGTTTACGCATGTCGAGACCGACTCGGAATGACTCATTGGATTTCATGTCACTCTAGGGCATGGTTCTATGCTGAATATACTATAAATAGTCATTCCACACTGATGAACTATTGTGAACTAACTTGAGCAGAGGCTCAACACAAACTCTCTAAAGCATCCACTGTTGAAGCCAAAACTTGGCCCCAACGAGAGTTCAGACCCAAGGATGTAATTTACACTTACTTCCCCCAAGATTGGCCCTCTGACCCGTGGCTAGGAACCTAAAAACTGACCCTGGGTTGCAGCGAGCAGGTCCCACCACACACCCGAAAATTCTCTAGAGCGCTTCCCCTCCCAAGCCAAAAGGCTGAGTCGAGCACCTTGGAGAACTTACTCAACTGAACCAAAAGAACCCAAAGAAGAAGAAGCCAAAAAATTAGTTGTCCTCTCCAAAAGTGCCCACAGGGTCTATTTATATATTCCTGAACCTGGTCTGGCAACAGCGTAACTCCGCTGCTCTATTTTTCTATATGCAGACCAATTAGGTCTGTCCATAGCATAACTCTGCCGTTCTGAAAGGCTATTTGCAGACCTCTGAGGGCATCCAGGTAACTTTGCCTCTGGACCCCATCACTGGACGAGTAGTCCATGAAGGCACCACTCACCGGAAGAGGCGAATGCAAGGATAAGCCGAGCATTCGCCTCCACAGCTCCCCAAGGGGCGAGAGGGGGATTCGCAGGTCACTCGCCTGATTTGGCGCGAACCCCTCTGTACTTTGGCGAAAGCCCTCCCGCCTGCCTTGGGGAAAGGTCGTTAATTAGTTTCCCTGGGCGAGTGGTCCTTAAAGGCCTCATTTGCCTACTTTGGCCAATTTGAACCTGAGGGTCCTTGACTTACGTCGGGGGGTCCCACTCAGTGAATACGGGATTGTACATCCACAGTGCAGCATTCCCAGTTGTAGGAACCAAAAGACTTAGCTCCAAGAGCGATGGTCTATCACCTCCGGGCAACTCTTTCTCTCTCCCCAGTGAATGTAACGAGGAGCGACATGTCACCCTCGCCATCTCTGACAAAGCTTTGTACAACAACAATAAATAGTGGAAGTTTGGTTGACACAACTCTAACCACAAGATCGTTCATCTCTTTCCGAGATTTTTCACATAAAAAGGGTGCCTCTTGCCAACCGCCTTCGTCTCTGTAACTGTTTGTGCGCTCAACCGCTCCCGAGCTATAGCAATTTAGACCAATAAGAATGGAGTTGGCCACGATAAATCTTAATCATGAAATATATAATTTATGTTTGCTACATTTTTAATAGTCAATTTAATACGGATAGCGTTATTTTATAAATATAAAATCAAAGAAATAATTTGTGGACCCAACGCAGGAGGTTATCTATCCCCCCTCTCTCGGGAGGAATTTTTTCGTCCAAAACTTGTTTCCAAAAAATTTTGTTTGGGACCAGTGAGGAGCCTGGAATTGCACGCGGGGCTCACACATTTCTGATGTCTAACATGCACTTTTGCGCGGGATCCACGCATTCGTGACTTCTCATTGGTCCCGATTCCATTCGGGTTGCCATTGTAGGTGGCATGATGCAAAAAAATGAGGTTTTTTTAAAATAAAATTTTTTTAAAAAAATTGGGTATGCGTGTCTCCAATACTTTCTAATGGTATGTATGCTAATTGTATAGCATCGTATAATATAAATACTAATCAATTTAGCTTGGAATTCAAAATTAAGCGAATTTGGAAAGGAGCGAGACGAATTCTGAGCGGAGGCCGTGACTCAGAAATTTTTATGGAGAAACCCATCAATTATTATAAATTTTATACACTATTTTAAATTAAGTAAAATAATGAATCAACTTGAACTATTATCACCAAATATCATGATCTACTATAAGAGTATGGGAGATTGATAACTGCATATTGGTTAGATTCCATTTGATTCAGTTCGGGATTTTTTTTTTAAACACACAGAAATTAAAATTAACCCTAACATGCAAATTGCCGTTTTGGTCTAAATTATATAAATCGGCTATGCTTACCTTTTTTTGATGTGTTTCATTGCAGGCACTAGGTAGCACTATTAATACTCAACAATAGGGGTGTTCAAAAATACCCGAAGAATCGAAAACCGGATCGAAATCGAACCGAACCGGGCGGTTCAGGTCGGTTCCTATTACTGTCGGTTCGGGTACGGTTCCAAAAAAAAAAAAGAACCGATGGTTCGGTTCGGTTCGGTTCTCGGTTCCAACAGTCGGGTACCCGAGAACCGACCCGAACCGAATATAAATTAGTAAAATTACTTGAAAGGCTAGGCCGCTAGGGCCGGCTGGGTCGGACTGTCCATTGGGCCTAAATCTAAATCCATAAATTGCTGGCTTGCGGATGGCGATTAAGAAACCCGGTCCTTATCTTTTTCTCATCTTTGCTAGTTAACACAGGTTGCCCTAGCTCTGCCCTCTACCTCGTGTCCCGTGAGAAGAAAGCAAAAGACGTGTAATCGTGTATCGCCAGCACTCCTTCCTCCCGCTTCGACGTGCCGATCGCCGACGCCGACGCGCTTTCCTCCCCGCCTCTTCCTCACGGCCTCAGAAGTCAGAACTCAGAAGTCCTTCTTCTCCCTTCAAGGTACTGCCGACGCCGACGCTCCTTCCTCCCGCTTCAGTTTTACTTTATATCCTCCCGCTTCAGCTTTACTTGTTTTCCTCCCGCTTCAGTTTAACAGTTTTACTTGCTTTGATATAAAATCCAAAAAGGCAACCTCGACATTTAGGAGTTCTTGTTTGCTGCACTTGATTTTTTTTTTGTATGCCCCCAGCTCAGGCCCCATTTGGTATTCTATTTTTTTGCTCCTATGGTATTTTATTATTCATCTCCCCGGAGAAATAGAAGTGTTTGGTTAACCAGTAATCTAAGATTGGACTTGCTTTAGTTTAGTAGAAATAGAGAAAAAGAAGTTTTTGCTCCTATGCTAGATACACTATTTTGGAGTCAGGATGAACAAAAAAAAAGGATTATATTTTTACACGGGTTGCCCTGATAGTACTAAATGTTAGAGTCCTCGAAGCATCGCGTGATCGTCTAGTTTGGAACGGTCTACTCGTTGCCCCTAGCTTGGGTATTTATAGGGAAACCCTAAATACCCGACTACGAGTTGTTGGACTCCTATCGGATCCTAACCGCAATCCGTTAACCACATGTCAACCCTATTTCAATATACCTAGACAATCTCCTCATATATTGTAAATAGGTGTTAGCACAGTACATGTTACTTAAACAATAATTAGGGTACAGGTTACTTAAACAATAATTAGGGCTCCTTAGAAAGCAGGCTTTTATAATTCTCTAACTCTCTAGTGCTTTCTAAGGAGCTCCTAACCCAGCTTTTGGCTTTGAAGGGAAAGTTCCAAGAGATCTTCCGGGTAAGAGGTGGGACCTCCCTACTGAGGCTTCAGGTCAGTTCTAGGTCCTTTGCAACCAGTCGAGGGGCGAGGCTTGAGAGAAGTAGGTGTTCGCTGCACCCCTATTTTCGAACTCTCGTTGAGGTCATTTTTGGCTTCAACAGTTCTAGTGCGATGAGCGTGGAAGGCAGTCGATACAAGAAAGCCTTGAATTTGGTCCAATGGCTGGAGGTGAAGGTGAAGGGTCTTGCACAGGAGGTTCCCCCACCCGGGGAGAGGAGGCTGTGAAAGTAGAGAAAAACGACTAGAAAACAAGCTGGAACTTTGAATAATGAAAGTTTTATTATCCAAAAAGATATCATTTACAAAGGTATGACCTCCCTTTTATAGAATGGAGGAGATGGGAGAGAGTACAAACTAACAATTATGGACAAAAAATGTACAGAGACTGTGCGGTTAGAAACACGCGGATCGAACAAGCCGCGCGGTTAGACAATGGGCTAACCGCTCGGCAATACTAGAGAAAGAGAGAGAGAGATGTTGTAGGAGACCGCTAGACCGCCCGGTCTCCAAGCCACCGGAGACAAGATGCCAGACCGCCAAACAACAAACCACAACATCCTGGAAATCAACCCGCTGGACAGTAACCGCAAGACCGCGCGGTCTACAACCCGCCAGGCTTAAACCGTCAGACCGCTCGGTCTCATACTTTAACACTCCCCCTCAAGCTGGAGCATAGATATCAATCATGCCCAGGTTGTCACAAATGTGGAAGAAGGAAGTAGAAACCGATTTGGTAAAGATATCTGCCAACTCTTTGTCGGAGGTGACAAACGGAGTGCAAATCTTTCTCTTCAAGACTCTTCTCGGATGAAATGGCAGTCGACTTCTATATGTTTCGTTCTCTCATGGAAGACCTGATTTTTGGATATGTATATAGCAGCCTTGTTGTCACAGAACATAAGCAGAGGATAGTCATAGACCTCTCCTAGGTCAAACATGAGAGCCCGCAACCATTTTAACTCACGCGTGGTTGACTTCATACTCCGATATTTGGCTTCAGCACTGGACCTTGAGACAACCGACTGCTTATTGCTCTTCCAGCTCATAAGATTACCTCCAACAAATGTGCAAAAACCTGATGTAGATTTACGGTCACCTTTATCATCCGCATAGCTTGAGTATGAGTAGACTTCAACTCTCAGATGACCATGCTTTTGAAAGAGTAGCCCTTTTCCTGGTGCTGCTTTGGCATACTCTAGTATCTTCAAGGCAGATTGAAGATGACATTCCCTGGGAGCTTGCATGAACTGACTGACTTTGCCTACAGCATAGGCGATATCACGTCTGGTCACCGTGAGATAAATGAGTTTGCCCACCAGACGTCTATACCTCGTGGCATCGGATATAAGAGGTGAGTCATCTGTCCATGTTTTGTCCTCTCTAGTAGCCATGGGATACCGTGCCGGTTTGGCACCGGTCAATCCTGCCTCTTGTAGAAGATCAAGAGCATACTTCCGTTGGGAGAAAACCAACGAGTCGGGCTTCCGAGAGATTTTTATCCCCAAGAAATATTTCGGGGAGCCCATATCCTTCGTGACTAGGTGTTGACGGAGGTATTTCTTTGTCAAATCCACCCCAGCATGGTCATCGTCGGTAAGAAGAATATTATCCACATACACCGCCAAAACCACAAGGCCCAATGCGGTTTTGCGAATAAACAACGAGTGATCGGCCGAACTTCTGGTAAAGCCAATGGAGAGAGGAGGAGCAGGACCCCAGACATCAGAATGAATGAGATCAAAAGGGCGAGAGGAACCATGGCCTTGCTTCGGCGGGAAGGAGGAGCGGTGATGTTTGCCAAGCTGACACGCATCACAGTTGAGCGGAGGACTATTTTGAGGTAGGTGGGGAAGAAGCTGACGAAAAATCCGAGGAGGAGGATGTCCAAGGCGAAGATGCCATTGAAGCAGATCGGTAGACGAGGAAGAGAAGGTGGACAGAGCGGAAACATTGTCGAGGAAGTAGAGGCCGCCGCTCTCAGTCCCAGTAGCAATCTTTCGTTGGGTCCTCGGGTCCTGAAAACAACAAGAAGTAGGAGTAAACAAGACAGAGCACTGAAGTTGCTTGCATAAAGTAGTAACAGATAACAAATTGCAAGGAAACTTCGGGACATAGAGAGTGTCCGCTAAGCGAAGCGATGAGGTGACTTGAACCATGCCCGTCCCATGAACCGGGGAAGGTGAACCATCCGCAACAAGAACCGGGGGTAACCGATCATGCGTTTCTAGGCGAGATAAGCACTGAGGGTTTCCAGTCATGTGATTTGTAGCACCAGAGTCAATCATCCATTTACCTTAGGTAACGACGTGTGCACTACCTGAGGTCGTGGACACAGAAGCAGATGGCCGAGAGGAGGCGGAGGTTGAGGAAGAAGTATCACCAGAGGGACGAAGATGAGGATGTTTCTGCCAGCAGCGGTCAACAGAGTGGCCGGTACGACCACAGTGAGAACAGAGGAACCTTGACGGACCGCGCGTTCCTGACTGACTGCGGCAACTAGTGCCACCCCGCTTAACTTGATGAGCATAAGTGTCATGTGGAGGAGGGGAGGACAACAGAGGACGCTGGAGCAGCGAAGTAACAGCGGCGATGCGAGCCGCGGTGATATCCAAAATGGGAGACAATGCTTCTCCCAAGATCTGCTGGCGGATCATATCAAAAGACTCGGGGAGGCGCAGAAGATAACAAACAACCAGGAGTTCCTGAAAGTGTTTGTGCTGCTCGGCCAAGTCCGCGGAGAAGGGACGATTCTAGAGGATTTCGGCACCAAGAGCCTGAACTTGCTGATAAGCCGCAGCAGGAGACATGGAAGGACGAGCGAAGAGATCCATATAGAGAGTATAAATGCGGGATGTCTGGGCCCCCTTTGAGTAGAGAGCAGCAAGGTGAAGTTATGCGGTCTTGACCGTCTCATCATGGCGTATGACAGGAAGGCATTCATCGGAGAGGTTGTTAGCCAACCAAGTGTGGACAAGCGCATCACTAGCATCCCAGTCATCAAATTCAGCAGAGTCTGGAGGAGGAGGGTCATCGGTGAGGTGATGACATTTGTGCTGAGAGCGAAGAAGAAAGGTGAAAGAAACGCTCCAATCCGGATAGTTGGAACCAACTAGTTTAGAAACCGTGCCAAGGTTTCCAAAAGAAGTAGAAGGAGGAGGCGGAGCCGGATTGGTTATAGGAGTGGTGGTAGTTGAATTCTCGGAAACAGCCATAGAAGAAAGCAACAGGAGGCCGCGCGGTTAGGAAACAAGCCGCGGGAAAGAAGAATGAGAGCTGCAGCGGTCACGATGTCAAACACCAGCGGCCAGAAAAGCCACGACCAAGCCGCAGAACAAAGCAGAGGGAAAGAAGTCGGGCGGCTAGAAGACAAACCGTGCGAACAAAAGAGGGGGTTGCTGGGAAGAGAAAGGCGAACAAGGCAAAAATAGGTCGCGACGACAGGTCGCGGCGACTAAGAACAGGTCGCTAGCAAGGAGCAAGCAAAAGAAACAGGCCGCGCGAACAGGGCGCAAGCAAACAGGCGGAAGAAACAAGCCGCGAAAACAGGTCGCAAGAAGAAGAAGAAGAAGCAAGCCGCGCGGTCAGGTCGCGCGGTCAGAGAGGGGCACAGAATCAGGAGGTGAAAATCGAGTCCTCTGATACCATGTGAAAGTAGCGAAAAACGACTAGAAAACAAGCCGGAACTTTGAATAATGAAAGTTTTATTATCCAAAAAGATATCATTTACAAAGGTATGGCCTCCCTTTTATAGAATGGAGGAAATGGGAGAGAGTACAAACTAACAATATGAGACTAAAAATGTACAGAGACTGTGCGGTTAGAAACACGTAGACCGAACAAGCTGCGTAGTTAGACAATGGGCTAACTGCTCGGCAATACCAGATAAAGAGAGTGAGATGTTATAGGAGACCGCTAGACCGCCTTATATCCAAGCCACCGGATACAAGATGCCAGACTGCCGGACAACAAACCGCAACATCCTGGAAATCAACCCACTGGAGAGTAACCGCAAGACCGCGCGGTCTACAACCCGACAGGCTCAAACCGTCAGACCGCTTGGTCTCATACTTTAACAGAGGCAACCAGAAAGATGCTAGAAGACTTCAGGCGAGAGGTCCTACAGACCATCAACCTAGCCTTCTCAGCAAGGAGCGAGTGGGCAACCCCTGAGATTCCAGTGGAGGCGGTCCCGCTCTTGGGAGAGAACGCCCCTGGGCAGCGCCCCGAGAAGGAGGTCCCGGTGGAGGTTGGCAAGAGGGACGTTGCCGCGCGGGAGCTCTTCCCAGGACAGCGCACCGGGAAGGAGGTTCCGGCAGAGGTCGGTGAGAGGGAGGTGGCAGTGCGAGAGCTCTTCCCTGGGCACGGTCTCGCAGATAGGGCCAGCTAGCCGAGGCCGCGAGACATGCCCTCTCGGTAGGCATGCGGCGAGAGTCCCTTCAGTGAGCTCATCATCTCAACTCCGGTGCCGGAGGGGTTCCGGGAGCCAGACATGTCCTATTATTCGGGGAAGGACGACCCTGTGCAACATGTACAGTAGTTCGAAGACGTGGTCTCGATAAGGCAGATGTCGGATGCCTTCAAGTGCCGGCTATTTGTCATCATGTTGAAGGAGAAGGCCCGGGACTGGTTCCACCAGTTGCAGGCAAGTTCGATCTACAGCTTTGATGATCTACGTCGAGGGTTCCTGTTAAGGTTCTCAATATCGAAGAAGCGGAGGAAGGAGGCGGAGTGCCTGTTTGCAGTGAGGCAGAAGCAGGATGAGACGCTGAGTCGTTACGTTGACCAGTTTTAGGAAGAGATCCTCCTGGTCCAGGAGGTCCCAGGGTACGTGTTGATGCTCACCTTCACCCTAGGGCAGAGACCGGGATTCTTCAGCATGGAGTTGAAGAGAGTGCCCCCCTCTCCTTTGAGGAGCTCATAGAGAGGGCGGCGAAGGAGATAGACTTTGAGAGGGCCAATACGGCTTTTGCCAAGAAGCTGGCCCGGTTGGCAGAGGACAATGTGAAGGAACCAGCAGTAGGAAGGCAGAGAGAGCCGAGGGAGCAGAGGGAGCAAAGAGAAGAGAGAAGGAGGGAATAACCTCGAGGTCAGGGGCAGCATCATGGATGGGGGGCCCGGGAGCCAAACAACCGGTTGGGTTGGAGGCCCCAGGAGGGTCGCCCCCAGGGTCAAGGAGGAGGCTTTCAGGGAAGAGACAACTTCCAGGAGCCAAGGAGGTTTGATCAACAGGTGTGGAGGCAGGGGCCAAGGGGTCACCTCCCGCAACCATAAGAAGCGATGGAGGTCGATAGAGGTAGAGGAGCAAGGAGAGGAGTTCGAGGAGGAGCTGGGAGAAGAGGAGGTGGAGAAGGAAGGGGGGCAGGGCGGAGTTGCTCTTTTGTGACTTCCACCAGGAGGAGGGTCACGCAACGGCTGCCTGTCCAGAGTTCTTGGAGATGAGAGAAGCTAAGGGGATGGGGAGGCAGGATCCGCCGATAAGGATTGTGTAGGTGCAACAGGGAGAAGGGGAGGATAGGTGTAAGAACAGGGCAAATGTGGGGACCCGGGGGGATTGGGGTGATCCACGGGGGAGTGGGGATAGAGGCAACTCGCAAGGGGAGCCTTAAGACCATATTCCGAAGGGGGGTCGCCTCGACCTCTCTGGCTCCCCCTCCAGAGGATAAAATTACCTTTTCATCAGCAGACATGTCGGATTACGAGGATCCGTTCTGTGACGCCCTTGTGATTCAGACGGCAGTGTAGAACTTCACGGTCTCTAGGATACTGGTGGACAACGGGAGTTCCGTGAATGTGATCTTCAAAAAGGCTTTTGATGAGATGAAGTTCGAGGGTAAGAGGGTCTTGGCTTCGGATGGACCGCTGTTTGGGTTTTCTAGAGAGAGGAAGGAAGTAGGAGGGGTAGGCTTGCATGTGAAGTTGGGGGGCGTATCATGGAACTGTAGATTCGTGATAGTGGATGCCCCAAGCAGTTATAATGTCATCTTTGGATGCCCCCTCATCAGCGCCTTTCACTGCGTCCCTCGTCATTCCATCAGTGCCTCAAGTTTAACAACGGAGGAGTATAGGTTAGGATCAGGGGGGATCTGAAGATGGCGAGACAGTGTTACGTAACAGCGGTTAACACCGTGTATTGGATGGCGGAGGCGGAAGAGCTGGAGAGGGAGTTGGCAGAGGAGGAGTAGGTTGTCGGAGAGGAGGAGGTGAGCCCGGAGGAGGAAAGGGGAGAAGGAGCGCATGAGGTCCGGAGGGGCGTGGAGGTCGAACAGCAGCAGCAGGAGAGTCTGGAAGAGGTGATGGAGGTTGAAGAAGCAGGAGGGGAGGAAGAGTTTGGGCAGGAGGAAGAGGCGAAGGCTGGCTGGGAGCAGTCGCGGCTGGAGCCGGCTGAGGAAATGGTGGAGATGGAGGTCTTCACCAGTGCAGGACAGGTGCAGAGGGTGCGGGTCAACGGAGGCTTAAGTCTCGAGGACCAAGAGCGTGTGCGGGCCTGCATCCAGAGCAACGTCGACATCTTCGCTTGGAGCGCAGCGTACATGTCGGGCATCTATGCGGATGTGGCCTTCCATCGCCTGAACCTGGACCCCCGGACGCATCCCATCTGCCATAAGATTAGGACCATCGCCACCAAGCTGGAGGAGCCCATCCGCGAGGAGGTCAAGAAGCTCTTGGAGGCTGGCTTCATATCAGAGATCCAGTATCCAGGCTGGTTCTCCAACGTGGTAATGGTTTAAAAAAGGGGAGGGAAGTGGCGAATGTATATCGACTTTTCTTTGTTAAATAAATCATGCCTCAAGGATTGTTACCCCCTGCCTCGAATCGACGCGCTGGTTGATCAGCCGTCGGTTTTTCTATTATGAGTTTCTTATATGCTTTTTCAGGTTATCACCAGATCCGGATGCACCCTCCCGATGTCAAGGATGTCTCCTTTAACACGAGGGAGGGATGCTTCAGCTATAAGATGATGCCCTTTGGGTTAAAAAATGCAAAGGCTACATACCAGCGCATGATGGATCGGGTCTTTCAGGGTCAGAGGGGGAGGAACCTGGAGGTCTACGTTGATGATCTAATGGTCAAGAGCAAGTGCGTGGATTCGCACCTGCGGGACCTGGAAGAGACGTTCCCACCCTGCGGAAGTTCAAGATGAGGTTGAACCCCTTAAAGTGTGTATTCGGGGCAAGCCGTGGGAAGTTCCTTGGGCATCTTTTGACCCCGGTAGGGGTTGAGCCTAACCTAGATAAGGTGAATGCCATTCTAGAGTTGGAATCACCACGCAATGCTAAGGAAGTTCAGCGCTTGACAGGCAAGTTGGCCGGACTAAGCAGATTCCTCTCCAGGTCGGGGGACAAATGCTCGTCGTTCTTTAAGGTGATGCGGGGTAACCAAAGGTTCGAATGGACCGTTGAATGTGAAGAGGATTTTCAAATGCTAAAGAGGAAGCTCTCTCAAGCTCCGCTACTCCAAAGCCCGAAAGAGGGGGAAGATCTAGCCTTATATATCGGGTAGGAGCAGAGGCCGTGAGCTCTGTCCTGGTCAGAGAAGAGGGGAAGAAGCAGTTGCCTATCTACTACGTTAGCCAGATCTTGAAGTAAGCGGAGCTCCGCTACCCCATCTTAGAGAAGCTGGCGTATGCCCTGATCATCTCGGCAAGAAAGCTCCGGTCGTACTTCCAAGCACATTCGATCAGGGTGGTGACGGACCATCCTCTTTGCAAGATCTTTGAAGGGGTGGAACACTCGGGCAGGTTGACTAAGTGTTCCATCGAACTGAGCGAGTTTGATATCTCATTTGTACCAAGGCTCTCCATCAAGGCACAAGCGGTGGCTGACTTCTTGATAGACTATGTTGTTGAGGTTGGGGCAGAGGAGCCGCAGCCCCAGGGGGCGTGGAGGATGATGGTTGATGGGGCTTCGGGAAAGCATTCCCTTGGGGGAGGAGTGGTACTGGTAAGCCCCCAGGGGGTCACTATAGAACAGGCAGTGGTCTTGCAATTCCTGGTGACCAATAATCAAGCGGAGTATGAGGCCGTGATAGCCGGCCTTCGGTTGGCAAAAGAGCTTGAGATCCAAGATTTGGAGGCTTTTACGGACTCACTGGTAGTAGCATCCCAGATCAGAGGGGAGTTCGAAGCTCGGGAGCCCACCCTGGTGAAGTACTTGTCCAAGGTAAGGGTGATCATCGGAGGGTTCCGTACGTTCTCTATCCAACACGTTCCTAGGGAAGAAAGTGCAGCAGCCGATCGGCTGGCTAAGTTTGGGCCTCGGGGGGGAGGAACCCTGACCGAGTTGTTTCGACCAGCAATAGAAGAAGGAGAGTTGATGGAGGTGGATAGGTGACCCTCATTGGTGGACCCTTTGGTGACCTTCCTGTCCACTGGCGAGCTTCCGGAAGGGGTTAAGGATGCTAAGAGCTTCAAGCACAAGGCAACTCACTACCTAATGCTTGAAGGGGGGTTGCACCGAAAAATGTTGTCAGGGCTCCTGGCAAGATGTGTGACTGAAGAGGAGATCCTGAGGACTGGAGGAGGTATACTCGGGCGAGTGCGACAACCACTCAGGAGGAAGAACGTTAGAAGCAAGGGTGGTAAGGCAGGGGTACTTCTGGCATACCTTGAGGAAGGATGCGGCGGAATTTGCAAATAGGTGCCGAAAATGTCAGTTGTGTGCCACCTCTAGCTCTTGCCCACTCAAAGGATCTGAAGCATCACGTCACCATGGCCTTTCGCCATATGGGGGATGGATCTGGTCGTGCCTTTTACCCCGGCCAGTGGGCATAGGAGGTTTCTCCATGTCATGATTGATTACTTCTCGAAGTGGCTGGAAGTCAAGGCGTTGGTCAAGGTCACCTCGCAGGTCATCAGAAACTTCATTTGGGGAGAGATCATATGCAGGCACGGGCTACCCCAAGCAATAGTAACGGATAATGGTCCTCATTTTGCCAGCGAAGAATTCATCAGCTTCTTCACTCAACTGGGGATAGACCTCAGGATTGCCTCCGTCCACCACCCTAGGAGCAACGGCCAGGTAGAGGCGACAAACAAGATCATTGTAAATTTGCTCAAGAAGAAGGTAGAGAACTTGAGGGGGAATTGGGTGGAGCAGCTCCCCTCAGTTTTGTTGGCCTTCCGAACGACCCCGAACACGGCCACTGGCGAGACCCCCTTCAAGCTTTCTCATGGGCGTCTGGCGGTCCTGCCAGTGGAGTTTGAGGTTCGATCCCCACGAGTCATGGCCACGGTTGAAGGAGATGAGGCTTGGAGATTGGAGAATTAAGGTGGGTTACGCCTCTCGTTGGACATGGTGAAAGAGTTGCGCAATGTCGCAGCCATCAGGCAGGAAGAGATCAAACGGCGGATGGCAAAATATTTCGACAAACATATCAGGATCAAGCAATTCACGGAAGGAGATCTGGTACTAAAGAAGGTCGACACAGCGGGGAGGTCAGCCCCTGTGGGCAAGCTCAACCCAAATTGGGAAGGGCCTTATATTATGGAGAAGATCCTTAGAGCAGGAGTTTATCACCTCCAAGACGTGGAGGGTAGGTCCATGAGCCACACCTAGAACGGCGATGACTTAAAGCGCTTCTACCCGTGAAAGAGGGGAAGGTGAAATTGTATGTTCAGATTCAAGATTATATTATAATGTTTTTGTTGATCCATTGTTTACTTGCCTATCTTAATACTGGAATAGAGTTTGGAAACTTGCACTACCCTGAGCTCAGCTCGGCCCCAGGTAGACCCGCTGTGCAGGCTCTCATCTTGCTGGCAGGTCCAAAGGCTCGCCTTTGGGGGAGAGGTTTGGTTCTTGGAGATACTTCAGTTTGGAAACTTGCACTACCCCGAGCTTGGCTCGGCCCAAGGTAGACCCGCTGCACAGGCTCTCATCTAGCTGGAAGGTCTAAAGGCTCGCTTGTGAGGGAGAGGTTTGGTTCTTGGAGATACTTCAATCTGGAAACTTGCACTACCTCGAGCTCGGCTCGTCCCCAGATAGACCCGCTGCGTAGGCTCTCATCTAGCTGGCAGATCCAAAGGCTCGCTTGTGGGGGAGAGGTTTGGTTCTTGGAGATACTTCAGTTTGGAAACTTGCACTACCCCGAGCTTGGCTCGGCCCAAGGTAAACCCGCTACGCAGGCTCTCATCTAGCTGGCAGGTCCGAAGGCTCGCTTGTGGGGGAGAGGTTTAATTCTTGGATATACTTCAGTTTGGAAACTTGCACTACCTCGAGCTCGGCTCGGCCCCAGGTAGACCCGCTGCGTAGGCTCTCATCTAGCTGGCAGGTCCGAAGGCTCGCCTGTGGGGGAGAGGTTTGGTTCTTGGAGATACTTCAGTTTGGAAACTTGCACTACCCCGAGCTCGGCTCGGCCCCAGATAGACCCGCTGCGCAGGCTCTCATCTAGCTGGCAGGTCTGAAGGCTCGCCTGTGGGGGAGAGGTTTGGTTCTTGGAGATACTTCAGCTTGGATGTTTGCACTACCCCGATCTCGGCTCGGCCCCAGGTATACCCACTGCACAGGCTCTCATCTAGCTGGCAGGTCTGAAGGCTCGCCTGTGGGGGAGAGGTTTGGTCCTTGGAAATTCTTCGACTTGGATGCTTCCACTACCCCGAACGAGGCCCAGACCCAGGTGGACTCGCTGAGTAAGCCTTCTGATCTGAATAGGAGACACCCGGAAGGATGAACAAATAGGTTAAGAACCTCCCCAGGCGGGAGAAGTCTCGTCCAGGAGATCTCGGCTAAGAGGGTCTCGGCAAAAGGAGTCCCCAGCGGGAAGGCTTTTTGACGAGGGGTCCTTGGCCCGATGGAGGGAAGCCCTGGGCGAGAAGCTTCGTTCGCTTGCGCAAGGTGATAGGGGGGAGCAGCCCTCCCCTTGAAAACCTATAGATAACGCTTTTGGCAAAAGATTCTCGGCAGAACACCAAAACGACACGTTATGCCTCAAGCTCTCGGCAGGTTCCCACCTATTGATTGCTAAGGGATACTATCCTAAAAAGGGGGCTGAGGGCCTTGGCGGAAGCATGCTTGATAAGCATTCGGCACAATACAGAGGTAAAAATCAATCATATACAAACATTTACACTATATTTCAAAATGAGATTACAGAGAATATCCCGCGCATTACAAAGACAAAAGGAAGGGGGGAGAGACCAATCAGGGGGACGCGCTATACCCCCCACTCGAGCTCTCGCTTGAGCTCCCGCGGGAGCTCTCGCCAGATCCCTCCCCGGATGTCTCGCCAGCAGCAGTGGGAGATTTCGGGACATCTGAGGGTGGGTAGTCAGGTGCGTCGGGGGCTTAGGAATGGGCTCGAAGAGACAGGGGAGGAGCTGGCGGGCAACGATGGTTTCGCCGCCCTCTTTCAAGCACCTCACATCTTGTAGCGTCTTTATGGTCAGCCGGGCCGTTGCTTGGGCATTGGCCTGCAGTAGCTTGTCGATGTCGTATTCCGAGAAGTGGCGGCTCCTAAGCCTCTCGTCCAGCGAAGGAGGAGGCGCGACCGCGGTCGCCGCCACCTCCATGCGCCGGAGCTGGTCCTTCAGCAGGACGTTCTCGCACCTTATCCCGGCCAGCTCCGCGTGAAGCACCGTGCTCTGGGCAGAACCCTGCGTAAGGGAGAAACCAATCAATACAGAAGAGTGACGAGCTGTGGATTACAGGGGCGAGAGCGAGTGCCTTGAAAGGTCTCGCTTACCTCTTCCGTCGGGCGTAAGGACAGAAGTTGTTGGGCATCCGCCAGCTCGGCCTTTAACGCTGTCGCGTGGGCCGCCGCCTGGTCCCGTGCCTTGAGCATCTCGCCGAAGTTGCGGTCGATGGTGATACTCCGACTCGCACACATGTGCGCGAGCTCGAACCCGCGCAACAAGTCCCGGATGGAGTCAAGGGCCAGGAGCCAGGTGGACATTTGGTCGAAGATGCTGGCATCCTCCCGGCTATAAAGGTCGTAGCCTAACGCAAAAGCGTTGCCGGTGACCTCGTCGCGCTCCGCCCAGCTGGGGAGGAGGGTAGAGATAGAGACCCGGTTGGTCTCAGGATCCCACTGAAGCAGGGGCTTTCCTTCCGCATTGTTGGGTACATTGGAAAATGTGTACCTGATTTGAAGAAGCCCAACTTAGCTCAATGATATACATCAAGGTGTATTTGATGTTGTTTTAAGTTGACATGTGCAGGTGAAGAAGTGTTAAAGAATACAGAAAAATATTCTAAGTCCATGTGTCAACACCTGAAGAAACAGTGTCGACACTTCAGAATATTTGTGTCGACACAGAGAAAGATAGTCGACCACATTTGTGTCGACACTGGGAAGCAGTGTCGACTCACAGGAAGATAGTCGACCACATTTGTGTCGACACTGGGAAGCAGTGTCGACTCACAGGAAGATAGTCGACCACATTTGTGTAGACACTGGGAAGCAGTGTCGACTCACAGGAAGATAGTCGA
Source organism: Platanthera zijinensis (assembly GCA_039513925.1). NCBI lineage: Eukaryota > Viridiplantae > Streptophyta > Magnoliopsida > Asparagales > Orchidaceae > Platanthera > Platanthera zijinensis. Next base: position 25,478,009 of record CM077087.1, on the reverse strand, counting down.
CCACATTTGTGTCGACATTGGGAGGCTGTGTCGACACAATGAGACAGAGTCGACGCACATTGGCAGAAGTCGACAATACTTGTGTCGACACCAGAAGACTAAGTCAACACATACTGAGTTCTGAATCTACAACAACTGTGTCGACACACAGGACTTGTGTCGACACACTGCAAAGTCAAGACCAAGTTATTCTCTGAAGAAGCTGTGTCGACTTAAAGGCAAACTTGTCGACATCATCAAAGGCTGTGTCGACACCAAAGTTACTTGTGTCGACACATACAGACAGTTGGTCTCGACACTTCCTGACAGTCTGACTCAACACATTGCTGACCAAGACTAAGGCACAAGATCTGTTTGAAGACTTGACAGCTGTGGGTTGCAGCCAGTTAACTGATGTTGTCAGACTTGTCAGAAGACAGTTATAAACCGGATCAGCCGGTTACCATTAAGAAGATCTATAAATAGACAGATTCAGAGAGAAGTAAAGAAGAAATGAGAAGATTGAACTTTGGCAATCAAATTGAGAAATCAAATCAAGAAGATGTAATACACTAACGAAGATCTTCATCAGAAGATCTAAGAAGACGATCTCAGGATCGATCTAAGAAGAGTTCTAACAAGAATTCAGAAGTATCATCAAAGGTGTTGGATAGAGAGGGATCCACCCATTTTGAAGAAGAAGAAGGAAGCCATCAGTGGTTTCTCAAGAAGCTGTTTGGAAATCAACTCAGCTAAGTTCAGATTCAAGAAGCTTTGAAGAAAGCTCAGATTCAGTTGATTTCATCAGTTGATTAAGAATTGTCTTGTCCTCTTCTCTCTCAACAAAGGCAAGACATTAAAACTTCTTTTCTAAATTTCTGTAGGATCTCTTTTACACAGATCTGAGTTGTAAGCCTGTGATATAAAGGCTGAGTGTAGGAGAGTTGATCTCTGAGTGGTAGGGTTGTTTGCCTGAGTGTAGGAGAAGGTTCTTCTCTGAGTTGTAGGCCTTATGGCAAGACTGAGGTAGGGCTGTTGTGCCTGAGTTGTAGGAACCTATCCAGGTTCTGAGCTGTAGGATCTGAGGATCTGAGAATAGTGGAAGTTTGGCCGAATCTAGCATACTGCTAGATAGGTGAAGGGGGAAAGTGGATGTACCCAGACCTTGGGGAACCACTATAAAACATTGTGCAATCTGTGATGATTAAATGTCTGTGAATGCTGTGCTGGATGTTTTAATTTTTATAATTGAATTCTGCCTAAAAATTTGAACAGGCAATTAGAACCTATTCACCCTCCCCCCTCTAGGTGTTTAGGTTGTCTTGAAAGTAAAACTATCAAGTGGTATCAGAGGCAGGTTCCTCAAAAAGGACTTAACAGTCTGAGGTAGATCTGAAAGGCAGAATCAAGATTCAAGAAGATGGGTTCTGGAGAGAATCATAAGGAGCTAGGGTCTATGAAATTACCCATATGCAAGAAGGAAATCTTTGGAATTTGGAAAAAAAGAGTCAGGTTATTTATGGAGGCATCTGACCCAAGAATATACATCATAGTTCAGGAAGGACCCTTCATTCCAATGAAGGTATCAGTTCTTGATGCTAATATTCAAACTCCAATGAGTTATTCTGAAATGACCAAGGATGAAATCATTTTGGCAACCATGGATAAAAGAGCACAGAACATTATTGTAAGTGCCATAGATGATTCAACATTTCAGAATCTGATTCACTGCAAGACCTCCAAAGAAATATGGGACACATTGATTGTCTACATGGAGGGATCAGAAGAAGTAAGACAGGACAGGAAATCTATGCTCAATCAGGAATATGAAAGTTTTAGACAAGGAAAATCTGATAGCATAACTGAGTGCTATAAGAAATTCTATAGAATTGTGAATGAGCTAATGTCCTATGGAAGAGTCTTCAGTACTTATGAACTGAATGACAAATTCTTGAGATCCTTAACAAAGGATTGGGACACAAAGATCTGTGCCATAAGAGAAGTGGCTAAATTGGCAGAGATCTCTCCTCCCATCTTGTTTGGAAAGCTGTTATCCTATGAAATGCAACTTTTGGTGAGCAAAGAGGAGGAAAAGAATTCAAGAGGAGAGCATAGAGAAAAGACTGTGGCATTCAATGCAAAATCCATCAGAAAGAATAGGAGGATATCACCATCCCATCCTAAGGAAATTGCAGAAGTCAGTTCAGAAAATTCAGATAATCAGGGTTCAGAAAGCTGTGATTCAGATGCAGACTTTGCTGCATTCACAAGGCAATTCCAGAGGTTCTTGAAGAAGAAACAGTGGAAGTCTAAGCCCTCTACTTCACAGCAAGTTGATGACTATTATCAGAAGAAAAAGTCATCAAGGAAAGAAAAGAGCAGATCAAAGCCCAGCAAGGCTACTACTTCAAAGATTGTCTGCTATTGTTGCAATAGACTGGGACATGTAGTGGCTGACTGTCCTGATAAGAGAAAGGAGTCTTCAGACAAGAATAAGACTCATAAAAAGGGCAAGAAGGAGAAATTCTTTGTTGCAAAGAAGGATAAGAGCCTAACAGATCAGTCAACTTCAGAGACAGAATCTGAAGCAGAAGCATATATTGGACTATGTGTTGTATCTGAAGAAGAGGAGTTTCTGCAGTTGCTAGACTCCATCTATGATCAAGAGGATCATCAGTGCATGGGACTAATGACAGGATCAGAAGAGGACATATGCCAGAATCAGTCTGGTCCTAATAAGGTACAATGTCCTTCTATGAAATCTGTTTGTAGTACAAGTACAAAATCAGCTACATCTGCATCAAGTGATGTAGATGCATCTGAATCTGAAGGAGATGTCTATCAATTGATAGATAAGTATGGGGACTTGTTGCAGGCCCTTAAGAAAAGCAAGAACCTGGTTAAATCTCAGGCTCATGAAATTGCTGAACTAAGGGTAGCTGCAACTGAGTTAGAGAAAGTAATTGATCAAAAGTTAAATGAAATTGTCAAGCTGAAGAATATAACTATTATTCAGATGGGCACAATTAATTATACCAATGATCAAGTGAAGAGTCTGGAGGCCAGACTAAGAATTGAAAAAGATTTAGTGGCTAGTTACTCTAAGCCAAAGTCTGTCTTACCCTTGATTGATGAATTTGTGAATCAAAAGGGTAAGGCAGGATTAGGATTCAAAGGTAACTCCAGGGCTGGCCAATTCAAGAGGAAAGGCAAAGCTCCTGTCAAGCCACTGAACTTTTCAGTCCCTATTAAGTTTAGAAAGGTGGAAGTGCCTTCTAACCTATATGATCATGAAAATATTCATGGTCATATTAAGTCTAATGTTCTGAAAAACAAGGGTGTAAATGCCAACAGGCCTACCCATGTTCATAAACCCAATGGTTATAAAAAATCAGTGGGTGAAGCTGCTGCAGCACCAGCAATGGACAGAAATTCTTTTGTCAAGGATGTATCTAGAACTAGATACAATAGGTTTGAATGTTGGTGCTGTGGCAAGAGAGGCCATTTTGCACTAGACTGCTGGTATAACACAAGTGTTAGAAAGAACAATAGTCTACCTGTTAGAAGAAATAATGGTAGCCTTGTTTATGCTAACTTGAACCAAGGACCCAAGACTTGCTTGGGTTCTAAGGGTAAATAAATCTGTGTTGCAGGTGAATCCAAGTAACCATGCCCCTATATGGTACTTGGATAGTGGTTGTTCCAGGCACATGACTGGAACAAAGGGGCTGCTAAAGGAGTATTCATCTGTCAAAGATGGACCTAAAGTGATCTTTGGTGGATCTGAAAAAGGAGTCATCAAAGGGTTTAGTATCATTTCTTCTAACCTAATTACTATCACCCAAGTGGCTTATGTAAAAGGTTTGAAACATAATCTAATAAGCATAAGCCAGCTGAGTGATTTAGGATATGACATTTCATTTGTTAAGGATGGATGTCATATCAAAAGGTCAAGTGATCAAGAGATCATTTTGACTGGGTATAGGAAGTGAAATGTATATTGTCTTAATTTTGTATGTGAGAATAAAGCTTCTCCCATCTGTCTTGTAGCTGATGACAATGCTTCTCATTGTGTTAAGTGGCACAAGAGATTGGCTCATCTTAACTACAAGACAATTGGCCAACTCTTTATCAAAGAATTAGTGAGAAATGGTCCTCAAGTTAAGTGTATGAAGGAAGGGATATGCTCAGCTTGTCAAAAGGGCAAGCAGACAAAATCCTCCTTTCAAAGCCTTGAAAACAAGGATTCTGTGAGGTGCTTATACCTCTTGTATATGGATCTTTTTGGTCCTATGCCAGTTCATAGTCTAGGTAGGAAGGTCTACACTTTTGTGGTTATAGATGACTATTCTAGATTTACATGGGTATTCTTTCTGAGACAGAAATCTGAAACCCCAAGTGTCTTACTTAATTTTGTAAAGCAAATTCAGAATGAACTGAATAGTACAGTGGTCAAAATCAGAAGTACCATGGTACTGAGTTTCAATCTGAAAGCATGACAAAGTTATGTGAAGACTTTGGGATTTTCCAAGAGTTCTCCTCACCAAGAACACCTCCGCAAAATGGAATTGCTGAAAGAAAGAATAGAACATTAATTGAAGCTGGTAGAACTCTATTGAGTGACACCTCTCTACCAGAATATTTCTGGGCTGAGGCAGTAAACACTGCTTGTCATGTGATCAATAGGGCTTCTATCACCAAGAGGCACAAAAAGACTCCCTATGAGATTATGAAATGTAGAAAACCAAATCTATCCTACTTCAGAATCTTTGGTTACAAATGCTATATACTTAACAATGGTAAGTCATATTTGACTAAGTTTGCTGCCAAATCCCAGGATGGGATATTTGTTGGGTACAGCACAAATAGTAAGGCCTATAGAATCTTCAACTTGACTACTCAAGTTGTTGAAGAATCTGTGCATGTTGTGTTTGATGAAACAAGATTAATCAACTGTGAGTTGTCTTGTAGATCAAATGACTCAACAGGTATAAGCAAAGGAATGGACAAGCTCTCCATTGCTGAAGCTTCAAGGAAAGATGGAGTATTGGAAAATGAAGGATATTGTCCAGGGGGAGTACAAGACACAATAGAAGATGAAGAAAACCAAGAGGTTCAGCATAATGAAGGAGCTGGAGATGTTCAACCAGAAGGGAATCTTCCTCCAGCTACAAGACATTTAAGAGACCATCCAACTGATCAGATAATACGTGATCCAAGACAGGGAGTGCAGACTAGAAGCAGAAGTCAAAGCACAGTTCTGCATTCAAGTTTCCTGTCACAAATGGAGCCTAAGAAGTTTGAAGAAGCCATCCAAGACCTGCACTGGACTGATGCTATGCAAGAGGAGCTGAATCAATTCAGAAGGTGCAATGTCTGGGAGCTTGTTCCTAAACCAAGAGGCCATAATATAATTGGGACAAAATGGATCTACAGGAACAAGTTGGATGAGAATGGAGTAATAGTGAAAAATAAAGCAAGATTGGTTGCTAAAGGATACAGGCAGTAAGAAGGGATTGACTTTGATCGAACTTTTGCCCCAGTAGCAAGGCTGGAGGCAATCAGAATGTTCCTTGCCTATGCAGCCTATCAAGACTTCAAGGTATACCAGATGGATGTGAAGTCAGCATTTCTGAATGGTGATCTTAAAGAAGAAGTATATGTAGAGCAGCCATCAGGTTTTGTAGATCCTCTTAAACCTGATTATGTTTATAAGCTTAGAAAAGCTTTGTATGAGTTAAAGCAAGCCCCAAGGGCTTGGTATGAAACCTTGTCTACTTTCCTTATTGAGAATAAATTCTCAAGAGGAAAAATTGACAAAACTCTATTCCTTAGGGAATCCAAAGGCAAGATCATCTTAGTTCAGATCTATGTTGATGACATAATCTTTGGATCTACTGAAAACAACCTTTGTAAAAAGTTTGCCAAACTTATGCAAGGGAAGTTTGAGATGAGCAGTATGGGGGAACTGAAGTTCTTCTTGAGAATCCAAGTAAGACAGACTGATGATGGCTTGTCCATATCCCAGTCAAAGTTTACTAAAGAATTAATCAAGAAGTATGGTATGGAGTCATCCTCCATCATGAGAACTCCTATGGGGACAAGTATGCCTATATGCAAAGATGATGCAGGTAAACCTATTGATGAGACTTTGTATAGAGGAATAGTTGGTTCTCTATTATATCTCACAGCTAGTAGACCAGATATTATGTATGCTACATGTGTCTGTGCTAGGTACCAAGCCTGCCCTAAAGAGTCTCATTATACTGCAGTCAAAAGGATTCTGAGATATCTTAAGGGCACACCTAATCTAGGCATTTGGTACCCTAGGAATAAAGAAGCCAAATCTGGCTAGAATTATGAGTTTATATCTGAATGGAGTGATCCCTGAGGTAATACAACACCTGCCAGGAACAAAGATCAATCACATGAGAAAGATGGACATGAGATTGTTTTCTAGGTGGGATAGGGTGCTGTCTAAGGATGTGCCTGATGAGAGCAGGCAGGACACCCCAGTGAAATCCTCTTCTCATGCTCAAGATACTGAGCAGCTTCAAGAAGAACAAGAGAGGAAGCAGGATGAAGATCACCCTGTGTCTACTCCAGCCCAGCAAGACACTATACCTGCACAGATGTAGGGGGAGCAAGCTCATTCACCTGCCCAGATTGTATCTACTCCTGACCAGGTACAGTTGCAGGGGGAGCTGGTATATTTCCTTACTAAAGACATTTCTAATATTTCTATTTCTGCACAGGTGCAGGGGGAGCAAGTATACTCACCTGCCCAGGTCATTACCAATACTGAACAAGTACAGGGGGAGAAGATGTCTGACCCAGTACAAGAGGCAGTCCAAATTGATATCTCCAAAGATCTGAATATAGAAGATCTAATTGATACATCTTATGTTCAAGCTCAGAAGGAATATACTCTAGATGAGTTATTCCCTAATGTTGATATGGCTACTGATAGAGTAGAAGAGGGGCAAGAGATTGAAAAGGCCCTTGACATGGAGAAAGAAATTGAGAAGGAGCAAATGGTTGAGGGGGAGTCTGTGCATGTTGAGGCTGAACAACATGGCACTGAGACAGATATTCCTCCTCCTCCTCAAGAAAGAGTTCAAGTTGATAGTTCATCTGAATCTGAGACTGAAGAAGCCAGAATGACTAAGAAGAGAAAACTTGTAGTCTTCAAGAGAAGGAGCAAAGGTTATAAGCAGGCTCTACAGACTATAACTCAACCATCCCATTCTGAATTTAATTATAACAAGTTTATGGTTGATTTGCAAGTTAAGTTAGATGACCATAGAGTGGCAGTTGAAAAATATGTTGATGAGAGCAATAAGGCCTTTCAATTTGACTTGGCTCAGGATATAAAGTCAATTCGATTTGAAGTCAATATGCATAAGAAGGAGATGACAGATTGCTTCCATAAGGGAGGTAATGATGTGGTGTATTTGGCAAAACAACAGCAGTCCATCATCCCTAAAGTGGATGATATTGCTTTAAATCAAAGCTATGTTTTGGAGAATCAGCTAAGGATGAATGACAATTTAACGGAATCTCATCAAGAGATTATTGATGAATTGAAAAAGACTACTCCAGGCCTGTCTACAGCTAGAGCAAAGGAGATGGAAGAATTTGATAAGAAATTTCAAGCTGCTATTGAATCTGTTAAAACTGCTATCACTACCTCTCAAAAGGACATATCTGACAAGCTTCAAAAGTTAAAACCATTTTTTAAAGAGGGTGTGAATTATCTGGATGGACAGATCAGATTTCAGAAGGAAGATCTAAGAGATCATATTACCAGAGAAGCCATAAAGGGGGAGAGGTTGTTAGTTCATGCAGGCTCAGAGCACACCAAATGGGTGATCAATAGTATTCGAGCCACATTGGGATATCCACCTTTGTGTGATGATGCTATGGTGGCTGAGTCAGGAATACAAACAGGTCTACTTGAAGGCAATCAACCTGAGGTTGCCCAAGTCATTTACCCTCCTCCAGATTTTGATATGATTGATCAGCAAGTTCAAGAAATGTATAGTCCTCCAAAGGAGGTTAACAGGGTTGTTATTGAGAAAGTGGATAAGCCTGAGGCCACTTTGAAAGAACAGCAAGATGCTCTACTATCTAAGAAGAGATTTAGAGAGCAGGCTGAACTTAAGCCAGATTTTGAGCAGTGGAGCCCTACTTCAAGAAATATTATACTCACTGCATGGAAGGCTGTGAAAGACCAAGTTCATGAAAGAGGAAAGTGGTATAATGAAATAGAATGGCAAAAGCATGAAGCTAGGCAGGAGGCAATAGTACAGTTCAGAAGAAAAGCCAAGCTGGGTAGGCTGCCACCAGATGCTCAGGAGCCGAGCAAGTACTTTCCAAAGCCCCTTCATTACTTTGAAAGGCAAAGGCTCAAGGAAGAAGCAAAGAAGAAGGCTGATCAAAAAGGCAAGAAGCCAGCTGAAGATGCTGAAGCTCCTGTGAAGGCTCAAATCCAATCTGGCAAAGGGATTGTCATAAGAGAGCCTGATCAGTCTTAATTTTAAGTTCTTTCAAAAGTATTTTGTAATGTTTTGATTAAATCATTCAATGTAAAACTCTGTAATCAAGCATTATCAAGTTATAAACAATATTTTGTTTGGAATCATATAATGTTCACTCTGTGATGGATTGTTCATATTTTATTTGGAATCATATAATGTTCACTCTGTGATGGATTGTTCATATTTTGTTTATATTAAGTATTCCTGTTATGTCATATATCGTCATATTATATTTTTTATAAATGGTGTATATCATTGGCTATAAGGGTTATGACTTCTCCAAATAGGGGGAGATTGTTGGGTACATTGGAAAATATATACCTGATTTGAAGAAGCCCAACTTAGCTCAATGATGTACATCAAGGTGTATTTGATGTTGTTTTAAGTTGACATGTGCAGGTGAAGAAGTGTTAAAGAATGCAGAAAAGTATTCTAAGTCCATGTGTCGACACCTGAAGAAACAGTGTCGACACTTCAGAATATTTGTGTCGACACAGAGAAAGATAGTCGACCACATTTGTGTCGACACTGGGAAGCAGTGTCGACTCACAGGAAGATAGTCGACCACATTTGTGTCGACACTGGGAAGCAGTGTCGACTCACAGGAAGATAGTCGACCACATTTGTGTAGACACTGGGAAGCAGTGTCGACTCACAGGAAGATAGTCGACCACATTTGTGTCGACATTGGGAGGCTGTGTCGACACAATGAGACAGAGTCGACGCACATTGGCAGAAGTCGACAATACTTGTGTCGACACCAGAAGACTAAGTCAACACATACTGAGTTCTGAATCTACAACAACTGTGTCGACACACAGGACTTGTGTCGACACACTGTAAAGTCAAGACCAAGTTATTCTCTGAAGAAGCTGTGTCGACTTAAAGGCAAACTTGTCGACATCATCAAAGGCTGTGTCGACACCAAAGTTACTTATGTCGACATATACAGACAGTTGGTCTCGACACTTCCTGACAGTCTGACTCAACACATTGCTGACCAAGACTAAGGCACAGGATCTGTTTGAAGACTTGACAGCTGTGGGTTGCAGCCAGTTAACTGATGTTGTCAGACTTGTCAGAAGACAGTTATAAACCGGATCAGCCGGTTACCATTAAGAAGATCTATAAATAGACAGATTCAGAGAGAAGTAAAGAAGAAATGAGAAGATTGAACTTTGGCAATCAAATTGAGAAATCAAATCAAGAAGGTGTAATATACTAACGAAGATCTTCATCAGAAGATCTAAGAAGACGATCTCAGGATCGATCTAAGAAGAGTTCTAACAAGAATTCAGAAGTATCATCAAAGGTGTTGGATAGAGAGGGATCCACCCATTTTGAAGAAGAAGAAGGAAGCCATCAGTGGTTTCTCAAGAAGCTGTTTGGAAATCAACTCAGCTAAGTTCAGATTCAAGAAGCTTTGAAGAAAGCTCAGATTCAGTTGATTTCATCAGCTGATCAAGAATTGTCTTGTCCTTTTCTCTCTCAACAAAGGCAAGACATTAAAACTTCTTTTCTAAATTTCTGTAGGATCTGTTTTACACAGATCTGAGTTGTAAGCCTGTGATATAAAGGCTGAGTGTAGGAGAGTTGATCTCTGAGTGGTAGGGCTGTTTGCCTGAGTGTAGGAGAAGGTTCTTCTCTGAGTTGTAGGCCTTGTGGCAAGGCTGAGGTAGGGCTGTTGTGCCTGAGTTGTAGGAACCTATCCAGGTTCTGAGCTGTAAGATCTGAGGATCTGAGAATAGTGGAAGTTTGGCCGAATCTAGCATACTGCTAGATAGGTGAAGGGGGAAAGTGGATGTACCCAGACCTTGGGGAACCACTATAAAACATTGTGCAATCTGTGATGATTAAATGTCTGTGAATGCTGTGCTGGATGTTTTAATTTTTGTAATTGAATTCTGCCTAAAAATTTGAACAAGCAATTAGAACCTATTCACCCCCCCCCCTTCTAGGTGTTTAGGTTGTCTTGAAAGTAAAACTATCACGCATCCAGACACTTCACGCCGAGGCCGAAGTTTCGGTGCCCCTTTGGCACCTACTCGGATGGGGCAAGAGCGGAGGTTTCGGCGGTTACGCCCTCGCCACCAGTCCCGCCTGCGGCTGGCAGGATCTCGGCGGGGACCCCAACGGTGGTCCCGGCGGCAGTAATCGCCTCCCCGGCTGCCGACATGATCTCGGCGAAGGATCGACCCTCGGCGGCAGGTCGGGAGGGAGAGGCCTCCACGGACTTACCCTTGTTTGTGGCGGTGGGCTTTGGTCTTTTCAGAGGATTGGACGAGAAGGTGTCGGGCTTCCGCTTCCCGGCACCAGAGAGAGGGGGAGAAGCCGGCTCCTCTCGGCAGGCGAGAGCCACAGTTTTCGCAAGGGCCAGCAGATCTCTCGCTGCTCCGGTCTCAGCAAACGGCTGGCCCGAGGGATTTCCCGCTCCCCTGCAAAGTTGACAACATTCAGCGCTACATTTTAGAATATGGAATGTCGAGCTAAAGGCGAGACCATACCTTCACCAGGAGGCACGAGCGGGAGAGAGTCGACGTCCCGCCTGAGAAATTGGACGTCGAATTCCTTGGTTCCGAAGAACTCCAGGAGGGCACTCTCGCCTTACCCTAAGGTGGGCGGCTTGTAGGCGGCGTCGTCATATTGAACGGGCGCGAGAGGCACGTTGCCGAAGTCGCCGGAAATGAAGACGAACCTCTCGTCCCAGTGGTGGTGCTTGTTGGCGAGACCAGTGGTCTTGAGCAACTGCCCGGAGAAGAAGACCACCCCACTCTTAGCCTGGAAGATGAACAGCTTCCGGAAGATGGAAAGGCTAAACTCAATCCTCTCGGATCTCATGTAGAAGATAAACGCTACCAGGATTGCGACCGAGTTGGGATTGAGTTGTACGGGAACCACTCCGTAATAGTTGAGGGCCTGACGCATCTCGGGCCAGAGGGGGAGGCGGAAGCCCACCTCGAAATGCTCAAGGGGGATGGCGAGCTCTCCCTCTCCCGCATGATTCACCCTATCATTGTTGCCGGGGTTTGTCGCGGTGAAGCCGGCGGGGATGTAGCGGGAGGTGATCAGTTGGTACTCATCTATGGTAAAACGGCAAGGGGCGAACTGGTGCCTACGGAAAGCTTCCGCACAGTGGGAGCGCCCTTCGTTCTCGCCCGGCATCATGGTCAAAGGTTGAAGGTCAAAGCTCGGGGAGAAAGGAGACAATGAGAGAAGGTGGAGGAAGCGAGGGAAGGTCTCGGCAAGGCGCAAAAGCAGCAAGAAGGAAGACAAGGGTTCCGGATCGGAGAAATAAATGTGGTGGGTGGATCGGCCTATTTATAGAAAATCGTGGTAATAATGACTTTCCCAAAAAGACGAAAGGGGTACAGTCGTCATATCCCGAGGAAACGGCGCCTCGTTTTCCACTCTGACATGCCTCGGGCTCCTAAGTCAGCGACAAGGTTCCAGCCCTTAGATGACAGCGACCGACAGGCAGTTTGGGTTCGCGCAAACACCAAAATAATAGCATGAAACAGAGCAGCCGAAACAAAAATAGAAAAGTAGTTCTCGCTGGGAGAGAGCTCCATAACAAATAATAATCATAAAGTTAAGCAGTCTTTCAAACTAGAAAAAAAGGGGTACATAACGAGAAGGGTAGGCAAGGAGTCGGGGGAGGCGAGATTACGATTTTCAATACGATTCCCAGCGCCAGCGTCCTCGCTCTCGCCGTCTAGTTCTCGAAGGAGCCCACGGGTTGAAGTAGGAGGATAACGTGGTGCACCCGAGGTTGATCCGGCGCGCCTGGTCTCGGATCCGCGCGATACATCGCCCAGGAGATGACTCGACGGTTGGCATATCCGGCCGCTCCGTCTCACTGGGGAAGTAGTCTCGCTCGAGGGCCTCCATCCTCTGCTCCACCATCTCGCGGTGTTCCTTCTCCGCAGAGGCATGGGCCCGCTCTCGCCGAATGAGCTTCGACAGGATGTCCGCTAGCTTCTTCCGTCGTTTCCTGACGTTCCCGGCGCCGTCCAAGATTTCTTCCATCTCGTCCGAAGAGGGGAAGGGGGATCTCTCGGCGCCCTCCCCTTCCTCTCCATCGTCATCTTCGTCTTCGTCTTCTTCTTCAGCTCCCGCCTACGAGTCCGGATCCTCTGGTAAAGGAGTTCCACAGTTACGGAGAAAGCTAAGTAAAGACTATGATAATACCTCGCATACCTGCAGTATGGCGAGAGCCACCGGCCGGCGGCAGGCGAGAAGTCCCGGACTCCCCCTCAGTTCTATAGAGGAGGTGGAGCGGCTTTCCTTTCCCCGGGCGGAAGGTATCGCGTACGGTGATCCCAGTCTGGCCGGGGGCAGGGGGAGTCGTCCTCTCTCGCGGAGTGACAAGCCTCTTTTGGGGTCATGGAGGGTTCGGTAGCCACCCCTCCCACTAGTAGGGCGGGATTATCCGCTTGTTCAACCAAGTTGGCAGTTACTATTTCCTTTCCCCGGGTGGCAAGACCCGGGCTGGCGGAAGCTGGCGCTGCGGGAAGTCAGTTCAGCAATTGGGAATGATGTGTTTAGAATGAATAAAAAGAGGGCAGTGGGGATAAAAGGTTACTTGATGTTCTCGGAGGGTCGGCCAGAGGAGTGGCCCCCGGGACCCGTGGTGGATCCTCGGGAAAGCGAGACGTCAAGTCTGGGGGCGCCAGCGAGGACCCGGCGCCGTCATCTTGAACTGCCTCCTGCGAGAATTATTGCGTCAGTTGTTGATCCTTTCGCTTAATCAGCTCATAATTTTGGTAACCAGCAAGTCGGAGAGACGTACCTTCTATAGGGGTGAAGGATTTTCCGCGCGGCTTGGAGAGGGGGTAGCTGAACCCCGGTTCTCGCGCAGAAGGTCCCGCTGGACCGATTTAGCTTTCTTCTTCTTCTTCTTCGGCTTTGAGGGATAAGTGGTCGGCTCCTTTCTCGCCAGCCAAGGGGCTACCAAGGCGCTGCTCGCAAGAGCTCGCGCCTGCGCAGCATTAATACGGTCTTGAAGGTCCTGCGAGAGCGGCTTGTTAGCACGTTTGGAACGCATCGCGAGACTACGCGAGAGCTCAACAACGGGGCAGCGATTGGCAGGGGCAGATTTATGGTCGCCCATCAGCGCACATATATAGCCACGGGGTGGCCCACCAAAAGATTCTCTTTTCAGGATGACACGTGCTCAACGAATATTTTTTGGTTGGACGTGTCTTTTCAAGCGCAGGGCTAGCTCGAAAAAAGCGGGGATTGTGTACAACCCCATATTCGCTGAGTGGGACCCAGAGGCATCAACGGCAAGGATTGGACTAGCTTCGGGCTAGCTCTGGGCTTCAAACCAGAAGAGCTCCCGCCTTGGAGCAGGCGAGAACGTTCGCGTCAAGCCCCGACCGAGACCCACTTTCGCCCAGAGGCGGGCGAGAAGGCTTGCGCCTCGCGGAAGGCGAGAGCTGGCTCGGTCCGTAGCATTCGGCACTCCTCTTTTAGCTTTCGCCAAGCGAAGGCGGGAGGGTTCTCGGCATAGGGTTCTCGTCGGGTGGGGCCCAGAGCCCAGGGTAAAATTACCTAGTTGTCATCGGGTAAAAGTACTTATATGCCCACAGGGTCTGCATCTAGTATTCCATAATAGCGAGATTCGGCTATTGGCAGGCCAGCTAGGGGTATTTCAGTAATTTCATGTTAGCAAAGACTATAAATAGACCCACAAGGGCTCCTTAGAAAGCAGGCTTTCATAATTCTCTAACTCTCTTGTGCTTTCTGAGGAGCTCCTAGACCAGCTTTTGACTTTGGAGGGGAAGCTCTCAGAGATCTTCCGGGTAAGAGATGGGACCTCCTTGTTGAGGCTTTGGGTCAGTTCTAGGTCCTTTGCAACCAGTCGAGGGGCGAGGCTTGAGAGAAGTAGGTGTTGGCTTCACCCCTATTTTCGAACTCTCGTTGAGGTCATTTTTGGCTTCAACAATGAGATTGCATGAAATTGTATGACACCGAAAAGACGAAGTTAAAGAAGACACTAGTGAATATGATGTCAACTATGAGTTTGACAACCGATTGTTGGACGTCCTTACAAAACTTTTCTTATTTATGTCTCACGGCACATTTTATTGATGATGACTGGAAGCTTCAAAAGAGAATTCTTAATTTTTGTGTTATCTCTAGCCATAAGGAGAAATCTCTTGGAAAGGTTTTAGAATTGTGTATCTTGGATTGGGAAATAGATAGAGTTTGTACTCTCACAATGGATAATTCTAGTTCAAATGTGGTTGCCATTGATTATCTAAGAAAAAACTTGATGAGAAGTCATTTTTGCCTCTTCATGGAACTTATTTTCATATGAGATGTGTTTGTTATATCTTAAATTTAATTGTAAAGAATGGGTTGCACGAAAAGATTGATACAATTATAAGAATTTTTGATGTAGTGAAGTTTATACGAAGCTCTCCTATGCGATTGCATCAATTTAAAATATGTTGCGAGAAATAAAAAATAGAATATAAAGGTTCAGTTTGTTTGGATGTGCAAACAAGATAAAACTCTACTTATTTGATGTTAAAAATGGCAATTAACTTCCAAAAGGCCTTCGAAAGATTCGAGGATGAAGTGACAGATTTTGTTGCAGATTTAGAAAATAGACCACCGCGAAGATCTGATTGGGATTCTGCTAAGTTGCTAGTTTCCTTCTTAGAAAAGTTTTATGTTACAAGTAATTTGTTGTCCGGTTCAACTTATGTCGCTTCTAGTTCTTATTTTGAGCAAGTGTTTTATATTGAACATGCATTGAACACATGGGCTTCCTCTTCAAATGTTCAACATAAATCCATGGCATTGAGAATGAAGGAAAATTTTGATAAATATTGGGGAACAATTGATAAAGTAAATATTTTACTTGTCATTGCAGCTGTGATCCACAAAATAAACTTGAAAATGTGAAGCATTGTTATGAGTTCTTTTACCAATCCGAGCAAGTTGATGATTTAATGGAAAAAGTACTAGACGTTATAAGAGATTTGTTCAAGTATTATAAAAAAAATTGATTCTAAGCCTTCAACCTCTGCATCTACGAATGACAATATGGAATTGGATACACCAAATATTTGTATTAAGAGTAATCCTATAAATGAGATGAAACAGTTAAGAGCAATGTTTGACATGAAAAAGAAGGTCTTTCAAATTTCTTCAAACCAATCTGAGTGGATAAGTACTTGAAAGATGATTGTGTTTTAGATGAACACTCTGAGCAGTTTGACAAATTGAATTGGTGGAAGGTGAATTCTAGCAAGTATAAAGTTTTTTCTTTGCTCGCTAGAGATATTTTGGCAATATCAGTATCTACAGTTGCATCCGAGTCAGCATTCAGTATTGGGGGCCGTATTCTTGATAGATTTCGTAGTTCTCTTTCTCCAAAGATTACAGAGGGGTTGGTGTGTACGCAAGATTGGTTGAGAGCAAATCCGTTACCAATGCACATAGAAGAGGACTTGCATCAAATTGAAGAACTTGAGAATGGTAAATTCTTTTAACATTTCTGAATATTATTTTCCTATGTACGACTACTTTTTTATTGTTTTGAATTCTTTATGTTGTTTTATTTTTAACGGTTATTTGGAGTGAACAAGAGGTTTTTGAAAAAGATTATTGAATCATGAATGTTGAAACTTTTATAAGAATGAGATATGTTTTATCTTAAACTTAATTTCCTATCTTTTGATATATCTCATCTTTTGATTGAATTCTTCATTTCATAATTTATCAATGAACCTATGCTTAGTTCATTTTTTTTTAGAAATTTAAAGCTCTTATTTTGATATTTTTCTTACATTTTCATTAGGCTCGTGTTATAAACCGAAAATCGACCCGAACCGAACGGTTCGGATCATATTCCATAATTTAGAACCGTGGGTCGGTTCTAGTTCCAAAAAATTGGAATTGAACCTATACGGGTCGGTTCTTGGTTCTATGTGGAACCGAACCGAACTGATCCGAGTTGCACCCCTAATCAACAAGAATTCTTTTTTACATTACCCGTTCTTTTTAGTCCCACACCGCCTATATTAATTACCAACCTCTGTAAGTGTTAAAGCATAACTATTTTCAAGAACCGGCCGGTTAGAGGAAAACCTGACCGGTTCTTCGGTTTTTGGCCAGTCCTAAATTGCGTGATAGCGACCGTAGTGGAGACTGGCCGGTCCGGTCCAAGTAGGTCTTTTAATCTTAACTTTACATCCATCATTTAATGAGATATTGAATAATTAATAATCATAAAAAAGAAAATCCCACAAACCTTCACCAATAAATCCAAAAAAAAAAATTTACAACCTGTACCATAAAGAATGGTTTCCCCTCTCCCTCAACATTTGTTCTTCTAGCATTAAAGCTAGTAAATGCCATTTTGATTCATTCTTGCCAATCTTGTTTTATTTTGAATGCCAAAAGTAAAGCTCATCAATCTACTCTTAACACATAGGTCTATCCTGCAAAAAAAGCAAATACAAATATGAGCTAGTCGGTGCACTTGTAATCAAAGCTATGTTTGGAGAATTTTGTTGCGTTTGGCGCAGCTTATCGCAACTTATTTGCTCCGATGAGGTTGGAAAAAATCGTCATTGTATGTTTGGTATGACAAATTTTAGTACCGTTATCAAAAAAAAAACTAGTTTGAGACATAAGATTTTGATATGACAATGACATTTTTGTTCAACCTCACCGGAGCAAATAAGCTGGAATAAGCCGAGTCAAACGCAGCCTGTCTTTGATGAACAATTTTTCATAACCTAGATATGTATTAGCCCAAATCTCAAGTGGGGTGATCGAGAGCTCATGTGAGGAACTGAGATCACAAAGTTATTTTTTGCGAGTGCATAAATCATATGAGAAGGTAGAGATATAGAAATGATCTAAATCTCAGATAAAAATGGGAGGAAAAATTGCTTGAATTAAATAATAATTTAGAATCATAAAATTATTAAAATGTTTTTTTAGAGTAATTGTGTGAAAAACTCTGTAGTTAAACGTGTTTTGATGGGAACAGTTTTTGAGATGGGTGACATTTTAGGTAAAGTCCGTAGACTATAAATGGGTATGGGCAGGGCTGAAACAGAAATAGTTTTTGGCTAAGGGTAGCGTTCTTTGAGGAAGGAACATGAGTAGCCTGCTCGCCGTTGAATGAAACCTACTCGCCGTCCGATCAAAGTGTTTACTCGCCTTTTTTTAAATTTTTTTCTTGTCTTTATTGCTGATGGTTAGATCGGTCATCCAACGACTAACTTTTTACTAGCTCCCAAAGCTAGGAACGCTACCCGTACGGAAATTTTTTTTCCTGAAACAGACCAGATAATACGGCGCGCTAATATTATGACTAAAGTCTTTATAAGATATGCAAAGGAGTAAGTTAGGTCTTTGGAATTGAACATTTAATCGATAAAAATCAACCCACCTAAAAAATAACACTTTTCAGTTAAAGAAATTGAATTAATTAAATCTCCTAAATATCTACAATATCACTGATCAGCTTGTCTTTTGATTTTAGCTCTCAGTTTCAATATTGTGGGCCCAAATGGCATTAAGAGGTGAATTAAATGTATATTTTATTTTTATAAAAAAGAGGTAATTAAATGCTTATGATATATAGCTCTCAGGAATTAAATGTAGGGTGGGGATTAAAGAATTATTTGTAATTAAATGTAGGGTGGGGATTAAAGAATTATTTGTAATTCAATATTTTCAACAAGGGACTCTGACCTCTCCTCATTATAGGGTGTTCAGATCTCCGCAAAGGAGACTCTGGCTTTTACTCTACAGAGTGTTCAGATCTCCGCAAAGAAGACTTTGGCCTTTACCCTACAGAGTGTTCAGATCTCCGCAAATGAGACTCTGGTCTTCACCCTACAGAGTGGTCAAATCTCCGCAAAGGAGACTCTGGCCTTTACTTTACAGAGTGTTCAGATCACCGCAAATGAGACTCTGGCCTTTTACCTTACAAAGTGTTCATATCTCCGCAAAGGGGACTCTGGCATTTACCTTATAGAGTGTTCAGATCTACGCAAGAGAGATTCTGGCATCTTTGGCTCATAGCCAACTTCGCCACAAGCCAACCTTGTGTGCGCTAAGCCGCGGGTTGGAACCGTGCAAACTAAGTCGCGGGCTGGAACCGTGCAAACTAAGCCACTGGCTGGAACCGTGAAAACTAAGCCACAGGCTGGAACCGTGCAAACTAAGCCACAGGCTGAAACCGTGCAAATTAAGTCGAGGGTTGGAACCGTGCAAACTAAGTCGTGGGCTGAAACCATGCAAACTAAGTCGTGGGCTGGAACCGTGCAAACTAAGTACATCCTTGCGCGCGCTAAAGACACGAGCCAAACTCGTGCAAACTTCGTCGCAAGCCAGCCTTGCGCGCGCCAAGCCGCGAGCCAGTTTCGTGCAATCTCCACCGCGAGCCAGTCTCATACAAGAAAAATTCACGAGTATGTCTAGTGCGAGCCAAAGTTGCGAGCCAGTCTCATGCGAGCAAAAATCGCGAGCCAGTCTCGCGCAAAACGACGTTACACGTCAAATTTACGCAAAACAACATGAACCTCGCCAACTGAGGTATCATTCTACCTCAATAAGAATGGAGGCGCTGTGTACGCATCCTTATATCTCGCCACAACAAGTTTCCTCTTCCGACCATGTGCACAAGGTACCCCGATGGCACACTCGGGGGCACTAGAAACTCCGCGTCTCGGCAACCTCTTCCCTTCCGCAAAAGATCACTCAATGCGTCATACATATTACACCTTGCGCACATCGCGCACGCATCGCGCACCCAACACCCGTTACACGTTACATGCATTACGCGCGCAGCGCACATCACACCTCGTGCACATTTCACACACCTTGCGCCTTGCATACGTACAAGACACGATTGTGCATATCACGTCGTGCGCGCATGAAGTCCAAATGAGCACCTCGCGCGCACTGCGCCCACCACACATATCAACGCATAACGCTCACTATTCACATTCTTTCCTTCATATCTCACGCACGTCTTACCTTGTGCACGCCACCATCAACCATTATACACCAAAACAAATTTCTGAGTAAAAGTCTCATGAACGGGTTCGACTGAATCGTGGGTCCGGTGAGCGCAACCGCAGTAATCTTCCGCCAAGAGCGACCCCACGACACGGCCGTCGGAGCCGCTCCGTTGAGACTTCCCGCGCAGCAATCGCCCTACGCGACAAAGGTCGCGCATGAGAGTTTCCCTCTCGAGCACGGGATTAATCTCGGGCACCATGCACATGCGATATTAATCCCAGGAACCGTGCGCATGCAGGATTAATCCTGTGCACAGTGCGTGCGGGATTAACCTCGTGCAGTACGCGCGGGGTTAATCCCGCGCCCCGCGAAGTGCGCGCGGGATTAATCTCGCGCAGCACTGCGGGATTAATCCCGCCTGGCGCGGGATTAATCCCACCTGTGCGGGATTAAATCCTGCGCAGCACGCGCACTGCGCGCGCACACTGTGCGCGCGCAGTGTTGTTGCGTGCACTGTAGCGCGGTACAGTAGCACGCGCTACAGTTGCGCACGCACGGTTGCGCGCGCTGCAGTTGCGCATGCCCGGTTGCGCGCGCACTATTGCGAGCGGTCATGCGCGTCCCGCGCAACTCGGTCCGTACGTGCCCACGCGTTGGCTGTCGTCGCGCCGTCCGACCGTGGGAGCCTCGTCCCCCCTCTCCTGCAGAGATTTTTTAACATGCTGTTACCTGGGCTCGTCGAGCACCACTCGCGGACATTTCTGGCCTGTCGTTGGACGTCGTTATAGTCAAAGAGAAGGAGGGAAAATCCTTATTCTCTCGCTCGTACCAACCTCCGGCAACAAAAGATTTGGGGGGCAATTGATGAGGATGAAACCTCATTTATATGCTTGGGTGTGCACTTAACAATCTCCCCCATGATCCCTCCTATTATGGAGATCATGAGTTTGTTTTGAAAACCCACTCCCCCATGATCTCCACCACAATAAGAGAGATCATGGTGGCCTCCCACTCAACAACTATTGCCGGCCGCCGCTGCCCGCCGGTCGCCGTCGACCGTCGCCCGTCGCCGCCCGCCGCCCGCCGGTCGCCGTCGCCCGTCGCCGCCCGCCGCCCGTCGCCGCCCGCCGCCCGCCGCCGCCCGCCGCCCTCCGCCGCCCGCCACCCACCGCCGCCCTCCGCCGCCCGCCACCCACCGCCGCCCGCCACCGCCGCCGCCGCCCGCCACCACCGCCGCCGCCGCCCGCTGCCACCCGCCACCCGCCGCCGCCCACCGCCGCCCGCCACCCGCCGCCGCCCACCGCCCGTCGTCGTCGCCGCCGCGCGCCGCCAAACCCCGCCGTCAACCGCCGCCGCCGTTTGCAGGTTGATCACCGTCCGATCACTACTGAGCATCCGTCGCCGTCCGATCCACAGGTAACCACTCATTAAACCACAAAGTTAGTGGGGGGCCCGCCATAACCACCTCCTAGAGGCTATAAAAGGAGCCTCAGGCCTCCTCATTTCTCATCTTTTCGCTCCCGGAGTCTTCTTCCTCAAGCCAGAGCTCCGTCGAACTCCTCCCTCGGGTCATCTTCAAGCCGCCTACGAGCCAAGCCCCCAAGTGCGCGGAGAAAGGAAGAAGACAACCACTGCCAGCGCGCAAACACGCGCCACCAAGTTAGCATCTAAAACTCCCTCGGCACAGCCTGTTGCTCATTGTGAGTCAGAAATTCTCTCTCACCTCCAAGTTGTAACGAGGAGCAGCTTGTCGCCCTCGATTCTCTGAACACATTATAACCACAACCTGATAGTGTACTTTGACCGACACAGATCCAATCACGTGGTTTTTTACCAAGTTTATGAGGTTTTTCCACGTTAAAACCTCTTGTGTCAACTCTCTCTTTTTATTGACTGTGTGCGCGCTCGACCGTCGCGAGAGCTAAGACTGTCCAGTTTATTCTGCTCCAACCGTGACGCCAAGTTTGCCCACAACAAGAGTATATATATATGAATAAATTTTTGATACGCTCAACATACATGGAGCGCGCATGATGCATGACATTCATCCGCGCCATTCATAAAAAACACAACTTGATGAACGACGCGGACACATCCCGCACCCGATACTCATATACGTTGAGCGCACCTTAAATTTGTTCATATACATATAGTGCAAGACTGGAAGTTGAAATATGGAGTAACTGTCTTCTTCATTCAGGTCTGTCTTAGGTTCTATCTGGGGGGGGACTTATTTTCACCGGTCAAGCAGTCATGATCACATGAATCGGACCTTAATTAAGTCCTGGCTCATGCGATCATGACCGCTTGACCGATGAAAATAAGTTCCCCAAACGAAACCTTAAGAAATGTTATATTTGATTTAACAAAATTAAAGAATACAAAAAAAAAATATTTAGCATCGGCGCTACAATTTCTGTGGCTATCTTAATAATTCGCGATTTAAAGAAAATGCTCTTTATTTTAAATAATTGTAGTACTACAATATTTTGAAGATGTCAGGATGCGCCATTAACGTTCTTGAAACTCCAAAGTAAGAGAGCAGTTTGATAAGAAATCATGTGAAAATAATTAATATTCTCTCTCTCTAATGCGCCACAATTTATCTCTTGATAATGTTGTGTGCGGTTTTAGCTCTTCTTCGCACCATTTATCAACTAGTTAAGTCAGTTTCCTTCAACATTAGTTGTGCAAGAACTTGACTCCCTCAAAGTGTTCTCTTACTCTTCTTGCTACAATTAGAGTTGCTACTAAAAACCGAAAATTGTAAACCGAATTGGAACCGCAAAGAACAGGACTGAATCGTTCACGAATTATTTGGGTTCCGGTTTGAATTTTGGAACCGTGAATAACATTGATTCGGGTGTGGTTCTGTCATTTTACAAATGTTGCGGTAATGACAAAAATGTCATTATCCGTGTGTGGTTCTTTCATTTTATTATCCGGACTGGAATCGAAACTGGAACCGGAACTGGAACCGCAATATTCAGGTCTCAAGCGGTTTCAGGATTTTTAGACCCGATCCGAACCGGTCCGAAGAAGAACCGAACCGCAACCCGTTTATTATTATTAATATTATTTTTTTATTTATATTATTACAATATTGATATTTTTTACAATCTACCTATAATATTTATATTTATTACTAAAGGTGAAACTGATGCTATTTGAACCCAGATCACAATCGCACACAATGGTGTCAAATTTAAACTAAACAAAATCGCACTGCACCAAAATCATGCGGTGTGGTTTGACATTAGTGTTGTTTGATGTCATTTTTGTTGGGGTTGTGGAACACTTCCGGTCCTCTTGTTTCTCACACCGGGTTAGCCCACGTGAGTTTAGAGGAATCGAAGTGTGATCGGGCCGAGATCGACGTTCGATGTTCGACGAATGCCGTTCGGCGTTCGACGTTCGGGTTATGCTGAAGCCTATTTAATGGCGTATTCCGGTGTTTTTTAGGGATACGGTCGAGACGACGGCTTACGGCTGACATACCTTTTGCAGGCGCATACGAGGTCTTTGTTGGAGGCGATTCAGAAGGGATTCTTCCTTTGTTTCTTGTCCAGAATGAGGAGTTAAGGTAGGATCTGTTTAGATCCTTGAAACCTGTAATCTGTATTTCTTTTTGGGTGATTACAAGAACTGTGAAGGGAAGGGATAGGGGACGTAGTCCTGTTTTGGGTGAACCTCTGAAATCTGCGTGTTTGTGTGATTGCTCTGTTTTTCCCTTTATTTACTGCTTTTATTCGGATTTCTGCTTCTCGGCGCTCCGGATTTCCTACAATTTTTTGTTGTGCGATTTTGATTTTTATGCAGTTACATAATGTATTTTTAATTTTACTCACATATTTTTCTTGAATATTTTTTGTTCCACAATCAAACAGTTTGGTGCTTTAAAATCGATATGGTTCAGCGCGGTTTTGTGGTTTTGCGGTATTGATTTTTAACTTTAAGCTAGCCACACTTATTATATTATACAAAAAATTAACCCCCTCTGTGTAACGCAAAATTCTTGCGTCTGGGCCCCGAACTTCGAAGCCCCTCTTGCAAAAAAATCAAACGGGTTTACTTTTTCCCTCTAGATTTTTATTTTTGACCTCCCTCATTCATTCTGTCAAATTTGATTCAGGTTTTGGTTGAAACCGATTCGAACCGTACCGACCCGCATAAAACCGGACCGAATCATTAGCGACCAGTTTGATTTTGGCTCTTGTTGAACCGTAACAAGAACCGTTGACACAGCGGCTCCAAAAATTATGTTGGAATCGACACCAGAACCAAAACCGACCCAACCAAATAAGTTTTTGATTCTAATTTGAAGAACCGTTACCTCAGCGGTTCGGTTCACGGTTTCAGTAGAACCGGAACCGTGACAGCTCTAGTCACATCTAGTGTTGAAGGAGACTAACTTAGCTAGCTAAAAAAGGACGCAAAAAAAAATCTATGACCACACCTGACATTATCAATGTGGCAAGTCCCTAACATAAGCCTTAATTATGAGAAAAAACTTAAATATGGCCCAATGAAAGGCTAAATTAAATAATTAATGGGTCAGGAGGAGGTGAGAGAATATCCGCGACCAGTAATATGACTTACATCATGTGTAAAATGTGGTTTACTTTAAGAGTTCAGATTATTTTTCGGGGTCATATCCCGGCCCCATGTATTTCAAAGGACCCAATATACTCGATTATAACAGATCGAGTTCCCGGATCCAATAATTAATATCTCCAATATATTAAAGAGAAGAGAGGATGATTGGGCTGAAATAATTTTGGCTCAGCAGCATTATCCATAGCTGAAGGTTGGTTTGTGGAAACCCAGACGAGGGAATACAAGGAGAGGAATACAATGCATCCTACAATCTCAGCCTCTTTTTTTTTTTTTTGAAACTTACTGTAATTACAAGTTGCTCCTCTCTCTCTTTTTTGAAATTATGAAAATCCTTTCTGAAAGTTTATGAGTTAAACAGTGGATGAAGTTTCTTAGATGGGCGTTAACAGATGACAATTTAACCCTCATGTAGTCATGCTCATGACCAGGGGCGGATTCAGAGGATGGGCCCGAGGGACACTGACACCCCCATTATTTTTCAAAATGGTTAGTGTATTTGGATTTCTCTCGTCGAGGCAATGAATTTTGACTACTTATACGTCAAAAACGGTGACCAGATGAGGGAGAAACAGCTCCGATAAGATTGAAACGTTCAAAAAAAATTTTTGACGAAAGTTGATGTCTGGCCTCCCATGTTAAAATTTTTAGAACCCAGTGACGCATTCAAAAAAAATTATGTGCACCCCAATTATCAATTTGTGCATCTTCATTCTTAATTTTCTGGATCCGCCACTGCTCATGACCATCACCACTCTGCCCAGTGGTGGATCCAGAAAACTAATAATGGAGGTGCAATTTCTTTTTTTTTTGAATGTGTTATTGGGTTCTAAAAATTTTAATATGAGGAGTCAGTCATCAACTTCCTTCAAAATTTTTTTTTTTTGAATGTTTTCATTTTATTAGAGTTATTTCTCCCTCATCTGACCACCATTTTTGACGTATAAGTAGTCAAAATTCATTGTCTTGGCAAGAGTAATCCAAATACACTAAATATTTTGAAAAATAATGGGGAAGGGCAGTGTCCCTCGAGCCCCCTCTGAATCTGCCCCTGACTTTGCCAAACGGAGCAGCTCTGGGTAAATGAAAATAATAATAATAATATAAAAAGGATATTAATTTGAACCCCATAACCGGGGATGACTGTGAGCGAAATAATGGGTTCTAGCCGCAACAAAATGACTCTATCGTCAGTCTCACCTCGTTGGAGTGGAAATAATTAATATGGGTGTCAATATCAATCTATAAAAATTGTATATATCTAATTCTCTGTTGCTATTAGAATATAATATTAAAAAATTTAAATAAATTAAATTGGATGTCCGTAACATAATATATGGTCACTGAAAATGTAAGCAATGAGCTCGTCAATCAATTACGAAGGATGGCTGGAAAATTTTGGATAAAAAAAATACTGTATATATTTAATGGGTTTATAAATACTTTAATAACTTATTGGACAAAAGTAAATATGCGTTGATACATCTATACTATATTAAAAGAGAAAAACATAATTGGATTAAACATTCGTGTTTTAGTTTTGCCTCTCGATAAAATTTTCTATTTTTGAAATTTATGTTTTTTTAATTAAAAAAATTGTACTCTCATTAAATATGTGTAGATACACATTAGTTAAAAGCAATTAAAAAAAAAACTTAAAGCCCATGAGGTGCTGCAACACAATCATGAAAAAAAGTTTGAGACGCTCAATTTGTAAATATTCTTCATCAATCAATTTTTAATTTGATCAAATGTTAGTGCATCAAAGAGCATTTTGGGCCATCTGAATTGTACAAAATATCAGCTTGAAGTTTGGAATTGGATTCAGTGTGATTCTCTTATGTTTGTTAATGTAACATCATAAATTTGATGGGCGGCCCAATGAGGGTTGGGAGTGGTGCATCGTGTATGCATAGGCGGACTTATTATAGGCTGAGTAGCCCACACACAAATTTATTTCGCGAAAATAGGGTTTTGCTCTAAGGCTTGAATCGCGTCTGGCGCAGCTCTTTTGCGCTCCCCTCCCCTGTTGCGATGCTCGACCAAAATCTAGATGACTGCAGCGACACCTCCCGACCTCCTCTGAGCTCCTGCTGGGCTCGACGAAAACGTTGAGCGTCTCCTCCGGGCTCGATGACGCCTCCTCCGGGCTCGACAAACGCTGGTCGCGACTCGCCGAGTCCTCTGCACCTTGCTGTCCTGCTTCAGCTTGGCTGCTTTCCTTTCGGTTCTTCACTTCTTCTTCTTCTTAATTTGTAAGTTTAGTTCAATCTAAGATTTCGTTGGTTCCTTTTCCCAAATTTTTTTCATATTTAGTTTTGAATTCCTTAACGACTGAACTTTGATTTGGATTCCTAAACAATTGTACTTTAATTTGGATTCCTGACCATCTGAACTTTGATTTAATTTCAGATTTCTAAATTTATTCCCAAATTTTATGTTCTTGACTGCAGGAACAACCGAACAAGTCGTGATTTCCCGAAGTGATTTGGATTTCTTGAAGTTTTTCTTAGAATTCAGATTGACTTTTGGACTTCCTGAAGTTTTTCTCAGAATTAAGATTGCCTCTTGGACTTATCCTGGTAATCCCTTGCTCTGGTGCTTCCCCATTCTCTCATAATTCTATTTCTGCATAAACTTATTATTAGGTATGTATAAAACAAGGTTTTTTTGGGCTTATGCATTTGTTGTTGTGTTTATTGTTTAGCGTATGTTGTTAGAGAGATTTAATTAGTAGTGTGTTGTGTTGGCATTGATTTGTTAAGTAGTTGAGTGAAATTTTTTTCATATGGTATTTTGTTTTAAATATGAAAGACAAATTTATAACTCGAGAGAGATCAAGATGCAAATCCGAAAATACTGCGAACATTTACTTCTATTAAGTTGAATTATTTTTGGCAGTTTACATAATTTATATAATTTTTTTGCAAAGTTGTAGTCATCTGATTCTCCCGACTTTTTACCTGTGTATTTTCAAACTTTTGTTTGTCATTTTTTTTACTTGATAGATATTAACATGAATTTTTGTCTATGCAAGATTATTAGATGTCTTGCTGAAAATGATCTTTGCACCTGAGTGATTTTTTATTTATGTGAGCAATTAAGTCTAATTAGCATAGAATTATATATCTAGTTTTTTTAGTAAGTAATATTATAAAAAAAATATAGTTGATGCATCAAAATTTATCTTAATTTTATTAAACGCCCCCACTGAAATATCCCCCTGGGTCCGCCTATGCATGTATGATCAATGAATTTAATAAATGTCGCATGAGAATTTAAGGGAAAGTTGAAAAGCTTGAGAAACAATTCTAGTCGTCGATATCATATGCTTTTTTTGATGTAATTGGTGGAGTTATATTGAAAACTCCATGGTTAAGTGTGTTTTTGGGAGAGTAGTCCTATAATGAGTGATCTTCTAAGAAGTGCTCATAAGTCAACTTTGAAAAATGGGAAAATCATATTGCGCTTAGCTCAATATGGGCTAAGTTGAACAAAAATGGGCAAAATTATGGCATTGGCATGGTTGAATCATTACTCTAATTTTTTTTTGAGATAATTTTCTCCTAAGTGTGAAAGAGGCTAGCTAATTTTGATCATGCTTTTCAAGTATGTGTTTCATGACAAATATGAAAAGAAGTAGTCGTCTTTGACATTTAAACCAATATGAGCTCTGGAAGGAAGCTTGGAGGAAAGGTCAAATGATGCTTCATGACATGTGTTTTAACCGGGGGAAGCTTTATGGAAACTTCATCCACATGTCATCTACCACCTCTACCTCATTGGTTTTAACCCTATAAATATGGATGAAGGAGGAGGGATAAGACATCTACTTCTCTCCAAAATATATAATTTGAAGTTTTCTAGAGAGACTTTTGTGTCAACCGTCTTAGTTGGAGAGAGCTTTTGAACGACATTCTACAATGTTGATGAGGAATACTAAGCCTACACAGATGTGATCTATAACAAATTTGGGCAAGATTCAAAGAGATATCTTAGAGGGAATTTGTGTAATTCGTCTCGTCCGCTATTGTCGGTAAGTTGCAATTTTTCTGCTACTGATTGTATAATATTGTGTGGTGTGAAGTTAGTAAAGATTTTGTGTGGATCAAGAAGGAAAAGTCTTGTAATTTCTTATTGTTTTTATACATTTTTAGTGATGGCTTTTCGGGTTAGACTCTGATCGTCTCGTGATTTTCACCCTATTGGGTCTCCACGTTAAATCTCTACGTCACATTTATTGTTGTTATTTTGTGTTGTATTTTGGTTGTGTATCGGTATATCGCTAAATGGTCGTGCATGTACTTGCTCGAACTAATTTGCAGGTGCTATGGTGGAGTTTGCGTGCTCTCTAGCACAATAAGTGGTATCAAAGCTAGGTTCATTATTAGAGCAGTTATCGGGGTGACCTGTTTGAGATTTGAGACGAGCTGATAGAATATTACGGGTTGGTGATCGGGTGCAGTAGGGGATGATTATTGGTTCGTTTCTTATCCTTTTTGATTGGTTTCTTTGAAATAGTCGGCTCAGAGAATTGAAGTTAGTTTGACTAGTGACAAAGCACGATGAAGTCTACATCATGTTTAGGTTTCGAGGAAATGGTGAAATTGAAAGACGCAAACTACCACCAATGAAATTTAATGATGAAAGATCCCATCTACGTCAAGGACTAGTATATTCCAATCTTTGAGATGTCTAAAGACATAGATCTCAATAAGTGAAAGATGGAGTATTGAAAGTTATGTGAATTCATTAGATGGTTCGTAGAGCTGAATATCTATAATCATGTTGTGAGCATCGTCGATGCGACGATCCTTTGGAAGATCTTGGAAACACTATATGTCAAGAGTATTGACATCAACAAGCTATATCTATTGAAGAAGCTTGGAGAATTCAAGTATAGAGATGACTCATTAATCTTGGATCAAGTGAACGAGTTTCAAGGTATTATTGATCAACTCATCACTATGAAGGTAACCTTCGAGGATGAGGTTAACACATTGTAGTTATTAACTTTTGGGAGATTGTTAGAGTTTCTTTAATCAACTTTTCTCCTAAAGACATCATTACAATGGAGATTGTCAAAAGTGACA
This sequence comes from Platanthera zijinensis, assembly GCA_039513925.1. Lineage (NCBI taxonomy): Eukaryota > Viridiplantae > Streptophyta > Magnoliopsida > Asparagales > Orchidaceae > Platanthera > Platanthera zijinensis. Next base: position 25,448,785 of record CM077087.1, on the reverse strand, counting down.
TACTGAACGAAGAAGTAAGAAGAAAGTCTCAAGGGATATCATGTTCTTCTTCACGAGCTGTCATTCTCTTTATTGAGTCCAAGGGGAGAGACAGGAGTAAGAGTTGGGAAAGAAATAGCGAGAGCAGCTAAAGTAGGGGAAAGTCTAAATCACTTTATCAAAACTTGGAGTGTCACTATTGTCATAAAAAATGATATATTCAGAAGTTATGTTATTCTCTAAAGAATGATGAAAAGAAGAAATGAGTGACTACTGATGATATGAAGGAGAGCCATACTGTAGTTATTGTATCTACAGTGGAGGACGATGTCATCATTGTAGGAGATGATGTCATGGCTGCACTCTCAAGTGATGATCAAAGGTAGATTATTGATTCAAGTTCTTCTGCACATATCTCCCACAACAGAGAGTTGTTTACCACTTACACGACTCATAATTGTGGTGTTCTTAGAATGGTAACGGTCATACATCTAAAATCATCAAGTGGGGAGATGTGCACTTGAAAACGAGTATGAGAGGTTTGTTGATTCCTAAGAATGCGTGGCATGGGTCTGACATCTGCTTCAACCTAGTTTCAGTTGGAAAGCTAGGTGATAAGGGACACTTAAGTGTCTTGGGTGGAGATTTTTGGAAGTTAATCAAGAGGTCAATAGTAGTAGCCAGATGTTATAAATATTCTGGCAAATACTACATAGAGGGGAGGCCTAAAACTGCTCAGGCCAGCACTGTCAAAGATGGTGTATCCACATCCATATGGCATCGAAGACTAGGCTGCATTAACTAGAAGGGCCTGAGATATTTCGTTAAAAAGAAGATGATATATGTTCTATGTAGCACCCCCCCCCCCCAAACCTTCGCCCAGGTCGGGCCGGAGGGGTACTACTGCCCAAGACGTCAACCCAGTGCTCCTTAGGGGTAACGACTCACCCTATCTAAGCACTAGTTGGTCGCCTTGCTCAGCTAAAATCACAACAATCACAACACATAAGAGATTTGCGGAAGCATTAAAAGGAAACCAGTATTAAATATATATAACATCATATAAATTTACATGAGTACTAAGGTCGTAGCCTAAGTATTTATATAAGCCTACATGTTGTACAAGTACTACATATAACTCCGCACTCTCTCTCCCTATTCAGCTCGTCGGTACTCACGTCTCGAAACTCTGAAGACGTCGGGGAAGCTTCTGCTCGAGTAGTCCCAACTGTTGGCGCAATCTTCTACGATAGCGGGTCACTACGGTGCTCCATTTCCTGTGAATGGTTACTTAAATAACTGTTAGTCATAGAGCTAAGTGGAAACAAATCTTCTCCACAGATCCATATCTTGGGGACGAGCACACACCCACCCAGCAAAAGTAGATAGCCAAAGCAAGGGAGAGTTAGTACAACATTTCATATATATAAGCTAGGAGAAACTATAAAGAAGTGCAGCATAGTATAACTGGAATAACAGCAGCAATGTATATTAGTTATAATTAAGGCTCCACTAGTATATCAGCACATCAGGTATTCACAATATGTACTCTATCGCAGGCATTCATAACCGCGCACATACCACAGACATTCACAGCCGTGCACACAAACCCTATATCGACATAGTATGGACCGCTTCTGTTCCAGCAGGTTAGCGAGCCTCGCGGGCCTCACCGATATGGCCCTTGGTGACAGTGGTCAGCCCTGCCACTTCTAGGAGTGGTCGTACCGCACAGTTCCAGGCCTCAACGTACAACTCTGTGTACTCCTGAATGTGAGCGACATCCGGTGATTCAATATTTTGACCGACCAACGGAGGAAAACTTGACGGGGAAAATATAAAGACCGGTCACCCGTGGTACCCATCTCCCTGTCGCCTTAAGCCGTCGACCTTCCCGCACTGGCACGAACGGTCTGCGGAAGGGACTGACCTGCCACTATTTCACCGCAATCAATTTACAAGCAATCAATCAATTAGTATTACTAACACTTACCGGGTCTACGACGGCCTGCCCTACAATGCTTCAAACTTCGGGCGGCGGCACTCGGCTCAACTTTCGATAAGGAGCGTGAGAGCACTTTATTTGAGGCTAAACCTGGAGGAACATCTCAACTCCGGTTATCCCCAACTAAGGCTCAACCTTAACAGACAACTGCTAGTCCGAGCAGGACCCGTGCTTATAATAGTAAATTGTAGTAATGAAAATACGGTAATTAAAGCTGCTGATGATAAATGCTGCATAATTTAAATGCTGAATGAAATGTGACCAGTACGAAACTAGAGTAGTACTGAAATGAAAGTTCTGAAATGAACTTGACCCGTACGAGATTGGAGTAGTACTGAATTGAAATGAACTTGACCAGTACGAGACTGGAGTAGTACTGAATTGAAAGTACTGAACTGAAATGAACTTGACTAGTACGAGACTGGAGTAGTACTGAATTGATATGAACTTGACCAGTACGAGATTGGAGTAGTACTGAATTGAAAATACTGAATTGAAATGAACTTGACCAGTACGAGACTGGAGTAGTACTGAATTGAAATGAACTTGACTAGTACGAGACTTGAGTAGTACTGAATTGAAAGTACTGAACTGAAATGAACTTGACCAGTACAAGACTGGAGTAGTACTGAATTGAAATGAACTTTACCAGTACAAGACTGGAGTAGTACTGAATTGAAAGTACTGAACTGAAATAAACTTGACCAGTATGAGACTGGAGTAGTACTGAATTGAAAGTACTGAACTGAAATGAACTTGATCAGTACGAGACTTGATTAGTACTGAATTTAAATGAACTTGACCGGTACGAGAGTGGAGTAGTACTGAATTGAAAGTACTGAACTGAAATGAACTTGACCAGTACGAGACTGGAGTAGTACTGAATTGAAATGAACTTGACAAGTATGAGACTGGAGTAGTACTGAATTGAAAGTAATGAACTGAAATGAATAAAGGAACTAGACCGGTGCAAGACTGGAATAATCATAGAGAAAATGGTTAGTAGTTCAATCACTCCATCCAGGATGCTTCAGTTCCATCTCCGTTCTTATGAGGAACATTCAGTTCCATCTCCGTTCACAGGAGACACATTCAGTTCTATTTCAATGTTTAAAATGTTTCCTTAGGTTACACCCATTATTAAGATCTGATAGTAATTTGGCTGCGTCTTTTTAATCACAGCTTAATCGAATTATGGGCTTATTAGAAGTTACACCCTTATTATTCGTCAAGAATAATTTGCAACTCACTCCTCGTACTCTCATCTTCCGAGCATGCCCAAATCACCTGAGAGTCGAGGCGCTCGATGGTTTCTCGAAATCTCAGAACACCTGGAGCTTGGTCACTTGCCTTGGCCACTCTCATTGATAAGACAATTTGAATTTATTATTCAAATTAGAAAGGGTGGTCGCACGCTCCAATTTTCACCTTCGAGCAAAAATGAGCGTAATAAATTCCAAGTGCGACCCTAGGCTCCAAGAAATTGAGAGAAGAAAAAAATCAATTTTGATCCCCAAGTCCCCAAATTTTGATACAACCGTTAAGGGGGTCTAAAATGAGTCTAGAAAAATTTTCATAATTTTTCGAAGAGTTTTGGGTCTTTAATTCGTCCAAATAAATTTTATTTGGGTCTTTAAAAATACTAAATCAACTCCAAAAATTCCCAAAATTTTTGTGGAGGAATCCCTTAGTATGAGGAACATTTTTTATGTTCATCACTTTGCCCTCAGAAGCCTAAGAATGGCCCAGGAAATTTCTCAAAATTTAGCTATTAATCTGGTCTGCTAATAGCAGATCAAATGACATCATGTGGCTGAGATCGAGACGGACATCAAATATCTTCTCTCTGACCCCACAGCGGATCAGCAGCGGATCTACTATGGGGGGCGTTAATGCTGAGGCGGGGTGGGATTTAATGAAATCCCGGCCGTCTGATCTTCATCACCAGATCGAACTGTTGATGCTCCTTACCGGCAGTGCAGTCAAGGATAGCCTCTGCCACCGACGGCCGACAACTGCGGGAAATCGACTCCGAATCCGATCAACTCTCCGGGGGCCGGCGATCCTCTAGGTGGTGGTCCGGCGGCCTGGCACCGCCGGCCACCACCGGAAATAATACTCCCGAGAGCGTCGGGGTGGCGGAGGCTCTGCTCCTAGGGAAGCCGCGCCACCCCGCCTCTCGAGTGACTGCCCGACCACCTCACCACCCCCGACAAGTGCGTCAGGAGTTTGTCTCCTCGCCAACGGTGGCCCGACGGCCTGGCGCGGCCAGCCTCCGGCCGCCGCCGCAGGACTACGTAGAGTTGTGCTCTATTTTCGGGTGCCGTCGGAGCGGCATTTTCCGACGGTACCACTGCTCTCTCCCATTGGATATCATCACCCCTGGTGGTGTAGAGCTCTCCCAAGGTCTCTACCAAACCTGGGCACAGCTTCCCCCTTGCGGCCACCACCCGACCTTGGGCTTGGCTTAAGTGGCGCCGGCGATGCTCCGGCCGCCAGGGGAGGCATGCAGCTCGTTGAAAGGGTGTGGAGGGAGGAGGAGAAGAAGTTCCACCTGGGTTTGGGGGGCTTGGGAGGTCCCTGGCTGATTGTCCATGCAAGGTGGCAGATCCTTGACTTGTTTTTTCCGGCCGCCTGGGCTTCGATAGAGCTTGGGGAGGGGTGGGGGAGTTGCTCATTGAGCTTGTGAGGAGGATAGCAGGGGAGGGGGGCTTTATATAAGCTGGATGGGAGTGGATCTCCTCCCCTACCCGATGTGGGATTAATCCCTCCTTAGGGAGGGATTAATCTCCACCCTCTAGGTGTCCAATGATAGCTGGAGGCTCAAGGAATTTCCCCTATGTGGGAAATGGGGTTAAGCCCTTATGGGCTTGGGCTTTTAAAAATGAGAAAGAGAGAAGGGGAGTGGAGGGAAGTGTTGGTGGGCCACTACTTGGGCCCACTCTCTTCCATTTCACTGATTTGTGGCCACATGGGTAAGGGGGGCAATGCACTATTTACCCATGGAGAGGAGGTGGCCTCCTCCTTAGGGAAAACTTCCAAAAAATGGGAAAAAATGGAGGATTTTACCAAATTTAACCCTTGGGTGGGTCCCCCATGATGGTCAAAGTGGGTTCAAGTCATCGGGGTGGGTCAAAATCGAGGTGTCGTGCCATAATTTGTGTGCGCACGCTTTTCGGTGCACGATTATGCTCGATTTGACTATGAGTTGACCACCCATCATCAAAACTGTCTGAGACGACTTCTGTTGACTTTCTATCGATCATACGAGTCAAACGCCACTGACCGAGGTCAAATCAGAGTTTGTTTGGTAAAAGTCCAAAATCTGCGCGTCGCGACGCGCTAAAACGGTCGAAATATCTATATCTGTCGTTAGATCTCGGATTGAGACGCGGCAAGTTCTGATGCGCTCGTATGGGTCATACGAGACCATAGGAACTGACGAAACTCAAATCAGAGTTCTCTGGACCGATATCCAAAGTCTTGCTCTCGTGGCATTTTACGAGGAATGATCACATCCACCATATGACCTCGGGGTCCAACGGAACGAGTTCCGACGCGCTCATATCGACTATACGAGGCTACAGGAACTGACAGAACTCAAATCGGAATTCTCTAGCTCTATTTCCCGCCTATGGTTACTTCTATCAGGTCACGGGTAGGGGATCAGGTCATTTTTATTGAGCCCACTAGGGTTCTGTGGCCCAATAAAAGTCGGGATGTTACATTCTATCTATAGATTAGTTAGAGAAGTGTGATCATTGCATGACTGTGAAGCAGAATAAAGTGTTATTCCAAAGCCAAACTTCCTTCAGAAGATCTGAGACGTTGGAGCTCATACACACAAATGTTTGTGGGCTTTTTAAGGTCCAAATAAGAGGTGAAGCATCTTAGTTCGTGAAATTCATTGATGATTATTCGAGGAAACTTTGAGTATATGCTATTGAGACCAAAGATTAGGTCATTGACACCTTTCAGAGATTCCACGCTAAAGTGATAAGACAATTTAGGAGAAAGATAAAGTGTATCAGGTCCGACAATGAGGGAGAGAGTATATTGGTCCTTTTGATGAGTACTATAAAGAGCAATAGATCAAGTATGAAAAGATTCCGTCCAAGACATCGTAATTGTTTGATATATTAGAAATAATGAATATGACACTAATGGAGAGAGTGAGGTGTATGTTATCTGAGTCAAAGCTACCTGTCATGTTTTAGGGTGAGACTTTATATACAGTTACACACATCATCAAACTCTCTCTCAACTATAAATTACAGGAGGATGTTCTTGATAGGGTATGGTATGAGAATGACTCTTTATATAGTCACTTGAGGGTCTTTGGTTGTAGAGCCTTTATGCACTTCACTCGAGATGAAAGATTGAACTTGGATTCCAAGACCCAACAATGTATATTTTTAGGATATGGACGTGGCGACAAGTTTGGCTACATGTTCTTTGATCTAGTTAAGAAGAAACTTGTGTGCAGCCGTAATGCTATATTTTGTGAGGATCAGATTATGGTTGATCCTGAGAAGACTGAGATGGATGACTCTCACATCGATATAGAGTGTTATGTGATTGGAATTGATGATACTGAGGAGGTTGCAAAGCCTGAGCCAATACAGGGCATTAGCCATTTCTAAATCAAGAAGATGTTATTTATAGAGAGCATATAGAGAACTTCACTGATGATGTTCTTATACTAGCAACTAAACTCACTCCACGGAGGTCTGATAGTGTCAAACACCCATCTTTGAGATACTCAACTAATGAGTATATTCTATTGACTGATGTGAGAGGAGCCTGGGTGCTTTGATGAGGCGGTGCAGAGCTCAAAGAAGAAAGAATGTATGGTTACTATACAGGATGAGATGCAGTCTCTGCATAAGAACCGCACTTATGATTTGGTGAGATTGCCCAATGATAAGAAGGCTTTGAAAAATTGTTCGATTTTTAGAGTTAAGCAGGGAGACCCATCGACACCACTCAGATACAAGACTAGATTAGTGGTGAAGGGTTACATTCAAAAATAGAGAGTTAACTTCGATGAGATCTTCTCTCCTATTGTGAAGATGTCATCTATCCGGGTTGTTCGTGGCCTTATTGTAAGGCTAGATCTATAAATTGAGTAGATGGATGTCAAGAACGTTTTTTTTTGCATAGTGATCTTGAGGAAAAGCTTTATATAGAGCAACCTGAAGGATTCAGGGTTAAGGGAAGGAAATTTTGGTATGTCACCTGAAGAAGGGCTTGTATGACTTGAAGCATGCTCCGTAATAGTTATACAAGAAATTCGATACTTTTATGGGGGATATCGACTTCAGGAGAACCACCCTTAATCACTGCGTATTTGTGAATTAGTATGCTCTATAAGATTTTATCATCTAGCTCTTCTATGTTGACGATATGCTGATAGTTGGGAGGAGCACTACTCGCATTGCTAAGCTAAAGCAGCAATTAAGCTTCACATTTGCGATGAAGGATTTGGGAGTTACAAAGACCATCCTAGGAATACATATTCAGAGAGATAGAGACTCCAAGTTACTTTGGTTATCACAAGAGAGATACATCAGGTAGGTTCTACAGAGATTCCGTATGGATCAAGTGAAGATGGTGAGCTTGCCACTTGCAGCTCACTTCAGACTTACTACTAACTAATACTTGAGCACACCTGAGGAGAAAGAGGAGATGCAGAAAGTCACCTATGCTTATGCAGTTGTGTGAAAGTAGCGAACAAACGACTAAAAAACAAACCGGAAACTTGAATAATTGAAATTTTTATTATTCAAAAAGATATCATTTACAAAGGTATGACCTCCCTTTTATAGAATGGAGGAGAGAGGAGAGAGTACAAACTAATAATGTGGGACTAAAGCTATACAGAATCTGAGCAGCTAGAACAACAGACCGAACAGGCCACGCGGTTAGACAATGGGCTAACCGCTCCCCAATACCAGAAGCAAGAGAGGGAGATGCGGTAGGAGACCGCTAGACCGCCCGGTTTCCAAGCCACCGAAGATAAACCGCCAGATCGCCGGACTACAAACAGCAACAACCTGGATATCAAACTGCTGGAGAGTAACCGTTAGACTGCACAGTCTACAACCCGCCAGGCTTAAACCGCCAGACCGCCCGGTCTCATACTTCAACACTCCCCCTCAAGCTGGAGCATTGATATCAATCATGCTCAGGTTATCACAAATGTGGAAGAAGGAAGTATAAACCGGCTTGGTGAAGATATCTGCCAACTCTTTGTCAGAGGTGACGAACGGAGTGCAAATCTGTCTCTTCAAGACCTCTTCTCGGATGAAATGGCAGTCGACTTCTATATGTTTCGTTCTCTCATGGAAGACCAGATTTTTGGATATGTATATAGCGGCCTTGTTGTCACAGAACATAGGTAGAGGATAGTCATAGACCTTTCCTAGGTCAAGCATGAGAGCCCGCAACTATTTTAACTCACACGTGGTTGACGCCATACTCCGGTATTCGACTTCTACACTAGACCTTGAGACAAGAGACTGCTTCTTGCTCTTCCAGCTCACAAGATTTCCTCCAACAAATGTGCAAAAACCTGATGTAGATTTACGGTCACCTTTATCATCCGCATAGCTTGAGTCTGAGTAGGCTTCAACTCTCAGATGACCATGCTTCTAAAAGAGTAGCCTTTTCCCGGTGCTGTTTTGACATACTCTAATATCTTCAAGGCAGATTGAAGATGACATTCCCTGGGAGCTTGCATGAACTGACTGACCTTGCCTACAACATAGGCGATGTCGGGTCTGGACACCGTGAGATAAATGAGTTTGACCACCAAACGTCTATACCTCATGGCATCAGATATAAGAGGTGAGTCATCTTTCCATGTTTTGTCCTCTCCAGTAGCCAAGGGATACCGGGCCAATTTGGCACCGGTCAATCCTGCCGCTTATATAAGATCAAGAGTATACTTCCGTTGGGAGAGAACCAACGAGTCGGGCTTCCGAGAGATTTCTATCCCCAAAAAATATTTCGGGGAGCCCATATCCTTCGTGACTAGGTGTTGACGGAGGTGTTACTTTGTCAAGTCCACCCCAGCTTGGTCATCGTCGGTAAGAAGAATATCATCCACATACATCGCCAAAACCACAAGACCCGATGCGGTTTTGCGAATAAATAATGAGTGATCGGCCGAACTTCTTGTAAATCCAATGGCAGCCACAATGCCACTAAACTTGTCGAACCATGCCCGAGGGCTCTATTTTAGGCCGTAGATGGTCTTCTTCAACTGGCATACTCGTGTCTCCCCCTGAGCAACATACCCAGGAGGTTGCTCCATGTAAACATCCTCCTGAAGATCCCCATAGAGAAAGTCATTCTTGACATCAAGCTGGGAAATAGCTCAATCCCTGTTGATGGCCACAGAGAAGAGAACTCGGATGGTGCTGAGGCGAGCAACTGGGGAGAAAGTATCAAAGTAGTTTACTTCATAAGTCTGAGTAAAGCCTTTGGCCACCAGCCGGGCCTTGTAGCGTTCCACAGTGCCGTCTAGGCGAAACTGTGGAACGCTACAAGGCGATTTCCTCATCCATGGCGATTTCCAATGAGGAATAACAAGATCCTCCTAGTAGGTGCGGGGAGTGGTAATAGCCGAGATATTTAAAGAAAAATACCTGTGAGAAGGAGTAAGCCGATCATAGGAAACAACAGCCGCAAGCTGGTGTTGGGTACATGCTCGCACCCCTTTGCGAAGAGCAATGGGAAGATCCAGGTCGACTCGTATCTCAGGGACCGGAGCGTCCGTGGCGGAGAAAGCTGGCCTGGGACTAGAGAGATGGCTGTGGAAAAGGGGGTATAACAGAGAGAGGAGGAGACGGCGGAGGAGATAATATAGGAGGGGAGATGTCGATATGCGTGTAAGGAACACAGAGAGATGGAGTCAGAGACATCAGGAGGAAGGGGGAATTGAGAGGAGAAGTAGGACGCATTCTCGAAGAAGGTGACGTCCGCGGAGACAAACTGTTTGCGCAAAACAGGGTCAAAACAACAATTGCCTTTTTGAGTGGTCGAGTAACCCAAAAAGACACATTTTGTGGAACGGGGGGAAAGCTTATCACGGGTAGAGGAAGGAGCATGCACAAAAGCCATACACCCAAAGATATAGAGAGGGAGAGGAAAGGGTTTCTTGCCCGAGTAGAGAATGGAGAAGGGTGTCTTGCCATGGAGAACCGTGGAGGGAATGCGATTGATGAGATAACATGCGAGGAGAACAGCATAGCCCCAGTAGAAGTGAGGCATCTGCATTTGCGTCATGAGGGTACGAGCGACATCGAGAAGATGACGGTTTTTACGCTCCGCCACCCCCATTTTGCTGGGAGGTATAAACACAGCTGGTCTGATGAATAAGACCATGTTGCATACAAAAAGAGGAGAACTCATGACTGAGATACTCTTTAGCATTATCAGAGCGAAGTACTATAATAGAAAGATCAAACTGAGTTTTAATCATATAATAAAAAGATTGTCATACAGAAAGTAGTTCAGAGTGATCTTTTAATAGATACATCCTGGTACATCTAGATAAATCATCAATAAAAGTTACAAAGTACGAACTACCCCGAATAACGGTGAGAGTAGGAGCAGGACCCCAGACATCAGAATGAATGAGATCAAACGGGCGAGAGGAACCACAACCTTGCTTCGGTGGGAAGGAGGAGTGGTGATGTTTGCCAAGCTGACACGCATCACAGTCGAGCGGAGGACTGGTGTGAGGTAAGTGGGGCAGAAGCTGATGAATAATCCGAGGAGGAGGATGTCCAAGGCGAAGATGTCATTGAAGCAGATCAGTAGAAGAGGAAGAGAAGGCGGACAGAGCGGAAACGTTGTCGAGGAAGTAGAGGTCGCCGCTCTCAGTCCCTGTAGCAATCGTCTGTTGGGTCCTTGGGTCCTGAAAACAACAAGAAGTAGGAGTGAATAAGACAGAGCACTGAAGTTGCTTGCATAAAGTAGTAACGGATAATAAGTTGCAAGGGAACTTCGGGACATAGAGGGTGTCCGCTAAGCAAAACGATGGGGTGACTTGAACTGTGCCCGTCCCATGAACCGGGGATGGTGAACCATCCGCAACAAGAACTGAGGGTAACCGATCATGCGTTTCTAGGAGAGAGAAGCATTGAGGATTGTCAGTCATGTGATATGTATCACCAGAGTCAATCAGCCATTTACCTTGGGTAACAACGTAAGCACTACCTGAGGTCATGGCCATAGAGGCAGATGGCCGAGAGGAGGCGGAGGTTGAGGAAGATTTGTCACCAGAAGGGCGAAGATGAGGATGTTTCTACCAGCAGCGGTCAACAGAATGGCTGGTATGACCACAGTGAGAGCAGAGGAATCTGGACGAACCGCGCCCGCCAGACTGGCTGCGGCCACTAGGGCCACCCAGCTGAGCTTGGTGAGCATAGGAGTCTTGTGGAGGAGGGGAGGACAATAGAGGGCGCTGGAGCAACAAAGTAACAACGGCGATGCGAGCCGCAGTGGCTTCCAAGGTGGGAGACTCTGCTTCGCCCAAGATCTGCTGGCGGATCATATCAAAAGACTCGGGGAGTCGGAGAAGATAACAAACAACCAGGAGCTCCTGGAAGTGTTTGTGTTGCTCGGCCAAGTCCGCGGAGAAGGGGCGATTCTAGAGGATCTCGGTGCCAAGAGCCTGAACTTGCTGATAAGCCACAGCAGGAGACATGGAAGGACGAGCGAAGTGGTCCGCATAGAGAGTATAAATGTGAGATGTCTGGGCCCCCTTCGAGTAGAAAGCAGCAAGGTGAAGCCATGCGGCCTTGACCGTCTCATCATGGCGTATGACGGGAAGGCATTCATCAGAGAGGCTGTTTGCCAGCCAAGTGCGGACAAGGCCATCACTCGCATCCTAGTCCTCAAATTGAGCAGAGTCTGAAGGAAGAGGGTCATCGGTGAGGTGATGACGTTTGCGCTGAGAGTGAAGGAGAAAGATGAAAGAGACGCTCCAATCCGGATAATTGGAACCAATAAGTTTATAAACCATGCCAAGGTTTCCGGAAGGAGTAGGAGGAGGAGGCGGAGCCGGATTGGCGATAGGAGTGGTGGCAGTTAAAGTCTCAGAAGGAGCCATAGGAAAAAGTAACGGGAAGCCGCGCGGTTAGGAAACAAGCCACGTAGTTAGGAAATAGGAGCTCAGCAGCGGTCACGATGTCAGACACTAGCGGCTAGAATAGCCACGACCAAGCCGCAGAACCAAGCAGAGGGAAAGAAATCGAGCGGCTAGAAGGTAGCCCGCGCGAACAGAAGGACGATCTGCTTGGAGACAAACAGATCACGACGACAGGTCGCGGCGAGAAGACGGGGAAACAAAGAGGTCGCGCACACAAAGGGCAACGATAAGGAGAGAAGGAAGCCGCGCGAACAGGGCACAAGCCGGCGGAAGAAACAAGCCGCGAGGACAGGTCGCGAGAAGAAGCAAGCCGTGCGGTTATGGCACGCGGTTAGAGAGGCCGCACAGAATTAGGAGGAGATCGAGTCCTCTGATACCATGTGAAAGTAGCGAACAAACGACTACAAAACAAGCCGGAAACTTGAATAATTGAAATTTTTATTATTCAAAAAGATATCATTTACAAAGGTATGACCTCCATTTTATAGAATGGAGGAGAAATGAGAGAGTACAAACTAATAATGTGGGACTAAAGCTATACAGAATCTGAGCGGCTAGAACAACAGACCGAACAGGCCGCGCGGTTAGACAATGGGCTAACCGCTCGGCAATACCAGAAGCAAGGGAGGGAGATGCGGTAGGAGACCGCTAGACCGCCCAGTTTCCAAGCCACCGGAGATAAACCGCCAGACCGCCGGACTACAAACAGCAACAGCCTGGATATCAAACCGCTGGAGAGTAACCGCTAGACCGCGCGGTCTACAACCCGCCAAGCTTAAACCGCCAGACCGCCCGGTCTCATACTTCAACAAGTTGGTAATCTCATGTACGTTATGGTATGTGCATGCTTAGAGATAGCGTATGTTATTGGAACTGTTAGTAGGTTTATCTCCGATCCTAGAAGAGAATATTGGTGCGTTATAAAGAAGATTTTAAGGTATCTACATGAGACATCGGACTTGACGTTACTGTTCGGAGATAATGAGCCAGAGCTACTGGGCTACACTGATGTTGATATGTCTGGAGATTTGGACTCCAGAAGATCGACCTCTGGGTACCTGATCTTATTTGTGGGGGAGCTGTGTCATTGTAATTGAGACTGCAAAAGTGTGTTGCACCGTCTGTAAGACTACAGATGTTGAAACCGAGAAATCGGTCTCTGTGGAGTTCACCCTCGGGGAAGGGGTGATCGCGCTACTTCTCTCCTGCAAGCAAAAAAGACAAGGAAAAAGAATAAAGAACTGACCCAAGGTCTCGGCGCGGAGGTCCCACCACACACCTGGAAGATCTTAGAGCGCTTCCCCTCCCTAGCCAAGAGTCGAGCTAAGGAAACCTTAGAAAGCGCTAGAAGATTGAGAGACAAGTAAGCATGCCCTTCTAAGGTACCTCCTTGGGTCTATTTACAGATTTTTGAAAACGGCCTGCAAATAAAGAACCTTCGCTGATCTGGAATTACTGAAAACACCATGCGCTGGCTTGCTAATAGCCAAACTTTGCTGTTCTGAATAGCTAAATGCAGACCTCTGTGGGCATCCAGGTTATTTGCCTCTGGGCCCTACTGGGCGAGTGATCGATGAGAGCATCACTCGGCTAAAGGGGGCGAGTGCCGGGAGCTCAACGCACTCGCCGCCTTAAAGACCCCTGAAGGGCGAATGCTTGGTTGGGCGACCACTCACCTAGCTTGACAAGAGCTGATCTCACACGCGCGCCTGCACGCGAGATATTCAGGAGAATGCTGGGTGAGGATGGCACTCGCCAAAGGGCCAAACCGCTCCTCTTCCCTTCGTGCTGCGTGAGTGCCTCTCTTCAGTACTTGGACGGGTACTGGCCACTCGCCAACCCGATGGGGCCCACTCATCGAATATGGGGTTGTACACAATCCCCGCTCTTTGCGAGCTTTTAACAAAGCTCGGAAAGAAACATCCAACCCTACATATTAGATGAGTGGGTGCTAACCTAGAAGAGAATCTATCGCGGGCCCCTCCACTTCTATATAAATATCTAGGCAGTGGTAGGCATTTTCCCACCCTTACATCTCGCAGCTGCTCCCTCCTCTTATTACGATGTCGCTTTCCAAGGAAGCTCTAGACTGCCTCCACGCTATTCAAGACAAGAACAAATCCTGGATGGGCTCACTCTCCCCTGGCTCTCTCGCAAAGCTCTCGGGTCAACCCCGAAGATGAAAAAATCCAAAGTGGTCCGGTGCGGCATAGGGAAGGGTGAATTGACTTCTCGCAATCCTTCCTCTCCTAAGACAGACTTGGTATTTGTATTCACTTAGCGTTATTTTCCCTTTTGTCTCCGAGATGAAATGTTGATGCCATATCCATTCGCAGATCCTGCCGATGGAGAAGGAGGTTGAGGAGGCGAGTGTTACGGTGGTCTCGCAGGTAAATGGGCACGGGCAGGCGTCGATGACCCCCCCCCCTCTCCGGCTCGATGTTCCCGTGTGGGAGAAAGGTAAACCCTCCACTAACTGTTAGCTTTTAGTCCCCTGGTTTAACCATTCTTTCTTTGCAGCTTATACTTTTGGCACTTTGGGGATGGAAGGCCCGACGCTGAGATCTCCCGCTCGCGAGACGCCTGCGGATCTCGGCTCTGCTCCTCTCCTGACGGATGCTATCCCCACACATTTCGCCGAGTCAACCATCCATCCACCAGGCCTAGGGAAGAGGAATATATCCTTCGAGACCCCTTTGAGGGGCGGTTAGGGACTTCTCGCTGCCCTCCCTTTATCCCGGGCTTTTGCGAGATTTCCATCGATGTTGATATTGACGAGGAGGAGGTTGATAACTTCTCAAAAAGAAGTTATCTAGCCGAATTTGCTATCTTAATATCCGCTATAAATGCTTAAAATGAGTTTAAATAAAATAGAAATGAGAATTTAATTCATATTTATTTAATTTAGAGCTAATTCGGTCTTTTTCCAATGTATTAGTGCGAGAATTGCCAAAGAATTTTATTAGAGAAAGAAATCTGCCCAAAGAATCATAACCAGGAAAACAGGTCACAACGCGCAGAAAAGCAGGTTGCAACGTGGTCTGGACGAATTTTTGATTTTGAAATTTAAAATTGGCGCCATTTTCAAATATGAAAAGTTGCTTCTTTACAAAGGGGTGCCTACGTTTTTTGGAGGAAATAACTACACCAAATGAGATATATCATGAGGATACCATTAGAGAGAGTAGATGAGGAGAAGAAGAAAACCTAGGGTTGCTCTTCTTTCGCGAGGAAGACGACGAATCTCCGGACGGATCAAGCGAGCAACCTCGGGAAAAGGATTCTACAGCGGTTAGGACTATTTTCCACCATGTTTTGTAAGAAATTTCCAACCATGGTGTGTGATTTCTCCATCGTTATGAACTAAATTTTAAAAGTCTTGTGTGTTGTAAGTACTTAGACTCATTGTGATAATTTGATTTCAATTTTACTTTCATGTTTGGTTGATGATCTATTTTTATTAGGTTTATGTACTTTATTTGTGGAATTTTTAAGTAAGTGTTCTTCTTTTAGATAGCGAGGCGAGATTCGAGAGAGGAGTCTCGCTAGTCTAGGGTTGAATCCTCATTTTATGCGACAAAATTCGAGAGAGGAGTCGCGTAATTCTTTTAGTCAAAATTCCATCTTTTTACTGCACTGCAAGATTCGAGAGAGGAGCGGTGTAAGTATAACATAAACCCTAATATAACGTCAAGAGATGAAGAGATTTCGTCTTGAGTTAGCAACATCGATTTTAAACCTTCATGTTATTCTAAATCCGCTTAAGTTAGAGATAGCTAGGGGAATTAGGATAAGCGGATTTCAGAGATTGAGAGATAATGTCATTCATCTAAAAAATCATTGCAGGATAGTAATCAACCAATCATGAGAGGTCACTAAAAAAATTCGTCACAATAGTCTAAGAAAAACAACATACGAGACTAATTCTCCAACTAAGAAAAAGTAAACGAAGTAAGATCAAATTATTTTTTTTATTATTGTCTCTAAAATTCTCGCAATTAAATCACCTTAAATATCTCGCTTGAATTTGAAGAAACCGGGTAGCTAGTAGTTGTAAGCACTAAAGTAATCACTTCTCCGTGGGAACAATCTCACTCACACTTTATTACTTGAGCGACGCGTGCACTTGCGCTTAAGCCGTTTTACCGCGTATCAGAGGTCTCGCCTCTTCCTTCTCCAGATTCAATTCCCGACTACCTAGACGATCCAGGGGACGCTGTCGAGATGAAACAGCGAGTGGCCAAGACAGTCCAAAACAGTCGTTGCTGCTACGCGGGCTCGTCGATCGGGTGTGGGAGAACGAGGAATCTGTCGAGGAGCGGCTTCTCAGCCTGGAGAATTGTTATGAACAACTGATTGCCAATCTGTCGGGAGAGGTCAGCTGCGGGACCGAATATCCCGGCCTTCACATCGCGCGCGCCGAGGATCAACTTTTTCTCTCACAGCGGGAACTCCAGAAGATTCGCTCTATTCACTATGTGCGCACTATGCCGGGATAAGGAAGGGGAGGTCGGGGATGGTGAAGACGGCCCCCTGGTGGGCCTACCGGCACTCGCCTCCCGCTCCTGTTCATTTCATGAATTATGTAATGATAACTGTTGGTCTATGTGTCGAATGCTGACTGTGTGCGATATTCGTGTGTTATTTAGTCTCGTTTTCTTTTGTCTTCTGTCGCACATTTACATGTGTTCTATTCTCGCGGATGCTTTTACTATGTTGTTCCCCCTGCTCGAAACTGTTGTGCGAGTTGGACGATGCGGGATCTCGGCTAAGGTTAAGGCTGGACCGAAGGCGAGATCCAAGAATGTGCTATCCGCACTTTTTCCATATTAGGGTCATTTCCCGCCCAAACTTTTTCTATAAATAGGGCGTACACCTACCGCATTAATCATTGCCTTCAACAGCCTTTACTCGCCACTTTTTCGTTCTTTTCGCACTTGCGCTTTGCTCTAGCTTTTTCTTTGGGCAAGATGTCGGGAGAAGGTGATGGCCGGAACAAGTGCGCCGCCGCATTCGCCGACTACCCCTTCACGAACTGCAAGCTGTCAAAGGAGGAGTACCACTTGCTTGTTAACCTCTATATTACCCCATGCTTCAAGGCGCGACGTCCATCCGACAACGAGGCGATTGACCACTTCTCGCCTTGCGAGCTTGCTATCCCTGCCAAACACTTCGAGGTCGGACTTTGCCTTCCCATATGGCCCGAGATACGTCAAGCCATGTGGTACTTTGGCATAGTTCCCGCGCAGCTCAACCCAAACTCGATAGCCTGCTAGTCACATTCGCCTGCTACATGCGGTCTGAGCGAATGGAATTCAGTCTTCAGGTCTTCCGGAAATTGTTTAATTTTCGCGCCAAGAAGGACGGGATCGCCTTCTTCTCTGGCAATAACCTCAAGGTGAGAGGTCTCGCCAACAAAAACCACCACTGGGTGAAGAAGTTCATCTTCGTCTCTAGCGACTTCGGCAACCTCCCTCTCTCGTCGATCCAGCAAGACGAGTATACCTACCTCCCTCCCAATCTCGGCGGCCACGAGTCTAACCTCCATCAGTTGCTTCTCGGGAAAGATTTCGACGTCGTCTTCTTGAGGAGGAATGTTGACACACTTTTGTCGGTTCTCGCTAGGGAAGGTAAGGAGCGCATTCTCCGTTTCACGAGGTAAATAGTGTTTTTTTAGAAACTTTTCTTACATCGTTCATGCAGGGGTGCGGGATCTCCCCCTCAATCCTCCATTTGCTGAAACCGTCGTACCTTCGTCCAAACTGGCACGTGCCGAGGCTGCCGTTGAGTCCTGCAGGAGCTCCTTGAGACTGCAGCCGAAATCTAGCGACACAAAGCGGAAGCCTGTCGCGCCGACATCTCTGCCTACTACTAAGAAGTTACTAATATCCAGCCACCCGACCGCCGTCGAGAAGTCAAAAGATGTTGAAAGGCCAAGAGCCGCCGAGAAAACAAAGGTCGCCGAGAAGCCAAAGGCCGTTGATCTCGGCAAGGGAGAGGAGATCATCAACAACTCTCCTAACACCGGCGTCGGCGGAGTGGTGAAGAGGGCAAGAGAGGTCGGCGGGACCTCGGCACAGGGAGAGTCGGTACCTAGGGATCACAGGAAATTCGGCCTGGGTGAAGAGGTGCGGAATGACATGGATGAGCCCCTGTTGGTGTGGGACCGGAATGCTAATAGGGCCTCCATCTCTACATTGCTCCCCTCTAGGCAAGAGGATGAGATGGTCTCGGGCAATGCCTATGCGCTGGCTTTCGGCATGTACAGGAGGTAAAGCGCCGCTTACTACGACAGGGCGCTTACCAAGTCACTCACCTATGAGAGCTCGCGGGCTCAATTCTGCGGCCTCGAGGCCGCGCACATGACAGTGCGCCGCTGCATCCGCCTCGCACGACAACTTGCGGATGTTAGCGCGGCGCGATTCTCTCTCTGCTCAGACGTAGAAAAGCTGAAGGAGGAGCTCGCCACTTCCAAGAGGGATCTCGCCCTGCGAGAGGCTGGAGTGGTAAGTCCTTACTCTTTTGTATATGCGCCATATATTTTTACTCTCGCCCTGATCCCTGGTCATTTCGCAGGATGCGGCAATCGTCGCCAAGAAGGACGCGTGTATCGCCCACCTAGAGGACGAAAACAGACGAATGAGGGCCCAGAATTAGTAGTGGATTGACTCGCTGACCCCTCTTCCCCCGAGCGAGAAGAAGGGGGCCATGCTGCACACCCAACAAGAGATTGACCTAATGATGCAGGATCGCGCCATCATGGGGACGAGGTACGCGCTCTAGAAGATGCAGCAGGTTGGCTTACTTAATAGCCACGGTGAGAAGGTTACGACCGAGATCCTTATGTCGGAACTCTTTGAACCTGTATCTGAGCCCGTGCGGTGTGAAGATGAGGATTCTGGCGAGAGCGAGAGCTCGGCCTCGCCGCCCTGAGGCTCTCGCCCCTCCCCTTTTTGTTTTTACTATGCTTTTTCTTTTAGGCCTTGCATATTTTGACAATGTAAAAAACCTCTAGACGAGTGACATACATTGTTTTATAAAAAATTCTCGCCTCTTCTTTTCTTTTTGCGATGCCGAGTGACGCGGTACCTCGAAATGCGTTCGATTCGTGCTCTCGTTTAGCTTAGGTCCGAAACATCTCGAGACACCTTGGGCCGATGTTTCGCTTAGGATTGGACTTCGCACCGCTCTCGCCCTTTTAACTCACGCGTGTGCGAATTCTTGGGCCTGCTAGAGCGAGTTCTATGCATCCTCCTTTGCTTGACCCCTTCAGAATGACGAGATCCCCTAACGAGATCTTCCAGAAAGTTTTTTTTTTGAAGAAATCCTTGGCTTTCGGGTCTATTTTATTGATGAAACTAGCTGAGGGCTTGTTCTGGAATCTTTGTTAACCGAGGACTTGACCCTGGAGGGGAAAACATCCATCTGGCCAAATTTCGGACGCTACCACCGGCCCAATCAGCTAGGTGAAAGCCTGACGGCGGGTGTTGAGCCTCCACCGTACTCCACCTCTAGGGTCATAATGATGCCACTTCGAGGATCCTAGTCCTACTAGCTTGGTGGGATCCTGGCAGTTGGAGCGTCTCGGGACCTAACCATGGAAGGAGAAAACATCCTTCTTGCCAACTTCCGGGTGCTACCACCGGCCCAATCAGCTAGGTGAAAGCCTGACGACGGGTGTTGAGCCTCCACCGGACTCCACCTCTAGGGTCATAACGACGTCACTTGAGGATCCTGACCCTTCCAGCTTGGTGGGAGCCTGGCAGCGGGAGAGTCTCGGGACCTAACCCTAGAGGGATAAAACATCATTCTGGCCAACTTCCGGGTGCTACCACCGGCCCAATCAGCTAGGTGAAAGCCTGACGGCGGGTGTTGAGCCTCCACCGGACTCCACCTCTAGGGTCATAATGACGTCACTTCGAGGATCCCGTCCCTGCCAGCTTGGTGGGAGCCTGGCAGCGGGGGCATCTCGGGACCTAACCCTAGAGGGAGAAAACATCCTTTTGACCAACTTCCGAGTGCTACCACCGGCCCAATCAGCTAGGTGAAAGCCTAACGACGGGTGTTGAACCTCCACCAAACTCCACCTCTAGGGTCATAATGACGTCACTTCGAGGATCCCGACCCTGCCAGCTTGGTGGGTGTGAGAAGTAGCGAACAAACGACTAAAGTAGCGAACAAACGACTAGAAAACAAGCCGGAACTTTGAATAATTGAAATTTTATTATCCAAAAAGATATCATTTACAAAGGTATGGCCTCCCTTTTATAGAATGGAGGAGAGAGGATAGAGTACAAACTAACAATATGGGACTAAAGCTATAAAACAGGTCTGGGCGGCTAGAACAACAGACCGGAACAGGCCGCGCGGTTAGACAATATTCTAACCGCTCGGTAATACCAGAAGCAAGAGAGAGATGCGGTAGGAGACCGCTAGACCGCCCGGTTTCCAAGCCGCCAGAGATAAACCGTCAGACCGCCGGACACCACACAACAACAGCCTGGATACCAACCTGCTAGACTCAAACCGCCAGACCGCCCGGTTTACAACCCGCCAGGCTCAAACCGCCAGACCGCCCGGTCTCATACTTCGACACTCCCCCTCAAGCTGGAGCATAGATATCAATCATGCCCAGGTTGTCACAAATGTGGAAGAAGGAAGTAGAAACCGGCTTGGTGAAGATATCTGCCAACTCTTTGTCGGAGGTGACGAACGGAGTGCAAATCTGTCTCTTCAAGACCTCTTCTCGGATGAAATGGCAGTCGACCTCTATATGTTTCGTTCTCTCATGGAAGACCGGATTTTTGGATATGTATATAGCGGCCTTGTTGTCACAGAACGTAGGCAGAGGATAGTCATAGACCTCTCCTAGGTCAAGCATGAGAACCCGCAACCATTTTAACTCACACGTGGTTGATGTCATACTCTGGTATTCGGCTTCTACACTGGACCTTGAGACAACAGACTGCTTCTTGCTCTTCCATCTCACAAGAATACCTCCAACAAATGTGCAAAAACCCGATGTAGATTTACGGTCACCTTTATCATCCGCATAACTTGAGTCTGAGTAGGCTTAAACTCTCAGATGACCATTCTTCTGAAAGAGTAGCCCTTTTCCTGGTGCTGTTTTGACATACTCTAGTATCTTCAAGGCAGACGGAAGATGACATTCCCTGGGAGCTTGCATTAACTGATTGACCTTGCCTACAACATAGGCGATGTCGGGTCTGATCACCGTGAGATAAATGAGTTTGCCCACCAGACGTCTATACCTCGTGGCATCGGATATAAGAGGTGAGTCATATGTCCAAGTTTTGTCCTCTCTAGTGGCCATGGGATACCGGGCCGGTTTGCCACCGGTCAATCCTACCTCTTGTAGAAGATCAAGAGCATACTTCTATTGGGAGAGAACTAACGAGTCGGGCTTCCGAGAGATTTCTATCCCCAAAAAATATTTCGGGGAGCCCATATCCTTCGTGACTAGGTGTTGACGGAGGTGTTACTTTGTCAAGTCCACCCCAGCCTGGTCATCGCCGGTAAGAAGAATATCATCCACATATACCGCCAAAACCACAAGGCCCGATGCGGTTTTGCGAATAAATAATGAGTGATCGGCCGAACTTCTTGTAAAGCCAATGGCAGCCACAATGCCACTAAACTTGTCGAACCATGCCCGAGGGCTCTATTTTAGGCCGTAGATGGCCTTCTTCAACTGTCATACTCGTGTCTCCCCCTGAGCAACATACCCAGGAAGTTGCTCCATGTAGACGTCCTCCTGAAGATCCCCATAGAGAAAGGCATTCTTGACATCAAGCTGGGAAATAGCTCAATCCCTGTTGATGGCCACAGAGAAGAGAACCTGGATGGTGCTGAGGCGAGCAACTGGGGAGAAAGTATCAAAGTAGTTTACTCCATAAGTCTGAGTAAAGCCTTTGGCCACCAGCCGAGCCTTGTAGCGTTCCACAGTGCCGTCTAGGCGAAGCTTCACAACAAACACCCAGCGACAACCAACCACATCAGTACCTACTGGTGGAGGAATAAGGTTCCAGGTACCCCTTTCAGTAAGAGTGGTGATTTCCTCATCCATGGCAGATTTTCAATGGGGAATAACAAGAGCCTCCTAGTAGGTGCGGGGAGTGGTAATAGCCGAGATATTTAAAGAAAAACACATGCGAGAAGGAGTAAGCCGATCATAGGAAATAACAGCCGCAAGCGGGTGTTGGGTACATGCTCGCACCCCTTTGCAAAGAGCAATGGGAAGATCCAGGTTGACTCGTGTCTCAGGGACCGGAGCGTCCGTGGCGGAGAAAGCTGGCCCGGGACTAGAGAGACAGTTATGGAGAAGGGGGTATAACAGAGAGAGGAGGAGACGGCGGAGGAGATGATATAGGAGGGGAGATGTTGATATACGTGTAAGGAACACAGAGAGATGGTGGAGAGTCAGAGACATCA
This sequence comes from Platanthera zijinensis, assembly GCA_039513925.1. Classification (NCBI taxonomy): domain Eukaryota; kingdom Viridiplantae; phylum Streptophyta; class Magnoliopsida; order Asparagales; family Orchidaceae; genus Platanthera; species Platanthera zijinensis. The sequence continues at coordinate 25,426,187 of CM077087.1, read as the reverse complement.
GGAGGAAGGGGGGATTTAGAGGAGAAGTAAGACGCATTCTCGAAGAAGGTGACGTCCGCGGAGACAAACTGTTTGCGCAAAACAGGGTCAAAACAACAATAGCCTTTTTGAGTGGTCGAGTAACCCAAAAAGACACATTTTGTGGAACGGGGGGAAAGCTTGTCACGGGTAGCGGAAGGAGCATGCAAAAAAGCCATACACCCAAAGATACAGAGAGTGAGAGGAAAGGGTTTCTTGCCTGAGTAGAGAATGGAGAAGGGTGTCTTGCCATGGAGAACCGTGGAGGGAATGCGATTGATGAGATTGTACAACCCATATTCGACGAGGGTGGGCCCTACCACCGCCAGGTCATCAAAAGTCAAAGTCAACAAGGCAAGACCTGGGTCCAGATCAGCACCCCAGGTCGCGGAAGGTTCGGGCGAGTATGGCGAGCTCCCCAGGCCAACTCGCCAGGTGGCGACTATGACCAGATACTCGCCTCTTCCAAGCGAGCTCCCCAGGGAAGTCGCCAACTCGTCAGGGTGGGGGTATAAGTAAGACCCCCCCCCCCTCTCTTTGGTTTTCCCTATAAGTAGGACCCCAGGGGTACGAAAGAAGGACAAGCAAATCTCGGCCTGAGACCTCGCGAGTTCCAACAACTGCCCTTGACTCGTTATTGCTCAAGCTCGCCTCCTTCGTACCTAGCTCGGCCAATCTGGTTGAGAAGGGGTTGCTTCTCCTAAGCAACTAGGTACGTGGTGGGACCTTCCTTCCGCAGCAACCTGGGGTCTTATTTGCGCAATTTGCTTCTGTTTCCCGACCAGAGATCATCTTCTCGACCGGCCGACCAGTAACTTCAGGTTGCCTAGTCCGTTTTCTGAGGTTGAGAAATTTCTCGGCTTCAACACTTGGTGCGGTGAGCGTGGATTGCGACCGAAGAAGAAAGTCGTGGTTAGAAGATGGCTGATGGCGGAGACCGTGGCGAGTTGGGAGATAACTCGGCGGGAACTGGAGTCCAGGAGCGAGGTAGCGAGTATGTGACAGTGGCGGCTTTCGAAGAGTTCGCGAGAAGGATGGAGAAGGCAATACTCGTCGGGTTTTCTAATCCGCCGGAGGAGACGGCGACTTCTCCCCGTCGCCGGACTCCCCCGGGCGTGGAGCTACCAACTCGGCGATCAGGGAAGGAGCCCGCTTGGGCGAGTGGAGAGCAGGTGTGCCCGCCGCGACATCACCCGGCGAGTGGTCAGGGAATCCGGTTTCGAGATCCGGAACTCTCGGCGAGGTATGGAGATACTCGCCGATGGAGCGAGTATGACTACTCGAGCGGGGAGGATACTCGCCGCCGCCAAGAAGGGAGGAGCCCCTTTTGCGACGAGATCCTCGGGGACCTCGTCCCCGACAACTTCAGAGAGCCGGTCCTCTCGTACTACTCCGGCAAGGACGACCCGGTGGGACATCTTCAGTGGTTTGAGGATGTGGTCTCCATTCGCAACATGTCCGATGCTCTCAAGTGCCGGCTCTTCTCCATTACCTTCAAGGGTAGCGCGAGAGATTGGTTCCACCAGCTGCCAGCAGGGTCAGTCTACTGCTTCTCAGATCTTCGACGGGGTTTGTTGGCAAGGTTTGCGACATCCAAGCAGAGGAAGAAGGAGGCAACCGCCCTCTTCAAGATCGTGCAGGGGCAGCACGAGAGTTTGGGCCGATACATCGATCGGTTCCAGGAGGAGGTGCTGGAGGTAGAGGAGGTCGACGGGTTCACCTTGATGGTGGCCCTCAAGTTCGGGCTGAAGCAGGGCCTGTTCAACATGGAGTTGGGGCACAGGCCGCCCAAATCGTTCGAGGAGATGGTGGAGAGAGCCAATGTGTTCATCTAGGGAGAGGAGAGGAACAAGGAGTTCCTGGCACAGCTCGATGGAGACCGACCGCTTGGGCAAGACAAAGGGAGACTGCTAGAGAAGGAGAGAGCGCCGGAGGGGCGCAGTGACAGGAAGCAGGAAAGACCGCAGAGGAGAGAGGAAGAGAAGAGAGAAAGGGGAAGGGAGCTCAGAAAGGCGGAAAGGCAGGAGAGGCCTCGGAGACAGGAGGATAGGAGGCCCGTCGGGGGACGGGAGGCAAGGAGCGAGGAGAAGAGATTCCAGTACCCGAGGGATCGCCCTCAGTGGAGGCGACCGGCCCAGCAAGAGGAGAGGAGGAATTACAACCCTCGGGAGCAGGGAGGAGGAAGAAGGGAGACCATGACCATCACCCAGCGAGCCGCCAAGCGCCGGCGAAAGGAGAGGCAGCAGGAGAGGAGGCAAGAGAGGCAACAGGAAGCAGCAATTCCCCTCTACTGCGATATCCATCGAGTAGAGGGGCACGGGACCTTAGCTTGCCCCGAGTTCTGGGAAGCGAGGAGGAGGATGGAAGCGACGACGGCGGAGAGGGAGCAGCCGCAACAGGAGGCCCAGGTTGGGCAGGTGGCTTACCAAGAGCCGAAGAGGAGAAGAAACGAGGACAGGGTCGACCAAGGAGGAAGGGGGAACGTCATCCCCGGTCCGGGAGGCGGACACGTTGGCGTAATCAACGGAGGGGCTGGGTTAGGAGCATCTCGCAAGGGAAGCCTCCACCAGATCTACAAGAAGAGCGTCGCCTCGACGTCTCAAACCCCCCCTCCCTTGAACGAGATTACCTTCTCGGAGGAGGACATGCTCTGGAACGAGAACCCTTTCCACGACGCCCTGGTGATTCAAGCAGCAATCGAGGACTTCACCGTCGACCGAATCCTCGCGGATAACGGGAGCTCGGTGAATGTCATCTTCAAGAGAACCTTCGTCGGCCTTCAGGTGGAAGCGTCCCGGGTTCAGGCAGCAGATGGGCCTCTCTTCGGCTTCTCCGGGGAGAAGAAAGAGGTGGAAGTAGGAGTTGAGTTGCTGGTCACCCTCGGGGGAACTTCGATCCGATGTCGCTTCGTCATCGTCGACGCACCCAGTGGTTACAAAGCCATCTTCGGACGGACCCTCATCAACTACTTCAAGGCCGTCCCATCGTCATATCATCAATGCCTGAAGTACTGCAGGGACGACGTCCAAGTCAGGATCAGGGGAGATCCCAAGGCCTCTAGGGAATGCTACCTGAATGCGGTCAGCACCATCAGCTGGATGGGTGACGCAGAAAGGTTGGAAAGGATGATGGAGCAGGAGGAGGGCCTGCAAGCTGCTGAGGAGCTGGAGGAAGTAGAGGTGATCTCCCTGAGAGGAGAGCCGGAGCTGCTGAAGATCGGAGGAGCCTTGCCCCCGGAAGGGAAGGTGGAGATAGCTGCCTGCCTGCAGGAAAACGCGGACGTCTTCGCATGGAGCGCCGCCGAGATGCCAGGGATTGATGCTGATGTTGCCTGTCATCGCCTCAACCTGGATCCAGCGACGGCCCCAGTCCGTCAGAAGCAGAGGAAGAGCGCCACCGCTCTGGCGGGACCAATCCGGGAGGAAGTAGGGAAGTGCTAGAAGCAGGTTTTGTTTCGGAGATCCAGTATCCAGGCTGGGTCTCCAATGTTGTAATGGTGAAGAAATCGGGAGGGGGCTGGAGGCTATGTATTGATTTTTCTATGCTCAATAAAGCTTGCCCCAAGGATTGCTACCCCTTGCCTCAAATCGACGCGCTGGTTGATTCCGCCGTCGGGTTTCCCGTAATGAGCTTCCTTGATGCCTTTTCAGGGTATCACCAGATCCGGATGCATCCCCCCGATTGCCGCGACGTTTCCTTCATCACTAGCGACGGATGCTACAGCTACAAGATGATGCCCTTCGGGCTCAAGAACGCCGGCGCGACGTATCAAAGAATGATGGATCAAGTCTTCAAAGAGCAAAAGGGGCGGAACCTGGAGGTCTACGTGGACGATCTGCTCGTCAAGAGCAAGAGCGCCGCAGAACACGTAGCGGATCTGGCAGAAACTTTCGCCACCCTGAGGAAGTACAAGATGCGGCTCAATCCGGCCAAGTGTGTCTTCGGCGCGGGAAGGGGGAAGTTCCTAGGGCACCTCCTTACTCCCCAGGGGGTGGAGCCTAACCCCGACAAGGTGAAAGCCATCCTGGAGATGGCCTCCCCGAGAGACTCGAAGGAAGTACAGAGGTTGACCGGAAGGCTGGCGGGTCTGAGCCGGTTTCTCTCCAAAGCCAGAGAGAAGTGCTCGCCGTTCTTCAAGGCCCTTCGGGGGAATCAGAAGTTCGAGTGGACTCCGGAGTGCGAGGAGGCTTTCATAAAGCTTAAGCAGCAGCTGACTCGAGCTCCTCTCTTTCAGGGTCCGCAGGGCGATGAGGACCTCTTGCTCTACCTAGGGGTAGGGGCTGAAGCAGTCAGCTCGGTGTTGGTCCGAGAGGAGGGAAAGAAGCAGCTTCCAATCTACTACGTGAGCCGGGTGCTAAGGCAAGCCGAAATGCGGTACCCCATCCTGGAGAAGTTAGTCTTTGCCCTGGTAGTTTCGGCCAGGCGACTCCGTCCATATTTCCAAGCCCACTCTATCAAGGTAGTCTCCGACCACCCCTTGAGGAGTATCTTGGATGGAGTGGAGCACTCCGGCAGGCTCGCCAAGTGGGCTGTGGAGCTGAGCGAGTTCGACATCTCCTACCCCCCAAGGGTCGCGATCAAAGCACAAGCCGTGGCGGATTTCCTGGCCGACTTCTCGGCCGAGGTCGAGGCAGACACGGATGTCTCTCGGCCGGTCCCCTGGAAGATGTTCGTAGATGGCACGTTAGGGAGACGCTCCATGGGAGCCGGGGTGGTGCTGGTTAGTCCTCAGGGGACCAGGATTGAGTAAGCCGTCAAGATCCTTTTTTCGGTCACTAACAATCAGGCGGAGTACGAAGCCATGGTGGCTGGCTTGCGACTCGCCAAGGAGCTGGCAATCAGAGATATCAGGGCTTTTACCGATTCCATGGTGGCAGCATCTCAGATTCGGGGAGAGTTCGAAGTCTGAGATCCCATCTTGCAGCAATATCTGGTTAAGGTCAAAGGCCTGATCGGGGGATTCCGATCCTTTCACGTTGAGCACGTGCCCCGAGAACGCAACTCCGAGGCAGACAATCTTGTGAAATACGGCCCTCGAGTTGGGGGAACCGCCATCGAGTTGTTTCGACCATCCATCGAAGAAGGCGAGTTGATGGAGATCGATCAGCGGGCCTCGTGGAGAGATCCGTTCATCGCGTTCCTGGCGACAGGCCGACTACCATCTGACGGGCAAGATCAAAGAAAGTTTCGGTATAAGGCCGCGTACTACTTGCTACAGGACGGCGAACTCTATCGCAAGACCATTTCAGGCCCTCTGGCCCGATGCTTGTCAGAGCTCGAGATTCCCCGGGTCCTCGAGGAGATTCACTCGGGAGAGTGCGGCAGTCACTCCGGGACCCGCACCCTGGAGCAAAGGATTCTGAGGCACGGTTACTTCTGGCCGACCATCCGAAAGGACGCAGAGGCCTATTCCAGAAAGTGCTCCCAATGTCAACTCTTCGCGCCCCTCGCGCTCCAGCCGGCTCAGCAGCTTCGCTCGATTACCGCTCCGTGGCCCTTCGCAATTTGGGGAATGGATTTGATCGGCCCGTTCCCTCAAGCTAGCGGGCAAAGGAAGTTTGTTCTGGTAATGGTCGACTACTTCACGAAGTGGATCGAGGCTAAGGCTCTGGCCAGGACCACGTCTCAAATCGTCAAGAACTTCATCTGGGGGGAAATCGCATGCAGGTTCGGGATCCCTCTGGCCATCATCACCGACAATGGGCCGCAGTTCGCCAGCCTGGAACTGGGGGACTTTTGTAAACAATTGGGAATCGACCTTCGGTTCGCCTCGGTACATCACCCTCGGAGCAATGGGCAAGTAGAAGTCGCGAACAAGCTCATCATCAACTTGCTGAAGAAGAAGATCACCAACCTCAAGGGGAATTGGGCCGAACAGCTCCCTTCCGTCCTCTGGGCCCTCAGGACCACCCCGAACTCAGCCACAGGGGAAACACCCTTCAAGCTGTCACACGGGTCCGAGGCGCTCATCCCGGTCGAATTTGAGGTGCATAGTCCAAGGGTCATCGCAGCCGAAGACGGAAGCGAGGAATGGCGGCTAGAGAATGAAGAGGCTCAGAGGCTCTCCCTAGATTATGTGGAAGAGCTTCGGGACTTGGCCTCCATGCGCCAGGAAGAAACCAAGAGGCGCATGGCGAGACACTTTGACAAAAACGTCCGCTTGAAGAACTTCCTCGCAGGGGACTTGGTCATGAAGAAGGTGGACGCCGTTGGGCGGGGAGCCGCCGTAGGCAAGCTCCATCCCAACTGGGAAGGACCTTTCATCGTCCAAGAAGCCTTGGCCATAGGAGGCTATTACCTACAAGACCAAGCGGAAGAGCAGCTGCCTGGGACCTGGAGCGGGGATGATTTGAAAAGATTTTACCCGTAGCGGTAACTCATGTATCTATTTCTGTAAACATACTTAATATACAAAGGATGCGGGATTTCATCTCTTTTGTGTTAAATGTGCCTCGAGGCTTCTGAGTGTTTCCATGGTCCGCCTCGTAGTCGACCTCGGGAGGCAGCGGTCGGTTTGTTCCTCATACATAGCCCAGTACGGATGATGGGATGATGCTTCGGGATTTTAAGCACTCTTGTAAGACCGAGCCTCTGCATTGTCGGCCGAGATCAGCTCCCCCCTTGCATGTCGGCCTATGTCTCCCCGAGTGCATCTCTCTTCCGTCTGGAGGACCTGCGTGGAACAGATCTGCACCCTGATCTCCCGGACTTGAGGAGAGGCCGGCCTCGTAAAACACCCAAAAGGAGAAGATCTCAAGCGAGCAACAAGACAGGATAACCTGCCAAAGAAAGGGTATGGACGAGCCCGGAGGGAGGTGTGTGGATTCCAAGTGCGTTCGAAAAGGACCCTCGATGAACACCACCCCCACCCTAATCGTACCTGGAAGCGACCCTCACTGTCAAATCGGGATACGGGACTCCAACCCGTTCTCACTGAATAGCCTAGTTCGGACGATGGGACGAGGCTTCGGGACTTTAAGCGCTCTTGTAAGACCGAGCCTCTGCATTGTCGGCCGAGATCAGCTCCCCCCTTGCATGTCGGCCTAGGTCTCCCCGAATGCATCTCTTTTCCAACTAGAGGAATTCTTAGGGACGGGTCTGGACGCCAATCCCCCGATTCGGCAGGATCAAGAGCGTCCCTCCGGGGGAAGTTTCTTTCTTGCCAAGATGTCTCTGGGATTAATCTCCAAAATGTGTAAGGACGCAGGGTTTTATTCAAGACCTCGAGTTGAGCAGCGTTATAAGCCCGGTATCCCCACGAGCTCCTCTCGGGAATCGGCCGATCTCCTCGATTGTAATCCAAGACCTCGAGTTGAGCAGCGTCGTAAGACCGGTATCCCCACGAGCTCCTCTCCTCGGGAATCGGCCGATCTCCTCGATTGTAATCCAAGACCTCGAGTTGAGCAGCGTCGTAAGCCCGGTATCCCCACGAGCTCCTCTCCTCGGGAATCGGCCGATCTCCTCGATTGTAATCCAAGACCTCGAGTTGAGCAGCGTCGTAAGCCCGGTATCCCCACGAGCTCCTCTCCTCGGGAATCGGCCGATCTCCTCGATTGTAACCCAAGACCTCGAGTTGAGCAGCGTCGTAAGCCCGGTATCCCCACGAGCTCCACTCCTCGGGAATCGGCCGATCTCCTCGATTGTAACCCAAGACCTCGAGTTGAGCAGCGTCGTAAGCCCGGTATCCCCACGAGCTCCTCTCCTCGGGAATCGGCCGATCTCCTCGATTGTAATCCAAGACCTCGAGTTGAGCAGCGTCGTAAGCCCGGTATCCCCACGAGCTCCTCTCCTCGGGAATCGGCCGATCTCCTCGATGACGAGAATGAGGGGCCCGCAGGCTATGTTCGACGACTAAGCCCGGTTCAATTTTCGTCACGCGCGAGCAGGCGAGCAGACCTCGCGCGAGCAGGCGAGCTGATCTCGTGCGAGTAGGCGAGCTGATCCCATGCGGGGAAGCGAGCTGGAACCGCGCGAGTAAGCGAGCCCCAGGGGGCATGCGAGTATGTCCCACACGCCACCCGCGCGGTTATCTCAGCAGGTTCACGAGTATCCGGGTGTAGGGGCGAGTAGGTCCCGGCGAGCGGATGGTCGATGTCGGGACCATCCCCCTGCGACCTAGCGAGCGTTCCTCTCCGAGCCTATGAGCCTAGCGAGTAACATCCAGTCAGAAAGGCAAAAACCGAAACTTTGTATAAATCATTAAGTCAAAAATTTGATTTACAAAAAGAATATCGGCGAGCAACTAGGACTCTTCGTCGCCAGTATCGGGCCGATATTCATCGTCCCCGATATCGCCGATATCTGCAAAGTCGTCGCTCTCTGCGCTCTCACCGCTGCTGCTTCCGCTGCCGCTGCTGCTTCCGCTGCCGCTGCTGTCAGAATCACCGGAGCTGGTCGGCGACGACGCGCTATACGGCGGGACAGTCCCCTCGGCGAGCAGCTCGGGAATGAGCTCGTCGACAGTGAGCGGCTTCTCCCCCTCGACGAGCTGGCCCCCGAGCCTGAGGCGCGCGAGTATGATGTTCCCCGCCACCCGCGCGATCTCGCGGCGAACAGACGACCCTTCCTCCCAGAGCAAGCGGGATCGCTTAACCGCCCACGCCGGGTCTTCAGGTGGAGCGGCAGAGGAGCTCGGTCGGCCTTCAGCAGCAACCAACCTTGTCTCCATCTCCGCTGCGCGAACTTGGGCCGCCTCCAGCTCGGCCTGAGAGGCGGCGAGCTTCTCCTCGCATTCGGAGAACTTCTTCGCTGCTTCAATCTCGGCAGCCTGCGAGTACGATTGACGTCAGGGCCTATCGATGAAAGAAATTAAGCAAACCAACCCAAGGACAGCTCACCTCGAAGTCCTTCCAGCGGACCGACTGCATGCTGAGGTCGATGGCCTTCTTGGAGACGACCTTGAGGGCATCGGTCGTCTCCAACAGCTTCCTCGCCGAGTAGTGACCCAGCTCGGCAGACCGAGCGAGCGCACAGGCCGACTGGTGGGCGAGCTCCGACGGGGTCAGCTCCAGGACGAACTCCGCGTCGACCCGACCATAGATGGCGTGGAGGACGGCGAACGCCTCCCCCTTGTCCTCCCAGTCAGTCGACCAGGACGGGAGGTTGGTGCTCAGCGACACCGAGTTGTCCTCCGCCGACCAGGTCACGAGCGGGCGACCGTAGGAATCCACCACCCCCTGCCCGAGGCCGTAGTTGGGGTGGAAGTGGGGCGACTGGGCATCCGTCGGCGACCTGCGATCGACGGAATGGGGCGACACTGCCTTCACCTTCTTCCTCGCAGGGCCTGGCGAGCTGACCCGGGACTTTCCTTTGGACGGCCTCTTCTTCTCCCCGACGTCGGCAGGGGGGCGAGCATCCGACTGCGTGGCGGCGACTTCCTTCGCCAAAGGAAGCGGCTTCTCCGGAAGCTTGTTGGAAACTGCAAAGCACGCGACAGATTAGTTTCCGCGGAAAAGGGTAACGAGCGAGTAGACAGCACGAAGGCTAAAAGCCCGACTTACTCTCGTGAGGATGGACTGGTTCGAGCACGTGGACATTTAGACGCCAGAAGACCACGTCGAATCGCCGTCCCCGGAAGTATTCGAAGAGCTGCTCGCGAGCTCCTTCGAGGATGGGAGGGAGAAACGCGACGTCCGCCGGTTGGTGCGGCCTGCAGAGAGTCCCGCCGAAGTCGTCGTGGACGACCACCAGCTGCTCGCTCCACCGGTGGACCTTATTCGCGGTCCCGACTAGAGTGCAGACATGGCTGCTGAAGAAGACGACGCCCTCCGAGGTCGCCGCAAAGGCGAAAATGCGGCGGAAGACGGAGAGGTCGAAGGCGATCCTCTCCTCCCGGAGGAAGCATAAGAACCCCATGATGATCGCCATCCCATTGGGGTTGATCTGCGCGGGGACGATCCCAAAGTAGCGCAGGATCTCGCAGAATTCGGGCCAGAAAGGAAGCCGCAGGCCAACGTCGAAGTGACGCAGCGACATTACAAGCGAGCCCTCAATATGGGTATTGAGGCGCTCGCTGCGAGTAGGGAGTCTCGCCGAGTACTCGTCAGGCAGGAAGCGTTCCTTGAAGGTCGTCAGTTCCTTCTCGGTGGTTATGGACTTCTTGAAAGCCGCGTCTGTGAAGTTAATTGCGTGGGCCTGTCGGCGAGCGCTGGCGTCGTCGCCGACCATGTTTGCGAGATCCGTAAGCAACAAGAGCGACGAGTTGGTTGTTCAGATACTCGCCAGGAGGAAAGAAGGTCGCTACAATATACGCTTTATGACCCACCTACCCCTCCTATTTATAGATATGACAAGCCCAGGGGGGGTCAGCCGTCCCGGCGAGTATCTAACGAGCTCGCACGATGAAGATAAACCTGCGACATTATCAGGTGAACTAAAGCTCGGCACATCAAGAAATAAAGCGCGCACACAGAAGCAAAAGGCGAGAATATTCGCACACAAATGAATTAATCAAATTAAAAATGGATGTCCGGAAGTACAAGTCGCGCGAGGCGAGTTACATTCAAAAAGCAAAGAAAAAACTATGGCGCCCTCGGCCGCTCAGGAGGGTGCGGATGTCGCCCAGCTCAGCCAATCTCTCGCGCACGCCGGTAGTGCTCCGTCGCCAGAGTCGTCGCGTCATCGCCGAGCCTCAGCTGCTCCTCCATCCTCGCCAGGCGTCTAGCAGACCCCATGCTCGCCCGGATGCCGACCAGCTCGTCAAGCACCAGCTGCAGGCGGTGGTTGTTCAACTGCAGCTGGCGATCGTTCTCCTTGACCATGTGGAAGCGAGCTTCGTAGTTCTCCAAGGTCGCATGGAGCCCTTCGACCTTGGACATCCTCGCCTCCAGGGCCGAGATACGTCTATGGGGCTCGCAAATTGCGAGCCGGTCGAACTTGCTCTCCAGCTCCATGTAGGCGCGAGCAGCAGCCTGGCGATATTCGCTCGCGGACAGCCCGATGGCGTCGATAAAAGCCGCCCCAGGGGTCGCCGGGCGATCTGACGAAGCAGGAAGATAAATCGTTAGGTCAGAAAAAGCCGAGCGATAATCGAAGTAACTGAAGGCTCACCGCGGCGAGGAGATCTGGATCGGTGCGGCGAGGGAAGTCGCCCGGAGGTATCTCGCCTCCCCGAGGAGGTGCCCGGAAGTTCGGCAGGCCTGCCCTGCCCCCGCTCTCCCGACCCTCGGCCGACGTAGTCGGGATCTCCAACTCGCGGGGGGAAGTAGGCCGGCCGCTGCCTCTCCGGCTTTTTCGACGGCGGCGAGGCTTGGGATGGGCTCACAGAGTGGTGCAGAGCCCTCGGCGCAGGAGGTGGAGGAGGTCGCGGATGGTCCGACTTCGGCAGAGGAGACAGAGGCGGCGGAGGGGGCAAGCCGGTGCTCGGCGTCTGGCCAGGAGTGGCGACCACAGGCGGCGGCGGCAATGGAGCGCTCACCAGGGGTATCTTCCCGCCGCTCGCAACGACAGAGGCCGCCGTACTCACCGGAGGAACCTCGCGCGCCGACCCAGATGACCCGGCAGGAGTGGCTTTCGCCGGCAGCTCCTTACTCGCAGGCGGGGGGCCCTTCACCAATGTCGCCCCAGACGCCTTCCCCGAGCTGAGGCCTATCCTGACCGTGTAGGCGGTCTTGGACGGCCTGTCGGCCGCCAGGGCGAGTAAGGGCGCCGAGCTGAGGGGGACGACATCAAGTGCCGCGTCCGCGGCAATCGGAGAATCTGCATAAGAAAAGAAGTTAGTAAAGGAGCAGCGACAACCTAGCAGGGAAGAGTTCGAGGTAGCGACCTGTCACGGTGACGACCTCGGCCTGAGACGCCGCGGACTCCTTCGCAGCCGCGAGCTCCTCGGTCACTCCCGGGTTCTCCAGCGGGCTGCCCCGGGTCGACCCAGGGAGGTCGTCGAGCCCTAGGTCGCTCAACATCCTCTGGGTACTGGATGACACTACGGGATTTTCAGTCGCCGCGACAACCTGGTTAGGCAGTGGAGGCGAGCTGACCACCGTAGTGGCGGGCTGCTTGACCTTCTTCGCCTTCTTCTTCTTCGACGGGGTCAAGGCAGTAGGATCATCCTCGCACGGTCTTTTCGACCTGGCTATGCCGAGGAGGCCAGACAGGGCGGCGAGATTGTCCCTCAACAACTGCTCAGCGTCCGACATCTTCGGCGAGCTCCAGGGACCGTCTCAAAAACGAAGCCCCCCTATTTATAGACTACTCTACCAGCAGACGACGATGCGAGCTGACCATATACCCGGCAGGGATGCTCGCCGAATAGGTGTTGGATGATTCTTTCCGGGCTCCTACGTCGCCCAAAAAGAGCGGGGATTGTGTACAACCCATATTCGACGAGGGTGGGCCCTACCACCGCCAGGTCATCAAAAGTCAAAGTCAACAAGGCAAGACCTGGGTCCAGATCAGCACCCCAGGTCGCGGAAGGTTCGGGCGAGTATGGCGAGCTCCCCAGGCCAACTCGCCAGGTGGCGACTATGACCAGATACTCGCCTCTTCCAGGCGAGCTCCCCAGGGAAGTCTCCAACTCGTCAGGGTGGGGGTATAAGTAAGACCCCCCCCCCCCTCTCTTTGGTTTTCCCTATAAATAAGACCCTAGGGGTACAAAAGAAGGACAAGCAAATCTCGGCCTGAGCCCTCGCGAGTTCCAACAACTGCCCTTGACTCGTTATTGCTCAAGCTCTCCTCCTTCGTACCTAGCTCGGCCAATCTGGTTGAGAAGGGGTTGCTTCTCCTAAGCAACTGGGTACGTGGTGGGACCTTCCTGCCGCAGCAACCTGGGGTCTTGTTTGCGCAATTTGCTTCTGTTTCCCGACCAGAGATCATCTTCTCGACCGGCCGACCAGTAACTTCAGGTTGCCTAGTCCGATTTCTGAGGTTGAGAAATTTCTCGGCTTCAACAGAGATAACAGGCGAGGAGAACAGCATAGCCCCAGTAGAAGCGAGGCATCTGCATTTGCGTCATGAGGGTGCGAGCGACATCGAGAAGATGATGGTTTTTACGCTCCGCCACCCCATTTTGCTGGGAGGTATAAACACAGCTGGTCTAATGAATAAGACCATGTTGCATACAAAAAGAGGAGAACTCATGACTGAGATACTCTTTTGTATTATCAGAGCGAAGTACTATAATAGAAAGATCAAACATAGCTTTAATTCTATTGTTAAAAGGATTGCCATACAGATGATAGTTCAGAGCGATCTTTTAATAGATACACTCAGGTACATCTAGAGAAATCATCAATAAAAGTTACAAAGTAAGAACTACCCCGACCAACGGTGAAAGTAGGAGCAGGACCCCAGACATTAGAATGAATGAGATCAAAAGGGCGGGAGGAACCACGACCTTGCTTCGGCGGTAAGGAGGAGCGGTATGTTTGCCAAGCTGACACGCATCACAGTTGAGCGGAGGACTTGTCTGAGGTAAGTGGGGAAGAAGCTGACGAAGAATCCGAGGAGGAGGATGTCCAAGGCGAAGATGCCATTAAAGCAGATCAGTAGACGAGGAAGAGAAGGCGGACAGAGCGGAAACATTGTCGAGGAAGTAGAGGCCGCCGCTCTCAGTCCCAGTAGCAATCGTCCGTTGGGTCCTCGGGTCCTGAAAACAACAAAAAGTAGGAGTAAATAATACAGAGCATTGAAGTTGCTTGCATAAAGTAGTAACTGAGAGAAAATTACAAGGGAACTTCGAGACATAGAGAGTGTCCGCTAAACGAAGCGACGAGGTGACTTGAACCATGCCCGTCCCGTGAACCGGGGAAGGCGAACCATCCGCAACAAGAATCGGGGGTAACCGATCATGCGTCTCTAGGAGAGAGAAGCAGTGAGGGTTTTCGGTCATGTGATTTATAGCACAAGAGTCAATCAGCCATTTACCTTGGGTAACGATGTGTGCACTACCTGAGGTCGTGGCCACAGAAGAAGATGGTCGAGAGGAGGCGGAGGTTGATGAAGAAGTATCACCGGAGGGACGAAGATGAGGATGTTTCTGCCAGCAGCGGTCAACAGAGTGGCCGGTACGACCACAGTGAGAGCAAAGGAACCTTGACGGACCGCGCGTGCCAGACTGGCTGCAACCACTATTGCCACCCCGCTGAACTTGGTGAGCATAGGAGTCCTGTAGAAGAGGGGAGGACAACAGAGGACGTTGGAGTAGTGAAGTAACAGCGTCGATGCGAGCCGCGATGACATCCAAGGTTGGAGACTCTGCTTCGCCCAAGATCTGCTGGCGGATCATATCAAAAGACTCAGGGAGCCATAGAAGATAACAAACAACCAGGAGTTTCTGGAAGTGTTTGTGCTGCTCGGCCAAGTCCGCGGAGAAAGGGCGATTCTGGAGGATTTCGGCGCCAAGAGCCTGAACTTGCTGATAAGTTGCAGCAGGAGACATGGAAGGGTGAGCGAAGAGATCCGCATAGAGAGTATAAATGCGGGATGTTTGGGCCCCCTTCGAGTAGAGAACAGCAAGGTTAAGCCACGCGGTCTTGACCGTCTCATCATGGCGTATGACAGGAAGACATTCATCGGAGAGGCTGTTAGCCAACCACGTGCGGACAAGCGCATCACTGACATCCCAGTCATCAAATTCAGCAGAGTCTGGAGGAGGAGGGTCATCGGTGAGGTGATGACGTTTGCACTGAGAGCGAAGAAGAAAGGTGAAAGAAACGCTCCAATCCGGATAGTTGGAGCCAACAAGTTTAGAAACCGTGCCAAGGTTGCTAGAGGGAGTAGGATGCGGAGCCGGAGTGGCGATAGGAGTGGTGGTAGTGGAGGTTTCAGAAAGGGCCATAGGAGAAATCAGTGAGAAGCCGCGCGGTTAGAATACAAGCCGCGCGGATAGGAAGAAGAAGAGCTGCGGCGGTCACGATGTCAGACACCAACGGCCAAAGAAGCCACGACCAAGCCGCAGATCCAAGCAGGGAAAGAAGTCGAACGGCTAGAAGATAGACCGCACGAACAGAAGGGAGGAACAAACAAGGCGAATAAGGCAGCAGGTCGCGACGAACAAAGTGACAAGTCGCTGTGACTGAAAGGCAGGAAAAAGGGGGTCGGGCGGACAGGGCGCAAGCAGGCGGAAAAGACAAGCCGCGAGAACAGGTCGCGAGAGGAAGGGGCAAGCCGCGCGGACAGGGCGCAAGCAGGCGGAAGAGACAAACTGCGAGAACAGGTCGCGAGAAGAAGAGGCAAGCCGCGCGGACAGGGCGCACAGAATCAGGAGGAGAAGATCGAGTGCTCTGATACCATGTGAGAAGTAGCGAACAAACGACTAAAGTAGAGAACAAACGACTAGAAAACAAGCCGAAAATTTGAATAATTGAAATTTTATTATCCAAAAAGATATCATTTACAAAGGTATGACCTCCTTTTTATAGAATGGAGGAGAGATGATAGAGTACAAACTAACAATGTGGGACTAAAGCTATACAACAGGTCTTGGAGGCTAGAACAACAGACCGAAACAGGCCGCGCGGTTAGACAATGCTCTAACCGCTCGGCAATACCAGAAGCAAGAGAGAGATGCGGTAGGAGACCGCTAGACCGCCCGGTTTACAAGCCGCCAGAGATAAACCGTCAGACCGCCGGACACCACACAACAACAGCCTGGATACCAACTTGCCAGACTCAAACCTCCAGACCCCCCGGTCTACAACCCGCCAGGCTCAAACCGCCAGACCGCCCGGTCTCATACTTTGATAGTGGGAGCCTGGCAGCGGGAGCATCTCGGGACCTAACCCTGGAGGGAGACAATATCCTTTTGTCTACCCTGTCCCTGCCAGCTAAGCAAAAGCCTGGCAACTGGAGCGTCCCAAGACCCAGTTTTGCTAATAATAAACTCGATCTGCAAAAGGGGGTGGAGCATCAATAGATTTCATAGGTAATGAGGAAGTGAATGTACATATTTTTACGGATAGAAACGCTTTAAGTCATCACCACTCCAGGTGTGACTTAGGGTCTCGCCCTCCACATTTTGGAGGTGGTACCCCCTGACCTTAGAGCCTCTTGGACAATATACGGGCCTTCCCAATTTGGGTTGAGCTTCCCCACTGTCGCCGACCTCCTGGCTGCGTCCACCTTCTTTAGTATGAAGTCTCCTTCGGTGAACTGTTTGACCCTGACGTGTTTGTCAAAGTACTTGGTCATTCTTCTTTTCACCTCTTCTTGCCGGATGACGGAGAGGTCATGCAGCTCTTCCACCATGTCGAGGGAGAGCCGCAGCTCCTCCTCATTTTTAGCTCGCCATTCTTTCCTGTCAGCCTCTATCTTAACCACCCGAGGTGTCCGGACCTCGAACTCAATGGGAAGCACCGCCTCGCATCCATGAGAGAGCTTGAAGGGGGACTCTCCGATGGAGGTGTTGGGAGTGGTTCTAAGGGCCCAAAGAACTGAGGGAAGCTGCTCTACTCAGCTACCCTTCAAATTTCCCACCTTCTTCTTGAGGAGACTGACGATGGTCTTGTTCGCCGCCTCCACCTACCCATTACTCCTAGGGTGGTGAACCGAAGCAAACCTGAGATCAATCCCGAGTTGCCCACAGAAACTGATGAACTCGGCGCTAGCGAACTGAGGCCCATTGTCCGTGACAATGGCCTGGGGCTACCCGTGCCGGCAGATGATCTCCCCCCCCACACACACAAAGTTCCTGATGACCTGGGAAGTTACCTTGGCCAACGCCTCGACTTCTAACCACTTGGAAAAATTGTCAATCATGACCAACAAGAATCTCCTCTGCCCGCTGGCCTGGGGGAAAGGCCCTACCAGATCCATTCCCCAGATTGCAAAGGGCCAGGGTGCCATGATGCTCCTGAGGCGCTGATTTGGCTGTAGTTGGAGGGGGCAAAAAACTGACACTTGCTACACTTCTTTGCAAACTCTATGGCGTCATGGCTCAGGGTCGGCCAGAAGTACCCTTGCCTGATGATTCTTCCTTCCAAGGTTCTACCCCTTGAGTGGCTTCTACACTCCCTTGAGTGGACTTCCTCCAAGATCTTCTGGACTTCCCTCTCAGCCACGCAACGTGCCAGCATGCCGGAGAGGTTCTTTCTATACAGCTGCACGTCACGCATAAGATAATATGCTGACTTATGCTTGAACTTTTTCCTATCCATCCCCTCTGGGTACTCTCCTGTGGACAAGAAGGTCGCGAAAGGATCCATCCACGAGGGGTGTTGGTCCACCTACATCAGCTCGCCTTCCTCGAAGGATGGGCGGAACAGGTCGGTGATGGTACCCCCCCCCCCCACCCGGGGGTCGTGCTTGGCTAACTGATCCACTTGCTCATTTTCCTTCCGCGGTACATGTCAGATGGAGAAGGTCTGGAACATACCAATGACCCCCTTCACCTTTACCAAGTGTGAAAGTAGCAAAAAACGACTAGAAAACAAGCCGGAACTTTGAATAATTGAAAGTTTTATTATCCAAAAAGATATCATTTACAAAGGTATGACCTCCCTTTTATAGAATGGAGGAGATGGGAGAGAGTACAAACTAACAATGTGGGACTAAAAAATATACAGAGACTGAGCGGTTAGAAAGAGAGCGAGATGTTGTAGGAGACCGCTAGACCGCCCGGTCTCCAAGCCATCAGAGATAAGCCGCCAGACCACCGGACTACAAACAGCAACAGCCTGGAAATCAACCCGCTGGAGAGTAACCGCTAGACCGCACAGTCTACAACCCGCCAGGCTCAAACCGCCAGACCGCCCGGTCTCATACTTCAACACTCCCCCTCAAGCTGGAGCATAGATATCAATCATGCCCAGGTTGTCACAAATGTGGAAGAAGGAAGTAGAAACCGGCTTGGTGAATATATCTGCCAACTCTTTGTCGGAGGTGACGAACGAAGTGCAAATCTGTCTCTTCAAGACCTCTTCTCGGATGAAATGGCAGTCGGCTTCTATATGTTTCATTCTCTCATGGAAGACTGGATTTTTGGATATATATATAACGGCATTGTATTCACAGAACATAGGCAGATGATAGTCATAGACCTCTCCTAGGTCAAGCATGAGAGCCCGCAACCATTTTAACTCACATGTGGTTGACGCCATACTCCGGTATTCGGCTTCTGCACTGGACCTTGAGACAAAAAACTGCTTCTTGCTCTTCCAGCTCACAAGATTACCTCCAACAAATGTGCAAAAACCTGATGTAGATTTACGGTCACCTTTATCATCAGCATAGCTTGAGTCTGAGTAGGCTTCAAATCTCAGATGACCATGCTTCTGAAAAAGTAGCCCTTTTCCCGGTGCTGCTTTGACATACTCTAGTATCTTAAAGGCAGATTGAAGATGATATTCCCTGGGAGCTTGCATGAACTGATTGACCTTGCCTACAGCATAGGCGATATCAGGTCTGGTCACCGTGAGATAAATGAGTTTGCCCACCAGACATCTATACCTCGTGGCATCAGATATAAGAGGTGAGTCATCTGTCCATGTTTTGTCCTCTCCAGTAGCTATGGGATACCGGGCCGGTTTGGCACCGGTCAATCCTGCCTCTTGTAGAAGATCAAGAGCATACTTCCGTTGGGAGAGAACCAACGAGTCGGGCTTCCGAGAGATTTCTATCCCCAAGAAATATTTCGGGGAGCCCATATCCTTCGTGACTAGGTGTTGACGGAGGTGTTTCTTTGTCAAGTCCACCTCATCCTGGTCATCGCCGGTAAGAAGAATATCATCCACATACACCGCCAAAACCACAAGGCCCGATGCAGTTTTGCGAATAAATAACGAGTGATCGGCCGAACTTCTGGTAAAGCCAATGGCAGCCACAATGCCACTAAACTTGTCGAACCATGCCCGAGGGCTCTGTTTTAGGTCGTAGATGGCCTTCTTCAGCTGGCATACTCGTGTCTCCCCCTGAGCAACATACCCAGACATCAAGCTGGGAAATAGCCCAATCCCTGTTGACGGCCATAGAGAGAAGAACCCGGATGGTACTAAGGCGAGCAACTGGGGAGAAAGTATCAAAATAGTTAACTCCATAAGTCTGAGTAAAGCCTTTGGCCACCAGCCGGGCTTTGTAACGATCCACAGTGCCGTCTGGGCGAAACTTCACAACAAACACCTAGCGACCGCCAACCACATCAGTACCTACTGGTGGAGGAACAAGGGTCCAGGTACCCCTTTCAGTAAGAGTGGCGATTTCCTCATCCATGGCAGATTTCCAATGAGGAATAACAAGAGCCTCTTAGTAAGTTCGTGGAGTGGTAATAGCCGAGATAGCCAAAGCAAAGCACCTGCGAGAAGGAGTAAGCCGATCATAGGAAACAACAGCTGCGAGCGGGTGTTGGGTACATGCCCGCACCCCTTTGCGAAGAGCAATGGGAAGATCCAGGTCGTCTCGTGCCTCAGGGACCGGAGCGTCCGTGGCGGAGAAAGCTGGCCCGGGACTAGAGAGAGACGGCTGCGGAGAAGAGGGAGGGGGTATAATGGAGAGAGGAGGAGACGGAGGAGGAGATAATAGAGGAGGGGAGACGTTGATATGCGTGGAAGGAACACATATATATAGTGGAGAGTCAGAGACAGTAGGAGGAAGTGGGGATTGAGAAGAGAAGTAGGATGCATTTTCGAAGAAGGTGACGTCCGTGGAAACAAACTGTTTGCACAGAACGGGGTCAAAGCAACAATAGCCTTTTTGAGTGGTCGAGTACCCCAAAAAGACACATTTTGTAGAACGGGGGGAAAGCTTGTCATAGGTAGCAGACGGAGCATGCACAAAAGCAGTGCACCCAAAGATACAGAGAGGAAGAGGAAAGGGTTCCTTGCCCGAGTAGAGAATGAAGAAGGGGGTTTTGCCGTGGAGAACCGAAGAGGGAATGCGATTGATAAGATAAACAACGAAGAGAACAACATAGCCCCAGTAAGAGCGAGGCACCTGCATCTGCATCTTGAGAGTGCGAGCGATATCGAGGAGATGACGGTTTTTACGCTCCGCCACCCCATTTT
Source organism: Platanthera zijinensis (assembly GCA_039513925.1). Classification (NCBI taxonomy): domain Eukaryota; kingdom Viridiplantae; phylum Streptophyta; class Magnoliopsida; order Asparagales; family Orchidaceae; genus Platanthera; species Platanthera zijinensis. The sequence continues at coordinate 25,406,238 of CM077087.1, read as the reverse complement.
GCTGGGAGGTGTAAACACAGCTGGTCTGATGAATAAGACCATATTGCATACAAAAAGACGAAAACTCATGACTGAGATATTATTTAGCATTATCATAGCGTAGTACTTTAATAGAAATAACAAACTGAGTTTTAATCATATTATAAAAGGATTGTCATACAGATAAGAGTTCATAGCGATCTTTTAATAGATACACTCAGGTACATCTAGAGAAATCATCAATAAAAGTTACAAAGTAAGAACTACCCCGACCAACGGTGAGAGTAAGAGCAGGACCCCAGATATCAGAATGAATGAGATCAAAAGGGCGGGAGGAACCACGGCCTTGCTTCGACGGGAAGGAGGAGCGGTGATGTTTGTCAAGCTGACACGCATCACAGTTGAGCGGAGGACTGTTTTGAGGTAAGTGGGTAAGAAGCTGACGAAGAATACGAGGAGGAGGATGTCCAAGGCGAAGATGCCATTGAAGCAGATCGGTAGACGAGGAAGAGAAGGCGGACAGAGCAAAAACATTGTCGAGGAAGTAGAGGCCGCCGCTCTCAGTCCCAGTAGCAATCATCCGTTGGGTCCTCGGGTCCTGAAAACAACAAGAAGTAGGAGTAAATAAGACAGAGCACTGAAGTTGCTTGCATAAAGTAGTAACGGATAACAAATTGCAAGGGAACTTCGAGACATAGAGAGTGTCCGCTAGGCGAAGCGATGAGGTGACTTGAACCATGCCCGTCCCATGAACCGGGGAAGGTGAACCATCCGCAACAAGAACCGGGGGTAACTGATCATGCGTTTCTAGGATAGAGAAGTATTGAGGGTTTCCGGTCATGTGATTTGTAGCACCAGAGTCAATCAGGCATTTACCTTGGGTAACAATGTGTGCACTAACTGAGGTCGTGGCCACAGAAGCAGATGGACGAGAGGAGACGGAGGTTTAGGAAGAAGTATCACCAGAAGGACGAAGATGAGGATGTTTCTGCCAGCAGCGGTCAACAGAGTGGCTAGTACGACCACAGTGAGAGCAGAGGAACCTTGACAGACCGCGCGTGCATGACTGACTGCGTCCACTAGTGCCACCTCGCTGAACTTGGTGAGCATAAGAGTCCTGTGGAGGAGAGGAGGACAACAGAGGACGCTGAAGCAGCGAAGTAACAGCGGCAATGCGAGCCGCGGTGGCATCCAAAGTGGGAGACTCTGCTTCTCCCAAGATCTGCTGGCGGATCATATCAAAAGACTCGGGGAGTCGTAGAAGATAACAAAAAACCAGGAGTTCCTGGAAGTGTTTGTGCTGCTCGGCCAAGTCTGCGGAAAAGGGGCGATTCTGGAGGATTTCAGCGCCAAGAGCCTTAACTTGCTGATAAGCTGCAGCAGAAGACATGGAAGGACGAGCGAAGAGATCTGCATAGAGAGTATAAATGCGGGATGTATGGGCCCCCTTCGAGTAGAGAGCAGAAAGGTGAAGCCATGCGGTTTTGACCGTCTCATCATGGCGTATGACAGGAAGGCATTCATCGGAGAGGCTGTTAGCCAACCAAGTGCGGACAAGCGCATCACTGATATCCCAGTCATCAAATTCAGCAGAGTCTGGAGGAGGAGGGTCATCGGTGAGGTGATGACGTTTGCGCTGAGAGCGAAGAAGAAAGGTGAAAGAAACGCTCCAATCCGGATAGTTGGAACCAACTAGTTTAGAAATCGTGCCAAGGTTTCCGGAAGGAGTAGGAGGAGGAGGCGGAGCCGGATTGGCTACAGGAGTGGTGGCAGTTGAATTCTCAGAAACAGCCATAGAAGAAAGCAACAGGAAGTCGCGCAGTTAGAAAACAAGTCGCGGGAAAGAAGAGGGAGAACTGCAGCGGTCACGATGTTAGACACCAGCGGCCAGAAAAGCCACGACCAAGCCGCAGAACCAAGCAGAGGGAAAGAAGTCGGGCGGCTAGAAGACAGACCGCGCGAACAGAAGAGGGGGTTGCTGGGAGGAGAAAGGCGAACAAGGCAAAAACAAGTCGCGATGACAAGTCGCGACGACTAAGAAGAGGACTCAAGCAAGGAGCAAGTAAAAGAAATAGGTCGCGCGAACAGGGCGCAAGCAAACAGGTTGAAGAAACAAGCCGCGAAAACAGGTCGCGAGAAGAAGAAGCAAGCCGCGTGGACAGGTCGCGCGGTCAGAGAGGGGAACAGAATCAGGAGGAGAAAATTGAGTCCTCTGATACCATGTGAAAGTAGCAAAAAACGACTAGAAAATAAGCTGGAACTTTGAATAATTGAAAGTTTTATTATACAAAAAGATATCATTTACAAAGATATGACCTCCCTTTTATAGAATGGAAGAGATGAGAGAGAGTACAAACTAACAATATGGGACTAAAAAATGTACAGAGACATAGCGGTTAGAAACAAACAGACCGAACAAGCCGCGCGGTTAGATAATGGGCTAACCGCTCGGCAATATCAGAGAAAGAGAGTGAGATGTTGTAGGAGACCGCTAGACCGCCTAGTCTCCAAGCCATCGGAGACAAGCCGCCAGACCGCCGGACTACAAACTGCCAGACCGCCAGACCTCATACTTCAACACCAAGTATAATTGTAGGGTAGGCTCCCTTGCCTCAAATTCCGCGTTGATCTGGGAAGCCACCACCATAGAGTCAATAAGGACCTCCACGTCAAGTACCCCCAGCTCCCTGGCTAGGTGTAGCCCTGCGATCACCGCCTCGTACTCGGCCTGGTTATTGGTGATGGGAAAGTGCACCACCATCGTTTGCTCGATCCTTGTTCCCTGAGGGCTCTCCAAGATCACCCCCACCCCCAGGGAATGCCTCCCTGAAGCGTCATCTACCATCACCTTCCAAGGAATTGGGCGAGTGAGTTCTGCCTCCGCCACCTCGACCACGTAGTCAGCCAGAAAGTCGGTCATTGCTTGGGCCTTGATCGAGAGAAGGGGAACGAAGGAGATGTCGAACTCGCTCAATTCTACTTACCACTTGGCCAACCAATCCGAATGCTCCACCCCCTCAAAGATGTTACGGAGAGGGTGGTCAGTCACCACTCGGATTAAGTGTGCCTAGAAATAAGGCCGGAGTCTCCGAGCTGAGATGACCAGAGCGAAGGCCAGCTTCTCCAAGATGGGATATCGGAGTTCTGCCTTCCTCGGGACCCGACTCACATAATATATGGGGAGTTGCTTATTCCCCTCTTCCCGAACCAGGACGGAGCTCAAGGCCTCTGCTCCGACCCCTAGATATAAAGATAGGTCTTCCCCATCCTTTGGCCCTTGGAGCAGGGGGGCCTGAGTCAACTGCCTATTCAAGGCCTGGAATGCCTCCTCGCACTCCCTAGTCCATTCAAACTTTTGCCCCCCCCCCCTGAAAGTGAGGGTAAGATCTATCTCAACTCTAGAGGGGGGTGAATAGAGTTTACTTAAAAATATTTTTGAATTATTAAAATAGCACAAATTAAAATTCTATTTAAGCTATAGTGTAAAGTGCTAACAGAACTTAAAAACTGAAAGGAAAAGGACACAGCACACAGCAGACAAATCACACAAGCAGAACCAGAAGACACAAGGAAATATAGTGGTTCCCCAAAACTGGGTACATCCACTCTTCTACCACCCTTGGTAGGAATCCACTCAGGACTGAGTTGATCAGGTGTCCTGACACCAATGAGCTTTTGATAAGGTGCTCAAAAACCAAAGCTAGATTTTTTGATAAGGTGTCTTGCCACCACTGAGTTTTGACAAGGCTCTCAGAACCAGACAGAACTTTTGAAGGGAGTTCAAGAACCCTTTTACAGCAGGAAAAGAAAAAGTAAAAGTTGAGTTTGTCTTCTCTGTTCTCAGTCAAATGAGAGAAGCACAAGTGGATTGAAGATGTCAAAGCTCCCCCTGAGATGTAGAGAGGTTCAGGCAGAGAAGCTTTGCAGAAGGGTGATAGGTCTTCAGAACTTTGATCTCCAGCAAAAGATTGTGATGAGATGTCTGGAGATGATGAGATTGTAAACACTTTTCAGTCAGTAAGAAGAATTTTGAAGTTGCAGTTCTGTTATTCTTCTGCTATCAGTATTCTCTATTCTGTGTTCACTCTTCTTGTCAATCTGTGTATATCTTCAAAAAAACTAAGAGGCAGAAGAGACGAATAATAATTTCTAAGATTCTCTTGTCCAAAGATAACCGTTGGTCAGTCATAAATGTTTTCCATAAATGGTCTTGTCTTTTAGAGGAAAGTCCAGCAAACATTCTCTGAATAATTCCTTGAAACTTGCTCCAAACGGCTGGGAGATCTTCTGTCATAAATGCTGATAATATTCAAAAACATTCCAAAGAACAGCAGCATTTGAAATCCTGAAAGCGTCGATCTCTCCAAAGAGAACGTCGATCTGAGCTCGAAGATCGTCGAACTGAGCTCAGAGATGAACCGAGATAAGCAGACAGAAATCGTCGATCTGAGCTCGAAGATCGTCGAACCGAGCTCATCGACCTGAGAAACAGCTGAAGGAGGCATCGTCGAACTGAGCTAGACGATAGTCGAGGAGAGCTCGACGATTAAGCAAAAGCTTAGCTAAAAGCAGATAGTCGATCTGAGCTCGAAGATCGTCGACCGGAGCTCGACGATTTGTTGAAGTTGAGCTCAGAGAGCGTCGAACTGAGTTCGACGATTCGTCGACCAGAGCTCGACGAAAATTGCTTTAGACTTAGCTCTTCATCCTTGATCTTGGAGTGGTCTTGGGGGCAGCTTCAAAACTAAGTTCTAGACCCTAGACTCATTCTAATGTTGACCTTCTCAACTATACAACTAGGTCAACTAGGATCCTAAGACAAGCATAGTGATCCTTATCCAAATTAGTAATAGGGTGTTCCAACACCCCCCCCCCCCCCCGCCCCTCAAAGTTTTGAAGAAGGGGGAGCACTTCTCTCCGGCCCGAGAGTGGACCTGCTCTATCCTGCCAGCTTCCCCGTCAACCGTTGTACCTCCTTGCTGTTTCGAGTTGATCCCAACTCTATGATGGCCCTCACCTTGTCGGGGTTGGGCTCTACTCCTGCAGGGGTAAGGAGATGGCCCAGGAACTTACCCTGCTTGCCCTGAAGACACACTTTAGGGGATTCAACCATATCTTATATTTGTGTAAGGTGGTGAATGTCCCCTCCAGGTCCCGTAGATGAGAATCCACGTCTCGACTTTTGATCATGAGGTCATCCACATACACCTCCAGGTTCCTTCTCTTCTACTCTTGGAAGACCCTATCCATCATTTTTAGTATGTCACCCCTGCATTATTTAGCCCAAAGGGCATCATTTATAACAGTAACACCCATCCCCTGTGATGAAGGAGACATCATTGATGTCAGGGGGGGTGCATCCTGATCTGGTGGTAACCTGAAAATGCATCTAAAAAACTCATTACAGGAAAACCGACGGCTGAGTCAACCAGCGCGTCGATCGGAGGCAAAGGATGACAGTCCTTAGGACACGATTTATTAAGTAGAGAAAAATCAACACACATACGCCACCAGCCGTCTCCTTTTTTAACCATCACTACATTGGATACCCAGCCAGAGTATTGGATCACGGATATAAAGCCAGCCTTGAGGAGCTTGGCCACCACCTCCCTGATTGGCTCGGCTAGCTTGCCCGTAACAGACCTCTTCTTCTGCTGGATGGGGCGAGCCTCCGGGTCTAAGTTGAGGCGGTGGCAGGCGACGTCCGCATCGATCCCTGGCATCTCCGCGGCGCTCCAGGTGAAGACGTCCACGTTATTTTGGATGTACTCCAGCATCCTCTCCTGATCTGACAGGGTAAGCCCCCCACTGATGCGGACCTTTTCCACCCTCCCCCCGAGGGTGAGAACTTCCATCTCCACCACCTCTTACGCAGCCTCCATACGAGACTACTCACCCCATTCTCCAGCATCCTCCCCTCCTGGGGCAGGAATCTCCTCCTCTGCCTCCTCCACGGCTATTGCCTCGGTCGGCTCCAGGACTTCCTCCGTCACCTCCACCCGGGTGTAGTCTTCCTCCACCTCCATCTCCACTCCAGCCTCCTGCTCCGCCTCCTCCATCCTTCGCTCCATCTCCTCGGACCCTTGCTGCCATGAGATGGAGTTCATTGTCGTGACATAATACTCCCTTGCCACCTTGGGGTCACCCCGAACCCTGACCTGAATCCCCTCGGCGTTGAACTTTAGGCATTAGTGGAAGGATGACGGAACGCAGTGGAAGGCACTGATGAGGGGTCGCACGAAGATGGCGTTGTAGCTACTGGGGGCATCAACAATGACGAACCTGCAGGTGTGGGACTGCCCCTCCCCCTAGAGTGACATGGATGCCCACTCCTCCTTCTACCTCCTTCCTCTCACCCAAGAACTCGAATAAGGGTCCATCTGAGGCCAGCACCCTCTTGTCCTCTACCTTCATCGTGTCAAATTCATTCTTGAAGATGAAGTTGATCGAGCTCCCATTGTCGATGAGGATCCGGGAGACGGTGAAGTTCTCGATCGCTATCTGGATGACCAGTGCGTCACAGAAGGGATCCTCATTACCCGACATATCCTTGCTTGAGAAGGTGATCTTCTCCTCCGGGGGTGGGTTCTGGGATATGGAGCCAATGCTCTGGCGATACATAGTATGGAGACTTGCCTTACGGGAAGCCTCGACCCCCCCCCCCCCCCCGTGGATCACTTTGATCCCTCCCCGGGCCCTAACATCTGCCCGGTCTTCACACATGTACTGCTCCGCCCGAGGCAGGACTTCTTCGGTTCGCACTCCCTGGCGGTCTTGCTGTTGTTGTTGCTCCCTGTTTCCTCTCATCTCGAGGAACTCCGGACACGTGGCTGTGGCGTGCCCCTCCTCCTGATGGAAGTCACAGTAGGGTAACTCCACCCTAACTTCCCTTCTCCTCCTCCGAGCTGCTCTCCTCCTCGCCCCCATGGCTATAGCCATAGCCTGGTTCTGGTCTGGGAGAGGTGGTCTCTGGCCCTACCTCCCGCCTGGAGGGTAAAATTATCCCTGACCCCCCTAACGATTGTCTCCTCCCTGGAAACCTCTCTGCGGCCCCTGGTCTTGCCACTCTGGCCTCCAACCTAGCCGATGGTTCGGCTCCTGGCGCCCCCACCTGGGCTGCTGCTGCTGCTCCCTCTATCGGGGCTCAGCCCTTCTCTCCTTTTGACCTCTACCACCTTTTGACCTCTCTTCCTCCGTGGCCCACCTGGTCAACTTTTGGGGAAACTCCGGATTCGACGCCTCCCCGTTGACTTCTCTTATCGCCCTCTCCATTAGCTCCTCATAGGAGAGGGGCGATACCCTCTTCAGTTCTATTCTGAAGAAACCATGTTGCAGCCCCAGGGTGAAGGCCATCATCAGGGTGTGACCCGACATCTCTTGGACTTGGGTCACCTCCTCCTGGAACCTGTCCACGTAGCTCCCTAGTGTCTCGTTCACCCCCTGCTTGATGTGGAACAGGGACTCCGACTCCTTCTTCCTCCTCTTGGAGGTGGTGAACCTCAACATGAACCCCCAGCGCAGGTCCTCGAAATAGTAAATGGAGCTGGCTGGTAGCTGGTGGAACCACTCTCTCGTCTTCTCCTTGAGAGTGATGGCGAAGAGCCTGCACTTGAACCCATCCGACATCTGTCAGATCAAGACCACATCCTCGAACCACTGGATGTGTTGGACTGAGTCTCCCTCTCCGGCATAGTAGGACATCTCGGGCTCCCTGAACTCCTCTGGAATCAGGGCAGAAGAAACCAGCTCGCTGAAAGGGCTGCCTCCCCCTACTGAGTGGGCTGGGGGGTCTCGCACCCCCATCTCGCCGAACCTGTCGCCGCTCGCCGAGCCCGGGAAGAGTACTCGCCCGGGGAGCTCGCCACCTCTTCCTTCCTCTACAATTTCTTTCCCAGATCGCCTGCCGGGAGCGTCTTCGCCAAGGGCCGGGTCTGCGAGCATTGGCGCCGCTGGAGTCGAGCACTCGGCACACGCGCCGAGTGTGAACCTGATGAGACCATGAACCTCTCCTGAAGTCTTCGAACATCCCCACCGTGGCGAGAGGCGGGGGGGGGGGGGGGGGGGGGGGGTGGAGAGTCGGACCTATCTGAGCCTTGTCCTTCTCCTCCCGTCATCGAGCTAGCTGAAGATTTCCTTTGCAGACCACGCTTCACGCTCACCGCATCAAAATGTTGAAATCGAGAAATCGCTCTCTGTGAAGTTCACCCTCGGGGAAGGGGTGATCGCGAACCTACTTCTCTCCTACAAGCAAAACGACAAGGAAAAAGAACAAAGAACTGACCCAAGGGCTCGACACGGAGGTCCCACCACACACCCGGAAGATCTTAGAGCGCTTCCCCTACCTAGCCAAGAGCCGAGCTAAGGAAATCTCAGAAAGCGCTAGAAGATTGGGAGACAAGTAAGCATGATCTTCTGAGGTACCCTCTTGGGTCTATTTATAGATTTCTGAAAAACGTCCTGTAAATAACCAACCTCCGCTGATCTTGAATTACTGAAAATACCCTTGGCTGACCTGTTAATAGCCAAACTTTGTTGTTCTGAATAGCTAAATGCAGACCTCTGAGGACATCCAGGTAATTTGCCTCTGGGCTCTGCTGGGCGAGTGATCGATAAGAGCATCACTCGGCTAAAGGGGGCGAGTGCCGGGAGCTCAACGCACTCGCTGCCTTAAAGACCCCTGAAGGGCGAATGCCTGGCTGGGCGATCACTCACCTAGCTTGGCGAGAGCTTATCTCGCACACGCGCATGCACGCGAGATATTCAGGCGAATGCTAGGTGAGGATGGCACTCGCCGAAGGGCCAAACCGCCCCTCTTCCCTTCGTGCTGCACGAGTGCCTCTCTTCAGGCCTTGGACGGGTACTGGCCACTCGCCAACCCGATGTGGCTCACTCATCGAATATGGGATTGTACAACGGAGAGAGCATTTATTATAGTCACTGAGGTTGGGAAATAACTTCTTTAAATGAAGCGTTTCATTAAGGAGCTGAATTTCACTTAGGAGCGCTACACACTCCTATGCGACGGTCAAAGTGCAATTCATTTGGGTAAGAATCTCACCTTCCACTCGAGGTTCAAGCATATTTGTTGGGTACATTGGAAAATGTATACCTGATTTGAAGAAGCCTAACTTAGCATTATGATATACATCAAGGTGTATTTGATGTTATTTTGAGTTGACATGTGCAGATTAAGAAAGTACTAAAAGTACAGGAAATTATTCTAAGTCCATGTGTCGACACTAGAAAAAGCTATGTCGACACTTCAGAAGAATTGTGTCGACACTTGAATAAGACTAGTTCAACACAGAGAAAAATAGTCGACCACATTTGTGTCGACACTGGGAAGCAGTGTCGACTTACAGAAGTAGAGTCGACAACAGCAGTATCAACACTAGGAAGCTGTGTCGACACATTGAGGCAGAGTCGACACCAGAAGGCAGTGTCAACACATTGAGGCAGAGTCGACACATATTGGCAGGGTCGACGATAGTTGTGTCGACACCAGAAGACAGAGTCGACACATATTGGCAGAGTCGACAAAAGCTGTGTTGACACCTGAAGGCAGTGTCGACACATACTATGTTCTGAATCTATAACAACTGTGTCGACACATAGGACTTGTGTCGACACACTGCAAGTCTAGACCAAGTCATTTCCTGAAGAATGATGAAGTGCTTGAGTCGACACAAATTCTCAGTGTCGACTCATCCTCAAGATGAAGGTCTGAAGAAGCTGTCTCGACACCAAAGTAACTTGTGTCGACACATATAGACAGATGGTCTCGACACTTTCTGACAGTCAGTCTCAACACTTTGCTGATCAAGACAAATGCTAAGGATCTGTTTGAAGACTTGACAGCTGTGGGTTACAACAGTTTATCTGAAGCTGTCAAACTTGTCAGAAGACAGTTAGAAACCGGATCAGCCGGTTACCATGAAGAAGGTCTATAAATAGACAGATTCAGAAGGCAAATAAGAGAAGATTGATTTAAGAAGAAACACACATACAAACTGATCAAGAAAGTGTAAGGCACGGAAGAAGATCTTCATCAGAAGATCTAAGAAGACATTCTGAAGGGTTCAACCTATCAGGATCTGTCTAAGGAGAATTCGTTCAAGAATTCTGAAGAAGTATCAAAGGGATTGGATAGAGAGGGATCCAGCCATTTGAAGATCAAGAAGGAAGCTGTTATAAGTTTCTCAAGAAGCTGTTTGGAAATCAACTCAGCTAGTTCAGATTCAAGAAGCTTTGAAGAAAGCTAAGATTCAGTTGATTTCATCCATCAGCTAATCAAGTATTGTCCTGTCCTTACTCTCTCATCTAGGACAAAATTCTGTAAAACTCTTTTCTAATTTCTGTAGGATCTATTAAGGTAGATCTGAGTTATAAACCTAAATTATAAAGGCTGAGTGTAGGAGAGTTGATCTCTGAGTGGTAGGGCTGTGTTGCCTGAGTGTAGGAGAAAGTTTTTCTCTGAGTTGTAGGCTTTGTGGCAAGGCTGAGGTAGGGCTGATTAGCCTGAGTTATAGGAACCTTTCCAGGTTCTGAGCTGTAGGATCTGCTGATCTGAGTTAAAGAGGAAGTTTGGCCGAATCTAGCACACTGCTAGATAGGTGAAGGGGGAAAGTGGATGTACCCAGACCTTGGGAAACTACTATAAAACTGTGTGTAATCTGTGTTGTATGAATTTCTGTGATTGCTGTGCTGTGTGATTTAATTCAGTTATTATATTCTGCCTAAAAGTGAGAACAAGCATTAGAACCTATTCACCACCCCCCCTCTAGGTGTTTAGGTAGTCTTGAAAGTAAAACTATCAAGTGGTATCAGAGGGAGGTTACTCAAATAAGAACTTAACAGTCTGAGTAAGATCCCTAAGGCAGAATCAAGATTCAAGAAAATGGGTTCTGGAGAGAATCACAAGGAGTTAGGGTCAATGAAATTACCAATCTGTAGAAAAGAAATCTTTGGAATTTGGAAAGAAAGGGTGAGATTGTTCATGGAGGCTTCTGACCCAAGGATATACATTACAGTACAGGAAGGCCCCTTCATTCCAATGAAGATATCAGTTCTTGATGCAAATATCCAAACTCCAAAGAGTTATTCAGAAATGATAAAGGATGAAATCATTTTGGCAATCATGGATAAAAGAGCACAGAACATTATTGTAAGTGTCATAGATGATTCTACATTCCAAAATTTGATTCACTGTAAAACCTCCAAAGAAATGTGGGACACCTTGATTGTCTACATGGAGGGTTCTGAAGAAGTAAGACAGGATAGGAAGTCTATGTTAAACCAAGAGTATGAAAGTTTTAGACAAGGAAAATCTGATAGCATAACTGAATGCTATAAGAAATTTTTCAGAATAGTGGATGAATAATGTCCTATGGAAGAGTCTTCAGTACCTATGAACTGAATGACGAATTCTTAAGATCCTTGACAAAGGATTGGGACACCAAGATCTGTGTCATAAGAGAAGTGGCTAAACTGGCAGAAATTTCTCCTCCAACCTTGTTTGGAAAGTTGTTATCTTATGAAATGCAACTAATTGTGAGGAAGGAGGAAGAAAAGAATTCAAAAGGTGAGCATAGAGAAAAATCTATGGCCTTCAAGGCTGAAGCCAATAGAAAGAATAGGAGGATATCTTCATCTCCTCCTAAGGAAGTTGCAGAAGTTAATTCTGAAAATTCAGACAGTCAGAGTTCAGAGAGGAGTGATTCAGATGCAGACTTTGCTGCATTCACAAGGCAATTCTAGAGGTTCTTGAAGAAGAAGCAGTGGAAGTCTAGGCCTTCCACATCACAGCAAGTTGATGACTATTATCAGAAAAATAAGTCATCAAGGAAGGAAAGGAATAGAACTAAGCCCAGCAAAGCCACTACATCAAAGATTATCTGTTATTGTTGCAATAGGCCTGGACATATAGTGACTGATTGTCCTGATAAGAGAAAGGAGTCATCAGACAAGAAGAAGACTCATCAGAAAGGCAAGAAGGAGAAATCCTTTGTTGCAAAGAAGGAAAAGAGCCTTACAGATCAATCAACTTCAGAGTCAGAATCTGAAGCTGAAGCATATATTGGACTGTATGCTGCTACTGAAGAAGATGAGTTTATGCAATTGCTGGACTCCATCTATGAACAAGAGGACCATCAGTGCATGGGACTGATGGCTGGATCAGAAGAAGACATGTGTCAGAATCAGTCTGGTCCTAGTAAGGTACATTGTCCTTCTATAAATTCAGTTTGTAGTACTAGTGCAGAATCAGCTTCATCTGCATCAAGTGATGTAGATGGATCTGAATTTGAAGGAGATTTCTATCAGTTGATAGATAAGTATGGAGACTTGTTGCAGGCCCTTAAGAAAAGCAAGAACCTAGTCAAATCTCAGGCTCAAGAAATTGCTGATCTTAAGGTTTCTGCAACTGAGTTGGAAAAATTAATAGATCAAAAGTTGAATGAGATTGCCAAACTGAAAAATATAACTATTATTCAGATGGGCACAATCAGATATACTAATGATCAAGTTAAGAGTCTGGAGGCCAGACTAAGAATAGAAAAAGATTTAGTGGCTAGTTACTCAAAGCCAAAATCTGTCTTACCCTTGATAGATGAGTTTGTGGCTCAAAAGGGTAAGGCAGGATTAGGCTTCAAAGGTAACCCCAGGGCTGCCCAATTCAAGGGAAAAGGCAAAGCTCCTGTCCAGCCACTAAACCTTTCAGTCCCTGTTAAGTTTAGAAAGGTGCAAGTGCCTTCTAACAAATATGATCTTGAGAATATTCATGGTCATATTAAGACTAATGTTCTGATAAACAAAGGTGTAAATGCCAACAGGTCTACCCATGTTCATAAACCCCATGGTTATAAGAAACCTGTGGGTGAAGCTGCTGCAGCACCAGCACTGGACAGAAATTCTTCTGTCAAGGGTGTATCTAGATCTAGATATAACAAGTTTGAATGTTGGTGTTGTGGCAAGAGAGGTCATTTTGCCTTAGACTGGTGGCACAACACAAGTGTTAGGAAGAACAATAGTCTACCAGTTAGAAGAGCAGCTGGTAGTTTTGTTGGTGCTAACCTGAACCAAGGACCCAAGACTTACTTGGGTTCTAAGGGAAGGTAAATCTGTATTGCAGGAAAGTCCAAGTGGTCATGCCCCTATATGGTACTTGGACAGTGGATGTTCCAGGCACATGACTGGAACAAAGGGGCTGCTGAAGGAGTACACATCTGTCAAAGATGGACCTAAAGTAATCTTTGGTGGATCTGAAAGAGGAGTCATCAAAGAGTTTGATCAAATGATTCAACAGGTATAAGCAAAAGGATGGACAAGCTTTTCATTGCAGAAGCATCAAATGCAGATGAAGCATTGGAAAATGAAGGCTACTGTCCAGGGGGAGTACAAGACTCAATAGAAGCTGATGAAATCCAAGAGGTACAGCATGATGAAGGAGCTGGAGATGTTCAACCAGAAGGGAATCTACCTCCAGCTACAAGACATTTAAGAGATCATCCAGCTAATCAGATTATAGGTGATCCAAGACAGTGAGTTCAGACAAGAAGCAAAAATCTGAGCACAGTTCTGCATTCAAGTTTCCTGTCTCAAATGGAGCCTAAGAAGTTTGAAGAAGCCATCCAAGACCAACACTGGATTGATGCTATGCAAGAGGAGCTGAATCAATTCAGAAGGTGCAATGTCTGGGAGCTTGTTCCTAAACCAAAAGACCACAATATAATTGGCACAAAATGGATCTATAGGAACAAGTTGGATGAGAATGAAATAATTATGAAGAACAAAGCTAGGTTGGTTGCTAAAGGATACAGGCAGGAAGAAGGGATTGAATTTGATCAAACATTTGCTCCAGTAGCAAGGCTGGAGGCAATCAGAATGTTCCTTGCCTATGCAGCATATCAAGACTTCAAAGTGTACCAGATGGATGTGAAATCAGCATTCCTGAATGGTGGTCTAAAAGAGGAAGTCTATGTAGAGCAGCCATCAGGTTTTGTAGATCCTCTTAAACCTGATTATGTCTATAGGCTTAGGAAAGCTTTGTATGGGTTAAAGCAAGCCCCAAGGGCTTGGTATGAAACACTGTCTACTTTTCTTATTGAGAACAAATTCTCAAGAGGGAAAATAGATAAAACTCTATTCCTTAGGGAATCTAAAGGTAAAATCATCTTAGTACAGATCTATGTAGATGACATAATCTTTGGATCTACTGAGAACAACCTTTGCAAAAAGTTTGCCAAACTTATGCAAGGGAAGTTTGAGATGAGCAGTATGGGGGAACTTATGTTCTTCTTGGGACTCCAAGTAAGACAGACTGAAGATGGCTTGTCCATATCCCAGTCTAAGTTCACCAAGAAATTAATTAAGAAGTATGGTATGGAGTCATCCTCCACCATGAGAACTCCTATGGGAACAAGTATGCCTATATGCAAAGATGATGCAGGTGAACCTGTTGATGAATCTTTGTATAGAGGAATAGTTGGCTCTCTACTATATCTCACTGCTAGTAGACCAGATATTATGTATGCTACATGTGTCTGTGCTAGGTACCAAGCCTTCCCTAAAGAATCTCATTATACCGCTGTCAAAAGGATTCTGAGATATCTTAAGGGCACACCTAATCTAGGCCTTTGGTACCCTAGGAATAGAGATTTTCTACTAACAGGTTATTCAGATGCAGATTTTGCAGGCTGTAGAGAGGATAAAAAGAGTACTACTGGTACTTGTCAATTCTTGGGAGGAAGACTGATATCATGGAGCAGTAAGAAGCAGACCAGTGTGGCAATATCCATAGCTGAGTCAGAATATGTTGCTGCTGGAAGCTGCTGTGCACAGCTATTATGGATACAGCATCAATTGAAGGATTATGGTATTCAAGTAAGTAGAACACCTTTATTGTGTGATTCTAAGAGTGCTATTTCTATTGCTAACAATCCTGTTTCTCATAGTAGAACTAAGCATATAGAAATCAAATATCATTTTCTTAGAGAGCATGTAGAAAGAGAAGACATCTCATTGGAATTTGTTAAAATAGATTATCAAATAGCAGATGTATTTACTAAGCCACTGGATGAAACAAAATTCAATAAATTTAAAATTGAATTAGGAATGCTGACCATTGACTAGTATATCAATAAACTTTCAAGTGGTATCAACAAACAAATATTGGCTAAGTAAAATGGTGTCAACACTTATAGTGATAAAGTGTCGACTCAGTGAAGTCTGGTCGACTTGTCAGAGAAATTGTGTCGACACAGAGAATATGTGTCGACACTTAAGGGTCAAATAGTCGACTCATCCAGAAATATAGTGTCGACTTCACCAGAACATTGGTGTCGACACTTACAGATTTTGTGTCGACACTTGAACAAAGAGTCGACACAGAATTTCTGATGCTCTACTATGTATCTCAGGTGTCGACATATCCTCAATTGGTGTCAACACATAGTAAACAGAATTGTTTGTCGAGACAATAGAAGTTTGTGTCGACACATTCCATCTGTGTCGACACATTTAGATTGTTTTTGCCCGACTTTTGATCTTCTTTCTTTAGAGGGTATAAATAGGTCAAGAACGTATTCTATCGACACGCTCACAAGGTTTTCGAGACTAAAACCCTGTGTCGACATTCTCTCTCCTTCTCTCAAGCTTTCTCGACTGATTCAATGGCGCCTAAGGTTGAAGATAACGTGAATGAAGGATATGAGCTGGTTAGGGTTGCGTTCGACACCGCCGCACCAAAATTCAAACAAGTGATTTCCCTTATTGCTGAAAATGGATTGGAATTTCTGGTTTCTGAACCAACGAAGATCTGGAAGAAGGAGGTAATTGAATTTTACACTTCTGCTTCAGTGGATTCTTCTGGACTCAAGATCAAATCCACAGTTCATGGCACCAAGGTCAAACTTACTCTACGGAGTTTAAGACAAATTCTTCAATTGCCAAGCATTGAGAATGAAGAAGAGGTTCCAGCCTCTAAGACAAGGGAGGCTCTCCAATGGTGTGGATTGGATCCAACCATAAAGATTGGAGCAGCCATCAATAGAAAATGAATGAATCACCAGGGCAAATTTCTGTCTGAGATAGTTGGAAAGGTGATTTTGTGCAAACCTGGAGGACATGATAGGGTCTCAGCCTATATGTTCTGCCTTATGACAAGAATTGTTTTTAAAATTTCAACTGACTGGTCAGCAGTTGTATTTGATAAGATCAAGGAAGGACTTAAGAAGCCAAATCTGGCTAGGATTTTGAGTTTATACTTGGTTGGAGTGATTCCAGAAGTCCTGCAACAGATATCAGGGACTAAGATCAATCACATGAGAAAGATGGACATGAGATTATTCTCAAGGTGGGATAGAGTACTATCCAAAGAGATGCCTGAAGAGGTCAGGCAAGACATAACTGAGATGTCACCTAGACATGAGCAAAGTACTGAACAACATCAAGGAGATCAAGTGAGAGAACAGGGTAAAGATCAGTCTGGATCAACTCTAGTCCAGAAAGAAGCAATACCTGCACAGGAGCAGGGGGAGCAAGTTCATTCTCCTACTCAGGATATTACTGATCCAGCTCAGGTGCAGGGGGAGCAAGGTTATTCTCCTGCCCAGGACATTCCCAATACTGAACAGGTGCAGGGGGAGAAAATTTCTGAACAAGTCCAAGAGGTAGAAAGGGAAAACCTACCAGAAGATCTGAATATAGCTGATCTAGATGTCTCATCTTCTGCTCCAGCTCAGCAGGAATTCACTCTAGATGAGTTGTTTCCTAATAATAGAATTGCTAATGATGGAATTGTTAATGATGGAATTGCTAGTGATGGAATTGCTGATGAAATAGAGATAGAGCAAGAGGTTGAGAAAGAACAAGAGGTTGATAAAGAGCTAGTTGTTGCTGAGGAGCAAGTTGTTGAGGGGGAGCCTGTGAATGTTGAGATTGAACAACATGTCACTGAGGCAGAAATTCCTGCTCCTTCTCATGAACAAGTTCGGATTGACAGCCCTTCAGAATCTGAGACTGAAGAAGCCAGAGAGGCAAAGAAAAGGAAGCTTATAGTCTTCAAGAGAAGAAGCCAAACCTATAAGCAAGCTCTCTAAACTGCAAGTCACCAAACTCCTGCTGCTTTTGATTATAATAAGTTCATGGTGGACTTGCAAGTTAAGTTGGATGAACACAGATTGGCTGTGGAAAAATATGTTGATGAGAATAATAAGTCACTTCAGTTTGACTTAGCTCAGGATATTAAATCAATCAGATTTGAAGTTAACTTGAACAAAAAGGAAATGACAGATTGCTTCCATAAGGGAGGTAATGCTGTAGTATTTTTGGCTAAACAACAGCAGTCAATTCTTACCAAGGTAGATGATATTGCACTAAAGCAAGATTATGTTCTAGAAAATCAGCTGAGAATGAATGAGAATCTGGCTGAATCTCACCATGAAATTCTTGATAAGTTGAAAAAGAGTGCTACAGGGATGACTGAAGCAAGAGCACAGGAGATGGTAGATTTTGATAAGAAACTCAAGGATGCCTTAGATTCAGTTTAAACTGCTATCACAACCTCTCAGACAGAGATATCTACTAAGCTTCAAAAGTTGAAACCATATTTTAAAGAGGGTGTGAATTATCTTGATGGTCAGATTAGATTTCAGAAGGATGATCTCAGAGACCATATTGAAAGAGAAGTCCTAAAGGGGGAGAGATTATTAGTTCATGCTGGCTCAGAACACACCAAATGGGTGACTAATAGTATTCGAGCTACATTGGGATATCCACCTTTATGTGATGATGATATGGTGGCTGAGTCAGGAATTCAACAAGGTTTACTTGAAGGCAATCAACCTGAGGTTGCCCAAGTCATTTACCCCCCTGCAGATTTTGATATGATTAATCAGCAAGTACAGGCTATGTATAGTCCTCCACAGGAGGTTACAAATGTTGTTATTGAGAAAATTGATAAGCCTGATGCAAGTTTGAAAGAACAACAAGATGCTCTACTGTCCAAGAAAAGATTTAGAGAGCAAGCTGAACTTAGGCCTGACTTTGAGCAATGGAGTCCCACTTCAAGAAACATTATACTGACAGCATGGAAGGCTGTAAAGGATCAAATCCATGAAAGAGGAAAGTGGTATAATGAGATTGAATGACAAAAGTATGAAACTAGGCAGGAGGCTATAGTTCAATATAGAAGAAAAGCCAAGATGGGGAGGCTACCACCAGAAGCTCAAGAGCCAAGAAAATATTTTCCAAAGCCCTTTCACTACTTTGAAAGGCAAAGGCTCAAGGAAGAAGCTCAGAAGAAAGCTGATCTGAAAGGCAAGAAGCCTGCTGAGGTTGCTGAACCAGCTGTAAAGGCTCAAATTCAATCTGGCAAAGGAATTGTCATAAGAGAGCCTGATCAGTCTTAGCTTAAACTTACCAGTCCTTTCAATTGTTTTGTAATGTTTTGTTAAGTCATTCAATGTAAACATCTGTAACAAACATTTCCAAGTTATAAACAAAACATTATTCTGTAATCATTTATTAATGTTCATCTTTATTCTGTGATGAATTTGTTGTATGTTTTGTTTATTAAAGTATTCCTGTAATGTCATGCTTATATACATTATCATATTATATTTTTTAAATGGTGTATATCATTAGCTAAAAGAGTTATGACTTCTCCAAATAGGGGGAGATTGTTAGGTACATTGGAAAATATGTACCTGATTTGAAGAAGCCTAACTTAGCTTTATGATATACATCAAAGTGTATTTGATGTTATTTTGAGTTGACATGTGCAGATTAAGAAAGTACTAAAAGTACAGGAAATTATTCTAAGTCCATGTGTCGACACCAAAAAAAGCTATGTCGACACTTCAGAAGAATTGTATCGACACTTGAAGAAGACTGGTTCAACACAGAGAAAAATAGTCGACCATATTTGTGTCGACACTGGGAAGTAGTATCGACTTACAGAAGTAGAGTCGACAACAGCTGTATCAACACTGGGAAGCTGTGTCGACACATTGAGGCAGAGTCGACACCAGAAGGCAGTGTCAACACATTGAGGCAGAGTCGACACATATTGGCAAGGTCGACGATAGTTGTGACGACACCAGAAGACAGAGTCGACATATATTGGCAGAGTCGACAAAAGCTGTGTCGACACCTGAAGGCAGTGTCGACACATACTATGTTCTGAATCTATAACAACTGTGTCGACACACAGGACTT
This sequence comes from Platanthera zijinensis, assembly GCA_039513925.1. NCBI lineage: Eukaryota > Viridiplantae > Streptophyta > Magnoliopsida > Asparagales > Orchidaceae > Platanthera > Platanthera zijinensis. The sequence continues at coordinate 25,387,044 of CM077087.1, read as the reverse complement.
GTGTCGACACACTGCAAGTCTAGACCAAGTCATTTCCTGAAGAATGATGAAGTGCTTGAGTCGACACACATTCTCAGTGTCGACTCATCCTCAAGATGAAGGTCTGAAGAAGCTGTGTCGACACCAAAGTAACTTGCGTCGACACATATAGACAGATGGTCTCGACACTTTCTGACAGTCAGTCTCGACACTTTGTTGATCAAGACAAAGGCTAAGGATCTGTTTGAAGACTTGACAGCTGTGGGTTATAACAGTTTATCTGAAGCTGTCAAACTTGTCAGAAGACAGTTAGAAACCGGATCAGCCGGTTACCATGAAGAAGGTCTATAAATAGACAGATTCAGAAGGCAAATAAGAGAAGATTGATTTAAGAAGAAACACACATACAAACTGATCAAGAAAGTGCAAGGCACGGAAGAAGATCTTCATCAGAAGATCTAAGAAGACATTCTGAAGGGTTCAACCTATCAGGATCTGTCTAAGGAGAATTCGTTCAAGAATTCTGAAGAAGTATCAAAGGGATTGGATAGAGAGGGATCCAGCAATTTGAAGATCAATAAGGAAGCTATTACAAGTTTCTCAAGAAGCTGTTTGGAAATCAACTCAGCTAGTTCAGATTCAAGAAGCTTTGAAGAAAGCTAAGATTCAGTTGATTTCATCCATCAGCTAATCAAGTATTGTCCTGTCCTTACTCTCTCATCTAGGACAAAATTCTGTAAAACTCTTTTCTAATTTCTGTATGATCTATTAAGGTAGATCTGAGTTGTAAGCCTAAATTATAAAGGCTGAGTGTAGGAGAGTTGATCTTTGAGTGGTAGGGCTGTGTTGCCTGAGTGTAGGAGAAAGTTTTTCTCTGAGTTGTAGGTCTTGTGGCAAGGCTGAGGTAGGGCTGATTAGCCTGAGTTGTAGGAACCTTTCCAGGTTCTGAGCTGTAGGATCTGCTGATCTGAGTTAAAGAGGAAGTTTGGCCGAATCTAGCATACTGCTAGATAGGTGAAGGGGGAAAGTGGATGTACCCAGACCTTGGGGAACCACTATAAAACTGTGTGCAATCTGTGTTGTATGAATTTCTGTGATTGCTGTGCTGTGTGATTTAATTCAGTTATTATATTCTGCCTAAAAGTGAGAACAAGCATTAGAACCTATTCACCCCCCTTCTAGATGTTTAGGTAGTCTTGAAAGTAAAACTATCAATATTGATACGCAGTATCATTGGATACTTGATACTATAGATCAGAGAGAGCTGGATTTGCAGAAAGCGCACACGGATGATAATGGAGCATTTATGCTTACGAAGACCGTGTCGAGAGGAAAGTTTGAGCAATGCGTGAGGATCGTCGACATAGTGATTCCCTCTACATAAAGCAAAAGGGAATTAGTCGAAAATGAGAGATTTGTTGAGATAATTTTTTCCTAAGTGTGAAAGAGACTAGCCAATTTTGACCATACTTTTCAAGCATGTGATTCATGACAAGTGTGAAAATGACTGTCTTTGACCTTTAAAACTAATATGTGCTCTTGAAGAAAGCTTCTAGGAAAGTGGTCAAAGAAAGTTTCATGACATGTACTTTTGATCGATGGAAGCTTCATTCGCATGTCATCTACCATCTCTATCTCATTAGTTTTGACCCTATAAATAGGGATGCATGATGAGAGGTAAGTCATCCACTTCTCTTCAAGATTAAGCATTTGAAGTTTTTTAGAGAGACATTTGTGACAATCGTCTTAGTTTGAGAGTGTTTTCAGATATCGTTTTATGATGTTGACAAATAATACTTCACCTACACGAATTGGATTTTGAGCAGATTTGAGTACTATTCGAAGAGACATCTTGAAAATAATTTGTGTAATCTGTCTCGTCCGTCATTGTCAGCAACTTGTAATTTTTTCGCTGCAGTTTATTGTGTAATATTGTGTGGTGCGAAGTTAGTAAAAATTCTGCGCGGATCGAGGAGAGAAAGACTTGTAATTGTCTATTATTTTTATACATTTTTAGTGACAACTTTCCGGGATGCACTCCAATCGTCTTCTGATTTTCACCCTAATGAGTTTTCATGTTAAATCTCGGTGTCACTTTTATTGTTGTTATTTTGTGTTGCGATTTGGTTGCGTATCAGCATACTGCTAAACGATCGTGCATGTACTTGCTCGAACTAATTTGCAGGTGTCCTAGTCAGACTTGCATGCTCTCTAGCCCAACATTTTCTTTCATATAAGTAATTATTGGATAATGTACATAAGAGTTATGTTTCTAGTAAATATGTAAAAACATTTTAGGCTCCATTTGTTTGGGCGTTTCGTTGCTCCGTTTTGAGCAAACGCCGCCGGAAGGAGGAAAAACAAATGAACCTCCGGCGGCGTTTGCTCCGTTTCCACCCGCCCTCCTTGAGAAACGCCCCCAAAAAGCTCCGTTTGGAGCAGCCACCTCCCTCCTCTGGTTCGAACACTCCGTTTCCACCCACCGGATCGACCCGCCACCGCCGAACCAAATGAAGCCTAGTATAAGTAACTACAAAGAAATGTGTCATCATATCACTCTGCATGTCAAAAGATGTTTTTATGAATTCTGAGCCCAGCCCGGCCGCCCAAGGCCGGTCAAGGCGATAGACCTCCATTTTTCGGGAGACTGGGGTTCAGCCTGAGCCTGATTAGCTCGGGGCCCGGCCTGACCCAGGCAGCAAAAAAGCCCGGCCCAAAGCTCCAATGTGGCTTGTAATGGAAGATTGACTCGAGGGCAAATATGAGATTTCAATTTCTTTTGCATCGTCCCGATACACCCTCCATCGGGCGGTCGGGCCTCTCCCGCGTCCAATCCCCTCTTTCCCTCCAAAACCCTAGACACGTTTTCCCTCGTCTGGCAGCTTTCAAATCGATTTGTTTTTTTTAAAAAAAATTTAATCCAATTAATGATCGCCGGCACCTTTCGCTCCAAATCCGCCATGAAATCCCTATTTCATCCTCTTTCTCCCGCCCATATTCGTTCATATATCTTCTCCCACTCACCTCCCTTGCACCCCCAAGTCAACATCTCACATAAGTGCCCTAGATTTCTCGTCAATCCAAATCCCTCCCCTCGGTTGACCTCCAGATCCTGCGTCGTCATGCCTGCAAAGGGCCCCGATCAGAAGCCGGCGGAGGGACGGTCGCTCTCCGGCGAGATCCACGTGATCATCGGACCGATGTTTGCCGGGAAGACAACAGCTCTCCTCCGTCGCATCCAGCTTGCGGCCGACAGCGGAAGGTTAGGGGATCTGCTGTCCTTTATCCTTCGTAAATTCTGAATACCTTGTTTCTTCGTGCCAAGAATCAAACAGGAAGTTCTTTTACCATCTTCTTCATATTCTATTTTCCACTAATTATTTATTACCCGCGCGGATGTCATTTTGTTGGATTTTGTACTGATCGCAGCCCTCATGTCAATATAATCTCCCCAGAACTGTAGAAATTGAAACCTGAACCGCCATCAACGCTCATCGGGACTCATCATCTCCAGGCGGCCATTTATTTCTCTGCATTAAGAATGTATTAGCACTAAGAGTTGCATTTAATATAATTTCTACCTGTTATCTACTTTATTAAAAGCCCTGTATCCGGCTCTTTTAGGCTATATATTGCCCCCTCCATTGCTCTGTAATGACAACATATCATAATATATTGAAAGCTTTTTGACTGTTTCCTTGTTCCATTATTTCTTCCTCTTCCTCCTGTAAAAGCCAAGTAAAACCAGTTTATTAGACTTAATTTTTCTATTAGTGGTATCAGAACAGCCTTTTTTTCTTTCCCGTGGGATCTGTGATTTTTTTCCATGGCCTCATCATCTACCATATTATCCTCACCCCTTTATACCCATTCCACCATTCCCATCTTTAATGGAGAACTATATGATTTTTGGAGTGACAAAATGGAGACTTTGCTAAGGTCTCAAGATCTTTGGAACATAGTCAAGGATGACCCCCAGCCTATTGTACAAGCTGCAACAGGAGCTGCTGCAGGAGATAGACCCACCTTCAACAAAGAAGAACTTCAAAAGGATGCCCTTGCTCTGCACCTTATACAGCAAGGCATTACACCAACAATATATCCCAGAATTATGGGATCAAAATCTGCTCAAGAGGCGTGGGCCGCGTGGCAAAGACTCGAAGCTGAGTACAAGGGATCTCGAAAGGGTATCAAACTCAAACTATACTCTCTAAGGCGCAACTTTGATTTACTCACCATGACTGAAACTGAGACTGTGCAAGAGTTTTTTTTTGCCAAAGTAATTAGCATTGTAAATCAGATTAGAATCCTTGGGGGGGGGGGGAATAGAAGAACAACAGATTGTTGAAAAGATCTTGAGGTCACTTCCAAACACACACAAACATATTGTCTCGGCCATATTAGAAGCCCACGATCTTGAAAACCTCACTGTTATTGACCTCATGGCCTCCCTGCAAACCCATCAAGATCTGCTAAACCATGATGAACCAGCTCTAGAAAAAGCCTTTCAAACTCAGACAAATATTCAAAAGAACCAAGAAGTAGAGAAGAAGAAAAATGATGCAAACAAAAACTACAAAAGCCCATAAAACTCCAATAACCCAGGACATGACAAGTATTTTAACCATAATCCCAAGTGCATTATCTGTAAGAAACAGAATCACGAATCCAAGGACTGCTTCTGGAGATGCAAGCAGTGCAAAATTCCTAATCACTCAGCTGACCGCTGTAGGCATAAAGGAAAAGAAGAAGTCAAGGTATCAGAAACACAAACTGAGGAGTATATATTTACCTGTAACACAACCGACGGGTCAACATATCCATCTTTATGGTATATTGACAGTGGTTGCTCCAATCATATGGTAAACAATAGAGACTACTTCATAAATCTTGATGAAGACTGGAAATCAGAAGTTGTTCTAGGAGATGGAAAAAAGAAGAGAATAGAAGTAAAAGGAATCATTGCTGTAATCACACCACAAGGCGCCACTAAACTTATCTCCAATGTACAGTTTGTGCCAACACTCTCTCAAAACCTATTGAGTGTAGGACAACTGATGAACAAAGGATTTAAAGTCATCTTTAATTTAAGAAGTTGTGACATCATTGAACCAAAGAGTAATACAATAGTTGCCTCAGCCAACATGAGTGACAACTATATTTTTACCCTCATTTTGAAACCGGGCAGCCACGTAAACCTGGCGAGTGTTGCCACAGATTCCCAGTCCAGTCATGCTTCCTTCCTTTGGCATCATAGGCTTGGTCATATTTGTTACCAATCCATTCAGAAAATACAAAATGAAAAACTTGTTGAAGGACTACCAAAGAAACAACTAAAACCCCAAACTTGCTCTGCTTGTTCTAAAGCAAAAACCCATAGAAATCTTTTTCCAAAAGTATCTCTTCGAAGAAGCTGTGCACCACTTGACCTTCTTCACTTGGATTTATGGGGACCAGCTCTTGTTACATCACTTGGAGGAAAGAGATACTCATACTACCTACTAATTGTAGACGATTTCAGCAGATATATGTGGTTGTTTCACCTAGTCCAAAAGTCTGAAGCATATCAACACTTCAATATATTCAAAAATCAAGTAGAAAACCAACTAGAAAGAAGAATAAAAACAGTGAGAAGTGACAGAGGTGGTGAATTCCTCTCATCCCAATTTAACAAACTATGTGAAAATGTTGGAATTCAAAGAGAGCTCACAATCCCTTATACCTCCCAGCAAAATGGGGTTGTTGAAAGACGCAACAGGATTGTGTTAGAAATGGCCAGAACCATGATGATACATGCCTCCTGCCCTAAGATGTTGTGGGGAGAAGCCACTAACACAGCCATCTATATCCTAAACAGAACACCCACCAAGGCACTACCCAGCACAACTCCATATAAAATAATCTATAACATAAAGCCAGTTTTGACTCATCTGAGAGTATTTGGTTGCGTTGCCTAAGCACCCAAAAGCAAAGAAGGAAGAGACAAACTGAAAGCAAGTAGACAGAAATGTGTGTTCCTTGGCTATAACAGTGAAAGCAAAGGATATAGGTTACTTGAACCAAACAATAACAAAATAATCATCTCAAGGGATGTAACATTTCATGAACAATTCAACTGGAATTGGGCATCAGATTCAGAAATACATCAATCCTCCCCCATGTTGTCGATTGAGCTAAAGGTTTCCCCCAGCCCCCTCCATGACAGCATACCAATACCTGAATCAGAACAAGAAAACTCAGATGATGAATCATCACAGCCCATTAAAACCAGAACGCTTGAAGATATATAAGGTAACCGAGGAAGCATGCTTTGCAACAACACCTACCACCTTTAAAGAAGCATTTGCAGAAGAAGCTTGGAGAACAACTATGCAGGAGGAGCTAGATGCAATTGAAAGAAATCACACATGGTCACTAGTAGACAGACCCCCCAACCACAACATAATTGGCCTCAAATGGATCTTTAAAACAAAACTTAATGAAGATGGAAATTTGCACAAATATAAAGCACAATTGGTAGCAAAAGGTTTTACACAGAAACCTGGTGCAGACTTTGAAGAGACATTTGTTCGCGTAGCAAGAATGACAACAATTCGTTTGATACTAGCCTTTGCAGCCCAAAATAATTTACCAATTTTTCAACTTGATGTAAAATCAGCATTTCTTAATGGTGAAATAGCCGAAGATGTGTATGTATGTCAGCCACCTGGCTTTGAAGTGAAGGGGCAGGAAGACAAAATTTTCAAACTTCACAAAGCCCTCTACGGGTTAAAACAAGCCTCCCGTGCATTGCACCATAATATTAATACCTATTTCATCAGTGAAAGATTTGTTCGTTGCTCTAACGAACCAACCTTATACATAAAGAATGAACAACAGGGAAGCATCTTTGTGAGCCTATATGTAGATGACCTTGTTGTCACCGGTACCAACCTCAAACTCATTGATGAGTTCAGAGAAAAGATGAAGGAGAAATATGAAATGACAGACCTTGGACACTTGAAATATTTTCTGGGGCTACAAATCAAACACCTTGGTTGCAGATTTTTTGTATCACATGAGTTATACACTCGATATCTTCTAAAGAAGTTTCACATGGAGGAATGCAATTCTTCTATTACCCCCATGTCATGTGCATAAAAGCTTACTGCTAAGAAAGAAGAAGAACCACCAAATAAAGAAGAATTCAGAAGCTTGATCGGCTCTCTCATATACCTTACAAACTCAAGGCCGGACATCAAAAACTCAGTCAACATCCTTGCCAGGTTCGTTAACACTCCTTCAAAGACACACTTTAATGCCGCAAAGAGAATTCTACGTTACTTGCAGGGGACAAAAACATATGGTCTCCTCTTTAAGAAAGAAGCAAAAGGAACACTCATGGGCTACACCGACTCAGATTGGGCTGGCAATCTGGAAGACAGGCGAAGCACAGGAGGGTTTATTTTCTTCCTCGGATCCAGTCCTACCTCCTGGAAATCAAGGAAGCAACCAACCGTGGCGTTATCCACAACAGAAGCGGAGTTTATGGCTCTCACCGCTGCTGTATGCGAAGCCATCTGGCTTGACCAACTAAAGAAGGAAATATGCAAGAATGAAGAAAAAGAAGACGAAGCGAAGAAGGGAGTAAAAATCCTCCGTGACAACACCTCAGCCATCGGTTTGGCCAAAAATCCCGTTTTTCATGCTCGTAGTAAGCACATCGACATCCGTTTTCACTTCATCAGAGAGATTGTCGAGAAAAAGATGATCGAGCTGGAGTTTTGCCCCTCCCAACACCAGCTAGCTGACATAATGATGAAGCCACTACTGAGAAATAGATTTATAAGTTAAGGGAAAAGCTTGGAGTAAATAACAGTCCATATTTAGAGGGGGTGTAGAAATTGAAACCTGAACCGCCATCAATGCTCATCGGGACTCATCATCTCCAGGCAGCCATTTATTTCTCTGCATTAAGAATGTATTAGCAGTAAGAGTTGCATTTAATATAATTTCTACCTGTTATCTACTTTATTAAAAGCCCTGTATCCGTCTCTTTTAGGCTATATATATTGCCCCCTCCATTGCTCTGTAATGACAACATATCATAATATATTGAAAGCTTTTGACTGTTTCCTTGTTCCATTATTTCTTCCTCTTCCTCCTGTAAAAGCCAAGTAAAACCAGTTTATTAGACTTAATTTTTCTATCAAGAACGCTACTGTAGTAATTAAGTAATTAACAGATCAAGGCCGTGCTTGGCACAGCGGTAGCAAAAGTATGTATTTCAAATAAAGCCGTTAGAAATTGTCTTTTCAAATAATTAACAGATCAAGGCCGTGCTCCTCATAACATATCATAATTTCAAACTGTTTAACAAAACAATCTTTTTAATGCAAACAGCTGAAATATTTTTATGCAAAGTATTATATTAAATAGTTGTAAAATAACATATAAATTACACTGTACTAATTATGTTGTTTGAAGTTCACTATCTGATTGCTGATCTTTTAGCATTGATTGGTGATCTCGAAGATCACTAATAACTGATTGATGATCTTTTAGTTTGTATTGCTGAGTTATCAATTTTGTTTCTTTTTCTTGTGTTTTTTTTTTATTAAATAGGCGGGTAGTGATGATAAAATCAGATAAGGACACCCGTTATGGTTTGGATTCTGTGGTGTCGCATGATGGTGCGAAGATGCTTTGCTTTGCTCTTCCAGATCTTTCAGTGTTGCGGAGTAAAATGAGTGATGAAGACTATGAAATGGTAAGTGAATTTAACTAAATATTTAAAGAAATGTGTTTCTTTAATGCCCATTTTCTTAGTTCTTATTCCAGGCCTCTGTTGACAGATTTGTTAATGGTGGTGAATTTGCTTTATGAATGATAATATGTTCTTCTGCTGCTGGACTATACATGTGCTGATAACTTGATTATTTAGGATGGATTTTGTTTTCATATGTAAATATACTCCAACACCACTACATTTTAGTCACTAAGAATGAAAAATCAAGAAAAACGGAACTCAATAGTTTATGTTTTTCAAAGCTTGATCTTTGTACATAATATAAACATTTTTTTCAAAAATATTTAGTGTGGGGTACTAAAAGTAACTATTTCATCAATCATGACAGTTGCAATATGTAAACTTAGAAATAAGCAAACATAAACTATAAGTTTAAGCTAAAGTTATTAATAAGTATGAGTCGGTTCAACAGTGTTCCCTATATTGATCAACAATGTTCTTTTTAGATTGATTGAAATTTATCATTGATGTAAAAGGTGCACAATAGTAAAAAATATTTCTATATTAGCTTTGGGAATTGCATACTTCTATTATGGATTTGTGATGCCATGTAATTTATTAATGTGGGTTTGTTCATACTAGTTTCCAAAGCTTTTGTAGAAATGCATCTGCAAGTGGTTGGTTAAAAATGAGTCTGTAATAGTATATGGGCCTCACCGTTCGAGGTTTAGGTTGATTACAATATACATAAGTCATTGATTTTCCGACAGCCCTGATTCTTGATAGATCAGGTGAAATTTTAATCATATGGTTGTTTAAGAGCGATCATTGTTAATGTTGTAGGATATCTTATCTTTTAATTGAAGCAATTGCTGGAAACTCATGTTGAATTGTAATGGTAACATATTATTTTTTCACCTTGATTGAATTTTGATGTGATGCAGTTGAGGTCAAAGAATGAAGTCATTATTTCTAAAAAAAATTCCATTTGTTCTTATTATCAATGACCATTTTCTGGAGAATTTTTATAGAATTCACTTACCACAGCTGCACGAATTAGCATTTGCTTTGAATTTTGGCTTTAATTTCTGATAGATATGTGCAGAATAAAAAGTGTCAACTTAAATTATGTCTTTTATTTTAAGGAAGACGCCATATAGGTTTGAGTACATTGGTTGGATTGAATTTATAATGTCAATTGCTCCGTGGGTGTCATTTTATTCACATGAAATTTTATTTGAATGGTATGCATGCAATTGGTATTTTATAAATGCTCTTCACAGCCTTAATATTTTTTCAACTCCATCCTTATACAATATATCATATAAAAGATGTAATGTTATTGATGAAGATCACATTTCACGAATGGGTTGAACATTATCAGAACCAGCCAGAGTCTACTTACATGGGAGGCAGAGTTAGGAACGTTGGATGGTCGATCCGAGCCGGTAGTCGCGGTCAAAACAACGTCTTCATATTTTTATGTATTTTTTTTGTTTTTTTTATTTCTTGTAGATTTAGTGGTTTTATGTTTTGGATTATTCTTGACCGTTTGTATCGGGTTCCAAAGTCCATAAATAAGGTTCTTGTTGAGGTCCAGCCCCTAAATTTAAGGCCGAAGGCTTGCGAAGAAGGAAAGTACTGTTCAGCCATGAACAGTATTTTCGGCGAGTATCGATCCCGGTACTCGTCAAATTTACTGTTCATGAACAGTGTTTTTGACGTGTATCGCTAATTCGGCGGGTATCGCTGATTCGCCGGATCTTGCCGCTGATACTCGCTGATTCTGCTGCCCTCTCCTAGCGGTTCAGTGAACTGTCTTCTGCGGCGGCCCTGGCGGTTCGGGTAAACCTATATATCGTGGAGTTAGGGTTAATCGAGATACACAGTGCAGATAACTTTGTCTTTACGGAGCGGCGGCAGCGGAGGAGACGCGACGATTTCGGCTGAGGTGTGCGACAGTGGAAGCGGAGGCATCGTCGGTTTTCTTGTCGGAGGCGTGCGGCGGCTGACATCGACGGTTTCATCGGAGGAGTGCGGCGACTGCGAAGGAAGCGTGCGACGACTGCAGCGTGGGCTTGCAGCGGTTTCGTCGGAGGAGTCCTTTCACTGTGCTAGGAGAGGTTTCTCTCGGGCTTGTTCTCCGTGTGGAGATTGCGACTCAATCGGAAGGAGTTCCTTGTTGAAGAGAGGTTTTTTTTACCTCAACGTGTTGATGGTTGTTCTTCCTCAGTTTCAGAAGGATCGCTTTGGTTTTGAGTGGGGATTCGTCTGTGAATCCGGAGAGGGAACTAAGTTGGGCAAACCTAGTGTTTTTGTAATCCAATATTATTATAGTGGATTGTTTGTGTGTCCTGCCCTGTGGTTTTCCCCCTATTGCTGTGAGGGTGTTTCCATGTAAATCTCTGTGTATTTTTGTTCTGTTTTATTGCTGAACTTGCTTGGATCCAGGTTTGCACGAAGGGGATCGTTTCCCTACAAGTGGTATCAGAGGCAGGTTGCAGTTTGGATGACGATGGACCGGAAGGCAGTTGGATTCATCCGCCAGTGGCTAGATGATTCTGTCTTCCATCATGTATCTACCGAGACATCTGCCCAGTCTTTGTGGAAAAAGTTGGAAGCGTTGTATGAAAGAAAGACAACAGGTAACAAGTCTTTCTTGATCAGGAAGCTTGTGAACCTCAAATATCGAGAGGTTCTCAGATGATAGAGCATCTGAACCTTGCTCAGAGCATTATAAATCAGTTGGAAAGCATGAAGATCACCTTGGGGGACGAGCTTCAGGCCTTGATGGCCCTCAGTTCATTACTAGAGGGTTGGGAGACCCTTGTGGTGTCATTGAGCAATTCAACACCGGATCGTGTCGTGTCAATAGAGATGGTGACGAGTTGTTTGTTGAATGAGGAGTTGAGAAGGAAGGATTCTAGAACGCCTACATCAGATGCCCTTCTCATGGAGGTTAGAGGTCGGCATCAGGTGAAGGAGGGGAAACCAAGGGTCAACTTCAGAAGCAAGTTCAGGCCCAAGTCCAAGAAGGAGTTCGAATGCTACTACTGTAAGATGAAGGGTCACATCAAGAAGGACTGTTTCAAGTGGAAGCGAGATCAGAAGGGAAGGGAAAAGGAGAGTCCAGTGGCAACACGAGAGAGGCCTCAATTGTGGAGGTGGAGACTCAGTGTTTCCACTGCAGCGAGACTGCATGCCAGGAGTGTGTTGACACCGACTGGGTTGTGGATGGTGGTGCTTCTTATCATTGCACACCTCACAGGGATTACTTCTATTCCTATACTGCTGGAGACTTAGGGACTATTCGGATGGCTAATGTCGGTGTGTCCCAGATAGTGGGCAGTGGAGATGTTTACCTGGAGACTGATCTGGGATTAGTTATTCTCAAGGATGTCAGGCACATTTTTGATTTGAGAATGAACCTTATCTCCGTCGGGAGACTTGATGATGACGGATTTACCAGTATGGAAGGTGGAGGAGCCTGGAGTGGTGGTGGCCTGAGGCAAAAAATGTTGCGGTCTGTGTCGAGCAAAGGCCAAGATCTGTAGTCCTAGTGTGAATGCTGCTCATGACAACTCCATGGAGTTATGGCATCACAGACTTGGCCATATGAGTGAGAAGAATCTCAAGCTGCTGGTGAAGAACAAGGTTCTACCAGAGATGTCAGGCAGTATGCCAGACACGTGCGTTCACTGCTTAGCTGGGAAGCAGAAACGAGTGTCATTTGCTGCCGAAGAGGAAGGCAGAGCTGCTAAATTTGATACACACAGATGTGTGTGGTCCAATTGAACCCATGTCTCAAGGGGGAGCAGTCTATTTTGTCACTTTCATTGACGACCACTCTAGGAAGGTATAGGCATACTTCCCGAAGCACAAGAGTGAGGTTCTGACAAAGTTTGCCGAATTCAGGGCAATGACTGAGAAGATGACCGGGAAGGTTATAATGCGAGTAAGATCTGATAACAGGGGAGAATTTATTGGATCGTTTGATGCCTACTGCAGGCAGCACGATATTGTTCATGAGAAGTCTATTCCGAGGACACCGCAACATAATGGGTTGGCGGAGAGGATGAACAGAACTATAATGGAGAAGGTCAAGTGTATGATTTCTCAGCTGGAATTGGGAAGTAGTTTTGGGCTTAGGCAGCTAGGACTGCTGTGCACTTGATAAATCTGTCCCCCTCAGCACCGTTAGATGGAGATGTTCCGGAACGGGTGTGGTCTTGTAAGGAGGTGTCTTATGGACATGTATGTGTGTTCGGCTGTCGAGTACATGTTCATATCCCCAAGGAGGAGAGATCGAAGCTCGACGTGAAGTCCCGTGAGTGCATCTTGTTTGAATACCCAACTGAAGAGTTTGGCTATAGACTCTGGGATCCAAAGCAAAAGAAGATCATCAGGAGTAGGGATGTGATCTTTGTTGAAGATCAAGTTGCTAGTGAGCAGGAGACTGAGAAGCCGCAAAGTCCACTTATTGTGGAAGTTCCTGATGAAGATCTTGGTTCTAATGGTGCTGATGGTATTACTGGAGAGACCATTGTAGAAGAAGCAGTTCAGATGCCAGAGCAGGACTAGATCTTGGTTCTAATGTTTTTGTTCTGTTTTATTACTGAACTTGCTTGGATCTAGGTTTGCACGAAGGGGATCGTTCCCTACAGTTCTAACTTCTAAGGGCTGCTTTTCAGGCATTGAAGTATTTGGGCATATTTTTCAGCCCGGGTGATCATTCTATGGTGCTGATGCTGCGGATCTCTAGGTGCCAAAGCGCCACTCCCTCTTTTAATTGGTTGGCCAATTTCCTCCAACAATACCACCTGTAGCCCCATTATCCCACACATAAAAAACATGTAGCTACCAAAATAATAATTGCAAACCGCCTAAACACATTCCAAGCCACTCAATCGATCTCGCCTACGTTCTCCTACATCCAACGCCTCTTCACCCTCCTGGACAGAGTCAACAGGTGGAATTGTGCAAGGCCTTAACTCTTTAACCCGTCAGCCACCTATATCCCTACCCCTTTCCTGGATTGATTCTGGCAACTCATAACCCATTGTCCAAATCTTCCAACTACACCAAATATTCACTGGAGATTTTCAAAACCGTGCAGAATACTGCAAAGTTGTTGTCCTTCTCCAGAAATCAGCACCTTTTGTCTTTTCAGCCTTCAACTACTCATGAAGCTCTAAATTCGAAGCCTATTTTACTGTGTTGAATATTTGTTGTAACATATTAGCGGATCTAGTCCAACGGGATTCTGTTGTGTGTGACCGACTTGACTTGTTGTCCTCGGATATTTCTCCAGCTTAGATTATTCTCGTGGTTAGATTTGTCTCACATCGCCCCTGGTTGGTCCCTCCTATATGCTTATGTACTCCCACCCCTGTCATCTCAATACCTGGGCTTTGAGATTGACTTTGGGCGTGAGTGGGTTCAACATAGTATTAGAGGTAGGTTCTCCCGCTGCAAGGGAATGTTAGTGGATCTAGTCTAGTGGGATCAGTGATCTGTGAGACCGACTTCCGTGGGACCGACTTGACTTGATGTCCTCGGGTTATTCCTCGCCTCGGATTATTCCTAGGCTTGTATTATCCCACGGTCCCGTGGTTGGTTTAGTCCCACATCGCGCCCGGGCAGCCCCTCCTGTATGCTTATGTAGCCCCACCCCCATCATCTTAATACTTTAGTTTTGAGATCTACTTCGGGGTGTGGGTGGTTTTAACATAACATATACAGTTAGAGATATAAGTTCGTAGAACTTTCCTCAATATTTTCATCCTACTTGAAAGATTTATTCACCGAGTTATTAATTAAATCACTCTTATTCTGTTTTTTTATCAAAATTTGCTTTTGCTTCTAACACCTAATATCAATCATGCATGCTTGCAAATTCTTATGTTAGTTTTAGAATTTATTACAATTCAATGCTGGGACTAATTATTACAAGTGAATGCCGGGACTATGCTTGAGCATTGCATCACTTTAGATTTCTCCTTTATCACTACACTCACATTTATTCATTAGAGTTCCATTATTGCAAGATTTCACTCATTGCATTCGTCCTCCATTAGTTATCATATTCTCTCTTTTTATACCACATTTCTTTTATAACAAATCAGATAGATTTGGTGAAAATGTGCTTACTTTGTGGGATGGGAATCATTGCTCTAACAATAGGGTTTACTGGCCAATTTTTCATGTATTGGGTGATTGAAATGTTATTATAAGCTGCAAAAGGTGCTATTCTTAAAACTAATATTTTATGAATCAATACCATCAGAATATAAGTGGAGATATACATAGACTAGATGTATGTCTGTTTATCTTAGATTAATCTCATAGAAGCTTGGAGATATAGATTGTTGCGGTCTAACTCGACGCTCCTAAACCGGTCCAAATTTGACCGTCTTAGCCCGGGAGCGGTCGAACGCGCAATCAGTCAAAGAGTCAAAAAGTAGGTACACAAGGCGATTTTGATATGGAAAAACCCCTCAACTAGGTAAAAAATCACGCAACTGGGTCTGTGTCGATCGAACTCCACTATTTGCTTGCGGTTACAACTTTCACTGAGAATCAAGAGTGACAGGTCGTCTCTCGTTACACTTTGGAGGTGAGAGAGAGAGAATTGCTGGCTCGTGGCGGGCAACTGGCTGCACCGCACGAGGCTTGTTTGTTGGGAGGACGTGGACGAAGGGAATGCTGGTTGTTGCGGGACTTCCTTCTCGATGCTTGTCGCGGATCCAGGTTGGTTTTCACGAGGCAGCGGTGACTTGAAAATGGTTTGAAGGGGGCTTGAATGTGGCTTGAAGATGACTTGAAGGCGGTTCGTAGGAGGAATCCGGCAGAGCTTGGGCCTGGAGAGGAAGAAAGCTGTGGAGCAAAAATGTGAGAAATGTGGAAGTCTGACGCTCCTTTTATAGCCTTCAGGAGGTGATTATGGTGGTTATGCGGCTATCCGCACACCGTAACCACCAACATAATTTTTTTTTATTATAGTTAGGGGTGCGTATATTTACCATCAAATCTGTTATACGTAGACCAATATTTTAATTAAAATATTCCCCACTAACCATCACGGGTGGTTACGCATAAGATGGACAGCGATGATCGCGCCAAAGACATCGATCAGCGGGAAAGGGCCACCATGGAAGGATGACCAAACCGTCGGCGACGTTCGCCGACGAAGGGAATTGCGGCCGACGAGCAGTTCGGCCATGACGGGAGGCCTCGTGGTCGCGGGCGGCAGCTGTGAGAGGCGGGAGGTTGGGCGCTGCTGGCCGCTCGGAGGCCCATCGCGGCCGCGGGAGGTGGCCACAAGCAGTGGGGCGAACAAGCAGGGCCGGGCGCCCAGGCGGCGCCTCGCAGCCGCGGGACGCGGGCGCGAGAGGTAGGGCGGTGGGGCGTGACTGGCCACCCGGGTCGCGCCTTGCGGCAGCGGGAGGCGGCCGCCCGCCCGAGCGACGCCTTGCGACCGCAGGAGGCGTGGCGGCCAGGGGAGCCCGATAGCCGTCGTCGTGATGGCACCGGTCGCCGGTGTGTGCGTAGCGGGATCGCGTGCGCCGATCAGGTGTGCTGATCGCGCGCGCGGCGGTCAAACCCATGATCTCTGCTATTTTTGTGGAGATCTTAGTTGTCAAGGCGCGCGCCTGAGGCGCCGGGCGCAGCCTGCCGCGCCTCAGCACGGTTGAGGCGAGCGATGTGCCCCACACACGCCTCAGGCGCGCCCGCGGGCGCGCCTCAGACGCGCGCCTGGGCCTTTCAAAGTGTTTTTTTAAAAAAAAAAAATTTGAGATGGGCAAAAACATGATCTCAGACGCACCCGAGGTACCCCTAGGCACACTTGGGTGCCCAATTCGCTCAACTTGGGCGCCCAATTCGCTCAACTTTGACGCCCAATTCGCTCAACTTGGGCGCCCAATTCGCTGAAATTGAGCGAATTGGGCCGAATTGGGCGCTCAATTTCAGCGAATTGGGCACCCAATTCGCTCAATTTTCTTTTTTCCCCATTTGTGCGCCTTACGTGCCTAGGCTCCAGGGGCTCTTTGCGTCTCAGTGCGCTTTGCGCATTTGATAATTTAGGTTGAGATCATGGAGGAGTGGGCTATGTGCACATTAATTTCTCCATAAAAGGGGTTCATCCCCATGAAAGGCGGATCTAGAGGGTGGTCCGAGGGACACTTCCCCTCCCCCCCTATTATTTTTCAAAATGGTTAGTGTATTTGGATTCCTCTCGTTGAGGCAATGAATTTTGACCACTTATACTTCAAAAACGGTTGACATATGAGGGAGAAACAACTCTGATAAGAGGAAAACGTTCAATTTTTTTTAAGGAAGTTGATGTCTGACCCCTCGTGTTAAAATTTTTAGAACCCAGTGACACATTTTAAAAAAAAATTTGTACACCCACATTATCAATTTATGCATCCCCATTATTAATTTTCTGGATCCGCCACTGATCTCCATCATATATGATACGTCGTAATCGTATCAAGAGCGTTAATAAGAAACTTGCATTGCATTAAGCAAACATAAAGATACACTTGAGAGACAAGTTCTCGCCAAGTATTTGGACGCTAGGCCCTCTTTGACACTTCATTCTTCAAGAGTGCTTAAACTCTAAGACTTGAAAGATGAACAAGACTCTACCCCTAGTGCTCTTTTTATAGGTGGAGCCCTTTACTGCAAGACAAAACACTTAAATAATACAATAAAGAAACAAGTTGAGTGACTCCCGCAAGGTCAGGCCAAACGTCCAAGTGTATGCATGAGACGTGCTCCCCAATGCAAATATGTATCAATATGTGAATATAATATCTAGAGTTTAGGTAGGGTGATTATAATGAAGAAGGGACTCAAGATTATTATGTAGTACAGTAGTAAGAGGTTATCATGGATACTTAAAAGTAAATTTTATATTATAAAAATAGTCCAATTATGATGGGATCTGGGTATTTGATAGTGAAAGATCATCCATATATATATGTCGATTGTTACATAAATGAAAACATTATAATTAATGTGTGACTAAACTAAGAAGGATTAATTAAATAATGCTGGAGTGCACAAGTTAGTGCTGAGTATTGGATTATCCGGCGAAATGCGACGAAGGATGATGTAGTAAGGGGCTCGGGATTATTATGTAGTCGATGGCTTTCCTTAGATCTCCTAGGTTGATCGACGATGGAACAAATTTTGGAGCCTTTCATGGACTTCCTATGCGGGGGCGTCGAGATGTTGATAAGGAAGAGTGAGTGAAACTATGCCCTAATCTATGATGCAAAAATAAAGTCAGATTTATCTCAGTACAGTCCTGTCCAAATTGAAGGAATAGTGTGTAATCCAGATTAACCTGAATGTGTAAATAGACGTGACATAAATAAATAACAAAAATGCTCAAAATGAAATAACTCCCCGAATAAAATAACTGTTGCAGCCTGCCTAAGTCTTCCCATCATGTTGCCTCTTGCCAATATGACGCCCTATGAAAGCTTCTGTTACATCGAGTAACCTCTATCCTGGATACTTGAAAGTAGATGATTTGTACATGACTTAAAGTTCAAGAATGATTTCCAAAGATTAAATTTATTACCCCATGCAACTCACGTTAGGACTTGGGAGTCTATGAATGACGGGGATTCATGAAGCTTACACTGTGGAATAATGGTAATGTTTGTGATGATGATGTGAATGTTATCTGAAGCATGATTCATATACTCCCACTTTTAAGTTCTAAATGAAAATAAATTTAAGTTATGCAGGAAACAGCAAGACATGGCAATTTGAATTTTTTTCTCGGCCTTGTTAATTTTTTACCTTCTATTTTTAACAAATTTTTTTTTTTGAAATTTCACTAACATATCAGTAGAGGTTACTGTTCAAGCAGACATGGATATAAACATGGTTACATTTTATCCAATTATTCATGATATCTGCCTGCAGCTTGATGTCATAGGGATTGATGAAGCTCAATTCTTCGACGACCTCTATGATTTTTGCCGAACTGTCGCTGATCGTGATGGAAAGACTGTTATTGTTGCTGGCCTTGATGGTGACTACTTAAGGTATTTGAAGACCAGAAATCTCAGTTCATAAA
Source organism: Platanthera zijinensis (assembly GCA_039513925.1). Taxonomy (NCBI): domain Eukaryota; kingdom Viridiplantae; phylum Streptophyta; class Magnoliopsida; order Asparagales; family Orchidaceae; genus Platanthera; species Platanthera zijinensis. Next base: position 25,368,238 of record CM077087.1, on the reverse strand, counting down.
TAATTTAATGTGAAAAAAAAAGTGGAATCATTTCTTTTTAATCAAGATAAATGATGTTGTTGGTTGTAGGGCAATTTTCTTTACAATAGAAGATATATTTTAATTAATTATCAAGGTAGTTGTGGTTAATTTTACTGGTAGTTGATGTTGGTAAAAATTGGTATTCTTTATGGTTGGACATCAGAGAAAGAGTAGTTCAATTTTATTTGTCATCTTAATTTATAATAGTATTTAATGCAGAATTTTACTTGTCATCCTAATCCTATAATATGATAGAAGAATTATTTAAAAAACTCACCTTTATCATAATATTTTTGATTATCCAGTGTAAATGTTCTTGATGATAATTTGCATAGTGCTTGTGATTGAAAATCACCAAGTCATTTTAGGTATGAAGTCCATTATACCCTTTGAGTGAAAAGGGATCCTATGGACGAAGATTTGTAACTGAGCAAACAGAAATTAAATGATGTTGGAGTTGGGTAGAAGTAAGGTATTGCTATCTTGTTTGGTTGAGGAGAATTGTGTGGGAAGGTGGTTCCTCTTTTTAACTTTGTTTGAAGGGTTAGCCATTTAATTTAATTATTAACTCAACATAATGTTATTCAAACTTTTAGGGCTTAGGCTTTAGGCTAGGGTTGAAGTTTTGTCATAGCTTTTGACTTGGGTTAAACCAGAGAATCATTGAGATAAATATGCATATGTTTAATTTCTTGTGTTAATGTAAATTTCTTACGAGTTGCATCTACAACAAGCAATTGATATGTAATAATGAGGCATATAATATCCACATTCTGCTTGTTCTTCCAAATCTAACACAGATTTATGAATTTAATGATTCTGATATCTTTCCCCAGGAGGAAATTTGGTGCGGTTCTTGATGTCATTCCCCTCGCCGATTCTGTAGTTAAGTTGACCTCAAGATGCGAACTATGTGGCCGGCCCGCTTTCTTCACCTTGAGGAAGACGACTCAAATGGAGACGGAACTCATCGGAGGCGCCGATGTCTATATGCCGGTTTGCAGGAGACACTACGTCAGTGGACACGAAGTTATAGAAACAACGAGGTTTCTCTTCGAAGCTCGGAAGGTTGAACCATCCCGTGAAGCAGTCACTCTTTCGACTTTTTGAGCCTGCCTAGTTTTATTTATGAATCATCCATGTTTAAGTGTTTTCCTTGGTTTATTTGATATGTAAATGCCATGCTTAGTTCCAAAAAAAACAAACATTGTTGTGTTTTACAATATATTATCATCCTTATTGTGATGTGTTGTGATGCATTTCATGTGATATTTGGCTATTTTAATTGCTTCGTATGTCCGTGATTTCAGGATATCACATTTATGTTTTTTTTTTCCTTGTTTCATTTGTATTATTTCAATGTTTTGTGATTTGTGATATATTCTTACATCAAAGCATGATTTTTTGTATTATTTTTGTTAATATAAAACCAATATTGAATCAAATAGCTTCTCAATCAAATGTAGAGGATTGGATTTGAATTTGTTCAAATATTTGAATTTGGATTCATACTGAAATCCTAGAATCCAATTTGGCTAAAAGTGATGATTTATGTCTTTTTCTTTTCATTATTGTTTAGATTCTTATGACAACTGTTTGGTCTATTATTGTGCTGGTGGGTTTGATTTAGGTTCATGGTGCAGTCTCCTTTATTTAAGCTCAAATCTTGTTGGGGGCAAAGCCATGGATGCCAATCCCAGTCACATACGGTTTCGACTTGATTTTGATGCGCCAATTTTGTTAAATTAAGAAATGGTAGTCTAGTTCAAAGATTAAAACTAGACTTGCTATTTGAAATTTGGGAAATTTAAATGGACATGCTAGATGCAATGATTAAAAGAACAATAAACATTGATGTGTGTTACAAGAAGAGGTTGGGTGAAAACTAGAAAAAAAAATGAATGTTAGGAGAGATTATGTTACACGTTGATACATTGAAATTGCTCATAGTATGAATTGGGATTGGTTGATAAGTGGCCGATATACTATGGATATTGTTGTGAATATACATGATTAGTAATAACGTAATTGTTATTAACATAATTGTTAGTGTTGATATTATAAATGTGTATGGCATTTATGTTTATATCTATTCTGTATATAAAATTATATGCTCAGCCAATCAGGTGTCTTGGTGAAATGGAGGGCCTTCAGATGATTATCGGTCATTGGATCGAGTGAGGTGGTGGACAACAAATAGCAAAAGTCTATACAGGCGGGCGGGGGATCGGATCGGGAGAGGCTGTTCAGGCTTTTTTTAGATTTTTTTTAATTTTATTATTATAAAACAATTAAAAATAAATATATTATATATAATAATATAATATATTAATTTTTAATTATTTAAAAAAATTAATGATAAAAAAAATGTGTTTAATTAAAAAATAATTTAACAAAAAATATATATGCAATATTTTAAATTTAAAATAATTAAAAAATTACATGATTAAAAAACGTCCGGGGCAGGTGAAACCCCTCGCCGCAGGCTGTGTACTGTCACACGAGACACAGATGGCCCCCCATGCACGGTCACACACGAGTACTCGACATGGGGTTCCGTCTCGTGTTTTAAAAGTTTTTTTTGCAAATTTTTTAACAGCTTTTTTAAGTAATTAAAGAAAATCGACGCCTCACGGATTGGGTCAGGCCGCTGCCGGCAGTGCCCTTGTTGGAACGCCGCCGGAATACCCCCATCATGTTTGTCGGGGCCCGACGAACTCACCGGTAGCCTCCTGGGAGGCTGCCGGCGGCGCCCTAGCCCAATCCATCTCATTTCAATTTTTTGTGTGTGTTGAATTTTAAGATAATTTAAAGGATTAATTTTGGGAAGGGAATGCTATATTATTGCAATTGTATCTTTACGTTGATTAGGGGTGCAAGTTGAGTTGAGCCAGCTCGAAAAAAGCTCAACTCGAGCTCAAGCCTGTGGAGCTCGAGCTCGAGCTCGATTTCGAGTCGAGCTCGAGCAGTGACGGAGCCAGGAGATAATGTCAGGGTGGGCAGAGTTCTTCCATAATATAATAAAAAAAGTAACCTTAATGATTCAAATAATTGTAGTAATATCAAAAAAAATAACACATAAATATTTAACAATATTTCAACTAAATTTAAATTTAAAACACATAACATTACCTTTCATAGTTGACCGCATCAACTTTTTATATTTTGAAAGCGTTTGATGATAGTCTCTTTATCAATACTTTTGAATATATCTCTTTCAATATATGTAACTAAACAATCATTCATCATTGAGTCTCTCATCTGATTGCGCAGACGATTTTTCACGATATTCATTGCAGAAAATGCCCTCTCAACTGTAGTTGTTGCAACTGGCAGAACCAATGATAATTTCATTAGTAAATAAACCAAAGGATATAAAATATCTTTTTTTTTCTCAACCATCTTTATTGCAAGATCGCTAATTCCATTTACTTGTGCGAAGTCACTATTAGCCCGAACATCGCAACATAAGTCTCCAATTGACAATTCAGTTCCATAATATCTAAATTTGAAATTTTGGATGGATAAAACTCAACAAGTCGTCTCAACTTTTGCTTATCAAATGCAGAAAATGAATTATTCGGACTCAAACATGCAACACAAAGAAGTAGTTCTGTATTTCTCTTTGTAAATCGGTTATTCAATACTTGAAGCTGCATATCTATCACATTATAAAATATCTCAACTCGATAATGATGTAAATTTGTCATTTCTTGAACCCTTCTTCTTTACCGGCCTCTTGCAACATACAAAGTATTCATATCTAGAATACTAATTTTGTGTTTATTACAGAATAAGAAAACTTCATCAAATAAGTCTTTTCAACCTTTATCTCGTTTATCCTGCAACATTTGTTTAGAAATTTGCACTAAATGCATGACATTACTGATATCTTGGTCGTTACGTTGCAATGCTTGTGAAAGACTATTTGTTATTCCCAATATATCTCTCATCAAAAATAAAACAATCGTGAAATCAAATGATTGAAGTGAATCTAATAATGAAAAAGTCGTTGCTTTATGATCAGAACTTGAATGTGAATCTTTTTCAACAATCTCGAGAACATAGATAATGAAGGAAAACATCACAATTATATTAAGCAATGAACTATAATGCGATCCCCATCTAGTATCATTTGATATTTTCAAAGTTCTTTCTTGGTTTAAATCAGTACCACTTAAAAGTTCACCTTTTTGTAAAACTTCAGTAATCTTAACAAATTGAGACTCGCGTAAAAGCTCTTGACGTTTACATGAGACATTGATTATATTGATCAAAGTGGCAGTCGATTCAAAAAGTCAAGCAACTTGAACATGTTTTTTTGCAACTGCTACTAACGCTAACTGAAGTTGGTGTGTAAAACAATGAACATAATATGCAGATGAGTTCTCTTTCATAATTAGAGCTTTAAGTCCATTAAACTCTTCTCGCATATTACTTGCACCGTCATATCTTGCCCTCGTAATTTTGAAATGATGAAACCATGATATAAAAAGAACTCTTCTAATGCTCATTTAAGAAAATGAGTTGATGTATCTATTACAGGCACAATCCCAAGAAAGCGTTCAATTACCTGTCCTTTACTGTTAACATAACGCAAAGCAATAGTCATTTGCTCTTTAGTAGATATATCTTGTGACTCATCTATCAGTATAGAAAAAAAAGGCATCTTCAATATCCTTTTTAATACAATTTATTGTCTCAACTGTCATTGCATTGATAATATCTTTTTGAATTTCAGGAGCAGTTAATTTGTTATTTTCTGGCACGTTATGCAAACTCACTTTTTGCACCTCATCCTTATGATCACCAAGAAATCGTAAAAGCTCGAGGAAGTTTCCTTGATTTGTTGAAGAATCTAATTCATCATTACCACGTAGGGCCAAACCCTGTTGTATTAAAAATCAAATGCAATCAACTGATGCTTAGACGTGTTTTATACTCTTGTATAACTTGATCTATATGTTTATGAAACCAGACCTCAATATGCTGACTTGATTTCATTAAGTTAGTGCATATCACTGCAGATTGATTGTGAATACTATTGGGACCATCGAAATGTTATTCTCGAATATTGTCTGTGGAAACTGATGATGGTGTGGTTGGCATGGACCCTTCAATAAATATTGTCTTCTAATTTCATCTCTATCATTCACATTATAATCTGACATTCTAACTCGTAACCCTGAGTCGACTATTATGTTGTCCAGATTAGCTTCAAGCCGACCCCTTTTTGAATTTGATTCCAAATCATCTTCACAAATTCGTTTCTTTGATGATTCTGTAATTGTAATTTTCTTAAAAAAATTATCCATCTTTGTAAATAGCACACAAATAATTTATAAAACAAATTAGTAATTTTTACTCATTAAGCATATCTTAGTCTAAATTACGTACGCACAGTAAAAGAGATCTACACGATCCGAACAAATGTAGGTTCACAATTACACAAGAGAATTAGACACCTAATAATGAATATTGCTTCACTCACAAATCACAATGCGTACAAAGGGAAGTCTCCCGACTAAAAATAAAGGCGATCAAGTTAGTAGGATTAAGTTCCCAAAACAGAACGATGTAGGATTCACCGGATCCCTTTCAAATGAAATCAAACGATGGAAGAAAATCACAATGAAAACTAGGAAAAGAACTTGCAGCGATTTATCCAAAAACCTTCCCAAATCATTTCAATGTCTTCCACCAAACCGTTACGTGGAAGAGGAAACACACAAAGAGAATTAGAGAAGTAGTGGAAATCGTTACCCAACAAAATAGTAATGTTTGAGGAGAGTCACACGCCACGGGTCCACCGGAGGTCCGGAGTCGCACCGCCATCGGAGGGAGAGATCGCAAGATCACCTTCTTCGGAACCTCACCGGAAGGTCGAGAGGGAAGGAGGTTGGTGAGCCCTGGGCTCAGACAGTCAGCAACGGTAAGGCGACGATCGGCGGGACCGAGGTAGGGGCGGCGGCTTAGTCGCACGACTCGTGCAACACCTGTAGGGTTTTGACCTTCGGGAAGAAAAAAAACTTAACCAGATTTTAGTGAAAACCTGTGGAGAACTGGGGCCGTTGGATTAAATCTAACGGTTAAAAAAAATTAAAGCAAAAAAAAGGATGCTGAAATTCGAACCCAGATCAAAAATATTTCTAGGCTAAAACTTTTACCACTCCACCAAATTAAAACTTCTAAATATTTCATATATTTATATATATTTATATATATATACGAGTGACAGTGCACGAGAGCCCTCCGTGCCACACTGGACAGTACACAGCTCGGGACGGCGGGCTTCGCCCGCCCCCTGACGGACGAATTAACCAATAAATTAAAAAATTCATTAAATATATTTAACGAATAATATATAAAGTTATTATAATATACATAATATATATGTACTCGAAATAATGAATTATATATTTTATAATAAATAATTATAGTATAATATGTTATATATATAATAAATGTCATTGAACTAAACATAAATATTTCTTTGGTTGGTTGGTTTGGGTCATTCTTCTTCTATTTGAGATCCCGGGATCAAAAATTGACATCCTTCAATTAAATTTTTTTTCAAATCTAATAAAAAACGAACGGTTAGGATCATTTGGAGGGGCCTCAACTGCTACACCGTGCAATCGCAACGGCTGCCCATATTCTTTTGTATATATAGTATAGATAGATATACAAGTGATAGGCACGGGACTTCGGCCCTGGGGGCATTCGGCGGGGGTGCGACAATCGGCGGGGTGCGACATTCGGCGGGGTGCGACATTCGCCGGGATGCGACATTCGCCGGTGGTGCGATATTTGTCGTGGGGACGACATTTATCGTGGGCGGCGACATTTGTCGTGGCGGCGACATTTGTCGTGAACAGTACCTGTCCCTATGGCCTCGCGCGCAGTACCCGCCCGCTCCCAGCGGACTCCGCCCGCTCCGACCCGCAACATATACATATGAGTACTCAAAATGACAGTAAAATAATATAAATCAAGAATACAAATTTTATTTTGTAAAACAAATTATATTTTAACGTTAAAACATTAATTATTCTCTTGCCATTCCTAACTAGAGACAATAGGTTTAGGGTATCTAGTGTTTTTATTTTTTGTATTTTAATATTGTAAAATTGTGTAATTACCTAAAAGATATTGTCTTTATAATATACTAATATAAAGTTTGGTATAATTGTGTCATTATGAATACAAATATAAGGGCAATATAAGGACATCAAACAATGTTTCACCAAAGAGTAGTTTTTGTATATTAGTAGAGATAATAAGCAAATATAACATAAAAATGTAAAATTTCACGTAAACTCGTAATCTATTGAAGTTTTCGCAAAGTTCAGGGTGGGCAGTTGACCACCCTGGACTCTATGTAGATCCGCCCCTACTTGAGCTCATCTAGTGTTGTTCATGAGCTCGCGAGCCGGCTCGCGAGCCGGCTCGCGAGCTTTTTATTTATGCATTTTAAAAAAGATAAAAACATATATAAAAATAAAGCACATGAGCTAAAAAGCTCGCGAGCTCGAAACTCGAGCTTGAGCTCGATAAGTTGGCATTGAGCTCGAGCTGAGATAAATGAGCTCGTCGAGCTTGAGCTCGAGCATGAAAATTTTGCCAAACTCAACTCGAGCTCGACTCGTTTGGACCGTTAGTACTGATGATGATTTAAAAGAGTGTGTAGATTTTAATAAGATAAGCTAGCCAGCTAGGGAAGGAAATATGGTAGTTGAATTTGAAAAAAAAAAAAAAACAATTGTTCTTAATTTTTTTTGTACCATTACTGTCTTATAATAACTTGTATTTATTTTGAAAAATGAGTAATTTACTTACGACCACTTTGAGAGGGCGGCCCGGGAGGTTGCTGGCCGACAACGCCAGAGGCGGGGGCGCCCGCGGTCGTGCGCTTGCCGTGCACATGCGTTAGCCGCCAGTTAGCGTGACGGCCAAGCATGAGCGGCCCGCACGTGGTGTTTTTGTGTGCTTGTTTTCGTCTCCTCATTCTGGGTGATTTTGGACCCTTCGAGTGAGCGTTGCTCGTTTGATCGGGTTTACTTGCTCGAGCGTTTATATCGAAGTTCTACCGATTTGACTCGGGAATCAATAGGGGGACCCATCACTATTTATGACGTCGTCATAATTTTTATAGGGAATTGGGGGTGCAAATAGCTCTCTCATCATGAACTCCACTAGCTTAGTGGGATCATGAGTTTGACTGCTGCACATGCGATCCCCGTGCACCGATCCCACTACACGACCATCCAAGCCACTGTCGCGACCGGCTGCTGGGACTAGCTTAGTGGGATCATGAGTTTGACTGCTGCACATGCGATCCCCGTGCACCGATCCCACTACACGACCATCCAAGCCACTGTCGCGACCGGCTGCTGGCGCCACCATCGTCGGTGTAGGGTGGCCCGCGCCCGGTCGGCCGCGTCGTAGCCGCTCCCCGCCCCGTGGCCGCGGGAATCCGCCCGCATGGGGCGGCCGCGCTGCAGCCGCCCCTCCCCATGGCCACCTCCCGCAGCCGCGGTCTCCTCCTCCTTCGCCAGCGGACATCCACCGCCAAGTTGGCGAATCTTTCATGGCGGGCCTTCCCAGTCGTCCGATCATTCTGCCACGATCGTCGTCATTTATTTCATGGGTAACCACCCACTAACCACCATAATTAGAGGGGTGTGTTATTTATTAAGTAATTGACTTGCATTTATTAAATATTATGCGCTTAATGACCGCTCAAAACTATGCTTAAAATTATGGCATTTGTGATTAAGGTGCGTGGATAGCCGCATAGCTACCGTAATCATTCATGGAGGCTATACAAAAAGTATCAGGTCTTCTCTTTTCTCACCTTTTTCCTCCCTGCTTTCGTCCTCCTCAGGCCAGAGCTTTAATGAATTCCTCCTACGAGCCACCGCCTCTCCTCCAAAAATCCGTCTAAGTCCACCGTAAGAAGCAAGTCCCAAGAACTGCTCAAAGAAGCCCTCTTGTACGCAACATTACTCTGCACGTTCTGCGACCGTGTTCGGCATCCGCACAGTGCCCAGAAGCATTAACCATAGCCAAAGGATACTAGCATCAAGTTTCGCGTGTGGCGGCCTGTCGCCCACCGAGTAAGTGTGAACTCTCTCTTATCCTCAATTGTAACGAGGAGCGGCCTGTCGCCCTTAATTCTGCAACAATTTGTAACCTAGAGCTCGTAGTTGAGTTTGACTTGCACATATCCAGTCACGTGATTTTTTACCCGATTGAGGGGGTTTTCCACATTAAAATCATTGTGCACTACTTTTGTTTTGTGACTGTGTGCGCACTTGACCGCTCTGCGGGCTAAGACAACCAAGTTTAGTCCAATCTATCAAAAGCGTTGAGTTGACCGTAACAACTATTAATAAGAGACAAGCAACCAGAGAGAAGAAAGAGCTCTGAGGTTTTCCGACGAGAATGTAAGAATTAGATTGTTCATTTGCTCTGAATTTTCTCTGGTCGCTCTCAAGTCTGCTCGCTCTCACCGCTCACGTGAACGCTTCAACAAGCACTGGAGAAGACATAGAAGAACGCTCTCGTGGATGTTATCGCGGAAGCTCCGTGGACTTAGACTTTTTTTCTTTTTTCTCTGCCTCTAAATTTTCTAAATAGAAAGATGGTCCGTCATCCTCCTGGGAACTCAAACATTTGTAACTACAAGGAATCTAGTGAATTTTAGTCCGACACAGATTCAACCATGTGGTTTTTCACCATTTCCGGATTTTTCACGCTTAAACTCTCTCTTTATTCTCAGGATCAGAGAAAAACAGAATAACCCGTAACAGTTTGGCGCCGTCTGCGGGAAAATGTTCTTAGCTCTATTACAAACCTCTGGATTTAGCGCTTGAATGGAACAAGCGCACCCAACCAACTGCAATGGCAAGGACTCCACAGTTGTGAGTCATATACGTGACAAACAACTCTTTATTGTGGGAGACATGTGCAGAAGCATCTGAGTCCACAATCCAGCTCCTATCATTGCATGAAAGTGCTGCAGTGACATCATCTCCTTTAATGATGACATCGTCCTCCTCTGTAGAGACGATGGCCATCGTATGCAGGTTCTTCCTCTCATTTGAGGACTTTTTCTTCTTTTTTTTGGTCATTCTTCAGAGTATATATAACAAAAGTTCTGAATATGATCCTTCTTGTGGTAGTAGTGACACTCCACATTGTGGTAGCTGGATCTGGATTTCTCTCTACTTTGGATCCTCTCGTTATTATTTCCTTTACTCTTGCTCATGCCTCTCCTCCCGGGCTCGATGTACAAGACATCAGCTCGTGAAGAAGAGCCTGAATGTCCTTTGTTGAAATCGAAAAATCGGTCCCTGAGGAGTTCGACTCTTGGGGAAGGGGTGATCGCACACTTACTTCTCTCCCCACGAGCCCAAATGACTAAGAAAAAGGACCAGGGACAGACCCAAGGCTCCAGCACGAAGGTCCAATCACACACCCGGAAGATTTTAGAGCGCTTCCCCTCCTTAGCCAAGTGCTAAAGCTAAGGTACCTCAGAAAGCGCTAGAAGACCAGACACAAGAAAACATGTCTTTCTGAGGTACCCCTTGGGTCCTATTTATAGGAAACGATGGTCTGCAAATATCCAACATTCACTGTTTTCGAGGACTATAGGCAGTCCAAAAGGGGTAACATGGTAAAAACACACCACAGCTGAGGGGAGAGCTGGCCTTGAGATAGCGCCCGCTCGGCAAGGACGGCGAGTACTGGAGCGGGAAAGCTTCACCCCACGCCGAGGTAAAAGGCGGTGAGGGTGCTCGCCCCACTCAATGCCACGGGAGAAGGCATTGAGTGAGCTCGCCTTTCTCAACGCCACAGGCCTGGCTCGCCTCACCTTGGGCCTAGGCGAGTTGGCTCTGAATCCTCTGATCGCGGGTGACGGGCGTACTGGCACTCGCCCGCCCCTTGGCTCCGGGCGCGCACGTACTCGGCCGGATCTGCTTGTCTGTTCCATTGACTTCCTTTCGTCGGGCTCAACTCCACGAACTCCGAGCTCGGCCCGACGATTGCCGAGCCCGTACTCGGCACACTGGGCTCGGCATGCTCCGCTGAACTCGCCTGGGCTCTGGGGGGGTCTAAGCCGGCCGGTTTGGGTCATGTTAGCCCACTCGCTGGATACGGGGTTGTACATAATCCCCGCTCTTTGCGAGGTTGGCACAAACTCGGAAAGAAACATCCAACCCCCTAGGATCCTACGAGTGCGACAGGAGCCAAAAGGAATCTCTTGGTGGGTCTCACCGATGGATATATATACATACCCAGCGTACCCGGCTGACCTCTGCCCTTCCCCTTACTTAAACCCTGCCGAGATGTCGCTCCCCAAAGAGGTCATGGAACGACTCGCGAAATCCTGCGAGGAAACCGCCCTTCGTGCTGCGGCCCTGACCAATCTGAATGTCCCGGCTCGCCGCCTCACTGAATTCGGCTCGGTCAAGAGGGCGAGGTCTTTTCCTCCCGAGGCCGAGCACATCTTCGCTAACTTGAAGAGCACCCTGGTTAATGGTTTCGGCTCCTCCGACCGTCCTGCTCTGGCCCCCGACGGTAGAGATTTTGTGGACCTCACCACCGAGCAAGACCATGGTGGCGAGATCTCAACGCCGAGGGTCGAGAATCTTCATGTCAATGCGCCTGAGCCATCCCCTGACCCACATCCGCAAGACTCGTTCCCTGCCGCCGAGACCATGGAGCTGGACTCGCGGAAGCTGGAGTCGCCGGCTCGCGCCCCTTCGCGACAACCCTCTTCTACTCCTGCGGCTATCGGGGAAGACGCCGAGCACTCATCCGCTCCCGATTCCCACCGAGATTCTGAAGGTAGGTCTTTGATCCCCTCAAATTGCGTCTTATTTCAACGACGCTCGCGCCTCCTACTCATTATCTTGACTATCTCGCGCAGGCCTTCCTGGTCGATCTGGGGCTGATGATTCAGCCGAACGGGCTGGCTACTCGCATCTTCCGTCGCCGCGTGCCTTAGACATTTTCCTGGACTCGAAAATGGATAGTCCCGAACGATTGAGGCGAAGCCAACTGGTCCTCAAAAAGTTAGTGCGCGAGCTCCACAAGTTGAAGAAAGATAATTCCAGGCTGCATGAGGAGTGCGCGCAGCTCGCGGGCGAGGCGAGGGTCAGCTCGGCATATGCTGCGACGTCTTCCTCCATACTTTTAGATGAGATCGATGAGAACTTGCGAGTGGTGAACAGGAACCTGGGGCAACTTCGTCAACTCTTCGCGCAGCGGCCGGTGATATCGGGACGACGAGAACGGGGTAATTAAGGACGGCTCCCTTGCGAGCCGACCGGTACTCACCCCTGCTGTTGCCTGGTCCGCGCGTGTGTTTTTAATTCTTCTTGTTCTGGACAATTTGCTTCATTTCTGCTAATAAACTGTGTAATTTTTCGTATGCGAGCGTATTTTATTTCTATTGAATATGTAACGGCGCGTGCCTTTTCGAATTCCTCATCCTAGGCTCGCCGAGGTCGGCGAGCAGAGAGCGGCGAGACGGAGTAAGCGAGCGGGGTTGGTCGGTCGCTTACGATTCTCCTTTCTTTTTTCTATAAATAGGGATCCTCACCTACCCCCTGGCTACGCCTTTATTGCTTTCTTATTTTCTCCCCTCCTTGCTTCCCTTGTCTTCTGCTCGTGCGCTTTCCTTCCCTCGGCGAGTATGGAAAAAGGACACCCTGATTCCGATGGTCGCGTCAAGTGCGCCCAGAACTTCGCCGACCATTGCTTCTTCGAGGGCAATACCACGGCGGACGAGCTCGCCGAGTTCGTGGCGGACTATATTCCCGCCAGCTTGGTGGACCGCCTCCCGGCGGAGCATGAGGCCATAAACTCCTTTTTCGAGGACGAGCTCGCCTTCCCCCTCTCACATTTCGAGGTGGGGTTGCGCCTGCTGCTCTGGCCTGAGGTCCGCCAGGTCCTCAAATATTATGGCGATGTGCCGACGGGTTTGTATGGAAGAGTCGGCGCCATAATATTTGAGGACCTGGCGGACCTCAGGCTAGAGCGGCAGGCGCAACCCCACCTCGAAATGTGAGATGGGTAAGGCGAGCTCGTCCTCGAAAAAGGATTTTATGGCCTCATGCTCCGCCGGGAGTCGAGCCACAAAGCCGGCGGGAATATAGTTCGCCACGATGGTGGGCGGTACACCTCTTCGCTTTTCTGCAGGGGCGAGAAGGGAATGTTGCCGAGGTCACCCCGAATGAAGACAATCTTCGACATTCTTCGGCGGCTCTTCCATAAAAATCCGTGAGGTCGCCAATAAGAACCACAACTGGATGTCTAAGATTGTGTTCATCCGGGGTAAACTCGGCAACATTCCCTTCTCGCCCCTGCAGAAAAGCGAAGAGGTGTACCACCCACCATCCGTGTCCGGCAACGATGCTGAGCTTCACAAGTTCTTCCTTTTACAAGGACTTTGAAGTCGCCTTCCTCCGACGCGGCCTCGGATCCATGCCTCCTGTCCTTCCTAGCGAAGGTATGTCTCGCCTACTTTCTTTTCGTCATGCTCGGCATGGTCGGTCAAAAACCCTTTTCTTCGGCTAAGTCTTTTTTACAGGGGAGCGATTGGTCCCGGTGAACCCTCCCTTCGCTGACTAGGGATTATTCTCGGACCCGATCGAGCGAGCTCGGGCTGCGGCCAAGGCATGCCGAGAAGAGAAGGCGAGAGGCAAGCCTTCCAGCAAAAGGCGGCTGGAGCTTGGGGGGCCGAACTCGCTCCACCGTCCCTCGGCCCTTAAGCAGAAAAAGGCGAGGGTGATCTCGCGAGGCCAGCCGCAGCAACCCTCGTCGCCTATCAGATTCATGAGGTCGCCGGAGGTTTTTTCTGACGAAGCCCCGACGAGCCCACTGAAGGAGGCGTCGTCCCCCCGCGGTAAGAAGCGTGGGTCCTCCTCCCCTCCCTCCGTGGAGGAGGTTGTTCCCTGCGATTCGGGCATTCCAAAGGACCACCCCCACTTCGGCAAGGGGGGAAGAAGCATGGACACGGCCGGTGAGCCGATGCTGAGCTGGGATGAGGGGGCCCACCGAGTCTCTGTCTCTACTCGCGCCCCCTCCTGGGGAGCTCGCCGGCCTCCTACGGTCCACGCATTCGCCCGCGGTTTTGGCCTGTACGACCGAGATGGCGTCGAGGCCTTTAAAAACATGACCCCTCGGCAGATAGGCCACGAGGGTCTGCAGGCCCATCTGCGGGCCTTCGAACTCCATCACATGATGGTTCGTCGCGGCTTTCAGCTCAGCCAGCTCCTGCAAAAGGCCGAACAAGAGCGCGACCTGGCGACGGAGAGAGCTGCCGACGCGGAGCGGCGGTTCAGCATTGCCGAGCACTTACTCAACGAAGCCTCGGGCGGGTTGGTAAGAATTGACCAACTCTCATTTTAACTTAGAAAAACATTTCACAAAGAATCTGACCTCTTTGCCTTTCAAGATGCCGAGTCTGCCAGGGTGCTACAGGCCCGTGCTAGTGAGCTGGAGGGCGAGGTCGCCCAGCTGCGGGTCCGCCTCGCTGATCAAGAGGCCAGTTCGCGTGAGCAGGAGACTCGCATTGCCGAGCAGGGAGCTCTTGCTGCTCGCTCAGCGGCCGAGGTGGAGGTGCTGAAGGAGCAGACCCGGGGTCTCCAAAGCGAGGTCCGTCGGCTGACGGAAGCCCTTTTCCCCCCGGATGGCGCCGAGCCCCCTTTTCCCTATAAGCGGCCTCGGGTTTTTGGCGAGGGGGAGGTCATGGAGCGACTGCGAGTCAACTCGATCGAGTTTGCCGAATGCCTCCTGGGCGCCATAAGGGGATCTGAGATCCTGGCGGAGGGCTGCGAGGGAGTGGCGGTCCGAGACCTTCTGCCAAGCCTATTTCCGCCATCTCCGCCTAGCGGGAAAGAGGAAAGCTTTGGCTCCCTTTTCGATGAGGCGAAGGACAAGGAGCCGCTGCTCGGAGGCGAGGAGGAGGACCATCCTTCGGGGGAGGAGGGCGAGAGCTGACCGGATCTCCTCCCCCACTTTCTGCATTCTTCTTGTAATATGTCCCCCCCCTTTTGTAATCTCGTCGAGGCGAGCCCCCCTTTTTGAAACTATAATGATAAAAAAAAATTCTATCTTCTTTTTACCTTCAGCGCTAGAATACACGTGAGTTAGGATTCGCGCTCGCCAAGGGGCCCTGAGCGTCGGCCACGGTCAGACTCGCGAGCACTCCGCTTGCCTGCGAGCCGCACCTCGCTCTCCTTTGTTGAAAATTCACAAGGAAACGCGTCTGGGGTCAGGCCGCCGCCGGTGCCCGCCTAAAATACCGAGAAGTACCCTTTGCCGAGCGGACCTTTGCGAGAACGGGCTCGCCTGGGAGGTGCACTCTTCTCTCAACCAGAGGTGAGATCAAAATTCCCTTAGCAGAAAACTAAGGGGGACAGGGCCCCCTGAGCTCGCCTTTCTGTCTGATGGGTTTGATTGTACATGCTTTCCTCATGTCAACTTTCAGGCCCAGCCCCCGGGTCGTAACAACGTCCATCGAGACCCCTGCCCTGCCAGCTTGGAGGGAGCCTGACAGCGGGAGAGTCAGGACCTATCCCCAGAGCGAGAAGACTTAGAATCATTTGCCTCTCCCGGGTGCTACCACCAGGCCAGTCAGCTAGATGGGAGCCTGAGGACGGGTGTTGAACATCCTCCGGGCTCAGCCTCAGGGTCATAATGACGTCCATCGAGACCCCTGCCCTGCCAGCTTGGAGGGAGCCTGACAGCGGGAGAATCGAGACCTAACCCCAGAGCGAGAAGACTTAGAATCATTTGCCTCTCCCGGGTGCTACCACCAGGCCAATCAGCTAGATGAGAGCCTGAGGGCGGTTGTTGAACATCCTCTGGGCTAAGACCTAGGGTCATAACGACGTTCATCGAGACCCCTGCCCTGCCAGCTTGGAGGGAGCCTGTCAGCGGGAGAATCGAGACCTAACCCCAGAGCGAGAATACTTAGAATCATTTGCCTCTCCCGGGTGCTACCACCAGGCCAGTCAGCTAGATGGGAGCCTGAGGGAGGGTGTTGAACATCCTCCGGGCTCAGCCCTAGGGTTATAATGACGTCAATCGAGACCCCTGCCCTGCCATCTTAGAGGGAGCCTGTCAGCGGGAGAATCGAGACCTAACCCCAGAGCGAGAAGACTTAGAATCATTTGCCTCTCCCGGGTGCTACCACCAGGCCAGTCAGCTAGATGGGAGCCTGAGGGCGGGTGTTGAACATCCTCCAAGCTCATCTTTAGGGTCATAACGACGTCCATCGAGACCCCTGCCCATCCAGCTTGGAGGGAGCCTGACAACGGGAGAATCGAGACCTAACCCCAGAGCGAGAAGACTTAGAATCATTTACCTCTCCCGGGTGCTACCACCAGGCCAGTCAGCTAGATGGGAGCCTGATGGTAGGTGTTGAACATCCTCCGGGCTCAGCCCCAGGGTCATAACGACGTCCATCGAGACCCTTGCCCTGCCAGCTTGGAGGGAGCCTGATAGCGGGAGAATCGAGACCTAACCCCAGAGCGAGAAGACTTAGAATCATTTGCCTCTACTGGGTGTTACCACCAGGCCAGTCAGCTAGATGGGAGCCTGAGGGCAGGTGTTGAACATCCTCCGGGCTCAGCCCCAGGGTCATAACGATGTCCATCGAGACCCCTGCCCTGCCAGATTGGAGGGAGCTTGTCAGCGGGAGAATCGAGACCTAACCCCAGAGCGAGAAGACTTAGAATCATTTGCCTCTCCCAGGTGCTACCACCATGCCAGTCAGCTAGATGGGAGCCTGAGGGTGGGTGTTGAACATCCTCCGGGCTCAGCCCCAGGGTCATAACGACGTCCATCGAGACCCCTGCCCTGCCAGCTTGGAGGGAGCCTAACAGCGGGAGAATCGAGACCTAACCCCAGAGCGAGAAGACTTAGAATCATTTCTTGAGGGCTTATGATATTATGCTATGAAAGTTTCGTAAAATCTCATGTCATCATTACGATTATCAAGCAAAAAGGGCTCAAATGAATGGAACAAATTGTATTGAAAAAGTGAAGTACATACAAATATTCAAGGATAGAAGCGTTTCAGGTCGTCGTCGCTCCAGGTGTAGCTCAGGGTATCGCCCTCCACATTTTGGAGGCGATACCCTCCCGATCTTAGTGCCTCTTTTACGATGTATGGCCCCTCCAAGTTTGGATAGAGCTTGCCCACGGCAGCCGATCTTCCTGCCGCATCTACCTTCTTTAGGACCAGGTCACCTTCCACAAATTGCTTGACCCGAACATGTTTGTCAAAATACTTATCCATCCTCCGCTTGACTTCCTCTTGCCGAACAGCTGATAGGTCGCACAATTCTTCTATCAGGTCCAAGGAGAGCCGTTGTTCCTCCTCGTTTTCAACTCTACACTCCTCTCTTCCAGCTTCCGCCTCAGCGACCCTGGGAGTATGGACCTCGAGTTCGATGGGAAGCACCGCCTCGCTTCCATGAGATAGTTTGAAGGGTGTCTCCCCCATGGCGGTATTAGGGGTAGTTCTCAGGGCCCAAAGAACGGAGGGGAGCTGCTCCACCCAACTCCCTTTCAAATTTTCAACCTTCTTTTTCAGGAGGTTCACGATAACCTTGTTGGCCGCTTCCACCTGCCCGTTGCTTCTTGGGTGATGAACAGAGGCAAACCTAAGGTCAATCCTGAGCTCTCCACAGAATTTGATGAATTCATTGCTAGTGAACTGCGGTCCGTTGTCAGTGACGATGTCTTGGGGAATCCCATGCCTACAGATGATTTCCCCCCATACAAAGTTTCGGATGATCTGCGAGGTCACCTTGGCCAATGCCTTCACCTCCATCCATTTGGAGAAATAGTCAATCATCACCAACAAGAATCTTCTTTGCCCGCTCGCCTGGGGGAAGGGCCCTACCAGATCCATTCCCCAAATTGCGAAGGGCCAGGGGGCTGTGATACTTTTAAGTCGCTGAGCCGGTTGCAGTTGGAGGGGGGCGAATAGTTGGCACAAATGACATTTTCTGGCAAATTCGAAGGCATCACGCCCCAGGGTAGGCCAGAAGTAGCCCTGCCTGATGATTCTCCCCTCCAGGGTCTGACCCCCTGAGTGACTCCCACACTCCCCGGAGTGGACCTCTTCCAGAATCCTCGGCACCTCCCCCTCAGCCACACAACGATCCAGCAGCCCTGAGAGAGTCTTTCAGTAAAGTTGTCCGTCGCGCAAGAGGTAGTATGTTGACTTGTACTTGAGTTTCTTTCTGTCCATCCCTTCTGGATACTCTCCAGTGGACAAAAAGGTGGTGAAGGGGTCCATCCATGTGGGTCGTTGATCTATCTCCATCAACTCTCCCTCCTCCAAGGATGGGTGGAAGAGGTCTGTGATGGTGCCCCCCACCCGAGGGCCGTGCTTGGCAAGATGGTCGACCTGTTCATTTTCCTCCTGCGGCACATGTTGAATGGAGAAGGTTTGGAACCCCCCAATGATTCCCTTGACCTTGGCCAGGTACCGCTGCAGGGTAGGCTCCCTTACTTCAAACTCCCCGTTGACCTGGGAGGCTACCACTATGGAGTCAGTGAGGACCTTTACATCAAGCACTCCTAGCTCTCTGGCCAGGAGCAGCCCTGCGATCACTGCCTCGTACACGGCCTGATTGTTGGTTATGGAAAAATGTATCACCACTGTCTGTTCAATCCTGGTCCCTTGGGGGCTTTCCAAGACGACCCCGACCCCCAAGGAGTGCTTCCCTGACGCCCCATCAACCATCACTTTCCAAGGGACGGGATAAGTGAGTTCGTCCTCTGCTACCACGACCACATAGTCAGCCAGGAAGTCAGTCATTGCTTGCACCTTGATTGCGAGTCGGGGGACAAAGGAGATGTCGAACTCGCTCAATTCTACCGACCACTTGGCGAGTCTCCCTGAGTGCTCCACCCCCTCGAAGATGTTGCGGAGGGGGTGGTCAGTTACCACCTGGATGGAGTGTGCCTGGAAGTAGGGCCTGAGTATCCGGGCCGAGATGATTAGGGCGAAGGCCAATTTTTCTAAGATGGGGTAACGGAGTTTCGCCTTCCTCAGAACCCTACTTACGTAATAGATAGGCAGTTGCTTCTTGCCTTCTTTCCTGACCAGAATCGAACTGATAGCCTCGGCCCCAACCCCTAAATACAGTAATAAGTCCTCTCCTTCCTTGGTCCCTTGAAGGAGTGGGGGCTAGGGAGGTGTTTCTTTAGTTCCTGGAATGCCTTCTCGCACTCCTCGGACCATTCAAACTTCTTCCCCCCCCCCCCCCTCAACGCTCTGAAGAAAGGGGAGCACTTTTCTCCAGCCCTGGAGAGAAACCTGCTAAGCCCGACCAGCCTCCACGTCAGCCGTTGGACATCCTTGGCGTTCCGGGGAGCCCCTAGCTCCATTATTGTCTTGACTTTATCAGGGTTTGGTTCTACTCCCACGGGAGTGAGCATATGTCCCAGGAATTTTCCCTTGCTGGTCCCGAAGACACACTTCAGGGGGTTCAACCTCATCTTGTATTCACGCAGGGTGCCAAAGGTCTCCAACAGATCCCGGAGGTGAGAGTCGACCTCCCTACTCTTTATCATCAAGTCATCCACGTATACTTCCAGGTTCCTCCCCTTCTGTCCCTGGAATACACGGTCCATCATCTTCTGGTATGTTGCCCCTGCATTTTTCAACCCAAAAAGCATCATCTTGAAGCAGTAGCATCCATCTCCTGTGATGAATGAGACATCCTTTATATCAGGAGGGTGCATCCTGATCTGATGATAACCTAAAAAGGCATCTAAAAAACTCATTACAGAAAAACCAACGGCTGAGTCTACCAGTGCGTCAATTCTAGGCAAGGGGTAACAATCTTTCGGGCATGATTTATTAAGAAGTGAAAAGTCTACACACATCCTCCACCGGCCGTCCCCTTTTTTTACCATTATAACATTTGAGACCCAGCTGGGGTATTGGATTTCGGAAATAAAGCCGGCCTTGAGGAGCTTGGCGACTTCCTCCCTGATTGGTTCGGCCAGCTTGTCCGTGACGAACCTCCTCTTCTGTTGGATGGGGCGAGCCTCCGGGTCCAGGTTGAGGCGGTGGCATACGACGTCAATATCGATCTCAGGCATCTCGGTCGCGCTCCAGGCGAAGACGTCCACATTCTTCTGGATGCACTCCAGCATCCTGTCTTGATCCTCCGGGGTCAACCCCCTGCTGATGCGGACCTTCTCCACCCTGCCATCCTGGGTAAGAACTTCCATATCTACCACTTCCTCGGCGGCCTTCAACCGGGACTGCTCCTCCCATTCAGCAATATCTTCCCCTCTTGGAGCAAGGACCTCCCCTCCTTCCACGACCATCGCCTCGACCGGCTCCTCATGGAGTACCTCCTCGCGGGCCTCCCCCTTCATCCCTTCTTTCTCCCTGATTTCTTCTCCGACCTCCTGCCCATCCACCTCTTCCATCCTCCTCCCCATTTCCTCGGCCTCCTCCTGCCAAGAAATGGAGTTTATCGCCGTCACGTAACATTCTCGAGCCGCCTTGGGGTCACCGCGGACTCGGACCTGGATCCCCTCCACGTTGAACTTAAGGCATTGATAGAAGGAGGAGGGGACGCAGTGGAAGGCGCTGATTAGGGGCCGTCCAAAAATGGCGTTGTAGCTGCTGGGGGTCTCTACTATAACGAATCGGCAGTTCCTGGACTGCCCCCCTAAGCGTACATGGAGACCTACTCCCCCTTCTACTTCTTTCCTCTCCCCCAAAAAACCGAAGAGAGACCCATCGGAGGCCAGCACCCTCTTGGTTTCTACCTGCATGGCGTCGAAGGGCTTCTTGAAGATGATGTTGATGGAGCTCCCGTTGTCAATGAGGATCCGAGAGACCGTGAAATTCTCGATGGCCGTCTGGATGACTAGCGCATCGCAGAAGGGGTCCTCATGACCCGGCATGTCCTCCCTTGAGAAAGTGATCCTCTCCTCTGGGGGTGGGATCTGGGATGTGGAGTCGATGCTCCTTCGGTACATGGTGCGGAGGCTCGCTTTCCGGGAAGCTTCGACCCCCACCCCCATGGATCACTCTGATCCCTCCTCAGGTCCCTACATCAGCCCGATCTTCGCAATGGTCCCCCTCCGCCTGAGGCCGGACTTCCTCAATCCGCACTTCCTGGCGGTTCTGCTGTTGTTGCTGCTGCTCCCTGTTTCCCCGTATCTCGAGGAACTCCGGGCAAGTGATCGTCATGTGCCCCTCCTCTTGATGGTAGTCACATTATGAGAGGACTTAGCGCAACCACTCGCACCAAAAGCCCGGACTGATGGAGGACGGCGCAACTAATCTTTATATCAAAGGTCCTTGGGCGGATCCACGGGGCAGCCAGTTAAGCCATTACCGCATAGCACCGCAGCGCGGGGGAGATTCCGGACCGCAGCCCCAACAATCCCCCCCCCCCCCCGGAAACGACCCCAGGGTTTCGAACCCGCGACCCCCTCTGATACCACTTGAGAGGACTTAGCGCAACCACTCGCACCAAAAGCCCGGACTAATGGAGGACGGCACAACTAATCTTTATATCAAAGGTCCTCGGGCGGATCCACGGGGCAGCAAGTTAAGCCATTACCGTATAGCACCGCAGCGCGGGGGCGATTCCGGACCGCAGCCCCAACACAGTAGGGCAGGTCTATCCTGACCTCCCTCCTCCTCCTTGGTTGTCCTCTCCTTCTCCCCCCCAGGGCGATAGCCATGGCTTCCTCCTGATCGGGAAGGGGAGGTCTCTGACCCTGCCTCCCCTAGGGGTAAAACTGGTCGCGCCCACCTTGGCGATTATCTCCTTCCTGATAACCACTTCGTGGCCCTTGATCCTGCCACTCCGGCCTCCAACCCAACCGGTTGTTCGGTTCCTGACGCCCCCACCTGGGCTGCTGCTGCTGCTCTCTCTGCCGAGGCTCGGCCCTTCTCTCCTCCTGGGCTCGGCCACCCCTTGGCTTCTCCTCCTCTACGGCCCACTTGGCCAACCTCCGGGCAAACTATGGGTGTGTTGCCTCCATATCGGCCTCCCTTGCCGCCCTTTCCAGGAGCGCCTCAAAAGATACTGGAGGCATCCTCTTCAACTCCATGGCGAAGAACCCGGGCTGGAGACCTAGGGTGAAGGCCACCATCATGGTGTGCCCTGGCATCTCTTGCACCTGGGACAGTTCCTCCTGAAACCTGTCTAGGTAACTTCACAGGGTCTCCCCTGCTCCTTGATTAATACGGAACAAGGACTCGACCTCCCTCTTCCTCTTCTTGGAGGTGGTGAACCTCAACATGAACCCCCGACGCAGGTCCTCGAAGCAATAGATGGAGCCGGCTGGGAGCTGATGAAACCACTCTCTCGCTTTCTCCCTGAGGGTGATGGCGAAGAGCCTGCACTTGAAGCCACCCGACATTTGTCGGATCGAGACCACGTCCTCAAACCACTGGACGTGCTGGACCGGATCTCCCTTCCCTGAGTAATAGGACATCTCAGGCTCTCGGAACCCCTCTGGAACTGGGGCAGAAGAAACGAACTCGCTGAAGGGGCTTCCTCCCTCAGCTGGGCGAGTTGGGAACTCCCTCCCCACTGTCTCGCCGAAGTGGTACTAGCCTGCCGAGCCCGGGAAAAGGACTCGCCCCCTCGGCTCGCCCTCCCCCTCGCTCGCGACTTCCTTCCAAGCTCGCCTGATGGGCGTGTCGTTGCCCAGTGCTGAGTCGGCGACCACGGGAACTACCGACGTCGTGCTCTCGGCTCGCATGCCTAGAGCGACCCTGACAAGTCCGAGCACTTCCTCTCTGAGCTCCGCGGACATCCCTGTCGCTGGGGGAGGGGGTGGCGAGTTCGCCCTGCCTGAACCTTGCCCTTCATCTCTTGCCATCAGACTTGTGGAAGATTTTCTGTGCTAACCACGCTCACCGCACCAAAATTTTGAAGCCAAAAAATCGGTCCCTGAGGAGTTCGACCCTTAGGGAAGGGGTGATCGCACACTTACTTCTCTCCTCATGAGCCCAAATGACTAAGAAAAAGGACCAGGTACAGACCCAAGGCTCCAGCACGGAGGTCCCACAACACACCCGAAAGATCTTAGAGCGCTTCCCCTCCTTAGTCAAGTGTTGAAGCTAAGATACCTCAGAAAATGCTAGAAGACCAGACACAAGAAAACGTGTCTTTCTGAGGTACCCCTTGGGTCCTATTTATAGGAAAATACGGTCTGCAAATATCCAACCTTCACTGTTTTCGAGGACTATAGGCAGTCCAAAGGGGGTAACATGGTAAAAACACACCACAGCTGAGGGGCGAGCTGGCCTTGAGATAGCGCCCACTCAGCAAGGGAGGCGAGTACTGAAGTGGGAAAGCTTCACCCCACGCCGAGGTAAAAGGCGGTGAGGGTGCTCGCCCCACTCAATGCCACGGGAGAAGGCGTTGAGTGAGCTCGCCTTTCTCAACGCCACAGGCCTGGCTCGCCTCACCTTGGGCCTGGGCGAGTTGGCTCTGAATCCTCTGCTCGCGGGTGACGGGCGTACTGACACTCGCCTGCCCCTTGGCTCCGGGAGCGCACGTACTCGGCCGGATCTGCTCGCCCGTTCCATTGACTTCCTTTCGTCAGGTTCAACTCCACGAACTCCGAGCTCGGCCCGACGATTGTCGAGCCCGTACTCGGCACGCTGGGCTCGGCATGCTCCGCTGAACTCGCCTGGGGCTCTGTGGCAGTCTGAGCCGGCCGGTTTGGCTCCTGTTAGCTCACTCGCACGATACGGGGTTGTACAACCTTGAAACTTTTTTCCTACCTCCTCATTCAGGATGTCACTTTTGACAATCTTCATAGTAATAATTCCACCAGGAGACGAGTTGATTAGAGAAACTTTAACTATCTCCCAAAAGTCTAAAAAAGACTTCAACAACCACAATGCAGTGACCTGGTTCTCGAAGGTCGCCTTCATAGCGGTGAGTTGATCAATAATACCTTGGAATTCGTTTACATGCATAATCCAAGATGGTTGAGCTATCTCTATACTTGAACTCTCCAAACTTCTTAAGTAAATATAACTTGTTGATGCCCGTACTTTTGGCATACAAGGTCTTGAGAGTTTTCCAAAGGATCTTCGCATCAACGATGCTCGCAATGTGATTATAGACATTTGGCATCTACGAACTGTCTAGCGAATCCACATAGCTTTCGGTACTGCACCTTTCACTTATTTTGATCCGTGTCTTTAGGCATCTCCTCAAAGATAGGTGCATGTCAGCCTTTCACATAAATGAGATCCTCCATCAGTAAGTGTCACAGGTGATAGTTTGCGCCTTTTAGTTTCATCATTTACTCGGAGCCTGAACCAGATGTAAACTTCATCGTGCTCTGTCACTGATTAGACTGACCTTAGTTCTTTGAGCCAACTATTTCAAAGAAAGGAATTAATCAAAGAGGATGGAGAGTGGACCAATGGTCGTCACCTACCGCACCTGATCACTAACCCGAAATATCCAATCGACTCATCTCGAATCTCAGACAGGTCAGCCCGATAACTGTTCTGATAATGAACCTGTTATGATACCACTTGTTAGGCTAGAGAGCACGCAAGCCCGATCAAAGCACCTGCAAATTAGTTCAAGCAAGTACCTGCACAACTGCTTAGCGACATGCTGATGCACAACCAAAACCCAACACAAAATAACAACAATAAAAGTGACACGAAGATTTAACGTGGAAACCCAATATGGTGAAAACTACGGGACGATCGAAGTCCAACCCGGAAAGTCGTCACTAAAATGTATAAAACAATAGACAATTACAAGGCTTCTCTCCTCGATCCTTATAGGATCTTCACCAGTTTTATACTACACAATACAATAAATAGTAACAGAAAAAGAGCAAGTTATCGATAGTGGCGAACGAGATGGATTACACAAATCCCCTCCAAGATGGCTCTTTGAATCCTTGCCCAAATCTGCTCTACATCCAATCTGTGTAGGCGAAGTACTCCTCATCAAACGTCATACAACGACGTGCGAAAGCTCCCCCAAACTAAGGTGATTGCCAAAATCTCTCCCAAACTAAGGCGTCTGAAAGCTCCCCCCCCCCCCCAAAAAAAATAATGTACCAGTTGTTGACTTGCTTTACCTCTCTT
Organism: Platanthera zijinensis; assembly: GCA_039513925.1. Lineage (NCBI taxonomy): Eukaryota > Viridiplantae > Streptophyta > Magnoliopsida > Asparagales > Orchidaceae > Platanthera > Platanthera zijinensis. Next base: position 25,343,067 of record CM077087.1, on the reverse strand, counting down.
CCTTCATGCTTATTTATAAGGCCAAAATCAATAAGGTAGAGGTGGTAGATGACATGTACATGAAACTTCACTCGATCAAAAACACATCATTTGACATGAAGTTTCCTTTAGATAATTTCCTTGAATCTTATTTTAAGAGCATATATTTATTTCCAGATCAAAGACGCCTAATCTTTTTCATAATTATCATGAAACTCTTGCTTGAAAAGCATTGTTAAAGTTGGTTAGCATCTTTCACACTTAGGAGAAAATTATCTTAACACTTCACTTGATGGAAGGGGAGATCTGCAACTTCACTGAGCACACGCGACTCTTTGTTGATCAATTCATAAAAAATCGTCGGATAGACAGAGCCACCTCTCACCTCTCTGGCATAAGCCAGAGCGAGGGGAAACGCTCAATGAGTTCTTCCGCCACTTTGGTTCCAAGGTGCGACAAATACTGGGAGTCGAGTCTGAACTCCTCCGTGGTGTCTTTCTCGGAGGGCTCCACCCAAGCAGATTCTACTCCGTTCTCATGCTAGAGATAGTACCAAGCTATGATTACTGGGTCAGGGTGAAGATCGGGTCAGATGAGGCTACCGAGGCACACTAGCAGTTCGAGGGAACCTCCAAGCTGAAGAGGGAGCAAGAGTCCGCTCCACCAGCACCCAGGAGGAACAACGACCGCCGCAACAAGTGCCGCATTCTGGGGCGGACCCACCTTGGGGCGAGGGTGGGCGGCCGCCCACACTCATTTCTTTTTTTAAAAAATTTAATAATATTTGTCACGGTTTAAACCGTGACAAATACTCTATTTTTTTTTAAAATAACAGTATTAGCCACGATTTAAACCGTGATCAATACCCTATTTTTAAAAAATTTCATATATTAGTCATGACTTAAACTATAAACTGTGGTTAATACCTATTACCTTTTTAAAAAAATTAATTGTATTAGCTACTATTAAATCGTGGCTAATACCCTATTGTTCGAAAAAAAATAGTTTTTTGCGTGGTTTAATAGTATGAATCAAACGCTTTTTTAAGTCCGCCCACACTGGAAAAAGTCTCTACATCCGCCACTGGCTGCAGGGTTCCATTTTTTTAACAGGTCTGCATGTTGTACACTTCAACCCAACTCCGCACACGGAGCGCGGTCCACGTGCAGGAAGTTGTTGAGGTGTGGGATGAACTCACAACCTCCTGGATAGAGAGACTCAAAGTCCACCTCCTAAATTATTAACTTTAATTAAAACGTAAATGAGTCTAAATCATACCATAAACCATTAAATTTTTAACATTTATATGAAATCACAAACTATTTTTATTTTAAACTTGACTTTAAAAAAAAATTAAACAAAACATTAACCTAAGGCGTATGTTAATGCTGCTGGGCCATTTTCATGAGCTATCGTGATCAACTGATCAAAGAGACATATTCCATGTGGCATATATCGTGATCAGCTTGCTTGGGCCAGGCATTCAGCCTAAAAGGGGGCCTTGTACGTACCCTTGTAAGCCCACAAGGTTTTTGTTGGGCCTAGACTTGGCCTGCCCAGGTCCGGCATAACCAGACATTTATCAGACCGTGTCCAAGCAAGGTTTCTAGGCCTATGTTTTTTGGACATGAGTCACACGACTAATTTATAATCTTTGTGATCTCAAATTACTTCCGTATCCTCAAATTATTTTGAAAAGATAAAATATCACATTATTGTACTAAAATATGGCATATATTAGAAGGTAATATTTAGGGCGCTCTTATGCGCATTTGTGCACATCAATATTATGTGAATTTTGCCTGAAGGAGTTGGCCCTAGAAAGATTTGGTCATGAATCTCCATTGCTATAACTTTGACCTAAAACCAGGGTGGTGGTGGAACTCCCATTCATGGTGACGGTGAAACTCCCATTCATTAGAGTTTAACATTGCATATAGTCTCGCAATCTTGCCCTATGGCTTCACACCCTTCTACCCCGTCGTCCAAGCATCGTGGAAAGAACTCGAACACAATGAAAAGTGCTGAGAAGCGTGGCAGCGGCTAGCGCACGAGCAAGAAATCGCCTTTGGTTGTGTTCACCCATGGTAGCAGGGCTCTGTCTACATCAGAGTGCATGAGCCGGTTTCTATCCAACTATGTTTTCTGTTTTACAATTCTGAGAAAAAAGAGCTTTATTTGATTATCACAGTGCTAGTTTTGCTTTTTGGCCTCATTACGAGCTCGAGCAGGAAGGGAGTTGCAATCAGCCAAAACTTCTTCAACACCGGCGCCTCCGTAGTCCATACAACACCCACTGCGGATCGACCAGACGATCAGACTTGATGAGCACGGCGACAATGGCTATTTCTGAGCCGCTTGGCCTCAATCTTCCGGCTCCAGCGGGTGAGTTGGAAAAGAAGCAAGAGTGTGGGGCCTGTGGGCTGCATGGGTATGCACATGGGTTTATGTTGGGCAAATTGGGACATAAAAATAATGATATTTATTTTGTGATTATGATGAGCACAAAATCAGAAGCAGTGAGCACAAAGCAAGAAGTGATGTGCACATAAAAACATTATATATTTATTAATGTTGTTTATATTGACATCTCACATATTGATATTTGCAACCTTAAAAAAGTCAAAATAATAGCAAATAGTCAAAATCCCCCCACTCTATAATAGCAGCCCCGTCCTTTGCCCTTCCACTGCTCTTCATCGTCGCATTTCCGCCTCTAATTTCTGCATCTCCATCTCCTCTTCATCCGATTCCTTCGTCCCGCAGTTTTCTTCCTCAGCCTGCTCCTCCACCGGAATTTTTCGCCGCCTGCAGAGCCGAAACCCCGCTTTCTCGGTCCCAAACCCTACACAAATTCCTGGTATTGCCGGCGCCGCCGCCCGACCGCCCTTCTTCCTCGATTCCAGGCAGAGGTGAAGCCGCCGCCGCCGCCCGATTGCGCTTCTTCCCTGACTGCCAAACTGCCAAAGACAGAATGACAGATCTACCTGATGGTGAAGGCTAGCTGGGGTGGATGACCGATCAAGTAACATGGCATAATAGTGCCCGGTTATGTAACATGGTATATTGAAACTTTTCAAGAAATCCGATCATCTAAGGTCGGAAAGAGTATGGTGTTAATCATGAAATTAATATATTTTCAAAACATTAAATTTTGGGCTGTTAATATAGTTTTGTTAGGCTTCTATTATCTATAGACTATCAATAGTCATATGCGGGCTGTCAAAATAAATGCCCATAAATAATTGTATGAAAATATTTTTTTAAAATAAATAACTAGTTAACTAGAGAATCTAATAGATTCCATTATTTTCTCAGATTGTCAAAAAAAAAAAAAAGTTGCGGTTGCCCAGAGTAAGAAAAACATAAGTAGACAAACAATAAAATATGATGGAAGAGACGAGAGCATGATCTAAACATGAAATCCTAACGGCCAGCCAAAATAGAATGAGAATAATATAAAAAGCATGTTGAAAACAGCTTATAAACGTGTACTCCAGCTCCGACTCAACTGCTTTGCCGAAAAGAAAAGGAAAACCTAAACAAAACTTCAAATTGCATTAATAAAAACACCGGCAAACCAAAAGCTCTAACAAAGCTTCGATTACAGAGATACACTACTACAGTCCCACAAATATATTGCAGACAAACATGACCTATATACATACAGTTCTTAAAAAATTCACCTTTAAAAAAAAAAAATTACCGGCAAACTTCTCGGCACTAATCCCCAAATACTGTGGAATTAAGTGTCGCTCAGCCAGCAATTCATTCTCAGACAACCCGTAGACTCGCAAGCCCGGCGGAGGGGGCAGCAGTGGACGAAGCTTCCAGTGTCATCTGCCTGGCACGGTCTCCGGCAGGGAGACGCAGGGGACGGTGCGGGAGGTCGGGGAGGGCGGCGACGGCAGGGACATCCAGGCTGTTGAAGAAAGGGTCCCGAAGGAGCTCGGCGGCGGAGGGGCGGGCGTGGGGCGCGCCAAGGCAGCGCTGGATGAAGTCGTAGAATTCGGGGTCGCGGACGCGGCTCAGGGCGGCCGGCGGAATGCCGCTGGTCACCTTGCGGTAGATCTTCGCCACCGAGTCGCACTCGCTGTAGGGGATTTCGAGCGTCACCATTTCCAGCACGCACATGCCGAACGAATAAATGTCCACTTGCTCCGTGTAGTTTTCCTCGTAGAGCTCCGGCGCCATGAACTCCGGCGTTCCCAGAATAGAGTGCGCCGCGTGGCTTTTGCCTACGACAGCCGCAAGTCCCAAATCACCGATCTTAACCTGCAACCGAAATTAGTCCACGAGCTCTCATTTCAAAACAAAATTAGTCTTTTATTATTTTAATTATATAAATCAAGTATATATACACTCTTTCGTAGATTTTGATTGAAAGAAATTGATTTTGATCCAAAATCAAAAACTAAAAGATTTTAGTTTTGAACCAAACTTAATTCTCTTTTTTATTTGCAGGATGATTTTCGGGCACTGATTTTTTTTCATTTTTATTCAGAAATAATTAACAACTTTAAATCAGGAAAAATATATAAATTAGCTAAAATGACAATTATTATCACATAATGCCTACAAAATAGTAATCATTATTTTAAGAAAGAAAAAATGGGATTTACCCTCAAACCAGATAAGTTATGGAGGAAAACCAATTCCCTCTACAAAAACAAACAAACGCTTGTAAATGAAATTTAATTCCCAAAATCAATTCTCCTACAAATCTTAAGGAGAGCGCAAAGGAAATATTTGAAGTATTTTCATAAAAGAATAGTTATTAACGAATAGAAATAGAAGCTGGACGCGAATAAAAATGCAGTTTGCAAAAAAAGGATTTCTTTAATTTCAGAAATGTTAAAACATCAACAACATTGATTTCACCTCGTATTAGGCGATTATTTATTACTTAAAATGACAACATGGTAAATGGAAAGTCAGCTTTTATTAATTGACCCGTAAAATACGAACTTTATTCCGTTGGAAACAGTCGGGAATTTTATTCCACTCCCACCGAAAAAGTCTAACAAATCCCGAGAGAATCATTAAAAAAAATTAAAAATATATACCAGACCCTGAATCGAATTTAAAATAGTATTTAACAATCAAAGATTAGGAAGATGAAAGGTGCATGTATTTGAATTTAATTCCGGTGATAATAACAGAACATCAAAAAATACGCAGGATTTTTAAAAATGAAGAATTCAATGAATATGGGAAAGGTGGTGAGGGGAGAAAAACAGATTCGAGATATACCATGCCAGAGTTTCCGTTCATGAAGATGTTGCTGCAGTTGAGATCGCGATGAATGACGCAGGGATCGTGGTTGTGAAGGTATTCAAGGCCGGTGAGAATCTGCCTGCTCCACTTCTTCAAGGCCTTCAGCGACACATGGCGATGCTTTTTGCGGTATTCACGGAGATTGCCGGAGGTACAAACCTCCGTGATGAAATTGAGAGTGCCGGCGTCGTTGTCGGTCCAGACGTTGTAGAGGGCGATGATATTCTCCTGCCGGAGGGAACGAAGAAGCCAGACCTCTGAGAAAAGGCGATCCAGCATCTGCTCGTCCTCGCTGAAGCATCGCAGCCGGACTTGATTCCAAGCGACCTCAATCCCCTCCTCCTGATCGAACCCTCTGTAAACCTTCTTGGTAGCTCCGGTGCCAAGAAGATCCCCATATCGCCCATATCTCCCCGTCGGATCCACCTCCACGAATGGCTCCGCATCCTTATCGGACGGATCTGGATTGACGCAGGGCATCCTCCTTGATCGGTGTCGCCGACGAAACCCTAGACATTTCCGATCCCCAAATTACAAATCAATTCGAATTACAGATCGGAAAAGATCACCGCGCACGAAATACCTTGAACAGAGAGCTCGCCCTTGAAGGGAGCGAGAAGTCGATGCGTTCGAGATTATCAAATGAAAACGGAGGCGGCGCAGATTACGAGAAAATAAGCAGTCCTCGATTCTTTTAGGTGCTGGTGCTTATCCGTCATCGTTTCTCTTCAAAGAGAATCCTAGATCGGTAAAAAAAAAAATTAGGGTTTACTTTAGATCATTGAATCGAGAAGGGAACAACATATAACAAGAAAATTGTAAAGAAATCAGAATCAAAATTATTACCAGAAGATGATTCGGAGATGCTCTGCTGCGAATCGGAGAAAGAAAATCAACCGGCAGCGGGAATTTTAAAGAACGGCTCGATGTCGAAACGATTGAGAGGGAAGGAAGAAGAAGGGATCGATTCTTATTTATAGCCCGGACTTTAACCGACGTTTAGTTTCGTAACTAGCTGAAAAGTTTGCCGTCTCCGTTACATTTCCATCCTACGCATCGGCCGCATAATATGGTCTTCTCTTCCGCATGCGATGTTATCAAATTCTACCGTCCGATTAATATCCAACGATTGCTATTTTTTTGCTCGCATGCGGCATTATTGAGACTACGAGATGGATCTGGCCGTTTGTTGATTTTGATATGCTCGATGTACCGCCGGCGCCCAGATTGCCGGAATGTAGATTATATATTAAATGCTTAACGGCGAAGGTGGCGTTCAACTGCTGAGATGCGGTTCATAATGACCGTCCGATGGACTGGGCGTCTCTAGCTTGTTTAAAGCTTCGCCGTTGGATACTAGGATAGGTAAAGCGTGGGGGTTCAATTACGCTTCTACAAGATTTGGTCAAAAAATCGTGTTTAAATCTGAACCGTTGAAAACAGTGATCCGCGTGGACCGGAGATGATTGGTCCGTGCCCGTTATTTAGTATTAACATAAGCAAGCATTTAATTCGGCTAATTTCCCGCGATAATACAAGCCGGGAATCTTCGCGAGCTTGGTGCTAGCTATCTCATCCCAATAGTTTGTGCAAATAAATATATAAAATTGACTACGCCAATGTTTATTTAACGATTCAAAATAGTGTATGCCCCGATCCAGTGATTTTTGCGTCCCATCAACAGGAAAGGCGACGGTAAAGTGCAGGTAATGTATTTTACTATAAAGTGTTGACAATCATCGGTCCGTGTGATGTCCGCACATATTTTAAAATGTTTTGAGATGTGTCCGCTTTGAGATGTGTCCGCTTTGAGATGTGTGCAAGCATCCTTGCTGACAGTTGATGCTTGCACTTTACCGTAAAATACACTCATATACTTGATCCCCCGTACCTCTAATCATTGTTTATATCATGATCATTCAGATTTATTGAGATTATTGCTAGATAAATTCAAGACATCCATCCAAAAACAAGCCCAATATTTTCAATATTACACACATTGTTATGGTTATACACTTGTCAACAAATGCTGAAGCCTGAGCTTCTAATGAATTCATTTGAACTGAACTAGGCCTAGGCTTCGTTTGTCAGGTTGTTTTTTTTTTTTTTTTTGCTCTGATGAGTTAAGACAAAAACAATATTATTGTGGAATCATCAGGCGATCATGCACATGGCACGACCGCCACCACCCTGTTAGAGCCATCGTAAATTTTTCTTTTCAGAATTTTGTATGTAAAAAAATCATGTTTTCCGATTACCCATGAGCTCTAATTTTCAATCTTCTTTTTTGATGTCTCGTTGGTGTTGCGGCCAACTCAATCTTTTTGGTAGACTGGATTAAATTAGGCCGTCTTAGTCCATGCAACAGTCGAGCACGCAAACAGTCATAGAAAATAGAAAGCTGACAAGGCAATCTTTTAACGTGAAAAATTCATAGATTGGGTGAAAAAGTGAAAAATCACGTAATCAGATCTGTGCCAATCAAACTTTCGCTATTTATTGTCGTGTTACAAGGCTTTTGAGAGAAGCAAGGTCAACAGACTGCTACTCATTACAATTATTAGAGAGAGAGTACTGGGCTCGGAGGGTGACATATCACTTCTCACAGAGCTAATTCTTTTTCTTGCTACAATAGAGAGTTTCACACTTTGGATGCTTTGAATACTTTGAATGCTTTAAAGTCTTTAACTATTGCTTGGAAGCGGGAACAACTTATTTGATTTGTCCTAATTTCGGCAGTTGGGAAGCTTAGGCGGCGCGTTCTGCGCGCCTTATCTTTTGCGGATTGTCTCTTGTTGTGTTTAGAGGAGTCTGGAACGTTGATCTTGTCAGTTACTGGTATGTTTGTTCCTGAGTTGAGAGCGTTAAGCGCTTATAGAAATCCTGGGGGCGAAGTGCACGGCGGCGCACTTAGAGCGGTGCGCACAAGAGGGAGCACGCACAAGGAGGAATGTGCGTACAACGGGATGTGAACATGTAAGAAGAGAGACGCGTGCAAGGGGGATCACGCGCAAGGAGGAACGTGCGCACGGAGGGACGTGAACACATTGGAGGAAAGACACACGCAAAGGGGGAATGCATGCAAGGAGGAACATGCGTACGGGGGAATGTACGCACTTAGGAGGAGAGATGCACGTAAGGGGGAGCGCGCACAAGGGGAACGCACGCACGAAAGAATGTACACACTTAGGAGGAGAGACGCGCACAAACGGGGGAGCGCGCGTTGGGGGAAACGTGTGCACGAAGGGACGTACGCACTTAGAAGGAGAAATGCACGCAATGGGGGGAGGGCGCGCAAGGGGAACGTGTACACAGAGGAGGGTGCGCAGTTTGGAAGAGAGACGCGCGCAAGAGGGAGCGCACGCAAGAGGAAACAAGTGCACAGAGAGATGTGCACACTTAGGAGGAGAGACACAGGCAAGGGGATCGCGCACAAGGGGGAATGTGCACACGAAAGTACGAACGCATTTAGGAGGAGAGATGCGTGCAAGGGGGAGCGAGTGCAAGGGGGAACGTGCGCTCGGAGGGGCGTGCACAGTTAGGAGAGACACGGGGGGGGGGGGGCGCGCAAGGGAGAACGTACGCACGGAGGGGCGTGCCCGCGAATGGGCGTGCGCACTTAGAAGGAGAGACACGCGCAAAAAGTGGGAGCGCGCACAAGAAAGAATGTGCACAAAGAGGGATGCACGCACATTATACGAGGAGATAATGAGAAACTGTAGCATAAATAGGTGAGGAGGGAGAAAATCTATATGAGGAGTGAGAGGAGAGAGAAAATTCATAAGAGAAATTCTGGGCGGAGAAAAGGGTTGTTATGATGGTTACACGGTTATCCGCAGTCCATAACCACCATATATTTTTATTGTACACCGATTTCATGACATATTATGCGCATACTACTATGTTAATTTTATTAAATGCATACCGGTTCTAGTTTTGGCAACGCACTTTCCTCACTACGGGAGGTCATGCGGGCATTTACGTGGATGGTTACCCACGTAATCGATGACGACGAACACAGGAATGTGATCAGGCAGTGGAGAATAGTTGACGGCCAAGAATCCGGCCGTCGGGGGCCGACCGGCGACGGAATCCGATCAGTGGCTAAGGCTGGCCGAACGGAGGAGGCGAGGGGAAGGAGGCCAGTGACAGTGAACGCGGTGTCGGGAGGTGATGGTGGCGGCGAATGTGGAAGAGAGGGCCGGCGACGGTGGAGGCCGTGGAAGAGAGGGAAGACGACAACGACATATGTGGAAGAAAAGGGAGACAATGGCGTTCAAGAAAGAAATGGACGACAGCGACGACGTTCGAGGGGGAGAGGGGTGGCTGCCCCCATGGAAAAGAAGGGGGAGGAGCTGCTTGGATCCAGGCAGCGTGGGAGCCGCTCGATCCAGGCGTCCAGAGAAACCAGGCCGCCATCCCTCTATTGGAAAAAACTTGTCGCTACTCGGATCTGGGCGGTCAGGAGGTCGCCCGTTCCGAGCAGCCAGAGGGTGGGGCGGAGGCGCCTGTCCTCTACATCGGGAAAGGCTGCTGCCCAGAACTCGGCAGCCACGAAGCCACCTAATTCGGGCGGCTAAAGGGCAGGGCGGCTCCCCGCCCTTTACAGCAGAGAGGACCGCTTGGATCCAGGCAGCCAGGGCGAAGGCGGCGGAAATGCCGCTCTCTCCCAGCAAAAGAGGTTGCACGTTGCGTGCGGCCAGATGTCGCACAGTGTGCGCGACCAGATGTCGCGCGCGGGCATGCATGACATAGGGCCACATACAGGCGCCACATGCAGGCTCGCGTGGTCCCACTCTGCTCGCAGGCGCGTGGCCCCGGGCCACACCAGTCTCTCTCGCGATCAGGTGGGGCAACGCACGCACTTGCGCGCTGCCTGAAGTCTTTCGCTTGGGGGAGTGTGCTTGCGTGGCTTTGTGATCGTGTATTGGTGCTTGTGGAAGGCGGGCGTGTGCGCGGGTGCGGTCGACGCTAGTTGGACCACGACTTGACCGGATCGGGTACAGGAAACCTCATCATATGCCTCCAAATTTTCAGAGATTATTTTCTTAGAAAACGAGCCCAAAAAATTCCTCGAAGCAACTTTTTGAATGTTTCCTTGATCGGGCGAGTGATCGCAAGTCTGCGCAGTTATGTGCTTGTTGCTCTGCTTAGGCGCTAGAAAACGCGGGCTTGTCACATGCTGATGTGCATGTTTAGGGTGTAGCAAAATGCAGAGGAGGTATAGTGTACGCAAGGTGTTTACTTGGATTTAATGCGCATGGCGCAATATACGAGATGTGTGTTATGTGTGTGTGTGTATGCAGGACGCAATTTCTGTTATGCGGTTCACACACCTACTCGCCACCGCGCGCATATGCATGCACAGTCCAGTCTCCGTTCGCCTCCTTCCCGCTGACTTTCTCTGCCACCTTGCAACATACCTTGGCACGTGCATCATCTCCGGTCATCCCCGTCGGTGCCTCTTCGTTCGTCATCACAAAAAAACAGACTAGTAAAAATCATCGCTCTTCCCATGCTCCGACTCTAAGCATGCACCTAGAATTTTGGGGGCATATGATGAGGTCAAGATAAAATATATAAGGAAATTGGGGTGTCGATTACCCATTGCCCATGTTACCAACTAATCATGGTTGGATCATAGGGCTAACCACCGTGCACACGATCGGAACGCCCAATCCATGTGCGCCCCACACACGTGATCTAACTACACACAACACCCGAGAAACTGCCCGCAGCCGGACGGCTGCTGCCCCCACCCCCACAAGAAGTTGTCACCGCCCCCGCTAGGGGCTGCCGGCCCCGGCCCCGCTAGGGGCGACCGCCGCCACCCCTCAAGGGGCGGCGACCCCCCCCCCCCCCCCCCCCCCCCCCCCCGTTAAGAGCGGTCTTCACCGCCCCCGTAAAGAGCGGTCGTCGCCGCCCCCGCAAGGGGCGATCGCCGCCGCCCTCGAAAGGAGCGGCCGGTGCCGCACCCACAAGGGGCAGCCACCGCCGCCATAAGAGGCGGCCTTCTCCTCTTCCGTTAGGAGCGACCGACACTGGCCCCATCCTTGTTAGGTGCGGCTGGCGCCACTCCTCAAGAGGCAGCTACTGTTGACCCCGCAATGGGCGTTCGTCACCGCCCCTACTAGGGGAGGCCACCGCCATCCCCGTTAGGGGCGGTCGGTCGGCCACATGTGAGCCATCAATGGGGGCCCCTTTCCATCGTCTGATCATCCCGTCGCGATCATCGTCGTCCGTTACGCTGATAACCACACACGTAACCACTCACTAATCACCATATTTAGTGAGAAATTTAATTTATTTAATTAACGGTTTGCAAATAAGAAATATCATGTCAAAAATATATATTGGAAACTATGCAAAATGTGGTCATCACCCAGTAATTTGAGTGATTATGGTGTGCGGATAGCCGCATAACCACCGTAACCACCTTTTGGAGCTTATAAAAGGACCTCAGGACTACTCTCATTTCTAACTTTTTGTCATCTCAGTTTTCTTCTTCCGTAGGTTAGAGCTCTGCCGAAATCCTCATACGAGCCTTCTCCTCCCATCGAGCCACCCGAAAATTCGTCTAAATCCACAACGATTCGAGGAAGAAGAAAATCGCCGGCCAACCACTCGAAGAAATCTCCTACGTGCGCAGCATTCCGCAAATCTCCGCTAACGCATCTCCGCACTCCTAGCAGTCGTGTTGTCGTGCTCAACATCCGAGCGGCATTCAAGACCAGCCATCACAGCCAGAAAGTGATAGAAAGCGTGCTTGGTGTGAGGAGGCCTGTCGCCCATCAGTGCACCTGCAATCTCTCTCACCTCCAAGTTGAGGAGCGGTCTGTCGCCCTTGATTCTCTTGATAATCTATAAACTGACGTCAATAGTGAAGTTTGACCGATACCGTTTTAATCACGTGATTTTTTTATCTAGTTGGGGGATTTTTCCACGTTAAAATCGTTTTGTATTTACTATTTTTCAGTGACTGTGTGCACGCTTGACCGCTCCACGGACTAAGACGCTCTAGTTTAATCTGTTTTTTTTTAGGAGGATTAAGTTGACTACAACAGTGATATTAGATTTGATGAAAAAAATATTCGAAACAAAAGTGCGGAGCTATTGTAAAATCCACCACATTCATAAGCTTTTCGGAAATAGCTCATGAAGTTAGTGCGTATTCTCTGTTAGGGGAAATTTTTTAAAACTTGGGATCTTCTTTATTCAGTTTGGATAAGAAAGAAAGTTTTAATTCTCAAGTTTTATGCGTGATACTTAATGGGGAGCTGAAAATGTATTTTAGCTTCACATAGTCATTTTTGATGTGTCTATAACATTTTATTTTTTAAAAGGATAATTTGTTTGCAAATATTTGATAAATAATGACTTTCCAAAAAAATATCCAACACAATAAATTTTAAGCTTATAAACAAACAAAGACGTAATCTTGAAAAGAAGATATTTATGTGATGAATAGTTAATAAAGATTTTGAATATGGTTTTCTCAGGGATAATAATGTGCAACGAATGCGACACATTAAACTCCATAACGGGTGCGGTTATAATCTAGGCACACCTGTATGGATCCGAACCGGTCACAGGTGCAGCTCAATATTCACCCAAGGAATAATGTGAATATTCTGATAAGGAATTAAGGATTCGGTGATAAAGAAATATATTACATGCGAGAAAATGCTGATGACTGCTCTGCCATTAGCTTTCCCGTCACAAGGAAACCCTTAAAAGCTACACGTCACTCTTTATCACATGTGTCCAGAATGAATCACATCATTCACACTTATTTTATTTTTTTTAAAGGAAAACAAATCCTAGTGCCCTTCTTTTTGGGATAAAAAATTAAAAAGAAAACTATTTTTATTACCGCATCTTAAATGTGTGCAAGATTTTTTTTTATATGCAGCTCATAAATTGATATTTGTACAGGTTTTGAACATTCACAACTAAATGCAATTAAAAAATTTCTACCAATTTGGATTTCTAAATTGATCCCGGCGAGGCTAGGGCTGATATCGAGTTCAGCACGAGGGATTTTGGCTTGACTCGAAATCAAAATGTGACTCGAACTCGGCTCAAAATTGACTCGATTCCAAGTCAGCTTGAAATCGAATCGAGTCGGTTTCTAAATTGAGCAATTTTCTTTTTTTTTTCCTAATTGACTCAAAATTAAATTGGACAACCTATAAATTTAGCAAATGAAACACTTAAAGTCATTATTCTTTTTAATTAGATTTAAATTTTATTATTTTTAATTTTAAAATAAGAATATATTAATAAATACATAATAATATTAATTAATTCGAGTTGATTCGAATCATGTTTCGAACTATTCAGGACTGACTCGAAATTAAATTCGAGTCAAATTGAGTCGAATCAATTTTAACCGATTAATAATATGTTGGCGAGGGTAACATGTGCCAAGGGCATAGGTTTCTCTCGATCGCCTACTAATATGAAGGCTTTGTTTGGCATGGAGTTTTTGCTCCGGCGAGTCTGGATAAATAACGACATTGCCAGAGACTGTCACCAAGAAAAAAACAGATGTTTTGAGTATAAAAGTGATTAGGTAAAGTCAGACGTTCACAAACGACAATTCATAACCACAGTGTTCACAAGCGCCACTGCCACGCACGCCAAAGAGTGCCGAAGTCACCAAACCCATCAAATTTATAGGAGGGGCCACTCTCCTTCCCCTTAATCCCAGCCCTCTCTTTGCCATCCACCTATGAACTTAAGAACAGAGTGACAGTTTGTTATGGAAAGATTCAAAATCTCTAGATCAATAATTGTCATACAAAACGCAATACAGACTCTAAATTCTGTATACAAAGTAACACATATTTGCCTTGAAGAAACATATAATGCACAATGCATTGAAAACAAAAGGTTTAATCAAACTTCTAATTGGCAACTCTCTTTTAAAGGCCATGTGATTGATGCGGTTAGGAGCAAAAGCGAGTCAAGCACGTCAAAAAATGAAATTTCGAGCCATCGAGACGGCTAAACTCAATTTACAGCCTTACGTCCGACAGAGGCGAGGCAGAACTCCTAATTTTGTGCTCGGAAGACGATAAATTTATCGTCTTTGTATGTTCTTTGATTAAAAGGAAAACAAAGAGATTAGAAAGGATAACAAACAATATACGATTGAATTTCCAATAAAATAGCAAATGTAGCATAAAAATAAAATTAATTATATAAAAAAAAAAATTTTCTTCCAATACCTATAAGTAGGTAGAGGACAAACAGCAGGAGGAACAGTAGTTATGCAAAAGATGGACTTTTTGCTCACGATTCCTCCCACCACCGATTTTCTACTGAAAGGGATCTACCAACTGCTCTGCTGCAGTGACTCCGCCTTTAGACCAAGCGGAGTCTGAGAAAAAAAATAGAAATTTATTTTACTTAAACATTAAAATGAAAATTTGAGGGGAAGCATACTTGAATTCAAGTTGGGTGAATCGTTGCGGCCACAAAATCTTTCAAATCTACAAGACCCTGACGAAGAAGGCATGCATATTGAACGAGAGTGAACTCGCGTCTTGTAACCCGTAGATCATAACATATTTATATTAACACCCGCATGCGATCATTTTAAGATTAAGCTCGTCATATAAACTTAAAATGATGATCATTATCGACAAATAATTATGAATCGTTCATACGTAATCGACCTAATTAATTAAATCACATAAATTGCGTCGATATTATTGATAGCTCAATAGCAAACATAATTAACATAATTTCTAACACATATATCTAAGCAATCAATCATAGTCATGCCCCAAAATCCAAAGGTCAAAGCACCTGCACTGCACCGCGCTCGATTTATATAAGTTCAAAGCTGCATCACACTGAAACTACACTGTGTGGTTTAAAAATCAGTGTGATTTGTGTGATGCTAATGATTTGTGTGATTTGAGATTTTTTATTCTCACCCCTAAAAGTTACATATCCACACAAGTTTTTTGTCGTGCTATATCTCCCAATAGCTAACTCATGTTTCTCAATAAGACTACAAATTTTACAGACAAAGCAACAGTAGGGCCCCAATCTCCTCATAGTTGTCATCATCTATTTCCACTTCATGGTCATGAAAGTTCTCAATGTGGTTCTCATCTTATGCAAAATTATGACCTTGCTAACCGTAGTTAATGAATGAAATTGGTTGGACAAGTTGCGAAAAGGAAGGATGCGAACTACGATATTTTGTTCGTCCCCGTCGCGGCGGTCCAAAACCCGCCCGTACTTTCATATTAAGGCAGGGCCCTGTTGGAATTGTCTTGTGTTCACTAGTTACTTTGTTACAATTCAGTTAGTTTTATTTTCAATTCAGATGGGTCTCATTTCTACAGCTCTCTATATATATGAGAGAGTAAACTTGGAAGTTTGTAAGCTTTTCCCTTTTTTGTTTCATTGTAAACATTACATATGTGTCATTCAATTAGCTGAGGCTCTCTCTGCTTCTGCTTACAGTTTTATTTCCTTGTTCTTGTTTCATGGTCTTAGCCTTTATCTTTGTGATATCCACCGCTTAACATGGTATCAGGGGCCGGCGATTCTGTTGAATTCACCTCTCAACACCGATCCACAGCGTCATCAATTCCACCAACATTGTTTCTTCAAAATTCCGATTCTCCTGGCATGGCCCTCGTCAACCATGTTTTACTTGGAACCGTTAACTACATTCTATGGAAGAGATCCATGGAAACACTTTCTCATGCGAAAACAAATTAGGATTTGTGGATGGCACCTTTACGAAGTCATTGATCCTCATTTATCCTAATGGGAACAAGTGAATAATATGGTCATTTCTTGGTTACTCAATGTTGCCTCCAAAGTCATTGGCAAATTTATTCTTCATGGCATTACCGTTGCGATTATGTGGTCCAATCTCTTTTGTCGATTCGCCAACAACACTGGCCCCTGGATCTATGGGCTTCGGAAGGCAATTTCTACTTGCAATCAGGATTCTCTCAGTATTGAACTCTATTATACCAAGATCTGGTTTGAAGGTCCACTAGAATTATACAAGCTCCACAACGGCAAAAGGATTACATATGTTCTTAATTCAACCAGAACAACATTTAGATAGTGGAAAATGTCTTTACCCTTTATCAAATTACATATCTCACAAAAATCTATCAGCTCAAAATATTAAATTTGCCTTCCACAATATGACAGTTGAAGAGCCACTACATTACAGTCAAGCAAACCAAGATCCACATTGGAGGGAAGCAATGTCCTTAGAGATACAAGCTTTAGAAGAAAACCAAACCCGGTACATTATAGTTGTAAATGAATCTATACAATCAAATGTTGAAATTGGTGAAGTGAAAGTGGGGGTGATCGGCAGTCCGGGCGACCTGGGCGGACTGACCGCGCGGACTGGCTCTTGTCCGGCGGGTAGTTGGGTGGCGACCTGGGTAGCAAGCTGCGGGCTGGCTTTGCGGACTGCGCGGACTGGTCGTGTCCGACAGTGGGTTAGAGCTCTGCAAGGAAGTGTGCGCGGGCTGCGCGGTCTGGGCTTGGAGCTGGCGGACTGGACTTTGTATCCGCCGAGCTCGCGCCTTCTTGTCTTGCTCTTGTGGAGTTGGTTTCCTCAGTTTCCGCTGTGACTGGGCTTGTGCCAGTGGTCGCGGACTGCGCGAGATGAATTCGGTTTCCGCAGTATCCGCTGTGACCGGGCGGGTTGCCTGTGGATGCGGTCTGGTGCTTGCGGGTTGGCGGGTTGGTTGACCTTTATCGAGCGGACTCGGCGAGATGGCATTGCTAGTTGCGACCAAGGGGCGGTGTCTCTATCTTATAGGGTGGTGACCGCACTCCTCACCCGGCCTATAAATAGGACCCCCCGGCACCTCATTTGGTAGCAGAGTGAACAGTAAGTTGGGCTTGAGTGTTGGCTGCGGACTCGATTTTCTGTATCCGCGCGGACTGTTTGCTTAACCGGTTTCTGTGTGCAGGTGGCGCGGCTAGCAGTGTCAAACCAGGAGTTTGGTTCTGACCGCTGGAGTTAGCGGGCTGCATTGGCGGTTACCAGCATCAGCTTTATCTCAAGTTTCTTCTCTGTCCGCGCGACCTCGCGGTCTCGGCGGATAGGCGGCTTGTTCTTCTGTTCAGCAGCAGTTAGGTGAATAACGGGTTGTCCGCGCGACCTCGCGGTCTTCGCGGACTCCTTGTTGTTGTTCGGCTTCAACAGTTTGGCGGGGTGTGAACTGGGCGAGCTCGGCGGTTTTGGCGGTCTCGGCGGTTTTGGCGGTCTCGGCGGTTTTGGCGGTCTCGGCGGTCTCAGTGTTCTATCCGCCCGGCTTGTTTTTTTTCTGCTTTTTCATACTGGCGAAATCATGTCTCGCCACGTATGCCTCGCCTTGTAAAGAAGTTGAATAAAATTTTGATCTGCTTGCTTCTGTCTGTGTGTTTGGTTATCTAAGTTGCTTCCTACTTTCCGCGGTTCAAGTTGTGATCTGGGTAGTGCCGAAGATATTAATTTGGTGTTTGGGCTACCTTGTTGATCAACTTGAGAAAATTCAACATCAAATACAACTCCGATGGATCAATAGAACGGTATAAAACACATTTGGTGGCAAAAGGTTTCACACAAATCGAAGCCCTAGATTACTAAGAAACTTTGGACCCGTGGTTAAAATGACTACAGTTAGAGTCATGATTGCCATAGCAGCATCACGGGGATGGACTCTACCACAACTCGACGTAAATGATGAAAAACAGGAAACAAAAATGCAAGTAGAAAGAAAAACGTGGGAGATAAACTCAGGGAAGTTTCTTCATTCATTCATTCAGATTTTTTTTTATTCTACTTTCTTAGCGTTCATACAACATTCTTATATAGAGAAAAATGCATTAATTAATTCTTGTTATCAGGAACTTAGGAAAGGTGCAGGATAATGCTTCGACTTCTGGCTGCATTTAAGACTTTGGCTGCTTCTCCTTCTTCCTGGTAGTTGAGATGCTTGGAAACTGTAACTGGCTATTGCTCTTCTTCTCTTTGTCTCTTGCATTAAGTACCTCAACACCCCCCCTTAATGCTGAGACCAAAAGTTTTCTCAGATCCATGAAAGTTTGCACCGGCAGAGGTTTTGTAAAGATGTCTGCAAGCTGTTTGTTGGATTGACAGTAGGCAAGCTCGATCTGATTTTCTTCTACCAGGTCCTTCAGAAAGTGATAACGAAGATCGATATGTTTGGTGCGGCTGTGGAATATAGGATTCTTAGCAATTCCAATGGCTGTTGTGTTGTCACACCAAATTTTAATTTCCTTTTCTTCCTTCTTTAGCCGGAGATCGCTGAGTAGTCGTCTTAGCCATACACCTTCACATGCTGCTGCGCAAACTGCCACATATTCTGCTTCTGCCGTCGAGAGGGCTACAGATTTTTGCTTCCGTGATGACCAGGATATAACTTTGCTTCCAATCATGAATACATGTCTACTGGTGCTCTTCCTATCTTCTGAATCTCCCCCCAGTCACTGTCTGAGAAGCCGACTAAATCTGTGGAACTCTCTTCTTGGTAGTTCAGTCCAAAATCAACTGTCCCCTTTAGGTAACGAAGGACTCGTTTGGCTGCCGTCATGTGCTCTGGACTTGGCTTGGACAGAAATCGGGATAGAATTGATACGGCATTCTCTATGTCCGGCCTCGTGTTGGTGATGTAGATAAGTGAACCCACCAGACTTCTGTATTCTGCTTCTATAGCTGAAGTTGGCTCTTCATTCTTTACTAACTTTGCTCCAGTTGTCATTGGAGTTGGGGCTGGATTACAATCTTTCATACCATACTTCTCTATTACTTGCTCTATGTATTTCCTTTGATTGATGAAAATTCTTCCTGGATTTTGATACAATGATGAAAAACAGGAAACAAAAATGCAAGTAGAAAGAAAAACATGGGAGATAAACTCAGGGAAGTTTCTTCATTCATTCATTCAGATTTTTTTTTATTCTACTTTCTTAGCGTTCATACAACATTCTTATATAGAGAAAAATGCATTAATTAATTCTTGTTATCAGGCACTTAGGAAAGGTGCAGGATAATGCTTCGACTTCTGGCTGCATTTAAGACTTTGGCTGCTTCTCCTTCTTCCTGGTAGTTGAGATGCTTGGAAACTGTAACTGGCTATTGCTCTTCTTCTCTTTATCTCTTGCATTAAGTACCTCAACAATAAATAGTGCATTCTTACATGGAGACCTGTTGGAGGAGGTTTATATGAAAATACCATCAGGTTTTGTTATCTCAGGAAACTATAATAGGTCTGTTTGCAAATAAACAAAATCTTTGTATGGATTAAAACATATTTCATGTCAATGGTTTGCCAAATTCTCGTCAACCATAGAAACTTTTGGTTTCATACTAATAGGTACCCCCTAATTTATGGAGATTTATCATAACTCCCGCACACCGGATCGTAACTACCGCACACCGGATCGTAACTCCCGCACACCGGATCGTAACTCTCGCACACCGGATCGTAACTCCCGCACACCGGATCGTAACTCCCGCACACCGGATCGCAACTCCCGCACACCGGATCGTAACTCCCGCACACCGGATCGTAACTCCTGCACACCGGATCGTAACTCCCGCACACCGGATCGCAATTCCCGCACACCGGATCGCGTAACCACCGCGCGGCAAATCGCAACCGCCGCCACCGCCTTTACGGGCGGCCGGCGGCCGACCACCCATGGCCTGTCGCCACCCCTCCCGCAGCCGACCGCCTCCCTTTGTGGTCGGCGGCCTTGGCCGGCCGCCCGAGGCCGGCCGGCCCCGTACGGCCGGCGGCCGCGGCCGGCCACCCGAGGCTGGCCGCCCCTGTCACAACCCGCATTTTCTCCGTATAAAATAATACGTCAGAGCCATAGAAAACGCGTGTCGTGATGCCACGTCAAGTAGGGGACAACTGCAGACATTCAGGCAACCCTGACCTAACACTTATCTTTATGAAAAGATTCAGAATTTGGTTTTTAAAACATTATTTTATTAGGGTGAGCTGACCGTGTCCCACGATCTGGTGGATCAACTAGTCCACGAATTTAAAAAGTATAGATTTTACAGCGGAAAAACATTAGATTAATTCATTTATTATCCTATATGAAAATAAAACTCAGCACAAGATGCAATGAATATGTGACTTCTAGATTTATATAAGTAGTGAAAACTGTGTTTTTTTTATAACCCTTAAAATATTGATTTGATCTTTTGAAAAGCAAGCTAAAAAGTCATGTAAAAATGCAGTTTTATTTTATATTAAAATATCTAACATGTTGACGCAAGAATTGCGCCTTCCAATTAACGGGGTGTTCGATCTCACAAGCTAAGGGTGAAGGAAGAAGGGTTGCGGGGATAGAGGAGAGGCTTGCTCGAGCAGAGGAGAAGCTTGCTCAAGCAGAGAGGAAGCTTGATTGAGCAGAGGAGAAACTCGGTCAGGAACTGTCGATCAGACAGCTACTTTGGCGGTTAGCTTTGCATGTTGATGCCGAGAGAGGAGAGAATAAGAGAGGAGGCCGCTAGCAGCGGCAACAGCAGACTTCGCCCGCCGCGGCTTGAATGCCACTCTTGCGACGGGCTTTTCCTTTAATCAAGTAGAGTTACAACTTGCTATTGCACCATTACAAAGAAAGAGCAGTAAAGGGTACAATGGGGGAAGCTGGCGGCTGAGGAAGGAGATGCCAGAAACTAAGTAAAAGAGGCTGCGGAGAACTGGAGAACTGAGGCTGAAGATGCTGCTGAAGCTGCCTGCTGAAGCTGCCTGCTGATGGCAGAAAAAACTAAGTCCCCAGACCTTGACGACCTGGGAGACCTGGAAATCGGAGGCTGCGCAAGCTGCTTGAGGGCAGATAAAGCTAAGTCCACAGCTCTTGACGACCTGGGCGGACTGGAGATTTGAGTCCGCCGACCTTGCTTGATCAAGCTGTGACGGACTGGAAAACTGAGTCCGCAGCCTTTGATTAAGGTTGCAGTTCTCCTCCCGCCGATGCAGAATGAGAGGTCTTGGGGGGTATTTATAGGCCCGGAGAGAATCTGGTCCAGTGACGTCATCCTTGACGACCTCGGCGACCTTGGCGGACTGAGCAACCTGAGGAGCAGGCAGACGGACCCCGAGCAGGCAACTCTGGGCTGATTGGGGGGACTCCAGGAGGAGTCCTCCCTTGCCGGAGCGGAGGCCGCCCCCTAGCGGACGGCCTGGGCGGACTCCGGGGGGAGTCCGCCCGGCAGGCGAGGCCGCCCCCTAGCGGGCGGCCTGGGCGGACTCCGGGGGGAGTCCGCCCGGCAGGCGAGGCCGCCCCTAGCGGCGGCCTGGGCGGACTCGGGTGAGTCCGCCCAGCAGGCGAGGCCGCCCCTAGCGGCGGCCTGGGCGGACTCGGGTGAGTCTGCCCGGCAGGCGAGGCCGCCCCTAGCGGCGGCCTGGGCGGACGCAGGTGAGTCTGCCCAGCAGGCGAGGCCGCCCCTAGCGGCGGCCTAGGCGGACTCGGGTGAGTCCGCCCGGCAGGCGAGTCCGCCCCTAGCGGCGGCCTGGGCGGACTCGGGTGAGTCCGCCCGGAAGGCGAGGCCGCCCCTAGCGGCGGCCTGGGCGGACTCGGGTGAGTCCGCCCGGCAGGCGAGGCCGCCCCTAGCGGCGGCCTGGGCGGACGCAGGTGAGTCCGCCCGGCAGTCGAGGCCGCCCCTAGCGGCGGCCTGGGCGGACTCGGGTGAGTCCGCCCGGAAGGCGAGGCCGCCCATAGCGGCGGCCTGGGCGGACTCAGGTGAGTCCGCCCGGCAGGCGAGGCCGCCCCCGGCGGGCGGCCCGCGAAGGCCAGCGGAGGCCGCCCCTGGCGGGCGGCTGGCGGAGCATCCAACCTTGGGCGATTTTGGACCCGGCAGTCCGTCTTGCGCGGACATGGTGGACATCATGGGTAACCTGCTCCTTGCGGGTGGGAACCTGTATAGAAAAGCAGAAAAAGGGGCATCTTGGAGAGGATTGCTCATTTTGGGGTTAACATAACATGCATCCTAACATAAAACATTCCCAGAGAACAAGTACTAAGCTAAAAGTAAGTAAAACAGCACAACTAGCAAGTAGTCTATCACAGAAAGTCTAAAACTATGAGCGTCAACAGCTGACACGAACCCATAGAAAATCTATGAAGTCTAACAAAAGTCTACCTCAACACCTCGAGGTGAAACCAAAAGCGGTGGCAGCAACCCGCAACACCTGCAGCACTACCCTGTCAGCTAACTCTGCTCCTGCCTTGGACCTGGGGTATTCAAAAGAAGAACACCTCAGAAAGCAAGCTACAAGCGGTGCAAGAGTAAAAAGAAAGCTAACAAACCTCGAAACGAGCGAGGTAAAACAAACAGCTGCAAAAGGAGTCAGAAACATGGTATAGAAAATCAAAACAGGAAATCTAACAAGTTAAGAAAACTAAGCTAAAACAGCCTGCTCAAACTATCACATCTACTATCAGAGTTCTACTTTATTCTTTTTTTTCGGTATTCTAGTTATTCAGTATTTTAAATTGAGACAAATCGACTCATCGGGACAGAGTGCTGTGCCGGGGGAGTGGGTCCACTACGTGCATAAACCCAGCCTAAAGGCATTATGCCGAGGGAGAAACCCCAACACACGCAGTCCTACAGCTAAGGTAACATGCCGGGGATGAAAATCCACCACGCGCACAGACTTTCGCCCTAAGGCACTGTGCCGTGGGAGAAATCCCAACGCGCACAGACCATTTCAAGCTTTCTTCATTTCATAAATTTGTGCCGTGGGAGAAACCCCACGCGCACAGACCATTTCATAATTTCTTTAATTCATAACGTACTATTCAGTTTCTTTAGTTAAGGTTCGTGTAATTAGTGTCGAAGTATGAGACCGGGCGGTCTGGCGGTTTGTGCCTGGCGGATTGAGGTTGACGGGTTGATTTCCAGGCTGTCGCCGTATGGTATCCGGCGGTCTGTCGGCTTATCTCTGGCGGCTTGGAAACCGGCCAGTCTAGCGGTCTCCTACCGCATCTCTCCCTCTTGGTTCTGGTGTTGCCGAGCGGTTAGAACATTGTCTAACCGCGCGGCCTGTTCCGGTCTCTTATTCTAGCCGCCCAGATCTGTTGTATAGCTTTAGTCCCACATTGTTAATTTGTATTCTTCTCTCTCTCCTCCATTCTATAAAAGGGAGGCCATACCTTTGTAAATGATATCTTTTTGGATAATAAAATTTCAATTATTCAAAGTTCCGGCTTGTTTTCTAGTCGTTTGTTCGCTACTTTTAACATGGTATCAGAGGAATCGATCTTCTCCTCCTGATTCTGTGCGCCCTGTCCGCGCGGCTTGCCCCTTCTTCTCGCGACCTGTTCTCGCTGTTTGCGCCCTATCCGCGCGTCCTCCTTCTCCTGCCCTTCTGTCGCTGCGACCTGTCTCCTTGTTCGTCGCGACCTGCTTCTTTATTCGCCGTTTGCGTTCGCGCGGTCTATCTTCTAGCCGTTCGACCTCTTCCCCGTCTTGGACCTGCGGCTTGGTCGTGGCTTCTCTGGCCGCTGGTGTCGAACATCCTGACCGCCGCAGCTCGTCTTCTTTCTATCCGCGCGGCTTATATTCTAACCGCGCGGCCTCTCGCAGTTATCTCCTATGGCCCTTTCTGAGACCTCCACCACCACCACTCCTATCGCCACTCCGGCGCCGCTTCCTACACCCTCTGGCAACCTTGGCACGGTTTCTAAACTTGTTGGCTCCAACTATCCGGATTGGAGCGTCTCCTTCACTTTTCTTCTCCGCTCTCAGCGCAAACGTCATCACCTCACCGATGACCCTCCTCCCTCAGACTCTGCTGAATTTGATGACTGGGATGCCAGTGATGCGCTTGTCCGCACGTGGTTGGCTAACAGCCTCTCCGATGAATGTCTTCCTGTCATACGCCATGATGAGACGGTCAAGACCGCGTGGCTTCACCTTGCTGCTCTCTACTCAAAGGGGGCCCAGACATCCCGCATTTATACTCTCTACGCGGATCTCTTCGCTCGCCCTTCCATGTCTCCTGCTGCGGCTTATCAGCAAGTTCAGGCTCTTGGGGCCGAAATCCTCCAGAATCGCCCCTTCTCCGCGGACTTGGCCGAACAGCACAAACACTTCCAGGAACTCCTGGTTGTTTGTTATCTTCTCCGGCTTCCTGAGTCTTTTGATATGATCCGCCAGCAGATCTTGGGCGAAGCCGAGTCTCCCACCTTGGATGCCACCGCAGCTCGCATCGCCGCGGTTACTTCACTGCTCCAACGTCCTCTATTGTCTTCCCCTCCTCCACCGGACTCCTATGCTCACCAAGTCCAGCGGGGTGGCAATAGTGGTCGCAGCCAATCTGGTACGCGCGGTCCGTCCAGGTTCCTCTGCTCTCACTGTGGTCGTACCGGCCACTCAGTTGACCGCTGCTGGCAAAAACATCCTCATCTTCGTCCCTCCGGTGATACTTCTTCCTCAACCTCTGCCTCCTCTCGGCAGTCTGCTTCTGTGGCCACCACCTCAGGTAGTGCACACGTCGTTACCCAAGGTAAATGGCTCATTGACTCTGGTGCTACAAATCACATGACCGGAAACCCTCACTGCTTCTCTCTCCTAGAGACGCATGCTCGGTTACCCCCGGTTCTCGTTGCGGATGGTTCGCCTTCCCCTGTTCATGGAACGGGCATGGTTCAAGTCACTCCCTCGCTTCGCTTAGCGGACACTCTCTATGTCCCGAAGTTCCCTTGCAATTTACTCTCCGTTACTACTTTATGCAAGCAACTTCAGTGCTCTGTCTTATTCACTCCTACTTCTTGTTGTTTTCAGGACCCGAGAACCCAACGGACGATTGCTACTGGGACTGAGAGCGGCGGCCTCTACTTCCTCGACAATGTTTCCGCTCTGTCCGCCTTCTCTTCCTCGTCTACTGATCTGCTTCAATGGCATCTTCGCCTTGGACATCCTCCTCCTCGGATTCTGCATCAGCTTCTTCCCCACTTACCTCAACCCAGTCCTCCGCTCAACTGCGATGCGTGTCAGCTTGGCAAGCATCACCGTTCCTCCTTCCCGCAGAAGCAAGGCCGTGGTTCCTCCCGCCCTTTTGATCTCATTCATTCTGATATCTGGGGTCCTGCTCCTACTCCCACCGTTGGTCGGGGTAGTTTTTACTTTGTAACTTTTATTGATGATTTCTCCAGATGTACCTGGGTGTATCTATTAAAAGATCGCTCTGAACTCTTATCTGTATGGCAATCTTTTTATAATATGATTAAAACTCAGTTTGCTATTTCTATTAAAGTATTGCGCTCTGATAATGCTAAGGAATATCTCAGTCATGAGTTTTCATCTTTTTGTATGCAACATGGTCTTATTCATCAGACCAGCTGTGTTTACACCTCCCAGCAAAATGGGGTGGCGGAACGTAAAAATCGCCATCTCCTCGATATCGCTCGCACTCTGATGACACAGATGCAGGTGCCTCGCTCCTATTGGGGCTATGCTGTTCTCCTTGCCTGCTATCTCATCAATCGCATTCCCTCTTCTGTTCTTCACGGCAAGACCCCCTTCTCCATTCTCTACCCAACCAAGGAACCCTTTCCTCTTCCTCTCCGTATCTTTGGGTGTACGGCCTTCGTGCATGCTCCGTCTGCTACTCGCGACAAGATTTCCCCCCGCTCCACCAAATGTGTCTTTTTGGGTTACTCGACAACTCAAAAAGGCTACTGTTGCTTTGATCCTGTTCTGCGCAAACAGTTTGTTTCCGCAGACGTCACCTTCTTTGAAAATGCTTCCTACTTTTCTTTCCCATCTTCACCTCCTCCTGCTGTCTCTGACTCTCCACCTTCTCTCTGTGAGCCTTCCACACAAGTCGACGTCTCCCCTCCTATGTCGTCTCCTCCTCCGTCTCCTCCTCTCCCTATTATCTCCCCTCCTTCGTCTCCGCAGCCGTCTCTCTCTAGTCCCGGGCCAGCCTTCTCTGCCACGGATGCTCCGGTCCCTGAGACACAAGACGACCTGGATCGTCCCATTGCCCTTCGCAAAGGGGTGCGGGCGTGTACCCAACACCCGCTTGCGGCTGTTGTTTCCTATGATCGGCTTACTCCCTCTCGCAGGTGCTTTGCTTTGGCCATCTCGGCTACTACCACTCCCCGCACTTACCAGGAGGCTCTTGTTATTCCCATTGGAAATCTGCCATGGATGAGGAAATTGCCACTCTTACTGAAAGAGGTACCTGGAACCTTGTTCCTCCACCGATCGGTACTGATGTGGTTGGCTGCCGCTGGGTGTTCGTTGTGAAGTTTCGCCCGGACGGCACTGTGGACCGTTACAAGGCCCGCCTGGTGGCCAAAGGCTTTACTCAGACTTATGGAGTTGACTATTTTGACACTTTCTCTCCGGTTGCTCGCCTCAGCACCATCCGGGTTCTTCTTTCTGTGGCCGTCAACAGGGAGTGGGACATTTCTCAACTTGACGTCAAGAATGCCTTTCTGTATGGGGATCTTCAGGAGGACGTCTATATGGAGCAACCTCCAGGGTATGTTGCTCAGGGGGAGACACGAGTATGCCAGTTGAAGAAGGCCATCTACGGCCTAAAGCAGAGCCCTCGGGCGTGGTTTGACAAGTTTAGTGGCATTGTGGCTGCAATTGGCTTTGCAAGAAGTTCCGCCGATCACTCATTGTTTATTCGCAAAACCGCATCTGGCCTTGTGGTTTTGGCAGTATATGTGGATGATATCCTTCTTACCGGCGATGACCAGGCTGGGGTGGACTTGACAAAGAAACACCTCCGTCAACACCTTGTCACGAAGGATATGGGCTCCCCGAAATATTTTTTGGGGATAGAAATCTCTCGGAAGCCCGACTCGTTGGTTCTCTCCCAACGGAAGTATGCGCTTGATCTTCTACAAGAGGCAGGATTGACCGGGGCCAAACCAGCCCGGTATCCCATGGCCACTGGAGAAGACAAAACATGGACAGATGACTCACCGCTTATATCCGATGCCACGAGGTACAGACGTCTGGTGGGCAAACTCATTTATCTCACGGTGACCAGACCCGACATTGCCTATGCTGTAGGCAAGGTCAGTCAGTTCATGCAAGCTCCCAGGGAATGTCATCTTCAGTCTGCCTTGAAGATACTAGAGTATGTCAAAGCAGCACCAGGGAAAGGGCTACTCTTTCAGAAGCATGGTCATCTGAGAATTGAAGCCTACTCAGACTCAAGCTATGCGGATGATAAAGGTGACCGTAAATCTACATCGGGTTTCTGCACTTTTGTTGGAGGTAATCTTGTGAGCTGGAAGAGCAAGAAGCAGTCTGTTGTCTCAAGGTCCAGTGCAGAAGCCGAATACCGGAGTATGGCGTCAACCACGTGTGAGTTAAAATGGTTGCGGGCTCTCATGCTTGACCTAGGAGAGGTCTACAACTATCCTCTGCCTATGTTTTGTGACAACAAAGCCGCTATATACATATCCAAAAATCCGGTCTTCCATGAGAGAACGAAACATATAGAGGTCGACTGCCATTTCATCCGAGAAGAGGTCTTGAAGAAACAGATTTGCACTCCGTTCGTCACCTCCGACAAAGAGTTGGCTGATATCTTCACCAAGCCGGTTTCTACTTCCTTCTTCCATATTTGTGACAACCTGGGCATGATTGATATCTATGCTCCAGCTTGAGGGGGAGTGTCGAAGTATGAGACCGGGCGGTCTGGCGGTTTGTGCCTGGCGGATTGAGGTTGACGGGTTGATTTCCAGGCTGTCGCCGTATGGTATCCGGCGGTCTGTCGGCTTATCTCTGGCGGCTTGGAAACCGGCCAGTCTAGCGGTCTCCTACCGCATCTCTCCCTCTTGGTTCTGGTGTTGCCGAGCGGTTAGAACATTGTCTAACCGCGCGGCCTGTTCCGGTCTCTTATTCTAGCCGCCCAGATCTGTTGTATAGCTTTAGTCCCACATTGTTAATTTGTATTCTTCTCTCTCTCCTCCATTCTATAAAAGGGAGGCCATACCTTTGTAAATGATATCTTTTTGGATAATAAAATTTCAATTATTCAAAGTTCCGGCTTGTTTTCTAGTCGTTTGTTCGCTACTTTTAACAATTAGTTCGAATTGAACGGACAATGCGACACGTCGACCGGAACGGTACGACAACGATTCGTGCGACTAAACATTTTGCACAAATTTTACTCGTCAAATCAACGAGACGATCGAAACGTCGCGACCACTACGACACGTCTGTAAACCAGTACGGCGCTTCCGTAAACCGTTACGTTTCCGACGAGATCGCTCGCGAAAATTAATTTATTCTCGAGGCGATACGCGTAATTTTTTCTAGACGGCGAAACCTACGGAAAATCGTGACTTTCTAACGAATAATTTTACGCGAAATGTTATGAGTTAGGAGCGAAATTAACGACAGAAGAAATTGACGAGGGAAACACCACTTGCCTCTGAATTTGGTCTCCAATCTACTCCCCAACGTAGATCCGCCCAAAAGAAGACACGAGGAGGCGAGATCTACGAAAAACGGACGAAATGAGGTTAGGGCCGAAAAAAATCCATGGCGAAAAGGTCGACGAAACGGAAGAAACTTACCGCGATCTCGAAGCTCTCGCCGAGAGCTTTCCAACGTCGCGCTTTGATCGCGATTTCGTCCACCGGAACGGCGGCAGCGGCCGCCGGAAGATTAGCGAGCGGAAGGATAGCTCAGTTGGTGATAGCTTCTGTTGGATGAGAGTTATCAAGGGTTGCGGGTTCGAAACCTGACGCCAACAACGCGCTATGCTAAGAAACAGGCCGGAGAGGCGTTGGGGTGTACGACCTGCAGGCCTTGTTAACGGTGCCGGTCTACGGCCACGGTGTGCGGCCCATAGCGGGTGCGGCAGCCTCTGAGCTTACGGGCCGGGTCGTTACAGCCCCCTTACGGTCGGCGGCCCTGGCTGGCCCCCTCCGTGCGGCCGGCTGCCCCGGCCGGTCCCCTCTGTACGGCCGGCGGCCACGACCGGCCTCCTCGTGACCGGCCGCCCGTGGCCGGCCGCCTCCTCGCGGCCGGCCGCCCCCTCCCTCGGGCGGCCGCCGGCCGGCGCGCCTCCTCCGACAACCATCCTGGGCCGGACTTCTCTCCACCATCCGATCACTACAAGCGATCACGGTCCTCTGATCACCACAAGAGATCACGGCCCTCTGATCGGCGATTAACCACCGTAACCACCGTAACCACCTCGGAAATCCTATATAAGCACCCCTGATAGTTCATTTGAAGGGGCCCGACTTCATTCTCTCATTCGCTTTCTCTCTCTTCATTCCTACTACTCCCCAGAGCTTCTCTCTCTACTCTCCTCCTCCGTTCCTCTTTCACTCACTAACTTGGCAGGTTCTCCTCTAAGCGTCGTCCAAAGAAAAAAGAATGAAGTGCCGACTAAGGCAGCCCTCCTCAGTCTGAGGCGCAAAGTGCAGGCACTCTGTAGAGCGCAAGCCTGAAGAGCAAGCACCCAAGAAAGACGCACGATAAAATGCACGAACTCCTAAGCGGTGGCCTGTCACCCAAGGAGAGCTCTCTCAACCCCCCAGTATTTGTAACGAGGTGCGGCCTGTCTCCCTCGCATTCTCTTTACAAGAACACTATAACAGATGCAAATAGTGGATCTTGGCTGGCACAGACCCGGCCACGTGGTTTTTTCCCCTTTCCGGGGTTTTCCACGCTAAAGTTGTGTGTGTACAATCTCTCTGTTTCTACTTTGACTGTGTGCGAACTCAATCGCCCGGGGCTAAGACGGACCGATCCGGAACCGGTCTACCGAGGGCATTGAGCGAACCGCAACAGTTTGGCTCCGTCTGTGGGAAAGCGATTCCTAACATCCTTCAAAAGCAAAGACCTCTCTGCTTACAACATCCAAGCTCCGCTTCAATGGCGAAAAGAAGCGCCCACGCTCCTGAAGGATCTGTCCCAGAAGGACACACTGAACCAGCACGTTCCCACTCTCTAGTAGACGTGTCATTGACTGCAGAGGCCGCTTTCCCGCCTGTCACCACCCTCGAGGGGTGAGTTCAACAAATAGAGGAGCAACAAACTGAAATGCTTGTTCTGCTCAGAAATCTGGGAACACCTCCTGCTCCCCCTCCAGCACCAGTCAACTCGCAACTGACAAATCATGACAGAGCGCAAGAAGCTCCAAGACAAGAGGAACCCGAAGAATACTTTAGAGCCAATATCCCCACTCACCCGGCTGCCAAAGCTGAAACTGGGAGGCACCGCCACAGCTGGGGAGACGAGGCCCTACTTCCCCCGCTCGAGAGGTTTACTCGGGAAGAAATTCGGGAGATGATCGCAGAAGAATATCGACAAGCTAGCCGGCATGATATTCATACTCGCCGGCCACTCTGTCAAGGCTCCTCCCTCGCACCACAAATTTTGGCTCATCCCATTCCTCATGGTTTCAAACTGCCCGATATCGAAACTTTCGATGGAACTGACGACCCGTTGGAACATGTCAACCACTTCACTATCATTATGAGGATCTACAACGCACCTGATCAGTTACTCTGTCAAGTATTTCCAGCCACTCTCAAGGGGCAGGCCCGCACATGGTTTCACTCCTTGAGGGTGGGTTCTATCGCCAACTTCACAGAGCTAACGAGACAGTTTATAGATCAGTTTATAGCAAATCGGAGGATCGTCTGCGACCCTTCCCACTTATCAAGTATCCGCTAGAGCGAAGGGGAGTCTTTGAAGGACTTCTTCCGCAGGTTCTTCGCAGAAGCTCGCCAAATCCCAGAGGTGGGCCCAGAGCTGCTAAGAGGAGTGTTCTTTGGGGGTCTCCATCCTGACAGCTTCTATTCAGCATTAATGAGGGAAACCGTCGCTAGCTTCCCCGACCCCGTACACCGCGTAGAGGTGCAAATTGCAGCCGATGAGGCTATTGAAGCTCATCGTCAACAGTTCGACGGTAACTAGGAGCGAAAAAGGGAAGAGCCGACCCCTCAACACCATGAAGGAAGGTTCCGAGAAGAGCGTCAGAACGGGCAACGCCGACGTGACCCTCAGAGAGATGAGCCGCCCCGGGATTACACACACATCAATACCTCCAAGACAAATGTATTTTATGCAATTCAAGGCAACGAGGCGCTCCGCAAGCCCAGACCCCTCGCTAAAAATACGGGAAACCAGACGAAGTACTGCGAGTTCCACTAGGGACGAGGACATGACACAGAAGATTACTCAAAGCTTAAAGAGGAAATCGAGTGTCTCGTCGGACAAGGCCTCCTGGGGAAATTCTTACAGGGATAAGCACCAAGTCCGCTGACAGGAAATCAGCCAGATGCTCGC
Source organism: Platanthera zijinensis (assembly GCA_039513925.1). Taxonomy (NCBI): domain Eukaryota; kingdom Viridiplantae; phylum Streptophyta; class Magnoliopsida; order Asparagales; family Orchidaceae; genus Platanthera; species Platanthera zijinensis. Next base: position 25,311,497 of record CM077087.1, on the reverse strand, counting down.
TAGGACGACTGGGGGGGCAACCCCTAAGTTGACCAACCCAAGAGGGGGCTTCGTGCCTATCAGCGGGGCTCTAACCATTTTTTCTCATTTCAGGACTATTGATGACAAGCATCGTCCACACGGTTTGAAATGCAACTGTGATGGCGTCCATTTACATCCTTACAGCAACGGCCTCCGTATAGCGCGCTCCTTACAACAACTGCCTCCGGACAACACGCTCCTTACAGCAACTGCCTCCGGGCAGCGCGCTCCTTACAATTACTGCCTCCGGGCAGCGCGCTCCATACAACAACTTCCTCCGGGCAGCGCGCTCCTTATAACAACTGCCTCCGGGCAGCGCGCTCCTTACAGCAACTGCCTCCGTACAGCGCGCTCCTTACAGCAACTGCCTCCGAGCAGCGCGCTCCTTATAGCAACTGCCTCCGGGCAGCGCGCTCCTTACAACAACTGCCTCCGGGCAGCGCGCTCCTTACATCAACTGTCTCCGGGCAGTGCGCTTTTTAAAGCAGCTGCCTCCAGGCAGCGCGCTCCTTACAGCAACTGCCTCCGGGCAGCGCGCTCCTTACAGCAACTGACTCCGGGCAGCGCGCTCCTTGCAGCAACTACCTCCGGGCAGCGCGCTCCTTATAGCAACTGCCTCCGGGCAGCACACTCATTATAGCAACTGCCTCCGGGCAGCGCACTCCTTACAACAACTGCCTCCGGGCAGCGCGCTCCTTAGAGCAACTGCCTCCGGGCAGCGCGCTCCTTACAGTAACTGTCTCCGGGCAGCGCGCTCCTTACAGCAACTGCCTCCGGGCAGCGCGCTCCTTACAACAACTGCCTCCGGGCAGCGCGCTCCTTACAATAACTGCCTCCTGACAGCACGCTCCTTACAACAACTACCTTCGTGCAGCGCGCTTCTTATAGCAACTGCCTTCGGGAAGCGCGCTCCTTACAGCAATTACCTCCGTGCAGCGCGCTCCTTACAGCAACTGCCTCCGGGTAGCGCGCTCCTTACAACAACTGCCTCTGGGCAGCACGCTCCTTACAGCAATTGCCTTCGGGCAGCGTGCTCCTTACAGCAGTTGTCTTCGTGCAGCACGCTCCTTATAGCATCTGCCTCCGGGCAGTGCGCTCCTTACAGCAACTGCCTCCGGGCAGCGCGCTCCTTACATCACCTAACTCCGGGCAGCGCGCTCTTTACAACAACTGTCTCTGTACAGCGCGCTCCTTACAGCAACTGCCTCCGGGCAGTGCGCTTCTTACAACAACTGCCTCCGTGCAGCACGCTCCTTACAGCAACTGCCTCCGGGCAGTGCGCTCCTTACAGCGACTGCCTCTGCGCAGCGCGCTCCTTATAGCAGCAGCCCTCGCGCAAACTAAGCCGCGAGCAACCCTCGTGCAAACTAAGCCACAAATCGTAACTAAATCGGATTCTGACCCCGCTGAATCCACATCTAACCAAACACAGCCATACTGTGGCGCGATGGCTTCACTCTCTCTATCGCGGTTCGGGGGTGCACCCTTAGTCCGCCCAACGATTTGCGACATCGTTGGAGACCAGCTCCCCCAGTTGTGCGCTGCCAACAGAGCGATATCCTCGGCCTAGCAACAGGTTACGGTGTCGCCAAAGGGGCCAAACATTGAGTCCCCGCAGACTGTAGCACGACGGCTTCGACCTCACTCTCATGGAGGCAAGGCTCGCCCTTCTCCTACGAAGCAGGTCGCGACGTCGTCGGGAGACAGCTCCCTCAATTATGCGCAGCCCGCAGCGCGATCGTCTCAACTTATCTACCCTGGCACAAGGGGACGCCCTTCGCCGCGTAGTAAGTTGCGACGTCATCAGGGTCTGCGGGGCCACCCCCCTCCAATGCCACCGGGTTCACCGCAACTCTCAAGGGTTCGAACAAACATGGCCTCCCGCCGAGAATAGGCTGGAGCTCCCATAACTCTTCACCCCCATCCAGAGCAAGCACTCTTCCACCGCTCAGGGCCTGCACCACGCGGTTGGTGCTTGACTAAGACAACAATTGGACGCAATAGTCAGAAGCAATGGCAATGACGACCACTCAACAAACATATCTACAAGCCCACAAATATAAAAAGTATAAAGGTACGAATCGACGGGGACAAGCCCACAAATACAAAAAGTACAAAGGTACGAATCGACGGAGACAAACCCACAAATACAAAGAAGTGCATGTATACAAATCAATAAAGAGCATCAAAGAGATATTGCTGTCACTCAGCGGCCTCGCCCGCCTCAGCATCGGATCCCTCCTCCTCTGACAAATCCTCAGGCCCGAGGTCGGCAACGTCGCATCCCTGTTTCCGGGACACCATCCGATGGGTCTTCGTCATCGCCTGACAGAAAGCGACTTCCCGTAAGTCCTCCATCTGTGGCTCCACCTCCTGAGTCCACACCTCCTCGCGGACCTCCTCCGAGATTAGACACCGTTCTCGCATGTAATCCACAGAGTCCCGATACTCTGCCAGACCAACCGCCTTCAGCTCAACCTCCAGCTCCGTAGAGGAAAGGCGCATCACCTCCGCCCTAGATAGCTCCAGCTCTACCCGAACTTCATCTAGAAGACGCAAAGTTTCATCAGCAGACGCCTTCTCGGCGCTGTGCGCAGCTCTGGTGTCCTCTATCTCACACCGCAGCTCGGACTCAATCTGCCTAAGTCGCGAAATATCGCGCTCTCGTCTCCCCTTCAGATCCGAAAGGGCACTCTTCGCCTCCCCGAGCTCACCCTGAAGGGTCGGCCATATAGCCGTCCTTCAGGCTAACGTAGTGGTCATTCTACGTAAGCGCAATATTCAGCCGGAAACACACGACCTTCTCCCTTTTTTTTCTTTGCTATCACCGACGGCGGAAGAAACTTGCAGCGGAAAACTGACGACGCAAGATCGGTAAGACAGCGACGACAATCGGAAGATCTGCGGTGACGCTGGGGTCAAACGCCGAGATCACCAGTGGAAATGGTCGATCTTCCTCTTCCGATTGTAGGCAGCGATGGAAGCACGAACCACCGACGATCTACTGGCGGCGAAAATCCGGATCGGAAAACCTGCAGCGGCTTGCGATCTACCGGCGATCTGCTCGAATTTTTTTTCCTTTCTAGCGATTCTGAGCGGCACGGGGCACAATCGCAAGCGGCGCAGAGAAGTTCGTGAGCGGCAGAAAAACGAGAGCGAACGGGAGAGCGGACCGAGAGAGCGAAAACCCTAATCGATATCTTGAGAATGTTGAGGCTCCACTCAAGATAGTCCACTAAGGCTCATCAAATGTGGAATGACCTTATATAGTATCTCCAGCGTAGAGCCGTTACACCCTAGTGACACGAAACCCGATGGGTCGTTCCGAGTCGGTCCTGACACGCGCGGATATATAACAAAATACCCTAACATTCTCTAATAAGAGTAGGTTGAAAAATATTTAGAGTAGCATTCGAGGGAGGTGAATATATAGGTTGCTTGAGCTCTGGGCAAGGAGCTTCATAATCACATGCGTGTGAATAAGTGCATTAAGGTCCACATTGGCAATGTACTCATAGGACAATAAAACATTATTTATTTATTAAGATTAATAAATTATTATTATTATTACTGTTGTTATTATTATTGTTGTTGTTATATCCTATGGTATGAAGCTTGTGAAGGAGTTATTTCCGCTGCGAGTTGATTATTTTTTAAGTGCAAGTTGAGGTGGTCAAAATTCAAAAGTTTTGATGAGGGATCACGAAAAAGATAATTCATTTAAATAATATTTTACATTAAATTTTAAGCCAAGAGTCTAACGGGCGGATGGTGAAAGGAGGTCATGTGCTTAGATATCCCCCCTCTTTATACAATATACATGTATATTATATGAGCATTTTCGCATGAATTTTGTCCCGTGTTTGATGCTTTTAGGCGGGCTTTGCCCACAATCAGACGGGTCACATCAAGGCGGGCTCAGCCCGTGTGAAGGTTGTGCTCGTGCAGTCGTGCTCGCTCTCCATTGTCGCCACGAAGGTCCAAATGGCAACAGAAGAAATATGTCGCGACCGTGAGGAGTGAGCCGTGAGCATGGCCTTCATGTGGGTTGAGCCCACCTGATTGCAAGCAAAGCCCGTCAGAGCAGGGGCGGATCTAGAGGGGGGCCCGAGGGACACTGACACCCCCATTATTTTTCAAAATGATTAGTGTATTTGGATTCCTCTCGTCGAGGCAATGAATTTTGACTGCTTATACGTCAAAAACAGTTGCCAGATGAGAGAGAAACAACTCTGATAAGATTGAAACGTTTAAATTTTTTTTGAAGGAAGTTGATGTCTAGCCTCCCATGTTATAATTTTTAGAACCCAGTGACGCATTCAAAAAACAAAATTTGTGCACCCCCATTATCAATCTGTGCACCCCCATTATTAATTTTCTGGATACGCCACTGCGTCAGAGAGCACCGAGCACGAGCCCGTGCAAACATGCTAGTATTCTACTTTTTAATATATTTAAGGATCCCATTTTTTATTCCTTTAGGCAAATAAAAATTAATTAGGATTGTAAAATAGATCACTTCATTTAGGCGCCGTTAATGATTTTTTTTGGCAGTTTGCACGGATTAGTATTGTTTTTTTTTTGACATTTTGTATCCCAAATTATTTAATTTGTCCGTTTACACTCCGGAATTACATAAAGGGAATTGTTAAAAGCACCGCACTTTTGGTTAATCGCACCGCTTTGTTAAAAGCACCGCAGTTTTTCACATATTGTTAAAAGCACTGCACATTGTTATCCGCACCGCAATTGAGATAAACGCACCGCACTTAATTTATGAATAAAAATAGGTTCTCATTGAATTAAAATATTAATATATACTCAATAGAAAAAATATTTGATACAAAAAAATCATCAAATGTGTTGTCCAAATTGTTATGCTCTTTTCTTCAAATATTTGTGATCTTCATCAACGACATCTATAATATGGACCAATAATACTTGGGGCACAATTCACGATGAGAACCAATAATATTGCAACAATTTACTTCTAAACATAGAAACAGTAATGAACTCTCAAAGAAATTTCAGAAGTCCTTTAACATATGTGATTGTTAACCGCAACTCTTTATTGGCTAGTCGCACCCAAAAATCACCTAATTTTTCGCGTCTTTTCGAAATACGCCTTGTACACGCAATTTCGGGAAAAGTGTTCAACATAAAAGTTGAAGATCTCGACGAGATCTACAACTTTCGTGTTGAACACTTTTCCTGAAATTGCATGTACAAGACGTATTTCTGAAAGGCGTAAAATCTGAGCGTGACGAGAGGCGGCGTTGGCGCTGATATCTGCCGGTGTCGGCGACGGAAAGGGCTGGAGGGGGCTGGAGGAGGCGGGAGGAGCCAGCGATGCGCCAAGAGGCGTTAGGAGAAGATCGGGATTTTAGGACTGCGGTGCGAGGAAGCAGCAATGCGGTGCGGGTATATTTTTAGAGTGACAAATTTTAAGTGTTAAAAGACCCAAATGCGATGCGATTAGCCAAAAATACGGTGATTTTAACAATTCTCTACATAAAACTTGGCACTTTGAACCAAGGCTCATTTTATTGAGGGTATTTCGTCCTAGCCTTGTGTATTGGGTTGAATAGGAAATATCATGATTCTGGGCCGAAATTTGTGATTCCGATTCATGCTTTCCATCTATAGGATCACAACTAGCATTTTTGGTAAATCCTCCGAATGAACAAGCAGATTAAGGCTCTGTTTGAGGGACTTATTTTCATCGGTCAAGCGGTTGCGACCGCATGAACAGGACCTTAATTAAGATCCAGTTCATGAGGTCGCTGCCGCTTGACCGGTGAAAATAAGTTCCCCCAAACGGAGCCTAAAGGCTTTATTTGGCACGGTGGTGGCCATCATAAACGCATGGATTAAACTGTCATTCGTTAAAGATCACTTACAAAACATCATTCGTTTGAAATCATATGTGGACGTTAACGAATGACAATTTAACCCTCATGATCATGACCGCCGACACCATGCCAATCGGAGCCTAAGGAAAGTCAAGTGCTCGATAGTCACACCTATACTTGCCTTTAGTCATTGCTCTAGCTGCCCAACTACTGATTTTGGACACATGAAATTTAACCATCTTGGAAAATATAATTGTAGCGGTCCGCGATTGTGCTCCTGATAGATCGGACTAAATAGACTGTCTTAGTCATTGGAGCGGTCGGTTACGCAACCAGTCACAGAAATAGATCTCAGACGAGACAAGTGTTTTTACATGGAAAACCCTTTGAATAGGGTGAAAAACCACGGTCGGGGTTGTGCCGACAGGAACTCCACTAGATGGGTTGGGGGTACAACGCTTCTTTGATAGAATCGAGGGCGACAGACCGCGGCTCTTACAACTTGAAGGGGAGAGAGAAAGATACAATGCTCGGCGTGTCGGGGAATGTACGCGTGCTTCTGGACGATCTCTGGTAGACTATTAGACTAGAATTGCGGGTGCTCTGTTGGAGGTGCACACTAAATTATGACGAGAGTGGACGGTGAGTGAATGATTCCTTGCGAGCAATGAACTGCGCAAAGGAGGTCGCGAACGGTCTTTGACTTGTAGGCGAGCGTGATGGTGACGGACTTTGTTTTGGCGGCGAGCACGGCGATGACAAATCTGTGAAGAGAGAGAAAAGAAAGCAAGAGAGAGAAAAAGCTAGAGAGAGACAGGGATTCCGTAGAAATCTGAATTCCGAAGTTAGAGAAATGAGAAATATCAAGAGTCTATTTATAGGTCTGGAGAGGGGCAAGTCGGTAATTTTCCCCTGTAACCACCAGCCGGACGAATCGAATTGCACCGTTTGGAGCCCACGGATCACCATTTTCAGGAAAATACCGAGCTCAACGGGCCACGGGGTGGTTACACGCGGTAACCACCCCCAACCACCCACTTTGTGTGCAGTTACAGGCGGCGACCGCCCCGGACGGGGGCGCCAGAGGGGGTGGTCGTCCCCTTGGGGCCGGCCAAAACCCCGAGCAGCGATACACTGGCCAGCCAAAGGGGGCGGTCGACACTAAGGGGCCGGACGACCCCTCAGCCGCCCAAACGGCGAGCAATCGGGGAAAGAAGGGGCGGTCGACTCCCTCGCCAGCCTCGATGTAGGCAGTAGGGGAGAAGAGGAGTCGGCAGCCCCTTGAGGGCCGACGCCTCCCCAGCCGGCCCCTTGGGGGTCGGCGCCTCCCCGCCCGACCTTGTCGTAGGCGACCGAGGAGAAGAGGGTGGTCGGCCCCTTGGGGGCCGGTGCCTCCCCGGTCGGCCTCACCGTAGGCGGTCGGGGAGGAGAGGGGCGGCCGGAGCCGCCGGCTGGACGCGAGAAAGCCGGCGCGCGGGATCCCAAACGGCGGTTGGCGATCCCATGCGCAGGAGTTAGGATCTCGCGCCCGAGAGTTAGGATCCCGCGTGTGAATCTCAAGAGAGGAGTACGATGCTTTCATCATCAAGCGGATGTTCAACATCGATGGCAGAGAAAAAACAACGAAGTGCGAGAAGCGGCGGCCGAGCCTGGAAAGGTATGTCAGCGAGAGAGCAGGTGCGAGGGAGAAAGGGGCGCATGCGCGAGCGATCCAGGACTGCACGCGCGTGCACGCATGTGGAAGCGAGTGCGGGCGAACGTTGTGCGCGCGACACGCGCGTGCACGTGACCAGGCGCAAATGCCCCACGCGCGCGCATGTGCGCACCCGAGCTCGGTACATGGGTGCGCTCGGGTGGAGCGCGCGTGCGCGTTCGGGCAGCACACACGCTCAGGCCCTGTGCTCGTGTATGCGGCTACCCACATGCTTGGGCCGAGCGCACGAGCGCGCTTGGGCCGAGGGCGCGCGCACTCGGGCCCTACGCGTTCTCGGGGCTTCCTGCGTCTCTGCGTGCCCTTGTGCGCGTGCTTTCTTACAGGAGTTGCCCCCCTTGTTAGACTCCAATTTTCGTGGGTGCCACTTCTTTTTGTGTGGCTTGCACGGGCTTCACTCTCTATTGCTTGGGTGCCACATTTCTCTTTTTGATCATTTATATGTGTAAGCTGCACAGTGCGTGGCACAAGGCAGGTCGATGCGACTGTGCTCTACTCTTTTTCCAGGAGCAGATCGTTGCTTGAAGGAGACGATATAATTTGCCTTCCGGAATGGAGATCCGGATCCAGCGTGTCGAAGAGCAAGTGCAAAATCCGGCGACGGGTTGGATGAATCTTTGCGAGTCGTCGCTGAAGTTTGGATTTCGGTTGCCACCATGCGTGGATATAGTTGAGATCTTGAAGTTCTGTGGGTGCCAGTGTCTCAATTTACACCCGTAGTGATGACACGTATTGTCTGGCTTGTGGTCTTCTTCCGTGAGCACGGCTCCTGGATTTCCTTGGATATCTTCAAATATTTGGTGCGAGGTGTGCGTCGATAACGGCGTTCGGGTTGATGTCTTCAGCAAAAAAACGCTGGCTGGAGTTCCGGAGTCGGGTGGATCGATGTCATGGGAACACTTTGTGTGGATACGTCCGTAATGTCTGGGAGTTGTCGGAGCTTTGGAATGTCCTTCCTAATCGTTGTCGCAGGGCGAAGGGGTGCGAACGCAAATTTACTCGGGTCCTGGGATTTTTCGAGCCTCGAGAGCTGACGAACTGTCTCTTCAATATTTCATCTTTCATGGAGGAGAAGCACTTGTTATTGTACGACCTTTCGGCTGATACAGAGCGTTCTGCTATGGTTCCTTTGGCTCGTGACCGGAAGAGGAAGATTATATTTGAAGGTTGCGGCGATTCAACGGTCGAGCGTTGTGCTCCAAGGCGGTCGGACGCTCGTGTGGAGGCGGCTCCGTGCTTTTCTAGGGTATAGGTGACTATCCCTGTTGACCCTAACATTGAGATTTTGGAATTTGCTGCCCCCAAGTTCCCGAGGAGGCATCCATGCTGCAGCCAGGGAATGGGAGGCTCGCACTATCTTCGAGGTCGATTATGGCGGTAAGGGTGCAGTTCCTCATATTGATTTTGTTGAACTTCTTTAATTTTCTCTAACTTGTTTTCTTTGTTGCAGACTGGCGTTTAAGCCAGCATTGACCCCTCTTTGGATGATCTTCTGACAAGCTTGAAGGACAACTACCGGTCGCTTTCGGAGAAATGTCGAGTGATGGAGGGATCCTGCCTTGACCTGAGGGGAGGTGAGATAGTGATATCTCCCGGTTTTGCCAGTTTGAGGTGGAGATGAAAGCTGAGATGACACACCTTCTAGAGGAGCTTCAGGAGGAGAAGACTTAGGTGGAGAAGACATCGCGGCTTTTGGAGGGTGCATAAGATCAGGAGAACGCTCTTCTTCGGTCAGAGAGGTCCTCTCAGAAGTCTGAAGTTGAGCGCCTTTTTTCGGAGGAGCGCTTGGCTGAGTTGAGAGCAGCGGGGGTTGCAGAGTATATGGACTTCATCGACTTTATGCGAGATTGTTGTTTGCTTTCTGAGGAGATTCGTAAGGAGGTATGGACGCAGGAGGTCGAGCCAGACATGACAGAGGTGCGGGAGGTGGCCTTCCTTCGTGGTGTGTCAAAAGCCCTCAGGATGGTGTCCCATAAGTGGGGGTGTGACATCACCGACATGGGCTTTGAGGATCTGTCTGAGGACAAGCTTGTGAATATTGATGACGAGCAGTAGTCCCTCGTACTTGAGTTTCTTGTATGATTTGTACTTGATTGCCCTTGCGACGTACTGGTGTCCTTACTTTGTTGTATCTTTGTATTTTCTGCTTTGTCTTGTTGTTTTTAGTGGTTATTGTTGCTCAACGCATATTTTGTTGTTTTTTGTTATGGTGTCATTCAAATGATTATGAGTTGTGCTTTTCAAGCTAACGACTAGAGGGAGGGCCTGTGGTGGCCCTGTGACTTTCTTCCAGGGGCGAATAGTGAGTGCTTCGGGCCGGATAGGCTTGGTGTCGGGCTTCCAGAGCCGGTAATATTGTTGGGTGAGGCGGTGAAGACCCTTGTTCATGGGCCACTGTGAGGGAGGCACATCATGGTGGCGTCGCAACCCACTGTGGGAGAAGGACAGTCCTTCAGTTGCATGCAGTGCGGTTTGTTAGGGGCTGTGACCAATTGCGCGAAAATGGCGAACCTTCAATCGCAGGCAGAGTGGCCACAAGGGTTGGAGGCCCTAAAGGAACCGTGAAGTTCGGAAACTTGCAGACCGCTGGCGAACATGAGAGGGGCAGTCCCTGACGACGCCGTGACCAATTGCGGGAGAAGGGCGAACCTTCGATTGCAGGTAGAGTGGCCACAAGGGCTGGGGGCCCTGAAAGAATAATGAAGTTCGGAAACTTGCAGACCGCTGACGAACACGAGGGGGCAAGAGAAATGATAAATATGCTTATTTTTTATTATTATTGATGCACATTTAACAATTGATTTGCATTTAAAATTAATGGTGTGTATTTCTAATTGGTGTGCATAGAGCCAATTTAGATGTGATTTTAGAGAGTGTCTCTCGGATCCGGATCCCCTGGAGTTCCTATTTAAACTCCAGGGGGTGGAGTTCCGATTTTGCGAATAAATGGGGCAAAATCAGAAAAATTGGTTAACATGAAAGTTGTAGATATTCTTGAGAAGAATAACTTTCATGTTGAACACTTTTTGATTTGAAGCCGTTTAGACCCCCGATTTGGGCCTAGAAAAAATTCTGTCCGAAAACAATTAAATTAATAATTTTCGGACAGATTTTTTTCGGGGCTCAAATCGGGAGTCTAAACGACTTCAAATCAAAACATGTTCAACATGAAAATTATTCATCTCGGAGATATCTACAACTTTCATATTCATCATTTTTCCTGATTCCGTCCAATTAATCCGCAAAAGAGAAACTCCACCCCCTGAAGTTCAAATAGGAACTCCAGGGGATCCGGATCCGTATCTCTCTCCGGTTCTCTCTCCTCCTAGGGTTAGGTTTTCTAATTTTCTTCACCCCGAGCAGCTTTCCGGGTATCAGAGCTTCCTCGTAGCTGAACATTATCTGGTATTCTCTTCTTCTTCTTCTTCCCGGAAATCTCTAGCACTTCGCCGTAGAGATGCTCCTCGCTGACATCGCGGCGGTTATGAACTCCATCCCTGCGAAGAAGGAGGAGTTGCAAAAGGCATTCGAGGAATTACAATCCTGTTCCTCGTCCTCCGCTTCCTTCACTTTTCAATGGAAAGATATCGACGAGCATATTTCCTCCATTCAAATGTCCATCGCACAGCGTTTCCAGCAACTGAAAGAACTTGATACGCAGTTGGAACCAGAGATTTCTGCTGTTCCTCTTCCGCCGGTGGTCGCTAAGAAGGATCAATATACGCCCAGCGTTTTCCCCCCTCAGAATCTCAAGTCCCTCTGTATCAATATGGACGCAAAGGCCCTTCGATCATACATCATCAGAACTCGGAAGGACCATCTCGCGATCCGCAGAGATCTTGCTCCCGCCATTCTGTTTGCGTCGGATCCCGTTGCTCTGGTCCTCGATTTGTTCGAGGGCTTTGCAAATATCGAGCAGACGGCTGGAGGAGAGGCGCATGCGATAAGGAGGTCTTGCTTTACTCTCTTGGGATCTCTTCATCAAACGGCTCTGGATATCAAGCCGCTGCAGAAGGAGAGGGCGAGGCGGTTGGCGATGGAGTGCAAGGAGCTGGTGTCTCCTAGGCAAGTGGAAAATGATGTAATTGTGTTGCTTCTTTTGCAGCTGATTGGTACATTTGGGCTGGTTGAGTTTTTCCAGCTTGGTGGTGTTGTGGATCTTCTAGTAATGGTGGCGGCGAGGAAGACGACTGTTGAGCTGTGCATGAATTCTGTACTCAGAGAGAAGGTGCCTGGTAAGAATTGGAGGTACTTGCTTTATTTCTATGGTGATATGACAATGTTACATAATGATTTTGTTAATGTGCAACTCCATATTCGTCGAGTGGGGCCCACAGGAGAGACTAAGGCAAGAGAGGGCCGTTCGGCCCGGGTAGGCGAATGAAGGTTGCCTCCCGGGCTCGCGCAGGGCAAGGGTCGAGGGCGAGCAGGCGGCGAGTGGGGCGACTTGGTTCGCACTCGCCCCGGGCTTAGGTCAGATGGAGGGAGAGTGAGACGATGTGGCCTGCACTCGCCCCCGAGTCAGGGCGAGCGGCGAGTGCGGTCTTCACCAGGCACTCGCCTCCCTAAGCGAGTGGTCAACTCACCCAGAAGTAGTTCTCTAAGGAGACCATTTTGGTTTACTAATAATCCCTTTAAATAGCGGAGTTTCGCTGTTGGCAGATCAATGCGGGTTGCGTATAGTAAAATCAAAAGGCGGGATTTCGCTATTTGCAGACCAAGCTTGAAAAACTATAAATAGACCCTCAAGGACACCTTTGAAGAGGATCTTTATTTGGCTTTTTTCTCTTCTGGTTAGTTCTGGTTTGCCTCAAGTGTCATCCAAGGTGTCCAACTCAGCATTGACTAAGGAGAGGAAACTCTCTTCGATCTTCCGGGTGTGTGGAGGGACCTTCTCGCTGCAGCTCAGGGTCTATTCCTTAGTTCGAAGCCATCGGTCAAGTGCTCTTACTTGGAAGAATTAGGTGCGGGCTACTCACTTGAGTCCGAACTCCTCTTGGAGCCGGATTTTGATTCCAACAATTAATGAACTCAGTTTTACACATTTGTTGCCATTTGTTTCTTTTGGAGATATCCACTAATTTGTATGATTAATTTATCAATGTTAATGCCTTAAAAAATATATGGCTTTGCACTATTTCCCATTAAGCTGGGAATTCTAAATTTGATATACTGGGGGTGATCTTTTTCTCACCTCAGCCTAGCCACCTCCTTGGTTGGAATTATCCATATTATTTATGCTCAAATTCCCTATTGCTTGTTGTTACTATTTAATCACAATGTAGCTTATTTCAATGTGTTTGTTATGTTCGTGGGCGATCAATCCAAGATTGAAGCATGCAATGTTAGATCACCACGTCCGCCACGCTCTTCTTGATACCTGTATAAGACACAGCATTTGCACAACATCAACTGCATAGTTTGTTATTTATCAAGTCGAGGACACCGAAGCATGAACCTCCATAGACTTCTCGGTGCTCTGCTCTCAGTTTAACGAGGGTGCCAATTGAGGGTGGATATGGCTACATTCATAGGAAGGACATCACATCATATACAATATTTATAAGTTAATATTTGCAGGTGTATTAAACACCTCTGGCTAATGCGAGTGATGATTTGGGGTTTGTTTGGCACAACGGTGGTGGTCGTGAGCACGGCGGTTACGAATCTTCATCCGTTTGACATGACGTTTTAATCCGGCAAGGCTGGACAAAAACATCATCGCCTTGAAATATATGTTTGACATGACAATGGTTCTGTTCTCCCTCAAAAAAAACTAATTTTAAACATAAAAATGGACGGAGTTCCTACGTTCACGACCACCACCACTGTGCCAAATGGGCCCTTGGTTTACCTAGTCACTTTGTAAGTACACGGCTGGTACTCGAGTTTTACGCCTACCCTTGAATAGGGTCATGACTCATGAGAAATGAAATTCACACTAATTCCATTATCTATGTGTGGGAAATAGTAATTTCCCTCCTCAAATTTATCCCTGGGTTGAGGTTGACTAATCATACGCCTGGCAACATTCATTCTAGATGAGTAACTGTTTTGGTTAATTGTGTCATCATCTTTGGCTTCTTCATCCTGTTGATAGACTTGTCTTCTTCATCAGATTCATGCCCATCTTCTTTTTATCTTACAAAGACGTTTTGAACGGAAGCATTGATAAGCATCATGGACCATGCGCCTCTACAACTATAACAATTTACAACACTCTTTCATTAGGAATTCTCATGGACTATTCTTTTTCCTTAGATATAGAAACTGTGTTGAGAATCTTGATATTTCTATATAAATGAGCAGCTTTGGCAAATCGGGTGCATCCACCTTTTTCATGTCTTCATATTGGCATTTCCCCCATACCTAAAACTTCTTGAGGATGTTGTTCCATGTCTGGGGTCAATTGGTAGGCCTACTCGATGCCATCTAAATTGTGTGGAATAATCCTTAACCAGTTTACAAATCAAGACATAACCATGCATAGATCTTCAGTCACGCACACCTAACAATGAATTTTGATTGCCTTGTCTTATATCAAGCCATTGCTTCATGGGAGGATCCCTATAAGATAAGGGAATATATTTTCCTTCTTTTCCTTCTTAGTATGATTTATTTTTGGATGCATTAGTTTTTTTGAGGGAGCAAGGGTGAAGGCCTAAAAAACACCGGATGCGGTGATTGTGGCCAAAGGAGTCATTTCCGGGCATGGGTGTGAGAAGCGTGGCCACAGGTTGAGAGGGGTTTTGTGAGTAATTGTTGTTTACCCTCCCTGCTGCAATGGACTTATTTCCAGTGGCCATGATCTGGGAAGTCGTGCCATTGACTTATCTTCTCTAGCCGAGTTAAATTTCTTCCATTTGTTTTAGTTCTTCATCTCAGGTCTTTGCTTGCTGTTCATGATTTTATAGCAGTTTATTTCATAAAGAAGAAACTAGTGTTCCTATGATTATTCATTGAAGTGGTGACTCATTGTTTTTTATTTTACCATCAGATTTTTTTGGGTTGTCTAGTGTTTTCAGAGCGTTTTTTATCAAATTTTATGGGCTTCTCTTGCTATATGGTTATTCTTGGATGGAAGTTCTGAAGATTGACTAATGGTTGAAAATCATCCTTGGACTGTTAACAGCGGTTCTTACTGTTTGCTTCCAAATTTCGAAATTTCTCCACATTTTTGGGGTTGAATACCTTCTAGCATTGAAGTGAGTACATCATTGACATATGGTTATACCTTGGAGGCGATTGAAAGAGTATTTTAGAGTGGTTTGAGCCTGTCTTCGGCCATTTTCGGCAAGGAGAAACTTGGAGAATTCTGATAGACTTTTTGCAAGTTGCTTTGTCCTCTTAACTGATCCCGAATTTCATCATCATGTCCTAGAAATCCATGGGGGTATATTCCATATATTCATCATGACTTTCGGCATTTTACCAATGCAATTACTCTTGGCCGGTTAATTTCATTTTGGCAAAACCCAACACATGTGATTTTAATTATTTCAAATATAGAAAATTTTGGGTTCTTGTCTACCAACTAAGTTAGGGACTTTAATTTTTCTTGTGTTATAATCGTGCCGCCTAAGACCTTGGTAGTTGTAGTTACCTCTAGGATAATCATCTAGCCGTTAATTAATCCTTGTGTTATGGCATTCAAGACTTCCATTCTATAAAAACACTGGTTGGGTACGAATATTGGGTACGATATGTATTTCATACAGTGGTATGATAAAATGAAAAATATAAAAATATAAGTACATTATTGGCATAAAGTAATTAAAATAAGGATAAGCATCTGGCCGTTAATTAATCCTTGTGTTATGGGATTCATGACTTCCATTCTATAAAGCACCGGTATGGGTACATGTACGAGATACAATATGTATCCGATATAGTGGTATGATAAAATAAAAAATAAGGATACGGGTACGTTCAGGGTATAGAGTTATTAAATTTGTATATATATGTGTGTGTATGTATATACCACCTTTTTAAGGAGTATAAAATGTACACAAATTCATATTGAACAAGTAATAACACTACCATTTTAAAACCTCCAATCCTCAAATACATATTCAATAGCCAAAATAATTAAATTTATGTGAGATTCTTCGTAATTTTAATGATAAAAAGGAACTTAAATCTGGAGTCCATTTTGTTATTCTAATAAACAAACAGTGCTAGTTGTATTTACGAGTCACAATTTTTTCTTTTCTCAAGGACGTGAAGTCTTTTGTTTGCTTTAGAAAAACATACTTCATTCATAATATATGCAGAACGATCTATCACGCCCAAGCGTATCCACACACTATAGTAGCAGGCGTATCCACCGAGTATCGGCTATGTACCGGTACTAGAAATGTACCTGGTGCGCGGCATTTAGGAAAATATTGGTTCTTCATAGTTTTCTTTATTTTATACATTTTGTTTATGAGCCACTAGAAGGACAGCAGTTTGTAAGACTCTTTGGGAGGCTTTAGTTTCTTGTCCCAGGAGGGGAAGGGGGGTCCTATCAATTTGGGTTTGAATATTTCTCATTTTATCTTAAACGCCTCTCATAAAATCTGCTATTTTTTCCAAATTCATAGGTCCCTTATGGTAGTCACATCCACTTTGAATTGGCATACACTGGGTAAAATGAACAAACTTAGACATTGATGCTGAAGATGATACAGGGCAAATAAGAATGTAAGCTATGTGGATTGGAGAAAGTTAGGACTTTTAATCTTAGAAAATAACTAATACATTGGAAAAAAAATTATGAAAATTAATTTTAACGTTAAAATAGAAGAAATGTTGTAAGTTTGAATTGTAGTCTTCTTCCTCTGTGCATGTGTTGTTCCTAATTGAGTTCTGATGTAAACGAAAACTTAGAAAGAGCGGCAAAGATGGGTTCCAGAGGGAAGAAGGTTTCGAGAGGAACTCTGGGTAGTGAAGGTGGTTGAGAGGGAATTTCCGTGGTTTAAGGCTTTAATCCTAGAAAATTACTAATGGCTTCAAAGTATGAAAGTGCTTCTGCCAGAAGATTGAATGCTAGTCTTCTTCCTTCGAGCATGTGCAGGAAAAAGGAGGGGTTTTTTTAGGGGAGGAAGGTTCTGGAAGGGACTGGGTGTAGTGAGTGTTGACTGGGTGTAGTGAGTGTTGTTGAGAGGGACGATTTGTGGAGGTTGAGATGATGAAAAAAAAGATTTAAGAGATAAATATGGTCAAATGGGGGAGGGTGGTGGCTCGCGGTTTTCGGTTGGATGTGGTTTTGATGCGACGCCAACTGGGCACTGGGTTGCTCGCAGGGCTATCTCACCCAGGATCCATAGCCAACCCCAGCCGGGCCCATCAGGTCCCGCGGACCATACACCCCAACCCTTCTCCTCAGGCCCTCTTGGCTGCTCACAAGGCCCACGATCCAGGATCCATAGCTGAGTGGCATCGAGGCCGGTTGTTGAGGTGCGGGCTCGATCCCGAGAGTTGGTGATAAGAGTTCTGCGGAAGCGTATCTTATCTAGGAGGTACGGGGATCGAGCCCGCACCTCAACAACCCGCCTCGATGCCACTCAGCTATGGATCCTGGAGAGTTGGTGATAAGAGTTCCGCGGAAGCGTATCTTATCTAGGAGGTACGGGGATCGAGCCCCCACCTCAACAACCGCTTCGATGCCACTCAGCTATGGATCCTGGGCCGTGGGCCTTGTGAGCAGCCAAGAGGGCCTGAGGAGAAGGATTGGGGTGTATGGTCTGCGGGACTTGTTGGGCCCGCCTGGGGCTGCCTATGGATCCTGGGTGAGATAGCCCTGCGAGCAGCCCAGTGCCCAATTGGGGTCGCTTCAGGTTTCTTGTTGCAGGTGTTTGCTGGAGAAGGGGGGATTTTCGTTTCTGAGCTCCAGACACAGTTTGTCCGGGTACATCTGAGATATCGTTTCCGACATCTGAGATGTCGTTTCCGACCTCTGAGATGTCGTTTCCGACCTCTGAGATGTCGTTTCCGACATCTGAGATGTCGTGTCCGGAGCTCTAGCATATAAATTTTGCCATGAGGATGTCGCTTCTAGTAAAGACCGGGGTACGGTCATGTATGCAGAAAGCACGCTCTATAGGGGTAGATAAAATTAGAGTCTAAGGATGAGGAAAATCAAACGGTCAAACCTAAGATAGCTCGGATTAAAAAAAAATCAAAATCCTCTGCGAAGAGCAGGTTTAACACATCTTGCATAATTCTAAAAGCTGATTCAAAACAGCTGGGACATGGACATTGCTGCTTCCGTTGTGGTTGGTTTTTATATCTACTGAAAAATATGTACTGAAACCTTTGAGTATGAACAGTGACACCTGCAATCATTTTGCTTCACAGATTTAATTGAGAAGCTGAACAGCATGGGGAGGCAAATAGAATCTATCAAATTTGTCATCGCTTTCAATTTAATCGCCAAATATCCGCCCGACCGTCTTCTCCACGCTTACGTAAAGGAATCCAGGTGGTGGGCGGCAGACAGAGGAGGGCTGAACCAGCATAACTTTCCCAATTTTAAGGTATTCTTTTTCTCCTAACAATTCCTAGCAGCAGAATCAAAACTCAACTGATTATTGTTATCAGGGACAGCGCGAAGCCATCAAGCGAGAGATTTTCGCCCTTAAAAAAGCGATCAAAACCGTAGAGGAATACCATCTACACCATGCATATCATCCCCATAGTCTCCGGAAAGAAATCAGAGAGCTGAAAAAGTTGTTGGCAGAAAATTGGCAAGCTTCTAGTTCAACGCGCAAAATGCGGCGGCAGCTTGAAAGAACTAGGAAGAAGCAGCTGCAGTCATGGAATTCTTCTGATACTGTTGCCACCGCACACCCTGAATCCCGAAATCTGCCTCAGCTTGGTTTCGGCGTGCCTCCGTCCTTTTACAAACTCGGCGGGGAAGCTTGGACGGCGGCCTAATTTGGATCAGTGGGCCCCTTGCCCCGCTGGCTTATGATCATTCCTACTATCATCCTTGAATCTTGATGTACATTTTAACTAGTTTGGTTAACTTGGAAGGTGATGAATATTTCAGCATGCTGTGTGTTGCAAGATGTTTCTGCAGGGCCTTGATTAAAATGTTTCATATCTAGGGCTTTATATAATCTGCGAATAGAGGAATTTTCTCTGCCAATAACAAATCCCTAAATAATCTTATTTATTGGTTATCTAAAATGGAACTGATTGTATGCAAGGCAACCCTAGCTTTTGTCCAAGGGATGTTAAATTGATATTTCTAATTATTGTTATTTTATTAGAAAAATTTTAAAAATTATTTTAAAAATTTTATTTTATGACCAAACTTAATAGAATTAATTTAAAAACTTAATAGAATTTACTCCATAAACCTATTTCAAGAGGAAATTTTTGGTCCAAGGCTTGGACCAAATGGAATAGTCATGATCTAGCTCCGTTTGGTATGGTGGTGGTGGTCATGAACATGCGTATTAAATTATCATTCGTTCGTTAACAGCTCACCTAAGTAGCTTCACCCGCGTTTATGTTCGAATGGATGATGTTTGTTAGATGATTTTTAACGAATTACGGTATAATCCATGCGTTTTCAATTGCCATCATCGTGCCAAACGGAGCCCTAGCTTCGTGAAATGCATTATTGTGCGGGCAGCCAAGCTAGCCACATGTCCGGATCGTGAGCGCCTTCTAATCAGTCTGAAGTTTAGAAGAAAAACCTCAGCATATTTCAAATTGAATTTTTGTAAGTAAATTAATCTAAGAATTTAGTTCAAATTTAGGTTAAATTAAAAGAATGTTACACGTGTTTTACTCAAAATAATAAAAATATGTTGAAATTGAAATTGAGAGCTAATAATTCAATTGTGAATGTTGGGTTGGACAGAATTGAGATGGAATTGAAATTGAGTGAAAATCAATGATTTCCATTTTTAAAAGGAAAAAAGAATGTGTGGTTACCTTGCTGTTATACAAAGATGATTAGGGTTCCCTTTAGAGGGACTTATTTTCACCCGTCAGACGTTTAGGATCGCATCAATTGAACCTTAATTAAAATAAGTCCTCCCAAACAAAGCCTAGATCTCATATTTTATTAAAATTTAACTAAATAAGTTGAGTTCTTATAGAATATTTGAAAATTATTAATAAAATAAAAAAGAGTGGTGTTATGCACACACCTAATATGGCTATGGACACACCTTTATGTTTGAAAAAATATCTTAAAATAAGTCTAATAAAAATTTAGGGTTTCTCTATGTACCGCCATTCCATGTTTGCCCGACTCCCCAGTTCCGCGATTTACCCGAAGCAGGGCGTCGTCCCCATTGTCGCATCGCCTGCCGTCGGTCCCGTCTGCCGCCGGTGCTGCCTCCTGAACTCCTATTCCGGCACCTCCAGGCCGTCTGAAGCAGTAGCCTTCCCGTCTGGCCCTTTTCCGCGAAGGCAGTAGTAGTTCGCCGATCACCTTCATCGCACCTCCGCTGGAAATTTTTTTGCCTGCCGCCGGAGCCGCCTCCTGAAGCCCATTTCCAGCCGAGCGTAACAGGTAACTCTAGTTCCAGCCTATTTCGTGTGATGTTTGGCATTTACTCATGGAGCATTGTAGATCTTCGATGTGAGTTGTTCAGTGAGGAAGAGAGAGCAATGTAGATCTTATGTGAGTCGTTCCAGCCCATTATAGGAGTTTCTTCAGTGAGGATTTGTGAGCAAAAAAATTTCAGCTTGGAATATTGCTCTGTGTTTTTTGAGAATTTATTCAGCCCAGAAGTTTACATAGGTTTTTATATGAAATTATAGTTGAGCAATACCCTTGCAGCCCATTTCGTGTGATGTTTGACATTTACTCTTATTTAAATTTACAGCTATTTTAGGGCATCTTCCTGGAACGACAATCTACAGGAATATTGAGCAATACCCTGACAGCAATAGAGTTCCAGGAATTCTAGTTGTGAGAATTGATTCTGCTATATATTTCACCAATTCCAATTATGTTAAAGAGAGGTATAAAAAATTTGCAAACACAAAAAATATACATGTCATGCCAAACAAAGTCCTTTGTTTCTAAAAATTTTCACGATTTTTTGTGTTTTATTTGATCTCGTATAAACTAAAATGAATCCGGAAAATTTCTTATTGGTTTTGACTGATTCTAATAGTGGAAATAACAACTATGATGTCGGGAGGCATTTTGTTACTGACATCACTTTCCCCAATAGAGAGGACATGATTGAATGGGCTCGCAATATTGCGAAAGGGTTGGGATTTGTAGTTGTGGTTCAGCGGGCTGATAAACTTGTTGGAAGACCACTCTTTAAACCCTAAACCAAAGAGCCACTAGTGCCTTTGAAATTAAAGGGAAGACCGCGCGGAAGTTACAAGAAGTTTAAAAATTATTACAAGTCTACGAAGAGAGAATTATCTTTATTTGAGCATGTTTTGTTAGCGGAACATCAACAACATCAACAACATAAAACTAAGAAATTCATTCCAAGAAGAAAGGCGGGGAACGACAATCATTTCGTTCAACTGTTGATGCGGGATGATTGTCCCCTACCTCCAATAATCACTACATGGAGGCGATATCATGCTACTATTTTGGAAGAGTGAGACTTGCCATACATTTCAAGAATTAGAGAAGCCGATCATATGGAGAATACATCAGAAATAACAAAATTTGGCGAATCCGTGAGAATGAGGTACACTAATTTTTTAATTACTTTAGATAAACAATACTTAACAATAGTGTCATTACTAATTTTTTATTAATGTTTTTTGTGCAGATTATTGGACTTATTTTGCTATTTTTGGAAGTCCGTTAGTTTAACATATTTGAACTACATATCGGTAAAACTTGTATTTTTTACTTCTTTTACTAATTTTGCATGAAATGTAATATTTATGCACTGTTTTTTTCTGCAGGGTGCCAGGTCTTAAAGAAATTTGCTAAAGAGGATGTTAAAAACAGATTATTAATTTCATTTTGAAATTTTGGACTCTAACTATTGGTGTAAAGGACTGTTTAATGTATTTATTTTTATTCCTACTATTTACAAAAAAAATTTGGATGCTTAAATGACTCAATTAATGTTTGGTTTGAAAATAAAATTTGGTGTGTACATAGTATGTTTTGGTTGTACATAGCCATTTTGGGTTGTACATAGCCGTTGGTTGTCCATAGCCAAAGTAGGTGTGTCCATAACACCACTCATAAAAAAGCTCTAATATAATGTACGAGATTTCCTCATGCCCTAATGCCACGGAACAATTTTCAATCGTTATTAACGTAATATATTGTCTCGCAAAATAAAAATGAGTTTTCAGGCTGTGTATATATTTATATATGCCCCCGTTTTCATACAAATTTATTAAATCAAAACTAAAATCGTAGAGAAATAATTTATAATTTAAACTATATTAAAAATTGTGTAAATAATTAAACTTGTATATTAATTATTCTTCACATGCTATTTATTTGATAAAAATAAAATAAACTAATCAAGTCTGTCAAAAGAACAGTGGCACAACTATATTTCATTTTTTTTAATTCATAAAGTTTAGTTAAAAAAAGATGGAAAATATTTCTACCTAATCAAACCTAAAAAAAAATGCAATAATTAGCCATTTTCCAAGAGACAGTATATAATGCAAGTGTACTAATGGTATAAAAAGCAGCCACCAACAAAGTTATTACCACTTAACAACCGAATAAATACAAAAAAAACATACATTTATATAATGTTGATGGCACTTAACACATAAATTAACATTATATATATATATATATATATATATATATATATATATATATATATATATATATATTCTAAAAAGGAAACTTATAAAAATAAAAATCATTGTAGGGCATCAGTGCTCCATGGCCTATCAAAAGACAACAGGGAAAAGCTATACTGTAAAGGCCTCTCTAAGAGTAAACCTGAGTGTGATTGCCTGTGACCAAATGCGCATTTTTCTTTCTTATATTAGGGTTCCAGTTTCAGCGAGACGACGCGTGATTGTCGATTATGCTTGGCCACCCTCACAAACACGGCGGAAAGGCAAGAAGGGGCCCACCACGGCTTTCGAACTTCTTGCTCCCCTTTCAGACAGGCCACTGCATGTTAACACAAGCTTGAGAAGATTGCTCCTTTCTCAATAAAAAACACTTAATTTTGAAATTACAAAAACTTCAGTTTGCATTTCATAACAACCATGCACAAAACTAACCTCTTGGGGGGTTGTACCCATCTTTATTTTGAAATTGCAAAAATTCCCCTATTAGTTTGTTTCATAACATTCATGCTGTCATGCACAAAAATACTCTCTTTGAGTAAATATTTAGGGGGGTCATTTTGTGCATGGATGTTATGAAATGTGAACTTACAGGGGAGGTTTTTGTAATTTTGAAAATAAGAGGGGTGGAATCTACTATAATTTAGCAAACTTAGAGGGGAGGTCCCAGGAAATGACCCCCCTAAATAAATTCACTATATATTTTTTGATACATTCGTTGAAGGTCTCATGAAGGTGAGCCTAGCGCAGTGATTGAGGTGTTGTCGTGTGACCTAAGTTCAATGCAGGGTAAGGTTTGCCTACATTTCATCCTGGTGCTGGGACATTTCCCCGGACACTCGCTGCACGGGGATGGCTTTGTAAACTGAGCTGCCCTCTATTCTTTGCTGGTCACATAGACCTTATAAATAAATTTTATTGCATTCTAGTTAAATTGTAAGGTATGTATGAATATTAGATAGCATAAGGGATGGTATTTTATGTAGGGAATCCGGGGTGCCGAGAAGCAGAAATCCGAATATCGAATAACAAACACAGAACAAAAAACAGAGCAATCACAAACACAAGATGTTACAGAGGTTCACCCAAAACCGGGCTACGTCCTCTCTCCCCTTCTTCTCCTCCTTCTTGTATTCACCAAAAGATTACAGGTTACAAAAGTTACAAAGGCCAAGGCCGACCCTACCTTCACCTTCTTCTGGACAAGAAACTACCCGAGGGAAAAACTCCCCTGAACGACGCCTCCAACGATAAACCTCGTATACGTCTTCTTCAGGAAATACGCAGTCGTCAATCTCTCTGAAATTAGCTTCGCTTACCCTAATCCCCGAAAAACGGGATATAAATACTCAGGAGTAAAAACGACTCAAAACGTCGAACGCAGAGCCGAGCTCGACGCTCGGGCGTCGACCGGAGGTCGACGATCTCACCCGAGGTCGACGCTCGGCGCATCAGCGATGGTCGACGCCCCAGGCAGAGCTCGACGCTCGGGCGTCGACCGGAGGTCGACGATCTCGCCCGAGGTCGACGCTCGACGCATCAGCGAAGGTCGACGCTCGACGCCAGCGGAGGTCGACGCTCGACGCCAGCGGAGGTCGACGCTCGACGCCAGCTGAGATCGACGCTCGACGCCAGTTGAGGTCGACGCTCAAGCGTGAGCTCGACGATCGTCGACCTCTCCTCAAACAGAGGGACAAGAATGCATACAGGGGCTGCTTCACACTCCCTTGCCTCTAAGCTCACTTGGGCTAACCCGGTGTGAGAAACAAGAGGCCCTGAAGTGATCCACCACCCCAACATTCTCCCACTTGGTGGAAACCTTCAGCAAATGAGAGCAGCTCCTCCAGACTTCCTCTTCAAACCCACTGCTGTAGCACACCATTCAAACTTGGCAACAGGCACAGCCTTGGTTAAGAAATCAGAACTGTTCTCCTTAGTGTCAACCTTCTCCAGTTGCACTACCTGCTTCTCCACCTTCTCCCTGATGAAGTGATATTGAATATCAATATGCTTGGTCCTAGCATGGAATGCAGGATTCTTGGCTAACTGAATAGCCCCCTGACTGTCACACCCAATCTTCACAGGACCCTGCTCAAAACCGAGTTCCCAGCACAACCTTCTCAGCCATATGGCTTCCTTACTGGCATGAGTAAGAGCCATGTATTCTGCTTCCGTCGACGAGAGTGCCACCACTCCTTGCCGTCGACTCATCCAACTGATAGCACCACCAAATAAAGTAAAAACATACCCACTGGTGGACCTCCTGCTATCCAGATCACCTCCCCAGTCAGAGTCCACATGTCCAACCACGTCCAGGACTCTTCCAGTTTCAGCACCTTCATAACATATAGAATAATCTGAAGTTCCACGAAGATACCTGAACACTCGCTTCACCGCACTCCAGTGCTCCTTCCCTGGTTTGGCCATATACCGGCTCAGCACTCCCACAGCTTGAGCAATGTCAGGCCGAGTGCAAACCATGGCGTACATCAAGCTTCCCACTGCACTAGCATATGGAACTTTAGCCATGTCTTCAATATCTTCATGTGTCTTGGGACACATCTCCGCAGATAGCTTTTCCCCAACGGGCATAGGGGCACCAACAGGCTTACAGTCAGCCATGTTGAACTTCTTCAACACCTCTTCGACATACCTCTGCTGCCCCAAACAAAGCTTCCTTTTGCTTCGGTCTCTGGTAATCTGCATCCCCAAGATCACACTTGCTGGCCCCAAATCCTTCATCTCGAACTTGGCAGAGAGCAGCTTCTTCAACTGTTGGATCATCTTGACACTATTCCCTACGAGCAGCATGTCATCTACGTAGAGTGTCAGAAAAGTGAAGTGCTCTCCCTTCCTTTGGAAATACACACAGTGGTCAGAATTCGACCTTTCTAAACCCAACTCCAGCATGTAGGTGTCGAACTTCTGATACCACATCCTCGGAGATTGCTTAAGTCCATAAAGGGACTTCTTCAACCTGCACACCTGATCCTCCTTGCCCTTGGCCTCGAATCCTTCAGGTTGCCGCATGTAAATCTCCTCCTCCAAATCCCCGTGAAGAAACGCCGTCTTCACGTCCATTTGTTCAATCTCCAGATCATGCACAGCCGCAATGGAGAGAACCATCCTGATAGAAGTGAGCTTGGCCACCGGCGAGAAAATCTCGTCGTAGTCCACACCTTCAACCTGTGAGAATCCCTTGGCAACCAACCTTGCCTTATATTTCTCCACAGTGCCATCAGCCTTCACCTTCTGCTTGAAGACCCATTTGCTTCCAATGGCCTTCCTTCCTTTCGGAAGCTTGCACAGACCCCAAGTCTGATTCTTCCGCAAGGAAACCATCTCATCCTCCATAGCAAGCTCCCACTGATTTGCATCAGCCCTCGACCTCGCATCCCTGGCTGAAATGGGATCTTCTCCAAGCATGTTCAAGCAATATTGTGCTCCAACAGCACTAAGGGAAAACCGGAGTGGTGCCCTCCTCTCCCTTGTTGAGCGCCTCAGAAGTGGAGCATCAACAACCTCCTCTTCTGACTCATCATCAAAGTTCACTTCCTCCAAAACATCAGATTCAGAGTCAGAATCTGAACCAGCTGTAGTGGTTACCCGAGCATCCTCCAAAGAGGCTTCCATGTTCCCTTCCACTACCACCTTCTCTGCATCCTTCTCTTCTTCCACTCGTGTAGTGACTTGAGGACGGACTTCATGAAAGACCACATCCTTACTATACGTCACCGTCTTCGTCACCGGGTTCCAAAGCTTGTATCCCTTGATGCCATCTTTGTAGCCCACAAAGATGCACCGCTCGGACTTCATATCCAGCTTCCCCCTCTTCTCCTTTGGAATGTGCACGTAAGCATCACACCCAAACACACGAGCATAAGCCAAATTCGGCTTCTTCTTGAATATGGCCTCAAAGGGGGTACACCCCTTCACTGCAGATGTAGGGGTCCTGTTCTTCAAGTAGTTAGCTGTAGCTGCCGCTTCAGCCCAGAACTCCTTCCCCAAACCAGCCCAACTGAGCATGCACCTGGCTTTCTCCATCAATGTCCGATTGAGCCTTTCCGACACTCCATTCTGCTCTGGAGTATACGGCGTGGTCTTCTGCCGTGCAATCCCCTGCTCAGTACAGTACCGCTCGAAGGCGTCCGAGCAATACTCCCCTCCGTTATCAGAACGGAGAACCTTCACCTTCCTCTCAAACTGGTTCTCCACCAGGTTCTTAAACTCCTTGAACCTGTCTAGAACCTCCGCCTTGGACCTGAGAAAGTAAAGCCAAGAATACCGAGAATAATCATCAATGAAAGATACATAATACCTAGCCCCACCAAGAGATGGGACTGGAGTCGGTCCGAATACATCAGAATGGATCAAATCAAGAGGGCCAGTGGCCCTAGTCCCTGCTCCCTGAAAGCTAACCCGGTTCTGCTTGCCGAGTAGGCAATGCTCGCAGAATCCAAAGCTCGAGGTGCACATGGGCACACCCTCCACCATCTTGCCAGATGCCACAGCCGACATCCCCTTCTCACTGATGTGTCCAAGCCGCTGGTGCCACAGCCTGGACTGCTCCTCCTGGTCCTCCTCTTGGCCTTCAGAGATGAAGGCCCCACTAGGCACCACTGTATCAGCAAGTAGCTTGTACAGTGTTCCATGCCTAACACCTTTGGCAATCACCATCGCCCCTCTGGTCATCCTGCATGAGTGCATGTCACAGCTGAAGCAAACTCCCGCATCAGCCATAGATCCCACCGAGATCAGATTCCTGCTCATCCCAGGAATATGCATCACCCCCGGAAGGGTCTTCATGGTCCCGTCGGCCATCTTCAGCATCACCTTGCCACGACCAATGATCTGCACTGCAGTATCATCCCCAAGCATGACATCACCACCCGCAAACTCCTCATACTCACAAAACCAGTGCCTGTGAGGGGTCATGTGGTAAGAGGCTCCTGTATCAACATACCACACATCAGCATCCTGATGGGCAACACAAGCAGCCGCAATGTACATGTCACCGCCATCGGTCTCCTTCTTAGCACCCGAAGTTGACCCTGCCTCCTTCTTATGAATAGCCTTGTTTGGACATTGAGACTTCACATGCCCAACCTCATTGCACTTCCAGCAACGTACAGGCTTCTTCTCTTTCTCTCTTTCTCTGCTCTTGGATCTACCCCGAGACTTGTCTCTAGATCCACCTTGCTTATTATCCCTCCATTGAGGGCGAGATCTGGATACACTCAATGCACCTTTGTTGGTCTTCTCAGAACCTGCTCTCCTGGTCTCCTCAGAAAGAAGAGTAGCACACACCGACTCACAAGTGAGTGTTCTGTCTCCATTACCCCCAATGGCAACGATAACGTTGTCCCAAGAGTCCGGCAATGAACAAAGTAGTGTGATCGCCCTGTCTTCATCCGAGATCTTCTCACCAATAGAGATCAACTGACCCACAACCGTGTTGAAATTGGTCAGGTGTTCCGAGAAGGAACCACCCTCCTGCATCTTCAGATTGTACCACTTCTTCCGCAACAGCAACTTGTTCACCAGAGATTTGCTCTGGTACAGAGTCTCCAACTTCCGCCATAAACCTTGGCCCGAAGTTTCCTCCATGACGTTTGTTAAAATAGAGTCTGTAAGAAACAGCCGGATCAGACCTTTGGCTTTCCGATCGGCTTTTGTCCAGGCTGCAACAACCTCCTCCGTAGATTTCTCTTTCGGTGGATCATCCGCTATTGCTCCCCACAAATCTCGATCCACCAACAGATCTTCCATCTTCATCTTCCACAGATCAAATCGACTGCCATCAAACTTCTCTATCTCGATCCGCACTCCTCCTGAACTCATTTCCAAGAATCAATCGGAACCTCCCTCTGATACCAAATGTAGGGAATCCGGGGTGCCGAGAAGCAGAAATCCGAATATCGAATAACAAACACAGAACAAAAAACAGAGCAATCACAAACACAAGATGTTACAGAGGTTCACCCAAAACCGGGCTACGTCCTCTCTCCCCTTCTTCTCCTCCTTCTTGTATTCACCAAAAGATTACAGGTTACAAAAGTTACAAAGGCCAAGGCCGACCCTACCTTCACCTTCTTCTGGACAAGAAACTACCCGAGGGAAAAACTCCCCTGAACGACGCCTCCAACGATAAACCTCGTATACGTCTTCTTCAGGAAATACGCAGTCGTCAATCTCTCTGAAATTAGCTTCGCTTACCCTAATCCCCGAAAAACGGGATATAAATACTCAGGAGTAAAAACGACTCAAAACGTCGAACGCAGAGCCGAGCTCGACGCTCGGGCGTCGACCGGAGGTCGACGATCTCACCCGAGGTCGACGCTCGGCGCATCAGCGATGGTCGACGCCCCAGGCAGAGCTCGACGCTCGGGCGTCGACCGGAGGTCGACGATCTCGCCCGAGG
The DNA here is from genome assembly GCA_039513925.1 of Platanthera zijinensis. Taxonomy (NCBI): domain Eukaryota; kingdom Viridiplantae; phylum Streptophyta; class Magnoliopsida; order Asparagales; family Orchidaceae; genus Platanthera; species Platanthera zijinensis. Next base: position 25,282,732 of record CM077087.1, on the reverse strand, counting down.
TCGACGCTCGACGCATCAGCGAAAGTCGACGCTCGACGCCAGCGGAGGTCGACGCTCGACGCCAGCGGAGGTCGACGCTCGACGCCAGCTGAGATCGACGCTCGACGCCAGTTGAGGTCGACGCTCAAGCGTGAGCTCGACGATCGTCGACCTCTCCTCAAACAGAGGGACAAGAATGCATACAGGGGCTGCTTCACACTCCCTTGCCTCTAAGCTCACTTGGGCTAACCCGGTGTGAGAAACAAGAGGCCCTGAAGTGATCCACCACCCCAACATTTTATAATTTGTCAAATCCCCAAGGACTGTAATTAGATAATTATCAATACTCGTTAGAAATCAACAAATTCAAATAATACTTGATATTTAGTTGGCTCCTTGAGAACGGTGACTCCAGCTACAAGGTTGAATGTTGGGGTTGGACACTAACATTAAGGCCCCGTTTGGGGGGACTTATTTTCACCGGTCAAGCGGTCACGACCGCATGAATCGGGACTTAATTAAGTCCCGGTTCATGTGATCGTGACCGCTTGACCGGTGAAAATAAGTCCCCCCAAACGGGGCCTAAATTCCAACTCTACAGCTCTTTTCAAAGGGGATTATTTCATTTTTAAACACAAATTAAGTAATAATGAAATCACCATTTTCTAAAATACAAATTAAGTAATAATGAAATCCCCAAGGACTATAATTAGATAATTATCAATCTTCGTAACTGCTGACAGGAGCGGCGGGGGCGCTAGACTTACGACGGGAGGGGGTAGCGGGAAGAATCGGGATCGAAGTTTGATGAGTTGGGAGAAGGCAGAAACGCGATCGGCGAAATCAGCGATTGGTGGAGCGGCAATCGGCAGTTGCACGAGATCAACGATCGGTGGTTGCAACAATCGGGAGCGGCTGAAGCAGTAGATCGTGAGAGGCAAAGCACCGGGTCAGCGGAAAACTGCGCCGACGAAGAAGAAGCTTGCGGTTTTCGATCGGGAGAGGAAGTACTCTGTCGATCGGCACTAACAGTTGAACGGCGGGGGCAAAGGATCGGCGACAGACAGCGGAAGCAAGAGCACGGCTAGGGTTCTGGCTCTGATACCATATGATAGAAAGAATGAATTCACAATTGAAAACAATGGTAATACATACGATGTACAAGGGAGGGTGATCCTAACACCCGACATGACTCTAAGCTAACACTACTACTCATAATATACAACATACCTAACATATACGATCCGTGTTTATCAAATATACCAATTTTAACATGAAATTCTAATACTTAATGTGAGATTCATATTTATGAAATTCTTCTTATGTAGTAGGAGAGGAAAAGAAAGAATGAAAAAACCTTTGATGCGCCTTAGTTCCTTGCAGAGTGTGATGAAATCTCCCCACTTCATATGGCATCGCCTGATAAATCGTAGAATCTGTTCAGTAGTGAACATGGATAAGCCCTCTAAGTATTCACCATTTACACCATTCTCCTCAAAAACTTGCCGATAACCACCGAGATTTATCTCCTCAAGCCACAGACCAACATCCTGAAAAGAATGTCAGCCGTTAAACAATGGAAGGATGTTGAACAACAATATATAGTCCCATTCATTCACAATATTATTTTACCAAAAAAGTCTCTCTCAGAGTTTATATTTCATAGCATGCATATGCACAAAAATATTCTCGTATGCTAAGAAATGTAAATTTACATGGGAAGTTTTTGTAATTTCAAAAGATGGCGGGCTGCGACCTATAACTTTGCAAACTTACAACAGAGGTCCTGGTAAACGGTCCTCAGAACTAATGGCTGAGGAAGCCCTTCATGTTTCAAACATTTTACGGTTGTTGCGGGTCACCCGATTTTTCCCCGATATGGAGAATTGGACCGTCTTAGCTCGGAGTCGGATCGGATGGGTAAACAGTCAATGAAAATACAACATCAAATGACAGGAGGCATTTTTTGACGTGAAAAACTCGCCAAAGGTGAAAAACCACGTGGTTAGATCTGTGTCGAGCCAAAATCCACTATTTTGTTGTGTTTACAAGAGTTGAAAGTTTCATCAAAGGGTGACAGACAGAGTGACAGACCACCTCTCCATTACAAAGCTTTGAGTACAAGAACGATAAAAAATAAATTAAGTCCACGATGCTCTGACAAGATCGTCCAATGGAGCTGAAGATTGACTAAGTCTTCGGGGCTTGGATGAGAGCGCTCTTTCGAGAAAAATGGCTAAGTCATTGCTGCGTTGAGCATTGCGCGCTTGACAGCTTAGAGAGGGAGCGGAGTGAATTCTGAGCGGATGAACGATCTAAGTCTCACTTCCTCGCCGAAAAACCTCAGAGCTCTCTCTAGCCTCTGGAGGTTTTTTTTCTTCAAATGAGGGTGTGGGGACCTTTTTATAGTTTTCTGGAGGGACATGCTGGTAATTGCGTCAAGCCGGATTTTGTGCTGACGAATGACGTCGCTCTGTTACGGTCACCTGGATCACCAATTTTTTAGGAAATGACAGGCGTGCCCCCTGGCGGCTCGGGGGGCCCGGGCAGGTTGTCTGGTGGCGGCGGAGGCCGGCGGCGATCAGAAGCGCCGAAGACGACCGTCGGCGGCGGTCGGGGGCGCGCGTGACACGTGTTAGGCTGTTAGCGCGCTCGCAGGCCGCGCGGGAGCACGTCGCGCGTTATCTTTAGTGATATTTGTCGAGCGTTAGCGTCGGGGACTTGTTGCTCCAGTGTGATGAGGGGGGATATTTGCCCCTTGCCTTGGCGGAGAAGGTGGTCTCTCTTGAAATCTAAAAGATTTTTGTTTGTTTGTGTTTCGGAAGGACTCGGGGTCTGTTCCTTTGGTGATGGTGAAGGACCTTTGTCCGTCTGGTTGGAGGGACGAAGAACCTTTGTTCGTTCGAGCCTTAGGAGGACCGGGGTCTGTCCAGGTGAAGGTTGCGAAGAACCTTTGTTCGTTCGTGCCACAGGAGGACCGGGGTCCGTCCAGGTGGAGGTGGCGTAGAACCTTTATTCGTTCGTACCTCAGGAGGACTGAGGTCCGTCCAAGTGGCGAAGAATCTTTGTTCGTTCGTGCCTCAAGTGGACCGGGGTCCGTCTAGGTGGAGGTGACAAAGAACCTTTGTTCGTTCGCCCCTCAAGAGAACCGGGGTTCGTTCAGGTAGAGATGGCGAAGAACCTTTGTTTGTTCGTGCCTTAGGAGGACCGGAGTCCGTCCAAGTGGGGGTGGTGAAGAACCTTTGTCCACTCGCGGCTTAGGAGAACCGGGGTTCATCTAGGTGGAAGTGCTGAAGAACCTTTATTCGTTCGTGCTTCGAGAGGACCGGGGTCCGTTCAGGTGGAGGTGGCGAAGAACCTTTGTACGTTGTGCCTCAGGAGGACTGGTGTCCGTCCAAGTGGAGGTGACGAAGAACCTTTGTTCGTTCGTGCCTCAGGAGAACCGAAGTTCGTCCAGGTGAAGGTGGATAAAAACCTTTGTTCGTTCGCGCCTCAGGATGAGCAGGGTCCGTCCAGGTGGAGGTAGCGAAGAACTTTGTTCGTTCGCGTCTCAGGAGAACAGAGGCTCGTCCAGGTGGAGGTAGCAAAGAAGCTTTGTTCGTTCGCGCCTCAGGAGGAACGGGGTCCGTCTAGGTGGAGGTGGTGAAGAACTTTTGTTCGTTCGCACCTCAGGAGGACCGGGGTCCGTCCGGGAGGAGGTGCAGAAGGACAATTATCCATCTCGTCTGAGTAGTAGAAGGTCCCAGGGCCCGTCGTCTTTCAAAGATTCGTCTGTTGTGAAAAGGGAAAGTAGATGCTTTGCAGCTGAAAGGAAAGCTACAAGTGCTCACAAATTTCTCCTCATGGCTTATTCCGTCAAAAGTAGGGAAAGCAATAGATAGTGCAGAGAGCATTTGCCCCCCAAGTCTGGCTTAAGCTTTGCCTTGTCCTGCACGACCATTGTCCTGTCTGGGGTGTGCCTGCTGAAGGTAGCCGAGTCGTGTTGCCTCTTGATCACCTCGTACGATGCTTATTCCTCCTGGTGTGACGAACTTCATAGCCAGGTGCAAAATAGAGGGGATTGCCTCAAAGAGAGTTCGGAGCGGCCGACCGAAGATCACGTGGTATGCCGAGCTGTAGTCAACTACTACGAACCGAACGTCCTGAGTGGCTTGCCTTGGGAACTCCCCTAGGGTGACAGGGAGAGTGATCGTCCCTCGTACCGGTGCGTTGTCAAAACCATATAGCAGTCTAGTAGATTTCTCGAGACGCTCTTGGGGGATCTTCATGTTGAGCAGCGCGGATGCGAACAGGACATCCATCGAGCTTCCAATGTCAATCAATATCCGCCTGACCCTGAAGCAGGGATTGTCGATTCCTGCGATGATGACGAGGGGATCTTGGTGTGATGTGCGCACTTCCTATAGGTCTTTGTCCCCGAAGCTGATGGCGGCATCCGATAGTGGCTTCGGGTCTTCTGGATCCTTCTCGGATTGAGCGATGGAGAGGACCTGGGCAGCGGGGAAGGGCGAGCCGACGATGGTCTCGACCTCCCCGACCATTTGCTTACCCCCATGTACTTTCTGGCGTGTCGGGGGTTGCTCTCACCCGGACTGGTGCGGTGTTGGCTGGTTTGGTACTTGGTTCTGCAAGTACCTCCCTAGATGCCCATGTCGGATGAGGTGTTCAATCTCCTCTTTCAATCTGGTGCAATCCTCCGTGTTGTGCCCATTACCACGGTGGAACTTGCAATACTGCGCCTGGTCTCCTCGGCTCAGTGGTAGCGACCTGGGCCGACGAAGCATCTTGGAGTCCTGGATGGAAATGAGCACTTGTGTCCGGGCGGTATTCAGTGGGCTGAATTCCTGGTGCCGGCGAGAACCTTGATCCCTGCGAGGATTGCTGCGGTGGACGTCGCTTCTGTAGTGTGCCGAGGGTGCAGGCTCCGGTTCCCTTTTCGTTTAGAGGTTCCTTCTAATTGCTGGCGGTGGGCCTCAATGGTCTCATCTACCGTGATCTGCGCCTCGACCCGGTGAACAAGGTCAGTGTAGCTCGGTACTGTCTCCCGCATTAGTGCATAGTATAATCCACTTGGGCAGAGCCCCCTGAGGAAGACACCGCGAAGGAGATCGGGGTCGACTCCCTGGATTTGTCGTGCCTCGGAGGTGAAGCGATGAAAGAACTCTTTGAATGATTCTCCCTCACTTTTGCAGATGCCAGAGAGGTGAGAGGGGGCTCTAGCGATCCGTCGGTTGGCTATGAATTGGTCGATAAAGAGGCGTGCGAGCTCCCTAAAGTTGTTGATCTCCCCCTCCTGCAGGGAGTGAAACCATGTATGTGCTTGCCCCTTCAGAGTTGTGGGGAAAACTTGACACAACAATTGATCGAGCGCGTTGAAGAGGCGCATGATTGTATCGAAGTGATTTACGTGCTCCAGAGGATCCTCTATCCCATCGAAGGCCTCGAAGTGTGGCAGCTTGAACCTGTTCGGTACAGGTGCGTCGGGGCCTGATGAGCGAGCGGGGACCCGTAAAGGAACGGGCGTCGAGCGTTCACAGGACGTCATCGTTCCTAGACGCACTCCTCCTTGATCATATCCCTTATTTCATGGCGAGTGAGCCTCCGGTCGTCTTACCTAGCGTCAACGTCCATTGGGCGAGGGTCGAGTTGAGCGTCTGCATGCGGCTCCAGCCTCCGGGCGGCGTGCATAGAGCTTGCTTCATCAGAAAGCTCATCGGCGGGGGGCTCCTCAGGGCAAGTTGCGTCTCAAGGTAGGACGTGCTCCGGCGCGATGGCTGGTCGCGCCCAGTGTGCGTTTGATGGGTTGGGAGGATTGGAGACTCCTAAATCCAGTAGAAGAGTGAGCACTTCCGCTTAACGTTCCTCCATCAGTCGAACACGCTGCTCCACCGAGCTCGCGGGCGCGGACGCAGTGGCCCCTTCCAGTTGAGGGTGTTGCTTGCGGGCGAGTTGGTGGGGCCAATACGGTGTGCTCTTCCGGGTTTGTGTCGTTAGCAGTGCGTGCACTCCTCCTTGTCATTACTGCTAATTGGGGTATGCTTACGAGGCAAACGCTGCTTCCAGAGAGTTGCAAAGTTTGGGAACACCTTCCCACAAACGATGCCAAACTGTTGCGGGTCACCCGATTTTTCCCCGGCCCGGAGAATCGGACCACCTTAGCTCGGAGTCGAACCGAGTGCGCAAACAATCAATGAAAAGACAACAACAAATGACAGGAGGCTTTTTTGACATGGAAAACCCGAAAAGGGTGAAAACCCGCGTGACCGGATCTGTACCGGGCCAAAATTCACTATTTTGTTGTGTTTACAAGAGTTGAAAGTTTTCTCGGAGGGTGATAAGTCACCTCTGCATTACAAAGCTTTGAGTACAAGAACGACAGAAAATAAACTAAGTCTGTGATGCTCTTACAAAAGCATCTAATGGAGCTGAGGATTGACTAAGTCTTCGGGGCTTGGATAAGAGCGTTCTTCAGGAAAAAATGACCAAGTCCTTGCAGCGTTGAGCGTTACGCACTTGACGTCCTAGAGAGAGAGAGCAGAGTGAATTCCGAGCGGAGGAACGATCTAAGTCCCACGTACTCGCCAGAAAACCTCAGAGCTCTCTCTAGCCTCTGAAGCTCCTTCTCTTCAAATGAGGGTTTGAGGGCCTATTTATAGTTTTCTGGAGGGGCATGCTAGTAATTGCGTCGGGGTGAATTTTGTGTTGACGAATGATGTCACTCTGTTACGGTCACCGGGATCACCAATTTTCAGGAAATGACAGGTGTGCCCCCCAGGCGGCTCGGGCGGCCCAGGAAGGTTCCCGGTGGCGGTCGGAGGCGGCGGAAATGACCGGCGGAGTGCGCAGCGCGTGCAAGGGCCGCGCGTGCTTGTGGCTTGCGCGTCCCTGTGTGCTTGGCTTTGCCCTCCTCCCGGAATGTTTTTGGGTCTTTGGGCGAGCGTGACTTGATGCGCGGCTTGTTTGGTCGGGTTGGCTCCCCTTCGTGTCTTTGGTCGAAATCTTCCCGGTTTAACTTAGAAAATTCAGCAGAACCTCATCAACAGTAATCACAAAAACATATAGCACACAACATAATTATTGATGCTCTTTTGGGTACTCATGCATGCAGCACTCCCGTTGAGTGGACAGTTGCAGCGGCTGAAGCCTTCAATGCACTTCAGCAGGCTTTGGTATGCCTCGTTCCATGATTGATTTCACCAAATAATTCACCTCATGTGTGATGCCTTAGGTTCAGGGATTGGAGTATTACCCATGCAAGAAGGACGATATATCGCCTACTTCAACAAGGCTCTCTAACTAAGCACGCACCAACTCAGCTTATAAGAGCGATGGTGTTACGGATCAGTTTCGGATCCTTCGTTGTTTACCTTATTATATGTTGTGTTGAGTTTGTATTGGAATTAAGTCATATTATATTAGAGTTTATGTATTTAAATATTTTATGAGTCTTCATGTAATTACGGATTTGCTACCCGGGGGTCCTATAAATAGGCCCTTAGTGTCATGTATCAAGGATGAAATGAAAGACTCTAATTCCCGCCTTTGAATGTGAGATCTTGGTGTCTCTCTCCTGTAACGAGCAACCCCGCTTAGGCAGTCGCGGTTAGGGCTCCGTTGTATCCTCCACCACCATCATCTTCGTCCCCGACCAATACTCCGACAACCGCTGAAATAGGTATGTAATAACTTCGGTATCAGAGCTTCTCGGCCCTCTTCCACCGACGCACACCAACACCGCCCTCATTTTCTTCATCGTCAACGTCATTCTCTTGGTCGGCCTCACCCATAAGCACCGCGGTTTGAGCCCAGCCCGGAAGCCTTGCTCGTACGGTTGAGGGAAGGATGACTCCATCCCTCATCGTCGTCGGGCTCGTTGTTCGTGCACCTCACACAAAGCTCCAGCGTGCGCCGTAGTAAGTCGCGCCTCTTCCTCGCTAAAATCAGTGATCCTCCAGGTCAAAGCCGATTGCCTCAGGTCCATTTTCCATTGTCGACTCCACTGTCTGTCCGTGCGACTCCCAACACTGCAAAACCACAACCCACAAGAGTCCAGGGCTGCACGAGCCCATGCCATCATCATCAAGTCGTGCGTCATCATCGACCAGCCAATCGCCTCCTTCACGCAAGTTCCAATGAGAACGCATCTCGTCGGTCTGCTCCGATACACCAACCGAGATCCTCGTCCAGAATCGATGAAGCCTCTCCTCATGGATCGACGACCAGCCCTGCTCCTTCCTTCGTCCAAGCCGTAGACGACCTTCCACTGCTCTTCCGTCGCCCATCACGCATCCGCCCTCTCCCATTGAGCAGACAGCCTTCTATCATGACCGACTCCTCGAGCCCAGCGCCTGCAGTTCTATCAACAACCTTCTATCGTGCACTTGTTTCCTTGCCTCGCATCCCTCCCCCAAAAAGCAGCAGTTATTTAATATTTTTTGGGTTCTCTTTCCTTCTTCAGCCCTTCCCAAACACCAATTTTTAACTAAAGGCCCCACTCTTGCCGTCCTTCTTAGCCCCATGCCAATCTTTTCTCTTGTGCCCTGCGCCTGTAGCTTACACCATTACCTTTCTCGGGCCCTAAACCCATCTTCTCCCAGCCTTTTTTTCAAAATTTCCTGTGCATGCCTTGGAAATATAAGGAGGCTAGTAACAAATCCTAATAATTGCTTTAATTAATAGAGTAATTATCTATTAATTAAACTAATTATTATTATTATTATTTTGTTTCCAATTTTAATTCATTACACATTCCAGCATGAAGCTTAGTGTCGTGAATGTGGCCGCCATCCAATCGATGTTACGCAATTTCATGGTCTTCATGGACATACGTCTTCAAAATGTCGACGCACTCCTCCACCAAATTAAGAATCCAACAGTCACCTTTCTGCCGCAGCCCGTGATGTTGCCTCCTCCACTTCCACAAATCCTGACAGTCGTCCCTCCTCCGCTCCCGATGCTAGCCGCACCACCACTCTCCACGGTGTTGCCCTCATCGCCAACTGGCGACGTGACACTACTTCACTTGCCGACTCCTGCTCCCCCAAACACGTTCTATCGGTTCCTCCAGCTATCCTGTTGCTACCTCCAGCCGCATTGTCATGGCTCCTCGCCGCCGCCACGCAAGATCCATTCCTCAAGCCGCCAGTCCTTACTCCATCCGCCGTACGGGTGTTGCCCGCCGCCGCTCAGCCAACACCAACAATGCTCACCTTCGTACCGACAAGGCTCTCTTTTGAGGCCACCGCGACAAGATATCAACAGTTGATCTAGCGCGAGATTAAGATGCCTGAGGACTCGACCAACCATGCGAGGTTCGAGCTTGAGGGTAAGCTCGATTTTCATAGGCGGATGAGATGTTACGGATCGGTTTCGGATTCTTAGCCATTTACCTTATTATATGTTGTGTTGAGTTTGTATTTGGAGTTAAGCCTTATTATATTAGGGTTTATGTATTTTAATATTTTGCAAGTCTTCATGTAATTACGTGTTTTCCACCCGGGGGTCATATAAATAAGCCTCTAGTGTCATGTATCAATGAAGCAATGAAAGAGTCTAAATCCCGCCTTTGAATGTGAGATCTTGGTGCCTCTCTCCTCTAACGAGCAACCCTGCAAAGGCAATCTCGGTTAGGGTTCCGTTGTATCCTCCACCACCATCATCTCCGTCCCCGACCACCACTGAAATAGGTATGTAACAGATGGCCTTGGAACTACCCACCCAACACTAGTGGTCAGAGCTGTTGGGCCGACACTTTCTTGCTAGGACCAATCACCCGGATCTACTGTAGCATTTGGAATAAAAGATATCTACCCTTTCTCATCAACTTTGGATTAAAAAAATACACAGCTACAACTTTTTTATCAAACAAGGACGATGACTCCCTTCCAAACCGGTGAACTCACATGCCTGTCCATCTCAAGACCATGTTGGTCTGATCATACCTCCATACAAGACGAAGGGGGTCAAGATTCATACCTTGATCTCATTTATTTTGGTTCGGGAAGGTCCAGCCTATGAGTCTCGGTTTAGTTTCGAACTTGTGTATTTATACACCAGTTGGCTTGAGACAAGGCATGCTGAAATTGATTGAGTTGTTTGGCATCTAAGAGATTACAGGGCTTCCTCTTTTCCTCCCACCGAATCCTCCCTCCCTCTCATGAAAAATGGCTACAGCACCTTTTGGGGCATACCCCTCCCTCCTTCGTGCGTCCCAGCACGAGTTGTGCATTGTTCTGTGTGACTACTAGTTGGCGCACCCACCCTTCCTCCATGCATCTAGCGGCTGACAACCCAACCTGAGCCACACGCTGCTCTAAGCAATTGCAGGTAAGTGTGCATCCAACGTGCAGGCTGTACACAGCAGCGCTTCAGCACGGTTTCCTCTGCCCAGACAAACCGCGCACCCAACATGATCACTGCTCCTCCGTTGCCCACCACCCCGCCCTCCAACGATGCCCCCACATAGGAAGTTGCGGCAAGGCTCCAATCCCTAGTTCATCGTAGGTTGTGCGGCAATTCCTTGACTGCTTTCCAGCCACCGAAACGTCTTCCCTGCGGCTGGTTGCCCTCCTCCACCATCCCTAACCTTGCTATTTCCCATACACACACCTCCCCCATAATCCCTTAAGCCTTCCTAGCCAACCACGCGTCCGATCCAACATGCCTTGCCACCCGAAGCAAGCTCCACAACATCCTCAAAGAGCTTCCTTGTTCTAGTGCTTGCCGCCTGCTTACATACAACATATGATTCAGGTTTTCTTCTTGTAGAGCAAGGTGTAGGGTAATCTGTTGTGCTCCATGCTATTTGTGGATCTTTATATTTAGTATTGATTTCATTATGATTCAGCATCCCTAGTGATTTAATTCCTTATTTATTACCTTTCTGATTTACATCAGGCACACTCTGGGGCACCACGTACATATAAATGACTCACAATGACTCTATACTAACGTGATATGATGTATTCCATGCAATAATTCATCTCTTCGCCTCACTCCTCGTCTACCAAAGAAAGAAATATGAGACAGTGTGATGCAGGGCCGCGGCCCGTACACCCCAATCCATCCCCGGATCCAAAACAGGGCCCAATATGTTGTTGAGGCCGGGGATCGATTCCCCGACCTCCTCGATAACGAGCTCTCATTCGAGCTCCCATCACCAACTGATCCGCGGATCAGTTGGTGATGGGAGCTCGCATGAGAGCTCTTTATCGAGGAGGTTGGGGGATCGAGCCCCGGCCTCAAGAACCTATCGGCCATGTAGTGGAGTCGGGGATAGGTTGGGGTGTGCGGTCTGCGGACCTGTTAAACCCCCTTGGTGGACTTCAAGATAGGCCCCTGGTGGAATCCAGGGTGGCGGGCAGATGGACTCCTGCTCCTGCATCACAGTCACTCAAACAGGGCTTATCCAACTCCTTCCCATTTGTCGACAATATTTGAGAGGATATTGTGATGGACTTCTTATTGCTTAGAGCTAAATAGAAGTGCAAATGTTTTAGAGTGGATGAAACTGTTACCTTTTGGCAAACGAGAGAAGGAACCGTCTCGATTAGCTTTTCACACACGTTATTTGAATGGTTGAATGTTATTTAACACCCCCCTCAAACTCACAGGGGATCTGTTACGGGCCCGTGATTGAGAGCGTGTACACCGGGGAAGAGGTGGGAAGTCCTCACGGGAGGAGGAGGAGGGATTCCGGCGAGCTATGGCGGCGGTGGCTTGCAGTGTGCGAATCGGCGGAGGCAGCCCTGCAGAATTCGCGAATCGGGGGAGGCGGCACAGTGGCAGTCACGGTTTTCGCGATTTTTGCGGAAGGCGTAGCTGGCTAGGGCAACCTGGCAGGATAAAGCACGGTAGAGAGAGAGAGAGAGAACTAGAGAGGGTTTAGAAAAACAAAATGAAAATACTTCTTGCTTCCTTGTCTTGGACACACACACACATATAAATAGTTCATAAAAGTGCCCCCTCCTTGGGCTTAGACACGGAGGATCGATTACGCATACAAAATTATAAAGTAGACTAGATAAATAGTTCGCGACATGCGGGACCAAGGCGGGACCGTAAGATCCCCACCCTTCCCGACGACAAGCTTGCCCTCAAGCTTGGTCTGTAGTGACGGTGGGTGTCGGATCTCCCGTGTCAATGTCAGCATCCCATTTAGAAGCCGAGTCGTCGACCTCCAACCAAAAGAGGCGCTTGCAGCGATGTCCACAGAAAAATGGCTCGTCGCAATTGTAACAGAGGCCCTTGGCATGGCGGTCATTCATCTCCTGTGGCGACAGTCGTCGAATGGTAGTTGGGCGGTCGGCGTCGCGGTCTGGGGCGAGGAGACTGGCTGTGATCGATGACAGAGGCCGCGGAGGACGCTTGAAATTCTACGACCATGCGGAGGCGTTGATGGAGTCCCGCCGTGAAGATGGACACCTGCTGTGTCAGAAGAACGGTGGTAGTGCGGGCCAGGAGGACATGAAACTGTTCAAGGTACTCGTCGATCGGACAAGTTTGCCGGATGGAAATGAGATCCCCCAAGGGATTGTTGTGGAGGGGTGGCCCGAAACGGACGGTGCAGTTCACCTTGAAATCTTCCCAAGAAAGGAGTGGTTTCTCCCGTTGCAGTTGGGAAAACCAAAGTTGCGCGGGGCCCATCAGGTGAAAGGCAACAATGTTGAGCCACTCATCCCAAGGGGTGCGCTGGTGGGCGAAGAATTGCGCGCAACGAGAGAACCAAGCTAAGGGGTCTTCGTGGCCGTCGAATATTGGAAAATCCAGCCGCAAGTATTGTAACACCCCGTTGCCGTCATGCTGCGGGGGACAAAATTTTGGCAGGGTTGGCGGAATCGGTACTTCACTGGAGGAACCCGTGGCCGGTTGGGCCGGTCGATTAGCCGCTAGTTGGGTGGTGACGGCGGCAATGAATGCGTTGTTGTTATCCGTGAGGAGCTTGGCGAGAGACTCAAAAACTTGCGAGAGGGAGGGCTAGTCGGTCATCGCGTAGGACGAAAATATTGGGTTGTCGGCGCCGGAGAGAGTGGAGAAAGAAGGGTCCAGCAGCGGAAGTAGCCCGGTAGAGGCAGCGAGCAAGGGGCCCCCGGCGAGGGAGGAGCCGAGAAGGATGTGCGGGGAAGAGGGGCCGGCGCTGAGCGATCGGTGCGAAGCCGGGTGCTGAGGGGTTACTGTGCGGAGGGGTCGTGCGGGCCGGAGGAGGTCAGAGAGGGGTCGTGCGGGCCGGAGGAGGTCGGGACAGCGCTGTGCGGGCCGGAGTCGGTCGGGGCGGAGCTCGGTCGGGGAGGAGACGGTGGTGTGAAGCGGTCAGAGGAGGTAGAAGGCGACAGATCTGGCGTTTTGGTGGCGGGGAGGAGAGTACCCTCTGATACCAAGTTGTTCTGGGCCCGTGATTGAGAGTGTGTACACCGGGGAAGAGATGGGAAGTCCTCAAGGGAGGAGGAGGAGGGATTCCCGCGAGCTATGACGGCAGTTGCTTGTGGTGTGCGAATCGGCGGAGGCAGCCCTGCGGAATTCGCAAATCGGGGGAGGCGACACAGTGGCAATTGTGGTTTTCGCGATTTTTGCGGAAGGCGTAGCCGGCTAGGGCAACCTGGCGGGATAAAGCACGGTAGAGAGAGATAGAGAACTAGAGAGAGGGTTTAGAAAAACAAAATGAAAATACTTCTTGCTTCCTTGTCTTGGCCACACACACACATATAAATAGTTCATAAAAGTGTCCCCTCCTTGGGCTTAGACACGGAGGATTGATTACGCATACAAAATTATAAGGTAGACTAGATAAATAGTTCGCGACATGCGCGATCAAGGCAGGACCAAGGCGGGATCGACAGTATCATACACTGAAAATTTGGAGAGAAGAAACTCATGCTGAGCGTGAGTCTGGGGCTTGGTGAGTGTTGAGAATAGCAACAAAAAGAGAAAAGAAAATAAAATCTTTATTAATTTTTCTTGTATATCTTGAATACAAGCTCGTGTACACTAATATAGGAAAAGAAAAAGAAAGGGGAATCCCAAACTATGATGCGGGACTAATACAAATGGATGAAGAGGACCCAAGATGGGCTTTCTCATGAGCTTTTATGGATCTTTCTATCAACACTCCCCCGCAAGCTAGAGCATACAAATCATAAGCACCCAGCTTGGACAAGAACTTATAATATAATACACATGGCAAGGCCTTAGTGAGAAGATCTGCAACTTGATCAGCAGCCGGAACATGTTCCAATTCTAACCTCTTCATTTGAACTCTCCCAAATGAAGTGTCAATCAACTTCAATGTGTTTTGTCCACTCATGAAAAACTGGATTCTTAACAATGTGTATAGTTGCTTGATTATCACACAATAAAGTAGGTGGTGAAAAAAGCTCGACTCCCAAATCATGTAGGAGACTTTCTAACCACGTAATCTCAGATACAACAGACGTCATTGAACGATAATCGGCCTCGGCTGAAGAGCGAACAATCACAGATTGTTTCTTCCTGTGCCAGGTAATAAAGTGTCCTCCGAAGTAGATACAAAACCCACTAGTGAAACGTCGATCATCCAGTGAGCCAACATAATCCGCATCAGAGTAAGCAACCAATGACAGAGTAAAAGAGGAAGAGGGTTTGTAAACAAGCCCTTGTCCAAGGGCAGTCTTTAGATATCTTAGGATGCGCTCAACAGCCTGAAGGTGAGACATTTGTGGTCCGTGGAGAATAAATGAACCGGCTAACAACTCTAACAACAAATGAGATGTCGGATATTTTAACTGTAAGATAAATCAATTTTCCTACAAGACGTCGATAATATTCTGGATTTAGAAGAGGTAGATCGTTATCGTAGGCCTGAGCACAGAGTTTGTGATTGACATTCATAGGAGCATCAATAGGCTTGCATCTAGAATAACAAGCATCATAAAGAAGATCAAGAGAGTACTTCCATTGGGATAGAACAAGGCCATCAGGACGTCTTGCAACTTCTAGGCCAAGGAAATACCGAAGATTCCCCAAATCTTTAGTCTGAAAAACAGAATTCAGGTGTTGCTTGATCATTTGTATTTCATTCGAATCATCTCCCGTGATTAGAATATCATTGACATACACTAAGAGCAGCATTGCGCATGTTGTTTCATGACGAGTAAAGAGAGAGAAGTCTGTCGAGCTTGGAGTAAATCCAACATTATGGACAACCTTACTGAACTTATCAAACCAAACACGAAGAGATTGTTTGAGACCATAAATAGATTTATTGAGGTGACAAACAAGTGACTCCCCCGTGATCTCAAACCCGGGAGGCTGGTGCATGTAGACAGCTTCTAGAAAATCGTCATTAAGAAAGACATTTTTATATCTAACTGATGTAATGTTCACCTCCGATGAACAGTCAAAGAAATGAGGACAAGAACGGTGTTCAATTTGGCAACGGGAGAGAAGATCTCATCATAATCAAGACCTTATTGTTGAGTAAACTCACGTGCTACAAGACGAGCCTTGAGACGGTCAATGATATGTTTGATCGCGAAGACCCATTTACAACCAACACACGTCTGCCCTGGAGAAAGAGAACCCATATCTCATGTTTGATTATCCCAGAGGGCAGTCATTTCCTCATTCATGACTGCACGTCACCCCGGATGTTGGAGAGCCTCCTGCACAAAATTAGGTATAGAGATGGAGGAAAAAGAGGTTGCAAATCTGAGAAGGACCGGGGAGAGGCGATGCAACGATACATAATTCGTCAGAGGATGAGTCGTGGAGATTGGAGCCAGTTCAACAGGCCGTAACGTACCAGAGGTAGAAGGCAACTGTTGAGGGGCTCTAAAGCTAGGAGGATGACGAGTATAGACACGAAGAAGATGTGATTTGTTCGGGACAGGAACTGGGGTGGCTAGGAGTGGGAGTAGAGGAGAGGTAATAGGGATGGCAAGTAGTGACAATAACAGCGGTGGAAAAGGAGATGAAGGAGCAAGGCAAAAGGATTGATCTTCCAGAAAGGTAACATAAGCGGACACAACAGTCTTCCGATAGTGAGAGAGTAGCACGCATAGTCTTTCTGAGTACGGGAGTAACCAACAAACATAGATTTAGTAGCTCGGCGAGCAAACTTGTCAGTGGATGGATCAAGATTATGAACATAACAGGTACAACCAAATACCCGATATACAACCTAATGTTCGCTGAGTGGGTCCGCCAGGCAGGCGAGCGAGCCAGGGCAGCGGGCCCGCTTCCGCCAGGCGGGGGCGAGCTACGCGAGCCAGCGCGAGCAGCCCGTGCTCGCCTAAGTGTCCATCCGGCTCTCGCGCGAGCTGGCTCGCCTATAAGCGTTGGACCGCCTCCGCGCAAGGGGCGGGCGAGTCGCAGGAGCCCGACTCGCGCTCACCTAAAGAAAGAGGCGAGCTGTGAGAGCAAAGCCGCGTCCGCCCGGGCTAGCGACGAGTCGGTCCCAATTTCCCCCTATGAGTAGGGTGCAGGTATCATGTGGTTAACCTAATTTGGTCTGTTAAAACGTAATTAGGTCTGTCTTTAGCTCTTCAGAACAGCGGAGTTGCGCTGTTGGCAGACCACTTTTGGCTACATATAACCGTTTAGAATAGCAGAGTTACGCTATTTGCAGGTCAGACTCTAAAATCTATAAATAGACTCAAGGGGGTATCTAAGAAGACAAGCTTTCCAGTTCTCTTACTCACTTATCTTAGAGCGCTTTCTGAGGTGCCCTTAGCTCAGCACAGGCTAAGGAGGGGAAGCGCTCTAAGATCTTTCGGGTGTGTGGTGGGACCTCTGTGCTGGAGCCGTGGGTCTGGTTCTGGTTCTAAGTCTTTGGTCGTTCAAGCTCGTTGGGGAGAAGTAAGAGTGCGGTCATGCCTTCCCCAAGAGTTCGAACTCCACAGAAGCCGAATTTTGGTTTCAACACCCAAGGTGTGAGGGAGAAGAGCGGTGTGGAGGGAAAGAGAAGATTTAATGGAGTAGCATAATTGAGAATGGAGGAGGCAGACAATTGATAAGATAGCATGTCGTAGAAACTGCAAAGTGCCAATAAGACATAGGCACGTGCATTTGGAACATGAGGGAAAGAGCCACATCAAGAAGATGTCCATTTTTGCGCTCAGCCACACAATTCTGTTGGGGAGTATACGCACAAGAGATATGATGAATGATCCCAAACTCAGTGCAGAGATCATCAAACGCATGACTGGTGTGTTCGCAAGTATTGTCTGTACGAATAGTTTTAATTGTGCGGGAAAATTGAGTACGAGTCTCAACAATAAAAGCCCGAAATGCACTTGTTAGATCTGATTGATCACGAAGTACCGCGTCATACGAGAATAATCATCAATAAAAGTAATGAAATAATAATACCCAGAATCACTAGCAATTTTATATGGTCCTCAAACATCCGAATGCACTAAATAAAAAGAAACATCACTCCGAGTACAATGAGGAAAAGAAGAACGGTATTGTATTCCAAAGATATAGGACTCGAAGGTAAAAGCAAGAAGAGTTAAGTCAGGGAGAGACTTCTTGAGAATTGGAAGAGGAGCATGCCCAAGACGCCGATGCCACTCCTCAGAGGTGACGGATGAGAGAATGGTGGGAGACACGTCCAGAAGATAGAGCATGTTGCACAATTGTCCTCTACCAATGATATTCTGCATCGATCGATCTTGTACCACAAAAGAAGAATGTGTGAATGTTATAGAGCAGTCAAGATCTTCAGAAAGACGACTAACAGAAAGGAGGTTAAAAGGGGAGCCCGAGACATGGAGAACCAAGCGCAGAGACCAGCGGTTAGACAAAGTCTAACCGCCCAGAGACAGCAAGCAAGATGACCCGAAACAGGAACAATTAAAGACCGGAGGGCTCTGAACCTATCTATGTCCCGGTGTTGTTAGTTGCATTCACTACCATTGATTCGCATCATTTTTCAAGCAAGTAAAAACAATGTGCAACCAGACACAGTTACATAAAATGTCAATCATCAAGAACTAACCTAAACATGAAACTAGGCAGGATGCTATAGTCTCCACTTACAAGGAACAAATAAGCACACAATTAGATTTTAGATCTCAAAAAGGTTCCTTGGTACTATCAAATAGATCCAATGACAAATAACTCCGCCGAGAGAACTTCTTGAGCCTTTAATAGCAAATACCTTTGTTGAGATGTTGGGTTGAGTACTCGGGTCATGGTCTCTATGACAACATGAATCATGTTTCCAGACCATACACTAGTCATGGCCCTTGTTATTGAAAAATAGTTGCTAGTAGTTTTTCTTTATTTGTTAACAACACATGTAAAGTGTTTATTTTGTAATTCACTATACATATACTATGACAAACCCATTGTACTATAAATACTCCTAAAAAATAATCTCGATGCTAACCCTATTAACTCATCCAAGTGGTGCATTTTCAACTTCCATTGTACATACCCAAAACAATGCAAGTCTTTTTTACCTCCTCTTCAATAAATAACACTCTTAATGTTTCTCTAATGTAATAATTCATTGATTTATCTTTTTTTAGTTTTGTTACTCATCCATCTGAGCATTCTCATAACTACTACAGTCAACTTATATACAACATCTTCAGCATAACAGCAATTTCATAAAATTGGCATTAAGTTCTCAAGATTTCCTCTCATCGCACAGAACTTCCTAGGCATCTTCTCCATTTATAGATGAGATCCTTCAGACTTTCTTCATCCAATTAACTTGAAGGTTCATACAAACATTCCAATTGCTTTTTCCCTTAAAAAAAATTCTCTATAACATTCTCAAAAACAAAACTCTGACCCCATTATAAGATCAATAATAACCCCAGGATCTTTGCACTAAATTATGAGGAGAGATACAATTGAAATTGAAACAAACTTGAAGTTAGTAAGCACTGGTTCCTACAGTAATGCATGCCTATGTTACAAATTACCAATAACAACAGAAATAATCAGCAATCAGAGGTGATGTGCAACTATAGAGGTAAAATTTCACAGCTCTTATTTTTTCCAACCCAACACAAATCGATAGGGCCACAGAGATCCAACAATAGTTAAAACGAATGGGGGCATCAAGAGTACCAATCAAGTGAAGAAAGATGCGCACCTCAACAGTCCAGATGAAGAAATCCAAGGGCTCCGGCCGCCGCCCCTTACTCGCCGTCGCCTTCCTCGTGCAAGAAAACTGGATTTGCCACATAAAGCATGAACAAATTCAGCTAGAACAGTCCCCAAACAACAAGAAAAGTAACTGATTGAGGTCTCATGCAAACATCTCACCATCGACGATGACGCGAATCGGAATGGCACGATCAATTTTCAGACTAATCACCCCAAATCGAAGGAACTCATGAACCGGAGCTGCTCCGGCGACAAATTGCCGGACTGATTTATCCCAGCTAATACCCGGAAGCGCTCCCACCCGTTCGATTTGCCGGAGAAAAATAATAGAGTGGGGAGTCTGGGAGAAGCGAGTGTGGGGACTGCCACGAATTAGAAGTGCAAGTGTAGCTTCTCTCTCCAACTCACTCCAATTTTTATTGAAAAATAAGTGTATAGATGTATATCTCTCCTAATATACGATAGCTATTCTTGTAAAATATTGTTAAATGTTCCTATATTGCTCTTATAGTTATATTCATAATTATATAATTATATTAAATTTTATATTAGTATATTATAAAGACAATATCCTTTTAGATAATTACACAACTTTATAATATTAAAATACATAAAATAAAAACACTAGATACCCTAAACCTATTGTCTCTAACTAGTAGCTAGGAATGACAAGAGAAAAATTAATGTTTTAACTTTAAAATATAATTTATTTTACAAAATAAAAATTGTATTCTTGATTTATATTTTTTTACGGTCATTTTGAGTACTCGTATGTATATGTTGCGGGTCGGGCGGAGCCCGCCGGGAGCGGGCGGAGCCCGCCGGAAGCGGGCAAAGCCCGCCGTCGTCGGTCGGGTACTTTCGCGCGAGGCCATAGGGGCGGGTACTGTCCACGACAAACGTTGCCACCCACGACAAATGCCGCCACCCACGACAAATGTCGCCACCCACGACAAATGTCACCGCCCACAACAAATATCGTCCCCACGACAAATATCGCACCACCGGCGAATGTCGCATCCCGGCAAATGTCGCACCCCGCCGATTGTCGCACCCCGCCGATTGTCGCACCCCCGCCGAATGCCCTCAGGGCCGAAGGCCCGTGCCTGTCACTTGTATAATTATATATACACTTATACATTCCATCAGTTTTGACATAAAATATCCTTCTTTTTTATTATTTTGGCTTCTATTTTTTTTATTAATATACACTGATACATCAAAATATTAAAAAAATCATTTTAATTAAATATTTAAAATAAAAAAAAAACTTGTACCTATACTATGCTCCCAATTGTGATGTCCCATTTTAAGAATTTCAAGAACTTTGATGTCTCATTTATATAATAGAGTGACATTGTTGTCTTACGTTGATGACTCTTTCTTCTAAGTTCGCATTTCCATGTCTGATGATACTTATTTGTCCAACCCATAAACTCCGATGACATCTCACCTAAGCAAATTCTGAGCACGACATAGTTTCACTTTCTTTGTCATGCCCTGCACGGGGGTGTTGTACTCTACGATACAGTGCACAATCCAACGACTGTGAGTGCATCACATCGCAATCTGAGATGTGCATGCATCTCCGTGCGAGATGTGATGCACTCACAGTCATTGAATGGTTGTACTGCACTGTAAAGTGCAGTGCCTGCACTTTACCCCCCTCCCCCTGTTTCACTCCGTTGATGATGATTCTTCTTCTCTTTGTAAATAATTAGTGTATTTAATTTTAAATACATTTATATAATTTAGAGGTTATGAGTTATGACTAAACACTATTATGACAAAAGATAGAGCGCAATGACGACAAATGATACATATAGCAGATCCCATTATGATGGGATAATGACTTGAGTTTTATTGTTATTGTAAATAGTATTTAGATGAAGAATTAAAGATGGAGGGAGAAATTATTATTTACTCAAATATCTTAGAATACTATAATTGGATAATTTTAAAATAGTTTTTATATTTAAAAAATTACTGGTATATTTAACCTCTTTCTATCTAAAATTACTACGGTCTATTATTTTGCATAATCTTTTGTTAGAAATTATTTCTCCTTATTTTCCCAATTTATAACCCGGTTTGCTAGAGCGGTGTTGTGACATGTGTGAATGTGGTCTTAGCCATTTCAGTATCTTTTTAATTTATTTCACCGGAATGCTTTGGATTTTGGATCTAATTAATTAAATTAGAAAAATCATTTGCCCCCCTAAAAATACCATTTCATAATAATAATAAAAAAGATATTTATATTTGCAACCCGGTTTTAAATATTGGCAGTCCATTGACTATTAGCAACCTAAGCAGTCGATAATGGCAGCTCATTGGCTATTGGTAGCCCATTGTAGATGTAGTTGAGATTTACAATTTTCATGTTGAACCCTTTTTCTAAAAATACCATATTGTAGATCTATTTTCAAAAGACGCGAAACCCGGGCGAAACTATGCGATTCGAAATAGTTCCGCCCGGTGCCGCGCCTTTTGAAAATGAACCTACTATATGACATTTTTAGGAAAAATGTTCAACATGAAAGTTGTAGTTCTCGTCAAGATCTACAACTTTCATATTAAAAAATTTTCCTAAAAATGTCATAGAGTAGACATATTTTCAAAATGCACGTGAAACTCGTAGTTAGCTAATTCGGGGTTCCGTGTTGTTACACTTTTCCTAAAAATGTCATATAGTAGGACTATGGACTGTTATCTTTGTTTTTTTAGTTAATCTAGTAATTAACAATGGTTTGTTATTTTTAAAAAAACTTAATTTTTGAGCTGTTAGTATCCATCTGTCTGTCAATAATCATTTGTTGGGCTGTCATTATTTTTGGGCTGTCAATAGTCATATAGGGGCTGCTAATATAAACGCTCTAAAAATGGACAAAGGAAACCATGTAGTTGCTGGAAGGAGGTCATGATCACGAGGGTTAATTTGTCATTCGTTAACGCTCACCTAAAGAACTTCATTCACTTTTATGTTCAAACGGATGATATTTGTTAGGTGATTTTTAACGAACAACGGTTTAACCCATGTGTTTACGATCGCCCCCACCATGCCAAAGAGAGCCAATTTGTTTCAAACATCAATTTATGTTTGATTCAAATTGCAAGGAGGGAGCTCAATTCAAGAAATTTGTTTTATCTTTATCTCCAATCACTCCCTCTAAAATCACCACCCACCCAAACAATTGAGAATTTTTTGTGCACTCATCCAGTGGCGGATCCAGAGGGGGGCAAGCGGGGGCCCGGGCCCCCCCAAGGATTTTGAAGTTTATGTAGATTTAATTTTTATTAATTATAAAATATAAGTTATGTATATAATATAAGTGATGAAATTTATAAATTATAAAATATAAGTGATGAATATAATAAAAATATATATATGTATATACAGTTAATAACTCCTGTGAACTTATTTTCAGATCCAATTTCTCTCTCCTACAAATAAAGAAATCGTCTCTCTCTCTTCTCTCGTCTGAGTCGTCTCCCTCTCCCCTTTCCGCTAGAGCTCGCTGATAGCCTCTTAGGAAGAGCTCTTCTCTGATAGTGGTCGCCGATTGACAAGCTAATTCGGCTAATTTTGACAAGTTAATTCGGCTAATTTTGACAAGCTAATTCGGCTAATTTTGACACGTTCGCTCTCAACAGCGACTACAGAACAGTCATTTTCTGCTCTGAAGCTTATTAAAACAATACTGCACAACAAAATGGAGGATGAATTTATGGCAAATTGTATGACTCTCTACATAGAACGGGAAATAGCAGAGAAGATCGAGAAAGATGTGATCATTGATGAATTCTATGAGTTGAAAAAACGGCGTGCACAACTAAAATAAGATAACATACATATTGTAATTTTTCTTTTATTGTTAATGTTAAAATTTTAAACTAAAATTTTTTTTGCTTATTATATTTTGATTCACAATTTATTTGGGTCCCCATTTACTTCGAATCCTGGATCCGCCCCTGCTAACTCATCGCACCATAAGTTTGGTGCACGTATCTTTTTTTCTTGCAAAATAACAGTTACTTTATTTTCACACTTATTTTTATTGCAAAAATACAGTAGTAAAATAGTTTAGAAAACAAACATTTGTTACACCTATATTTTTACATATTTTTATCGCAAAACATATATATATAAGTAATTAAAATGATCGTAAAAATATATAGATTAATATTTCAATAATTATTTCTTAAAAAGTAAAAAATTTAACAAATAAATGCATTTTTTTCAAAAACACAAATCAGCGCACCATACTCTATATGCGCTCATCGCATTCAAATCTTTGCCCCCAAACAAACCCGACGTCTTGGATGTTGAGGTTGTCTTAGGAAAAATATATTAAGAAGATTTTGCATACACTTAGGATGGACAAGTCCAGAAAAAGTGAGCATGCCCTTTGAGCCTCACCTTTAGTTAAGCGCGCAACATTGTTCATCCACAGGAACAGAAAGTGTGCGGCATAACTTTTCTAGTTGGTTCTGTTAGGAGATATCTCACTGCCCTAGAAAACGAACGTTGGACTCTTAGGCTTTGTTTGGGGTGACTTATTTTCACAGTCAAGCGGTTACGATCGCATGAACCTGACCTTAATTAAGGTCTGATTCATGCGGTCGTAACCACTTGACCGGTGAAAATAAGATCCCTCAAACGGAGCGTTAATCAAATGGATTATAGTGTGTGTGTGTGTGTGTTCATAGTGTATAATTTTCCTAGTTGGTATCTCACCAACCTAGAAAGCTAACGTTGGACTTTTAGGGTCAGTTTGTTTCGGCGGTGGCGGTGACAAAAGGAGCTGTGAGAATGGAGATGTTCAGAATGGAGAAACAGTTTGGCAAAATAGCGGTGACAGAGCTGTTCACAACGGAGAAACAGTTTGGTAAAACAGCGGTGGCGTTTCTGTTTCATTTTATTATAAAAATAAATTATAATTATATTAATTAAAATGAATTATAATTAATATTATGAATCATAAAAAAATTATACTAATTATAATTATACTAATAAAATGTAATAGTAATACTGATACTACTAATTAAAATTTATTATGAATTATAAATAATATGAATCATAATAATAATAATAATAATACTGTAATAAAATAAATAATAATAATACTCAAATATAAATTATATAATTATAATATAATAATAATAATAATATAATAATAATAATAATAATAATAATAATTGCCATCATCGCCAACAAGAAACAGGCCATCATCGCCATGACAGCGGAGCTCCGGGGGGAGGGCTTCTCGCCGGCAGGGGCAGCTTTTCTCCGGCGGGATGTGGGCAGTACGTGGAGCTCCGGTGGGATGGTGGCAGTGGAGTTCCGGGAAAAAACTGCGATGGTGGCTACTCCTCCCCTCGCTCCGCCCCTCGCCGATGTACAGTGCTCTGTTCGCGTTGGCAACGCCGGCGTTAGAAAGCTAATCCCAGGTGCTGTGGGAAACTTCCGTTGGCAACGGAAAAAGCAAGCTCCGTTCGCGATGGAACGCCAAAACAAACTGTAGGGAAAAATAAATCACGGTGCGGTCGGAACTCAATGGACTGAAAACGTGCAAACAAACTGAGCCTTAGTCAAATGGGTTATAGTGTGTGTGTGCTGTGCGTGTGTCCGTCATTAGTCACTATTGTCGGGTGATAGTGTATAATTTTCTGGTCAGAAAAATCTCCATATTTATTCTGTGGGACGCCAGTGGGTACCCCTCGGTGATGGTGAGAAACTTTGAAGTTACACTAGATCGACCCAAAACCTTCAAGGAACTGCACGAGAAACTCTTGTGTCCAGGTCTAGGACGCCAGCTGGCGTCTGGCGTCCGGGACCAATGAGAATGCAGCAAAATGCTGGAAATTGAGCCCCGCCGCGTACTGTTTAGTCCGTGCATAGCACTTTTGCACGAGGACCACACATTTGCATCTTCTCATTGGTCCCGAATGCGGTCCGGGACCCGGAGACAAGAAAAAGGCGAACCGCACGAGCCTAAAAGTTACACTGCTACATAAAAAAAAAAAAACTGAAATAGTCTCAATGGTCCTAAGAATGACAAAAGGATCATGATGAATATTAATGAATAATCCACCACCACATGGGAGTGGACTGTGGACCCAATCTCCTCCACATGTTCTTGTTGTCTGCTGGAAATAATGCAATAAGAGAGGGTGATGAATCCATGACCTCCACCCTCAAAATTTAAAGCCCTTTTCCCTCTCTCTCATAGCCTTCCACCAAAATGATAAAGCAACAGCATCCATGAAAAGCTTCAAAAGCCTCACATGGGATGTCTGAAATATTTGTTTTTTTGCATCGTTTTTGAATGTAAAAATAAATGAAATTCGACGGTTCATAATCACCCAATTTGTGACCACAATCACACATGGTAAAATGCATAAAATATATCTATTTTCTTTTATTGCATGATCCCCAAATTATCATTTTTATACAAAAAATAATATAATCATGGCTTCTGCATAACTCTTAATTTACCTTCAGCTGCTTTTAAAGCTAACAATAAAGGGAAGGAAAAATCTGAAGATATTTACAGTAGTAAAAACTACAAATAGAATTCCAAGAACAAATCCAAAACAGATCCAAACTGCTTTAAATGGTAAAAAGCCATCTGTAGTGAACAATTATAGAAGGGGGGAAAAATATCTGATATACTTTCAGGAATAGTGAGGCCACTGAAAACATGCATATTTACATATTTAACACTCAGATCTCATTATTTATGAAGATGCTTTAGCAAGATTTTTTTATTTGTTCATGCAGATCTTGAATAAGTTTCAAGGTTACATTAAGGCTCGGTTTGGCGCGGTGTTTTTGCTCAGCCGAGTTTGGACAAAAACGGCACCGCCGTATAATGAATGTTTGGCACGTCAACGGTTATGACAGCCACCAAGCAAATAAAGATGTTTTTGAATATAGGCTATATTTGGCACGGCATTTGTGAATGCCCAACCTCACCTAAGGATCTTCATTCACTTTCATGTTCAAAATAGTTTCATTTTCTTGGTGGTGGTGGTGATAACTGCTGAAATGTCTCATATGCATTCAATGATGTGGCATTTTTGTCGAACGTCGAAACTCACACGAGCAATAAGAAAAATAAAATGTGTTTGACATGACAATAGTTATGAACACCAAGAAAAAAAATCTAAATTTAAACATAAAAGTGATGGAGTTCCACAGGTGAGGTCAGGCATTCAAGAACAACGGTTCATAACCACCGTCTTCACGGACGACACAACCGTGATGAAAGAGCCCAAGTCCAGTGGCCAATCTATCTATTTTCTAAACTATATGCACACATTGATACCTTGGTTCATCAAAAAGTTACAAGATGGCATCGGCGGCTAGCCAAGATTAAAGACATAATTAGAAGTGCAGGCACTTCTAACAAAATAGTATGACCATTAACACAAAAACAAGCTCTAATCACCACATCTTGTTTTAACAATTACATTAATAAAAAAAAAACTAGCTCATAAAATCACATATCAACAAAATCAGATTCTTCTTCTTCATCATCAAAATGCTAATAATATCTAAACTATTAGAAACAAAATCAGATTCATCGAACACATGGCTCGTTATTAAAAAAAAGAGAAGATTCATCTTTATGTCATTAAGAGAAAAAGGGAGAAATGAGAGAGTGAGGCTCGCACATCAATACGAGAGAGGGGCAACATTGACGCAGTTCATGCGCCCAAAAAGAAACCTCACAGATAAGCGAAGCCGAAGCCAATTTGCGACAAAGAGCAGTCGGTCACTGGGCAATCAACACATGTCTATTACTTGGAAAAAACAAAGTATTTCTTGTTCACTAATTGATCATTGATAATGTTTGATAGATCCTCGGTCACTAAAGCTATTACATCTTCTAAACCATAAAAGCACAAAGAGTTTTTCTCTATAACAAAGTTGTGAAATATGTATAATTTGCTCTATCAAATTAGATTTTTGTATCGACTTTCTTTGCTTACATGCCCCTAAATAGAGGGCAATAGAACTCGCTCAGTGTGGAACTTCAGTTTGTTTTTGCACAATGGAACTGTACCTCTATAGACTGTGATGCTGCTATCTTGGTTAACTATATGACTCTGTAAGGGTTGATTGATCCAAAGCGAGGAGAGGCGAAAGGGCTATCAGGAAGCTGAATCTGGAGCCTGCAAATCAAACAATAGAGGTTAGAGAGCAACTTAGGAGTCTGTTTGATACAGGAGTATGCTTGCAATGCATTTATTGTGTTCTATGAACTTCAAAACATCATAATCTGGAACGTAGATGTGAAGTTCTTCATATTCCATTCAAACGTGCTCCCACAAGTCGTGTCAATCGTTAAATTATAAAAGTTCTCATATAATCAAGATCCAATTTTCACAGATATCGTAATGCAATATTATGTAATTTAAAAAAAAATCAAGTTCTTGGATGAACTGGTGAATCTAGGAATGTCATTTATGATTTGTGTTAGATGGTTAGAGGTTATTTGGAACAATACGTTGGAGACATCAAATATTATGTCTATGGCTCCGTTAGGTGCGGTGCTTTTGCTCTGGTGAGTTTGGACAAAAACGCTACCATCATAGAATGCATGCTTGGCATCAAAACGGTTATGATCGCCGCCAAGAAATGAAAACAGCTTTGAACATAAAAGTGGATGAAGTTCCTTAGGTGAGATCGGGAGTTCATGAACGACGGTTCATAACCACCGCGTTCACAACCGGCACCTCCGTGCCAAACAGAGCCTCTATCATCATATTTATTATGCCCGTGTTATCTTAAACAATGTAAAGAAAGATGCTGGAACTAAAAAAACTTTCATGCGAAAATGTATAACATTTACTGATAACATGATATTGCATTGCATATGAAAATGAACCAAACAGAGCCTTGGAATATGTAGATGTGTAACTGAACATCTTTTAAGAAATTTTTATGTGAATATGACAGTTAGATAAAAAGGATAACGTTAACTGATAACATTATACTGCATTGCATCTGATAATGAACCAAGCGCTGAACACTGACAATAATAACACTGGCATTCTGAATCAAACAGTTCTCATAACAAAACACAGAGAAGACGCTATTACGGAACTAAAAACCACAAAGAACTGGAGGAGGCTTGAGGCACCTCGCGGAGCCTTGGTTCACAAATAAGGACCCTAAACATTAAAAACAATTTGGATGTATACTAAAAGACATGTTAAAGGCTATCTTAGGAACAGAGCGCACCTAACAAAGACAAGGCACAAATTTAAATTAGTATCATCAAGAATCAATTGATCACCTTGATCAAATTCTTCACTCATTCTTTCCATGAGCCATTTACTAAACCCTAAACCCTATATCTTCATAGGGACTAGGGCATCGTTTGGTAAGGCGGAGACGGTCGTCAATGCGGTGGTTATGAAATGTCTCTTTCCTAAAGGCCCGACCTCACCTAAGGAACTTCATACACTTTTATGTTCAAAACTAGTTTTCTTTTCTTGGGGCAGTCGTAACCAACGTATTGCCAAACATGCATTTTACAACAGCGGAGTTTTCTTCCAAACTCGCCAGAGCAAAAACACCACGCCAAATGGAGCCTAGATCAATGTGGTAACATGTGGTATCCGAGCAAGGCGATTAGGCCCCCGCAACCCGCGTCCCTCCCGCTTCTTCTTCTTCTCCGATGGCTTCGGCTGTACCAACGAGCTCCGTCTCCTCTCTCTCCTCGGGGGGGGGGGGGGGGGGGGGGGGATTCTCCTTCCTGCGAGGTGTCTTCCCCGTTCTCTAGGGGCGTCGGTGCAATGGCTATTGATCTCCCCTCTCTGGCATTTTCTTTTTTGGTTTCTTCCATTGTTGTTGGGGTTATGATTCCTTCCCCTCATTCTATAAGGCCGCTTCTTCTTTTTTGATACCCTTTATGGATCCGTGTGCCTCTACCTCGAGCTCTTTTATGCCTCCGCGTGTTACTTCTATCCAGATTTATGGCTCTCCTACCCGCGGCGGCCTTGCACCTCGTGGTGGCCGAACCCAGCCACGATTATCTCTATCGTTGAGAGCACGCTTGTCAGATGCTATGGCGGACACCACTGTCTCTCCCTCTCTAGATTCAGACGTTACAAAGGGAATCCTACCTTCCTGTCACTTGATGCATGGTCCTCCGGCTAGGCAGTCCACTGCAACATCCTCCTACTATGCCAACCAAGGCCCCCTGGGTGCTCATTCCGCTTCCACACTTTTGTCCTCACAGTGGATTATCGATTCCGGCGCCACTGACCATATGACTGGGTCAGCATTCACTTGTAATCTTCTGTCTATTAGTCATTTGACTAACTCTATGAACTGCTCTGTAACCTTCTTTCCTACCTCGTGTGTTTTTCAGGACCTGAAGACGGGGGCGGTGATTGACTCTGATAGATTGTACAATGGGCTATGTGTTCGACCCTTCTACCTCCACTTGCTCTAGTCTCATCCAGGCTCTAATGGCTCATCGTGCTGATCGACTCTCTGATGTTGATGTCTGGCATTGTCATCTTGAACATCTCCCCATCTCCTCTATGAAGTTTTTGCTTCCTACTATGCCCACCGCTCGATTTACTTGTTTTCATTGTGATGTCTGTGAACTTGATAAACATCATCGTAGTTCTCTTCCTCTTGTGTCTCTGGGTTCCTCTGTTGCCTTTGCTCTTATTCATACTGATGTTTGAAGTCTTAGTCCCACTGCGTCCATTTCTAGTTACTCCTAGTTTATTTCATTTATTGATTTTCACTCTCGTTGTACTTGAGTCTATCTGATGAAGCATAAAAGTGACGTGTTTTCTTTCTTTCAACAGTTTCATAAGATGGTCATTACTACGTTTGGTGCTACCATTAAGATCCTACGTACTGACAATGGACGTGAGTACATTGACTCTCGTTTTGAGAAATACCTAAGTGATCTTGGTATCATGCATCAGACTTCATGTGTCTATACTCCAGCTCAAAATGATGTTGTCGAGTGCAAGAATCGCATCTTCTTGAGGTTGTCAGATGTCTCCGCCGAATGAACCTCCCAAAGTATTATTGGGGTGATGTTGTCATCACCGCTGCCTACTTCATCAATCGTCTGCCTAGTGTTCTTGGGTTTCAGACTCCTCTAGCCACTCTTGGGGTTCGCTCAATTCGCACTTGTCTCGTATCTTTGGGTGTGTGTGTTTTGTGCACATTCGCCCGAAGACTAAAATCAACCCCCGTGCTCTGCGATGTGTCTTTATTGGCTACTCACCCACTCAAAAAGGCTACAAGTGCTTTCATCCCATCACTAAGCAGATATTTGTCATTATGGATGTCACTTTTTGAGAATCAGAAGCTCGCTATGGGACCTCTCTTCAGGGGGAGACGAGTACTAGGGAAGTAAGTTCCCCTTCTTTTGTTCCCTTGCCTCTTCCATTACAAGTTTGCTCTCCTATCCCTAGTGATCCGGTGATATCTCCTCCTTCTATGCCTCCTCAATTGCAGGTTTACTCTCGCCGACGTCGGGAAACGAATACACAGGTCTTACCCACCCGATCCATCTTCCGGCACTGACAGAGGTAATTGTGCTTCTACTCAGCATCCTCTTTCCCATTTTGTGACTTATGACTCTGTCTCATTCACATGGAGTGTTTGTCACTTCCTTGTCTTCCATATCTATTGCTCGTTCCAGGTAGGAGGCTCTTGAGCACAGTGAATGAAAGAATGCTATGTTGGAGGAAATGGCGTCCCTTGAATGCCTTTCTACCTGCCCAAAGGGAAAATTGTTGTGGGTTGTAAATGGGTCTTCTTTGTGAAGCAGAACTATCATGGCTTGGTTGAACGGTACAAAGCTAAATTGGTTGTAAATGGGTCTTCTCTGTGAATGCATTTCTTAACAGTGATCTTGAGGAAGAAGTCTACATGTCTCTGCCTACTAGTGTTCTTCAAAAAGGTTCAGCAGGTAAAGTTTGCAGATTGAAGAGAGCTTTGTACGGCTTAAAACAGTCTCCCCGTGCGTGGTTCGGGAGATTCCACCTGGCAATGATATCCTTCGGATACAAGCAGAGCAACGCGGATCATACTTTGTCCGTGAAAAACCAACATGGCAAGGGGACTGCTCTTATTGCCTATGTTGACGATATAGTGATAACAGATGATGACACAAAGGAGATTGAGAACTTAAAATCTAGGCTTGCTAAGGGAGTTTGAAGTGAAGGACCTTGGGGCTCTCAAATATTTTCTGGGCATCGAGGTGGCCAGATCCAGACATGATATCTTCATATCTCAAAGGAAGTACATTCTAGATCTGTTGGAAACAACAGGAATGATTGAGTGTAGACCTGTTGACACCCCAATTGAAGTCAATTACAAGCTTGGTAGAGATGGTGGAGAAATGGTTGATGACATACTAGGTTTCTAGCAACTGGTTGAAAAACTTATCTATCTCTCACATACCCGTCCAGATATATCTTATGTTGTGGGTGTTCTAAGCCAATATATGCACTCACTGAGATCACATCATCTTGATGATGCATATAGGGTTTTGAGGTATCTCAAATCCTCTCCAGGCAAAGGCATACGTTTAGACCAGGCGAGGCATTAACGGTTAAAGTTTACACAAATGCAGACTGAGCAAGTTCTATTGATAATCGATGATCTACATCTGGACATTGCTCCATCGTTGGGGGTAATCCGGTGAATTGGAGAAGAAAGATCCAGTGCTGAGACGGAGTTCCGGTCAATGGCACTTGGAATATGCAAAGGGATATGGATTCAGTCAATGATGAGGGACTTGGGTGTGGAAGACTGTGGTCCAATCAAGATCTATTGTGATCGTAAAGTCGCTATTAGTATTGCCCACAACCCAGTCCAACATGAACGTACTAAACACGTGGAGATCAACAGACATTTCATTAAGGAGAACAAAATAAAGGGGATGGTGTGTATCCCTTTGTCCCATCAAACGAACAGCTGGCAGATGTGCTTACTAAGGGGTTGAGTCTGTGCTCCTTTGACAAGATATTGGGTGAGTTGGGCATGACCGACATTACACGCCCAACTTTAGGGGGAGTGTTGGAGTGTCTGTATTTCTATTATTTCTATAAGTTAGGTATTTGTACGTTTTTTCCACTCCTATATATGTTGGAGTAGGGCTAAGTAATACAATTAATCTTCCACTCAACACACTCAATTATATTTTACAAACATTAAATAATTCAAACATTGTTGAGCTATTATATTAATTATTTCTTTTTGAAAAAAAAGTGTACAACATAAGCATCACCAAGGCCCATTCTTTACACTCCAAAAGTGCAAAAAAGTGTGTCAAGGCTATAAGACGCAAACTTGAGTGAGGTCACCTACCTTAGCTATGCTAAGGTGCAGACCTTTGAGCCTCGAGTGCATCTTTAAGAACATAGTAAAAGACAAGTAACATTGTTGAACTAATATATTATTTCTTTCTTTTTGGAAAAAAAGGTATACAACATAAGCCTAACTAAGGCCCGCATTCTATATTCCGAAGGTGCAAAAAAGAGTGTCAAGGCTATATGGTGCACACTTGAGTGAGGTCGCCTACCTTAGCTATGCTAAGGCGCAAACCTTTGAGCCTCAGGCACATCTTTAACAACATAGTAAAAGATAAGTCTCGCATATTACAATTTAGAATACAAATTTATTACCTATCATGATCACTGCAGTTGCTTCCCATCTGCCAAGTCTTACCATCATCTACATTTTTAGGTGATGATATGAACAAAGAGTTGAATTGATCTGCCATTACAATAAAAAGTTTGATGAAGTAAACTGACAAGCAAAGCTATCTTAAGAAACCTTCCAAAAATATTGATTCCTCCAACCCATAGGCGAGGAGAGATTGTGCATTACCTGGCATTTTATCCAGCTGCTGCTCAAAAGAAGTTCTGCAATCTTCAAATTGTTGATTTCTGTGTAACTCAAAAAGGTCACTTCCTCTTTGCCCTAAAGAAGCATGCAGATATATGAAACAATTTGTTTGGTTGGACACAAAAAAATAAAGCGTGAATAATATATTTTGAACTTACTACCACTTAAACCATTGTCCATGTCAAAAGGGAGATAAGGCTGATACATCTGAGCATCCAACTTATCAGAATATTTCCTGCAACAACATTTGGGCTCTATTTAATCCAATGATATATG
Organism: Platanthera zijinensis; assembly: GCA_039513925.1. Taxonomy (NCBI): domain Eukaryota; kingdom Viridiplantae; phylum Streptophyta; class Magnoliopsida; order Asparagales; family Orchidaceae; genus Platanthera; species Platanthera zijinensis. The sequence continues at coordinate 25,249,476 of CM077087.1, read as the reverse complement.
GATCATGGATGGCAATAATGTATATTATACTTCCTATATTTGGTTTAATGTTATTGCACTAAAAAGATTTTGATGTTATTTTCTTTTGTAATTAAAAAATTAAGGGACAATTTGATTCAATATTACTCAAACAAGATAGCATTATAGGCTTATAGCATTACAGTCTACAGATAGTTATTAAAGGCACAAAGAGCATCAAGGCGCAAAGAGGTCCTGGAGCATAGGCGCAAGGCTCAAGGCACAAGCACACGCCTGACGAAAGCAAGACGCAATCACATCCATTTTAAATAATCAGCATCAAACATCATTTCATCTTCTCGATCAAATTCTTCATTTATTCTACTAATTAATCATTCACTTGCATCATATTTAAGTCTCAATGCACAATTATCTTTTACAAACACCAAAATAATCAAAAATTATTGAGTTATTACATTATTATTTTCTTTGTTTTTGAAAAAAATGCAACAAAAATGTCATTCAAGCGCACCTTTTATGTTCTAAAGGCGCAAATAAGGTGCACAAAGGCACAAACCACTGAGCATGGTGAGCTTTGAGCCTTAGGCGCGTCTTTAACAACATAGGTATGTTGAAACATTCAATAAAAATTTTTTAACGAGTGATTGTCACATCTCATCTACCACATATTGAAAGCATTCTAAATGCAAAAAAGATAAATTAACACAACAAATAATTCTCAACATTTATAGAATCCACACGATCACATCCAAGCATGAGTCAAAAGGTTCATTGTTGTTCATCTAATATCATAATATGCACTTATAACGAACTTAACTGAGTTTCATATAAATCAATTAAAAATAGCATTTTCCTGTTTAGGGGTCTCCCGCAATCAGTTATCTATTAGCGGTTATGTTATTATGAGTTGAGTTGTATGAGTCGAGTCGTATTGACTTGAGTGTTGAGTCTTATATGGATTATTACACTCTTAGTGCTTTAATGTTTCACAAATTTTCTTTATATTGAGTGTTTACGCTCATGCCATGGGGGTCCTATATATAGGCCCCCTTGGGTTACATATGAGCTATAAAAAAAGGAAATCAAATTTCTCTATCTTCCTAAAACTCCTCTCCTTCTCTCTCAAGTCTCTTTTACTCTTCCTCTAGTTCTTCTTCTCTTCATCATTATTATAGGGTTACCCTCGTGTATCTCAGCCTCAACCGCTACCTCAGACGAAGACCCGAAATAGGCCCAAAACATTTCCCAACAACATTTCATGTTACAATCAACTTAACATAAATCCATTCTTCCAAACCCACCCAAAAAATGATTAAAGAAAATGGAATCCAAAATGAACAGAACTTAGAAACTGTGAACCAAAGCATACATGAAGTAAACGCAAATTAAATAGCCCCTCTTTTTGAGAATTACCTCTCAGCCAACTTAGATTTTTCTTTGTAGGGCTTGACAAGAACACGAGCACCGCAGATAATATGTGGATGTCCGGCCGCTAAAATCTGTCTCACCGTCTGCGGACGGAAGAAGCTCACAAAACCAAACATTCTTTTTTCTTGCCGCGGAATTCTCACATCATGAACAGGACCAAATTGACTGAATCAAAAAATGACAAATATAAATAATGTATTAAGAAAACATCATTTCACTGTACATATTCTTAAAGAAAGATAAGAAACCATGTTTGCAGAAAGACGGTAAGAGAAACTAAAAGATTACTCAAAGTAATTCTGAACATCAGCGTCGGTGAACGTGCTTTCGGCGGGGAAGGTAAGATAAATTTGATGAGAACTAGAGGCGCCGTGATCATTTATTTCACTCCGAAGTTCCATGTACTTTGGAGCATCCTCAACAAGCACCACAAAATGCTGTCCATGTGGTCTGTAAATTAGGAAATAAATGTATGAGAATCCAAATTATAATTCAAATGCCTTGTCAGGTTATATACAGGTTTACTATATCAAATAGAATGTATAAGGTTCATTTTATCTACTGCAAAACAATGCAATGTCATTTACCTCAGCATTCCCACCTAATTACACATTTTATCTATAATACTATTTATAATATGATAACAAATATAAGTAAATATACATTATATAGAAACTATGATAATATAGTTGAAATATAACAATATAAATTAAATATATTATGTAAAATAAATTTTGTAATTAATTTAATATAATTGATCATTTATAGTATAAAATAGAAGAATATATGTTTCATGTGGGAAGTGTGGCGGCCGTAGTATACTGTCGTTCATTGATATCGATCATAATGTGCGTGGACAAAAAGAATTTTGGAGTGTCATCGAGTATTGTTGGCGTTGCAAACAGTGCATGAGAGACCCAAAACAATTTATGTTATTATCAGTTAAAGATGTCAATAAATCAAACTTACTATATTTTCAACAAGGCAAATTATGACTACCAAACTTAGGGTCCATTTGGATTTTGGGGCGGCGGTGGCAGTCCTGAAAGAAATTTCAAGCAATTTTATGTTCAAAACTAGTTCTTTTTCTCGGCGGCGGTCATAAACGTTGTCATGTCAAACACAAATTTTATAATGGTGCGTATTTGTCGAAACTCACCAGAGCAAAAACACCGCACCAAACAAACCCTTAGTAAAAGAAAAAGAAACTTTCTCAGGAAACATTATCCTACACATGAGATGTCAACAAACAAAACAACCAGCAGTGAAAGCTAAAAGTACCTTTCCATAAGTCTAATGTTTCTCAATTGTGCGAGCAATTTTGTCAAACCAAAACCAGTTTTTCCATGTCGCTGGCTTTCCGTGAGATATCCCTCAGCCTGGAGCGTTTTGCCATACATCTCTTGATACATCATAGGCAACGAAGCTATAGAAACCGGTAACCCTCGCCTCTCTTTCAAGAGCTCAGCAATCTCCGTCCCGAGCCTCTCAAGTGACCCTGGAGAGAAGATAGTGTCATCGAGCGTAAACTCATTCGAGCCAATTCCCGGCATTTGGCAGACAATATCTCCACCTACATGACCATGGGAAAATTTGCAACTTTGTCCATGCTTACAATAACCTTTGTTGAAGTAATGGCAAGTCAACGGTGATCGGCTCCTCAAACTCACTCCACCATCCGGTAAATAAAAATTGATCGATGGATCGAAACCCGCGGAACTAAGGGGAAGCAACTGCTCTTCTGTACCCCAAACTTCGTTCTTATGAGAAATGTGATCCAAGTTATGAATAAATTGAGGATGTTGATTAGCGAGAAGATTAATAGGCGCCGGCACACGAAAGCTCGGAGGTGACGAGAATCGGCGAACATATGGATGCAAATGATCATAGGAATTGAGTCTGGGTGACGACACTAGATAAGATTTTGCCTCAGTGATAAGGGAATGTATTTGCTCTTCACTGCCCATGGCATATTCCATTAATTTTTCAAGACTATGCTGCAAAAGAAGATAGCCACAAATTTTTGAAGCATTTTCAGGTTCTAGTTTCTGAATTCTCTGAAGTAGCCGTTGTGTGCAATTTCCAATTTCCATCACTAATTTTGCAATCTGACAATGCTGGTTTGAAGAAAAATATCTTGTAAGAAAGGGTTTCAAAATGTGAAGAGAGTTTTAAATGCAAAACATAAAAAAAATAGAAAACGGGATATGGATGAAAGAATAAAATTCAACCAACAGTAAAAATAGTCATTTTTGCCAGTAATAAGAAGTTGAAGAACTATATAAGAAGGTAAAAAGAAAACAAAAAAACAGTGAAAATGGTGGCATTTGAAACATTTTGGGGGTTATACTATTTCTTAAATCTCTGAAGCAAACATTGTGTGCATTTCCCAATTTCCATCAATAATTTTGCACTCTGAAAAGGTTTCAAGAAAAAAAAATCTAATAATTAAGGGTTTGAAAATGTGAGGTGTGAATTTTAAATGCAGAACTTTAAGAAAACATATTACAAAACTGGATATGGATAAGAGAGAAAAAATAGAATCAACGGTTAAAATAGTCTGAGTAAAAAGAAGTTTGAGAACTATATAAAAAAACAGTGAAATTGGTCTCATTTGCCTGTAAAAGGAAATTGGAGATCTATGTATGATGTAAATTGTACAAACAACAGTGAAAATATTCCCATTTTACTGTAAAAATAAATTGGAGAACAAACAACACACACAAAAATAAAATAAAAAAATGGTCTCATTTGCCTGTAAAAAGAAACTAGAGAACAATACATAGTGATGGAGGCAAAAAAATAAAAAGAACAGTGAAAATTATCTCATTTACCTGTACAAAGTAGTTGGAGAACTATACATGAAGGTAACTAACTATACAAACAACAGTAAATATGATCTCATATCCAGAATTATATACCAAGAAAACAGAAATTTCAGAACTCTATAGACCCTAAAAATTACAAAAAACAGTGAAAATAGTCACATTTGCTGCAAGAGGAAGAAGATTTTTATTATTGCCAAATAAATTTGAACCAAATCCACTAAAAATCATCACCAATATGAAGTTGTTACAGAAGAAAACCTAAACAATAACAGAAGAAAATACAAAAAAAAAAAGAACTAACAACCACTTTTACCATTCGCAGATTAAAGCAATAGACAGCAAATAGAACAGATTTTTTAAACCCAAAAGAAGAAAAAAGAAATTTAAATCTATTTCCAGCCCTAACTCTTCTCCAAACCTACCCTTTACTCCATCAGCCGCAGCGACACATCACTCCCCTCCGCCGCAGCCCCGCTCTGGTCTAGATAGAGGCATTAAAGAAGACGGGCATTTATATAAATATATATATTCTGAAAAAAAAAGTGGTCCTTTTTTAAAATTTAAATCGAGGAAATTAAAAAATAGGAATAATTTAATTTTGTATGCTAATATGGAGATATTTAGGTATTCCATTTTAAAATTTTAATTTTGTCAAAAGTCTTTTTTTTTGCATATATTTGAATAATAAAAAGGAAATGAATATTTGCAAAGATAATAAATAGAAATATATTAAATATAAATTAAACATCGGACAGGGTGTCAAGTCTGCCGCTAATATTTTTTAAAACCAACTATTACGGTTTCATTCCATTTCGGCAAAAAAAAATTTTTAAAAAAACATTTGCTTTTCAATTCAAATTGCATGCAAAAGTACATAACTACCCCTGGATCTCCGGACATGCTGTATTTTTTATAGAAGAATGTGACGATGAATCGTGACCGTTGATTAAGACTCTTGAAAGTTAAAAGCTAGCTTGAATTGCATGAGTCCCCACCAATAATTCATGAAGTACCTATGACAAGTCTCACAAGTATAATCTCATGCGAATTTATAATTTTCTACTTTATAACTCCACTAATTTCTTTTTTTTTAAACCATTTTGAGATAAATATTAAACCTATCACTAGATATTTTTGCCTCAAAAAAAGTAAGAAAATATTGTAGAACGTGTGATTTATCTAGTAGCCGCCGGCTAATCGGAACTCGTTATAAAAATCACTAGTCAAACATTATGAAAACACGTATTCGATCGACCTTAACATTTTAGAAATAGAAGATTGTTTTCTCAAACAAAAAATGAATCTCATATTTTGCATTTTTTTCAAATTGTGTCTGAAGAAATGTATTCGTGATTCTAATTTGACTAATTTATCAGCTTAAATTATATTTATTTCTCATGATCATTATTAAGTAGTAGTTATGTGCTCTGAATATTGTTAGCCTCAAATAATTCATAAAAAATATATTAATGTAATTGAAAATGCATTATATAACCGTATAAAAATCGAAATTATGCCGCATAAACTGACTACAATCCGTACCAGTGCCAAACCGCATCCCGCAATTTTGGTGAATTGCGGTTTTGTTCAATCCAAAACCGACCCCGTTCTTCAGTTCCAGATTCGCCTCAATTTCTCATGTAAAGCTTTGTGGAGTCACTCCCCTAAATCACGCGGTTAAGGGAGGAGTGGTCACCCCGCTTATACATCTAGAACCAAGGGGCACGATAGGCAGTGTGGGACTAAATCACCCCTTTTAACGAATCACGACACACGCTCAAATATCACCGTCCATTCCACGTGATACACTCAACACACCCCTAATTTTTTCTCTCATTCTCTATCATATGTTTCGCTAAAACACTTCGCAAAGACAGCGAGAAATGTTTGTCACATCCGGGTACATGGGAACCCTTCAATTTTTATTAAATTTTATATTAAATCGAGCCAAAAAAATTTTGCAAAAATGATAAACCACAAATGTATTGCTGCAACTAAGCAGAAGAGTTATATTGGGAGGAAAGAAAATGTTTAACATAAGTGTTGTGGATACAACATTCAAGCATACAGCAGCACAGCATCGAGTAATTAAGATATTATATTAGAATCTAGGGGTGTTTTTGTAAAAGGGAAAGAAGTAAGTGCTTCTACCGTTTTCACCGGTAAAGTAACGGGCGATCACCGGTGCCGCCAAAATTCTCGGAAGTTGAAAGCGGGAGCGGGAAAAAGATTTGGGAATTGAAATCCGTGGAAAAATGGGAATCATAATGAACCGGCCCGGTAACTTTTTCGGCTCAATTAATGGGCCATGGGTTGGTTTTAGCAAACCGCATAGGGCGGGCTGCTAAGATTTTGAAAATCAAAACCCTAAATATTTTGCGTGCATGAGCATCGAAAATGATCTTTAGGGAGATCACTTGTGCTCATGCTTGACGACTTCCCCTCGTTCTGGCCCTATTCGCAAATTTTTAGTTTTGGTATTATGGAAACTTGACCCGAACCAAACATATTTGGATTCGACCCGAACCGCTCAACTCGGTGCCATTCTGGTCCGGTTCTTAGTACTTTAGTTATTTTTGCCCACCCTTAAAAATTTATTTGCACAACATTTAACTTTGCACAGTTTGAGAGGTGGCTCTAATTAAGTGGTCTTTATTACTTAGTTTTCAGGAGCAAAACCTGAATTCAAGTGAATGTGACTATACATTCAAGTGAATGTGAGAACAAAAGTGCATCATAATCTACTATAATACCTTAATATAAAATTAAAATAACGAGTCTTAGGCTCTATTTGCTTGGGTGTTTCACTGCTCCGTTTTGGGCAAACGCCACCGGAAGGAGGGTAAACAAATGAACCTCCGGTGGCGTTTGCTTCGTTTCCACCCGCCCGCCTTGAGAAACGCCCCCAAAAAGCTCCGTTTGGAGCAGCCACCTCCCCCCTCCGATTCGAACACTCCGTTTCCACCCGCCGGATCAACCCGCCACCGCCGAACCAAATGAAGCCTTAGTTACTAAGTTTTAAGCTCCTTTCGACAGCGTGAAATTGGAATTGAGAAATTAAAATTTAGCCGAAAGGACGGTTAAAAAATATTTTGTGTTGAAGATAGTAATTAAAAAATCTACAATCTTAACAAACAAAATAAAATATCAGAGCTATCGAGACGTTAAGTTAAAATTTTTGCAAACATGCTTTTGTTGCTACGCGAACATTCCTCCATCGAGCGGGCTCCGTCCTTCCAACGGGACTCGATTACCACGTAAAGGGTCCGCTACTATAAGAAGAAGGTTGCAAAACCGACGCACAATAGCGGAGAAAGAAACATATTTCCTTTAATAGTGAATTTCATACATTGTCTAGAAATAAAATTGTTTAATTTATTTGGGACTATGGAGGGTCAATGGATGAAGAGGAACAATCAAAATTGAAAAGGAAAATTACAGTTATGACTAATAAATAATAGTCTAAAGTTTGAAAGAATATAAGATATGAATATTATAGCATGATAATTTCAAAATATAAATTTTACTAAGGATGAAGTGGATTTCACATAAGTTTTGAGTGCAAAATTGAGTTGAAAATTTTGGGATAGAATAATTGCCTTCACTTTGGAAGGCTAATTACAAGTCATGGAGGTCTAATAATAAGAAATAGACAACAGTAAAGATTTTATTAGTATGGCGGGAAGCTCAGTGCACAAAGGCATCCTCGCGTAATGAGGGTCCGAGGAAGGGTCCCACCACAAAGGTGAAATGTAGGCAAATCTTATCATGCATTTTTGCAAGAGGATGCTTCCGGGACTTGAACCCATCTCAAGCCAAAACTCCCCTTCAAAAATATACCATATTTAAGTTCATGGAAGTCAAAATATATATCAAATTTGAGTATATTCAATTTAAAGTTTGGATCAAAAAGTTATAATGAAATTACTAAAAAGTGTTTTGTACTAAAATGGAGTGTTGGTGGGATGAATTTGGACAAAAACTTATTGCAAACATATACTAGAACAAGAGAGTTTATAAAGGCAAAGAAACCCTAAAATACCACAATGTCGAAACTAGGGAAATTTACGTGGGCATATAAGATAGAGATAATGTTGAAACCAAAAACTTGGTCTCTCGTGGAGTTCGGGGTCCCAAAAGAGGGGTGACCTCACACTTACAACACTCGGGGGAACGTCACGGACCAAAGACTTGGGAAACTAGGAACAGACCCTCGGCTCTAGCGTGGAGGTCTCACCACACACCCGGAAGGTCACAAGAGCACTTCCCCTCCCTCACCAATAGCTGCGCCGGATACCTTGAAGAGCTCTCTCAACTCAACCAAGAAGAAGAAACCAAGGGAGGAGGAAGCCAAAAACTCATCCCTCCAAAGGTACCCAAGGGGGTCTATTTATAGTTTTTCCAAGCATGGGGGCCAAAATGTCCAAAATACCCCTGCAACCAATTGGTCTTGCGCCAATAGCAAACCTCTACACAGGGGGGTAACGAGATAACTCCACCCCAAGGGCACAATGGTAAGAGCATGGCCAAAAGAAGACCCGGGCGAGCCTGCGGCCTAGGGGGCGAGCTAGCGGCCTGGGGAGCTCGACGGCCTGGTGAGCTCGGCGGCCTGGGGTGAGCTCGGCGGCCTGGGGTGCGAGCATTGCCTCCACAGCACTTGGACATCCTCACCACTGATTGCTCACCGTTGAACTCCTCGATCGGATCCTCTACGTCAGCCTCACCCCATAGCATTTGGACTTCGCATCCTCAACCGACTGCACCTTGAATCCCATGATTTGTTCCTCCTTGTGAGCTTCACCTTCTCGACACTCGGAGTCTTCGTCCATATCCTTCTCCACCTCGCAAAACACCACTTCTTCCTCCGCAAAAGTGTTGCCCCATTGGCAAATCATGTTAGCAGGGTAAAAAAATTGCATTATATTAAACAATAAAAGATACTATCGAAAACGAGTTCTCGCCAAGCATCCGGAGGCTAGGTCCTCCTTGACACTCCACTCTCCAACAGAGCATAAACCCTAAACTTCCAAAGTTTCCCTCTAAGCATACTACCACTCCTATATATAGGCAAGTGGGGATAATACAAAGTACAATAATGCCCCTTGGACTACATAAACTAATAATAGCATGAGGCGTCTGCATCGTATCAACATGTCCCGCTCGAAAAACAACCTTGTCCTCAAGGTCGGGGGTCCAAAGGATCGTCAGAAAGCGTCAGCGGATCCAGTTCCCCGGAGCCAGGATCAGTATTTTCAGCTCCCAACAATACACATAGGTTCCTGAGAGGGCAGACGTGGGTGGCTGAGAACGATTGTTGGCAGCAAAAGCAGAGGCCCTTGCGGCAAAGCTCTTCTTGTCGTTGCTAAGACAGATGATGGGGTCGTTGGAGGGTCGATGGACGTAGAGCAGGCGGATGTGGAAGCAGAGTCAGTAGTTGGGTCCCCGGTAGGGGCAGAGGGTCCACGGACGGAAGAGGTGGCGGTAGTGGCCACAACGGAAGATGTGGCAGTAGTGACCGCGACGGTGGGGCCGACCGTGTCGAGGAAGATGATGGAGCTGGGTAGAGTTCCTCATCGAGATACCTAGCTTGCTCCATTGCGCAGAAAAGAGTAGTCGGGTTGTGGGCCCGAAGACGCGCATGAAGTTGGGGGTGCAGACCTGTTAGAAAGCAGCCTAAGTAGTGGTTGGGGGCCAGGTCGGGAACATGTGTAGCGACCGCGATGAATTCGTCGATATAAGTTACCACCGAGTTAGACTGGCGGACGAAACTGAGGCACTCAAAGGCATTACCCTCTTGGTGGCTGACATAGTAGCGAAGGAGTTCCTCCTTCAATGAGGGCCAGGAAATGTCAGGTGCCTGCTGGCGCATCCAACACACCCAATGGAGCGCCGAGCCTTCCATACAGATAGTGGAGAGGGGGACCTTTTGGTCGGCGGGGGTGGCCTGCAAGTCGAAGAACTGCTCGGCGCGGGTGATCCACCCTAGAGGGTCGGTGTCATCGAATACTGGAATCTCAATCCGACGGAGGTGGGTCGGGGAACAATCTGCCATGGGGTGCAAAAACCCCATGTGGTCGAGAACAGTTGGAATTGGTGGCAGTGGAGGAGGGGTCGGAGGGCAATTAACAGCCGCGGTAAATCCTCGAAGGAGGAGCATGAGGTACGCCAGCTGGGTTTCAATGTGATCCATGCGCTAGGAGTCCAAGTTTGCAGTGGTGGAGGCGATCTCGTTAGCGTGAAGGGCCATGACCCGGGTCTTGGGCATGAACCGTGGCTAGGAGTAGCGGCAAGGAGAGTCGAAAGGTTGCCGAAGCCGCAGGAGGGCCTCTGGAAGGCGGGGAAGACGCTGGAAATTGTAGGGAAGAGCCGATGCACGCCGGGAACTGTTTTCGGCACCGACTGGAGGCGTAACAGGGAAAAGGCGATGGCGGCGATTGACGGCGCAGCACGCGGCGGAAACACTGCTGGAAGAAGCCGGTGGCGCTGGAGAGGCTAGAGCAGTCAGTGTAGCGGGAAAGGAAGGCACCGGCGGTGGTTGACGGGGTTGCACGCGGCGGAAAATGGCACAGAAAGCAGCCGGCGGCGCTGGATTGGCAGTTTCGTCGGTGGTGTTGCGTATCTGGTGGCAGAGGCATTGCGGCGTGCGGAAAAGCGAGGCGGGACGGGGCAAATACGATGCGGCGATGCGTCCTCGTCGTGCAAAACAAAAGTCGCGGGAGCCCAGACACGGCTGAATCGGATGGATCGAAACAACGGAAACCGCCCTCGCGGAAACGTAAGAAGCGAGCGGCGGAATTAGGGCTCATGGTAGAACTCTAATTCCGACAGGTCGGACCGGTTGTTACCAGGGTAAAGGAAATTGCATTACATTAAACGATAAAAGGTACAATCGAGAACGAGTTCTCGCCAAGCATCCGAAGGCTGGGTCCTAGTTAACACTCCACTCTTTAAGAGAGCCAAAACTCTAGACTTCAAAAGTTTTCCTCTAAGCATACTACCACTCCTATATATAGGCGAGTGAGGAAAATACAAAGTACAATAATGCCACTTGGGCTACATAAATTAATAATAGCATGAGGCGATCGCATCGTATCAACTCAACTCAACATCTTGCTTAGGTATGATGTTGGGTTTTTTGAGAGAGACATTCCTTGGTTTCCCAAGTCATAGTCACCATCAGAAACATGAGCCACCTCACCTTGGCTAATTGATTCCTCATTCGAATCGATTTCAACGGTGTTATTGTGGTGGTTGTTGCATTCATTAGTTGCAATGAACCCTTACGTGATTGGACAATTTTCCATCTCATGGTATCCTTTGCAAAATATGCATACAACATACCTGCTTACGAGGAATTCGCTTTGGGTAATTCATCGATCTATGACTCTCCTTCTATCTGAAGCAGCGATGAGTTGGCATGAACATTGACTTCTCGTTCGGGAACTTAGGATCAAATTAATGTCTAAGTTCTCTCTTAAAACCCTCCAAAGTCTTGATGGTTTCCCTCTTTCGCACAACAAGATGTCATCGTGAAGCTTCTTTTACCAAGTGAAATCGAGTGATCCATATCCACGTTTCCTCATCGGTGATCACATTTTCAAGAAAGTGCCGCTCTAAATTATCCACGAAGTCATCAACTTCTTATGTTGTTCTAAGACCCTCGAACCACTTGGGGTAGATGATTTTATGATGAAGTTATGTGTTATACCCATAGTTTTCCCCAATCTCCAAGTTTTTAGCTACCAACATGGCTACTAGGGATTCCCACCTCTTCAAGAGTTTACTATCCTCAACATCATGAACATTCTGCATCTCTCATTGGACCTCCTCCTCCATGGATTTTGCCTCCATCATGCACTTGGATGCATCTTCGCCCCTCGCTTGGATCGTCGTCATGGCAAACTCCATATTGCTTACACAACTCTGTGATGCTGTCTTTTGGCCCCTCGAACTCCAAAGGAACTCTTCCCTCATAGGCCTTGTTGATTGATGTGTCTCTTCGCCCCTCGCTTGGATCTGTGCGGCCTTAAATCTTTTTTTGCGTTCATCGCAATAGCTAAGTCAGTCTTCACGACTCTCTAACAACGAAATTATGTGTACACACACAAGTATATGGTAGAAAGAGAAGAACAATCAAGAACACTCAAACTTCTATTCACAACTTTGAAATTTTACAACTCTTGACTTTTTGGTGGCTTGCATACATTGCATGGATTGATTCCAAGATTGTTTGACTCAAATAAACACACAGACCGTTTTTATAGCCTCTAAGGGCTTTTCCCTCCAAGGGAAGGCTCTAGAAACGCTCTACTCTAGACTCATGGCTATGCACAAACCTTCACACTATTCTACAACATTTAAGAGTAGTCTAGACTATTTTAGATTAATCCTAACTTCTACAAAATTTCACATCATTCTAGATACATCTACACATTTAGAGTTATCTATAATGTTCCACGCTCTTCTATAATATTCTAGATTATCATATACTCTTCTAGAATATTCTAAAAATATCTACACAATATATTACTCTAGAATCTTCTAGAAGACTCCACATAGTTCTAGAATCTTTCATCACCTTCAAGATTTCTCTCCAATTTTCTGGAGATTTCCTCATCCTTTTACGCTATAGAATATCATGACAACACTTAAGTCTTATTTTTGGCATGCTCCTCTTATACATGACCATCTTATGTATGGAGTCATACTTGTGTCAAAGGCTCTCACACTCAAGTTTTCGATCTCTTTGAAGTTCTTTCACCTCAACATGCGACTTATTGTGCCATCCACGGCCCACACATGTATTCATGGTCACGGTTGCACTTAGAACTAGCAGCCCGTGGCAGTGAGCTGATCTTGAATAGGACCTAATTTTGTGTTTCTTGTTGTGTGGAGATCATTGTTGAAGTTTTTTTTTACTTCTCTACCGGACTAAAATGCATCATATAAGTATAGATAAAAGAATTTGTCCAACTGATTTTAGATGAACTTGAATAGGAATGAAACAACTTGAAATCCAATCAAAATTTTACTCTAGAACCTTCATACAGTCATACCCAACCCAAAATCAATTGGTCGTAGATGGAGGGATGATTGATATTAAGTGCACAATGCTGCACAAGTTTCCCGAAAGTACGGCATTTGAACTTTAGCACGTGGACTTATTATTTGAATAGGGTGGCATATGGGTGTGTCATTAGGCTTAGTCTGCTGCAGCCTCCATGTTAGAACTTAACTATCCAACCCAAAATTAATTGGTTGTGCATCGAGGAGACCATGATCAATGTTAAATGCACAAGACGCGCAAGCTTTCAAATTAATTGCACATGAAGGAGACCATGATATACACTCTAAAGTTCATCTATGTAGATGCTTTTATATAAGAACTAAGATAGCACCCTTCAAACAAAAAACAATGAGAGACTATCTATAGATCAAATTCATGAAATTTTACCTTGATTTTGCAGGAATTTATATTAAACCCCCAGCAGCTAGAAAATGAAGGAGGCTATAAGCTTCCTGAGAACCCTTAACAATCCTGTTGACATATGAATGGCTTCAATCAATAACTGAAGAAGCAAAAACAAGATCACCAGTAATCGGAACATGAGCAAGAACCATTCCGGAAATGGTGGAAGCGGCCATTGTCTCGCAAAATGATCTCGCGGTTATATAGACTCGACAGAAGCTTTGCCACACTGTGACAGTCATTGCAAACCCTTAAATTTTTAATAATTCGCACCGGCATTATCGAGTTCATATTAATCAAGCAAAAAGCAATGGCCAGCCTCTCGCTGTGGTATGCTAACTCAGCCTTCTTGGCCTCCTCTTCTACATGCAATAACACCTGTGAAGTGTCGGGAACGTGTCCTGCGCACGCCAACCTTTCCGCGATCTCATTCAGTTTTTCATAGATTTTATCTCTCTGAGGATGAGAGGTGTCCCCCGCCACGAACTCGTGAATTGAACCCTCGTGTTCGACCCAACTGCAGCCGGGTTCCTTTTTCGCCTCAGCTTTCCTCATTGATTCCCGCAGCTCTGAGACATTCTCCCATAATCCTGCAGAAGCATATATGTTGGAGAGAAGAACATAAGATGCAGTGGTTTGTGGGTCCAACTCAATCACAGATTTAGCAGCCAGTTCACCAATCTCAAAGTTTGCATATTTGCGACACCCGCTTAGTAGACTAAGCCAAATTATCGTGTTTGGCCGCACACGCATATGATCGATGATGTATTTCGCCTCCTCTAGGCGCCCCGCGCGACAGAAAAGATCAACCAAGCAGCCATAGTGCTCGACTGCGGGCTCAATTTCGTATACGGTGCTCATCAGCTCAAAAAAATACCGCCCCTCGTCGACCATTCCGGCATGGCTGCATCCGTTAAGCAATCCGATGAATAGTACACTGTCGGGCCTCATTCCCTTTTCGCACATCTTGGAGAACAACTCGATTGCTTTGTTAGTCATCCCATGCATTCCAAACCCTATGATCATAGAAGTCCAATGACCCAACTTTTTTCTTTTTATGCTTCGAAAAATAGAGAATGCGCTCTTAATTTCCCCGCACTTTGAGTACATGTCGATAAGACAGATACCGAGAACGCCGTCTAAACTAAATCCATGTTCTTTAATTAACATGTGAATCGACCTCCCCCTTTCGAGCAGGGCAAGACCAGAGATTGCGGAAAGTAGAGTGACCAGAGTGATAACATTTGGAACAAGCCCTTCTGCTAACAACCCTTCATAAGCCTCAAGAGCTTCCTTAAAGGCACCATTTTTTTCAAGCCCTGTTATCATTGAATTCCAAGTGATCAAATTCCTCTCAGGCATATCATCAAACAGTGTCCTGGCAGACAAGATGTCACCTTTCTTCATATATCCGTGGATCATTGCATTCCACACGACGACATTTTTCTCCGGCATTCTATCAAACAACTCCCTCGCAGCCTCAATCTCGCCGTGTTTTGAGTATCCATTAATCATCGAAACCCACGAGAACGAGTCCCGCTCCGGCATTTCATCAAACAACTCCCTCGCAGCTTCGTTGCTGCCACTCCTCACATAACCATCGATCAACGAGTTCCAAGTCACCAAATCTTTATCACGAACAAGATCGAAAACCTTCTTCGCCAATTTCAAATCTTCGCATTTAGAGTAGAAGCTCACCAAACTGCTCTGCACAAAGCTGTCATCGCTTAGCCCAGATTTAACGGCGAGAGCATGGATTTGTATCCCTTCGCTGAGAGCTCCGATTTGCGCGCAGCCTTTGATGACGCAGGGGAGGTTGAAGTTGTCTGGATGCGCGGAAGAGGGAGACGAGAGCATTCGGTGAAAAAAAAGAAGCGAATCGTGAGAGCGGCGATCGTCTACTAGACGTTTGATGAGGGAGTTCCACGCGAAGGAGTTTGGTTGGGGAATTTGATCGAACACGGAGCGTGCGAGATCGATGGATCCCATGTTGGGGCGGCAATAGAGCGACAAGATGCGGGAGGAGACGGGGAGGGTCTGAATGATTCCTGTTTTGACCGCGAAGGCGTGGATCTGTTTGAGCTCGTTTGAGGTTTCACAGAGGCGCAGAAGGGGGAAGAAGATTTGAGATTGCGGTGAGAGAGGGCGGTCGACGGGGAGGATGGACGGCGGGGACAAAGTTGCGGCCATGGCCGTGGTGGCCGCCGATTACGTGCGTGGCTTCGGTGATGACATGAGGTTAGAGTCTGCTCCGGCAATGACTCAATAAGGGGATGCATTGTTCTTCATTTCCCATGGCATATTCCATTAGTTCTTCAAGGTTATAGTGGTAAGGAAGCTGACTAGAAATTTCTTAGCATTTTCTGGTTTGTTAAAAACATTTAAAATTGTTGTGGTCCACGACTGTGCTCCTGATAGACCGGGCTAACTAGACCGTCTTAGCCCTAAAAATGGTCGGTTACGCAACCAGTCACGGGAATAGATCTAAGACGAGACAAGTGTTTTTTCGTGGAAAATCCTCTGAATATGGTGAAAAATTATGGTCGGAGTTGTGCCAACAGGAACTCCACTAAATCAGTTGGGGTTATAGCGTTTTTTTTGAAAGAATCGAGGGCTACAGGCCGCAGCTCGTTACAACTTAAGGGGGAGAAAGATACAATGTTCGGCGTGCGGGGGAATGTACGCGTGCTTCTGGACGATCACTGACAGACTGTTATGCAGATACGGCGGGTATTCCGCCGACGGCGCGTTCTGGATGCTGATGGTTGTGGACGATGAGCAAGTGATTTCCTACGAGCACTGAATTGCGCGGAGGAGGTCGTAGACAGTCTTTGACTTGGAGGCGAACGTGTCGGTGACGGACTTTGCCTTGGCAGCGAGCACGGCGACGGCGGACCTGTGAAGGGAGAGAGAAAGCAAGAGAGAGAAAATGCTAGGATGTGAGAGACATGGATTCCGTGAGAAATTTGAGTTCCGATGTTAGAGAAATGAGAAGGATAAGAGGTCTATTTATAGACCTGGAGAGGGGCAAGCCGGTAATTTCCCCGCGTAACCACCAGCCGGACAAATCAGATCGATCTATTTGGAGCACACAGATCACCATTTTCAGGAAAATATTGAGTCTGCCCTCGGGTCCAAAACTGACTCGCTCCCACTCGGGATTGGCACGGGGGTGGTTATACGCGGTAACCACCCCAACCGCCCACTTTGTGGGCAGTTACGGGCGGCGGCCGCCCTGTACGGGGGCTCCGAAGGGAGTGGTCGTCCCCTTGGGACCGACCAAAGCCCCCGGCTACGAGGCACCTAGACCTGCATTTGACCCATAGTTGGCCTGATTGGGCAACTTGCAGTGGAGTGGACCCTATAAATTGTTGAGGTATATTGATTAGATGTTATAGGTGCTTAACGGGTTTGGTTTATGATTCGGATGACATCCAATAACCCGTCATCGGGGATTTAAGGTTACGCCTATAAATACCCCTCCTGGGGAAACACGGAGGTTTGTTCCAAACTAGACGGCCACACGGGATGCTTCGAGCGCACTAACATTCTCGAAGTTAACATTTCTGCGCCCTAGCCCCCTCTCCTGTGCAGTCCGCTGCTTTGGTTCTTCTTCCCCGATTTCGTGAATTCAGCCCTAGCCGATTGAAACGAAGGATCGGGTTTCTCGACTGATTCGCTACCAGCCACCGCTCCTGTGCTTTTATCCCGTCGATTGAGTGCGTCGTTGATGTACGCACTCGTCGCCTGGAGATCGATCTGGAGAAGGATCGTGCAGCCCTCGATCGAAAGAAAAGAAGGGAGCGTCAAGTTTTGTTCGTCTACTGCTGTCGGGAATTCCTCCATTGGGATTTCCTGTGCCGACAACAGGGTGAAACCGCCGCCTCTGTAATACAGAGCTTTCTCTGTCGTTGTCGATCGAAGGGGTGGAGGAATACGCTTCGACGCAGTTCGCATTTTCTTCAGCACCACCGCTCGCGTCCGACGCTGTTCGGGATTTGCCGAAGGAGGAGCTCCGCCCTAGATCGCTCCCTGAT
The DNA here is from genome assembly GCA_039513925.1 of Platanthera zijinensis. Taxonomy (NCBI): domain Eukaryota; kingdom Viridiplantae; phylum Streptophyta; class Magnoliopsida; order Asparagales; family Orchidaceae; genus Platanthera; species Platanthera zijinensis. Next base: position 25,231,735 of record CM077087.1, on the reverse strand, counting down.
CTGTGTGCTGGAACAGAACACGTTGTTGTCCTATTTGGTAAATCCTGTCGCCAGGGAGATCAAGGTCTTCAGATCGGCGTGCAAAAGAAGGTCTTCTCGAACCTTGGGACTTGGTCACTTTTCTAGTGATCAAGAGGAATACCGTCCAGTTTTAGGGAGGGAATAATCTCATCTTCGTCTTCAAGGAGGTTTTGGTGCTTGGATCTATAACCCTCGACCTCTCTGTTTTATTGGTTGGCTATAATTATTCTAGAGGAGCACTCAAGCCAAGTGGAGGAGCAAACCTTTTTCTGGATTGGATCCGAAAATTCGTCGTCTTTGCGGCTCAATTGATCTCTTTCTAGTTTTTCTGCTTGTGATTTCGGTTGCTAGTGGAATTCTATTGTTTGAAAAGAGACACACAATGTCGAAAGGAAATTCTCCCATTCTGATGATCAAGCTATAGAAATTCTCCAACTCAGAGTTCAGTGCCTGGAAGCGGAACACGCAGTTCGGCATGAAATACTTGAATATTTTTTATACTGTGCAATCCAATTTTGAGTCTTATAGATTAGGAGAGGACGAGGATAATTGGATCAACGACGAAGATTTATGTCATGATTACCCCCTCAATTGTCTTTCCAATAGACTGGTCGAGACATACAACAAGATGAAAACTGCAAATGAGATCTAGGATGCACTGGAGGAGCAGTTTAGAGAGGAAGAGAAAATGTACAAGACGCACCTGGTGGACAAGTTCATGACCTTCACTTTCACTGAAGACAAGGAGATTCTTCATCATGTTGCAGAATTTGAATCTCTCGTGGACAAACTGAGCAGTGAGAACATCCCTCTACCAGATGAGTTTGTTGCAGGAGCTATTATTTTCAAGCTATCATCGGTATGGTACTCCTTCAAGACTGAGATGTATCGGAAGAAAACGCAGGTCAGTCTGAAAGACCTCAAGCGCTTCATCTGCATTGAGGATGAGAACCAGACTAGGCACGCTATGGAGACGGTTAGCAAGCAGAACTCTGCTGCTAACATGGTCACGCATCCTAAGCGTAAGCCTGAGCCTGGAAAGACTAGACCACACTTCAGTGCATCTACAGTTGCTGACACTAGCAGGAAGGCTAAGAAATTTAAAGGCAAGTGCTACAACTGCAATAAGTGGGGTCACTGTGCTTTCGAGTGCAAGCAACCAAGAGGGGAGAATCTAGCACACCGAAGCCTGATAATAAAGCCAATGTGGTTTATCAGACTGCGTCTGCCGACTTTGTTGCGATGGTTGGCAATGGGAAGGCCAATATAGAGTGGTGGCTCGATTCAGGTGCTACCTGTCACGTTTTCAACAATTCATCGCTTCTGGAGGACGTCACTACAGTAAAAGAGACAGTCATTATTGCAAATAGTGGGGTAGCTGACGTGTTGAAGATGGGAAATGCAACTCTACTACTTTCCTCATGTACACGTTTACATTTGAAAAATATTAAATTTATACCTACATTAGCTGCTAATTTAATTTCAAATAGCCTGTTATGCGATGCTGGTATGTCGTTTAACATTAGTGGTGGTAGAGTAACTTTAATGGTTCACTCACATTATTTTGGTTGTGCTTATAAAGTAAATGGAATGTATATGCTGAGTCTAGCAAATGAAGTAGTAAATCAGGTTAGCTCAAATCTGATAGATCCTAAGACTAGCTTTATATGCAAGATTAGGACACGTGAACTATAAAAAACTACTACTGCTATTTAAAACTCACAACATACCCTTAAAAACAACAATTAAAATTGACAAATGTGAAATTTGTGCCCAGACAAAGATAACTAGATCATCTTTTAGTCAGGTTTCTAGGAGCACACAATTACTAGAGTTAATATATTCCGACATATGTGACTACAAAAGCTTTATCACAAGAGGAGGTCAGAAGTATCTGATAACCTTTATCGACGATTACTCTAGATTTAGCCATATTTATCTCCTTAAATCCGAAGATGAAGCTTTTTAAAAATTTCGTATATTCAAAAATAGGGTTAGAAATCAACTAGACATGAAAATAAAAAGACTAAGATGTGATAAAGGAGGTGAATATATCTCGAGAGAGTTCAGAGATTTTCTTGTCAACAATGACATAATTCATGAAACCACTGCTCTATATTCACCACAATCCAATGGTATCGTCGAAAGGAAAAAATAGGACTTTAACATAAATATTGAATTCCATGTTGTTAACTGCTGGCATGTCTGTTGTAACACATCTCCTGTAATGACTGTATAATATGGGTCCGGTCGGGGCCCCACAACATACAGACGTCACAGCTTAAGCATTAAAAGATGATATAAAACTACCCAACTCAAAACTTAGAATAAAATAGCAGAAACATACAAACAAAACTAGAAGTTATCGACCAAACTAGGAGTATCAAAATGGCCTTAATGCCTTACAAAACATGAGTCCAAAACTGAATAACAATCCTATCAATATGCAAAAGCACTTCTAGACTACCTCGGTATGCAAGCCGGATTACATCTCAAGAATTATATCATATGATCAAAACATAAGCAAATAAAGGTTCACTTCATGAGGCTTAGGCATTTTTGGCCTGTGAGCTTGCTCCTGCTTGCAATCCTTGACCTGTAAAAATTTGTTGTAACGTGGGTCAGCAAAGGCTGACCTCAACAGTATAACCAACACATCTCCTCCCGGCCGTCCCTAGCGGACCCCGGGATACACCATCACCCTGCAGGTCAGCACTTCGTATGCAATATACCATAACATGTAAAGTTATAAAATAGATTTGGATGTCTCATTCAACAAACATATTTCTAAGTTGAGCATAAAGAAAAGGGGGCCTACAATGCAACATGTATGCAATCCTGGGTTACACCCAAGTCACCCTAAAGCATATGAATCTAACACATTATCACGCATCATCAATCGGGTACTTCCAATTTCCCCTTCTGCGTTCAAACCACAAACACTTGTGTACTTTCAATTTCCCCAAACGGCATATAAGCCGCCACACGAAACTCTTGCCAAGGCCCCACCCGCTCGTGGGTCTCAAGACCCGGGCTTGCCTGCAAACTCTGACTTCTCACGTCAGGATTCCGTCTCAAACAAACAAACCGATACTAAGAACCCTCGTAGGACCCCACCCGCTCGTGGGCTTCATTGCTCGGGCTTGCCCAATGCTTGGCCTTCTCGTCAGTTTCACAGAAGGGACTTGTCTCGCCGGGACACTCTCCACACATGACTTACACACCACGGGCTAGCCTGCCGACCACGGAGACAAAGTCAAGCCTTCGTACATCACAAAATATAGCTTTCCCACCCTAATCCACCTTTCGTACTGTAACGTTCTCGTGCTCAAAGGAAACCATCTACCGTCATAACAGAGCTAACCTTGTCCGGTTCTGACTATACGTACTCGCGTGAAATAAGGGGGACGTACATCATAACGGCATCTTGCCGCAACGGATTTCTAGCAAAATCCTTAAGGCTCGCTATGCAACATCACTGAGTTGGACTAACAGTCGCGATTACGGCTTCACACGCAATGCCTAATCCACTAACGGAGCGGATTTCTAATGCATTATCATATCAGGGACGGACACAATCGACTCGGTGGCTCCTCTTGAACCAAGGCGACCCGAAACCCTCTCATTTGAGAGATCCGGTGCCTAAAAGCTTGAAAGAAAACAAGAAGAAAATGGATGTCATGCACGCATCCTAAAACTGATAGGAGAAATGTCGCTACCTTATGACTCTTCTTCCTTGCCATGAAAACCTTGCTTTGCATGGATGAAAATGTGCGCCTCCAAGTCCTCTTCGCGAATCTGGACTCCGAACGACGATCGGAGCTCCAAAGCTCTGTCAATGGCGGATAAAGTACTCCTTCTTTCTCCTCCGCTCTCCAACTCACAAGCCCTAAGTCAACTCCAAAATGAGAAGAAAAAAATGAGGGAGAAAATCGTTTAGCCATACATAAGCCCTTTAGGCAGAGGATCCTAGGCCCTAGGATCAGCTTTGATGTGAAATCAAATGGCTACAAAGAAAATCGACAGAACCCGAGAATTCGTCTCGACATTTGTCGAACTCCCCTATCCGTTCGACGTTCGTCGGCCTATCCGAGAACTCCTTACATAACCACAGTCGTCGAACCCGTTCGACGTTCGTCGAACCCCAAACAACACTATATTCGTCTCCCGCTTCTGTTCGACGAAAACCTACTCATTATGGGGTGTTACACCTGCAACTTATTAGGGTGAAGTCGTTTTCACGTCAAATCACATTCTTAATAAAGTTCCTCATGCTAAGTTGAAGCAAACACCCTATGAGCTTTGGTTTAAGAGACATCCTAGATTTGATAATCTTAAGACTTAGGGATGTATCGATTATATTAGGATACCTGACTCTAGAAGAGCTAATATTGGACCTAGGACAAACACATGCGTCTATCTAGAATGTGTAGAGGATAGTGCTACAGCCAGGTTTTTAGATCTCTCAACTAATGTTGTAATGGAATTTAGAGATGCAGTTTTCTTTGAGGATAAATTTCTTAAAGATAAAAACCTGACGCTTTCAGGTCTGCCAACGGCTAGTACTGAGACTACTGTTGAGCCAGGACAAAGAATTTCTGACACTGAGCTCATAGACACTAGTGATTTAGCATCTAAAAGTTTATCTAATAGAGAACGAGTGCCTAAAAACTTTGGTACAAACTTTGTGACTTCCAGGTTGAAGCTGATCCATCTACCTATAAGGAAGCGATGCGACCTAGAGATTCTCTATTATGGAAAGAAGCCATAGATGATGAGATGAACTCTCTCCTACAAAATCACATTTGGACTTTTAACTTGCCCAAAGGGGCTAGAATCATTGAAAGTAAGTGGGTTCTGAAAAAGAAGCTGAATCCTGATGGGAGTATTGCTAAATACAAAACACGTCTAGTTGCAAAAGGCTTCACTCAAGTGAGTGGTATAGACTACTTTGATATATACTCACTTGTTTGTCACATTGCGATAATTAGGATTCTTCTCGCATTAACATCTATTGAACATTTTGTTGTTCATCAGATGGATGTCAAGATTTGTATTTCTTAATAGAGATCTGACTGAGGAGATCTATATGCACCAACCTGAAGGGTTTGTCGTAGAAGGTCTAAAAAAAATAAGGTCTATAAGCTGATTAAGTCACTCTACGGATTGAAGCAAACATCTAAATTGTGGCACAAGAAATTTGACATTTGTGTTAAAGTCATGAGTTTTAAATCTATCATATCAAATAAATGTCTAGACGTAAGAACAAGTTCAGATAAAGTTGGAATTATTTTTTTGTATGTTGATGACATGCTAATTCTAGGTACTGATCAGTCTGAGGTGGAAGACGTGAAAGTTGTTTTGACGACATAATTTAGCATGACAGACTTAGGTGTGGTGAAAACCATCCTAGGAATGGAAGTGAACTTCACTGAAAAAGATATTGCCCTAAGTCAGAGTCACTACGTTAGAAATCTACTTGAGAAGTAGGATTACGTTAATAGCAAGAAGATTGAAACTCCATACGACTACAATAATAGACTGAAATCGAATGAAGGTTCACCTATTAGACAGTTAGATTACTCCAAACTCATAGGAAGTCTCACGTATGCTACAACCTGCACTAGACCTGACATAGTCTTTATAGTCGGCATATTAAGTAGATTCATAAGTAACCCTGGGAAGGACCATTGGGATGCCTTGGAAAGGCTAATGCGATACTTAAAGTACACTGAGAAGTATGCTTTATGTTATAGTGGACATCCTCCTGTGCTTGAGGGGTATTCTAACGGCTCCTAGTGCTTAGAAATTGCTAATAGTAGATCCACTAGTGGTTTTGTGTTTACACTAGGAGGAGCAACAGTAGCTTGGAAGTCAAAGAGACAGACGTGCATTGCACTATCTTCTATAGAATCAGAATTCTGTACTCTCTCTTCAATTGGAGAAGAAGCAGAGTAGATAAGAGATCTGATAATAGACATTTCAATGACGAGTCTGAAAATGCACTCTATTTTATTATATTATGACAATCAAGTCATAAAGATCATTGTTACAAATACGTTGTTCAATGGAAAGCAAAAACAGCTTAGGATGAAACAGACTTGGTTGACCTATCTCATCAGCCATGGAATAATTTTCTTTTTGGATGTGAGATCAAAAGATAATGTAGCAGATGTCCTTAGCAAGGGCTTATGTAAGGTTCTAACAACTAAAACGTCGGGGGAGATGAGATTAAAATCCATTTAGTATGAATTAGATACCTTGCTTATGTTTTAAATTTTAGAATCGTAGTCTGCTTACATTCAAACATCTAGAGTTGAGTACACTGAAGCATTTCAGATGTTACCTGATGAAAGCTAGAGATAAATAATTATCAGTCATTCCAAACTTAATGACTTACGCAATTATTTTATTCAAAGGCTGATTTGGGTATCATTCCAAAAAGAAATACTGAAATTACTGATATGTGCCATGATATTATGATTATTAGTTATATCATTCCAAACTTGATGATATACTAGTCACAGTTTGTTGTATCATTCCAAACTTGATGATATAACGCAATTGTGAAACGGTTAATAATAATCTTAATAATCGAAGGAACATGGTTTGATTCTTTGAAATCAATTTTTTATTTTTTGTAAATTAGATAGAGATGTTGACTTATGATTCTTTCTTCCTAGTTAGAATATTAAGTGCTTTTACTGCTAGAACTAATCACTTTACTTTTGATAGCAAATATTTGAATTCATAGAGATTTGTCTCATGACATTCTTGTTGTAACTATTTGCAGATCAAATGGAGATTGGAGGAGAAAAAGTTATTTTCGATCTGGATGAAGATGATCTATTGTTTTCATGGATTAATTATCAGTTTGAGTTTTCCAGTTTTGTTTTTCTTTTTCATGTTTGGAACCTTTGTTTGAGTTTAACTTATCAGTTATTTAAAACTCATATTTATGTTTTCTAGAAGAACTCATGTTTGATCGTTATTAACCTTTGTTTTAAGTAACTTATTATGTTAACATTTATATACAATATAAGAGGAGATTGTTGAGGTATATTGATTAGATGTTATAGGTGCTTAACGGGTTTGGTTTAGAATTTGGATGGCATCTAATAACTCGTCGTCGGAGATTTATGGTTATGCCTATAAATACCCATGTTGGGGGTAACGTGGAGGTTTATTCTAAACTAGACGGCCACACGGGATGCTTTGAGCGTACTAACATAAATTAGGGTTAGTACGTACTCTAAACAATGTACTAAGTACTAACCAATTTAAGATTTCGTGCACGAATGTGACCCAAGTCAATCTTAATATGTCATTTTGACCTATAAGTTGTCCGGATCTATTTGGATCACTCCGATTTTTCAATCTCATTGTCCTTGACATCTTAAACCTCCACATGACCTAGCGAATCATAAACAATGATTATTATCTGGGTCACCCTTGCCTTAGTAATGATTTAGGCTTCATTTGGCACGGTGGTGGCGGTCGTAAACACATGTGTCAAACTAGCATTCATTAAGGATCACCTAACAAACCGAGCCTTAATTCCCAGAAAATCTAAAATGTAACCCGCAAAAATCTTTTTCGACATCTCAAAACCCGGATATACCCGAGCTCGGGATACAAAAATTTCATTCCTTTCTCATAAATAATTCACATGTTAAAGCAAAAAACATTTAGGCTTCATTTGGCGCATCGTTTGGAGATCGCGTTTGCGGCAAACGCTGTCTCCACCCGCCGCGCCTTGAGGAATGGAGCGGATAGCGGCGTTTTGAACGGTGGCCTCCCCCCTCCGATTCGAGTAGCGGCCCGGCTCCTCCCACCCCCGTCTCCACCCGCCGCGCCAAATGAAGCCCTAGGCTCCGTTTGGCACGGTGGTGGGGGTCATAAACGCATGGGTTAAACCGTCATTCGTTAAGGATCGCCTAAAAAATATCATCCGTTTGAACATAAAAGTAGATGAAATTTCTTAGGCGAGCCTTAAAGAATGACAATTTAGCACTCATGATGTTCATGACTGTCACCACCGCAGTGCCAAACTGAATTGATTTTCACACCGCATCCTCAGCAAATTACTCCCAAATCCCAACCGTTACACTCATCAATATCTCCTACACATTGCTTTTTAAACAGTATATTGTCAACAACTATAGTTTGCATCTATTTGGCATCTCCCACAGCTTTATCACCCCTCCATCATCAATTAATGCAGCAAACAGAACGCCGCAATAAGAACACGACTAAATAATACAAGTATACAGCGGTCCCTCCACGATAAATAAGCCCCCTTGATCCTATCCCAGGCATCAGATTTCATTCCATGAGAGTTCAAAGCGGCGGCGAAGCCGCCGCCTTTTGGTGTCCCTCAATTGCCGCTCTGCTGCAAGAGAGATTCAGGCGGCTTGAAAGAGCGAAGGAGATGAGGGAGGAGAAGGAACAGATTATAGCCGTTGCCACCACGCAGCCCTGTAATCAGCAGCAGGCCAACTGGTTTCAATACCCTGCTTCGTATATGCAGAATTTTCATGGCAGCGGTGATCAATTGCAGGCCATGACCGAGCCGTCTCTGTTTTTTTCCCCTGCTTCTTCTGTGCCGAACTCTAATGGCGGCGGCGAAGGAGAAGTTGACACTTCCCTTCACCTGTAGAGAGACTTTGATTTTCTTAAACTCTTCTTCTTCTTCTGTGATTATGGAGTATCTTGTGATTTTTTGGAAGATTTGAGGTGTGAGCATGAAATGGGAGTGTGTTTGCTGCACTAGTTTGATGATTACGGATTTTTCTGACTTTAAAAGCTTTGTTTGAGAAGGTTGTGGGGTGGAAATAAAGTTTTATTCACATTTTTTTCTCATTGTTTTTTTTTGGAGGCATTTGATTTTTCATTAGTGGAAAAAAATTGTGTTTTTTTTTTAAAAAACATCCAATCATCAAGCATTCAGAAAAGCTAAAATGAAGTTTCCGTCCTTTTACACTTATCCATTCTCATGCTGTTTTTACTACCACTCTTTTTTTAAGATAATTCTAATCAAATCATTGATTTTTCTTCACTGCTTTTTCTTCAACCGCAAACATTTCAGACAAACTATAGTAGGAAAATAAGGAGGAGGAGAAGGGAGATGTCGACCTACGCCAAGAGAAGTATGAAAATATGAAAAATTTCTTTTAGTTTTTCTATCTTTTCTAAAAGATAGTTCACTATTTATCAAAAATATTAAAACACCTTTTTGACATAAATATTTTTCCAACAAGCAAAAAATCAAGGCGATTGTTAAGCGCAACTCGTTATTGGCTAGTCGCATCCCAAAATCTCCTAATTTTTGCGTCTTTTCGAAATACGCCTTGTACATGCAATTTCAGGAAAAGTGTTCAACACGAAAGTTGTAGGTCTCAACCAGATTTACAACTTTTGTGTTGAACACTTTTCCTGAAATTGCAGGTACAAGCCGTATTTCTGAAAGGCGCAAAAATCTGGGCATATTTTCAAAGTACGTCTTGTACATGTCTTTTTAGGAAAAGTGATCAACACGAAAGTTGTAGATATCGACGAGATCTACTACTTTTGTGCTGATCACTTTTCCTAAAATTACATGTACAATGCGTATTTTGAAAAGGCGCGAAAAATTATGAGATTTTGGGGTACGACTAGCCAATAACGGGTTGCGGTTAACAATCGCCAAAATCAAACTCTTCAAAAATAATTGTGAGGGGAATATAACTTTTCCCGCCACCACCGTCCCAAACAAAGTCAAAGCCTACATCAATAGCTACAACTTTCTGTGAAGTGATTAGTAGTATTCTGCCCCAAATCTTAATTTTAAATTTTGAGTGATGTTTACAACACTATTTTGTAGATAACATGTTTCTATAGCTTAATATTATTGTAGTGGCTCAAACTAAAGATCAACAACTCCATTTCCCATGATCTATCTGAATTTTTAATATAAATTAAGGCTCTATTTGGGACATTGGTGATGTGAAAATAGTTCTATTCTCATCACCATTTTTTTTTGAGACTTTTGATTTTGTTAGTGATGGGAAAAATGTGTGTCAAATTTTTTTTTTCAAATTTGTTAGAAATCACAACCTCTCATTTCTACAGAAATTAAAATGAGCTTTAAATATTTCTATGCTTATTTTCTGGCAAAAATAGGAATTTAGCCCATAAACTGTCTCCTTTAAGAAATCAGTCTCTCAAATTTGTATCGTGAGAATTCAGTCCCTCAACTTTCCAATTCATATGAAATCAGTCCTTTATATTATTATTACAGTTATTAGTATTAATTAGGCCTTAAAACGCCATTAATTTCAGCACAGTCGTACTCATGCCACCCTGAATTTTGCCGCCTCTTCTTTATTTCGCCGTCTCTCCATCTCCTCTTGCAAAACCTAAATACCTCTCCATCCACCATGTTTCCTTTGCCCAGGCATGCCACAGAGTTGTGAACTTTTGTTGTTTCCTCGCTGAAGATCTACAGAGTGGAGATGTAACATACCCCACATTTCTAGGCCCCCTAAAGTAAGGGTTAAGGATTGAGTGGTGCATGAGGCACTAGTGTGACCCTAGCTCAGCTTGAACTTAAGGAAAACTGCTATGTGCACCCCCACTGTGCACAAGTCAACTTAGGCCAATTCACACTCACATGAACTCATCACCTCAAGGTAAGCAATTTGACCAATTTGACCAAAGTCAAACTTGACCATATTTAGGTCAAAATCACACTATTTGGCAAAGTGAGCCCAATTGGAGTATCATTATGATTCAATCAACATTGAGTGGTGTCAAGGGACTCAAGACACACCCCTTAGACCAGTTAACCCATCAAGTTGACCAAAGTCAACCCCAATGTTAGTCATGGTCAAAGTGAATCCTAAAGGCTAAATGAGGGGTCAAGTCAATTCAAGTGGGCTAAAGCCTTGCCCAAGACCCACCCTAAGGCCCACTAAGTATATTAGATTTATTTAATCTGAATTAGGTGATTTAATTAGGGTTTAATGGAGGTAATTAAGGGGGAAGTTTCATTTGGAGGGAAGAATAATGGAGGGAGGCCAAGTGACACTCCCTTCTTCTTCCCCAACCCCTCTTTTCACCTTCCCTAATGAAGAGGAGGAGGTTTCCAACAATTATAGGTCGGCCACCATCAAGGAGGGTCTTTAATGGCCATGACCATAACCCTCTTAACTTAAATCTTCTATATAGAGGCCCCCAAAACTCAATTTGATCCTTTCATCACCTTCAGAAGCTCCTTAGCAGTCGAAATCGACTCTTGGATCGCTACAAATGGTGGAGAATCAAGATCGGGAGAGGTTCGCCGGAAAACGCCAAAATTCATTGTCACCCCCCCCGGAGTAGTCGCATCCAAGCACGAAATCAGGCATGTTTCTCCCTCTCTCCCCTTGTGCTAGCTTCCTTGATCAATATGACTTGAGATCGAGCTCAATTGAGCCGAATCTAATTTTGAAATCCATGGAAAAAGCTTGAAATGGGCTTCCTCTTGGTATTGCCGAAAACCATCACCTTTGGCGGCCAAACCATTGTCGGGCGATAGCCACCACCTCAACGGACGTGGTGGTGGCAGTGGCCGGCAGGGGAAGTGGCCGGATGGCCAGCAAATGGCTGTAGAAAAGCTACAGGTCGGGTGGATCCCGTCCCTTGGCTGGAGGAGGAAGACACAATCACCACCATTGATCATTTTGTTATATTAATTATTATATATAATTTAGTGTTAATAGCCCTTAATGTACATCTTTTTGAAACAGAAAAATAAGGCTGATTCAAGAAAAGTGCACAACATGAAAAAGGTAGCTCTTTGAGTCTACTTTAATTAAAAATTAAAATCAGGTCATTTATAGCACTGTAGCTTCCAATATGACAATTCTTGTGAGACTGATCCTTAGTGTAGGACAATCATTATTTCCTTAATAACTTTTAATTGGCTAAGGCGATTGACTTGAATCTGGGGCATGTAATAATATATCATAGATACACCTACAGTCCAAAAATGGAAATTTTTGGACAACATTGCCCTATATTTTTAGGTAAAATGTGAATTTTCATAAAAGTGAAATTATTTTGTGAATATTTAGAATAATGACCTCAAATTTTGCTCAGAGACTCATCATTTCAGTACAAAGCCCTAGTAAAAATCTCAGGTCTATTGGACCTCAGTAGGTTGGTGAATCTACTTTATATGTGGTTGTGTTATATGAGATTTGGGGTGCATTTAGCCAAAAAAGGAAAAATGAGGACTGAGGCCCATTAGACTTATGGGATGTCCCTTGTAGCTTGGTAATGGACTTATGATGATGGAATACATCATAAAAAGTGAGATTAGGGTTTTTGGAACAAAAACCCTAGGTATTTGAATTATTTTAGTTTTGACACAATTTTAAATTAAGGGAATAGATGTGAGCAAATCAACTTAGAAAATTCTAAGACTCTTCAAATAGGGTTGTGTTGATATAACACACCTCAAGTATTTATTTGGAAATTTTTGGGAATTTCTATCTACGTTATTTAGCTAAAAGTACGATTATGCTCTTTTGGTAATTCTATTTAAATCATTATTAATACTGCTTGGAAAATTATGAGAATTATACATGATCATTAATATAGTTTTAAGAGACTCTGTGAATTATCTTAGAATTTTTGGAATCATTTTTATGGTGTTTTATTGAATAGTAACATTTTGGTAATATGTGAACTTTATTGAAATTTCTAAGTAAATCTATTTAAAAAATTATCATTCTCTGGAATTATAATTTATTTGTCATTTATTACCTCAGGAAATTTCATGGGATTTATTTACCTAGTTTTCAAGTTCTTCCTTTGAATTATGACCTAAATGCCATATTTTTGAAAATTTTATATTTGTCACAATATGTCATTAAGAAATTAAGTAATTTTTTGCAGAGACGTTATTACTCAAGATGATATTAGGATAATTTTATCTTGCTAATTTGATAACAGGAAGTGACACTTTATGCCTCAGGTAGCAATAATTTGGGAAAATTATAATAAAAGCGGATTATTTTATGAAAATTATAAATCTCTGAATTTGAGTCTAAAATTTTAATATAGACCTAAGGAGATAATCCTAGGGCTTTGGGTCAAGTGTTGGTAGGATTCCTATTCATACACACATACAAGATTATATGATTTGTATTTAACAATTTTAGAAAATTAGTGTTTTCAGCTGTTGTTGTTTTGAAGAGGTTACACATTTAGTAACCCTATGAGTGAGTTTAGTGAAGGGTAGCATAACATTACTAAGTGTTTTGAGAAAGAGAACGATGAGCTTCAACTCATCATAGTTCTTAGTACCGCTGCGAGCCCTTCACAGGATAGATCTCGGGAAGTCCAAGGTTAACCATAAATTGCTAAGTAATCCTGAAGTTAGACAAGAGTAGTCTGATAGGATTATAGAATATTGTAGCAATCTCACCCATGTGTGGGTTAGAGTGATATAAGAGTTATTATTCATGCGAGTTGGTGGCTCGGGTGGTTGGTCAATATCAGGATGAGATAGTCTTGCGAGCTGGGGGCTCGAGAGGGTATTGCTATACCTGATTTGTGTTTATGTGATGGGTCACTCGGTATTGGTCCAGTCGGCATACCGACGGAAGTACGGTGACTCTAGGTGCAGAGTGTAGACCTTTGGGGAGACCAGTAGGATGTTTATACCGAGGTCTAAAGGACTATGTCCCCTAAGAGCACACCCGACCACAAAAAACTAGTAGTTGCCAGCAAAAGTACGCAGGGGCTCCGCTGTTGTGTTTTTAGCGTTGAGGTGTATGAGAGATCTAGGCTTGGAAGTGTGTCTGCCCTCCTAAGAGTAGAGACACCCGCTCCACTACCACCGTGAGCCACGACGGTTGGTACTTGAGAGGTTGGCCACCTCCAAAAAGTGGGGATGCATGAAAGGTCTGTGCATAGAGTCGTGTGTGTGAGTTACATAATTATTGCATTGCATATCATGACATATCATACACACTTGCAGATCCTCATCATATAAATTAGTATGTGCTCTTTTATATGATGAGTTACTATTTCAAAAATCTTAACTTATAAGTTTGTATGAGCATTCATATAAGTTAAAGTACGTTTTTGTGATGGTAGGGTAGCTGCTTTACTTTACTAGTTTTACTTAGCTTCTCTTACTGTACTTTTATACTTTTATTTTTACTCGCACTAATATAGAACTACTAGAGAATTATCTATTTATATCATTGTCACCTGCTAGTACATTTTGCTATTATTGGTCCTCCGCTTTCTTACTCGCGCGCAATGCCTAGAAGTCGCGGGGGTGAGGCGGGGTCGAAGTAGTTGAGTCTAGTTTGACTGACGGTCGTTTGACCACATCATTTTAGGGACACGTGGAGACGCCGTCGCAGTTCGACCGGACGGAGCCAGAGATTGAGACACTAGGATCTGAGAAGACGCAGTCACGCACTACCACTACTACTACTACCCGGCGTCAGGTTGATGATCAAATGGTTTAGCTTCCGCATTATTAGTCGAGAGAGAGATAATGATATTCTATGATGTTTATGTATTGTGCATAAGTCATATTACTCGTACTCTTATTTATTTCATGTGGATCTTTTGATTTGATATCTATTATATTGATGTTGTGATGTGTGGACTTCTTTATTTCTTATTTCACTAGCTGTGTGAATGATCGTGCTTGTCGGCAGGGTCGCTGTCTTGTGGTGGCAACTAGCTCATAGTTGGTGTCATTGTAAGGCGACGGTCATGAACATAAAATTTCTCCTCGATCGTGCCCAATTCCCGGGAGGAGGGATTTTATTGGAGAGGAAGAGGGAAGATGTTTTTGAGGCGGATCATGATGGGTGGAATGTGGTCGATGTTGATGACGAAAGTGAAGGAGCCGATGGGGATTGTGAGGCTTAAGGTGGTGCCAAACAGGCAAGTTGTGTTGATATCTCTGTACAAGCAGACATTGACGGAGATCAAGGCCCTACCAGAGGAAGAAGGATACCGCAAGGCCATGGAGAGCTTCGCCAACCTCCCCCTCCGAGCTTGTGACGATGGTATTGGAGTTAATGGTGCTTTAAGGCCTAATTATTACTAATAACTGTAATAATAATATAAATAACTGATTTCATATAAATTAGAAAGTTGAGGGACTGAATTCTCACAATACAAACTTAGGGGACTGATTTTTTAAAGTAGACAAAGTTTAGGGACTAAATTCCTAATTTCAACATCTTTTTCTTCTACTATAACATTTCATACCATCGCTTTTCTGATAGTTCTAATCTAAATACTAATTTTCCACCACTATTTTTCCTGCAGTCACAACCGTCTCGAACAAAACCTAAAATATCTTCTGGTGTATGCCAAAGTAAGATAATAGTTAGTTTTTTGTGAAGACCAAAATCATATTTTGTTATAAAATTAATATTAAATGTCTTGGATCATTATTATTAATCTCCCATGTGGTAAATTATTCAAACACAGAGATTTTATATGGTCGTTAGAGAGAATAAGTGAGAACAAAACTAAAAAATATGTTTGTTGTGGTATGCTCGAGGCTTTTAGTAGTCTGGGCCTGCTAAACTGTCTTAGTCATGTTGCGGTCTAATTCGACGTCCTTGCCAGACCGGAATAACTTGGACCGCCTTAGCTCTCGGAACGGTCGAGCGCACACAATCAATGAAGTAGATCGATCGTACACGCAAAGTTTTAACGTGGACCCTTCAACTGGGTAAAAAATCACGTGACCGGATCTGTGCCGGTCAAAGTCCACTATTTTCTGACTGTTACAACTTGTTCGTTGAATCGAGGGCGACAGACTGCCTCTCATTACAATTTTAAGGTGAGAGAACACTTAGCACACGGCGGACGACAGGCCGTCGCGCCTGCCATTTGTTACAAATTGCACTTTGCGACTATGAGCTTTACTGATCGTCCCGCTGGCTCTGAACGTGGGAGTGGAACACTTGGATTTGCGGTTGGGGAGGTGATGCGGGGACCGGAATCCACCGGCCCTGCCACCTTGGCAGCAGCACCAAAGGGCCCACCTGGAGTCAGCACCAGGCGGCTTTATCAGGCCCGCGGGCCGTACACCCCAACTCATCCCCGGCCCCACAACAGGCGCCGATAAGTTGTTGAGGCCAGGGCTAGATCCCCCGACCTCCTTGATAAAGCATTCTCATGCGAATGCTCATCACCAACTGATTAAGGGGGTCGGGGGATCTAGCCCTGGCCTCAACAACTTATCGGGGGATCTAGCCCTGGCCTCAACAACTTATCGGCGCCTGTTGTGGACCCGGGGATTAGTTGGGGTGTACGGCCCGCGGGCCTGATAAAGCCGTCTGGTGCTGACTCCAGGTGGGCCCCTTGGTGCTGATGCCAAGGTGGCGGGGCCGGTGGATTCCTGTCCCCGCATCATAAAAGTGGGCTAGATCCCCCGACCTCCTTGATAAAGCATTCTCATGCGAATGCTCATCACCAACTGATCCGCGGATCAGTTGGTGATGAGCATTCGCATGAGAATGCTTTATACAGGAGGTCGGGGGATCTAGCCTTGACCTCAACAACTTATCGGCGCCTGTTGTGGGCCCGGGGATGAGTTGGGGTGTACGGCCCGCGGGCCTGATAAAGCCGCCTGGTGTTGACTCCAGGTGGGCCCCTTGGTGCTGATGCCAAGGTGGAGGGGCCGGTGGATTCCGGTCCCCGCATCAGGAGGTCTCTTGAAAACCGAGAGATTGAGCTTCATCAGGTGGCTTGAACGTGGCTCGTACGTGACTCTGGTGCGGCTTGAGTGCGGGTCGGTTGCTGTTCGTAGGAGAAATTTGGCAGAGCTCCGACCTGAGTAAGAAGAAGACTCGGAGGAAAAAAGATGAGAAATGAGGAGGTCTGATGCTCCTTTTATAGCCTCCAGGAGGTGGTTATGGTGGTTTGGCGGCTATCCGCACACCATAACCACCATTATAAATATTTTTGCTATAGTTTAGAGACGCATATTAGAATAATTAATTTCGCTATTTGTACACCAAGTAAATTAATAATAAAATTGATCCACTAGCCTGACAGTTAATGGGTGGTTATCCGCAAATCAGATGACAGGAATGACCCAAAAATCGGACGACGGGGGCGGGCTCTTATGACTGGCCGGCTAACACGCCTGCGAGGAGGGAGACCGCCGTCAATGGCGAGAGAGCACGCGACAACTGAGCCGACGGAGGGGAGGGGACGACCATCCGCCACCTCGGCCTCGCGCAGGCGGATGAGGAGGGGCGGCTGGCTCGGTCCATCTTTCGCCCGCGCGGCGGCGGACGAGGAAGGGGACGGTCGGCCGCTACCTCGGCCTCACGCCGACGGCCGAGGAGGGCCGACCGGATCACCCCCTACCCCCTTTAGGCCACGCGCCGGCGGCCGAGGAAGGGCGACCGAGGAGGGGTGGCCGGCTCGGCTGCCCTCACGGCGGCACACCGGCGGCCGAGGAAGGGCGGCTGGTATAGCCGCCCTTCGGCCGCGCGCCAGCGGCTGAGGAGGGGCGGCCGACTCGATCGCCTTCCCGGTCGCGCGCCGACGGCCAGGGAGGGGCGGCCGGCACGGCCGCCTACTCGGCCGACAACCGAGGAAGGGCGACCGACCTGACAGCCTCGCCGGCCGCGCGTCGACGGCCGGCTTTGTCACAACCCGCATTTTCTCCGTATTTAACGATATATCAGAGTAAGGGAAAACGCGTGTCATGACTTCACGTCAATATGAGATAACTGCAAACGCTCAAACAAAACCCCAACTTAACACCTTTATATAAAATCTATGAGTTATTTAGAGAAAATTCAGTTTAAGTTAAGCGGTTAGCCGTATTCTTCGGCTGAGTGGCGCATCCAGTCCACAAGAAAAAGATAGTTGTACGCGGCGGAAAATACTTTATTTACAGTATTATGCGTTCTACATGAGTATAAACATCTCCAGAGGACAACTCATAGTATACAAGACTCTAGGTTTATAATAATAGCAAAAGTAGCTTTTACGACCGTTAAATACTTAAATATAGTGATTTAGGTTTTCAAACATGACAAGTATGAAGTAATAATAGTAATTTTTATAATTTAAAATATGTAACATGCAACCTAGCATAAAACCTTCTCAAAGAGCAAGTACAACCAACCTCAAAAGGTAAACTAACAGCTAGCAAACTATTCAATATTTCAAAAGAAAACTACCAGCGAGCGTCAACAACGTGACACGAACCCACTGAAAGCACGCAAGTTTGAAATAAAAACCAAAACAACAAACTACCTCACGGCGGTGAGAAAAACCACTGCAACAACTGCAGTCCACAAGCTACTACCCAACACAACAGCTCCACCGACTGAAGCCCTGAACTTGAGGCATTCAAAAGAAGAACACATCAGCAAGAAAATACAAGTTTGCAATGGAAATAAACAAGCAAAAGGTAAAAAAAAAGGCAAGAAAGGGTTTACCAAACCCAACTATAAGAAGTGCTGAAAACCACAGCTGATTAGCCAAGTAAAAAAATAGGCAAAGTGAAAGTTACAATAAAGGAGTTAAATGAACATTTGCACCAAGTGCAGAACGAAACCATGCTTCGATAAAATTGGCAAGGATTAATATATAATTGCATAGACTGATCTAAGAAGCAAACTGAACACAAAACAGCTCGAAAACGTGAATCATTAATACTTGGTAAAAACAATCGGGTCGGAGTCGGTGACCATAACGCTCAAACCCGATCTACCAGACTTAAACGTCTCACAAAGACACTGTGGTGGTGGCCACCTGGCCCAACACAACCTAACAAACCACAAAACAGAGACCAAACAAAACCACCAAGTGAAATGATTCATAATCGGCGTCCAGTTGGTGATTCTTTATCCACTGCCAACCTTCATAGCCGAAGAAACATCATACCCAACACCCCAAACCAAAACACATGCCTAAACCCAAAGAAATACCCAAACAAGCCCTAAAATCACTCTAAGGACCATACACGACGAATACTACACGAAACGATAAAATATTCTAAGACGTGGCCAAATTCGGCGAGTATACCTGACGAACCACAAGGATACTCGACGGATTTCCACAACACTCGGCGAATAAGACCTCTGATACTCGACGAATTCCTATTATACTCGACGAATTGCGTAACAATACTCGACGAAATGCTACTATACTCGACGAGTCGACCAAGGCTACTCGACACTTTCTTCCGATACGCGTTGAATCTGCATTAACGATGACTTCGGCGATACTCACCGAATCCTAATTGATACCCGACGAATAACACTTGGACTAAAAATCTACACTCGGCGAATCGTTACCCGACTAAACTGCCTTAACGAAATTCGGCGATACTCGTTGAATCTACCTAAGCCGATACTCGACGAACTCCAGTAATACTCGCAGAATTATCCTTAAACTAAATTCCTTCATACCCGGCAAATTTCACTTAACGATTTACGACGAATTCTCATCCGGCTAACCTACCAAACTCGACAAATACTACCGTTGATATTCGACGAATTTTACTTACCCAAACCCGCTGAATTCTACTTAACCCCTAAACCTACTCCCCACGTTTTGGCCAAAAACTTGCCCTACTCTAGGATTTCTTTCATAGCCTACTTTCACTAATCCTACTCTCTAAGGGGGGAGGAAAGGAAGGAAGAAGAACAAGCAAGAAATGAACATGCAAGGGGGAAAAGAGCCACTTGCCTTGAAACCCCGAAAAAACACCTCCCGCTTGCACCACGACAAGGATCGGCCGCCAAAAGATCCTAGCAATATTTCCTGAAACTTTTTTGGGAAAAAAAATAGGTCAAAATCACTATCTCTAACGCCTAAAAATCGAGGAATCGGGAAAAGCTTACCACGATCGGGTAGATCTTGACAAGAGCTTTCCAAATCTCTAATCTATCGAGGAATCCGACCACCAAATCGCTGAAAATCACCGGCAGAAAGCACGCGGGATGCCGCTCCACTTCCGCTCGCAAAAACGGCCGTCGCTCGGGTTGACAAGATGATGAACATGGTTTTTGACATGACCTAATATCCGACTATATATATACATACATAAATAATTATAATAATATAATACAATTTAATAATCAATAATCCCAACACGACCTGAAGTCCAAACCAACTCGAAATCTTGCGAAAATCGCACCGTAGCTAAATACCGACGCTACGAATCTAACGACAAAGTCGAAATCCAAATCCGACAGACCAAACTTGGGTAAAACACCGCCCGATGATAAAACGTCACCACATCCCTATAAAAGCTCCACCGAGTCACCAAAACAGACTCGGCTCGCGAGGGAAGGTGCACAACCAAACCAAAACAACCTCACCGGAAAACCCACTGTGCAAACCCATGCTCCAACAAACGACACTTGTTAACTATGCGTCAATGTAACGCCCTGACGTCAAAAATACGTCACTGTGAGAATTAAAATAAACACCAAAAATTAGGGGCGTTACAGGCTTGGTCGTCACCTTTGGCACGCGCGAGTGGTTCTGGCATCATGCGTGATGGGATCGGCGCGCGCGGGGATCGGGCGCGGTGATCGCACGTGTGGTCAAACCCATGATCCCATTATTTTTGGGTGGAGATCATAGGGGGTGTGGTTATGTGCACTCCTATCCTTTTTAAGAGGGGTCTCATACCTATCATTTACCCCCCGAGATGTCGTGTTGCTGGAGATCGGTATGTGCAAAAGAGCATGGATCTCTCTCTTCTTCGTGGCGGCGACGATGACAAACGGTGAAAGGCCGAAGACAGTGGACATTGCGCCCTGCAAACTCAGGTAAAATGTTAGAATATGTCAAGGAGGAGAAGGAGAGGTGACAGGGAGAGCTCGTGAGGGCCGACGCCACCTTATTCGCGCATGACCGCGGACGAGAGCGGTTATCTTGGGGAAAAAGGGTCGCGCTGTTAAATGTTCACTGGGAAGGCTGTCGGCGTGCCCGAGCACGTGCCGCGCATAAGGTTGTGCGCGCAAGTGCGCGCGCATGCACCTAGCCGCACGCCTGATCGTGCGCGGGCGCGTGCGCTTGATCGTGTGCGGGCGCGTTCGTGTACCTGGCCGCGTGTGCGAGTGCGCGAGTGCGCGAGCGGGCGCGCTCCTGATCGCGCGCGGGCGCTTGATTGCACGATGCGGTGCGCGCGCGAGGATGCGCTCGTGCGCGCGCGCTTGAGGTCGCGTGCGCGTACGCTCCAGGTTGCGCGCAAACTGTCCTGCGCGTGCGCGTGCATTGGATTGCCTGTGCGCGCATACTTGGGCGCGTCGTACTAGGATACATATGGTTTTGGTTTTGCTGCATGATGTGCCTTCATTCACACGACGGGGGCGGAAATATTTCGATTCATAGATTGTTTTATCTAATACTAATCTTAATTTTTTATGCCAGGGTTCGAAGCATACCGCAAGACCGATGCGTCTGCATTCCTCCTTTACCGATGAACAAGTTGCGATTTGGAGGAGAAGGTTCGTTCTATCTGCCGAGCTTGATGTGAAGATACCGTATGTCGAAGAGAGGGTCCAAAATCCTCCTCGAGGTTGGTTGATGATTTGTGAGACTACTTTGAGATTGGGTTTTTGGTTCCCACCATGCGAGGAAGTGATCGAAATTTTGAAATTTTGCGGTGTGCTGATTTCCCAGTTTACTCCACTAGGAGTAGTACGCCTCATGAGATTTGTTGTCTTCTTTCGTAAACATGGCGAGAAACTCTCTTTAGACTATTTTCGGGATTGGTGTGACATTCGATCTAATGGTGGTGAATGTGTTGAAATTTATAGCAATAAGAGTTGGCTTGATTTTGAGACTCGGACGAACCGCCATCACGGAAATACTCTATTTGGCTATGTCAAGAATTTTTGGGGTTTGCTGGAGCTGTGGAATGCATTGTTTGATCGTTGTCGCTGCCAAAAGGGGAAGAAGCGAGAGTTTTCCCCAGTGCTAGGATTTTTAGAGCTCCGTGAGTTGGCAAACCGGTTGTTCAACATTTCCTCGTTTGTGGAAGAGAAACGCTTGTTGCGGTGCGATATTTCTTCGGATTTTGGGTGGATTACTGAGACATCTTCTGATTGCGGTTGGAAGAGGAAGGCTATTACAGCCCCTCGCGGTGATGATGGTATGGTGCCTTGTTCGGTTTCTCAGGGTAAGACTACTTCTTCTGACAGTCGAGGAGGGCCTACTCTCGAGGTACAGGTGCTTGGATGTTCTGCCACCGGGCTCCCCCTGCGGAGGCGGCTACTCCGAGGTTGTCTTCTTCATTGAAGGCGATGAATGAAGTGGTAAGCGAGTTTTATTATTTTTTGGTTATCCTTTGTTGTTGCGTTTGTACTGATTTTTCTCCGTCTTTTTCTTGTAGATCGAGGCCAGGCTCAGATTGTCGTTACTTGGAACGATCATTACATGAGTTGGAAGGATGGGTATCTGGCTCTTCAGGAGAAGTTTCGAGTGACGGCGAGCTTGCTTGCTGCTCTAAGAGATGGTCATGATCGGGACGTTTCTCGATTTCGTTGGATTGGATCAGAGCTTAAGGCAGAATTGGAGGAGACTTGGGCGTCCTTGGAAGTGGAAAAATCTTTAGTGGAGAGGATTGTACAGATGTTGAAGCGTGCCCAGGAGGAGACTTCCCGCTTAGAGATAGAGCTTCATATGACGAAGGACCCAGTGGAGATGTTATCTTCTGATAGCCGTGTGTCAGAGTTGAAGGCCGCCAGACTTGCGGAGTACATAAAGTCTTTAGATTATATGCGGGATCATCGCTTGATTAGCAAGGAGGTTCGTGATGAGATCTGGACCAAGGAGTTGGAGCCTCGGATGAAGGATGTTCGTGAACTGGCGCTTAGGCATGGAGTTTCAAAGACCTTTCGTCTTGACGGCAGGAGCTTGGGATGCGACGTATCTGACTTTAGTTTTGATGATATCTCAGGCGATGAGAGTTCTGATGTCAACGCGGCTGATATGTAGCCGTTTTATATTCTTATATTAACGTGTTTGTATTTTTCTTTATGTATTCTGATATCTTGTATGTTGCCCTTGTTGTTTGACGGTTCTGATTAGCGCATTTGCGCATGTATTTGTACGTTGTTGTGATGATAATGTTGTAACATCTTCATCCGTTAAATGAAATATAATAGAGGGTCTGGCCGGGGACCCACACCATAGTTCACAAACAGGCGGAAATGTTACATGTTAATACCAAATATTAATCGCATCCTAACTCAGAGCATGCTAACAGAAGTTTTAAGGTTACTTGAACTCATACTCATTTGAATGTCCACAATATATAAATCACCATTTATATATAACAACACAGGAATGTCACTTACAAATACACAAAGGTTATGGACTTAAAACCTTACAGTTACATTTTACCAGTGTGGATTACAAATATCGGCACGCAGACCGGCCACGCATGAAAATAGTAAAATTCTTCATTCGGCCTTCGAGAGCCAGCAACAGCAAGGGCTTTAGCCCACTATTTCCCACTCGGCTCTCTAGCACATGCACAAGGACAGTCCACTGCAATGGTGGCAAACAAGGCAACGGTCAGCATTCAGCTGACCAATTTATAACGACCCTACCCCTTTCCTGGGGCAGTGGTATTCCTTCCCAGCAGGCATAGCATTTTCACAAGCAGATATATCACAAAACGTACACTCACGCACAACTCAATATATCACAAACGTCGGCCGCATGGCCCGACGCTCTGTGCACTCAGGGCACATTATTGGTGTATCAGAAAACCAGGGTCCCACCATCGTTCAAAGGTCCAAGACCTAACGGTAAACATTGAGCATTCATGCTCAACGGCCCACGACCGGAGACTTCAGTCTTGATTGTGTACAACCCAAGACTCTCATTATGCGATCCCAACGAACGCCAATAACTTAGGCACTCAATTTAGACAACTATAACGCGGATACAGTTCATCCCTTGCCCGTTGCTCAAATCGCCAGTTCAATGTCTAGACTGACGCGGGTCGGCTTCCCCTTGTCCGTTCGACTCACCGGCCTTTAAGAGCCCATAGCTCACAATAGTCAGACTGTCCCCTAAGGGCTGGCTTCACAGTCAAAGCGAGAGTCAATGCCAGCGTTCGTCACGATCGCTTGGCAGGGCCAACAAAATCTTTCTTTCTGCGCCCAAACTCCCAAACCCTGCAGCATCCTGCAGTGCCAGAAATACTGGTCTTTCCATAGCACACAACTCATGAATTTCGAGGGTATTTTCCTGGAACTCCACTCCAGTACTTCCTATTACTCCACTTCACATGCACAACCCACCGACTCCACAAAATACTCGTTTATACGCGAAGTCTTCTCTGGTGCGCAAAATAAAGCATCACCAATCCAAACCAACCCATCCGGATGGGCTTCACACAATATGCATATTCTGTACTACACATTTCCAGATCTATATGCAAGACTTATTGGGGATTACAGGAATCAACCTAAAGGAACTCCCTCAATTCTCCACCTGTTGGTGGGGGATTCCATGCACATGTCAAAATAAGGACTTCACATGTCCAAGTAGAAAGATTGTTACCCTTGGAGTTCTCTTTTGAGCCATGACACAACTTTTCTATGTGGAGGGAAATGAACGCCTCACTTCCCCCTGTGCGAATCTAGCTTCGGATCCCGCTTTCGATGAGGAAATCTCCTTCAACACCTTCACCAAGATCTACCCAGACCCTAGCTCCAGTCGTGAGTTCTTTACTCTAGAACTGAGAGGAAACAAAGAGAGAAAGAGAGAGAGTGTGTGTGTGTGTGAGAAGAACATAATAAGTTCCTCCTCCCAACCCCGCTATATAAGTGGCCTCGGGTAAACCCCAGCCACACGATCTTTTCTTATCCTAAAGTAACAGTCACCATTTTGAGTTGCAAAGTCAACCCACCGCTTATCGACCGCTGTTACTCCAAACCCCATTCGGCTTTCGTCGAGCTCGAGCAAAGGTTTCAATGTGGAGGCATTCGTCGAACGCTGCTCAGCATTCGTCGAACGCTGGTCGATCATTGTCGATAGAAGTGTAGCAGTAGCAGCACATTCGTCAAACGCTGCTCGACGTTCGTGGAGCGTCGTCTCGACGTTCGTGGAGCGCCGACCCGACTTTCGTCGGGCGCCAACCCGACTTTTGTCGGGTGCCGGCCCGACTTTATGCCTGTTTCTGCCTACACGTTTTTGGGGTGTTACAAACATTCTCTTTCTTCTTTTTGCCGGAATGTTTTTAGACTTGCGTTGTTGCTTTGTGTGGGTTGTGATCGCGGCTTAGTTGGTCCGCGACTGGTTTGTGACTTAGTTTGCACGAGGATCGCTCGCGGCTTAATTTGCATGAGGATCGATCGCGACTTAGTTTGCATAAGGATCGCTTGCGGCTTAGTTTGCACGAGTATCGCTCACGACTTAATTTGCACGAGGATCGCTCGTGGCTTAGTTTGCACGAGGATCCCTCGTGGCTTTGTTTGCACGAGAATCGCTCACGGCTTAATTTGCACGAGGATCGCTCGCGGCTTAATCATGAGGGGGGCAGGCCCTGACGATGTCATTGTGTAGAAAGGCAGGTTCAGTCTTTTGTATTCAAACCGCATGCGCAGTCTTACCGATTTTGCATGAGGATCGCTCGCGGCTTAGTTTGCACAAGGATCACTCGCGACTTAGTTTGCACGAGGATCACTCGCGCCTTAATTTACACGATGATCACTCGCGGCTTAGTTTGCACGAGGATCACTCGCGACTTAATTTGCACGCGAATAACTCGCGGCTTACTTTGCACGAGGATCGCTCGCGGCTTAATTTGCACGAGGATCACTTGCGGCTTATTTTGCACGAGAATCGCTCGCGGCTTAGTTTGCACGAGGATCACTCGCGGCTTATTTTACACGAGGATCGCTCGCGGCTTAGTTTGCACGAGGATCACTCACGACTTATTTTGCACGAGGATCACTCGCGAATTTATTTGCACGAGGATCACTCGCACCTTATTTTGCACGAGGATCACACGTGGCTTAGTTTGCACGAGGATCACTCGCGGCTTAATTTGCACGATGATCATTTGCGGCTTAATTTGGGGTTAACGAGGTTTTGCTGAAAGAAACACAATTCCATATGAAAATAGTTTACACGAGTTCAGGCTTGTGGTTTCTACAATAGTCAGTCGGGGAACAACAATTGAGCGAAAACTGTGAGTAAAAGGTTATGATTTTAGGGAAAAAAGCAGTGTGAGCGGGTTTGGAAGACGTCCAAGAGTGAATGTTGGAGTATCGCGGTGTGATCAGAGTCAGCCTGGATGACAAGGAACTGCACATCATAGGTTGCTTGCTCGGACTCTTTTTCGAGAGTGACCAGAAGGATGATGTGCATATGACTGGTACTGAAGTGCCCCCCGGATGCGCGTGCTAGCTGATTCTAGCTTGAGGCTGCCAACGATTAGTTTGAGCTGAAGTAGTGTCGATAGAAACAATACATTCACTGTAATCCCCCCGTCTACCAAGACTTGGTTTAGCTCGGTTGGCGGCTTGCCGTTGCCGATGGTTATGCTTCTCGTGTTCTGAGCAGGAGGCTGCTTCTCTTTCGATAGGAATTGATCGACTGCCCCCAGGCTGGCGAGTCACTGAATTTCTTCCTTCAGTTGATTGCATTCGTTAGTGTTGTGGCCCGACCCCTGGGGGTATTGGCAATATCTCGATGGATTTCCTCGACCTCGGGCGAGTGACCTGGGTGTTAAAGCCAAAATTGACCTCAACGAATGTTCACGAACCAAAGTGCAGCCGACGCCTACTTCTCTCAAATCTCGACCCCTGACTAGCTGCTAAGGTCCTAGGACTGACCCAAAGCCTCAGCTGGGAGGTCCCACCTCACACCCGGAAGATCTCTGAGAGCTTCCCCTCCGCAACCAATAGCTGGGCTGGGAGCTCTTTAGAAAGCATTGGAGTTAGAGAATAATCAAAAGGCCTGCTTTCCAAAGAGCCCCTATGGGTCTTTATATAGTCTTCTCCTGTTCTGAAAATACTGAAATACCCCTGATGGGTCTGCCAATAGCCAAATCCCGCTGTCCTCCCAGGGGTATACAGGTAATTTAAACCGAGGATAATGAGATAATAATAATAAAATAATCCTTTTTCCTGGGTGCCAGGCCCCACCATATGAACCTACCCTGGCGAGAACCCCGGGCGAGAAGGCTCTCGCTGAGCCTTAACTGAGCTCACCTTGGCGAGGCCTCCCGCCGAGAGGGTTCTCGCCCTTGGTGGTTTTTTTACGTCATTACTGCTGGACGTGAAGACCTGAGTCCTGGCGCGAACGATCTCGCCTACCAATGGGTGGGAGCACCTTAAGGGCGAGAACTCTGCCGGTCTGCCCTGGGGGCTGACCCGGGCCTGACCCAAACCTGACTACTGAGGTCTTAGTCCTCCCGGGCCTCCCCAGCGAATATGGGGTTGTACACAATCCCCGCTCTTTTCGAGCTAGCCCTGCGCTCGACAAGACAAGTCCAACCCCAAAATATTCGTTGGACACGTGCCCGTCAGCCAAGAGAATCTTTCGGCGGGCCCTACTGCGGCTATAAATACACGTCGACGGATGACCATAAGTCTTGCCTCCGAACTGCTGTTTCTTCACTGAGCTCTCGCCCGGGATTCTATGCGCGATACCAAGATGTCTGCTAAGCGGGCTGGCAAGCCACTTCCGCAGGACCTTCAAGATCGGTTACTCGCGGCTCAAGCGCGAGCCTTAGCGAATAGTGCTGCGGTGGCGCCCTGGTTATCGAGAAAATCTTCAGACACCGGCCCCTCTGAGCCGAAGAAGAAAAAGGGGAAGAGGAAAGCGAAGGTGGTCCGGCGAGACCTTGCTCGCGAGAACAGGAATTCACCTTCTCCTACTCTCATTCCTGCGGGGGACCCCTCCCCTCAAAAGGTATGCCTTCCGACCGTGCTTACCGAGCTGATTACGCCATAGGCCTGATAGTTAACGCGATCTTTCGTAGGAATCCGCTCCAAACGACGTCGCCGGGTCCTCCCCGATTCCCCCGGATTTGTCAGCCCTCCCTCCTGAGGATCGAACGAGGGTCTCAGAGACAATTCCTCCAGCCGAGACCCGGGTGATAGGTATCTTTTCCGCCACTTCTCAATATTTCATCCGTACTTTTCCTTGTCTGAGCTATCTTCTCGCAGAGCCAGCTTCCGCCGTCCCGGGTCTTGTCATCCGGGGGGATGAGGCGAGAACTGGCAAGATGCTTCCTTCCACGGCAGATCCCGCCCTGCAGGCAAGAGGGGTGGCCTTTGACCCTTCCGTTACTAAGGAGGCTGATCCTCCTTTGAGAGATGACAACTCTCTCCCCGCTTCTGGCCAGGTTGGGACTACGGAGCGCGAGCCCTTCCGCCCAGGGCGTGGAAAGCCTCTCCACGTCCTTTATGGAACAGACGGAGGGGTCGGGCCTTCTCACCCGACGCCAGTCAATGGCTCTTGCCAGACTACAGGTATGCGAGACATTCTTGTCGGTTAGTCGTTATGTCTTAAAAAACCTTGGGCGCACTTCTCGCAGGGGATCCTAGCTCTCGGTCGGAAGCCAACGAGGAGAGAGAAGAAGAAGAAGAAGACGATGAAGAAGACGAAGAAGAAGATTCCCTTCCTCCTTCGCCCGGCGAGATAGAAGAAACCTTGAACGGCGCCGGGAACGCGAAGGAGCGGAGGAGGAAGATCTCGGCCATTCTGGCCAAGCTCATCCGGCGAGACCGCGCCCATGCTGCCGCGGCGAGAGCATTCCGCGAATCCGTGGAACAGAGGCTGGAGGCCCTGGAGCGTGATTTCTTCTTGGGCGAGATTGATCGACCGGGGGGGGCCTGCTGCCGAGTCTTCGCCAGGGAGGTGCATTGCGCATATCCGGGATCATGCTAGGCGGATCAACCTAGGGTGTACCACCCTGTCATCTTACTTCAATCCGTTGGTGCCTCCGAGAACCAGGCGGCGGGAGCGAGGGCGATGGCGCTGGGAACCGTATTAGTTCATCTAGGTCTCGCCCCTTCTCCCTCGTTAGCCTTCCCTTCCGTCATGTACCTTTATGCCTTCGTAATAATTGTTGTTAACTTTATTCAGCTCTCGGCGGCGAGAGCAAATTATTATCTGTTTCTTCCTTCATTGTGCTGTGAATTTTAAGAATGTGTTGAAATTAGGATGCTTGCGCCAAAACTAAATGGCTTGCGCCAAAACTAGAGATGATCGCCGACTGTCGTCATCCCGTGGGGGAAAAATCGAGGCGTCGCCGGCCCAGATCGTGACAGCTGTACCCCTCCGTCATTTTCTCTTTCCATCGGATGGAGCCGTAACGACCACGATTCCCTATAAATAGAGAAGTCTACCAACCACATTTATTTCTCTGATCCGGAACCTCAACTCCCCTTCCTTGCTTTCGCTCAATTGCTTCCGCCTCTTCCTCTCTGTTGTTCTCGCTATTACCCCCAAACTCAAAATGTCGGGCGAGAACGAGGGCCGCGCCCATTGCGCGGAAGCATTCCGCAAGCATCTCTTCCCCTCCTGCACGCTCACCTTGGACGAATACAACCTAATCGTCAACCGCTTCATTCCCGCTGGCTTCTCGGCGCGGAACCCGGGTAATCACGACAAGGTGAATACCCCGGAAGCGGGAGAGCTCGCCATCCCCCTCGAACACTTCGAGGTGGGCTTCCGCCTACCCCTCTGGCCGGAGATTCGGCAAGCCCTCCGCTACTATGGGGTGGTTCCCGCCCAGCTGAACCCGAACTCTGTCGCGATTCTTGTGGCATTCATCTGCTACATGCGATCCAAGAGGATCGAGTTCAGTCTGCCGATCTTCCGCAAGCTCTTCAACTTCCGCGCTAAAGGCGGCGTGGTCTTCTTCTCCGGGCAGCTGCTCAAGACCACCGGCCTCGCCAATAAACACCACCATTGGGGCGAGAAGTTTGTCTACGTCACCGGGGACTTCGACAACGTCCCGCTCCGACCCGTCCAGTACGAGAATGCTGCTTACAAGCCGCCCGTTCTGGGGTCGCGCGAGAGCGCACTCCTAGAGTTCTTCGGAACAAAGGAGTTTGACGTTCTCTTCCTCCGGCGAGACGTCGACTCCCTTCCTCCCATTCACCCGGGCGAAGGTATGGTCCCGCCTTAGATTTGATCTTTCGTTAGGATCTTCCTGTGTTGAACAACGCTATCTTTGCAGGAGAGCGGGAGGTCCCTCTACACCAACCTTTTTCTGTGGCCCCGGGTGTCGAGGATCGGGTTGCGAGAGGCTCTCTCGCTCTCGCGGAGGCCAGTGCTCGCGCCTGCCGGGAAGAACCCGTTCAGCCTTCGGCGCCTGAAGGCAAGAAGCGAAAAGGCGCCGCTCCCGCCTCGCGATCGCTGAAGAGGCCAAAGCCATCTGCTGCGGACAAGGGCAAGGACTTGGCCGTCTCGCCTGCCCGACATCCTGCCTTGGGCAAGTCCTTTGAAGGGCTGCTCCAGATGGCCAGCGAGATGGGTGCTTCCGCCAGGAGGCGTGCCGAGACTACCGCCGAGAACCCTCCGGCCGCCGACAGGGCGGGAGGAGAGGGAGTCGTCGCCGAGACCTCCGCCCGGACCCCGCCCAGGGAAGTGCCGAAAGGGCACAAAAATTATGGCCTCGGTGTGAAGCACGTGGACGCGGAAGGGAAGCCTCTGCTTCAATGGGATCCCGAAACCAATAGGGTTGCAGTTTCAACGCTCCTCCCTAGCTGGTCGGAGCGGGATGAGGTTACCGGCAAGGCCTTCTCGCTGGGCTACGACCTCTATAGCCGAGAGGGCGTCAGTGTCTTCGACCAGACGCCCACCCGGCTCCTGGCCTTCGATGCTACCCGGGCCCTGCTTCGCGGGTTCGGGCTTGCGCATATGTGCGCGCGTCGAAGCATCAACATCGACAAGAACTTCGTCGACATGTACAAGGCGAGGGAAGAAGCGGTGGCCAGAGCACGCTCTTCGGAGACAGAGCTCGTGGGTGCTCGACAAGAGTTGGCGGATGCTCAACAAGCGCTGTCCCTACGCCCCGCGGCCGAGGTAAGCGGGATCTTCCTGGACCCTTGCTCTCGCTACTCGAAGTCTCGCTTGCGCCATACTTACTGAATTGATATCTTCTCCACAGGGTTCCGCCCAGGCCATGGCGCTCCGCACGGAGTTGGCTGACGTACGTTGCGAGAACGTCCTGCTAAGGGACCAACTCCGGCATGCGGAAGCGACGAAAGACCTGCCTCCGACGCTTGATGAGAGGCTGAAGAGTCGACACTTCTCGGTGTATGACATCGACAAGCTGCTCCAGGCGAACGCCCAGGCTACCGTCAGGCTGACGGTCGAGACGCTGCGAGACGCGAAGCTGCTTCGGGAGGACGGCGTAACCATCGATGCCCGCCAACTCCTCCCTTGGTTATTCGATCCCATACCGAAGCCTCCCGGCGCGCCTGACTCTCCTTCGGATACCCAGAAGTCCTCCGCTGCCGGCGAGACGTCTGAGGCGAGCTCGGGCGAGGACTCCGGCGAGGACTCGGGCGAGAGTACCAGCGGGGATTACAGTGCGTCCCCTTGAAGTGCTCTCTTTTTCTTCTTTTGAAACATTTTTGTAATGAGCGAGAAGCTCCAAACCTCTGTACTTATTAAATATAATGCAATGTTCCATTTCTCACTGCCGGTGTTTGCTTGAATGAATAGGTTAGTCAGCCAAGTGGCTTCCGCGTGAGCCTCCGCCGAGACCCTTAGTCTCCTTAGGGTAACCTTCCTTAGAGATTGATTAGGCGGGGGCCTTGCGCCATCGATTAGGTCGTCCTGCCCAGGTCTGCCGGGGGCCTTCTTCAACGAGATCCCCCCAGCCGAGACCTTTTGGCTGAGACCCCTATTGGCCGAGACCTCTGCTGGCCGAGACCCTAACTGATAGAGACCTCTACTGGCCGAGACCTTTAGGGCTTTGTCTCT
This sequence comes from Platanthera zijinensis, assembly GCA_039513925.1. Classification (NCBI taxonomy): domain Eukaryota; kingdom Viridiplantae; phylum Streptophyta; class Magnoliopsida; order Asparagales; family Orchidaceae; genus Platanthera; species Platanthera zijinensis. The sequence goes on along the minus strand of CM077087.1, from coordinate 25,199,752 downwards.
GATCTAGGCCAGGGTCATGACAAGATACCTTCCCCCAAACTGGATCTATGCCCCACCGGCGAGCCTTCGGACCTGCCAGCTAGATGGGAGCCTGCGCAGCGGGTCTACCGGGAGCTGAGCCGGGCTTGTTGTAACACAGTAACACTGAGTAACCATAAATCAAGAACCAAGGACCACAAGTCAAGGACTCAGCCTATCCCCCACAGGCGAGCCTTCGGACCTGCCAGCTGGATGAGAGCCTGCGCAGCGGGTCTGCCTGGGGCCGAGCCGAGCTCGGGGTGTCGATGAAGATCAAGTCAAGCCTCTCCCCCACAGGCGAGCCTTCAGGCCTGCCAGCTAGATGAGAGCCTGCGCAGCGGGTCTACCTAGGGCCGAGCAGAGCTCGGGGTGTTGATGAAGATCAAGTCAAACCTCTCCCCCACAGGCGAGCCTTCGGACCTGCCAGCTAGATGAGAGCTTGCGCAGCGGGTCTACCTGGGGCCGAGCCGAGCTCGGGGTGTCGATGAAGATCAAGCCAAGCCTCTCCCCCACAGGCGAGCCTTCAGGCCTGCCAGCTAGATGAGAGCCTGCACAGCGGGTCTACCTGGGGCCGAGCAGAGCTCGGGGTGTTGATAAAGATCAAGCCAAACCTCTCCCCCACAGGCGAGCCTTCGGACATGCCAGCTAGATGAGAGCTTGCGCAGTGGGTCTACCTGGGGCCGAGCCGAGCTCGGGGTGTTGATGAAGATCAAGCCAAACCTCTCCCCCACATGCGAGCCTTCGGACCTGCCAGCTAGATAAGAGCCTGCGCAGCGGGTCTACCTGGGGCCGAGCAGAGCCCGGGGTGTTGATGAAGATCAAGCCAAACCTCTCCCCCACAGGCGAGCCTTCGGACCTGCCAGCTAGATGAGAGACTGCGCAGCGGGTCTACTTGGGGCCGAGCCGAGCTCGGGGTGTTGATGAAGATCAAGCCAAACCTCTCCCCCACAGGCGAGCCTTCGGACCTGCCAGCTAGATGAGAGCCTGCGCAGCGGGTCTACCTGGGGCCGAGCCGAGCTCGGGGTGTTGATGAAGATCAAGCCAAACCTCTCCCCCACAGGCGAGCCTTCGGACCTGCCAGCTAGATGAGAGCCTGCGCAGCGGGTCTACCTGGGGCCGAGCCGAGCTCGGGGTGTTGATGAAGATCAAGCCAAACCTCTCCCCCACAGGCGAGCCTTCGGACCTGCCAGCTAGATGAGAGCCTGCGCAGCGGGTCTACCTGGGGCCGAGACGAGCTCGGGGTATTGATGAAGATCAAGCCAAACCTCTCCCCCACAGGCGAGCCTTCGGACCTGCCAGCTAGATGAGAGCCTGCGCAGCGGGTCTACCTAGGGCCGAGCCGAGCTCGGGGTGTTGATGAAGATCAAGCCAAACCTCTCCCCCACAGGCGAGCCTTCGGACCTGCCAGCTAGATGAGAGCCTGCGCAACGGGTCTACCTGGGGCCGAGCCGAGCTCGGGGTGTTGATGAAGATCAAGCCAAACCTCTCCCCCACAGGAGAGCCTTCGGACCTGCTAGCTAGATGAGAGCCTGTGCAGCGGGTCTACCTGGGGCCGAGCCGAGCTCGGGGTGTTGATGAAGATCAAGCCAAACCTCTCCCCCACAGGCAAGCCTTCGGACTTGCTAGCTAGATGAGAGCCCGCAAAGCGGGTCTACCTAGGGCCGAGCCGAGCTCGGGGTGTTGATGAAGATTCCTTCACCCAGGCCTGTTCTATCGCCAAGATGGGGAGACATAGTCGGTTAGAGCAAAAACATTTTTAGGGTAGGAAAGACCTATTCTTGTGATAGCATTTTCTAGAGAGTCAACATTTTGAAAAGACTATTTTGAAATGATAACATTTATTCATCATATTACAACACCTTCTCTCCCTTCAAGGGTAGAAACGTTTCAAGTCATCACCGTTCCAGGTGTGGCTCAAGGTCCTTCCCTCCACATCCTGGAGGTAATAACCCCCGTTAGCCAGAACCTTCTCTATTGTGTAAGGTCCTTCCCAACTGGGGTTGAGCTTGCCCACAGGGGCCGACCTTCCCGCTGCGTCGACCTTTTTCAGCACTAGGTCCCCCTCGACGAATTACTTAACCCTGATGTGTTTATCGAAATACCTGGCCATTCGCCTTTTTATCTCTTCTTGTCTGATAGCAGCAACATTCCGTAGCTCTTCCACCATATCCAACGAGAGGCGCATTCCCTCCTCGTTCTCCAACCTCCAAGCTTCGCTTCCCTCACCTGCGGCAGAGACCCATGGAGACCGAACCTCGAACTCCACTGGGAGGACGGCCTCACACCCATGAGAGAGCTTGAAGGGGGTCTCCCCTGTGGCCGTGTTCGGAGTTGTTCGCAAGGCCCACAGGACGGAAGGGAGCTGCTCCATCCAGTTGCCCTTCAGGTTCTCCACCTTTTTCTTGAGCAAGTTCACGATGATCTTGTTCGCCGCTTCCACCTGGCCGTTGCTCCGGGGGTGATGGACAGAGGCAAACCTGAGGTCAATCCCCAGTTGGGCGCAGAAGCTGATGAACTCTTCACTGGCAAACTGAGGACCGTTATCCGTCACTATCGCTTGGGGTAGCCCGTGCCTGCATATGATTTCCCCCCAAACGAAGTTCCTGATGACCTGGGAGGTAACCTTGGCTAGGGCCTTGACTTCCAGCCACTTTGAGAAGTAGTCTATCATGACTAGGAGGAACCTCCTCTGCCCGCTAGCTGGAGGAAAGGGTCCAACCAGATCCATTCCCCAAATGGCGAAGGGCCATGGGGCCGTGATGCTCCGAAGCCTTTGTGCGGGTAAGAGCTGGAGGGGGGCGTGTACTTGATATTTCAGACATCTCTTTGCAAACTCGACTGTGTCCTTCCTCAAGGTCTGCAGAAATACCCTTGTCTTATCACCCTTGCCTCCAACGTTCTTCCTCCCGAGTGGCTACCGCACTCTCCCGAATGCACCTCTTTCAGGATTCTCGGGACCTCCTCCTCGGTCACACATCTCGCGAGGAGCCCTGATAACATTTTCCGGTGCAAGCCCCCTTCCAACATCAGGTAGTGGGCTGCCTTTCGCCTGAAGCTTTTCGCCTCCTTAACCCCCTCTGACAGCTTGCCTGTGGTAAGGAAGGTTACCAATGGGTCCACCCATGAGGATCGTTGACCCACCTCCATCGATTCCTCCTCTTCAATCGCTGGTCGGAAAAGTTCAGTTACGGTCCCTCCTCCCCGAGGCCCAAACTTTGCCAACCGATCAGCTGCGACGCTTTCTTCCCTGGGAATGTGTTGAATGGAGAAGGAACGGAACCCTCCAATGATTGCCCTTACCCTGGATAGATACTTCATGAGGGTAGGCTCCCGAGCCTCAAACTCCCCTCTGATCTGTGACGTTACCACCATCGAGTCAGTGAAGGTCTCCACATCTTGGATTTCCAGTTCCCTTGCCAATCGAAGGCCGGCTATCACAGCCTTATACTCCGCCTGATTATTGGTGACAGGGAAATGGAAAACCACCGCCTGTTCTATGGTAACCCCTTGAGGACTCACCAATACTACACCCCCTCCCAGGGAGTGCCTTCCTGAGGCCCCATCGACCATCATCTTCCATGCTTCGTGAGACTTCGACTCCTCATCCTCAGCCTCAGTGACATAGTCTGCCAGGAAGTCCGCCACGGCCTGAGCCTTGATGGAGAGCCTCGGGACGAACGAGATGTCGAACTCGCTTAGTTCGATAGACCACTTTGCCAGCCTTCCCGAGTGCTCTACCCCCTCGAAGATCTTGCGAAGAGGATGATCGGTGACCACCCTAATGGAGTGCGCTTGAAAGTATGGATGGAGCTTTCTTGCCGAGACAACCAAGGCATAAGCTAGCTTCTCCAGGATGGGGTAGCGGAGTTCCGCCTTTTTCAGGATTCGGCTTACGGAATAGACGGGGAGCTGCTTCTTCCCCTCTTCCCTAACCAAGACGGAGCTCACAGCTTCCACCCCCACCCCGAGATACAAGGCCAGGTCTTCCCCCTCCTTAGGGCTTTGGAGCAGCGGAGCCTGGGAGAGTTGTCTCTTCAGCCCCTGAAAGGCCTCCTCGCATTCATTCGTCCAATCGAACACCTGGTTACTACGGAGCACTTTGAAGAAAAAAGAACACCTATCCCCGGACCGGGAGAGGAACCTGCTTAGCCCGGCCAACTTTCCCGTCAGGCGCTGGACTTCCTTGGCGTTGCGAGGTGACTCCAAGTCTAATATAGCCTTCACATTGTCCGGGTTGTGTACAACCCCATATTCGCTGGGTGGGACCCGGAGACACCACTGAGGAGTTGGGCTAGGCTCAGGTCAGCTTTGGGTTAGCCCTGAGACATACTTATAGAGTTCTCGCCCTAAAGGGGCTCCCGCCCAAGGCAGATAGTCGAGCTCTCGGCAGGAGAGATCGTCGACCGACCAAGGCAGATAGTCGAGCTCTCGGCAGGAGAGATCGTCGACCGCCCAAAGCAGATAGTCGAGCTCTCGGCAGGAGAGATCGTCGACCGACCAAAGCAGATAGTCGAGCTCTCGGTGGGAGAGATCGTCGACCACGGAAGCTTCCGCCTTAGGGCAAGCTCCCGCCCAGGGGAGGCGAGAAGGCCCCAAGTAGGCCTTCAGTCGCGGTAGTTTCAAGACCGTGAAGGGCGCGAACCTCCCTGGCAAGGGGTCTCGCCAAGGTTGGCCCGGGTGGGGGTCCAGCGAGAGCCTTCTCAACCAGGGTTCTCGCCAAGTGGGCCCACGTGGTGGGGCCCGGCGCTCATAAAGAGGATTATTTTACAATATATTATCCCGAGGTGAAATTACCCAAATGCCCTTTAAATGACAGCGGGATTTGGCTATTGGCAGACCCCTCAGGGGCATTTCAGTATTTTCAGGTCAAAGGAAGACTATAAAAAGACCCATAAGGGCTCTTTAGAAGGCAAGTTGATCATTTTCCTCTAGCCCTAGTGCCTTCTGAAGAGCTCCCAGCCCAGCATTCGGCTTTGGAGGGGAAGCTCTCAGAGATCTTCCGGGTGTGTGGTGGGACCTCCCAGCTGAGGCTTTGGGTCAGTGTTAGGGCCTTAGCAACCTGTCAGGGGTCGAGGTTTGAGAGAAGTAGGCATTGACTGCGCTTTGGTTCGTGAACATTTGTTGAGGTCATTTTTTGGCTTCAACAGTTCTGGTGCGGTGAGCGTGGAAGCAGCCGGTGTAAGAAAATCTCGAGTTAAGTCCCATGGCAGGAGGCGAAGGTGAAGGATCAGGCGCAGGAGGATCCCCCACCCGGGTGGACGAGGCGACGAAGAAGATGTTTGAGGACTTCAGGCGAGAAGTCATGCAGACGATCAATTTGGCCTTCTCGGCAAGGAACGAGTGGGAGACGCCGCAGGTTCCGGTGGAGGTGGTTCCGCTGCTAGGCGAGAACGCTCCAGGGCAGCGCCCCGGTAAGGAGGTCCCGGTGGAGGCAGGCGAGAGGGACGTAGCCGCGCGGGAGCTTTTCCCAGGCCAGCGTCTCGAGAAGGAGCTTCCGGCGGATCTGGGCGAGAAGGAGGCGACGGTGCGGGAACTCTTCCCTGGGCAAGGTCTCGCGGATCGGTCCAGCCAACCGAGATCGCGGGACGTGCCTTCTCGCCAGGCAGGGGGCGAGACCCCCTTTAGTGAGCTCATTGTCTCGGCTCCAGTGCCGGAGGGGTTCCGGGAGCCGGACATGACCTACTACACCGGGAAGGATGACCCGGTCCAGCACGTGCAATGGTTCGAGGACGTGGTGTCCATCAGGCAAATGTCGGATGCCTTCAAGTGTCGGCTTTTTGCCATCACTCTGAAAGAAAAGGCCAGGGACTGGTTCCACCAGTTGCCGGCAAGTTCCATCTACAGCTTTGAGGATCTGCGGAGGGGTTTTCTGTTGAGATTCTCAACTTCGAAGAAAAGGAAGAAGGAGGCTGAGTGCCTGTTTGCAGTGAGGCAGGGGCCGGAGGAGACGTTGGGTCGCTATGTCGACCGGTTCCAAGAGGAGGTTCTCCTGGTCCAGGAGGTCCCGGGGTATGCGCTGATGCTAGCCTTCACCCTGGGGCTGAGGCCAGGGTTCTTTAGCATGGAGTTGAAGAGAGTGCCCCCTCTCTCTTTTGAGGAGCTCATGGAGAGGGCGGCGAAGGAGATAGACTTTGAGAGGGCAAACCCTGCGTTTGCAAGAAAGCTGGCCAGGCTGGCCGAGGACGACGTGAAGGAGCCGGTGGCGGGAAAGCAGAGAGAGCAGAGGGAGCAGAGGGAGCCGAGGGAAGATCGGAGAAGAGAAGAGCCCCGAGGGCAGGGGCAACAGCATGGGGGGGCCAGGGAGCCAAACAACCGACTGGGTTGGAGGCCTCAGGAGGGTCGCCCCCAGGGCCAGGGAGGACTTCAGATAAGAGATAACTTTCGGGAGCCCAGAAGGCTGGAGCAGGGAGGATGGCGACAAGGACCAAGGGGTCATTTCCCACCGCCGCAGGAGGCTATAGAGGTGGGAAGGGGAAGAGGAAGAAGATTTCGGGGAGCCGGAAGAAGGGGAGGAGGAGAAGGAAGAGGGGGCAGGGTGGCGTTGCCTTATTGTGACTTCCATCAGGAGGAAGGTCACGCAACGGCCACCTGCCCAGAGTTTCTGGAGATTAGAGGGGCCAGAGTGGCCGGAAGACAAGATCCGCCTGCAAGGATCGTCGAAGTACAGCGGGAAGAGGTGGAGGACAGATGTGAAGACAGGATTGACGTGGGGACCCGAGGAGGGATTGGAGTGATCCACGGGGGAGTGGGGATCGAGGCAACCCGCAAGGGGAGCCTTCAAACCATGTTCCGTCGAGGGGTCGCCTCGACCTCCCAGGCTCCACCCCCAGAGGAGAAGATCACTTTCTCATCCGCGGATATGCCAGACTACGAGGACCCGTTCTGCGACGCGCTTGTGATCCAGACAGCGGTAGAAAACTACACCGTCTCCCGGATACTGGTGGATAATGGGAGCTCGGTGAATGTGATCTTCAAGAAGGCCTTCGATGAGATGAGAGTGGAAGGAAAAAGGGTCCTGGCTTCTGATGGACCGCTTTTTGGCTTCTCCGGAGAAAGGAAAGAAGTGGAAGGGGGAGTGGGCCTGCATGTGAGGCTTGGGGGCGTCTCACGGAACTGTCGGTTCGTGATCGTGGACGCCCCGAGTAGTTACAATGCCATCTTCGGACGTCCCCTCATCAGCGCCTTTCGCTGTGTACCCTCCTCGTACCACCAATGCCTCAAGTTCAACAATGGGGGGGTGCAGGTTAGGATCAGGGGGGATCCGAAGATGGCAAGGCAGTGCTATGTGACGGCGGTTAACACCGTGTCATGGATGGAGGAGGCAGAGGAGTTGGAGAGGGAGATGGCTGAGCAGGAAGGAGTTGGGGAAGGGGGGAGGAGCCTGGGAGAGGCGATGGAGGTTGCTGAGGAGATAGCGGAGGCGGAGGAGTCGGGGAAGATCAGCCCAGAAGAGGCGAGAGGAGTAGTGGATGAAGAAGAGCAGAGGCAGGAGGAGAGCCTGGAGGAGACGATGGAAGTTGATGAGGTTGGGGGAGAAGAGCTCGAGTTTGAGCGGGAAGAGGCAAGGGTAAGTTGGGAGCGGTCGGGGCTGGAGCCGGCCGAAGAGGTGGTGGAGATGGAGGTGCTTACAAGAGCGGGGGAGGTGCAAAGGATTCGGATCAACGGAGGCTTGAGCCTTGAGGATCAGGAGCGGATGCGAGCCTGCATCCAGGGCAACGTCGACATCTTCGCTTGGAGCGCGGCAGACATGCCGGGCATCGACGCGGACGTGGCCTGTCACCGCTTGAACCTGGATTCCAGAGCTCGCCCCATACGCCAAAAGATGAGGGCCATCGCCACCAAGCTAGAAGCCCCCATCCGAGAGGAGGTCCAAAAGCTCCTGGACGCAGGTTTCATCTCAGAGATCCAGTATCCAGGCTGGATCTCCAACGTGGTAATGGTAAAGAAGGGAGGAGGAAAATGGCGCATGTGTATCGATTTTTCCTTATTAAATAAATCATGCCCCAAGGATTGTTACCCCTTGCCTCGAATCGACGCGCTGGTTGACTCAGCCGTCGGTTTTTCTCTTATGAGTTTTTTAGATGCATTTTCAGGTTACCACCAGATCCGGATGCACCCTCCTGATGTCAAGGATGTTTCCTTCATCACAAGAGAGGGATGCTTTAGCTATAAGATGATGCCCTTCGGATTGAAGAATGCAGGGGCAACATACCAACGCATGATGGATCGAATCTTTCGAGATCAAAGGGGAAGGAACCTGGAGGTCTATGTGGATGACCTCATGGTCAAGAGCAAGTGTGTTGATTCCCACTTGCGAGACTTGGAGGAGACGTTCGCCACCCTGCGGAAGTTCAAGATGAGGTTGAACCCCTTGAAGTGCGTCTTCGGGGCTAGTCGCGGCAAATTCCTCGGGCACCTCTTGACTCCCGCGGGGGTAGAACCCAACCCCGATAAGGTTAAGGCTATTCTAGACCTAGAATCGCCTCGCAACGCCAAGGAGATCCAGCGCTTGACCGGGAAGTTGGCCGGGTTAAGCAGGTTCCTCTCGCGGTCAGGGGATAGATGTTCCTCCTTCTTCAAAGTACTTCGTGGCAACCAAGCATTCGAATGGACGGCCGAGTGCGAAGAGGCTTTTCAGGGGCTGAAGAGGCAACTCTCCCAAGCTCCGTTACTTCAAAGCCCAAAGGAGGGGGAGGACCTAGCCTTGTATTTAGGAGTGGGAGGAGAGGCGGTGAGCTCCGTCTTGGTTAGGGAAGAGGGGAAGAAGCAGTTACCCGTCTATTATGTCAGCCGAATCTTAAAAAAGGCGGAGCTCCGATACCCCATCCTGGAGAAGCTAGCATATGCTTTGGTCATCTCAGCTAGGAAGCTTCGCCCTTACTTTCAAGCACACTCGATTAGGGTGATAACCGACCATCCCCTTCGCAAGGTCTTGGAGGGGGTGGAACATTCAGGAAGGTTGGCAAAGTGGTCCATCGAGCTAAGCGAGTTTGACATCTCTTTCGTCCCGAGGCTCTCTATCAAAGCCCAGGCCGTAGCGGATTTCCTGGCGGACTATGTTACCGAGGCGGAGGCCGAAGAACCAAAGCCGCAAGAAGCGTGGAAGATGGTGGTCGACGGGGCCTCAGGAAGGCACTCCCTGGGGGGAGGTGTGGTGTTGGTAAGCCCTCAGGGAGTTACTATAGAGCAAGCAGTGACTTTCCACTTCCCTGTAACCAACAACCAAGCAGAGTATGAGGCTGTGATCGCCGGCCTTCGCTTGGCAAAGGAGTTGGAAATCCAGGACGTGGAAGCCTTCACCGACTCAATGGTGGTAGCATCGCAGATCCGAGGCGAGTTTGAGACCCGGGAGCCGACCCTCGCGAGGTATCTATCTAAGGCAAGAGCCATCATCGGGGGTTTCCGTTCATTCTCTATTCGACATGTCCCCAGGGAGGAAAGCGCGGCAGCTGATCGACTGGCGAAGTTCGGGCCTCGGGGAGGAGGTACCCTAACCGAACTATTCCGACCAGCCATTGAAGAGGGGGAGTTGATGGAGGTGAATCGGCGGTCCTCATGGATGGATCCATTGGTGACTTTCTTAACCACAGGAGAACTGTCGGAAGAAGTCAAGGATGCAAAGAGCTTCAGGCACAAGGCGGCTCATTACCTGATGCTGGAAGGGAGCTTGCATCGGAAGATGTTGTCAGGGCTCCTCGCGAGATGCGTAACCGAAGAGGAAGTCCCGAGGATCCTGGAAGAGGTGCATTCTGGAGAGTGCGGCAGCCATTCAGGGGGAAGGACATTGGAAGCAAGGGTGATAAGGCAGGGATATTTCTGGCGGACCATAAGGAGGGATACAGCTGAATTCGCAAGGAGGTGTCAGAAGTGCCAAGTACATGCTCCTCTCCAGCTCTTGCCCGCCCAAAGACTTCGAAGCATCACGGCGCCATGGCCCTTCGCCATTTGGGGGATGGACCTGGTTGGACCCTTCCCTCCAGCTAGCGGGCAAAGGAGGTTCCTCCTAGTGATGATTGACTACTTCTCCAAATGGCTGGAGATCAAGCCGTTAGCCAAGGTAACCTCCCAGGTCATCAGAAACTTCGTTTGGGGGGAAATCATTTGCAGGCACGGATTGCCCCAAGCGATAGTGACAGACAACGGTCCTCAGTTTGCCAGCGAAGAATTCATCAGCTTCTGCACCCAATTGGGGATCGATCTCAGGTTCGCCTCTGTCCACCATCCTCGGAGCAATGGTCAGGTGGAGGCGGCAAACAAAGTCATCGTCAACTTGCTCAAAAAGAAGGTCGAGAACCTGAAGGGTAGCTGGGTGGAACAGCTCCCTTCCGTCCTGTGGGCCTTGCGAACAACTCCGAACACGGCCACTGGAGAGACCCCCTTCAAGCTCTCTCACGGGTGTGAGGCTGTCCTCCCGGTGGAGTTCGAGGTTCGGTCCCCGAGGATCGCGGTCGCAGCGGAGGGAAGCGAAGCTTGGAGGTTGGAGAATGAGGAAGGGTTGCGCCTCTCATTAGATATGGTGGAAGAGCTGCGGGATGTTGCCGCCATCAGGCAAGAAGAAATAAAACGGCGAATGGCTCGGTACTTCGATAAGCACATCAGAGTCAAGCAATTCACCGAGGGGGATCTAGTACTGAAAAAGGTCGACGCTGCAGGAAGGTCGGCCGCTGTTGGTAAGCTCAACCCTAGCTGGGAGGGGCCTTATATAGTAGAGAAGGCTCTGGTTAACGGAGGCTACTATCTCCAGGATGCGGAGGGAAGGACCTTGAGTCACACCTGGAATGGTGATGACCTGAAGCGCTTCTACCCGTAAGGGGAAAGAAGGATTGTAATGTTGTAAATAACTATTGCATTTTCAATAAGTTTATTTCAGGATATTGACTATCTCTGAGTATGCAATCTTTATGCTTTTTGTTTTTACCGGCTATGACTCCTCATCTCAATGATAGAATAGGCCTGTTTGAAGGAATCTTCAACGACACCCCGAGCTCGGCTCGGCCCCAGGTAGACCCGCTGCGCAGGCTCTCATCTAGCTGGCAGGTCCGAAGGCTCGCCTGTGGGGGATAGGCTGACTCTTGTGATACTTTGTTCTTAGCCACTTCAACGACACCCCGAGCTCGGCTCGGCCCCAGGTAGACCCGCTGCGCAGGCTCTCATCTAGCTGGCAGGTCCGAAGGCTCGCCTGTGGGGGATAGGCTGGCTCTTGTGATACTTTGTTCTTAGCCACTTCAACGACACCCCGAGCTCGGCTCGGCCCCAGGTAGACCCGCTGCGCAGGCTCTCATCTAGCTGGCAGGTCCGAAGGCTCGCCTGTGGGGGATAGGCTGGCTCTTGTGATACTTTGTTCTTAGCCACTTCAACGACACCCCGAGCTCGGCTCGGCCCCAGGTAGACCCGCTGCGCAGGCTCTCATCTAGCTGGCAGGTCCGAAGGCTCGCCTGTGGGGGATAGGCTGGCTCTTGTGATACTTTGTTCTTAGCCACTTCAACGACACCCCGAGCTCGGCTCGGCCCCAGGTAGACCCGCTGCGCAGGCTCTCATCTAGCTGGCAGGTCCGAAGGCTCGCCTGTGGGGGATAGGCTGGCTCTTGTGATACTTTGTTCTTAGCCACTTCAACGACACCCCGAGCTCGGCTCGGCCCCAGGTAGACCCGCTGCGCAGGCTCTCATCTAGCTGGCAGGTCCGAAGGCTCGCCTGTGGGGGATAGGTTGGCTCTTGTGGTACTTTGCTCTTAGCCACTCCGACACCCCGAGCTCGGCTCGGCCCCAGGTAGACCCGCTGCGCAGGCTCTCATCAAGCTGGCAGGTCCGAAGGCTCGCCTACGGGGGATAGGTGAAGTCCTTGACCTTTTGATCCTTGGTTCTTGATTGGTAGCTACTACGTTACAACGAGCTCGGCTCAAACCCCGGTAGACCCGCTGCGCGGGCACCCATGTGAGCTAGCAGGTCCAACGGCTCGCCGACGGGGTAGGGGTTTGATTGGTCGGAAAAATATGTGGGCAGGACCCTGACCTAGACCGGGGGCAAATCCCTAAAGGGTCTCGGTTCAGGGGTCTCGGCCAGTAAAGGTCTCGGCCCAGAGGTCTCGGCCAGCAAAGGTCTCGGCTAAAGGAGGCTCTCGCAAAAAGAAAGCTCCCGGCGGGCCCAGGCAGGACGATTCAATCGACGATGCGAGGTTTCCGCCTAGCTGATCTCTGAGTAAGGTCACCCTAAAGAGACTGAGGGTCTCGGCGGAAGCTCGCGCGGAGGTCATTCGGCATAGTGATATACGCTTAAAAAACACAATGACAGTGAAGAAATGAAACATTACTTTATATAAGGTTAATTACAAAAGTGAGGAGCTTCTCGCTCATTACAAAAGGATATTCAAAATAAAAGACAACTTAAGGAGACGCGCTGTAGTCCCCACTGGTGCTCTCGCTTGAAGCATCGCCAGAGCCTTCCCCGGACGTCTCGTCAACAGCGGGAGAGGACCTCGGGACGTCTGAGAGCGGCGAGTCCGGCGCGCCCGGGGGTTTGGGAACTGGGTCGTAAAGCCAAGGGAGAAGCTGGCGAGCGTCGATAGTCGCGCCATCCTCCCGGAGCAGCTCGACGTCTCGCAGCGTCTCGAGCGTCAGCTTGACGGTCGCCTGAGCGTTGGCTTGAAGCAGTTTATCGACGTCGTACTCCGAGAGGTAGCGGCTCCGCAACCTCGCATCTAGCTCCGGGGGCGGGCCCTTCGTTAGCTCTGCGCGGAGCTGTTCCCTCAGAAGGACGCTCTCGCAGCGCGCGTTGGCCAGCTCTGCGCGAAGCTCCCTGACTTGGGCGGAATCCTGCAAAAGGGACAAAAGATCTTAGTCACGCATTACACAGTAGAAACTTCAAGGAAACGGGGGCAAGGGCTCAGGAAGGTCTCGCCTACCTCGGTCGCGGGGCGCAGAGACAGCGCCAATTTGGCATCCGCGAGCTCCTGTTGAGCTCTCGCGAGTTCTTCTTCCGCGGCATGCGCGCGAGCTATCGCGTCCTCCCTCGCCTTGCGCATATCTGTGAAGTTCTTGTCAATGGTGATGCTTCGACGCGCACACATATGTGTAAGCTCGAACCCGCGCATTACGGCCCGGGTGGCGTCGAAGGCTAGAAGGCGGGTAGGCGTCTGGTCGAACACGCTGGCATCTTCCCGGCTGTATAGACCATACCCAAGCGAGAAGGCCTCGCCGGTCACATTTTCCCCCTCCGCCCATCGGGGAAGGAGGGTCGAGACCCTGATTGAGTTTGTCTTGGGGTCCCATTCCATCTGGGGCTTCCCCTCCGGGTCGGCGTACCTGACGCCTAAACCAAAGTTCCGGTGCCCTCTCGGCACCTCCTGGGGCGGGACGTTGGCGGAGGTCTCGGCGGCAACCACTTCTCCCCCAGCCTCGCCTACGGTCGATGTGTTCCTGGCGGAAGCCTCGGCGCGGCTCTTGGCGGCGGCGGCGGCATCCATCTCACTGGCCCTCTGAAGGATCGCTTCAAAGGACCTGCCCTCAGGAGGAGGTTGGGCGGGCGAGACCGCCAACGATTTCCCCTTGTCGGCGGCAGAAGGCTTGGGCCTCTTCAGCGCGCGGAGAGGAGGAAGGGTGGCCTTCCGCTTCTTGGCCGGTGGCGGCATGGAAGGGGTTGGATCTTCTCGGCAGGCGCTGGCGCTAGCTTCCGCGAGCGCAAGGGGGCCTCTCGCTGCCAGACCCTCGACACCCCGGCCTGCGGCGAAGGGTTGGTGCAGGGGGACCTCCCGCTCTCCTGCAAAGTAAAAACGCTTTAGCCCTCCAGCGTAAGAAAATTTTTGATAAAAAAGAGAATCTGAGGCGAGACCGTACCTTCGCCCGATTGAACAAAAGGGAGGGAGTCGACGTCCCGCAGAAGATAGGGGACGTCGAACTCCTTGGTCCCGAAGAACTCCAGGATTGCGCTCTCGCGCGATCCCAGGGCGGGCGGCTTGTAGGCAGCGTCTTCATACTGGACGGGCTGAAGCGGGACGTTGCCGAAGTCCCCGCTGACGTATACGAACTTCTCGCCCCAATGGTGGTGCTTATTGGCGAGACCGGTAACCTCGAGCTGTTGCCCGGAGAAGAAAACTACCCCCCCCTTGGCACGGAAGTTGAATAGCTTCCGGAAGATGGGCAGGCTAAACTCGATCCTCTCGGATCGCATATAGCATATGAATGCTATAAGGATCGCGACGGAGTTCGGGTTTAGCTGGGCGGGCACCACCCCATAATAACGGAGGGCTAACCGAACCTCCGGCCACAGGGGGAGGCGGAAGCCCACCTCGAAATGCTCGAGGGGGATGGCAAGCTCTCCCGCCCCGGGGGTATTCACCCTATCATGATTCCCCGGGTTCCGCGCCGAGAAGCCGGCGGGAACGTAGCGGTCGACGATCGCGTTGTATTCGTCGAGGGTGAGCTTGCAGGAAGGGAAGAGATGTTTCTGGAAGGCTTCCGCGCAATGGGCGCGACCCTTGCTCTCGCCAGGCATGGCTAGTTCGTGAGTAAGAGCGAGAGCTGTAGGGGAGTCGAAGCGGGAGCAGGAACGCGAGAGCACGGAGGGAGGCTGAGGTTCCGGATCGGAGAAATAAATGCGGTTGGTAGGCCTCTCTATTTATAGGGAATCGTAGTCATCATGAGTTCATCCGGCGGAGAGAGAAAGTGACAGCGGAGTACAGCTGTCAGAATCCGGGCTAACGACGCCTCGGTTCTCCCCCTCAGGATGACGGCGGTCAACGGTCGCTTCAGGTTTCGACGCGACTGCCTGGATCGGCGCAAGCCTCCTAGACTGGCGCAAGCCTCCTGGGTTAACGCAAACCTCCTAAATCAGCGCAAGCATCCTAGATCGAGGTAAGCGCCTTGATTAAAAAGCCCCGCAGAGCGATAAAAAGGAAAGGGAAAAGAGACATGGGTAGAAGCGAGACTCTCGCTAGCGCAAGCTGGATAAAAACTTAATTAATAATAATGTTTATTACAGACATTGAAAAAGAGAAACAGGGGGAAGAGGAAAAGAAAAGAAAAGAAAAAAGACACTAAGATTCAGAGCGCGAAGGCTAGTAGGGTTTCCAGCTCCATCGTCCCCGTTCTCGCCGCCTAGTCCTTGGGGGCGCCAACGGGTTGAAGTAAGACGATAGCGTGGTACACCCAAGGTTGATCCGCCTGGCGTAGTCCCGGATCTGCGAGATGCACCTCCCTGGGGAAGACTCGGCGGAAGGCCCGCGCGGGCAATCAGTCTCGCCCAAGAAGAAGTCCCGCTCCAGAGCCTCCAGTCTTTGCTCCACGGATTCGCGGAACGCTTTCGCCGCGGCAGCATGGGCACGATCCCGCCGGACAAGCTTGGCCAAGATGGCCGAGATCTTCCTCCGTCTCCCCTTCGCGCTCCCTGCACTGTTCAGGGTTTCCTCTATCTCGCCAGACGAAGGGAGGGGGGACTCTTCGTCCTCTTCTTCCTCGTCTTCTTCTTCCTCTTCCTCTCCTTCCTCGTTGACTTCCGGCCGCAAGCCAGGATCACCTGCGGAAGAAACACACGAGAATTTTGGTCAAGACATGACGATCAACAGTCCGAAAAAGTTTTCGCATACCTGCGGCTGGGCGAGAACCGTCAGCCAAAGTTGGACGGGAAGGCCCGACCCCTCCGTTGGTTCCATAAAGGAGGTGAAGGGGCTTGCCCAGCCCCGGGCGGAAGGGCTCGCGCACGATGATCCCGGCCGGGCCGGAAGCATGAGGGAAGTGGTCTTCTCTCAAGGGGCGATCAGCATCCTTGAGAGTAGCGGGAGGTTCAGAAGCCGCCCCTCCCGCCTGCAGGAGAGGATTGGCCACCGCGGGAGGCTCTTCGACGGTTCTCGCTTCATCTTCCCGGGTGGATAGACCCGGGTCGGCGGGAGCTGGCACTGCGAGAAGACGGTTCAGAAAAGAAAGGGTCTGGTTAAAATATTGACAAGGGAAAATGTACCTGTCGTTCCGGCCCCGGCCGGAGGAATCCTTTCCGAGACCCGTATTTGGCCCTCGGGGGGATGAGCGGGTAGGTTCGAAGAGCTGGGCGGAATTTCGGCGTCATTATTGGGAGCGGACTCCTGCGAAAGCATACTTTAATCATCGAATCTAATGTCCAGTCAGCTCGGTAGGCACGGGCGAAAGGCTTACCTTCTGTAGGGAAGAATCTCCGGCAGGATTGGGAGTGGGGGAAGGAGGATCCCTGTTCTCGCGAGAAAGATCCCGCCGGACCGCCTTCGCCCTTTTCTTTTCCTTCTTCTTCGGCTCCGAAGGCCCGGCGGTTGAAGTCTTTTTCGCTAACCATGGAGCCACCGCCGCACAGTTAGCCAAGGCCCGCGCTTGGGCAGCGGCTAACCGGTCTTGGAGGTCCTGCGGAAGCGGTTTGGCAGCACGCTTGGGATGCATGGCGAGCTCGCGCGAGAATCCCGGAGGCGAGAGCTCAGTCAGAGAGTCGTATTTTAAAGGCAGGGCGTATGGACGTCCATCAGTACATATTTATAGCCGCAGTGGGACCCACCAAAAGATTCCCTCGATAGGCGGGCACGTGTCCAGCGAATATTTTGGGGGTTGGACTTGTCTTGTCGAGCGCAGGGCTAGCTCGAAAAGAGCGGGGATTGTGTACAACCCCATATTCGCTGGGTGGGACCCGGAGACACCACTGAGGAGTTGGGCTAGGCTCAGGTCAGCTTTGGGTTAGCCCTGAGACATACTTATAGAGTTCTCGCCCTAAAGGGGCTCCCGCCCAAGGCAGATAGTCGAGCTCTCGGCAGGAGAGATCGTCGACCGACCAAGGCAGATAGTCGAGCTCTCGGCAGGAGAGATCGTCGACCGCCCAAAGCAGATAGTCGAGCTCTCGGCAGGAGAGATCGTCGACCGACCAAAGCAGATAGTCGAGCTCTCGGTGGGAGAGATCGTCGACCACGGAAGCTTCCGCCTTAGGGCAAGCTCCCGCCCAGGGGAGGCGAGAAGGCCCCAAGTAGGCCTTCAGTCGCGGTAGTTTCAAGACCGTGAAGGGCGCGAACCTCCCTGGCAAGGGGTCTTGCCAAGGTTGGCCCGGGTGGGGGTCCAGCGAGAGCCTTCTCAACCAGGGTTCTCGCCAAGTGGGCCCACGTGGTGGGGCCCGGCGCTCATAAAGAGGATTATTTTACAATATATTATCCCGAGGTGAAATTACCCAAATGCCCTTTAAATGACAGCGGGATTTGGCTATTGGCAGACCCCTCAGGGGCATTTCAGTATTTTCAGGTCAAAGGAAGACTATAAAAAGACCCATAAGGGCTCTTTAGAAGGCAAGTTGATCATTTTCCTCTAGCCCTAGTGCCTTCTGAAGAGCTCCCAGCCCAGCATTCGGCTTTGGAGGGGAAGCTCTCAGAGATCTTCCGGGTGTGTGGTGGGACCTCCCAGCTGAGGCTTTGGGTCAGTGTTAGGGCCTTAGCAACCTGTCAGGGGTCGAGGTTTGAGAGAAGTAGGCATTGACTGCGCTTTGGTTCGTGAACATTTGTTGAGGTCATTTTTGGCTTCAACAGGTTGGGTTCTACCCCTGACGGAGTCAAGAAGTGTCCGAGAAACTTCCCGCGACTGGCCCCGAAGACACACTTCAAGGGGTTCAACCTCATCTTGAACCTCCGCAGGGTGGCAAACGTTTCTTCCAAGTCCCGCAAATGGGAATCCGCGCATTTGCTTTTGACCAGTAGGTCATCGACGTAGACCTCTAGATTCTTCCCCCTTTGATCTAGAAAGACTCGATCCATCATGCGTTGGTATGTTGCCCCTGCGTTTTTCAGTCCAAAGGGCATCATCTTATAGCTGAAGCATCCCTCCCTCGTGATGAAGGAGACATCCTTGGCATCGGAAGGGTGCATCCGGATCTGGTGGTAACCTGAAAAAGCATCCAAAAAACTCATAACAGAAAAACCGACGGCTGAATCAACCAGTGTGTCGATTCGAGGCAGGGGATAGCAATCCTTGAGGCATGATTTATTTAACAGGGAAAAATCGATACACATACGCCACTTTCCTCCCCCCTTCTTTACCATTACCACATTGGAGATCCAGCCTGGATACTGGATCTCCGAGATGAAGCCTGCCTCTAGAAGCTTCCTGACCTCCTCTCGGATGGGCTCCTCTAGCTTGGTGGCGATGACCCTCATCTTTTGGCGCATGGGGCGAGCCCTCGGGTCCAGGTTCAGGCGATGACATGCTACGTCCGCATCGATACCCGACATGTCTGCCGCGCTCCACGCGAAGATGTCGATGTTGCTCTGGATGCAGCCTAGCATCCGCGCCTGGTCCTCGAGGCTCAAGCCCCCGCTGATCCGCACCTTCTGCACCTGCCCTGCTCTGGTGAGTACCTCCATCTCCACCACTTCCTTGGCCGGCTCCAGCCTCGACCGCTCCCATCCTGCCCTTGCCTCCTCCTGCTCAACTTCTTCTCCTCCGACCTCTTCAACCCCTATTGCTTCCACCAGGCCTTCTTCTTGCCTCTGCTCTCCTTCCCCTGCCTCTCCCAGGCTCACCCCTCCTATCTCTACTACCTCCTCCATCATCAAGTCCTCCGCCTCCTGTGGGCTCGCCTCCTCCACTTATATGCTTCCTTCCTGCCCAACCATCACTTTCTCCAGCTCCTCCGCCTCAGCCATCCACGACACGGTGTTTACCGCCGTCACATAACACTGCCTCGCCACCTTCGGGTCTCCCCTGATCCTAACCTGTACCCCTCCATTGCTGAACTTGAGGCATTGTTGAAATGAGGAGGGGACACAGCGAAAGGCGCTGATAAGAGGACTCCCAAAGATGGCGTTGTAGCTACTCGGGGCGTCTACAATCACGAACCTACAATTCCGCGAGACGCCCCCAAGCTTCACATGCAGACCCACTCCCCCTTCTACCTCCTTCCTCTCTCCAGAAAAAACCAAAAAGCGGTCCGTCGGAAGCCAGGACCCTTTTTCCTTCCACCCTCATTTCATCGAAGGCCTTCTTGAAGATTACGTTCACGGAGCTCCCGTTATCCACCAGTATCCGGGAGACTGTGAAGTTCTCCACCGCTGTCTGGATCACTAGTGCATCGCAGAACGGGTCTTCATAGTCGGGCATATCTGCGGACGAGAAGGTGATTTTTTCTTCTGGGGGGGGGGGGGGGCTAGGGAGGTCGAGGCGACCCCTCTGCGGAACATGGTTTGAAGGCTCCCCTTGCGGGTCGCCTCGATCCCTACTCCCCCATGGATCACTCCGATCCCCCCTCGGGTCCCCACATCGACCCTATCTTCACATCAATCCTCAGCCTCTCCGTGCTGCACCTCGACGATCCTTGTAGGCGGATCCTGCCTTCCAGCTCCTCTGGCCTCCCTCATCTCTAGAAATTCCGGGCAGGTGGCCGTTGCGTGACCTTCCTCCTGATGGAAGTCATAATAAGGCAACGCCATCCTGCCCCCTCTTCCTTCTCCTCCTCCTCTTCTCCCTGCTCCTCGAATTCTTCTTCCTCTTCCTCTTCCCACTTCCATGGCCTCCTGTGGTGGTGGGGGGTGACCTCTCGGTCCCTGCCTCCAACCTCCCTGCTCAAGTCTCCTCGGCTCCCGGAGATTGTCTCTTCCTTGAAAACCCCCTTGGCCTTGGGGGAGACCTTCCTGAGCCCTCCAACCCAATCGGTTGTTCAGCTCCCTGGCCCCCCCTGTTGCTGTCCCTGCCCTCGGGGTTCTTCCCTTCTCCTGTCTTCCCTTGGCTCCCTCTGCTCTCTCACTTCTCTCTGCCTCCCTGTCGTCGGATCCTTCACATCATCCTCCGCCAACCTGGCCAGCTTCCTCGCAAACGCAGGGTTTGCCCTCTCGAAGTCTATCTCCTTTGCCGCCCTCTCCATGAGCTCCTCAAAAGAGAGAGGGGGCACTCTCTTCAGCTCCATGCTGAAAAATCCCGGTCTCAGCCCCAGGGTGAAGGCAAGCATCAGCGCATACCCCGGGACTTCCTGGACTAGGAGAATCTCCTCTTGGAACCGGTCAATGTAATGACCCAACGTCTCCTCCGGCTTCTGCCTCACCGCAAACAGACACTCAGCCTCCTTCTTTCGCTTCTTCGAAGTCGAGAATCTCAACAGAAAACCCCTGCGCAGGTCCTCAAAACTGTAGATCGAGCTCGTCGGCAACTGGTGGAACCAGTCTCTGGCCTTTTCCTTCAGAGTGATGGCAAAAAGCCTGCACTTGAAGGCATCCGACATCTGCCTTACCGACCCCACATCCTCAAACCATTGCACGTGCTGAACCGGGTCATCCTTCCCGGTATAGTAGGTCATATCCGGCTCCCTGAACCCTTCCGGCACTGGGGCCGAGATGATGAGCTCACTAAAAGGGGTCTCGCCCCCTGCCTGGCGAGAGGGCCCATCCCGCGACCTCGGCTGGCTGGACCGATCCGCGAGACCGTGCCCGGGGAAGAGCTCCCGCACTCCCGCCTCCTTCTCGCCCAGATCCACCGGAATCTCCTGCCCGGGACGCTGGCCTGGGAAAAGCTCCCGCGCAACCACATCCCTCTCGCCTGCCTCCACCGGGACTTCCTTCCCGGGGTGCTGCCCCGGGGCGTTCTCGCCTAACAGCGGGACCGCCTCCACAGGAGCCCGCGGCGTCTCCCACTCACTTCTTGCCGAGAAGGCCAAGCTGATCGTCTGCATGACCTCTCGCCTGAAATCCTCTAACATCTTCCTCATCGCTTCTTCTCCCTGGGTGGGTGATTCTCCTGCGCCAGATCCTTCACCTTCACCTCCTGCCATGGGATTCGACTCAAGATTTTCTTGCACCGACCGCTTCCACGCTCACCGCACTAGAACTGTTGAAGCCAAAATTGACCTCAACGAATGTTCACGAACCAAAGTGCAGTCGACGCCTACTTCTCTCAAATCTCGACCCCTGACTAGCTGCTAAGGTCCTAGGACTGACCCAAAGCCTCAGCTGGGAGGTCCCACCTCACACCCGGAAGATCTCTGAGAGCTTCCCCTCCGCAACCAATAGCTGGGCTGGGAGCTCTTCAGAAAGCACTGGAGTTAGAGAATAATCAAAAGGCCTGCTTTCCAAAGAGCCCCTATGGGTCTTTATATAGTCTTCTCCTGTTCTGAAAATACTAAAATACCCCTGATGGGTCTGCCAATAGCCAAATCCCGCTGTCCTCCCAGAGGTATACAGGTAATTTAAACCGAGGATAATGAGATAATAATAATAAAATAATCCTTTTTCCTGGGTGCCAGGCCCCACCATATGAACCTACCCTGGCGAGAACCCCGGGCGAGAAGGCTCTCGTTAAGCCTTAGCTGAGCTCACCTTAGCAAGGCCTCCCGCCGAGAGGGTTCTCGCCCTTGGTGGTTTTTTACGTCATTACCGCTGGACGTGAAGACCTGAGTCCTGGCGCGAACGATCTCGCCTACCAATGGGCGGGAGCACCTTAAGGGCGAGAACTCTGCCGGTCTGCCCTGGGGGCTGACCCGGGTCTGACCCAAACCTGACTACTGAGGTCTTAGTCCTCCCGGGCCTCCCCAGCGAATATGGGGTTGTACACTGGGCTTATGCAATGCGGGGTGATTGCGAATTGCTTGGAAAATCTTGTCTTAAGGGGCATTAAGTGACACGAATTCTTGATTTCGACGTGAATCCTTTATTCGACATGTATTTGCGCGTTGGTTGCAGTTCCTTTTATGCTCCTGATGCGATTTGCTCTCTTATTTCCTCTTCGGAGGTCCGTAATTTGCTGCGTTTTTGATGTCCCCATCGTGTTGTAGTTCATCGAGATAGCGATCATGCGTATCTCGGGTTAGCGTTTTCGGAGTGGGGGAGCTACTAGTGCTTGAGAACTCCTTTTCTATATCGTATTCCTTGTTCGGGGACGACTTGATTGTGGCGGAGAGTTCTCCTAGTGGCGGTGAGTCAGCTTGCACAAATGGTGGTGTGGAGGATGGATTTACTTCTTGATAAATGGCGAGCATCATGGTTTGGAGTTCGTTTATTTGTGTGGTGTGTTTGGCGAGTATGCCCTCGAGCTTGCCTACGATTGGTACTTGATCAATTTTATCCATGCGGGAGGGGGCTGACTCGATGCGCCCCTCGGGGACTGGTCCTTCGATGGTTCAGGCGTTTCTTCTTGCCATTTTCTTTAATCTTGAGTAGCGTTGTGCATGGGGTACGGTCTTTTGAGGATGCTGGAAGCTCGGTTCCCACAGACGGTGTCAAACTATTACGGTCTAACTCGACGTCCCGGCCGGACCAGAATAACCTAGACCACCTTAGATCTCATAACGGTCGAGCGCGCACACAGTCAATGAAGTAGATCAATTGTACACACGAAGTTTTAACGTGGAAAAACCTCTCAACCGGGTAAAAAACCACGTGATCGGATCTGTGCCGGTCAAAGTCTGCTATTTCCTGGCTGTTACAACTTGTTCGTTGAATCGAGGGCTACATGTCTCCTCTCATTACAATTTTAAGGTGAAAGAACACTTAGCACATGACGGAAGACAGGCCGTCGCGCCTGGCGTTTGTTACAAATTACACTTTGCGACGATGAGCTTTACTGAGCGTCCTGCTGGTTCTGAACGTGGGAGTGAAACACTTGAATTTGCGTTTGCGGAGGTCTCTTGGAAATCGAGAGATTGAGATTCGTCAGATAACTTGAACGTGGCTCTGGTGCGGCTTGAGTGCGGCTCAGATGCTGCTCGTAGCAGAAATTTGGCAGAGCTCCGACCTGAGGAAGAAGAAGACTCGGAGGAAAAAGGTGAGAAATGAGTAGGTATGTGACTCCTTTTATAGCCTTCAGGAGGTGGTTATGGTGGTTACGCGGCTATCCACACACCATAACCACCATTATAAGTATTTTTGTTATAGTTTAGAGGCGCATATTAGGATAATTAATTTCACTATTTGTACATCAATTAAATTAATAATAAAATTCCCCCACTAACCTGTCAGTTAGTGGGTGGTTATCCGCGAATCGAACGACAGGAATGACCCGAAAAGGACGGACGGCGGGGGCGGGCTCCCATGTCCGGCCGGCGAACTTGTCGGTAAACTCACTGGCGAGGAGGGAGACCGCCGCCGAAGACTGGGAGAGCGCGCGACAACTGAGCCGGCTGCGGGGAGGGGACGACCGGCTGCCACCTCGGCCTCGCGTCGGCGGCTGAGGAGGGGCGGCCGGCTCGGTGCCCCTTTAGGCCGCGCGCCAGCGGCCGAGGAAGGGAACGACCGACTCGCCCTCCCCCCTTAATGGTGCACCGACGGCTGAGGAGGGGAGGCCGACTCGACCGCCCTCACGACGGCGCGCCGACGGTCAAGGAAGGGCGGCCGACCTGGCCGCCCCTTCGGCCGCGCGCCGGCGGCCGAGGAGGGGCGGCCGGCTCAGCCTCCTTCCCGGCCGAGCGATAGAGGCCAGGGAGGGGCGACCGGCTCGACCGCCTACTTGGCCGACCGCCGAGGGAGGGCGGCCGGTCCGGCAGCCTCGCGAGCCGCGCGCCGGTGGCCAGCTTGGCCATCACCTTCGGCGCGCTGGGGTGGTTCTGGCGTCATGCATGATGAGATTGGCACGCGGGGGGATCAGGCGCGGTGATCGTGTGTGCGGTCAAACCCATGATCCCATTATTTTTAGGTGGAGATCATGGGGGGGGGGGGTGTGGTTATGTGCACTCCTATCCTTTTATGAAGGGTCTCATCCCCATCAAGCCCGTTGAGCGGTTGAGCGTGCAAACAATCAGAATTTCACAGAGCAGTGAGAGAGAGACTTTTTTAACGTGGAAAACCCACAATCAGGGTGAAAATCCATGCGGTCGATTCGGTGTCGACCTAACTTCCACTATTCATAGTTTGTTACAAGGTTGTTTGAAGAAGGTGAGGATGACAGATCGCTGCTCGTTACACTTGACGAGATGAGAGAGAGAAAACATAGAGCACGACAAGGCTCCGTACTTTTGTAGTTGACTTGCTCCTCTGTTCGAAGGCGAGCATGCGAACTTGGGAGTCTTGACGGGCTCGAATTAATGACGCAGAGAAAACCATCTGCTGGCTTCCACGCTTTACGAATGACCAAAGACAGTGAGTGCTCGTCGTGAGTATGCCACCTTACAAGAGCTTGACGGAGTTCGGGGCGACTTTGTCCGTCTAGACGAAACTCGGTGGACGGTGGAGATCCCGCTGAGTGGAAGGGAGAGCAGAGAGAGTTTGTCAGGAAGTAGAGAGAGAAATTTCAAAGTTCTGGAAAGAATCCAAATGAAGTAGAGAAGGAGGCTATTTATAGACTTTTAAAATTCCGGTAATTTTGCCCAATAACTTCCGGTCGGACCAATATGAATGCCTGGATTTGAGCATGTGGATCGCCATTTTTAGAGAAATTACATCCCTGCCCTTGGCCCGAAATTCCTATAAATCAATGGGTATCCAATCAAGAAGAAATAAATATTTAAAGGCACTACAGGTGGAATCAGACACCCCCCATGCATTGAGAAATAGAATTATTACTGCAATCCTTAGAGTTACGAACGCACAATGTTGATACACAAATCTTCTTCATCGTCAAATGAACAACCGTCGCCGCCGCCGCCGCTGGAGAAACATGCCAAGCTCGCCGCCGCTGGAGAAACCTTGTGGCGGATGCGCAGCTCGCCTTTGCCGGCCCGCAAACCTCCTCTTCCAAATCCTCTTTAGGAGCCACGTCTCTGCAACCGACCAACAAAGCCCACGACCACCCCCTTGCCTCCGCCACACTGCTCTCGTCAACCTAGACGTTGCTGCTGCCATGCACTTGGAACTCACAGGCAGCCCGCACATGTTGATGTGGTCGACCTAGACCATGTTGTCACCACCAATCTCAACCTCTCTATACACTATCAGGATGTCAAAAAGGGGGTGGGATTCTTCTGCGGCTCCTCTAACGCGATTGGGCGGCACTCCTGGAAGGGGATACATGAGAGAGATGGGGAAATTAAAGCTCTGTTTGGCTTGATTGGAGCGGTAGGAGAAACAGTGGTGGGATACAATGATAGGAAAATCGATTTTTTTGTAGAATGATGAAAAAAAACAATGAAATTGTTTGAAAGATATACTCTTTAGTATTGTTTGAATAGAGAAACAGACCGTACTATTTGACAAAATAGTTGTGTGATGACTGTTTGAAAATTAGAATGATTGTAAATATAGTCGAAATGCACGTAATATCTCCACGCTTATATATACCATAAATCATGCTCAAACGGTAAATATCACATCCCAAAAGAGATAGTTTGTAAACTTATGAGCTAGTGTATAATATCTAATCTTTCTTTCCACCATTCATCTTATGCGTCAATAATTTTCTTAATAGGATTTTCACCCAAATCCAATCTCCTCTCTTTTTAAATCACACCATAGCTTTCAATCCTTCCTCTTAAACTGGTCCCATTAATTTTTCTACCTAATAGTCTGCAACTCTTTCTGTAGAGTTTTTCTAAGAGCTCTTTCTAAGTGCTATATTCCATCAATAACGTTTCCATCTGCCAGAGTTGTCTCAATCAGAGCCAAAATTTATAGATTTTGAAGGGGAGAACTCAGAGAATTGTTTCATTCTAGTCATTTGGCGAATAGATGGAAACGTCTCATTTATGCCCTCAGACTACAATCATTGATGGTCCAATAACATTGCGTTTATTGAAACCGGAAATCGGTCTTGAGAAAAGTTCAGACCCAAGAGGTGTAACCCGCACCTACTTCTCCTGAGTTAGGACACTTGACTGGTAACTAAGAACTAAGGAACATACCCTGAGCTGTAGCGAGGAGGTCCCGCCACACACCCTGAAGATCGAAGAGAACTTCCCCTCCTAAACCAAAGCTATAGTTATGCACCTTGGACGACACTGGAAGCACACCAAAACTGACCAGAAGGGAAAGAAGCCAAAGAAAAATGGATCCACTCCAAAGATGCCCTTAAGAGTCTATTTATAGTTTTCCAAGTCTGACCTGTAGATAGAGGAACCCTGCCTTTTGATTCTACTATACGCAACCCAAAGTGGTCTGTCAACAACGTAACTCCGCTATTTGGAGAGACTATTAGCAGACCCAGTTGGGTTTCTCCTAGAGCAGAACTACTGGACGAACTGACCACTCGCCTGAAGAGGCAAGTGCCCGAGGAGACCCGCACTCGCCGCCAAACTTGACTCCGGGGCGAGTGCAGGTCGGGACACCCCACTCGCTCCCCTTCTAGTCCCCAGCTGATGCTACACGCGACCAGGGGCGAGACCTGACCACTCGCTTGCTTGGCTCGCCTAGCCCAATAAAACCTGAACGACTCTTCTGAGTCCCGACCCTTTCTAAGGGACCCACTTGCCAAATACAAGGTTGTATAGCGCCCTACTCCTGACGGACCCAGGCTGCCCAGTTAGATTCACTGATGTTGGGGTGGTCATTGGTGACGCCCACCTCACATGAAAATTGGAAGTTCTCAAAACTCGAAGAAAAGTTGAGGAGAACTTCTCATTGCTATGAGTATGTTGATGATGGCATTTTCTTGATCCGAGGTCTGGAGCTGCGACAATTGATGGTGAAAAGTTTGTTTGGGTGGAATGATTGCACCACAAAAGCTCCACCAATATGCTTGATTGAACAACTTACATTGTGTATTTTTTTGAGCAATCCAACATTGTTTTTGGATCTAAGTTGTGATGAGTGGTTACATAGAGATGAACTTCCAAATTATGAGATTACTCCTCTCAATCAAGCGGCGAAAATAGGTTTTTGCTGAGGAAGAAAGAAGAAGGAGAAGGGGGGAGTGGTCATGGGAGACCTCAAGTTTCCCTCCCGAGGTTTCAGAGGGCTCAAACAAACTCAGAATCACACATTTCTGTTCTTGTTGAAATCGTCCCGACGAGGCAGTCGCGGTCTTGGGTCTGATCGAACCAATTCTATTTTTTATGTGCACTCAAAATAAATTTCATGTGAAGTGACGATCAAAATTTACAAAATTAGCTCTTCTCTGATTTTCTCTTACTATGTAGTAGGCGCCGTTTTTCAGTCCGGGATTCTTTCCGAAATCTAGGTCCGGGATTGCTCCCATGTTGTCGCATGAAACAATAGAGGGCGATGATCAACACCAAAAAAATCAAAGGGGTGTGGTGAACCTGTTCCAACCTAGCGCTATCTCTAGTATATCAAATTTCAATCTCAAGGAGATCATTCCGAAGTCTGGAGAGCCGACAAAATTTTTTCTGATAAAGTAGAACCCACTTCTGAGTTCTGACTCAATGGCTGCTTTTCCTATCAATAAAATAATTTTATCATTTTGAACGAGTGACAGTGCATGGGGGCCCCCCGTGCCCCGCGACAGTTCCCCTCCCGCGGCGAGCTTCGCCCGCCCCCGCCCCCGGCGTGCTTCCCCAAGTTTTTTTTAAAATAATTTTTTTTGTAAGTTTTAAACTATTATATATTATTTTTCAATTATTTAGATTTATTATTATATTAATATTAAATTTTAATATTTTTGTATATATTATTTTTAAAAATTTTAAACTTTAATTAAATAACCCTTTAGTCCAAGTTTTTAAGTATAATATTCCTGTCCGGCCGCCCTCTCCCTCCTCTCCCTCGCCGCCCGCCCGTGAAGCGTACGCCCCTGTCGGCGAGGACACCGGCCGCCTGCCCGCTCCCCACCAACGGGTTCGTCGGTCCCCGACGAACCCGTCGGGGGTTGGCCTGTGGCGAGCGGGCAGCGGTGGCCCTGCCCGTGAGACCCGAATCTGGGTCTAACGGGCAGGGCCACCACCGACAGTGACCCTTCCCGCTCGATGTCGGACAACCTCCGGCCGCGGCAGAGGCTTAAATTGTGTGATTTTTTTTAACGGGGCACTATCAACGGCGGGTTTTGCCGAAGACGGAACGGCTGAGATTTGTTGGAGCAGACGACTCAGATTACTGCAGTGGTACACCGAATTACTTGGTATGCAAAATTCTTCTCTGTATACAGTAATAGAAAAAAAAAACAAATATTTTATCCCATCTTCTGAATTATTGACCCTAAACCCAAACAGAATCTTGGTCAGTAGACGCAAATGCTAGAGCTTCGCCATCTTCTGAATTATTGACCTTTTTTTATGACCATTTTTTAACTTTTCCATTTCCCTACCCTCACGGCTTCACTGTGCCTCTCGCCGAAAAGATGATGAGATAATGATGCAGCCACATCGAAAAACAATGCTCCATGTCAAACCTACATCCCGGCCATGAAGTGGAAGAGAGAGAGAGAGAGAGAGAGAGAGAGAGTATTTCCACTTCTCTTCGTATATTGTGTTAAAACTTTTGCCTTTTTAAGCTCCGTGTTCAATGTTTCCTGTCAGATTGGGGCAAAAAAAACACTAACTTGATCCCGCTGCAATTAAGCTTATTATCGGCTTCCATGATTCCTTTTAAGCTTATTATGGGCTTCTCTCCCATTCTTTGAAAGCGCCCAAAACGGTACAGTTTAGGGGTTGAAAAGGGAATAAGGAAGGTGGGAGGTGCAAAGGAACAGTGCGCCATCCTCCCCTGTCCCCCTTTCTGAAAGAATACCTGCGCGCTTCTGCGGCACTGTGGGAGTGGGTTCTCTAAAAGGCCGATGAGTTCTTCGGCCGGAGGCAGAAAACAACCATGGAGAATAGGGAATGGTTGGAAGGATTAGTTCAGGAAACTTTCGGCGCCACAGTATTCTCCTCTCCCCTTCTGATGATAAACACAAAAACACTCTGCCGCAGGTTTTATGAAGCCTTTGGTGAGTTCTTCAGGGGCCGTCTTCTTCTTGTCCTCTATTTCTCAGATAAGATTTCTGGTTAGCATGAATAGGAAGAGCGGGAGGTTTCTTCCCTTGCTGGTTTTAAGCTGTGTTCTCGGATCTTTTTGTATTTTCTTCCATGTTCAAAACGATGGGATGTTTAGAAGGAAGGAGAGGATTATTATGGTTTTGTGGAAAGAAAAAGTTCAGTTTGTAGAGGAGAAGTTGAATCTCAAGTCTCAGGCTGCGGCCAAGCGGTTCTCCTATTCAGATCAGGTATTGATTGCTTCCCATTTTTTGGGGGGATTTTTTAGTGTTGTTTTGGGTTGAAGATGGAGATTATTTTCTTCATGATTCTTCTATGATCTTCATCCATGGTTGATTTCTTTGAGTTGGTGTCTTGAACATGCAGATTTATTTAGAATGCTGTTAGGTTAAGGTGGGAATGGGGGTTGGTATTGATGCCTCCCTCTCTATCATTGCCCTTTTACAAATTGTGATTTCCTTTCTCTCTCTCTCTCTTTCTATTATTGTATATTTTTTGACTAATTTAAAGGCAGAAATTTTCTATGTTTATAATTGTTAGAGAATATTAGGGGAAAAGATGTAAAAGTCCATTAGTGTGGCTCATTTATAAGCCCGCTTGGCTCTCTTGTTTAGTCCCACATCCTTTGTATAGGATTCGCTCTGTCCCTTTTCTCCTATATATTTGTACTCATACTTGTATTTTCGGAATTAAGGAAGTATATAAAAGGTTTGCATCATTTCTCTACATGATAGCAAACGATCTCTTCTTGCGGTTAGGAATTTTCTAACCGTCGGCCTGGATTTGCCTTTCCTTCTCGCGCAGGGCGTGGTTAGGCTTCTTTAAACCGCCTTCTCCTCCTAAAAATCCCGTGGCCTCCACCTTCTTTCCCCTCCTCGCTCTGCCCCTTTCTATACTCCTCGCTCTTCTGTCGGGCTTGCGGTTAGGATTTTTCTAACCGCCTTTTGCTCGTGGTTTGGTCGGCTATTGGCTCGGCTACCTGCTAGCGGGCTTGCCAGGCTTGTTGTGCTCTCGCAGAGATCTGCTCGCGGTCTTCTCGTTTGTCGCAGCGGTCTCTCTCTTTCTGCTGCGGTCTGTTGGCTTGTCGCTGCGGCCTTTCTCTCTCCGTTGCAGCCTCTGTTCCAGTTTGCTCAACCGTGGTCTTCTCAGTTCGCCCGTCTGCTCTTTCCGCTGCTATTGTATTCTAATCGCTCCTCTAGCGGTTTGCCTTCTCGCGGCGGTCTCGCCTTAACCCGCTGTGCTGTTACTCTCATGCTTGAACTCTGTGATGAACTCCGCTGGCGGTTTGCCCTTGTCGCTGCGGCCTTTCTCTTCTCGCTGCGGTCTGTTTGCTTGTCGCTGTGCTTCCACCCTACCAGCTCGTGCTGTTACTCCCATGCTTGAACTCCGTGATGAACTCCGGATTACCACCATCTTACTTAGCGGGAAGCGAAACTTTGTGGAATTTGTGCACTCTGTTAGTAGGGTGTTGCAGACGAAAGACCTTCTTCATCATCTGACACGTGGTATTCCTGCTCCCACCGATGAGTGGATTCGTGATGATGGTCGGGTCCAGTCATGACTTCTAAACTCAATGGACACCAAACCATACAGGATGGCCATGGATCATGAAACGACAAAGGCAATGTGGGAGGAGCTTCACTCTCTCTATTCTGGGCAGAACAGTCTTCAACACTTGTTCGACATCATCTCGGATCTTCAAATTCTTGATCCCGAGGCACCAGGCGATATGATCTCCTTTGTTGTCAAGGCCAAGACCCTCGTTGAGGCTTGTATGCAACATCAGCCTCCTACCACAGATTTGGTTATCCAACGGGCCAAGAAAGAAGCAGTCGAGATTGCTATGATGATGACCCGTATTCCTTCTCATTTGCACAACGTTCGGGCTCAGATTCTCTCTTCCTCTATAACTCCCTCTCTGTCAGATGTTTGCTCTATGCTTCTGAAGGTTACACCGCTCCCGGAGGCTTCTGTGCCTCGCTCTCCAGCTCTTCTACAACAACCTACACCGGTTCCAACAACTCGAGGTTTCTCGGCCCGTTGGGATCGCAATACGTCTCAGGGACGAGGATGAACTGGACGGTTTTTCCTTTAAATGCACGTATTGCGGACGAGATGGTCACCTTGAGGCTACTTGCTATCACAAGCATGGTCTGCCTCCACATCTCGCTGCCTCTGCTAAAGCTGAGCCTCCCATTTCTCCCGCAACGGACTCTGCCTCTTCCACTCGTGAAGACATCAGTGCTCTACGCACCCAGCTCCAACTTCACCAAGGGGTGATTACTCGCTCATCTGGATCAGTTGCGTCAATTTCCAATGAAGGTATATCCTGTCTCTCCCAGGGCCTTCACTGGATTGTGGATTCAGGAGCTACACACCATATTACTTCAGAGCGACCTCCTCAATACTTGCTGACTGCCCATCCCAAGTTCATCACCGTGGACAATAGTGATACCACCCCGGTGTCCGGCGTTGCTGATATATCTCTCACACCCACTCTCTCTGTCTTCGACCCTTCATGTTCCGGGATCTCCATTTAATTTGCTCCCCGTTAGCCGTCTTACTCAGAATCTTAATTGTCGTGTTACATTCTCGCCCTCTACCATTGTTGTGCAGGATCAGAAAACACAAAATATCATTGGTAAGAGCCGACTGTCTAACATGCTCTACCTCCTGGATATTCCACCTTCTGCTCTCTCCGTCGTCTCCTCTGTCAATTGACATCGTCATCTTGGGCATACGCCCCTCCAGATTCTCAAGAAAGCTCTTCCGGATGTCTTCCTGCATGAGTTTACTTGTGAATCTTGTATCTTTGGTAAACAACATCGCTTTTCATCCTACTTGTTCTCGGAGTGATACTCCCCTATCTTTAATACTTTCTGATATTTTGGGACTATATAAAACCCATAGTATGTTTAGTTATCGTTACTTTGTCACTTTTATTGATGATTACTCTCAGTTGACCTGGTTGTATTTACTTCACAATCGTGCTGAACTGACCTCTATATTTCGAGCATTTATTACGGAAACTCGTATTCAGATCTCCTCACCCTTAAAAATCATTCGTACTGATAATGCTCGCGAATACATTAGCAGGACTTTCTCTAATCTATGCACTGAGTTTGACATTATACATCAAACATCGTGTGCGTATACGCCTCAACAGAGTGGAGTGCCCGAGCGAAAGAATTGATGTTGTTCAGTCACTCATGATTCAAATGCAGGTACCCACCTTATACTGGAACTTCGCTGTGTCAGCAACATGTCACCTCATCAATCGCATGCCCTCCTCCATATTCGACTTTGCCACTCCTTTCAGTCTTTTGTTTCCTTCCAAATCCCTATTTACCCTCACGCCTCGTGTGTTTGGATGTAGTTGTTATGTCCACAATCTTGGTCCATCCACATATAAGTTTGCCCCTCGTGTCGACAAGTGTATGTTTGTGGGGTACTCTCGGACTCAAAAAAGGCTATGTGTGTTATTCTCCCACCACTGACAAAATGTAGTCTCGGTCGATGTCACCTTTCTTGAAGACCAACCATTTCATGCTTCACCTTCATCTCCTCTTCTCTTCCATCTCATATCTCGTCCTACCGTTCCCGTCACGTCTTCTCTACCGCCCCTCCTTCCCACTCCACTCCCGACACCAGTTCCATCTAAACCACCTCTTCGTGTATACACTCGTCGTACTCTGCCCTCTGGAGCCCTACAACAGCTACCTTCTACCAGTGCTATCTCGCGGCCTGACGATCCAACATCAACATCTATAGCTCATCCTCTGGCAAATTATCTATCTCTGCATCGCCTATCTCCACCTCTCCTCAAGTTTGCACTATCTCTATCTTCCATCTCTATACCTAACTTGGTGCAGGAGGCTCTTCTTCACCCAAGGTGGCGTACAGTTATGGAAGAGGAAAGCCCTTTGGTCCAACCAGACCTGAAATCTGGTCCCTCTTCCTCCGGGACAACCTTGTGTCAGCTGTAAGTGGGTCTTTGCAGTCAAACATGCTCTGGACGGGACAGTTGAATGCCTCAAAGCCCGTCTTATGGCTCGAGGGTTCACTCAACAACAAGGTCTTGATTATGATGAAACTTTCTCTCCCGTCGCCAAGTTAAACTCTGTTCGGGTCCTGATCTCCTTAGTTGTTCATCGCAACTGACCCCTCCATCAGCTGGGTATCAAAAATGCGTTTTTGAATGTCGACCTTCTCGAGACGGTCTACATGCACCAACCTCCTGGGTTTGAGACAACATAAAATCTCGTGTGTGTCATCTCCGAAAATCTATTTATGACATCAAACAGTCTCCCAGAGCTTGGTTTGACAAATTTCGTCGGACCGTTCGCAAAGTTGGATTCAAGAGGAACTCGGCTGACTTCTCTCTTTTCACTCGTCATCAATCAACCGGGACAACCATTCTCCTGTTTTATGTGGATGATATTTTGATTACTGAAGATGATTTCACAAGGATACAACCAATCAAGTAACACCTAAGCTCTGTTTTCCAAACGAAAGATCTGAGGACTCTACAGTACTTCCTTGGACTTGAGGTTGCAAGACGGCCTGATGGTCTTGTCCTTTCACAATGGAAGTACTGTCTTGACCTCCTTCAAGATGCATGCTACTCAGTGTGCAAACCCGTGGAAAATCCCGATGGATGTCAATCACAAGTTATGTGCTCATGGGTCTGACTCAGATTCTCTGCTTACGAATCCCGAGTACTATCGGCGTCTTGTAGGAAAACTGATATATCTGACGGTTACAAGACCTAAAATCTCGTTTGCTATTGGAGTTGTCAGCCGATTTATGCATGCTCCACGAATCTCTCATCTCCAGACAGTAGAACCCATCCTCAGATATTTGAAGACAGCTCCTGGACAAGGGCTTGTATATAAGTCATCCTCCTCTCTATCTCTTATTACATATTCATATGCGGACTATGCAGACTCCCTTGATGATTTACGTTCCACTACGGGTTTCTGTACCTACTTTGGAGGGAACCTTATCACCTGACATAGCAAGAAGCAATCTGTGATTGCTCGTTCTTCTGCTGAAGCCGAGTATCGTGCAATGACGGCCGTTGTATCTGAACTTACCTGACTTTAGTCTTCTTGGTGATTTGGGAGTCACTCTGGCCTCATCAACAACTCTGTTTTGTGACAGTCAGGCTGCGATCCATATTGCAAAGAATCACGTGTTCCATGAACAGACCAAACACATTGAAGTTGACTGTCACTTTGCTTGGGAAAAGGTTCAATTGAAGAAGTTAAAGCTAGAGCATGTTCCTGCTTCTAGGCAAGTTGCTGATGTTCTCACCAAGGCATTACCATGACAAATGTACCATCAATTCTTGTCCAATCTTGGTGCCTACGATTTGTATGCTCCAGCTTGCGGGGAGTGTTAGAGAGTATTAGAGAAAAAGATGTAAAAGCCCATTAGTGTGACCCATTTATAAGCCCACTTGGCTATGTTCTTTAGTCCCACATCCTTTGTATAGGATTCTTTCTCTCCCTCTCTCCTATATATTTGTACTCATACTTGTATTTTCGTAATTAAGAAGTATATACAAGTTTTGCACCATTTCTCTACAATACTGAATCATATTATTTTGTTTATTTTAGCATCAGGTGGGGAAGCTTGTGGGGCCTGTTTAGTATTATTTATGTTTGGTCTCTACTATGCAACAATTGCTTGGTAGAACATACACATGGCTATGGTTAGTGTTGTAATGTTGTAATATTGAGAGTGACTGTAGGTTATAAATAGCCATAATATTAACCCTAATGGAATATGGTTCATTTTACTCAACTTGGTACTAGAGCACAGGAGGAAATCCCGCCGCTGCCCGCTACACGCGATTCCGCAATTCCACCGGCCTGCGATTTCGCCGCTGCCATCCCGCGAATTCGACGACCGCTCCTGCTCCGTCGACCCATCCAGCGGCCGTCCTTGCTGATTCCGACGGAGGAACCCCACCGCCATCCCTGCTGATTCCGACGGAGGAACCCCGCCTCCGTCCAGATCGGCTCTGTCGCCCCTGCTGATTCCGACGGAGGAACCCGCCGCCGTCCCTGCTGATTCCGACGGAGGAACGCCGCTGTTTCCGGCTGTTGCAGTCCGCAGCCAGGGATTTTTGACCTTTTTTCCAGCGGCAACACCTCCGCATCCTAGCGGATCAGAGGATGCGGTGATCGGGCCTAGGGCAATGAGGAGGCATTGATTGGTACCGGATCAGCTGCGATGATCGGTGAGGTCCGTGAGGAAGTGGATCCATGACGTCGAAGGAAGGAACAATGGAAGATGTCTTCAAGTTGTTGGGTCCGGATGAGTTGACCACATTGTTGAGGGTGTTGGGTTCATCACAACGGTCGACAAAATTGGAACTTCCACCGATTGACTTGAAGCTTGACGGATCAACGACCTACCTGAGTTGGTCAAGACGCGTGAAGAAAATCCTTGTAGCGAAACAAGTTGGGGGATTCCTGACAGGAGGGTTGAAAAAACCAGAGAACTCAGCTGTAGATGAGTGGGAGTCAGCCCACATGACTGTGTTTATGTGGCTTCTCAGTTCGGTTGTCCCATCGATTGCCGTCACGGTAGACGTCCTCGAGATAGTCATGGAGGTTTGGGACAAGCTGAAGAACACATATGATGGCGTGATGAACACTCTGCGGGTCTTCCAGGTGAAGGGAGAAATTGATGACACTTCTCAGAGAGAGAAACCAGTGCAGGAGTACGCCTCCGAGTTAGAACGACTATGGACTACGATCACGCCTCTGGTGGGATGTGCTGCAGTGATTCTCAGTACCGGGCTTCCAAGATCAACGTGGAGAAGAGGACGATGAAGTTCCTGAAGGGGTTAGATGACAAGTTCTATCCGACGAGCCCTACTCCTTTCTGGTACGTCGATTCCTACACTCACCGAGACCATCTCTGCTATGATTCAGGAGGAGACGCGTCTCAAGCTTCAGGCAGGTGTAGGAGGGTCCATGACGGTGAAGTTGACACTGGTGGTTGCTGCTCCTGGCATTGCACCACAGAGGGAAGAAATCCGCCAGTGCTACAACTGTGGCGAGGTGGGCCATCTGAGGCTAGCATGCCCCAAGCCACCCAAGGTGAGAGATTCGAGTGGTGGACGGGGACGTGGTCGGGGACGGGGTCGTGGTCGGGGATGGGGTCGTGCTCGTGGTGGCAGAGGAGGCTATCGAGCCAACCTGGGCATGACTGAGAGTGCAAAGGAAGTTGGCGTCTTCTATACAGAGGAGGAACAAACCCTACTTAACATGATGGAAGACATCAATAAGAAACAGACGGGAGAAGGGAGCAGAGATGGAGGGGGGGTCGCGATGTATGCCCACCCAACTGACGGATCTCTCGCTCTTGCATCCATATCCTCCTCTAGGGAGTCAGATTGGATCATCGACTCAGGCGCATTACGTCACGTAACAGGAAATGCAGGCGAGTTCTCCTCCTACACTCATTTAGCTGTTGCAGATAGCATCCAGACGGCGGACGGTACGTTTCAGCCAGTGGTTGGTAAGGGTACTGTGGATTGTTCAGGTTCAGTAATATTATCCAATGTTTTGCATGCTCCTTCTTTTCCAGTTAGTCTATTATCCATTAGTTCTATAATCATTTAACTGAAATGTATTGTTTCTTTTGATATTCTCAAGCTGACTTTACAGAAGAAAGAGACGAGACAGATACTTTGAGTGGGACTTGGCATGACGGGTTATAGTACCTGGATCGGGAAGGATTGGATACGACTCTGGTATCTGTGGTAGAGAGGGCGGGAGTTAGAAGATAGAAGATGAGTGCAGAGGACATGCTGATACTTCATCACAGGCGGTTGAGTCACCCATCATTTAGTACTGTAGCTAGATTATTTCCTGCTTGTTAAAACAAGTGATAAAATGAAGTTGGTGTGTGATGCTTGTGAGTTCAACAAGCTTACTAGGAGCTCGTATGCTAGTACATACCGAAGAAGCTCTTCTGTTTTTGATGTTATTCATTCCGATGTATGAGGACCTTGTATTGTAGGTTTTTTGAATGGTTATAAGTACTTTGTAATGTTTATTGATTGTGCTTCTCGTGTTACTTGACTGTATTTGATGAAAACTAAGAGTGAAATATTTACTTGTTTTCGAGATTTCCATAAGCTTGTTCAGACTCAATACAATGCAGTGATTGAGGTACTACGATCAGATAATGGAACAGAATACATTAACAAGGCAATGAAGGAATATGTATCGGCTTATGGGATTGTGCACCAGACCACCTGTGCCTATACGCCTGCACAAAGCGGTGTGGCGGAAAGGAAGAACAAGTATCTTCTGGAGGTGACAAGGAGTATAATGCTCAACATGAAGGTTCCTTAGAGTCTGTTGGGATATGCAGTGATAACAACGACACAGTTGATCAATAAGATGTCTTCTCGGGTTCTGGGGTAGAAGTCCCCGTGTCAGCAGTTGCAGGGACATAATGGATGGATGCTTCCTTTGAAGGTGTTTGACTGTGTGTGCTTCGTGAAGGTCAACATGCCAGGTGTTGGTAAACTTGATGCAAGAGCAGTCAAGTGTGTGTTTGTGAGCTACTCTCGTACTCAAAAGGGATACATGTGTTGGAGCCCATTGGAGAAAAGATGTTTTGTGAGCATGGACGTCCACTTTAGAGAGCTAGAACAATACTACTGACAAGGGGGCCCCACCTACAGCTGGCTCATCAGATACCGAAAATATGAGGCTAGAGAGAGAAAGATTGGTGACTGATCTGGGAGTATGACATGGAGGATCTGTGGAGGATGAGCAGGCGAGTGATGAGGAGCTGGAGGAGGAGATCAAGGAGGAGAGGCGAGACGTAAGACCTACAACTCAGGGGGAGCTGCTGACATACACTAGGAGGAGGAAGCTGCCAACAGTACCAGATTCAATGCCTGTGCTTAGTCTCGCTCCCGGTCCCTTGGCTACGCCGCTCCCTACTCCTGGAACACCTACATCACCACGTGCCTCAGGTGATATTCTTTTCCCTTCCCCTACTTCTCCTCTTACTGTACAAAGGACTACTCGCAGCATTGCGGGAAATCCTCCTGATAGATACGGTTAGGACCTCGCGTCCTTTGTCTCTTACGACCATATCTCCTCTACTCACGGAGCATTCATTGCATCTTTGGATAGTATTATTGTACCTAACAATTGGCAGGTTGCCAAAGACGATCCTAAATGGAAGGAAGCGATGAAGGAAGAAATGCGAGTTCTTGAGAAGAACAAGACTTGGGAGCTGGTACAACGGCTGTTGGATGTAAGTGAGTGTTTACTGTAAAGCAGAACCCATATGGACAGGTTGAGCGCTACAAGACACGATTGGTTGCCAAGGGGTACAACCAGACCTACGGTATCAACTACGACGATACATTTGCACCAGTTGCAAAGATAAGCACCGTTAGGACTCTGATTAGCCTAGCGGTGAATGGTGGATGGATGTTGCATCAACTAGATATGAAGAACGCATTTCTTCACGGAGATCTGGCAGAGAAAGTGTTTATAGAGATACCACCAGGTTTTGGCACGACGAAGACTGAAGGCAGAGTCTGCAGGTTAAAAAAATTTCTCTATGGGCTGAAGCAGTCACCCCGCGCGTGGTTCGACAGGTTCAGGAAAGCGATGATTGAGATGAGATATCACCGGATCAACGCAGATCACACAGTTTTCTCCAAGCAGAATGAAGGTCACATCACCATGCTTGCAGTGTATGTGGACGACATGATCATTACGGGGGATGATGGACAGGAGATTGGCCGCCTCAAGTTGGCTCTGGGCAAGGAGTTTGAGATGAAGGACTTGGGCATTCTTAGGTACTTCCTTAGGATTGAAATTGCTTATGAGGCAAAGGGGATAGTCTTTTCCCAAAGAAAATACACACTAGATCTTCTCACTGAAACTGGGATGTTGGGGGTGTAAACCTGCTACGATGCCAATCGATCAGAGGTGTAAACTGGGTGCAAAGGCCGAGGTACCAGTAGATCATGAGATGTATCAGAGACTACTTGGAAAGTTAATTTACCTGAGTCACACTCGCCCAGATATCTCCTTTTCTGCGAGCATAGTGAGCCGCTATGGATGCAGTGTACTAGATCTTGCGATACTTGAAGAGTGCTCCTGGGAAGGGGTTGACCTTCAGAAGGAATGGACACATGAAGATTGAGGGCTATTGAGATTCTGACTGGGCAAGCTGTGCGGATGATAGGAGGTCTACTTCAGGTTATTGCATATTTGTAGGAGGCAACCTGATCTCCTGGAGGAGCAAGAAACAGTCAGTAGTGGCCAGATCGACAACAGAGACAGAGTACAGTGCCATGACATTAGGGGTGGCAGAGCTCCTGTGGTTGAGAGGGATGCTGATGCGGAGCAGAGACGAGGACACGTTTTTGGTCCGTTCGGGGCTGATTTGACAACTTTCCATATATGGCGTGCCCGGATCAACGACCGGGCTTCGCGATTGCGTCCGGAGCTTCGCCGCGAGTCAAAACACTATATTACTTTATTTTTGATGTATTTTAAGGGCGAACCTACCGACCAATCATAGTCGTTGATGGGGATGCCCTAGCTTCTCTTTTTATTATAAATAGGATGTAGAGGGGCTGAATTGAGTCATTGTTGGATTTGGAGAAGAAGCATTCTCGGATTCCAGCGATCCCTCCCCGGTGCCGACGCCGTGGAACCCTAGGTGACGATTCCTAGGCCGCCAAACTCCTCCCCAAGGTAATCCCTACCCCCACCTTCGTTTTCCACCATTCAAATCCCACTTCCAGCCACCAAAAATCACCCAAACCCCACCCCCAATACCGCTGTCCAGGAATTACGAAATTACTGTTCACCCGGTAGCACTGTTCAACGAAATTACTGTTCACACGAAATTACTATTTACCCGGAATTGTTCATCGTTCCTGTTCGCCGTTACTGTTCACCCGACCCTCCACTTCTTCTCCCCTTCGTGGAACCACTTCCAAACAACCTTAATTCTCTAGATCCATTCAGATCTGAGAATTTCGCTCCCGATCCATTATTTCCGCATCTCATACTTTTCATTTTTGCCCGAATCCGCCCCTAAATAGCGGATCTACCCATCCCCGGCCCGGATCTACTTATTCGTGGCCGGATCCGCCGTTTTACCATCCGTTCTTACCATTTTCCGCCGAGGGCAGCCACCGTCACCGTCGTCTCGCCACCAGTTCCACCCCCGATCGCCGATCTACACATCCGGCCCTCCAAATCTTCAGTGTCTCGGTTCATCCCTCTATCTTGTGAGCGTTTGTGGTATTGTATTCTTGGACTTGACATTTTCATGCGGTGTTTTATTATATTGTGCTGAGATTATTGTTGCGTAGAAATTGGTTCTCTATACTAATAATTGCAGGGAGAATTATTCGCCGCGCGCTTGCTTCGGCCCTCCGAGCAGAGGAAGCCGTTGTCTAATTGCTAAAAATTAATTATTTGTTTCTTTATTTCAATTATTTGCGTGACGTTATTAATTTCATTGCTTATAGTAATTGTCGTTGCCGACCGATGACCACCTTGCATGCAGCATTGTATTAGTGTGTCACCCCTGCACCTACACGTAGAGTCGTAGTCTCCGAGCACCACTAGCCTACCGTACATCAAATTGGTATCAGAGGCCAAGGTTAGGCCATTTGCATGCTTCGTAGTGGTAGGTTTTAAATAATCATTGGGTTCATTTATGTCTAGTTATCGCCGTCGTTCATCTCCTTCATCTGAGTATCCTGAGCCTATCTATACCAGGCCTCATAGAGCCCCTCTAGAGAGATCTTCATGTTATTATTATGATTATCATCGTTCCCCGCATACCACTCCTAGAGATTGTGTCGACCCCTCGACACAATTCCATCATGCTAGAGGCGATCACAAACGTCTTCATCATTACATCTCTCACTGATTTCACGTTGATAGAATTGAATATCGTTCAGTTCATCGCCGCTACACATCTCCTCTAGGAGAGGAACCTGGGTTGGATATGAACGACCTCCACTGCACGTTCACAGGGCTCATACGCAACCACGAGCACAATCTGATTATGTTAGAAACTACCATCAAGACGACCCTCAGGAACCCTATAGAGGTCACCATCGGCAGGAACACAATACATGTCAAGACTCTCCTAGTGTTCCACCAATGGAGTTACCTGAGGCTGAATTTATACGATTAGTTCTCGACCGCTTTGATCTCTTAGAAGCTCAATTTGATCACCTAAGATCTACATTACAAAGAAAGCCTAGGGATTTAGGTCAAGCCACCGATGCGGCGAGTAGTGTTCCCACC
This sequence comes from Platanthera zijinensis, assembly GCA_039513925.1. NCBI lineage: Eukaryota > Viridiplantae > Streptophyta > Magnoliopsida > Asparagales > Orchidaceae > Platanthera > Platanthera zijinensis. The sequence goes on along the minus strand of CM077087.1, from coordinate 25,158,642 downwards.
AAGATAAGAGCCCCGACACTTGGTTTTGATCCTTCTCAGTTTGATGAGATTCAGCGCTCATATGATCTTGAGGTTGAATCTGATTATGACCTTTTGATACAGGTGGAGAGTGATACTGACATGACTAGTGAGCATGGTCACGTGGGTGAGGACGATCGACCTAGCGACACTGTGATGGTATACCCATCCTTTTCACCTCACCTAGACCTACACCTAGACCTAGTGCCCCCTTTGAATAGAGACACAGTTCTCGACACTATATCGATTGACCCACACTTGAGACTGGCTCCCCCTGCTCTTCCCTTAGTATTATCTCGGGTCACTTCACTACTGAGAGTTGAGAGTATAGTGTTGATCTTGTAGTGGCTATGTCACTCATGCACGGGGGCATTACCCCTTTCGATGGTACTCATCGGGAGGACCTTGACCTTAGTGACGAGCCCTATGACGAGCCCCCTGTTGATCCTCCTGATGATCCGCCACATCTTGGTGAGGTTGAGACTCGGGTAAGCCACTCAGGTATGACGCCTCTTTCATTATCATCTCTGGCCTTGCCCCAGAGAAGGGACCTTGAGTGGAGCATGACATATGTAGGGCCTACCTTGAGTCCACTTGAGTATACTCATATTGCGAGGACCTACCTTATGACGCCTCACACTCTGGATGAGTTTTGGGACACGCCACCCGCTGAGTTCTTTCTTGTCTGGGACGCTCATCATATTTTAGAGTCACGACTTCTAGTCGGTGTACATGATTTTCACTCAGGTGGTCGTCTCCTTCGTGATGACTTTTCTTACACACCTCCTGGGGATCCCCCTGATGCGCTACGTTCCCCGAGATACATTTGGCTTTTTACGAGCCCGTATTTTAGTATAGTTATCTCTCACGGTCATCTGAGCACTCGTCACATACGAGATGAGTTTGTGTACACTCCACCGAAAGAACCTCCTGATAGGCCACCACATTTGAGAGATATCTCAGGCATTATTAGATTTCCTATAAGGAGTGTACCGTGTCTGTCGTGTTGTCTTTGCGTCATTTGCATTACCTGCATGAGTCTGCCGAGTCTTTTACACGACATTTGCATGAGTTGCATGAGTCGGTTTGCCGACTAATAATAACAAACAATGAAAATTACAAAGGCCATGCAGATAAGCGAAGGCGAGAGCAAATATTTAATGTAGGAGAGAAGGTAATGGTGCGAGTCCGCCCGAGAGGCTCCCTTCGGGGCCTGCCAAGAAGTTAAGCGCGAGGCGAATGGGTCCGTACTCCATTATTAGCCGTATTGGGACCAACGCCTACTGACTTGACATCCCGACCAGTATGAGAATTCACCATGTGTTTAATGTTGAAGATCTGCCTCCATACTATGAACCTCATGAGTATGTGGACCCGAGCAGTGGAGATGCCCAGCCACCCCCACCCCCACTATTGTTACCATATCACCCTCATACATCCTCACCCACTGTTGACCTCCACCCACCTGAGGACTCGTCTTCTTTTGTTTCACCGCAGGAACCACCGATTGTACCGGGATCCACCACTCGTGAGTTGAGCGTTGAGAGCTTCATGGAGACCAGACTCCACCAGTGCATTCCCACTACAGACGTTGGTGACTCTTGGGTACTTGCAACAGAGCTTGATCGATTCGCCCATGGATTTCGACTTCAGCACGTCCGTCTCCATTCACCGGAGATGATATCTTTTCAGTCAGAGGGAGTTGATTGGTGAGGACACTTCCCAGCGACGACACTTGGGCGACCTCTGGTGGACTTTTTCGAGTTTTACTCGACATGCAACGAGAGAATTTTGATCCCTATTCATCGGGAGATGAATTATTTCAAGCCGGGGAGATTGATGCAGAGCAGAGACGAGGACACGTTTTGGGCCCGTTCGGGGCTAATTTGGCAACTTTCCATATATGGCGTGCCCGGATCGACGATCGGGCTTCACGATTGCGTCCGGAGCGTCGTCGCGAGTCAAAACACTATATTACTTTATTTTTTTAAGTTTATTTTTGATGTATTTTAAGGGCGAACCCACCGACCAATCATAGCCGTTGATGGGGATGCCCTAGCTTCTCTTTTATTATAAATAGGATGTAGAGGGGCTGAATTGAGTCATTGTTGGATTTGGAGAAGAAGCATTCCCGGATTCCAGCGATCCCTCCCCGGTGCCGACGCCGTGGAACCCTAGGTGACGATTCCTAGGCCGCCGAACTCCTCCCCAAGGTAATCCCTACTCCCACCTTCGTTTTCCACCCTTTAAATCTCACTTCCAGCCACCGAAAATCACCCAAACCCCACCCCCAATACCGCCGTCCAGGAATCCCGAAACACTGTTCACCAGGAATCACTGTTCGACGGAATCACTGTTCACCGAAATCACTGTTCACCCGGAACTGTTCTTCGTTCCTGTTCACCGTTACTGTTCACCCGACCCTCCACTTCTTCTCCCCTTCGTGGAACCACTTCCAAACAACCATAATTTTCTAGATCTATTCAGATCTGAGAATTTCGCTCCCGATCCGTTATTTCCACATCTCAAACTTTCCATTTTTGCCCGAATTCGCCCCTAAATAGCGGATCTACCCATCCCCGTCCCGAATCTACTTATTCGTGGCCGGATCTGCCGTTTTACTATCCGTTATCACCATTTTCCGCCGAGGGCAGCCACTGTCACCGTCGTCTCGCCACCAGTTCCACCCCCGATCGCCGATCTACACATCCGGCCCTCCAAATCTTCAGTGTCTCGGTTCATCCCTCTATCTTGTGAGCGTTTGGGGTATTGTATTCTTGGACTTGACATTTTCATGCGGTGTTTTATTATATTGTGCTGAGATTATTGTTGCGTAGAAATTTGTCCTCTTATACTAATAATTACAGGGGGAATTATTCGTCGCACGCTTGCTTAGGCCCTCCGAGCGGAGGAAGCCGTTGCCTAATTGCTAAAAATTAATTATTTGTTTCTTTATTTCAATTATTTGCGTGACGTTATTAATTTCATTGCTTATAGTAATTGTCGTTGCAGACCGACGACCACCTTGCATGTAACATTGCATTAGTGTGTCACCCCTGCACCGACACGTAGAGTCGTAGTCTCCGAGTACCTCTAGCCTACCCTACATTAGATGCTTGTGGAGTTGAAGTTGGATCGAGAAGATAGAATAAAGTTGTGGTGTGACAGCCAGTCAACCATCAGTATTGCAAATAACCCAATCCAACACGATCGAATCAAACATATAGAGATTGATAGATTTTTTATTAAGGAGAAGCTGGACGGTGGGCTACTAGAGCTGAGTCACGTGTCGATCAAGGGTCAGGTTGCAGACTGCTTGACCAAGGGACTCAGTTCAAAGGACATGATCATGGGTTGTAACGAGATGAGGTTAGTGAATATCTGTTATGCCCCCGCTACGCTTTACGGGGCGTCATTATGTTCGACGGTGCAAGGGAGCGTCGACTAACGGGGCTGAACCAACCGGTTCATCTCCCAATCAGTGAACCGGCCGGCCGGGGCTGAACCAATTCGGTTCAGCCCCAACTGGAGGGGCCTGCCGACCCCTCTATGACCCGGGTATAATTACCCGGGGCTGCTCTCATGGATGGATTATGCAATTGATTATCAAGGTATTCTCTCCCTCCTCTTTTAACCCTAATTTCTCTTAGCCTTCTTCTCTCTAGATTTCCTTCCCCCTTCCTCCCTATCATTTGGTATCAGAGGTTTGGTTCTCCGACGATGGTGACCACGCGGACACAAGAAGAGCTTTCCCGTTTGGAAACCTTAGAGGAAAACTACGGTGGTTTGGCGGATTCGGTAGCCGCGATCGAGGAAGAGATGAACGCGTCTTCGCAGCGGCTGGAGGAGCATCTGGACGCCTGTATGGAAGAACTCAAGGCGCTGTTGAAAGGGAAAGGCACATGGGATGAAGGATCGAGCGGCGGAAGACCGGATCGGTCCGCCGATTTGTCGGGCACGGCCGATCCGGGTCGTGCGGGCACCGGAGCGATAGCGGCGGCCGGTGGGGCTGGCGTGGGGTCGTCCCGACCCTGCGGGTCGTCCGGCGATTGCGTCCAGACGAGGGGTTCGGCGGGAGCAGGAACGGCGGCAGCGGAAGGATTTCCGCCTGGTTCGGCCGCGCAGGGAGAAGGTGCACCCTCCTGGCGTCCAGACGGGGGTTCCAGCGGGCCCGTTCTTGGGGATTGGGGCCGACAGCCGTGGCAGCGGGCTGATGGGGGGCCGGGAGCAGCTGTGAGGGCTCCAGGAGGTACGGGAGGCCTTCTTCCTTACCCGCGAGACGGCGTTCCTCCCGTTGGGTACGGAGGCCACGTTCCGTGGGCCGGTCAACACGTTCCTCATCCAGTTCAGCCACCTCGGGGCCACCCAGGAGCGTACGAGGGTCATATGGGTCCGGGACGTCAGGCATAGCACGGGCAGGGCTGACAAGGGCAAGCGGGGCCTCGAGCGTGCATGCCACCCAAGTTGACACGAATGAACTTCCCTAAGTTCAAAGGGGGGGATGCTCTGGAATGGGTTCAGAAGGTGGAATTGTTCTTCAGTTACCAGGAGGTCCCGGAGGCGCAGTGGGTGCAATTATCGTCGTTCTATCTGGAGGACGACGCATTTTAGTGGACTCAGTGGTTCCTAAGAGGTAGAGATTATGTGCCATGGACTGATTTTGTGGAAGGGTTCACCGTCCGGTTCGGGCCCCCGGAGTACGAAGATTTTGAGGCGCTACTGTAGAAATTGCGACAGAAGGGGACAGTAACTGAATACCGGACAAAGTTTGAGAAGTTGGCCAACCGGGTGCATTGGGAGGAGAGGACACTGCTGAGTTGTTTTGTGTCCGGGCTGAAGGAGCAATTGCGCGATAAGGTTCATGCTTATATGCCACGCAGCTTGAACCACGCCATCAGTTTAGCCCGCATTCAGGAGGAGCGGTTCACCAGGCAGAGAACCCGGGCCACGGGGAAGCCGTCGGCGGCCACAACAGCAGTAGTACGGCGGGATCCACCAACGGGTAGCAAGCCAACAGTGACACGACTTTCGTGAAGTGAGTTGGCCGCTCGGAAGGAAAAGGGGTTATGTTTTAACTGCGATGAGAAATTCGTGCCGGGCCACAAGTGCGAAAAGATACAAGTTTTTATGCTGCAAGAGGATGTGGAAGACGAGCCGGCTCCGAACGAGGAGTTGGAGGTGGACTTGGCCTTGACCGAGTTCGAAGTTTCCATACACGCTCTCGAGGGGTGCGCCCCTCCTCCGCTTACTATGCGGCTCGCGGGACGGATTGCCCGTGAGAAGGTGACTGTTTTGGTGGACAGTGGGAGCACCCATAATTTTATTCATCCATAGGTGGCACAACGAGTGTGTCATGTGATCGATAAGGGGGCTGCCTTCCATGTTATGGTGGCGGATGGCAGCAAGCTGCAATGTGAAGGGGTGCTGAAGGGTGTGGAGCTACGGATGTAGGGCTATAGTGGGTGTACCGACGTCTACCTGTTACCCATCCGGGGATCGGATATGGTCTTGGGAGTACAATGGCTACGTCAGTTGCGGAGGGTCACGTTCGACTGGGAGCACATGACTATGGAGTTCCTCCACGGGGGAAAGCAGTTCTGTTTGAAGGGTATCATCTCTTCGCCAGTGAAGGAGATTTCTCTTCGGAGCATGCAGCGCTTGGGCGAGGAAGGGAGGGTGATGGCCGTCCTTAGGGAAGTCCCAACGGCCGACACGACACATTCAGAGGTACCAATTCAGTTACAGTCTCTTCTGATGGAGTATTCTGATGTTTTCCAGGAACCGCGCACAGTACCACCACCTCGCTTCAGAGATCATCATATTCAGCTTAAGGCGGGCGCCGAGCCCCCTAATATTCGGCCATATCACTACCCACATATTCAGAAGGCAGAGATTGAGCGTAGCGTCCGCGAGATGCTGGAGGCGGGCATCATTCGGCCGAGTACGAGTTCATTTTCAGCCCCCGTCATTTTGGTAAAGAAGAAAGATGGGTCATGGAGATTTTGTGTGGATTACCGGGCCCTGAACATCGCCACGGTAAAGGACAGTTTTCCGATTCCTGTGGTGGAAGAGGTACTAGACGAGCTACATGGCGCACGACGGTTCACCAAGGTCGATCTACGTTCAGGTTATTATCAGATACTGATGGCACAGGAGGACATCCATAAGACGGCCTTTCGGACTCATGATGACCATTACGAGTTCTTAGTCATGGCCAATGGGCTGACGGGCGGTCCCGCCACTTTTCAGGCGAACATGAATGACACTTTCCGTGAGCTCCTGGGGAACTTCGTGCTGATCTTCTTTGATGACATTCTGATCTACAACGCCAATTGGGAGGACCATGTGGGTCATGTTGAGCAGGTTTTGGCCATACTGCGTCGTCACCGGCTTTACGCCAACCGTTCCAAATGCTCCTTTGGTCAGAAGGAGGTGGAGTAATTGGGACACTTGGTCTCCGGCCAGGGCATCAGAGCCGACCCAAGGAAGATCCAGAGTATGCAGTCATGGTCGCGGCCCGTCACAGTCCGTGCTTTGCGGGGATATCTGGGGCTTACAGGGTACTACAGGCGATTCGTACGAGATTATGGGAAGATAGCTCGTCCTTTGACTCAGTTGCTGCAGAAGGATTCCTTTTCTTGGACTGAGGAAGCGGAGGTAGCTTTTCAGGCTCTTAAGCAGGCCATGACCACCACTCCGGTTCTTGCACTACCGGATTTCACGAAGACATTTGTGTTGGAGACGGATGCCTCTGGTGTTGGCCTAGGGGCAGTTCTGATGCAGGAGGGGCGGCCGCTAGCTTTCTACAACAAGGCGTTGACCCCCCGCACCTTGGGTCTCTCCGCCTATGAGAAGGAGATGTTGGCTATCATTCATGCTGTGGCGATGTGCCGGCCATATTTATTGGGTCGGCATTTTAAGATCCGCACCGACCACCAAAGCTTGAAACATTTCCTGTACCAAAGGGTTTCTTCTCCCCTACAGCAGAAGTGGGTTACTAAGCTTCTCAGCTATGATTACGAGATTGAGTATCGAAGGGGTAAGGATAACGTGGTAGTGGATGCCCTTTCTCGCCTGCCGGAGGGTAATATGACTCACATTTCTGGACCGTTGGTGGATTCATTAGAGGATATTCATGAGGAGGTCATGCGTACGACTACCTTACATCCCCTTGTGGAGGCTTTGCAGCGGGGAGAGACGGTGACTCCCGGTTATCATCTTCAGAATGGTCGGCTGTACTATGAGGGCAGAGTGGTTTTGCCCCCCGACTCAGCATGGAAAACGGTTATGATGCACGAGTTTCACTCTTCCCCGATGGGTGGTCATGCGGGGGTGCTCCAGACCCTTCAGCGGGCGCGAGCGAATGTCTTTTGGGTCGGCATGCGCCGGGACATACAGCAGTTCGTGCGACAGTGTGAGATCTGCCAGCGTCAGAAGTACGAGACTTCATCCCCGGCCGGGCTATTGGTTCCTCTGGCGATTCCACAACAGATTTGGGACACGGTTTCCATGAACTTCATTGACGGCCTGCCTAAGTCCAAAGAGAAATCAGTGTTTTTGGTGGTGGTGGATAAACTATCCAAGTACGGGCATTTCCTGGCTCTCAGTCATCCGTACACGGGCGAGTTGGTCGCTGCACTTTTTGCTCGGGAGATTGTCCGCTTACATGGCCTTTCTCGTGCCATTATTTCTGACCGAGATCCTACTTTTGTGAGCAGTTTCTGGCGGGAACTGTTCCGGTTACAGGGTACATGTTTACAGTTCAGCACGACACATTACCCTCAATCGGATGGTCAGACGGAGGTTCTCAACAGGGGTGTCGAGACATATTTACGCTGTTTTGTTATGGATGAGCCTCGAACTTGGCCGGAGTGGTTACATTGGGCCGAATATTGCTACAACACCTCATATCACTCTGCCAGCTAGATGACGCAGTTTGAGATTGTTTATGGGCGCCCTCCCCCGACTTTGGGTAGCTATGAGCCAGGCAGCACCGCCCTGCCGGCGGTCGACCGCGCTCTTCGTGATCGGGATAGTATGTTGGCAACCCTCCGAGAGAACCTCCGCCTAGCTCAGGACCGTATGAAGATGCAGGCAGACAAACACCGCAAGGAACGGGAGTTCGCGGAAGGCGATGAAGTTTTCCTCAAGCTCCAGCCTTACAGACAGTTATCAGTTGCTCGTCGGGGCAATCAGAAGCTTTCCCCTCGATATTACGGCCCCTTTCGTATACTCAACAGGGTGGGGCCGATTGCTTACAAGTTAGCTTTGCCGGAGGGATCCCGCATTCACCCAACCTTTCATGTGTCCTTGCTCAAGCGGAAAGTGGGTGCCAATGTCCAACCGAGTACTCTTCTGCCTGAGGTTACTGCTGCGGGCGAACTGCGGCTACTGCCGGAGGATGTGTTAATGGTTAAGTGGAAGAATCAGGGCACAGCGTATCGGCCAGAACTCTTAGTCAAGTGGAAGAATTTGTCGACGGCGCACAATTCTTGGGTGGATTTCCTGGACTTCAAGGAGCTCTACCCCGACTACCACCTTGAAGACAAGCTGGTCCTTGATGGGGAGGGGAATGTTACGCCCCCGCTACGCTTTACAGGGCGTCATTATGTTCGGCGGTGCAAAGGAGCGGCGACCAACGGGGCTGAACCAACCGGTTCAGCCCCCAACCAGTGAACCGGCCGGCCGGGGCTGAACCAATTGGGTTCAACCCCAACTGGAGGGGCCGGCCGGCCCCTCTATGGCCCGAGTATAATTACCCGGGGCTGCTCTCATGGATGGATTATGCAATTGATTATCAAGGTATTCTCTCCCTCCTCTTCTAACCCTAATTTCTCTTAGCCTTCTTCTCTCTAGATCTCCTTCCCCCTTCCTCCTTCCTATCAATATCTTTCGCCAATCTTGAGGAGTGTTATAATGTTGTAATATTGAGAGTGACATGTAGGCTATAAATAACCATAATATTAACCCTAATGAAATGTGGTTCATTTTACTCAACTGTTGAATTCTTATGTATTCTTGTTTTGTGTTCTTCTTCATTTTTTTCATGTGTGACCTAAATGATGAAGTGTGGGATTTTCTAACTATTGCCTAAAGTTTAATTAGATCTCAAAGTGCACTGTACAAATCAATTAGTGAATGAACTCTGGTTATATCATTTAAGTTATGTGCACGAAGGTCTGAACCTGATTTGTGTGTGGAGGGTTCTAGCCAAGCGCTACTCAGCACGGTGGAGCCGTGTAGGCAAATTAGTGAGATTTTGTTTATGTTAGGGAAAATCTCGTAGATCCTATGTAACACCCGAACCTAGCCTTATGCCATGTCATGGACCTGATTACTAATCATGTCATAATATAAGACTATGTCTGACCGCACACATATACATATAATCTCACATAAAATATTTCATCAAGATTCAAGCAAAGCCACCAAAAAAACCCATAAATAATTAAGATATGGGTCTAAACATATCTTCGAGCCAAAGCCTTTGGTGTTCATTTATATTGAATATTATTACATATTATGATATTAGGCACGTAATAATTTAGTATGTGAGAGAACAACAAATCAAATAAATTATTGCTTTTATATAGGAGTAGCACCCAATTGCAGAGAAGATGAGAGAAGCTCGACTAAGATGGTTTGGACACGTATAAAGGAGACCATTAGAGGCACTTGTTAGGCGTTGTGAGAGTCTAGTTACTAGGCATGTTAAACAAGGGAGGGGTAGATCAATAAAGACTTGAAATGAAAATATACGGAAAGATATGGTGTACTTTGGCATTAGTGAGATTATGACAAAATATAGGACAATGACGACAAAGGATCCACTGAATGGTGCAATCTCCTTCCTCCCGAGCATCCTAACTGCTTCCAAGGAAAAGTTAAATAAAAATGTTCCAAGCTTGCAATTCAATACAAAATAACAATATGTATCCAACAATATAATCGAACTTAAACAAAAGTGCACTACAAGTCGGTATAAATCAAACTGAAATAACAAGTTTCTATCTTACCCTAGTTTCTATGTATTTGAATTATCTCGAGTAAATCTACAACTATCTTAATCTACAATTATATCTTGGATAACTCTATTGGTTCTTATAGTAATGATTTACATATTACAAATCTATTGGTGTAATCGATAGCTTGGATGAACTTTAAGAAATTTCAAGAATAGAAGGATAAAGTTTACCATTTATATGTATTTTGTTGAGAATATAGTCGAATGTATGGAAACTCATCTATCTTTGTGCAATTAATATAGATTCCGGGTTCATCTACCGACAGCCAATTGCTTATGCGTTCGAAGCTTATATTCTAACATGGTATCATAACAGACTATTCCCAAATGATTCGCTCCCACATCACCCAATTAAAATAAAAAGGTACACATTTGTTGGAACCACGAAAATGAGTTCCTAAATGTTCGGACCTGGGGGTGAACAAAGGTTACTGATTTAGTGGTTGATTCAGATGAGACACGACAAGAAAAGACTAGAGAACACAAGAAACAACTTCAAACTGCCTTTAAACAAGATTCGTGTGCTGCATCTAGGAGGTCTTGCCACACATCTAGAAATCTATAGAAACTTCCCGATACGATCACAGATAAATTCCAGGAAAAATCCGACAAGGGGGAGGGGCCAGTGGTGGTGAGCGAGATGAAGAGAGGAAGAATAAGAGAGGAACTTAGGGAGCAACCCTAAAATCTTTCATACATCCATCATAAGATCACACATAAAATCTTCCCCCTTGTATAGATGAGGGCAACCAAACAAGGAAGTACAGACATCAACCAAACAAAGAAATACAAAATACTTAATTGATTAATATTAAGTAATATTCATGTGCGCGCTCCATGGTGGCTTCCATACACGTTCTCCATAAATTATGATGAGGGGTCCACTTGAGTGAATGCGCCCACGACACGACGACTTCCATATGCGCGCTCCATAAATTATGACGAAAGAGGTCCACTTGAGTGAATGTGCCCACGAGCACGACGACTTCCATATGCGCGCTTCATAAATTTGATGAAGGGGGTCCACTTGAGTGAATGTGCCCACTACACGTGGACTCGTAACACTCCATCCGCCCTTCAAAATGAGCTTGCCCTCAAGCTCGTGTACCAAGCGGGTGTCCAGATCATCTGGTACCTTGACCTCCCGCCAGAACAAGGCCAGGTAGTGTGTAGCAGTGTCGACGGTGTTGGCGAGTCGCGACAGCACCATCAGAAAGACGGGCGATAAAAGTAATGGCTTCCGCATGGTCGGTGGAGCGGTGGTGAACAACAACCATAAGGATGTCGGAGATGCGACGACCGACAACAGGAACGAATCCGTCGGGGACAGCAGGACACAAAACAGCAGAAGTGCCGGCAAGGCGGCCGGTGAAAGCGTCAAGGCAGGGACCTTCAGAGCAAGAGCCCGGAGAGGAGGCAGTGAGATGGCCGAAGGAGGCGGCCAAGCGGGTGACCGGGGAGGTGGCGGAAGCTGTGCAGGTACGACCACCCGTGGAGAGATGTGGTACGTCAGCGACCACTTTGCTCTCGACGGGAGGATCGACTGCGGGGCGGAGGGGCCGATTGGTATCTTAGAAGAATGTTGGGGGCGACATGACATGATAACTTTCGCATGGTGCAGGAGGTAGCCATGGTGGAGACAACTTAGGGCAGAGAACCTCGTGGGGTGTTGCAGAAGCCCGTCCGTGGTACACGAGAAGACAACCGACTTTGGAGTGGAGGCGCATGTGGCCTGGATTTGTGCAGCTAGGGCGGCAAAATCTAGCCGAGGGTTGGTGGTCGGCGACGACAAGAACAATGGCCCGGGAGCGACGGATTGAGCTGCAGCCATGGTGCCTAGGATGTAGGCTGGATGTGTTGCCGACGATGTCCGTGGCGGCACGACAGGTTGGCACAACGGAACAGAGGCCCGGGGCGGCGGCCTTCCTGCAGCAGAAACAAAAGGGGAAGCAGATCCGACAGACAGAAGCCCTGCGGCATGGGAGAAGGACGGTCGATGCCTGGAGCGGATTGGGGCCAGACGCCGAGAGGCCGATGCTGCGGAACGGAGGCCCGAGGGGCGGTCTTCCTGCAAGTGAAACAGAAGGATGGACTTCAGAAGCGGGGTGATGCGGAATGATCAGCGTGTATTGGTGAATCAGGGTGATACAGAAACAACGGATGGGGGCCGATGCTGGCCTTGACGCGGGATCGGGCGTTAAAACGAGGAGCATCACTGGCGTCGTGAGGCGGAGACGAGACAGATTAGGCTTGTGCGGAATCAGAATGGATCAGTGTGGAACGCGGACTCGCGACGTGCGTCTCGGGCGGTGGAATCAGTAGCGACGAAGATCCGTCGGCCTACGACACGCGGACCGACAGGTCGGATCAATTGATACGAACACCGATAAATTCCAGGAAGAATTTGACAAGGGGGAGTGGCCGCCGGTGGTGAGCGAGAAGAAGAGAGGAACTTAGGGAGCAACCCTAAAATCTTTCATGCATCCATCATAAGATCACACAAACTCTTCCCCCTTATATAAATGAGGGAGGTAAACCAAACAAGGAAATAAAAACAACAATCAAAAAAGAAAATACAAAATACTTAATTAATTAATATTAATTAATATTCATATGCGCGCTCCATGGTGGCTTTCATATGTGCTCTCCATAAATTATGACGAGGGGGGTCTACTTAAGTGAATGCGCCCACGACCACGACAACTTTCATATGTGTGGTCCATAAATTATGACGAAGGGGGTCCACTTGAGTGAATGCGCTCACGACCACGACGACTTCCATATGCGCGCTCCATAAATTATGATGAAGGAGATCCACTTGAGTGAATGTGCCCACGACATGTGGACTCGTAACACTTCCCCTCCTAAAGTCAATGCTGAGCTCGACACAAGAGAGGCGGGCACTGAAATCGCCCACCATAGGGAGGGAGGTGCCTTATACTTGTGTCTTGGGAGCTTATTTATAGGCAAATCCAAGGGGGAGGGGGCATGGTCTGTGAATAGTCGCTTCCGCGTTAACCAAAATGTTATTCACAAGTCTAAATGGTTTGCGAATAGCTGCCCTCGACGAGGTGAAATTCTAAGCTCGCCCACACTTAGTCTAGGTCTTCTGAACTCGCCCATATTAGGCGAGATCTTCTGAACTCGCCCTTGCTGGGCGAAGTGGTCTGAGCTCGCCCCTATTGGGCGAGGCCTTTTGAGTTCATCCCTACAGGGCGAGGTCTTCTGAGCTTGCTCCTATTGGGCGAGGTCTTCTGAGCTCTCCCCTACTAAGCAAGGTCTTCTAAAGTGTCCTATTTTTGACGTCGACGAATTATGAGTTATACACTATTAGTGTCTAATGTACCTACATGTGAAAGAACATGTTGAATTGAAATTTGTTATCATTCCCCATTGTACGTGTAAAGCGTTGTCCTCATATATATATATATTTGTGTGTTGTAGTGAATTTTTGAATTGAGATTTTTATTCAAAAATATTTCAGAGTTAATGCCCCGCCCATGTTTGTGTCACGACCTTCACATCTTGTCTTAATATCCCGACAAATAAAAACAACAACACAATATATTTTTCATGATAAAACTAGATTCAGTTCAAACATATCTTTGTGTTGTCATTTTAGTCATGACTCGGATAGAAGATTACTATATATCTTAAGGTATTTGTAGACATTATGAAATTATTTACAAACTTTGGACTTGCATATTGATAGGAGAAAAGAATGATATTGTATTCACAATAGAAGGTATATATAAGTACATGGAAGGGTATTCACAACACCTCATGGTGAGTATAAGACAACTCTACTACACAGTAAGTACACTACACCTAACACCCCCCACAAACTCACGAGGGATCATACACCGAGAGTTTGGACAAAAGATGAGCATGTTGGGTCCTCGTCTGTGGCTTAGTCATCAAATTTGCAATCTGCTGCTCGGAAGGGACATAGGAAGGTGATGCGGAGTAGAGACGAGCACGAGCCTTGGGCCCGTTCGGGACTGATTTGGCGACTTAATATATAGCGTGCCCGGATCAACGATCAGACTCCACAGATGTGTCCGGATCCGCGTCGTGAGTCGAGATCATATATTAGTTTTTTTTATTGGTTTATTTTCATGTATTTTAGTGGCCTCTCCCACCGGTCAATCATATCCGTTGATAGGGATGCCCTAGTGTCTTGTTTTATTATAAATATTTGTCTAAGAGGCTGAATCAAGTATTGCAGAATTTTGGAGACTTTTCTTGCCGTATTCCAGCGATCATTCCCCGATGTCGACGCCGTAGAACCCTAGGTGACGACTCCTAGGCGCTCAAACTCCTCCCCATGGTAATACCCATCCATAGCCTTCACTCCCCCCTCCGAAACCCTCATCCGCAGCCTCTACAACCGCCAAATTCCAAACCACTACTGTTGTCCAGGAAAACACGATTACTGCCAATGACACCTTTCACGGGACTGCTCACGACACTGTTCACGGTACTGTTCACGCCGACCCCTCCTCCCCTCCCTACAGCCGACCCTCATCCCAAGCCGCCAGCTTGGCCTCTATCCCCCTTCCCTCCCGTGGATCCACTCTCGTTTAGCCCTAATTCCTTGGATCGATTCAGATCTATGAATTTCAGTCCCGATCCGTTATTTCCACCTTCCGTTCATCACCCCGCCCGGATCGCCCTCTTAGTGGCCGAATCTTTTCATTTCCGGCCCGGTCTCCCCACTCTCCGCCGAGGACAGCCACCGCCACCATCTCCACGCCGCCGGGTCCATCCTCGATAACCGATCTACAGATCCGGTTCCATAATCTTCAGTGCTTCGATTCAGCCCGCTACTTTTGTGAGTTCCTTGTAGTGTTGTTTTATGTGATTTGACATTTATCATTGGTGAATTAATATATATTGCTTTGATTCTTGCTAGTGGAGATTTGTTTTGATAACCTACTAATTTGCAGGAGGAATTATTTGTCGTGAGCCTTGTCTTGGCCCTCCGGGCGGAGGAACGCCATATAAAATTGCTAAATTGAATAATTGTTTTCACTCTTGATTATTTGCGTGGTATTAAAAAAATTTATCATTGCTCAATTTATTTGTCGTCACTTCCGACGGTCACATTGCATGTGGTTTAGGACTAGCTTGTCACATTTGCATTTCTCCCCTAAGAGCCTAGGTTTTGTGCACCCCGTAGCCTACCATACATCAGAAGGTGCAAGAGTACCACGACTATATTGCTCACGTAGGAAGAAGACATCAACCCCGATATGCTTGGATAGTGAGTATTTCACCGGATTCAGAGTAATCTAAATGACACCGGTGTTATCACATTAGAGTGGAGAGTGGTCAGGAGTGGAGACACCAAGGTCTTCAAGAAGCCAACGAAGCCAGATAATGTCCTCAGCAGTGGTATCCATGGCCCGAAGCTCAGCCTCAGTGCTAGATCGAGAAAGACCAGTCTGTTTCTTGGACTTCCATGCAATAAGAGAAGAACCCAAGAACAGACAGGAACCGGTGATAAAGCGACGGTCAACAGGATCAATAGCCCAAGTAGCATCCGAGTAAGCGCAGAGCTGCAGAGAACTGATGCTAGAGAAGAAAAAACCGCGAGAAGTCGTCGCTCGGAGATAGCGTAAAAGCCGCAGCAGGTGACCATAGTACACAATGGTAGGGGTACTACCAAACCGGCTCAACAAATGGACTGCATGGGCAATGTCGGGCCGAGTAATGGTGAGGTAGACAAGACTCCCAACAAGATGGCGGCAGCGAGTAGGGTCAGAAAGTGGAACACCATCATCCAGACGTAGCTGAAGGTGAAGCTCCATATGGGTGTCCGCTGTGCGAGAGTCGGAAAAGCAGCCCGAGCTAGGAGATCTGATGCGTATCTCTGTTGAGAGAGCTGAAAACCGCTGTCTGTAGTGCTAACATCAAGATCCAAAAAATAGCTCAGCTGTCCATGGTCGGTCATCTGAAACTGCTGCTGAAGGTGATGCTTGGCGAAGACCATATGAGAAGAATCATTATCAGTAATAATCATATCATCCACGTACAGTAACAAAAGGGTCTGACCACGGGAGGAGGAGTGCACGAACAGAGCTGGATCATGTGGACATTGCTGAAATCCGACAGCTGTAATGACTGAACTGAAACATGCAAACCACGCGCGGGGCGCCTGCTTGAGCCCATAAAGAGCTCGCCTCAAGCGATAGACAAGGTCTGGAGGAGAGGATAGACCCGGAGGAGGAAGCATGTATACCTCCTGCTGAAGATCAACGTGAAGAAAGACATTCTTCACGTCGAGCTGTGATAGAGACCAGTGGTGAACAACGACAACAACAATAAGAGTCCGGACTGTAGTCATATGAGCAACTGGAGCAAAACTATCATCATAGTCTCTCCCCTTCTCCTGCTGAAAACCACGAGCAACCGAGCGAGCTTTATACCTCTTTACAGAACCATCGGAGCGAGTCTTGACCTTAAAGATCCACTTACAAGTAATAGGAACATCACCAGGTGGAAGAGGAACAAGCTCCCAAGTACAAGTATGCTCAAGTGTCTCCAACTCAGCAGACATGACAACCTGCCACTCAGGTATCTGGAAAGTCTCACGGTAGATAGTCGGCTCTGGAGTGCTACAAGCAGTAGCAGGAAGGGCAAGAAGTTTCAGCGGAAGTGTAGCAAGGCTAAGGCGGTCAGGAGGACGTCGCTCATGAGGTGGGTTGCGACACACAGGAGGATCGTTCGCAGGACACTTGCTGGAAGTGGTAGACACCGAGTCTGTCGGCACTGGAGGCTAGGGGACGGAAGCAGGAGGAGGAGGACAACGAGTGTAATGATATGGAAGGGAGACGATAAGCACGTCCGAGTGAGAGGTGGAAGGAGGAAGGGAAGTGGGAGGAGATGGTGTAGGAGGTGGCAAGAAGAGAGGAGGTGGACAAACTGGTGGAGAGGAGACATGAATCAGTGGTGTGGGAAGAGTGAGGAACTGCACATCAGTGGGAGTCACCGATGAGTGCGAGGTCGAGGAGATGGAGGACACAAAGAAATGGTGACTCATCAAAAGTGACATCACGTGAGATACGAAGTCGACGTGCAACAAGATCATAACATCGATAGCCCTTGTGCTCAGTACTGTATTTGAGAAAGACACAAGATACATATTGAGCAGGGAGCTTGGTCCGCTCACGCGAAGGAAGAACATAACACCGACAGCCAAAAACACGCAGATGGGTATAACGTGTGAGTCGGGAGTACAAACACTCACCAGGACACCGACCCTGAAGAAAAGTGGAGGGATGCAGGTTAATGAGATAAACAACAGCAAAGACAGCCTTAACCCAAAAATGAGGAGGAACGTGAGAGGAGATGAGGAGAGTGCGAGCTGTCTCAATGATGTGGTGATGCTTGCTTTCAGCAGTGTCATTCTGAGCGTGAGCACCAGGACAAACAAGCTGGGGTAGAGTGTCGTGGGTAGCGAGCAGGTCGCAAAAAGCATGAGAGAGATACTCCCCCCAGAGTCGGAACGGAAAATAGTATGAAATCAGAGAAATGAGTGCACACCATAGTGAAAAAAGCAAAATAAATATGAAAAAACTCAGAACGAGAATGCATAAAATAAATCCAACAATAGCGAGAATAATCATCAATAAATATAACGTAGTATCGATGTCCGCCCTTTGATACAAATGGTGCAGGACCCCGTACATTGGAATGAACTAAATCAAAGGGACGATGAGATCTGGACTCACTGGACTGATAAGGGAGTTATAGTTGTTTGCCAAGCTTACAACCCGTACAAGAGTGAGACCTATCAACAAAAACACGACCAAGAAGACCAATACTGATGAGGGATGAAAGACGCGAGCCACTGGGATGACCAAATCGGTGATGCCACTGAGAGAAGCCCACCGAGGAAAGACACAAAGAAGAGGCTGTTGGTGACGTTGAAATGGAGGAAAGATGAAGATTATCAAGGATGTAGACCCCGCTACGGCGACGACCAACTCCAAGGAGTGTCCATGTCAGATGACCCTGCACACGACAAGCAAAACTCATCAAAAATAACAAGACAACCGTGAGAGATGAGTTGACTGGCGAAAATAAGGTTCATGGATAATTTGGGTATGTATGCCACATCAAGAATATGAAAATGGGTGGTATGAAGAAGGCCACGGCTAGTGCAGGGGAGAATAGTGCCATCTGCAACCATAACACTAAGGGCAGACGCGACGGGCTGACAGGACAAGAGATGAGTGACATCATGAGTCATGTGAAAAGAGGCTCCAGAGTCAAGCAACCATTCAGAGGAGGTGCCTGCTGGGGCAATGACGACTGACTGATAAACAGAGGCACCAGAAGCATCCAGTGAGAGCACGTAGGCAGAGGAGCGATGCAGTGAACCGTAAGATAACTGCTGGGCAAGATCAGAAACAGAGAGTGACTGTGCCATAGCAGAGAAATGAGCTGGAAGAGCATCAGGAGCACGCTGCTGACTAGACTGCTGAGCCCTCTGAAGCTTGCGACACTCGGATTTGATGTGATAGTAGTGACAACAGACATGCCGACGACGAGGAGCACCAGACTGAGCAGTAGAGGGCACTGAAGGACGAGGAATAGGCCACACCGGTGCACTATAATCCGGTGAAGGAAACAAAGGAGTACTCACAAGGGAGGACTGTGGTGGAAACTCCGGAGCAGCAAGGACGGTATGAGGCAGCACACCAGAAGATGCAACAGTGTCCAAGGAGTGGAGATGAGTCTCTTCAGCGATTATCAAAGCCAACATATCGCTAAAAGAAGGTGGAGGATCCCGGTGCAAAAGCTGGGCACAAACAAGCTCGAACTCAGGGCGTAAGCGCATGAGGAACTCATGCATGCGTTGAAAGTCGCGATCCCGAGAAGTAACAACACACTGAGGGCAACTAATGCAGGGAGAAGGAGCCATCTCATCGCAATGACGCCAGAGATCATGGAGATCAGCAAAAAATGCCTGGACAGAACGATCACACTGATAGCAAGTGACAAGGGTCTGAAATAGAGAGTAGCGCAGAGCCTGACTGGAGGGCAGGTAGAGACGACGCAGGTGATCCAACATCGCCTTGGTCGTAGGGAGCTGGTAGACGGTCTTGCGAATGGGGAGCGCATAGGACTGACAAATGACGGCTATCGCACGGGAGTCGGCAGAGCTCCACTTGGCCATGTTGGAACACTGGACGGAAGTGGCGGTGCTAACCGTGGAAGAATCGTCCACAGAAGGGGATGCTGATGGAGACGGAGCAGACTCAGGGCCGTCAATGTGGCCCCACAAATCTTGGCCATGGAGGATAATGCCAATGGTGGCGGACCATGTCTTGTAGTTTCGTCCATCGAGGATGACATCCGCCTTCTGAAGAAAAGCAGAGGAGAAAGGAGGTTATAGGGTAGGTGATGCAGGACGGCGCGTAGGATTTGCGCACTTGTCGGTTTTTTTCTAGGAAACCCTAAAATGCGTGCAATTAATAATGATTTTTTTTTCAAAATAAATAGTTTGAGCAGACGTTGCGCAAACTTTATGAAATGAAGCAACAATTGTTCTTTATGTAAGACACAAATCGCTATTTTGTTTTAAAATGATTTTCTTAAATAAAATGGTTCAATTTTAAATACGGGAAGAAAGTTCGCAACTTTCGTTCCGTTCCCCTTGTTGTAGCAAAACGGAAATCATGAACTCCAAATACGTTTCCGTTCGAAGTTTTCGACGTAGCGCTCGCTGACAAAACTCGGACAAAACCCCAGCAATGAGTCTATTATCCTACGAGAAAATATAAAGGCGCGCACAAAGGAAAAGATAGAAACAATTACCCACAGAAAGGAGCGTCTTTCCGTATTCGAAGTCGATGACAATCACGCGAGAAACTCCTCGTCACCTTCGATCTCCCACTCTGTGGTCGTCCGCTATCGCACACGGGCACCAATGAGAAGTTTCCCTCACTCTCACAAGTAGAGGATCCACGAAATCTCTAACACTCTTGAGAAGCCACAAACCTAAAATTCACTCGCTCTTACACAAGTGGCTCCACGGAATTAATTCACTCTTACCTCACATGCAAGTGGATCCACGAAATCCCAAATCGCTCAATGGCGGATCCACGGAAATCTCTAAGCACTTTAACTAATTTAACCTCGCTACTGTTTATAATATCAATGTTCTATATTAACAGAAAGTAATGTTTGAACAGTAACATCAAATCCGATTCACTGCTCATCATCACTCTTAAAACATCAACAATCAGCCACTATTCATCAACCACAAACAATTCCACTATAACGGGTGAACAAGAAGTTCATTAATTAACAACTTCTTACAGGAAACTAAGAAACAGAGCAAGCTAATCAACATTCAATCCTCATCAATCTATCACTACATTCCTACCGCTACAGGAATCATACAACTTGAAGCAAATTCACACACAATTTTTTTTTTCAACATTCATCTACCCTAACACTTGTTCATCATCCCTGTCAAGGGATGGCAAAACACAGCAGCTCTCAAATCGAAATCAATTCATTCATCAATCACCTCCAAACAAATACCTACATCTCTCCTTTTATAGGGTTTCAAAAAACAGAAATGAAGAAACCTTGCGGTGAAGGACGGCCATGGAAGATGCAGAAATCGCCGGAGGTGGAGGAGGTCGTGGCCAGAAATCGAAGCAGGACCGTTCGTTTGTTGCGTCGAGTCTGCCGTCGTGGATGGAAGTCGCCGATCGCGGGCAGCGACGATGTCGGGAGGAAGCACGCGCCTTGCAAGAGATGAACAGTGCACAGGTCAGTTGAATCGATGCTAAACCGGGGAAAAGAATCATGGCCGGCCTCCTTTTAACCTAATTATATATATATATATATATATATATACATGTACATATATATATACATGTACATATATATATATACATGTACATATATATATATACATATGTATATAAGCTCACATTCTCTCAACAGTGAACACACACACACACACATATATATATATATTTATGTAATTATATATATATGTATTTGTTTTTTCACACAAATTACAACACAACACAAATAAAACATGTGTATTCAAGGCCGATAGGGGTCTGGTCGGGTGCGGCGTTGGACACTTTTGCGTCGACCTGGTCAGGGCTAGTCTCTACCAACTCTCCCCCTCTCGAAATCACTTATCTCTGGTGAGTGCTCCGAGCGGCAGTACGAGAGAAGATCAACATTCATGCCAACAAACCAAAAATCTCTGAAAACTACCATTAGTAGTTGTCACTGCCCAATATGTGCTTGAAAACTATAATAGAGTATTCTCCTGGTGTCCATGCTCAACTTGAAACTGGCAGTAAAAAACAAAAGGAACTACGATGGAAGTGTCAGTAACGGAATGAATGTCGGTATGTCTTGAATGTGGCTCCTCACTCTCACTCACCAACCCAGAAGAATCAAATGGAGGAGAAGACAATGAAAAATCTAAAAACTCATGTGGATAGTCATGGAATAAAGTCAGATCTGCTACGTTAAAAACCGGATTTGCTCCCCAAACGGAAGACATCTCAAGTTTATACGCATTTTGCCCAATCCGATTTACTACTCGAAAAGGTCTAGTTCTATGGTAGCTAGCTTCTTTACGGTACCAGAAGGTAAACGTTCTAGATCTAGCCGAACCATTACCAAGTCATCCATTTTAAAACTAGTAACCCTTTTTTATGCTTTTAATTTGAGTTGCATAAAAACCAAAGTACTATACAACTTTCCGCTCATTTTTTTATGCAAATCACACAAATGCAAAAGATGACTACTAACACGACGAAGGCCACAAATCGATGGTTTCAGATATTAAAAGCAACTTCTGAAATAGATACATGATCAGGAGGCTCAGAGGGTGGATCATAAAAGAATTCATCGCGGGGGTGATGGACACTCAAGAGCAAATCAGAGACATCAGTGATCAGATGTGTCAACATGGTGTGCGAACTGTCTCTGCAAGTGCGAGTGGAAAATATCAACGAATCAACGAGGGCACCCTCAAATTTGATGGTGATACTAAGGATAGATACATCCCAAATGTGCGGTGAACCTATATGTGATTCATCTTGGGGCTCACCGAGAGGAGTATAATAAAATTCGTGGCAAATGCGATGCGTACAAACGTAGGCCCCAAAAACATATGAAGTGCTCCTATATAAACGATAATGCACTTGAAGTATGACAATCGTGATAAATGTACTAAGGGAAAGTGAGGCATCAGGAGGCTCACCAGGTGGGACATCTGAAAACTCATCCAGAGGGAGAGTGATCAGATGACTACTATCAAGTTCTATTATATGGATATCACACTCAAAGTCATCTCTCCGAAGCACTATCGACATCAAGGGCGAACATAGAGTAGGTATCCATGTCTTTAAATCTATAAGTGTACTATTCAGATAAAGCTCATCCACAGTAGTGTGATGGTCCTCCATCAGTAGAGTGATGGTCCTCCAGAAATAAACCATCAGAATGGGTCGTACTCCCGGAAAGGGTAGGGGTGACTACCTCGAGATCACTACTAAGCTCTCGGCTCCCGATCGTAATGTCACTCGGTGCGACATCGGGTGTAGTGATGTGACTCGATGCGCCATCGGGTGTGGTGATGTGACTCGTTGCGCCATCAGGTGAGGGGTGCAAGGAATCTACACTCAAAAGAGAGCCAATAGATATAAAATCAAGGGCGGGTTCACTAAGTGGAGCAGACTCATGTGAGGTTTGACTTCACACATCATGTATTAGAATGTCATACAGAGTGGGCGATGTCTCCCTGCTTTGGGCAGTGGAATGCTCTTGCTGACTCTTAATGATTATCGTCATGTTCGTCTTCGGAACACTAGGAGGATCATTAGGTGTGATGTACTCTTGACGATAGTGACCTCTATAGGATTCGTGAGTGCAGTCGTGACGATCGTCCATATCATAATCATGTCTGCTCGTGAATGATCATGAGTCCTACGAACGTGTGGTGGTGGTCGCACATATGCAGACTCAAATTACTTATATAAAGGAGACGTGTAGTATCGATAACTAGAGTGATACTGAACCTTATCCTCATAATATGGTGTCGAAGGACCAATAGGATTCACTCGAGTACGAGAATAATAACGACGATAGTCATTGTACTGATCGTCTCTAGCATAATGAGATCCTATTGGTGGGTCAATACGTTCTCTGGCAGTGATGTACGGTGCTCGATGATAATCTTCGAAGTATCGCGCAGATCTCTGTGATGGGGTACTATGGGAGTGGGTATAAGTGAAGTCGTGATACTCAAATAAAGACATCTCCTTAGTGTAGATCTTTCCACGTAGTGATGTGGAGCATCGTAATGAGGACGGATAAGATGCTCATCTCAAATTTGAGGCGACATTGATGCTCGAGGGGATATTTCTAAACTATTCACCCTACCTCTAAGGTTTTCTAACCTTTCACGCATCTGACAGATACTCTCAGTTAATACCGTCATTTGGTGGGCGAAAGGTAAAAACCACTTGGGCGGTTCATTCCCTTCGTGTCCACGACTCGGATAACCACGTTCAACTTGACGCATCCTACCACTACGCAGATTCATGTAAACAAAAAAAGACATGCTATGTATGATTATGCAATTAAATTTTTTTTTTTAAAACAAAATGCTATGCGGGTTCCTATTCTACGCAGAGCGGATTTCGAAACTTAAAAAATTTCGGAACCTCCCTCTGATATCAAATTGATGCAGGACGACGCGTAGGGTTTGCGCCCATGTCGGCTTTTTTTTCTAGGAAACCCTAAAATGTGTGCAATTAATAATGATTTTTTTTTCGAAATAAATAATTTGAGCGGGCGTTGCGCAGACTTTTTGAAATGAAACAACAATTGTTCTTTATGTAAGGCACAAATCGCTATTTTGTTTTAAAATGACTTTCTTAAATAAAATGGTTCAATTTTAAATCTGTGAAGGAAGTTCGCAATTTTCGTTCCGTTCCCCTTGTTGTAGCAAAATGAAAATCGTGAACTCCAAATACGTTTCCGTTTGAAGTTTTCGACGTAGCGTTCGCTGACAAAACTCGGGTAAAACTCCAGCAATGAGTCTATTATCCTGCGAGAAAATATAGAAGCGCACATAAAGGAAAAGATAGAAACAATTACCCACGGAAAGAAGTGTCTTTCCGTATTCGAAGTCGATGGCGATCACGCGAGGAACTCCTCGTCACCTTTGATCTCCCACTCCGAGGTCGGCCGCTATAGCACATGGACATCAAGGAGAAGTTTCCCTCACTCTCACAAGTAGAGGATCCATGAAATCTCTAACACTCTTGAGAAGCCACAAACCTAACAAACCTAACAAACCAAAAATTCACTCACTCTTACATAAGTGGCTCCACGGAATTAATTCACTCTTACCTCACATGCAAGTGGATCCATGAAATCCCAAATCGCTCAATGGTGGATCCATGAAAATCTCTAAGCACTTTAACTAATCTAACCTCACTATTGTTTATAATATCAATCTTCTATATTAACAGAAAGTAATGTTTGAATAGTAACATCAAATCCGATTCACTGCTCATCATCACTCTTAAAACATCAACAATCAGCCACTATTCATCAACCGCAAACAATTCCACTCTAACGGGTGAACAGGAAGTTCATTAATTAACAACTTCTTACAGGAAACTAAGAAACAGAGCAAGCTAATCAACATTTAATCCTCATAAATCTATCACTACATTCCTACCGCTACAGGAATCATACAACTTGAAGCAAATTCACACAACTTTTTTTCAACATTCATCTACCCTAACACCTGTTCATCATCCCTGTCAACCATGGCAAAACACAACAACTCTTAAATCGAAATCAATTCATTCATCAATCACCTCCAAACAAATACCTACATCTCCCCTTTAACAGACACAACAATAGGAAACGGTATGACATAGCAGCAGGAAACGGTACAGGAAGCAGCGTCATGACACGTTACAAGGAAGCAGCAGCTCGGTGCAGCAGCACGACACAGACGGGATCGACACAAATCGGCAGAGACGGGATCGGCACGGCGGTACGGGATCGGCAGAGACGGGATCGGCACGGCGGCACGGGATTGGCACGATGGCATAGACGGGATCGACACGACGACACGGGATCGACACGACACAGCAGCTCAGAGCAGCGGCACAGCGACACTGGATTGAGCGGGTAGACGGAATTGATCGGTCGGGGAGACAGCACCGACGAGATCGATCGACTTCAAAGTTGTGCCGAAGGGGGCTGGACGAGAATGATGCAGTCGGCTAGGGTTTCCTCTGATACCGCGATAAGAGAAAAGAATGATATTGTATTCACAAGAGAAGGTATATATAAGTACATGGAAGGATGTTCACAACACCCATGGTGAGCATAAGACAACTCTACTACACAGTAAATACACTACACCTAACACATATATCATTAGAAATTTAGAGATTTTGATGATATGTATTTAAATGCGGGCTAGGAGCATCGATCATGTTAAATCCATTGGGGTTTAAATTATCTAAATGTAAGGATAAAGTCACACGATTCACATGGATTACTGCATTAACCCCCTTCCCAGATTGTCAAGGAGAAGGAATCAGAGGGGACTCAAGCTAGGCCATTTCACAAACAATCAAACACATAGTCGGACCAATAAATTAAACTCTTGGATGAAGTCCAACCACATTTTATTTCTATATCAACATTGTTTTCACTTATACGATATGGAACTAAACAAATGCTTTTACCTGCTTTAACAACCTCTTTCTCATACACAAGCTCTCCACATCAGCCATCGCTCTCCCTCAAATGAGAGTATTTTAAACATCAAATATCATGCACTAAGAATACATACTCAATGATTATTGCGGAGACACCCGTTCTTGATCCTTACTCAATGATTATTGAAGACACAGATCCTTGAGAGCCACAAACTGCATGAATACATACTCGATCCTAGTCGAACCAGTTTCTTTGAATCCACTTGATGGGAGAACCATACAAGACCGAAGTTTATACAATATTCAACCCGAAAGCTTAAGCTCGTGGGTGACGTTCAACCACATGATATTCTAGTTACTCCCACAAACCAACACTGATCGCCACATCGTTTGTAGCTTCATTCACTACATACATCTTTTTTTTCACAATATACAACTTTAGATATCCTTGAATGTGGAAGTAACATTCTAATGGTTTTTCCCTTTATACACCATTGTAATACACTTGTTATTGTATATACTAAGGAACAAAGAACAATGAAGTAACTAATAATTTCTTTTTTGCAGGTGTGTGTAAGCATTTTAAACTTTGTAGAATCAACAAACTTTGACGGAGAACATACGCAAAACCTGCCTAATTTTTGGATAGTTTGCTCTATGTTAATTGGTGTGGTGCTGATTTCCAAGGTAATTTTTTGTTATAGAACTTTCTTCAGTCCCTCGAATATGCCGGAACAGAAGCAGCAATATGTGCAGCCGAATCCGAAGTCAAGAGGTAGATGGAGGAAGAGAATACTAATTATGGGATTCTTTCTTGGAATTTCAATCTCTGTGTGGATTTATTTCAGCATGAATGCAAATATTGTAGCAAGGAGGAAGGAGACTCTTACAAACATGTGTGATGAGAGAGCTCGAATGTTACAGGATCAGTTTAATGTGAGCTTGAACCATGTCAGAGCATTAGCCATTCTGATATCTACTTTTCACCATGGAAAGAATCCTTCTGCCATTAATCAGGTACTTTTTCGCCCATTAAGCTTCTTATATGTTCTCAATATTTTGATTAATGAGTTTAATTAGTGTTATCTTACTATTTGTGAATACTTTTCTATTGCATTCAATAATTCTTTTTCAGTATGTTGATTACTTTATTGCCTCAAAAATGCATTTTGTTGTCATCTCTACAGGCGCCAAACTTTTTGCATGTGTTCCGATTCTAGGTAGATTTGTTTGTACTCGGATGTAATTCTAGAGAGCCAACTTAAATTATTTGCTAAAATGTGAAAATCACCAGTTTGTTTAATTGGTGAAAATCTCTGGTTTGTGTATCCAATTTTGAAGTAATCATAAATCAAGTTGTATGTCAGTATTAGGTAATGTGTTCTGTTGACTTTTAATAGTCAAAATATCATGTCACTTAGGACTAGTTTGATATTTAAAGAAAAATGATTTATTCTTAGGTTTATCACATTGAAAAAGACTTTTATTATACGTAGTGTCTAATGCCATCTAATTCAAATGGTTAATGATGAAATAGAGAAGTGACTTTCTTCTGATTGTTTTTTTTGGCTGTGAGACTTTTCCCCTTAGTTTTTACCTCCCTTCCCTTGAGACATTCATTTAAATTGCGGTAATTGGATTTTAATGGCCATATTATACCAAAACTCATAAGTTGATCTCTTCAACTGCACTATTTAGAACATTATTGACTTTTTCTTTATCTTTTGGGCAGAAAACTTTTGCAGAGTATACCGCAAGAACTGCGTTCGAACGGCCTCTGACAGGTGGTGTTGCATACGCCTTAAAGGTTACACATTTTGAGAGGGAGCAGTTTGAGAAGGAACGCGGATGGAGGATCAAGAAAATGGAAACCGAGGATCAATCTTCCGTTAAAGATGATTATGCTCCTGAGAATCTTGACTCCTCACCTCCTCAAGAGGAATATGCACCTGTTATCTTCACTCAGGACACTGTATCTCATATTGTGTCAGTTGATATGATGTCTGGGAAGGTATGCACAGACTTCTGTAGATCATTATATTTTGAAATATAGATAGTTTATCGCAAATTTCTATGGTTAATAATTAGTTTTCCAAAGTTTGAAACCCTAATAAGGCTTTGGTGTTTATCCTAAACTTGTTAAACTTATTGAGATTCTGATTATATTCTAGCTGATGTGCTACAAATTGTACCTCAGCTGAAATTTCTGAAAGGAGTGTATGATATTTAACATGGTTTGCCTAAAACTTCAAAATACTTACGAAGGTGAAATTCTGGCATGCTAAATGTCTTGGTATTTGATTATAAACTCTTGAAAACTACAATTTGTTAACAAAATGTTGGAACCCTTGGGATTTTTATGCAAAACAACCCAAACATCTTTCACACACAAACATGAAATTTGTTAGTGTTTAATCGTAGTTCTTTTTCCTTCTCAGGAAGATCGCAAGAATATATTGAGAGCTAGGGCATCAGGGAAGGGCGTTCTAACTTCTCCATTTAAGCTTCTAAAATCAAATAAACTTGGAGTGGTGCTCACATTTGCTGTATATAAACACGATCTTCTTCCCATTGCTACACCTCAAGATCGTATCGATGCTACAGTAGGGTTAGTTATGCACTTATGCTACCGTCCTCTTTATGGATACATTTCTTTAGATTCTTCGATTCTAACATTGCTTATATTGAATGCCAGATATCTCGGTGCTTCATTTGATATCGCGTCCTTGGTAGAGAAACTTCTTCAGCAACTTGCGAGCAAGCAAATCATTATTGTCAATGTTTACGACACTACTAACTTTTCGTTCCCCATAACGATGTATGGTCCTGATGTTTTCGATCGAGGTGAGGTGCATATTAGCACCGTTGATTTTGGAGATCCAATGAGAAGTCATTCGATGCATTGCAGGTAGGCATTTTGGTGTTCAGTTGTTTTGAAAAAAAATGGAATTATGAATTTATTTTACTTTGGTTCAGATTCAAGCACGGACCTCCGCCTCCTTGGTCGGCTATAACAACAGCATTAGGGGTTGCTGTGATTGTTTTGCTTGTTGGGCACATATTTAATGCTGCTATTAACCGCATTGAGAAGGTTGAAGACGATTACCATGAAATGAGAGAGCTGAAAGTTCGAGCAGAAGCCGCTGATGTGGCGAAGTCACAGGTAAGTTTTTCTTCTCCATGAAAAAAATCCACAAACAGGAAAATGGCTCTACATGGCTATACCCATTACAGAGGGCCAGTTTGCTTCGTTGTTCCAGAAGTGAGTTCACGCCGCTTTTGATTGAAAGTTTGGTGACGCATGGCGAATCTATAGGCG
This sequence comes from Platanthera zijinensis, assembly GCA_039513925.1. Taxonomy (NCBI): domain Eukaryota; kingdom Viridiplantae; phylum Streptophyta; class Magnoliopsida; order Asparagales; family Orchidaceae; genus Platanthera; species Platanthera zijinensis. The sequence goes on along the minus strand of CM077087.1, from coordinate 25,129,535 downwards.
GCGGGAAATCTGCAACCTAACCCTACATGTTATGCAAATGTCCGACGGTTAGATCATAATTGGATAATAAATACAACATCTCACGCAGACAATTCCACAACAAGGCAAAATAAATTAATTAAGCGGAACAGGCTTAGGCTTTCCTCCGCTTGGAGGGCCAAAGCACGAGCGTGCGACGAATAAATTCTTCTTGCAGTTAGAGATTAGTCCAAGAGCATAGTAATTACACTATATTCATGTCTTACAACCAAATACCAATACAAATACACCGCACAAATATTAGGGCTGCTGCCAATAAAAGAGATTTGAACGTTGGAGGGCTTGGAGAAGGGTTCCGGTGATGGGGTGGTGGGGACGGGTAAGGGGGATGGCTGGTTGGTGTTGCGAGGCCTGGATCAGGGGATGGGGGCTGGATCTAGGCTGGATTGCCCGGATAAGGGCAGATCCGACAGTGGGTGGCTGTTTGGAGGTGGTTCCGCGTGATGGGGGAGTGAGGGCATCAAAAGGAAAGGGCGGGGTGGCTTGATCTGGGTTGGAATGCCCAGATCTGGACTTGTTTGGGGCTGAAAACAACAAGGCGGTTGTTGGACGGAGATAGAGAGGGTGTGGGTGGGATGAGGTTGGGCCGAGGGAGAGCGGCGGCTCACTGGTGGGCGGCTGGAGGGGCGGAAGAGGCTGGGCAACCTGCTAGAGGGGTGGAGGCGGCTAGGCAGGCGGCTGGACAAGCGGCTGGACAGGCGGCTGGAGGGGGTCCGGAAGGTGGCCGACGGCTCTGGAAGGCTACAACAGTAATGGGAAAAAACCTTATGCAGCGAACAGTAAATGATGTAAATGAACAGTGTTGTGAACAGTGAATGCTTTCTGGACAGGAAAACGTCCGGCTATATCGTGGGTTGTAGGGGCTGCGAATGAGGGTTTCGGAGGAGAACGGTGGCTGGACAGCGAAGGGAAAACAGGGAGGAGGGAGGAAAATAACAAAGGATACACACTTACCCAAGGAGTCGTCACCAAGGGAGCTCCATGGAGTCGGCACCGCGGAGAAGATCACCGGAATGAAGGAAGAAGATTCTCCAAACATTCAACAATGAGAAATGACGACAGCCCTAAACCATATATTTATAAGAAATGTAGAGAATGACCCAAAAAAACTTGTATGTATGTATTGAGTATCCAAATACAAGGGGAGAATGCAAATATATAGGAAAGAGGAGAGAAGAATAAATCCTATACATGATGTGGGACTAAAGAAGGAGGAGAGAAAAATAAAGAAAGAGGGCTCAATAATGGGCCCTTTACATGGGATTTTCCAATACTCTCCCGCAAGCTGGAGCATACAAGTCGTATGTGCCAAGCTTGGATAGGCACTGATAGAAGAAGGTACTTGGTAGAGCCTTCGTGAGGACGTCCGCGACCTGTTCAGTACCAGGAACATGCTTGAGTTCGATCTTCTTCATGTGGACTTTCTCTCGGATGAAATGACAATCTACCTCAATATGCTTTGTTCTTTCGTCAAAGACCGGGTTCTTGGCTATATGTATAGCAGCTTGACTGTCACATAGGAGGAGAGCTGGTGAAGAGAACCTTACACCAAGGTCGGCAAGAAGACTCTTAATCCATGTGAGTTCCGAGACCACAAAAGCCATTGCCCAATATTCTGCTTCTGCTGAGGATCGAGCAACCACTGTTTGTTTCTTGCTTCACCAAGTAATCAGATGTCCTCCAAAGTATGTGCAGAACCCGCTCGTGGATCGTCGATCATCGAGAGACCCTGCGTAATCGGCATCAGAATATGCCACTAATGTTGGGATTGACGATGAGGTTTTGTATACAAGTCCTTGGCCAGGAGCTGACTTAAGGTATCTGAGAATCCGTTCCACTGCCTGAAGATGAGAATTTCGAGGAGAGTGCATATACCGACTGACGATACCCACAACGAAGGATATATCAGGTCTTGTTACCGTTAGGTAGATTAGTTTCCCAACAAGACGACGGTAATATTCTGGATTTTGTAAAAGAGAGTCAGAATCCGAGGCCTGAGCACATAGTTTGTGATTGACATCCATGGGAGTGTTTATAGGTTTGCAGCCGGAGTAACCTGCATCATGAAGGAGATCTAGACAATATTTTCGCTGAGAGAGGACCAGACCATCTGATCGTCTGGCAACCTCCAGACCTAGGAAGTACCGAAGGTGTCCCAGATCTTTAGTTTGAAAGACAGAGCTTAGGTGTTGCTTAACGGCCTGTATTCCGTTCGAGTCGTCTCCAGTAATGATGATGTCGTCGACGCATACCAATAGGAGAACCGTACTCGTGGCCTGGTGGTGAGTAAATAATGAGAAGTCAGCCGAACTTAAAGCCAATTTTCCCGGAGAGCTTTACTGAACTTGTCGAACCATGCCCGCGGGGATTGTTTGAGACCATAAAGCGATTTGAGAAGAGGACATACCCGAGACTCCCCCGTGGTCTCAAACCCGGGAGGTTGCTGCATGTAAACCGTTTCCTGGAGGTCGCCATTCAGAAAAGCATTCTTGATGTCTAGTTGAAGTAAGGGCCATTGGCGATGGACAGCCACCGAGATGAGAACGTGAACCGTGTTGAGCTTTGCTACCGGAGAGAAAGTCTCATCATAGTCGAGACCCTGTTGTTGGGTGAAGCCACGAGCGACCAGGAGAGCTTTGAGTCTGTCAATGGTACCATCAGGAGCATGCTTGATGACAAATACCCATTTGCACCCAACTGGTTTCTGTCCGGGAGGAAGGGGCACCAGGGTCCAAGTCTGGTTTGCCCAAAGAGCAGCCATTTCTTCTTCCATGGCAGCGCGCCATCCAGGATGTTGAAGTGCTTCCTGTACGGAGTCAGGAATAGAGACCGAGGAGAGGGAAGTAGCCAACGTATGAAGCTGTGAAGAGAGGCGATGTAGAGAAACAAAGTTGGCCATCGGAGGAGCTGTAGATGCGGGCACCGGAGCAGCAGAGCACGGAGAAGACGAGGTTGAAGTCGACTGCATAGGGGCAACAGAAGTAGGAGGGCGGCGAGTGTAGACCCGAATTACGGGCGGCTTAGGAGGAGCAATAGTGGGATTGGGTAGAGTGGGTGGTAGAGGCGTGTGGACGGGGATAACCGGTCGTGGAATGGAAGGTGGTAGAGTGAGTGGTGGTAGAAGAGGTGATAAAAGAGGAGGGAAGAAGGGTTGATCTTCTCGGAAGGTAACATCAGCGGAGACAGAGACCTTCCAAATAGCCGGAGAATAACATACATAGCCCCTTTGGGTGCGGGAGTAGCCGACAAAAATGTGTTTCGCTGCTCGGGGATCCAGTTTGTCATTAGGGGGACCCAGGATATGGACAAAACAAGTACATCCAAAGACCCTGAGTGTGAGAGGGAAGGCAGGAGCGGTGGGAAAGAGAAGGCTGAAAGGGGTGGCATTTTGGAGAACAGAAGAAGGGAGACAGTTGATGAGAAAGCATGCAGCGGAGACCGCAAAGTTCCAGTATTCTTTGGGAACATGCATGTGAAGCATGAGGGATCGAGCAACATCAAGAAGGTGGTTGTTCTTTCGTTCCGCGACGCCGTTTTGTTGAGGGGTGTAGGGACAAGATGTCTGATGAATAATACCGAAGTTCGCGCAAAGATTGGCAAACTCGTGGCTAGTGTACTCGCGGGCATTATCAGAGCGTAATGTTTTGATAGTAGTGGAGAATTGCGTACGAGTCTCTAACACAAGCCCGAAAAACACGTGGAAGCTCCGAGCGATCACGAAGTATATAGCCATGTTGTGCGAGAGTAATTGTCAATAAACGTGATAAAGTAACGATAACCAGAGATACTTGTAACCTTGTACGGACCCCAAATATCAGAATGTATTAAATCAAAAGGAGCAGATCTCCGAGTACAATGTGCGGGAAAAGAAGAGCGTGATTGTTTTTCGATAATACATGAATCACATTTAAAGGAAGGAAGAGATACGTCAGGAAGCTCCTTCTGGAGGATAGGTAGAGGAGCATGCCCAAGACGGCAATGCCAATCACTAGATGACACAGAGGAGAGGACGGTAGGAGAGACATCGAGGAGGTAGAGCCCGTTCTGCAGTCGACCCCTACCAATGGTAATCTGCGTCTGCCGATCCTGTATCAAAAAACCAGAAGAGGTGAAAGTGATATAGCAGTTCATATCATGAGTAAGACGGCCAACAGATAGTAAATTAAATGGGGAGACTGACATATAAAGAGCGGAGCGAAGAGAGATGGAGGGGTGGATGAAGAGATCAGCATATCCGGAGACCGGAACAATCGCACCATTCGCCACGGTAATAGACGTTGGATGAGGAGCATCTGAGAACCTTGGCGGCAACATTGAGGTGATGTGGTGTGTGGCACCCGAGTCCAAGATCCAACGGGAACTGGAGGAAAGACAGGCAGTACCTGTAGTGGAGGTGGAGGCAATACCTGCAGTGGAGGTGGAGGCAACCGAAGCAGACAGAGGGTTGAGTAGCCCCTGGAGTTGTTGCAACTGAAGGCGAACAGCCTCAAGGTCCGTATCGGTGGATGAAGGGCTCTCAGCAGCAACAGCAGTAGGCGGGCGAGGAGGGTAGCCATGTTTCTTGTGACAGACCGCTTCAGTGTGGCCATCTCGGCCGCAATATGAGCACCGTGGGCGACCCCGACCACCACGCCCCCTTCCATGGTAGCCCGTACGGCCACCACGAGTAGAAGATGGTGGGGGAAGCAAGGGAGGAAGGGTCTGCTGAAGAACGACCGGAGAAGGTGGTGCAGAAGTCTCCAGGGGAGGTGGTACTCGAAGCAACATAGAGCACACATCCGAGAAGGAGGGTGTAGCAGCTGATGCCAGAACCTGGGCCCGGACACTCTGAAGGTGTGGCGGGACTCGAGCCATAATCATAGCAATGCAGACAGCCTCCTTTTGGGCACGTTGAGCAGCGAGATCAGTGGTAGATGGCTGGTGCTGAATCCATGCCTCGGTGAGAGTCTTTGCACGAGCCACAAAAGAGGTCATATCCATAGCCTTGCCAACATCCAAAGCCTGAAGATTTGTGATGATGTCATAAAGGTGTTGTAGGCTGTCCTTGCCCGAGTATAAGGAGTGGAGCTCATCCCACATAGCTTTGGCGGTCTCATGATACATGATCATCTGGTAGGGCTCACCTTCCAGAGAGTTGAGGAGCCAGGTCTGGACCCGATTGTCATTTCGTATCCAGTCATCAGTAGTAGGAGAAGGAGGGCTCTGGGTAAGGTGATGCACAAGGCCCTTGGCCTGGAGGACCCGACGAACGGAGTGAACCCAAGGGATGAAGTTCTTCTTCCCAGAGAGGGAAAGAGTAGTAATCTGAAGCTCATCGCAGAGTTCAGGAGCAGTAGCCACGCGGTCTGCAGAGGGGCTAGCTGTAGTGGAGTCGCTGGAAGACATGACGGCCTGTTGAAGAGGAGGCGAGCAGCAACGGACTGGAGCAGGGCAGGCCGCGGCGAGAAGGAGCAGGGCAGGCCGCGGCGAGAAGGAGCAGGGCAGGCCGCGGCGAGAAGGAGCAGGGCAGAAGGCAGGCCGCTGCGAGAAGAGACGTCAGGCCGCTGCGAGTAGAGAAGGCAGGTCGCGACGACTAAGCAGTAGGCCGCGGCGAGTAGAGAACAATAGCGCGCGCCGAGAAGATAGGGCAGGCCGCGGCGCGAAGGAGAATCCAAGCCGAGAGAACTTGGCAGGTCGCGGTGACTAGGTCGGAGACCGCGCGAAGGCAGGTCGCGACGACTAGGCCGACAGGTCGCGGAAAGGCTTGAGTAGAGAGAGACCGCAGCGGGCTGGATCAGGCCTCAAGACGGAAAAGAAGAAGAGAAGAGACTGCGGACTAGGAAGAGAACAAGCCCGCCAGGAGAGCGGGAAGAGAGTCCGCAGAGGGAGGGAGGGAGGCCGCAGCGGACTGAGCAAGCAGAGCGGGAAGAGGAGAGCTCGCAAGGGCTACCAGAGGTGAAGAAAGCCGCAACGGACAGAAGGAGACCGCATCGGACTGTGGAGGCAGTGGGTCCCACGGAACAGAGGGAGGGGGAGGGGCTATAAAAGGACCAGAGGAGGAGTGGATCCACGGAGTTGGAGAGGGAGCGGATAGAAGAGGGGCAGGCCGCAAGAAGCTAGGCGACTAGAGGAAGCCACGGACTCAAGAGTCAGGCCGCGGAGAACCGTAGGCCGCCGGAGAGTTGGGCGGATACAAAAAGTGAGTCCGCAGGAGGTACCGAGTCCCTCTGGTACCATGTAGAGAATGACCCAAAAAAACTTGTATGTATGTATTGAGTATCCAAATACAAGGGGAGAATACAAATATATAGGAAAGAGGAGAGAAGAATAAATCCTATACATGATGTGGGACTAAAGAAGGAGGAGAGAAAAATAAAGAAAGAGGGCCCAATAATGGGCCCTTTACATGGGCTTTTCCAATAAGAAATAAAAATTAGGGCACTCGGAATCAACAGCTATGATTGGTCGTTGGTCTCGAGGCCAAAACTACATGAAATAGAACCCGAAAAGTACAAAGCTATATATGACATTGATTCGCAACGCGAATCCGGACGCATCCACGGAGTCGGATCGTCGATCCGGGCACGCCATATATGGTAAGTCTCCAAATCAGACCCGAATGGGCCCAAAGCTCGTCCTCATCTCTGCTCCGCATCATTTGGTACAAGGAAATTATATTAGATTAGTGAGATGTGTAGAATATTGTTCAATTTATAATAGTAGTTCATGATGATAATAACAAAATAATAAAAATATAATGTGAGGGTGCTTACAGGGTAAGTTCTGTTAGACGCCCTCAAAATGGATTGGTGCTCAGATCGAAGTCGATGGTCCTCTTTTGGCGACATGCAATGAAAACCCTAGAAGTGATATAATGGAATAGAGAGAGAGAGAGAGGGTAAGGTTCTAGAGAGGCTTAGATTATTTTCTATATGTAGACACTTCCGACAATTGATTTTACTTGCAATAATCTTTTTCTTTTTAAATAAAAATACTAAATGAGTCACAGTAGAAAAAACAAATAAACAAGGAAACACACGACGCCATATATATATGTAGGAATACTTAAAACCAGAAGTAAATGAAAACTCGCAAAGATTCAAAAGTTTGAAATGATGATCACAAATGACATCCATTGAGTAGGAAATAAACACTTAATTAAACAATAGAAATTTACCTCAAATTTAAAACTCACACAAACCAGCAAAGGGGAGGGCTAGAATAGGTGGTAGTGGGCTGAAATAGGGCCTCTGGGAGGCTTGATGAGCACCACAGAATCTCAACACTACCATGAGTTATTTGGTTTAATCACCCAAATTTATTTCAATGCAATTCACTTAAATTCAGATCCAAATCCTTCAAAACTCTTACGATGGAACGAGGTAGCCTTAACTGAAAGCAGATTTCTGCCACAACACATTATGCTTGTTTTTCTATTAAATTTATCTGATTATTGCCTAACATTTTTCATTTTATATCCTGTAGTTTTTGGCTACTGTCTCACATGAAATCAGAACTCCAATGAATGGTGTCTTAGGTCTGTTGCTTGCTTGGTAGCATAAAATAATATTTCATTCATTATGATAGTACTTTTTTTAGCGTTTAATTTAGTGTGTACATATGTATTTCCAAAACTTTCAAAGACCAATTTTTGTTCCAATTCAGGTATGCTGCAGATGCTTTTTGACACCGATCTTGATTCAACCCAACAAGATTTTGCCATGACTGCTCAGGCAAGCGGCAAAGCCCTAATTTCTCTAATAAACGAAGTTCTTGATCACGCCAAGATAGAATCCGGTAGGCTCGAGCTAGAGGTTGTGCCTTTCGATGTTCGTATCATTTTGGATAATGTTTTGTCTATATTTTCTGACAAGTCACAGGCCAAGGGCATTGAGGTAAACCTTATGCACTCAGTTTGATTTTCATAATTTCTCTTTTCATTCCTTTTTCATGATTATCTAATTTATGATTGTATTTCTCTCTCTTTATTTTTTTCCTGAGTAGTTGGCGGTTCACATTTCCAATAAAGTGCCTCAAATTCTTATAGGAGACCCTGGGCGGTTCCGACAAGTTATTACAAATCTTGTTGGAAATTCTGTGAAGGTATGCTGCAAATGATGGCATTTATGCATTTCTGATTCTTAAAAAAGTTTTTGCAGTTGAAATTCTGAAGCCAGTTTAAATTTGCAGTTTACAGAAGAAGGGCATATCTTTGTTTCAGTGCACCTAATTGAGGAAACGAAGAAGCTTGTTGATATTCGCCACCATTTCCTTAATCGACGGAAAGATTTAGTAGAGAACGATATGGATGTTCTACATGATACATTAAGCGGATTCTGTGTGGTAGACGGGCGCAAAAGTTGGGAGAATTTCGTGATATTCAAGTCCGAAATCGAAGCCACCGACACGATTAACATACTGGTTACAGTCGAGGACACCGGCGTTGGAATTCCTCGAGATGCTCAGAATCATATTTTCATGCCTTTCATGCAGGCCGATAGTTCTACTTCGAGGACATACGGTGGGACCGGCATCGGGTTGAGCATCAGCAAATGCTTGGTGGATCTAATGGGGGGAGAAATAGGGTTTGTTAGTGAACCAGGTGTTGGAAGTACTTTTTCTTTCACTGTTATGTTCAATGAAGGGTGGACAAGTTTGATTGATATGAAGAGGCAGCAATCGGAAATATCTGTGTTGGATTTCCGAGGAATGAGAGGACTTGTTGTTGATGGCAGAGGAATTCGTGCAGATGTTGCGAAGTATCATTTGCAGAGATTAGGAATAGAAGTGGAAGTTTCCACAAATCCTAAATCCGCACTCTCCAAGATAGTCGATGCTTGCAGCTCAGGGTGAGAATTCTTATCATATTATGTTTGTCCACCGCTCTTTGCCAGTTGTTTTTATTTTCTTTGATGGATATATGTAGTTTTAAGGCGATTGATTTAGTTTTTGCGAGGAAGTTCAATGATAGGATGAAAAACAATCTCCTTTATGAAAATATAATTATCCAAACCTTAAACTAATCTGTCAGTATAATTATATTTATTTCACATTTAATTACTAAAAAGCCTCAACATTTATTAACCAAATAGCTTCAACTCTTACAACACACTGCGAGTAATAGTACCAAAAATTTAACTTCTTAAATCCACACCACAACAATGCCCTTTAGAAATATTGTGCTGATCATGCCTTTGGATAGCAAGATTTTTCAATATGAATTCCTATGTTAGTTTAAATGATTCTTTAAATTTCATTCACGATGAAACACTAATCATATTCCTTGTCCTTTTTTCTTACTAGATCCAATGCGACCGCGCTTTTTGACATGGTGCTTGTTGACAAAGATGCGTGGGGAGAGCAATCCGGCCTGGCATTCGCTCGCACGGTTATCGAGCTTGAGCGAAATGGTAGACCGAAGCTTCGGAAAAATATCCCGAAGATGCTTTTGCTAACGACGTCCTTGATCCCTTCTGATGTGGACGATATAAAATCGGCGGGATATGTGGATATCATCGTAAAGCCTCTTCGCTTAAGCATGATGATCGCTTGCCTTCAGAAAGCCTTGGGAGTGGGGGACAGGAGGAATTCAGATGTGGTGAAACCAACTCTTAAGAGCCTACTGAACGGGAAGCAAATCTTGGTCGTTGATGACAATTTAGTTAATCTTAAAGTTGCTGCCGGTGCTCTAAAGAAGTTTGGAGCTATAGTTAGATGTGCAGAAAGAGGCAAGGTTGCCATTGAGTTGCTCAAGCCTCCCCACAAATTTGATGCTTGCTTTATGGATGTGCAGATGCCTGAGATGGATGGGTAATTTCAATCTTTTATTTCCTTTATTTTTCTGCATTGTTACACGATTTATTTGGATTTTTTAGGTTTGCTTAAACAATTTAGCCGACCCACTATAGTGGGATAAAGGCTTGAGTGTTGTTGTTGCTTGCACCCTCCTTGTGATTTGTATCTATGATTTACTATGGTATAAAGTTCAAGGTTAATCACCAGTGTTGAAAATTATGAAGTGAAAGTGGAGGTTGATCAAACAGTCCGGGCGGCCTGGGCGGACTGTCCATGTGGACTGGTGGAGCAGTTTAGCGGTCTGGTGTTGGCGGCCTGCTGTGGCATTCTGGAGGTAGCTGTGCGGATAGGATTGGAGTCCGCCTGCTTGCATCAGTGTTGCGGTTTTGGAGCTTATCTGCGGACTGTGCGGACTGGCTGTGTGTCCGGCAATTGATTGTTGGTCTTGCTGCTGTGCGAGTTAGAGCCTTGTTTGGCAGGCTGTTTTGGAGCTGGCGGACTGGGGCCTTGTCCGCCGAGCTCGCGCCGGGCTTCTGGTTTGGACTTGTTACAATCCGTGATAAGTCCAGGGTGTTTGCTAGTCTGCAGTGTCCGCTGTTGACCGGGCGATCTGCCTGTTGGTAGTGGACACGTTGTGAGCTGGTGTGGTGTCCGCAGTATCCGTAGAGTCCGCTTGTTGACCGGGCGATCTGTGCCTGGGTCGTGGACTTGTGTGTGCGGGCTGGTGCCGTGTCCGCGTGTAGCGTGCGGACTGTTGCAGTGAGTGTGGTGTTGCGGTGTCCGCATGCTGTGTTACTTGCGGACTGGTGCGGTGTCCGCCAGGTTGCGGACTGGCTTCCTTGCTGCCCGGTGTTTTGGCTATTGTCCGGATGTCCTTGCGGACTGGGCTGTGCTAGCGGCGAGCTGGGGTGGTGACTCTATCCTCTAGGGCGGTGACCACACTCCTCACCTCGCCTATAAATAGGACCCCCCGACACTTCATTTGTAACTGAGTGAACAGTAAGTTGGACTCGTATTAATTGCTGCGGACTCGGTTTTCCTATCCGCGCGGTTTGAGCAGACTTAACTGGTTGCTGTTTGCAGGTGGTGCAACTAGCACTGAGGAGCTAGGAGTTTGGTTCTGACTTTGATCAGGTTCAGTGAAGTTTGCGGATTGCAATCGACGGCTTACCGGTTTTCTTTCTGCTTCAATTTTCCAAGTTCAATAACCTGTCCGCCGGACACGGCGGTTAGGCGGTCTGTTCTTCAGTTCGGCGGCAGCTTGCAGCGGTCAGCGAATAACGGTGTGTCCGCGCGACCTCGCGGTCTCGACGGACTCCGTGTTCTATTCGTCTTCTTGCAGCAGTTCGGGCGGTCTCGGCGACTTTAGCGGGCTGAGCGGTTTCGGCGGTCTCCAATTCTGTCCGCTCGGATTGTTTTGTAATCTTTTCTGCTTTCCATTTTATACTGGCGAAATCATGTCTCGCCACGTATACCTCGCCCTGTAAAGAAGTTAATAAAAATTTGATCTACTTGTTTCTTCTGGTTGCATCTGGTGTTTGAGCTTGCTTTCCCAGTTTTCGCTTGATCAATTTGTGATTTTGATAACTCTGAGAATATTAATTTGGCGTCAGACTATCTTGTTGATCATCTTGAGAAATTTTAACATGGTATCAGAGGAAGGTTCAGTTGCTTGAGTAGTGATCAACTTGTGTTGTGTTCTGTGCTTCTGAAAGCTTAGACCAGGTTTGTTGCAATGGAAGAGGGTTATGCAAGAGGTCTGGGTATTGAACTCTTAACGCCGACTAAATTTAAGAAGTGGAAGTCGTGCATGAAGAGTTATCTTTTGGGCGAGGAGCTTTGGGAGGTCGTCGGTGGTGACGACAGACAGGAAGTTACAGCTGTGTTTGGGACTGCTGAGCAGGTGAGAGTCTGGAGGAGAACAAATGCAAAGGCTGAGTTTACCCTCAAGCGGGCTGTTTCACCAGAGCTGTTTGATCACATCATTGGATGTGAGTCTGCTGCAGAGATTTGAACTTCCCTTGATGAGTTGTTCAATGGGAAGAACGTAGCTAGGCTACAATTCCTGGAGAATGAGTTGGTTAGGACAACTCAAGGAGACCTGACCATCTCTAAGTACTTTCTGGAGATGAAGAGTCTGTGTGCTGAGTTATCAGCGCTTGATCCTGATGAGCCCATCCCTGAGGCTAAGTTGAAAAGGCACATAATCCGCGGCTTGCGGAAGGAGTATGTGACCTTTGTAACTTCTGTTCAAGGCTGGGCAACTCAGCTATCTCTGCTGGAACTTGAGAACCTGCTTGTTTCGCAGGAAAGCTTGGCCAGGCAGATGACCGGAGTTACTATCTCTGAAGGAGATAGTGAATCGCTCTTCACAGGCAAGAAGAAGAGATGAGAAGGGAAGAAAAAGAAGACCGTTGTTAAAGATGAGCCTTCAACTTCTTATCAGCCAGAGAGGAGCGCTGCTCCTAAGAAGGATTGGAAGAAGAATTTGAAGTGCTACAGGTGTCAGCAGCCGGGTCACTTCAAGCGTGACTGCAAGGTCAAGCTGCAGCCTGGGCATGCTGCAGGCAAAGAGGAAGCTTGCTCTAGTACTGAGGAAGCTGGCTGCGGTGGAGCCTTCATGACGGGCACTTGTGTCCGTGCTTTGTCCACCATCGACTTTGAAGACGACTGGATCGTGGACTCCGGGTGTGGTCATCACCTCACCGGAGACAAGTCGAAGTTCTCCTCGCTGCAAGCTTACTCAGATAACGAAGCTATTATTACTGCTGATAATACTGTTCATGCAGTAGAGAAGGAGGGGTTGTGTCCTTGGGTAGTGATAAGAGGCCACTCACGTTAAGGAGTGTGTCATGTACTGGGCATGAAGACCTCTTCTTTGTGACTAATGCGGTAGACGCAGATTATCACGTTCTGTTTGGGCCAATAGAAGTGAAGTTTCTTCGCAACGTATCAGCGGTAAAGGCTGATATTGCTCACGTTGGGAGGAGAGTAAAGTACTTGTTTGTTCTTGCAACAAGTTCCTACGTTGATCGGATGAGGGACAATGATAGCGTTGCTATTTGACATGAGAGGTTGGGGCATGTAGGGATGGATAAGCTGAAAGCTATGACAAGCATGAGCCTTGTGAAAGGCTTGCCTAAGTTATCATCCTTTAGCGATGGTCACGTTTGCGCATGGTGTCAGTACGGTAAGGCTCATTGCCTTTCGTTTGATAAGTCACAAACAAGGAGCAAGAAACCATTGGAGTGTATCCATGGTGACTTGATGAGGCCAACTGCTACTGCTAGTCTTAGAGGGAGCAGATACATGTTTGTTTTGATTGATGATTACTCAAGATACACTTGAGTATATTTTTTGAAGGAGAAGTCAGCAGCTTTCCAGTTGTTTGTGGAGTTCAAGGAGCTGGTGGAGGGCCGGCTTGGCCTGCGGATCAAGAAGTTTAGATCAGACAATGGTGGTGAGTTTATCTCTTCCGAGTTCTCTAACTTCTGCAGGAAGCAAGACATCCAGAGGGAGCTTATTTGTGCTCATACTCCACAAAAAAATGGAATAGCGGAGAGGAAGATCCGTCACTTGACGGAAACTTGCAAGTGCTAGCTTCATGCAAAGGGCATTCCCAGGTCCTTTTGGGCGTAAGGAATGACCTGCGCAACTTATGTCATCAATCGGATGCATCTGAGTCCGAGTAACATGAAGTCTCCTCATGAGATGGTGTTCAAGGAGAAGCCAAGCGTGTAACACCTTCGGGTGTTTGGATCAACTTGCTATGTGCATGTCCCGGATGCTTCAAGGACGAAACTTGATGCAAATGCAAGGAAACTTGTCTTTGTAGGCTATGATGAGCAGAAGAAGGGATGGAAGTGCATGGATCTTGCGACGAAAAAGTCTGTTGTATCAAGAGACGTGGTCTTTGATGAGTTGACGTCGTATGGAGGAATCTCGGTTGAGTTACCAGAGAGCAAGGTTGATGAAGAGCAGGAGGTGGCTGCTGATGTTGTTCAAGAGGAGCTTGCTGTTTCACTAACAGCTCATGTTGCTTCAAGCTCTGGGGAAGAGGCTTCTGGTTCAGGAAGCAGGGGGAGCATTGCTCAAAATTTGCCCGGAGATGGAGCTGAGCCTGAAGAAGCAACGGAGGTGGTGAGCAAGGAGCAGCCTCTTTGGAGATCAAAGAGGGTCATCAAGCCTCCAGCTCGCTACTGCGAAGGGAATACAATGAGTTTTGTCTCCTGTTTCTTTGCAGGTCCTCTTGATGAGCGAGAGCCTTCAAGCTTCAACGAGGCCACTGGAGTCAAGGAGTGGGAAGCTGCCATGGAAGAGGAAATGACTGCTCTTAAGAAGAATAAAACCTGAGACCTTGTGCCCAGGGTTGATGGCATTACTCCAATGACTTGCAAGTGAGTGTATAAGTTGAAGAAGAAGGCTGATGAGAGCATTGAACGATACAAGGCTTGCCTTGTTGTTTGAGGATTCTCACAACAGTATGGAGAAGACTATGAGGAGACGTTTAGTCAAGTTGCAAAGATGACTTCAGTTTGGGTGGTGATCGCCTTGACTACTTGCCAAGGATGGAGGATGTGACAGCTTGATGTAAAGAACACTTTTCTTTACGGGGAGATTGATAAGAACATCTTCATGGATCAATCACATGGATTTGTCTCTTAAGTTCATCCGGATTTCGTCTGCAAACTCAGGAAGGCTCTCTACGGGGTGAAGCAAGCTTCAAGAGCTTGGTACGGGAAGATAGTAGAATACCTCCAATTCTGCGGATATCTTGCTTCCAACTCGGATTCAAGCTTGTTCATCAAGAAGAAGGGGGAGCTTCAGGTCTTGGTCCTGCTGTATGTTGATGACATGATCATCATAGGGAATTCTGAGGAGGATGTAGCTAGGCTCAGGGCTGAGTTAGCTATTTGCTTCGAGATGAAAGACTTGGGAGAGCTTCATCACTTTCTTGGTCTCAAAGTGGAGAGGAAGGAGAGCGGGATTCTCATTTGCCAGAAAGGATATGCAGATCGCATTGTGAACCGATTTGACATGAGTGAAGGAAAGGTTTGCTCTACTCCTCTGGATCAAGGGCTGAAGCTTCGACGAGATGAAGAAAGGATTCTTCCTGATCCTTTGGTGTTCAGAGCTCTAGTAGGGAGCTTGTCTACCTGACAATTACAAGACCATACATTGCTTACGTTGTTGGTCGAGTAAGTCGGTTTATGGAAGAACCAATGAAGTCTCATCTGGTGGCAGCAAAGAATCTCTTGAAGTATGTCAAGGCTACTTCTGATATGGGACTCCTTTATAGGAGGGACTCGGGCTTTTCTTTGCTAGGATACACGGATGCTGATTATGATGGTGACTCGGATGATCGAAGATCAACTTCAGGTTATGTGTTCACTTGTGAATCAGCTAGCATCTCGTGGTGTAGCAAGAAGCAGGACTCGGTGTCCGTCTCTACTACGGAAGCAGAGTATAATGTTTCGGCCCTGGCAGCTCGAGAAGCCATCTGGCTAAGGAGGCTAGTAGAGAACGTCCATGAGGAAGTGCAAGGTCCTACTTTGCTCCGATGTGACAATGAGAGTGCTTTTAAACTGGTGAACAACCCAGTGTGTCACACAAGGACCAAACATATAGAGATCGAACACCACTTCATAAGGGAGAAGGTGTTGGAGGGATCTCTTATGATCAGACATGTTCGGAGTGAAGATAACCTTGCTGACATCTTCACGAAACCGCTGTCGAAGGGGCCATTTTAGCGGCTACGGGATCTTCTGGGCTTGATCACCACTTCTCATTTCAAGGGGAAGTGTTGAAAATTATGAAGTGAAAGTGGAGGTTAATCAAGCAGTCCAGGCGGCCTGGGCGGACTGTCCATGCGGACTAGTGGAGCAATTTGGCGGTCTGGTGTTGGCGGTTTGCTGTGGCATTCTAGAGGTAGCTGTGCGGATAGGATTGGAGTCCGCCTGCTTGCATCAGTGTTGCGGTTTTGGAGCTTATCCGCGGACTGTGCGGACTGGCTGTGTGTCCGGCAGTTGATTGCTGGCCTTACTGCTATGCGAGTTAGAGCCTTGTTTGGCGGGCTGTTTTGGAGCTGGCGGACTGGGGCCTTGTCCGCCGAGCTCGCGCCGGGCTTCTGGTTTGGACTTGTTACAATCCGTGATAAGTCCAGGGTGTTTGCTAGTCCGCAGTGTCCGTTGTTGACCGGGCGATCTGCCTGTTGGTCGTGGACACGTTGCGAGCTGGTGTGGTGTCCGCAGAGTCCGCTTGTTGACCGGGCGATCTGTGCCTGGGTCGTGGACTTGTGTGTGCGGGCTGGTGCCGTGTCCGCGTGTAGCGTGCAGACTGTTGCAGTGAGTGTGGTGTTGCGGTGTCCGCATGCTGTGTTACTTGCGGACTGGTGCGGTGTCCACCAGGTTGCGGACTGGCTTCCTTGCTGCCCGGCGTTTTGGCTGTTGTCTGGATGTCCTTGCGGACTTGGCGTACTTGGATGTGCTAGCGGCGAGCTGGGGTGGTGACTCTATCCTCTAGGACGGTGACCACACTCCTCACCTCGCCTATAAATAGGATCTCCCGACACTTCATTTGTAACTGAGTGAACAGTAAGTTGGACTCGGATTAATTGCTGCCGACTCAGTTTTCCTATCCGCGCGGTTTGAGCAGGCTTAACTGGTTGCTGTTTGCAGGTGGCGCGGCTAGCGCACTGAGGAGCCAGGAGTTTGGTTTTGACTTCAGTCAGGTTCATTGAAGTTTGCGGATTGCAATCGACGGCTTACCAGTTTTCTTTCTGCTTCAATTTTCCAAGTTCAATAACCTGTCCGCCGGACACGGCGGTTAGGCGGTCTGTTCTTCAGTTCGGCGGCAGCTTGCAGCGGTCAGCGAATAACGGTGTGTCCGCGCGACCTCGCGGTCTCGGCGGACTCCGTGTTCTATTCGTCTTCTTGCAGCAGTTCGGGCGGTCTCGGCGACTTTAGCGGGCTGAGCGGTTTCGGCGGTCTCCAATTCTGTCCGCTCGGATTGTTTTGTAATCTTTTCTGCTTTCCATTTTATACTGGCGAAATCATGTCTCGCCACGTATACCTCGCCCTGTAAAGAAGTTAATAAAAATTTGATTTGTTTGTCTCTTCTGGTTGCATCTGGTGTTTGAGCTTGCTTTTCCAGTTTTTGCTTGATCAATTTGTGATCTTGATAGCTCTGAGAATATTAATTTGGCGTCAGACTATGTTGTTGGTCATCTTGAGAAATTTTAACAACCAGGACCTCTATAGAACTTTGCATAATTATGAGATCTCCCCTCTACAATTTGACTTTGCATAATTATGAGATCTCCCCTCTACAATTTGACTAATTGGGAAAATTACATATGCACTAAACAATGATACGACATCTAAACTTGCAATAATAAATATTATAAACAATATCACAAGACAAACATCAATCAAGTAGAACTACAAAATAAGGAGACAAGCGATGCAGTATATATGCATGAGAACTAGGAAGTAAATACAAGAGTGAATGAATCCTGATAGGTTACAAGAGACTTGGAGGCGAAGATTAAAAACTAATATGCTTCAAAATAGTGAATAAACACCAATTCAATGATGAAGATAATACAATCACTCAGTAAACTTACAATGATTATGAAATGGAACTTGGAAGGTTCCAAGGGTGATTAGGGAGATGCCGATAGCCGGAAGGGTGTGGGGATGCTGAATCTGTACTGTCGGAGGGTAAGTAGGAGAGTTGATGATGCGGAGCAGAGACGAGGAAGAGTTTTGGGCCTGTTCGGGGCTGCTTTCGTGACATGTCATATATGGCGTGCCCGGATCGACGATCAAACTTCTCGGATGCGTTCGGGTTCGCATTGTGAATTGATTTCATATATTATTTCACTATGTTTGCATTCATTTTATTGTATTTGGGTAGCCCCACCTCCGGCCAATCATAGTCGTCGATCGTAGGATGCCCGAATCCTCTCTTTATTTTAAATATACCTCTTAGGGGCTGATTTGAGACATTGCAGAATTTGGAGAAGACAATTCCCGGATTTCCGCGATCATCCCACGGTGCCGATTCCGTGAAACCCTAGGTGACGACCCCTAGGTGCCTATCTTCCTCTCCAAGGTATCCCCTAACCCTAAGCCTCTTTTCCCCTCCCAAACCCTCTCCCATAGCCGCCCAATTCCTCCCAAGCACAGCAGACAACTTCTGTCCAGATTTTAATCCCTGAAAGCCTGCTGCTCGGAATTAATCTCTCCCTGTATTTTTCATTCCTACTGTTTAATGAAACGTCCTATTCATTCCTATAGTTTTTTTTTGCCCCTTCCTGTCCACTGTCGGCCTGAATTTCTCCCCCTGCCAACCTACTTTTCCCCTCCAGCAAAAACCACCGCCACCCCTCCACAATTTCTCACAGCCACCGTCCGCTAGTTCTCCCCCTTTCCTCTCACTGCCTCTGTCCTCCAGCAGGTCCTGAACAGCCAACCTCCGTTCCTAGTCCACCCCAACAATCGGCCAAACTACCCAGCCGTTGGTTGGCTCTCCACCGTCTCCCCTCTTGTCGAACCACCTCCAAACAGCCACCATATCCAGATCAGTCCAAATCTGGACTATTGCAGCTCCGATCCGTCATTCCCTCCACCCGTATTTCATTCCTTAGCCCGGATCCGCCACCAAACATCGGATCCATCCATCCCTCGCCCGGATCTACCCATACGTGGCCGAACCTATCCGTTTCCTGTCCGATTCCACCCTCTACCGTCGGGGACAGCCACCTACATCGCTTGCCACGCCTCCGGTTCCACCTCGAATCGTCGTACGCGCATCTCCGACTCCAGATTCTTCAGTGCTTTGGTCAACCCAATATTTGGTGAGATTTCGTTGTATTGACTTATTATTTTCAGCATTTATTTATTGAGTTAGACATTATATATTTGCTTGGAGAAACATTATCGTAGAATTTTGTCATAGATTATTATTGTGATTTGCAAAGTTTATTCGCCACGCGTTTTTGCTTTATCCCTCAACGCGGAGGAAAACCTAAGCTTGTCTCGCTTAAATAAATTATTTTGTCTTGCTGTGAATTTTTCTACGTGAGATGTTTTAATTATTATCTAACTGTGACTTAACCGTCAGATTTACATAGCATGTAGGGTTAGGTCGCTGATTTACCCGCCACCTATAGATTCCCAGAGTCGCCGACAGACCTCCACGATATATTTTGGTTCCCGAGCATATCCTGGACTACGAGACAGTGACCACTACTGATGGTGGTTTTCAGAGGTACTTGGTTCGTTGGCATGACAGACCAGAGACCAAGACCAGCTGGGTCTTGGCCGAGGAGTTACAACAGATGGGTGCTGATCTTCTACAACACTACCGATCGGTGCACTCACCAGAGATGAGTGATTTCGAGAGGGGAAGAGTTGGTGGAGACCAGCCCAGATCAGGTCGACGCAAAAGTGTCCGACGCCGCACCCGACCGGATCACTACCGGCCCCGAGTTATTGCATTTTAATTTATGTTATTTTACATTTTATGATATTTTGCATTTTTCTACTCCTTGCATTGTTTTTTGAACATTGTTGACTGTACGCCTGCGTGCGTTGCCGCTTTTAAATTTCAATTGTTGTTTTATCCTCCCAAAGAAATCCTCAAAGTTGAACCGGTCCCTGAAGACATTAAAGAGCCGGTCCATGAAGGGATTAAAGAGCTGGCCCGATCCTTCCTCCTTCCCAATTTCTGCGGATGCACGCTCAAGGTTCCCACCCGCGTTCCCTTTCCTGACATTGTCGCTACACGTAAGCTCCTAGTGCATCTGCCGCCCACGTTAGAGCCGATCTTCCAACCGCCAGTCCCGCTCCGCCGAAACTTCGGTCATGCCCGCTTCCTCCGGACGCACGCCCTCGACACTGCTCACGTTCTCCACCTGCAAAAGCTTTCCTCCTGGCTGTTTCAGCAACCTCCCATATCTCTGACCACGATCCTCCCATGTCCACGGGGAGCGATATAGAATCTGGTTATTTTATTTAGTTTTGTGAATGTTGAAATTTGCTGCTTCTGTTGCTTTCATTTTTGAGTCATGTTGATGTTGAGTGTATGAATATTGCGAGCTTGCTGCTTAGTGTATTCGATTGAGTTGTTGGTTGTGAAATTGAAGAATTGATACTCGTAGTTACTTCCGTGAGAGGGATTTAGGATTACTGTTGTGTTTGCTTCTTTGAATGAGATTTGTTTGTTGTTGTTTTCAATTGAATGTGTTTGCTTCTTTGAATGAGATTTGTTTGTTGTTGTTTTCAATTGAAGTGCAACGAGAGAAGGTGTTGATCTTTTTGTGACTTGTGTGTATACTGAAAGTGGAGTTGGATTTTGTTCGTGGCTTTTGTGTAAGGTTGAGTGAAATTTGTTTTCCTGCTTTTAGATTTCATGAAACCACTTGTGCGTGTTTGAATGAATTTTCTCCGTGGTGCCCGTGTGCGTTAGCGGCCGATCACGAAGCAGGAGATCGAAGGTGACGAGGAATTCCTACGGGATCGCCGTCGACTTCGATTGCGGAAAGAAGACTCTTTTCGTGGGTAATTTGCTTCTTCTCACTCCTTTGTGTGTGTCTACATTTTCTCTTTAGGATTTTAAATTCATTTGCTAGATTTTCGCGTGTATTTTGTCAGCAAACACTATGTCGAAAACTCCAATCGGAAACGTAACTTGGAGTTCATGATTTTTGTTTTGCTACGACACGGGGAACAAAACGAAAGCTGTCAGTCTCCTTTCCCCGGATTTTTCATTCAAACTACGCGCCATCAAAAATCTTTGCAAAATTCATTAAACTTCGCATGCATTTAGGGTTTCCTAGAAAAAGTCGGCAGACGCTCAAATCCTACGCGCCGTCCTGCATCAACAGTTATAGCACAAACCCTTTTTCTTTCTTGCCCGTAGTTCTGACCATGTCAATTTCTCCACTGTCGCTCTTGCCGTGGCTCCTTGATTTTTCTTAGTGTCCGGAGGGTTTGTGGTGTTCTTCGTATTCCCTCATCTGAACTTCTGTCGGTTGAGACGCTCCTCTTGAATCCAGGCCAAGCTGATAGCGTGGGTCAAACTGCGCGACATGTAGGCATGCACCTCATCCTTGATGTGCTCCTTCAACCCCAAAATAAAACAACTCATTCTCCCCACTGCACCCTCTTGGCTAACCTTTCAAACTCTGCTCGGTATTCCATCACCATCCCTTTCTATCTTAGTTTCTGCAAATGTGTCTTGAAATCTTTGTACTCTAGTGGGCCAATGCGTGCTGTAAATCCGTTAACAAATTCATTCCATAGAACGTGCTCTCGTCCTCGAAGAAACCACTGGGTCCACTGGAATGCGTCCTTCTCAAGGTGAAAGGACGCTAACTTTACCCACTGTTCTTCTGGTATCTCCTAATAATTGTAGAATAACTCTGCCTTTTAGACCCATTTCAATGTGTCCCCTCCTTTGAATTTAGAGTAGTTCATGCGTATCACCTTCGGCAGCATGTAGGTCCTCGATTACGGCTGCCCGGGTTCCCCATACTCTTGTCCTAGTCCTTGTAGTTGTCGTCAATCGGAGACCACGTGTGGGTGCCCCTAGTTCTCCCCATAAGGGTTTCCGACCGCCAATGGGGGCCTAAACTCCCATCCGCCTCCTCTGCCGCCACCAACATGTCCCGACATTTCTTGAATAAGGAGTCTATCCCGATGTGGGTACCCCATCCCTCTGGGTCGTTTGTTCTCCTAGCACCCTTCCCGAGCCCAGTCAGACCCCCGGGCGCATGCGTGTTTGCCGTAAGGAGGAAAATACAAGGCCGACACGTCGATTCCGCCTATCTGGGTTGCATCGGGCCATGTTGGTGGTCGTCGTGAGCCTCCTTCTGCCGTCGATTCCAAGCCCTCTATTGACGCTGGAGACCCGATCTTTACCCTCCCTACCCACAACAGTTTTTGTGTCCCACTGCTGGGGACGTAAGGGGGACCGGGACTGCGTTGGTCTCTTCCGCAACAGCCTTACCCTCGATGTGTTGATTCAACAAATTTTTGTTCTCTTCCAGACGCACACCCAACTTTTCTTCCAGTTGTTTCTCAGATACCTTCAACTTTCCTTCGATAGCCACCACCATGCCAAACAACCCAGTGTAATTCTCTTCTAGAGTTGCCAACCGATTGGAATCTTCCTGTAAGCGAGTCACCATGTTGAAACTCGAGGGTTTCGTAAAGGCAGTTGGTTGCTTCAAAATAGAATGACCGTTGCACGTGGACGTCGTTGGTGTCGGGGAGATCGTTGAGGCAGTCTGTCGCAGTCAATGGAGGGGTCTGCGAAGTCTGCGGAGGGATCTGCGGAAGTAAGTCGACGGTGGGGTCTGGAGATTTGGGGAGGGACTCTCTCTGCCGAGCAGATGGACATGTGTACGACGCAGTGGAAGCAGACACAGAAGAGGTTGACGAAGTCTCCGATCATGGCCGAAGACGATCAAAGCAGTCAAAAGAGACGATCAGCGAGATCTACGATCGGGACGGGAGTCACTACGTTCATTGAGTTTGATCGATTGGGGTGGAAGCCTTCTGCCGGCGCTGTTCGATTCGGCGAGGCTACAAGGGCTGGACGAGACCGTCCACTATGGTCTCGTGGAAAGGATGTTGCAGATAAACTGGGTGGAAAGAATCCTCTGATACCAAATTTTAGGAACGTGAAGATATTTGGGAGAGAAAAGAGAAAGCTAGGGTTTGAGAGAGAAAGGATTACCTTAGAATACTTGCTTGTCCATCGCCATGAAACCCCAGGGGTATTTTTACCCCTCGGTCCATGGAGGGGCCGGCCGGCCCCTCCCATAGGGGCTGAACCCGTCCGGTTCAGCCCCCAACCGCCTTCTTGTTTTAATTAGGGAGGGTTGAACCAGATGGTTCAGCCCCGCTTGATGCCGCACCCTTGCACTGTCTTCGGTATTGTTGTCCCGCGAATAGGATTCATAACAGATCGAATGTCGCAGGCGCATGTTGTGGGTACTTTCACCTTCATTCACAGTGCGCAAAATGTTATTGTCAATGGATACTATGCATAGGGAGAAAGTGTGCCCGACACTTATATATAAGATAAATGATAATAAAATTATTAGCAGGAGGTAAGTTATTAATATATTAATAACATGTTATCAATATTTAACCATTTGGTCATATTGTAGATAATTTTTGAAGTAACTTCCCGTTAATGCTTTTACAAACAAAAATATCACCATTTTGTCATCTATTTAGTGGAGCGACTATAGATTTTTTCCTGACACTTTATTCATTGTGGTTTAACTTTTAAATGCTGATTTTTTCAGTTTCGAAGCCACCAAGCAAATTCGAAACATAGAGCAAAAGATCAATGAGCTCATCAACTCTAGAGATGAGCACTGGCATATTCCCATACTGGCGATGACAGCTGATGTATTTCAGGCAAATCACGACGAATATGTACGATGCGGCATGGACGGTTATGTTTCAAAGCCATTTGAAATCGAGCAGCTTTATTCATCTGTAGCTCAGTTCTTCGAATCTGATTCAGCAGCTAAAGTTTCATGAGGGCTGGCATTTGATCTTGCCGCATTTGCCACTAATTTAACCAAAGCAAATACTCCAAGGAGCTGAGTTTTAGATATCGATCGGATCGAACCAGCTACTATTCGGCACAATGTTACTTAACCAGAGTTCTTCTGAAATCATTTCTGGTAGTTTCTTTTACAAGTATACTTTCATTAAACATATGTTCTCCTTTGTTCATGATTTTGTAAGCGATGGGTTCAATTGGGATGTCAAATGGGTTACCAAGATCCTTACAAGCAAGCACATTGAGTCAAAAAGTTTATGGGCTCTGGTTCACACAAATTGGTAGTGGGATTTGATGGGTCGGTAACTGCAGTTTATAAATAATGAATTTATCTTACACAACTGATATAAAAAAGTTTCACACAATTCTTGAGAAGTGTCAAAAATGATGGGTGGGTAACTGCGGTTTATAAATAGGGAATTTATCTTACATAACTGATATAAAAGCTTCACACAATTCTTGAGAAGAGTCAAAATTGATTAAAATTGTTTGTCTTGCCTCAGGCGGTCGCGAAGCCCAACAGTGAAGATGGTGACCTGCATCTCTGGGGATAGCGTGATGTTTGTCAAAAGTAGTTGAAACTGGTCCAGATAATCGCCCATGGAACCCGTCTGGTGTAGTGTCGTGAGGGCACCGAGGGGATTGCTGCGGATAGGAGGGCCGAAATGTTGGTTGCTAAATCTCTTGAAGTCGTTCCACGTCAAGCCCAGTTGATCAGTGAGGAGACGAGTGTCCCAAAACAAAGCCGAGTCAAGAAGGTGGAAGGAGGTTAAAGGAAGCAGTTCAACTGCTGGTGTTTGTTGGTGGCCAAAAAATTGCTTGCACCTAGTGAGCCATCCCAATGAGTCAGTTTTCCCATCGTAGGTCGGGAATTCCAATTGGGTATAGCATGACAGAATAACAACTTAGAGGCGTAAGAGGGTCTGTGGTGGTGGCTCGTGGTGGATGAGAAACGGTAGCGGAACATGACTGTTGGCATAATTCATGTGTGGGGTTGTAACAAAGGGCAGTGATGTTGTTAGTCCATTAAGCTTGGCGGTGCGGGTTATCATGTCATCGTGATGATGCGCGTCGGCGTCCCAAATGCGTGCTTCTACTCCCCGAAAACGTGCATCCAGGACAGATATTACTGTGTAGCTAGTTCATAACATTCAAGAAATCGGGCGAGTCTCCCATATTGTGGATGGAGTTAGCACGAGATAAGGAGCGGGTGATGAGACGGCTAGATTGCTCGAAGGCGGCTATTTTGGAGTTACCGCGAGATCCGCGTCATTTGCCAATGATGATGACACAAATATGATTACTCGGATACCAAGTTGTTACGAGCCTACTCGGAGGTTGTCGGAGGAGGATATGACAGTGTCGGAGATACTACAGAGCCTCGACCGCGACTGCTTAAGCGGGGCGTGCTCGAGAGAGAGAGAGAGCTTCCAGATTCCAAGATCTCATTAAAAGACGAGAAATAGACTATTTATTGCTTGCTCATACAAGTTCCCTAGTGTCCTTTAAATAGGACTTTCAACAAAATTTTAATGGAAATAAATGAGACTTGGACATGCAACTAAACATGACACCGCATAAAGACACGAAATAAATAACAACGTCATCTAAGGGCGCAACTTTAAGGCATATCAAAAATTAATAATAATAATAAATATCATAATAAGGCCCATAACAGAACCTAGGAAAGAAAGATACAAGAAGAGAATAGAATTGAAGGTTAAGGAGTGGATAAGCTCTTTCAACGGAGTGTTGTTCCTCAGTGGAAGAGGGATAATGTTTTTTAGGAGAGGAAATGGAGAGGGCTGAGAAGAGAATGGGCTGGAATCATAATTGCATCATGAAAATACTTTAACTTGCAAGACCTTAGAGCAAAATATAAATGCTTCTTCACGTTTCTCCTCACACTCCTTATGTGTGACTTCCCTCTATCTATAGTACGAAAGGTTTACATGAAATTTCATATAAATAATCCATGGTTGCATTTAAAACCATGAAAAATCATTCTTAGGTTAATGGAAGAACATGAAAGTGCTTGGAAGGGGAAGTATAACCTTCACCTGTAATGTGGAAGTGTAACTTCCTACTAAATCCCTCATATATAAGGACCCCTTATTTGATGATGAAGATGTCTGAAACCATATCTTAGGTTCCTAGTAAACTTTTTTTTAATTTGTCATGTAATTGTTGAATATTTTTGCGTATGTCCGTGCGTGTCAAGACTGACTCGGTTGTGACCCGTGGATTGTGTGTCTTCCTAGGGCAAGGTTCTACGTTAGAGGTACTATAAATAGTCAATCCAAATATGATGGTATATTGTAGAATACTTTGAGTAGAGCCTAACCCTAACAGTAATCACTTCTACTTGGTTGAACCAAGAAGGATTCAACCATGTCTAGGGCTGTTTGAGGAGGTGAACATGTGGGCTGCTCTGCTCTGCGGGGTTCGGCGATTCGATACAGAATGTTGGCGCAAGCGAGGGAGACGATGCAGACGGGATCGTCGAGGACGAAGGTGTTACTGTTGACGGGGGCTGTTGTTGGATTGATGCAAGCAAAACCTTAGGTGATACAGGCTCGTCGATGCAGAGACCGGCCACAGTTAAGGCGCAACGACACGAGAGCTTCCACGATGCACAAATGGCGTGTGGTTTGGGTTTGATAGCGTGCAGAGAGGTGCTGCTGTGGATAGGGACAAAGACGCTAGGGTCGTTCGACTCCTTGGACCATGGTCGCGAGAAGGAGGCATGAATCTCTTAGACGACGAGGTCTTTGGGTGTTACGAAACCCGAGCGCGTGAATGTGAGCGGTTATGCTTTCTCTGTTTATCGAGGAATCCCGTGGACGTGCGTAAATTGTTGTGACAGAGAATGTTGAAGATGATGGAGGAAAGAGTCGCTTTGATACCTAGTTGTTATGGGTTTTTTCTGTAACAACGGTAGCATCGCTATACAAAGGCCAAAGTGTCGGGATGACGGCGGCGAAGGATACAGTGGAGCCGGAACCACGACTGCCTAGGCGTGGCGTGCTCAGGAGAGAGAGCTATCACAATCCCTTTAAAGGGTAAAGAAGTAGACTAACTTCTTACTTCCCATTACAAGACCTAAGAAATCATTTAAATTGACTTACAATGAACATAAACATACATAAACGACACATTTGTCCATACATAAAAGGACAAACTATAACATATGCGACATGAACTATAGCAGATGCGACACAAACTATAACATATGTGACGTGAATAAAAATATAAACTAGCAACGGATAACGGACGGGATCAGGGCCATAACAGGTGGCTCTACCCACATGCCCAAATGTCATCAAACTTATTAATTTTATTTATTAGTCCATCAAATACGGTCTTGATTGTTTTTGATTGAGCTCTTGATCATGCACCCTTTTCAGAGGAAAATTTATTCTTGTAGTCTCCTTAGGTTTGGACGAAATTGGATTTGGGACCTGGTCGGTCCTGATATCATCAGGAAGGAATTGAGATTACCATAAAATTAATTTCACTTAATTTAGAATGCTTTTAAATTCTAGGGGATCTTTTGTTATCATATTTTGCAGTAGAATGCCCCATGTTTCTGTCTACTGGGAAGTGAGTTTCTTAGAGAGATTTTATATTGTAAATGAAATCTTTGATTGGGGTAATCCTATTGAGATAATGCCCTCCTGAATATAGGGTACAAGCCAGCTTGATTCTCAAAACCAAGATGAGTTCCATATAGGCTCCGTTTGACACGGTGGTGGCGGTCGTAAACACATGGGTTAAACCGTCATTCGTTAAGGATCACCTAACAAATATCATCCGTTTGAACATAAAAGTGGATGAAGTTCTTTAGGTGGGCATTAACGAATGATAATTTAACCCTCATGTTCATGACTGCCACCACCGTGCCAAACAGAGCCATAGGTTCAGTTTCAACTTTTCAGACTAGGATCCACTTTTCAGACTAGGATCCCGATCCATGTTCCTGATGTCTAGAACTTTACCCGAACCAAAAATTAATGTTTAGGCTCCGTTTGGGGGGACTTATTTTCACCGGTCAAGCGGTCGCGACCGCATGAACCGGGACTTAAGCTCCGTTTGGGAGGATTTATTTTCACCGGTCAAGCGGTTACAACCGCATGGACCAGACCTTAATTACGGTCCGATTCATGCGGTCGTAACCGCTTGACCGGTGAAAATAATTCCCCCCAAACGGAGCCTTAATTAAGTCTCGGTTCATGCGGTCGCGACCGCTTGACCGGTGAAAATAATTCCCCCCAAACGGAGCCTTAGTCTTTGGTTGTATAATTATGGCTCAAAAGTATCTATGAAAACTTCAAAAATCATAATTTTCCTTTATGGTTTTTAGCACAAATATTATTTTCTTACATACTGTTTGTTTTTTAACAATAAGTTTATAGAGCATTATTACAACTTTAAATCTATTGCATTATCAGTCAAAATCAAAGTAAAATTACAATTTACTAATTTAGTATTTACACACTAACAATTACGCATTCGGTTCTCTGGCTGGGAATGTGTTTTTGGAATCATACTCCAAACACTTGTACTGAAACAAGTAGAAATTGTTAGATATGTTGTATATTATGAGTAGTAGTGTTAGCTTATAGTTACCTCGGGTGTTAGGATCACCCTCCGTTATTCATGTATATGTATTCCTTTATTCAATTGTAAATATACAAAAATCCTTCTCCTATCAAGGTATCAGAGCAAAGGAAAACCTAGTCATCCAAAGGACGCCTCTTCCCGTCGCTGGATCCGAACGACGCCTCTTCCCGTCGCTGGATCCAATCTAGTCGCAGTCTTCCGATCCCGTCGTCGCTGGATCCCTTCCTGTCGCAGCCTAGCTGCAATTTTCCAATCAGGATTTCCGCTTCCAGTTGCAGTTGCTGGAGCCGCAAGGTCCTCCCGCAAGGTCCGCCTCCGGTTGTCGTGGCAAGAGCCGATCCCGTCTTCTCTTGTGGATCTTGTCTTCTCTTGCCGATCTCTCCTCCAGTTGCAGCCGCATGATCCGCCTTCAGGTGCCGTTGCAGGAGTCGATCCCATCCGCTCTTGCCGATCCAGTCCTCTCGTGCAGGAGCCGATCCCGTCTGTTGCAGTTGTAGGAGCCAATCCCATCCTCAGATTCCCGTGCTCCCTTCTCCAGAGATACTTTGTTGTGCTCCTAGTGCTCCTGTTTGCTTGTCTCACTCCCACTTGTTTTGTCGAGCCCGTCTGCTGCCTCCTGCAGCCCGCATATCACTAACAATCTTCTTCGCTGCTCCTACAGCCCGCCGGATCCCTCCGTTCTCCGTTTTGGTTCGATGGCATCACCTCACTCCTCTTCTGCCTTCCTCCAAAAAGCCTTGGTGATTGTTGCGGGGACTCTTCCTCCTGCACCCTCTACTGCTCAGTCCGGTGCTCCTCGTCGCCAGCCGGTCCACTATCACTCTTGTCAGTGTCTTGGACACATCCAATCTGAGTGTCACAAGTTTCAGAGGGCTCAACAGTCTGGTCAGTAGCGTGTTCCTGGTGTTTCTTCCGCTCACTTTTCGGCTCCAGTGCAGTCTCTCTCGGTATCGGAGCTTGCGCAGCTGATTGTCCAGCAGTTTTCACTGGCCCGCTCTTCTGCCTCTGTCTCTCAGTCGGTTGCCTCCGCCCCTGCAGGTATCTCCACCTCCGACTGGTTGCTTGACTTTGGAGCCCCTTTTCTCATTACCTATGATGCTACACACCTTTTGTCCTGTCAGCCCATCATTCCCGCCCTTAGTATCATGGTAGCTGATGACACCATTCACCCTATCACCAGTCGTGACCTCCTTCACACCACCCATTTTTATATTCCCGATGTTGCCTACATGAACCTTATATCTGCCAGCCAGCTCACATCTCATGGTTGTTTGGTTACATTTGATGAGTTCACATGCCGTGTGCAGAATCGTCTGGATGGGGCACTCCTTGGGGCTGGTCGTCGTCGTTGCGGGGTGTACGCCCTTAATCGTCTCCACCTTCCATCCACTTCATGGTCACCTGCAGCTTCCTCCCTTTGCCTTCCTTCAGTGGGTTTCTCTCAGTGGCAACACCGTCTTGGTCATCCCAGTGGTTCACGTCTAGCTTCTCTCATTAGTCATGGTTTCCTTGGTTGTGTTTCTATTAATCGGTCTCACTCATGTTCATGTTGTAAGCTCGGTAAACAGCTACAACTCCCCTATCCGTTTAGTGAGTCCAGGTCTCTGCGCCCATTTGATTTAGTTCATATTGATGTCTGGGGACTCGCACCTTTTGTATCCAAGGGTGGACATCGGTACTATGTTCTTTTCATTGATGATTATTCTCGTTATTATTGAGTCTATTTTATGCATTTTCGATCTGAATTTTTCAGATCTATATTACTTTTTCTGCTTTGGTGCACACAGTTTTCTGCTTCCATACGCATTTTTCGTTCTGACTCAGGGGGAGTATCTCTCTCATGCTTTTCGAGATCTGCTAGCTACTAACGACACTTTCCCTCAGCTTGTCTGTCCCGGTGCATACGCTCAGAATGACACCGCTGAAAGGAAACATCGTCATATTATTGAGACAACTCGCACCCTTCTTATGTCCTCCCACGTTCCTCCTCACTTCTGGGTTGAGGTTGTTTCTACTGTTGTCTATCTTATTAATCTGCAACCCTCCACTTTTCTTCAGGATCAGTGTCATGGTGAGTGTCTGTTCTCTCGACCCCCACGTTACACTCATCTTCGTATTTTTGGTTGTCGATATTATTTTCCTACTCTCTCTTTAACTCCTCTGCTTCTCTCTAAGGCCTACTCTTCTTTCTCCCTCTAGTTCTTCTTCTCTTCATCCTCTTTCTAGGATTAGCCCCTTGTATCACCCTCCTCCACTACCTCCGACAAACCTCCAAAGAAACTAATCACATAGCAGACTAACAGAGTAACAAAGCACATCATTGTATACATAAACCATCTGTGATCTCATCAATAATTTTCTGACTCATTTTATTAACCCACAGGAGTTAATTGAGACTATCACAACCTCTACTTGCTGCAAATTCCAGGGTGCGAGTCTGTTAACGAAGCCGCCGCTATGTCCCAGCCTCTGCTGTAAGATTGATGTAGAGTACCAAATGATCGTTTTCTGATTTATTTGCGTGAAATCGGCGTCTTCGAAAAATTCTCGAGTCTGTAGAGAGGAGCATGCATGTTTGTTTAGTTTCAACCTTACGAAAAGTGAGTTTGCAATTGGCTTGAGCCCATTTGATCATGGCTCTCTTTTGTATTCTTTGTTAACCTAGTGTCGCAATATGTACATGAGTATTTTTTTAAGGCTTCATGGTGTCGTGATTTCGAGTAATTTGGGTTCCTTTTCTATATGCGAGCGTCACCGTGTATGTATATTCGTTGTGAATCAAGTTTCTGTCTGTGTTTGGATCTTTGATTTTTTTTTTTTTTTTAAATCACAGCAGTTATTCTAAGAATGAGGCTGCTTGTATCAGAAGGTCTTCAAGTTGATCTTGTGCTGAGCGAAATCTTGTTATAGGTTGTCTGTGCCAAGTCTTAACTTTGAGCGCGGTTTAAGCGAAAAACTACTTGATTTTGATCCTTCTTTTCTAGTTCATGCTAACAAATTCTTGGTGCAGCATAGCCTGAGTGTATATAAATTCAAATATAATTGCACAGAAATATAATATGAGTGCAAAAAATTGTATTCATTCTTGATGCACATGCCTATGCATTTCAATTTGTTCTCATGGATAGTTAATTATACATGTCTATACAGAGCAAGGTTGCAGACTTGCAGCTGACAATGTTGACACATTGATTTGAATTTTTCACGTCGATTTTAATATGTTGGGAGATATATATGAAGTTTTAATATTTAAATATATATATGTAAATATATAATTATTTCTTAAACTAATGCACTTTCATATATTAATTATTTAACATTTTTTAAAATTCTAAATCTATCAATTAATATAAATAGTTTATTTTACATAAATACTAATGGTGTAACACTGAAAAGAAAGCTAGAGGAAGCAAGAAATTTGGAAGTTATCAACAATAATTGCAGATAAGGAATTCCCAATCCGACACTACATGTGTATGAAAGAAAGTCAGTTGGAAGTAGGAAGAAAATTGAGAGTTAGATCACAATGAATCAATTTTGTTTTGCTGTGTATTAAATTAGGTACATTAAATAAAATAAATTAATAAAGTATATTGTTATACGGTCGAGATATATATTGGCCAATATATCAGTTGATCTAAATAAACTAAAAAAAATCAATTGTATATTGTCGTGAAACATTGGCTGACATATCGATCCGCAGTTAATATATGAACCAAAAATATTTTGTAAAAAAATATGAGAAGCACGTCGTTTTATTCTTGAAACTACAACTGCAGACACCCTCTGAATCAGATTCATAGGCTTAGTTTGGTGCGGCTTATTTGCTCCGGCGAGTTTGATCAAAAATGTCATTATTTTAGAATGTATGTTTGGCAAGACAATAGTTATGCTCGCTACCAAGAAAATAATCTATTTTTGAGCATAAAATGTACGAATTTTTTAGGTGAAGTCCAACATTCACAAGCGACAATAGATGTAAAAAAAATCTCGTGCGCCTAGCATTCCTACAGGATGGAGCGCGGACGAAAAATCAGCCGTCCGATGGGCCATTAAAAAGAGTGCATTGCTTGCTTTTTCTTTTAATTTATTATTTCGGCTAACGGCTAACGTTGGATTTAAACCTGAACGACTTGGATCTCACCCGCTCCTTTAGAAATACTACCCGTATTTTTCCAATGGTGATTGTTAACCGCAAACCATCTATTTGTTAGTCGCACCCCAAAATCTCATTATTTTCCGCGCCTTTTCAAAATACGTCTTGTACATGCAATTTCAGAAAAAATGCTCAACACGAAAGTTGTAGATATCGTCGAGATCTAAAACTTTCGTGTTGAGCACTTTTCCTGAAATTGCACGTACAAGGCGTACTTTGGAAATATGCTCAGATTTTACGCATTTCAGAAATACGTCTTCTACATGCAATTTCAGGAAAAGTGTTCAACACGAAAGTTGTAGATCTCGTTGAGATCTACAACTTTCGTGTTGAACACTTTTCCTGAAATTGCATGTAGAAGACGTATTTCGAAAAGGCGCGAAAAATTAGTAGATTTTGGGGTGCGACTAGCCAATAACGGATTGCGGTTAACAATCACCTTTCCAATTGATGAGCCTTAATTTATTGTTTAATGTTTTTCGCCAAAATAATATACTAAATAATTGTTTATGCTAACTAGAGTTTTAAAAGCATGTCCTTCGTTTGTTTCAGCATTCTGGCTGGAGACACCAGGCGAAGGGGATGCCATAATATGCTCCATAAACGCGTCCAGGAGGAGGGGAGACCCAGTCTCTGTAGCCATCGTGGTGTGGCCGCCACGTCAGTCCTCATTTCCTATTCGCTGCAGCGGTGGGGCACAGCTGACATGGCGTGGGGTCAGGCCAAAATAAGCGGAGAACAAAGCCGGCTCCGGCAACAGATCTGGCTACACACATGCGGTCGGATTAGTCCTATTTATAGGGCGGGATGGTTGGTTTCTTCATGCCGCGGATCTCTCCTCTCTCGCTTATCCATCTGATCTCGCATCTCTCTTCAGCCGAGTCTCCGGCGGCGACGACAACGAGAAGATGGTACGCGTTTCTTTCTCGCTATTCTTCTTCATCAGATATTTGTTGTATGAGAATCATTGTATTCTTAGTTAGAAGCCTGTCGTCGTGCTTAGATCTGGTTGTCGGACGCTTCTTTTACGAATTGAGTGCCGAATTGAGGGTAGTCTCTGATTGATTTTTTCCCCTTTGGCTAATTTACTCGTTTATTGAATTAGGATGCAGGATCTTGCGATTAATAGGATATTTTGCTAGATCTAGGGATTCGTGATGTACAGTTTTGTTTCATCTGATCGAAATGATAATTGGAAAGAAAATCTAGTTGGTGATTCTTCTTTCATGAATTGTTGGGATAAACAACTTTGATTATTGTGTTTGTGTGCGCGTGTGTGTGTGTTGGTGTACTTGAGAATTGAGATCTTGTTTTTATTTTGTTCAGTTTTATGTAAAATTAAAATTAGATGTTTCTGTTTAGGTATGATATGCGGATCTGAGTTAAATGTATATATTCCGAACTATTTTTGTATCATCAGTCATGGTTGAAGGTTCACAGAATTAAATCTTGTAACATGTTGAAGTCTTAGATTCAGCATCTTAAATTCTATCTACAGATCTTCGTTATTGGAGAGAAGACATAACTTACTAGCATGCAAGCATATCATTTTGTATATACAAAATAAACTGTGTATCTTCTTATTAATATTATTATTAGTGAAATTTCTCTGTGTGGGATCAGCTTAAAAATTTGTATTTATTATTATTTTTAGATCTGGGTAGGTTTCTGGAAATTTCTGGTTGAATCCACAATGCAGAGACCAAAGGAGCGCCAAACTATTTTCATATTCACCTCATTAAATCCATAGGCTTAGGGTCCTTTGGGCACTGCTGTGGCGGTCATGAACGCGGTGGTTATGAATCACGGTTTGTGAACGCCCGGCCTCACCTAAGAAACTTTATTCACTTTTATGTTCAAAACTAGTTTTACTTTCTTGGTGGTGGCCGTCACCGTTGTCATGCAAAACATACATTCTATGACGGTGGCGTTTTTGTCCAAACTCTCCCGAGCACAAATGCTGCACCAAATGGAACCTTAATCCCTTAAATTTGCTATGTCAAGTAATTGCGTTCAGATAGGCTTTTTGATAAATTAGTTTCTTATTTCTTGCATTAAAATAAAAAATTCCTAGTAAACCTAATCTGTTATGTAATAAAAAATTGTCATAATAGGTGACGCAGAGTAAGGCTTTAAATGAGAACTAGGGCTAGATATAAATACAGTGACCAGTGAATTCAATTTTGCAAAACAATATTTATAAATGATTTGACTTGATTTCTTCACTATTAAATTAAAGCAGTTAAAGTAAGGAAACAAATGGGGAGTAAAGGCGCAAAAATGCACAAAAACAAGTACTATTTGAATAGGAAATCACAAAGGAGAAAATGAGTGAAACAAAACTTATAAACAACTATCTCTGCAAGTAGAGAACAATCACAAGACCTAATGGTAAAGAAATAAACACACATTGAGTATCACGACTATAGTGAGGGAAGGGTGGGATGTTTCTTTGAGGCTGAATTTTGGTTCCCTCTGAAATGGAAATGGGTTGTCCGGACAGCTGGGATTGTTGATGGCTGTATGGGGCTTGACAACTGCTGTGAGGGGGGTGGAAGCTGGATATCTACTACCTGGGAGCTCCTTCAGCAAGAAGTGGATGGTAGGGGGGATGGGAGGCTGCTGGGTGGTGGTCGAGGGGTTAAAACTGCTGCCAAAATTACTTGCAACAGATCTGGCCGGCTGGGAGGTGGTTCGGGAGAGCGGTTGGAAGGAGTGGGAGGGGCGGCTTGGGAGAGTGGATATTGTCTGGTAGGTTTGGGAAATTTGAAATGTGGTCCCACAAGAGGTAGATGGATTGGAAGTAGTGGGAGGGGTGGTTTTGGGTTAGCAGTTAGGAAATTTAGGGGGGGGGGGGGGGGGGGGGGAATTGACCCTGTTTGGAGTAAGAGAGAGGGGAGAGATGTGATTCCACGTGAGACTAAAAATTAGCAGTGGCCTAAGTGCCTAACTGTGTTGAGGTATGGACTTCGACATTGAACGCCTATATATGCCTTACCTTTACAACATGCAATGCAGCTCAACGCCTCAACCTATCTCTGATACCTAACCGACGCAGGGTAAGGCTCTAAATGTGCGGCCCCGATCATCGAGCCACTCGAAATGCTTTTGAGGTCGTTGGGATTAGACTCGAACGGGTCGGGGCGGGCTGCTCCCCATCAATAGGCTTTTGTAATAAAAAATTCCCAATCCATTCAATTTGATTACTCTCTAGAAATATAAAACATAAACCATACTGTGATAATCTCCATTCCTAATCCATTTGATTAGATTACTTCCTAGGAATAGAAAACATAAACCTTACTGTGATAATCTCCACATTGGTTTTGATATTAGGTATATGTACTATAAAAGCAAGCTGCCTGCTTGAGGATCAATTTATGACAAAATATTGACCGCCATAAACTAGAATATTAAAGATTAGACAATTTTGTTGATTTAGAGGGAGAATTTGGAGGGATATATATAGAGCAGGGCTCGTCCAATCCGTTATGTTGCAGGGAAGCCCTACCAATCCGTCAGGGAAGCACTACCAATCCGTTTGTTCCAGGGAGGCACCATTGGATGCCTCTAAATTCTATGATACAAAACCATCTTTTTTCAGCCATTCGATCTCCATTGATCAGCTGCTTCTTGATCTTCCTTCACATATCCAATTAGAGCACCCGGCATGCTTGTTGAAAGAAAGGATATTATGGTGTATCTATGATCCTTAGGATGATGTTTCTGGTGGGTGAGAGAAAATGTTTTTTTCTTTGAGATTTGAATTCGTGAATTTCAGATAGCTGGATTTTTTTTGTTGCATTTTAAGCATACATGATAAAATGTTTTTTCTCCGAGCTTTGGCGCATCAGTTGAGGTGTTGCAGTCTCTTGCAGAAATATAGGATAAAGCTTGCCTACATTTCACAAGGGTAAAGGCTGCTTTTTTTTTAAGTAAATATGATTTTTTATGTTCTCAAAGTAGATCTCAAGTATTAGGTTATTATTGTCTATAAGTGAGAAGGAGAACAAAAAATGGGTTTAGTTTGGATTCAAGACGGCTAAACCATTTTTATATCAGTTTAGGCTCCGTTTGGGGGGGGGGGGGGGACTTATTTTAAGGTCTGGTTCATGCGGTCGTAACCGTTTGACCGGTGAAAATAAGTCCCCCCAAACGGAGCCTTAGAAGTCTTGTGATCATTGTTCACTGTCAATTGCTTGTCAAACTAGTTACATGCCCTGGTGAAGGAAGCTTGGTTTGTTTGCTTGTCACAAGCTTTTCTTCAACTGGCTTTGTACACTGTCAATTGCTTGTAAACTGAGGCAACAATTTTAATTTAAGCCCATCATTGAGCGATATTTCTGATTAGTGAACTTTCCAACTATCAATTAATCTTCCTTTGGCGTGTCGTTTTTGCTCCAGTGAGTTTGGACAAAAACACCACTGTCATAAAATGTATATTTGGCGTGACAATGATTATAATTGTCACCAAGAAAATAAAACTAGTTTTAAACATGATGAAGTTCCTTAGGAGCCGTTCACAAATGACGGACCATAACCACCACTAGTCCGTTGTGATGTATGTGATCCTGAAATAAAGTCAGGAATAATTTATATGTTATACTACACATGTTTATGATTTCTAGTCCCTTAATTGGGGTATTGATCCTTCGTGATATAAAGTCAGGAATAAATTGTTCACAAATGACGGATCATAACCACCGACTAGTCCGTTGTGATGTATGTGATCCTGAAATAAAGTCGGGAATAATTTATATGTTATACTACACATGTTTATGATTTCTAGTCCTTTAATCGGGGTATTGATCCTTCGTGATATAAAGTCAGGAATAAATTATATACGTTATACTACACAAATTGCCTTCTGTGCAATTTGTGGACCCCTTGCATTTAGTTCTGGCATAACGCATTAGCCCTAGACTTCCGAGATTGAGATATTACACTGCTCCTCCATCTTATTTATATCCCAGATCTATACATGGCGGCAATTATCATAACCTTCAGTAGTTGTGCCTTCTTGATGCTGTTACCTTAAGCTTTGTATATATGGAGCAAAATTTAATCTATGAGGAATTATTGGTTTAGGTTTGATCAAGAAACATGCATCCAACCAGATTCGATTCAAACCTTGTTTCCATGTGAATTTAGTGTGGTTCAGTATTTCTTATCCAACTTGATATATCCCAAGTTCTAGAAAATTGAAACTGAAATGTTTCATTAGTTCCTAGATCTGTTGGCTTGGAACCTATAACTTCTGAAGTAATGGGTGACATAAATTTGATATTTGTAGTTTGCATTTATGAATCTCCTTTCTATTAAACTAAGGATGTGTTCTGAGTCTTCTGACTGGCAGCGCAGAATGTTGTTTTGAACTGCCACCGGAGTCGTGTTTTAAAATGGCATGCTAAATAATGTTTGGGGCCTGGAATTGAGTTCTAGTACTCCAAATAGTAGGTGCACCCAATCTGGTTGGATACAGCTGAGGCACCACTCCACAGCGTCAAACAGAGCCATATTGTACTTAAAAATTTTATTTAACGAGAAGTTTGGCACATGCACACAACTCTGTACCCCGGCAATGACAGTACCTAGCCGCCCGTCCTCCCCTTAAATATAACCCCTCCTTACATTATCCCTTTTTT
Source organism: Platanthera zijinensis (assembly GCA_039513925.1). Lineage (NCBI taxonomy): Eukaryota > Viridiplantae > Streptophyta > Magnoliopsida > Asparagales > Orchidaceae > Platanthera > Platanthera zijinensis. The sequence continues at coordinate 25,091,708 of CM077087.1, read as the reverse complement.
GTTTTGGGCAAAATCTATTTTTTCATGGGGTTTGATGAGTAGAGGGGTCCTATCACGGAGAATGGTGAACAACAAGGTGTATTGTCATTGTTGGGGGCACAGGAGAACCCTATGCCCAATTGCCTACATATTAATGTACTAATATACATGTAAAACCACCACCACCACAACAACACTCAAGTCTTTATCACACCATAGTGGGGGCTCTTTTTTCATAATCTCACTAATGTCTAATTACACCATGTCTTTTGTTATTGGATTGGAGAAATAAGATAAATATTTTGTTGTTGGTTTAGAGTTGAATTTAGGAATGTTTCAAATTTTTCGTTTGAAACAGCATTGTAAACGTTGTTTTTCCAAATAGTTTCACAGATTCTGTCACCACTCTGCAAAACAACTGATTATTTCACTACTGCTTCTCCAGTCGCCCCCACCGCGCCAAACAAAGTCTTACTATTTTTTAGCTTCTTTTTTGTACGACTGTATTTCTAATCAATCCACTTTTCATCAGGAAGATTTTTTATGTTGGGACGCACAACCTTTTGACTATTCTTGTATGTTTTTTCTACTTTTATTAAATATTAAGACAACTTCTCATGTGATACTAGGTTTAATATAAAGATCATTAACTAGTTGTTTAATAACAGCCGTCTTGAAAACGCTTAATTTATTTTTTTCTTTTTCATGTTCCACAACAGAATTTTTGACAAAACTTTTATTTTTCTCAAAAAATTATTATATTTAATTTGCATATCCAACATCGCTAGTATGTGTTGTCAAACTTTCTCCTGCTATGACTTTTCAATTCTTACAAGTTTTTTTATTCATTTTGCGCGTCATAAAATAGTTATTTTCTGATGTATTTGATCTGCTTAAAAACGTGAATAAATATTTTTCTTTATTCATGAAAAATGTATGTCATAATTAGTTCATGTGTTGAAAAAGTGTAAAATAGTTTTTTTTTCTTAATTTCTTTTTTCATACAAAATCCTCCACGAACATCTGCATAAACCGTATTTTTATTTTCATATGTTCATTTAAATTTACTCGTAAAAATTCTCTCACTTTGTATGATCTCCTATCAATTCATTTAAGTTTTCTAAAATTTCACTTTAATATTTTCACTTAATTGTACTTGTGTGCATGCTTCCAAATCACATTAATAGTTTCATCTTTTTTGACTAATTTAAGAGTTAATATTTTATAACAATTTCTACTTACCACCTCCTACAATGTTCTGCAATTAGTATCCACAATATTGTCAACTCTATTTATTATTGTTGGACGGTCCAGCATAAACCCAAAGTTGACATGTTAAGATTAGTCTCACACCCAGACGGTCCGCTCGTACTTATATTAACCCCGCCCCTCCAACCCTTGACCCGGGTTTTGGAGTGAGAAAAAGGGGGTGGAGGTTCAACATGGTACCAGAGGGAGGTTCACGCTGAGGGGGCGTGTTGGATGGTCCAGCATGAACCCAAAGTTGGCATGTTGAGATTAGTCCCACACCGCCTACCCAGACGGTCCGCTAATACTTATATTAGCCCCGCCCCTCCAACCCTTGACCCGGGTTTTGGAGTGAGAAAAAGGATGCGGAGGTTCAACAATTATTATTATTATTTTGTACCATAATTTGAAATATAAATTGTCTACAAGTTTAGTCTCTTGAATGTTTAAAATATTTATGTTTCTCCTAACCATCGTATCAATTACATTTATCGTTTTTTTTGTTAACATACCTATATTTCACCTTTCATATCTAAGTCGATCACAAATTCTACGATCTACTTTCCTAAGACGCTTAATATGTGAGGGCTCTTTTATATTTAACATTGCACTTAAGTTTTCTTGGAAGTGTAGCGGTCCTTGCCAAGACGTCATATTTGGACCAAAGCTCAAACGTAACCTTAAAGACGAAATGTTGAAAAACAGACTTTGTAGTAATGGCAGAAATATTGAAAAAACCTATCAAACCTAGGTAGCAATATTGGGATTTCTCATCCAAAATGGATACAGCTCAGGGATTTGGACGAACGAACACATGAAATTTTAATATTACCAAGCAAATTTTTGAACTCAGACTCGAAGATACCTTATAAATGGCATTTAGTTTTACAAAGACAGAATCCTTGAGAAAAAGAGACATCAAGGTTAACTACATTTCAAAACGTACTGGAGAATTTGGAAATTCATATGATGTATTCAAAATTAAAGCGTAGAATTTTCTTGCTATGAGTGTGAGGTTTTGCCTCTGGTTCAAGGTTAGCTAATGCCAACTCCCATTGGTCATTCGGGTTGCCTGCTAAGTCAGTGATGTTGTCGGAACCTTTTTCCCCCTTGCATCGTTTGAAAGGTTGCCATAGAGTCATTTTTTTGGTTAGCCGCCACTGTTGCCTAATGAAGATTCCCAGGTGAGCACCGCCGTAATATTTGTGACTCATGTGTGGCCTCACTTATATGTTGACCGAGTTGGAGTAGGTGGCTGCACGTAAAACTCAAGTGCTATGATCATAGTCTGCTGAGCTGGAAGTGGTATGTCTCGGAATTGAGGGAAAGAACATGATAAATATCGCCAAACTATTTGTGATCTGTTTTATGAATTCTCTTGTTTCCGTGTGAGTTTTGCTTAAAGACGAGACACTAAGGCTCTGTTTGGGAGGACTTATTTTCACCGGTCAAGCGGTTACGATCGCATGAATCAAACCTAAATTATAGATTCATCTTAAAGGACTTTCAGTAGGCTTATGTTTACACTATTTTTCATACTTAATCCTTTGACAATAACTCTAATTAGTATCTAATTTCTTCTTTTTTTTCCATAGCATTTGTTGCATTTACGATTCTATTATACCTCTAATTTAATTATTCATTTTTTTTTTTTAGGGTTGGCTATAAATCATTCTATCATTCTCATTTTTGTCAATATTTTTAAATTTTATCTTGAAATCTCGATGATTATTCTTTCACATAGTGTACTTTCTGTACATTTCACGTTACTTCAATCCATCACATTTTCCTATTCCCCTACCTTAATGAAATTTTACCTTTCTTCGTTACATTTCATAATTTCAAAAGAGAGGGGGCGCAACCTATAATTATGCAACTAAGTAATATTAGTAAAAAAGTGAATTTTTTATTATTATTTAGTGACTAGTTAAAATGACATGCGTACATCTAAAAGTGTACAACATTATGGGCGTGCGTTTGAGGCACCGCAGGCCAATGACTCCTTTTTGATGAGCGAGCAATTGAGTCCTGTCAGAGAGACTCACCCAGCTTTAACACCACTGGAGCCTAACAGACTGTTTGGGGGCATCCTCCATCTTCCACTGCTCCTCTGGTCACAAATGGAGACTCCCTAGACCCCATAATGGGAACAACAATAAATTATCTTTCAGGCACGCAATGTAAAATGAAACAACGCCTTTTTATAGGCTTCCTGCAGAGTTAAATTATCTTTTATTTTTGTCATTTTATAGTTCGGATGCTTTGCTTTTTTTAAATTCCCACTTTAACTTTCTAACTCAACTTGTAAGCTGATGATCATAAAATACACCTGATTGTGTACAGACAACTTCAAGGCGATTGGCTGACAAGAAAATTGCAAAATTTCAGAAGAACATAACGAAGAGGGGAGCAGTTCCTGAAACCACTGCAAAGAAAGGGAATGACTATCCGGTTGGCCCTATAGTGATTGGTTTCTTCATCTTTGTGGTTATTGGGTCTTCTCTGTTCCAGATTATTAGGACTGCTACCAGCGGTGGAATGGCCTGAAGGGTAAATGAGGTTTTAAAAAGCAACATATTACGTGGATCAGTGAGAGAGAGAGAGGAGTGGATGTTTATTCTGCTAAGTTAACATTATAAACTTGTTTTGATGAAGACAACATACTCCTTTTTTTTTTGAAGGAAACTCTCTCCCTAACCTTCATTTTAGTAGAGCATATCTGAATACTATTAGTGTTCTTTATCTTAATTTCATTCAACTTCAATAAATTTAACAAATTGTAATGGTTACACTCTCACAGGCGCAATAGTATCCATTGAAGATGCTGGCATACTGAGAAGCTCCCAAAATGTTAGGCTTTAAATCTTCTTTTTTAAAAATTAATTGGAAAATTTCTTTTTAAAAATTAATTGGATTTTTTTATGAGCGAAAATATCTAAATGTCCTTCAAATTACTAGTGTTTAAATTAAATTTAAAATCATTAAATTTTTAATGAAATTTTAGTCTGCATTTGAAGGTGACAAAAGAAATCAAGATTGGCAAATGTCAAAGCTGGATACAAAAGCGAACTCACTGCCTGACCCAACTCCAATTTCCTGAACATAGCAAATTACAAACAGAGTCCTTGCTGCATGCGTGACTGCTTTATGAAAAAAAATAAAGCAAATCTCTTGGGTACAATCAAAAAGAACTACAGCCATCTCTTGGGTACAAGGCGCTTCCTACAGATTTACAAAACGTCAATTTGTGAGAGAGCTGACAACAGAGTTTAAAATGAAAAAAAGACTTTGTGGTAATCACATTGTGAGAACGATCGCTAACGAAAGAGTTAAAATGAACAATGAAAATATATATTTATAGCCATCTCTTGGGTACAAGGCGCTTCCTACAGATTTACAAAACGTCAATTTGTGAGAGAGCTGACAACAGAGTTTAAAATGAAAAAAAGACTTTGTGGTAATCACATTGTGAGAACGATCGCTAACGAAAGAGTTAAAATGAACAATGAAAATATATATTAATAAATGAAGAATTTATTACCCAGAATGTGAGAACAAAGCTCTTAAAATTCAGCCAAAAGTGAGAAGAGCAGTTATTGCTGCCAACAGTCGAAATATGCCATTACTTCTGCCGCAAGTAAATACCACCAACACAGATGCAGCCGTAAAGATAACGAGTACATGTCATTGCACTGCTTAACAAACAAGATAATCGAAAGAGACCTGAACAATATATTTGTTAAAAAATTTCAATACATAAGCAATACCACGGATGCGAAAAAAAAGAGCTAAATACGAGCATAACTTGGGCTCTGTTTGGAGGGACTTATTTTCACTGGTCAAGGGATTACAACCGCATGAACCGGACCTTAATCATAACAGCTTGTCCGGTGAAAATAAGTCCTCCCAAACAAAGCCTTTGGCTTAATTTGGCACAGTAATGACAGTCATAAACACATATGGGTTAAATCATCATTCATGAAGTTAAGTATATCACCTAACAAACATCATCCATTTGAACATAAAAGTGAATGAAGTTACTTAATTGAGTGTTAACACATAACAATTTAACCCCATGTTTATCCCACCACCACCACGCCAAACAAAGCCTTAATTAAAAAGCAACGGTAAATAAACTTGCACCAGCAAACCTGATTAACGTACATAATATTTATTTCAATAAACTAGTTCTTGAGCACTTATTTTTGTGTGTGCTGAAACAAATACAGCTGTAATTCACGTAGATATTTCGTAGAAATATACTACTGTATTTCTTAAAAAGAGATCGTAGGTCCAATAAAATCTACAAATAAGAATTATACGGCTAAATTTATTTCCACGCAAACAAATTAATGCATATACATACCCAAATTTTTTTTTCCAACAGACATATATTGACAGACATTATCCAGCATAGCGTCCATTCCACTGCTTCAAAAAATAACCGCCGAAATATTTTCAACGCAACAGTATTTAATTTACTGCAAGTCTCGCAGCACATAAAAAATTATCCTTCAGTTTCACTATAATTTACCTTATTTATGTAAAAATGCTATTTTAAATAATTTAATTTTGCCTTAATTTAATTTTATCAGCGCAAGTGAACTTTTTTCAGCACAGAAATAAAAGACCGTTGTGAACTTTATCAGTCCAAAATAGCGAGCTGTTGGAGTGAAATCGTTCGCTATTTTTAGAGAACTATTGGGGATGTTCTTACCCCTCTTTTCTTTTGGTGAAGACTAGTTAAGCATTTATATAAATTTAGAACCTATGTTGGTGCATTATGAATTTTGCTTTGAGATGTTGGATGCATTGGCAAAATTTCCAATTCAGAGGTACGAATTGATCACATTTTACGAGAGAAGGGAATCTACGTGAGCTTAAAACTGGAATAAATTTTCTGTTCATTAGGAATTTGCATATGAATATTAACCAGGAAAAGTAAATTTGACTATAATCTGAAACAGCAAGTGTTCAACTGGTACCATAAATATTGCCTAATTTTTTCAGCTTGAACGTTTAATTTTTCAGATCCAAAATACTTATCGCCAAATGAGAATTAGGCTTCATAATTGGCACGCGCCGAGCAAAGTTTGATATTAATTCTATATAAATATATCTTTCACAGTACTGAAGAATTAGGAAACTAACAATGGGTTGGATGTTGGAACACAACTACCAAACCAGCCAGTATTTCAGATATTAATTTGATAAAAAATTTAATTCATGGTTATAGATCTGCTGTAACTCACATAAAAAAGCTTAATCCTCTAGTATGAAAAATATACTAGAGTACACATTAAATGGTTGCAATCGAAGACAGCATTTAGAATTACTGGATGTTAGAGGTTTGATAATTTTAATAACAATCAAAATCCCGAATGAACTAGGAATTGGTGAAGAAATAAATTAAAAAAATTCTTGGGAGCATCAGCCAATAAGCGGAGAATATAATCCACACGAATTTTCAGTGTGTAGGATAAGACATTTGATTTGCATCATCTGCCCCCAACAGATCTGCGGTAGTATAAACAATGTTGGATCAAAACAGTATGAAAACATTTTGATTACACCATTTAACGCAAAACGCAACTGAAGATCGTGCAAAGCGCTGGTAAGCCAAACATTTCAATCTATGCGCCTGTTATATCTCCACAGGAACTGTATCCTTGAGAAGAAGGTAAGAGGTGCATAAACTTATGAGTTTCGATTAGCAAAGATCCGGTGAAAACAAAAGGTAGAGAAGGAAACGATGAAAGCGAATCGGTAAGGAGATGGAAAAACCTCTCAGATGCCATTAACTTTGGCAGATAAGTGCAGACACTCAACACGACATCAATTCAGCCCGCCCGTCTGCTTCGATCGTCGTCATTGAGGTTTATCAGAAAGAAGGATAGATTAATTTCAGAGACTGATAATAATAATAATAAACAGATTCGGAAGCAGGCACGGTGCACACGGAGAACAAGCTGTCGTTACCGATTACCGCTTTCTGGTCGCCGGCGAAGCGAACCAGATCTGCCAGGATCCATCGACGTCGCCGATATCGTAAGAAGGTCGCCTTATCTAAATGGATGACTATTGCATCCAAACGAGCGGAGTTGTACCAAAAAAGATCTACCAAAAAAAATACGATTCACAAGAAATGATAGATCTCTCCCAACAAAAAGAAACGAGGCCCGCCAAGCCTTCTCGAATTTAAACAAATCAAGTTAAACGCAAATTTCGTTCAAGAAAATCACGATGATTCCAATTCTATCAAAATTGCACGCCAACGTTTTCCACCACAGAAATTATCTAGAGGGAAAATAAATCTCAAGGTATGTAGAAATTTCGTTACTCCGCTTGGAGATAGATCTAGGAGTTGATCTATGCCAAAAGTTGATCGCCCTTCAACGGTTACACCGGAATCACCGATTTATTAAGGATTCGATTTCAGAAGAGATCCCCTTCAGCTCGATCTCCATGACAGCACGCTCTAGGTTTTCGTTTTATAAAATCCCAAAGCGCGATCCCTTTTATAACCACGCAGCACTGTAGTGGCTACCACGATTTTTCGGTGCAGCATCACGTACATTAGTAGGACGGTTGAGATGAAGCCACATCAGCAGAGCTGTAAATTAACTTTTATTATTATTATTATTATTATTATTATTATTATTATTATTATTAGTAGTAGTAGGGCACTCATACATACACATCATTCCGAGCTAGATGCTCAGACACAGGAAATTGACGGCTTTATGCACCCCAATATTATGTGGACTCAATAAAATCTTATGTTCACATCAAATTATTAAATGAATATCAAAATAAAATATGATTTTTTTTCTTTTTGCTTTCATAACAATAATCTTCTTTCTTTTACCATTCAAAACATGAAATAGATTCTAAATATAAAACATAAAGGCAAATGAAATTTCACCACTCATTCAAATGTCTTGTAGAAGATAACTCATTATTATCACATGCTAATAACCTTTGAATCACAAAATCAAAAAATATAGCCAATGTTGAAATTGAAGAAGAAAGTGTAGATGCAAGAAAATTGATTTTTTTGGACCTATGAGAGAAGAAGCATTATCGATTATTGCAGTCAAACTCGACGTCCCGGTCGGACCGGATCAACTTAGACCGTCTTAGCCCACGGAGCGGTCGAGCAGGTCCATGCACTCCCGGATCCCTTCTCGAACTGCCTCCCTCATCATCGTCCTACTACAAAAGCATGCTCACCCTCAGGAGCGGGATCCGATAGTATCTGACTAAACAGTAACGCAGATGTGATCGGCTACACGTTTAATGTATCTTTCTCATACAGTGGAGTGATCTGCAAGTGCTTATACGACGTCGGAAGCAAGATAAGAAGCAATAATGTATTGTCTTCTTCCCCCACATTCACACCGACCGCATATAGTTGATTGAGAAGTCCATTGAACATGTTGAAGTGTTACTGTAGGTTATCACCTTCCTGCATCTTCAGGTCATACATTACATGCTTCAGCAACAGCCTCATGGTCAACAACTTGCTCATTTAGAGTCCCTTCAGCTTCTCCCACATCATGACATTGGACTCTTCAATACCGATGTTGAACATCACCTTGTCGTCAACACACATCCTGATAATGTTGATGACGCGCTCATCCATCTCCATTCACTCAGAATCCTTCACTGGAGCGGGCAAAGAATCACGCGCCTTGCATCACATGGATCAACCTCTGCTCAACAAGCATATCCTTGACTCGAATCTGTCATAGGCGAAAGTTCCCGCTACCGTCAAATTTCTCCACTGAATATCTGACCAACACTGCGTTCTCCACTGCCATAGATACATGCAGTACTTCTGCGCAATCTGATTAATTCACGGATCAGATTTGGGAAAATAAAGAGCAGACCGATGTCGTCACCTACCGTTGACCTAAACCTAAAATCGGAACGTCCATTCCATCACCTACTCGGAACCACCCTTTGATATCACTTGTTGTAAAATTCGGTACGCAACGACACAACTATAAAAATCCACAAATAACAAATACACAAAAACAACCACAATTTATATAATGAAAATATAAATTCAAATATAGGAGAATTTGATCGTTCGATGAAACGCACGCGGATGCACCCAACGCACTCGATCCGCGAGAGAGTAGAAGATCTGGACTACAATCCACCTCGCGGACGCACAAGATTCACCGGAACCTTCAAAGTCGAATTCCGACGTTTAACCGCACCACCACCGGAGAACAACGCGTTACAGAAGAACAACACCACCACTTGAGAGAAACCACTGTCGAAGCTAATTGCACTCACGCACACACCGTTGACATCACATCTCTCCACTCCAAATAACGTCCACTGTAACCAGGGGCGGAACTATGACTGGGCACGCTAGGGCACGTGCCCGAGCGTTTTTTTCGGCGATTTTCATCGAAAGAGAAGAAAAGTCGTCGCTGCTCCCGTGCCATAGCGCCAAGCGCTGCTCCCGTGCCCTAGCGCCAAGCGCTGCCCCCGCTGCTCCATGCCCGCCAGGCGCTGCTCCCGCTTCTTCTTCTTCTTCCGCGATTTTCACCGAGGGAGAAGAAAAGTTGCAGCTGCTCCCATGCCCTAGCGTCAGGCGCTGCCCCCGCTGCTCCCGCTGTTCCGTGCCCGCCAGGCGCTGGTCCCGCTTCTTCTTCTTCTTCTTCTTAACTCCCAAAATCTCCATGCGGTGCAATATCGGATCCCATTCAGCTGCTGTCAGCCTGTCACGCTCTCTTATCCACGGAAAAACCCACTGTCCAGCCCACTAGCGCTCTTTCGGAAGTCCAATTTAGTCCATCGTCTTCCCGAAAATGGTTTCTCATTGGAAATTTAACAAGTCCTCTTCTTCATAATTATTGTAAGTTTGTTATTAGTTGTAATCTCTGTATTGTTGAATTGTGTGATTGATTCACTGTTTCTAAGAATATTGATTTTAATCTTCATGTCAAGCCTCCCGTCACTTAACTGGTTTTGTTCGTGTAATTATTTATCTTCTAGTACTCTCACACGTGTTTGATCATTTGTTCCCTTAATAGAATCTCGAATTGAATTTTTTTATTGCAATTATAATTACCGGTTACGTGTCTCATTTATATAGTCGATTTATACTTTGATAGACCCGCGTGTATTAGATATTCTTTATCATATAGTCGATTTATACTTTGCGATCGAAGACCGCATTTAGAATTACGGGATGTTAGAGGTGTGATAATTTTAATAACAATCAAAATCCCGAATGAACTAGGAATTGGTGAAGAAATAAAAAAAAAATCTTGGGAGCATCAGCCAATAAGCGGAGAATATAATCTACACGAATTTTCAGTGTGTAGGATAAGACATTTGATTTGCATCATCTGCCCCCAACAGATCTGCGGTAGTATAAACAATGTCGGATCAAAACAGTATGAAAACATTTCGATTAGACCATTTAACGCAAAACGCAACTGAAGATCGTGCAAAGCGCTGGTAAGCCAAACATTTCAATCTATGCGCCTGTTATATCTCCACAGGAACTGTATCCTTGAGAAGAAGGTAAGAGGTGCATAAACTTATGAGTTTCGATTAGCAAAGATCCGGTGAAAACAAAAGGTAGAGAAGGAAACGATGAAAGCGAATCGGTAAGGAGATGGAAAAACCTCTCAGATGCCATTAACTTAGGCAGATAAATGCAGACACTCAACACGACATCAATTCAGCCCGCCCGTCTGCTTTGATCGTCGTCATTGAGGTTTATCAGAAAGAAGGATAGATTAATTTCAGAGACTGATAATAATAATAATAATAAACAGATTCGGAAACAGGCACAGTGCACACGGAGAACAAGCTGTCGTTACCGATTACCGCTTTCTGGTCGCCGGCGAAGCGAACCAGATCTGCCAGGCTCCATCAACGTCGCCGAAATCGTAAAAAGGTCGCCTTCGCCGACAACGGCAACTCCGATTTATTAAGGATTCGATTTCAGGAGAGATCTCCTTCAGCTCGATCTCCATGACGGCGCGCTCTAGGTTTTCGTTTTATAAAACCCCAAAGCGTGATCCCTTTTATAACCAGGCAGCAGTGTAGCGGCTACGAGGTTTTTTCGGTGCAGCGTCAAGTACATTAGTTGGACGGTTGAGATGAAGCCACATCAGCAGACCTGTAAATTAACTTTTATTAAAACTAGCATCTTCGAACGGGCTTCGCCCGTTCTCGATGCGGCGTTGCTGGCTTCGCCCGCTTTGCAACGACATTGGTCGTGGGCAGCAACATGTGTCATGGGCGGATATATTGGTCGTGGGCAGAGATATTGTTCGTGGGCGGCGACATTGTTCGTGGACGGCGACATTGTTCAGGGGCGGAGACAATGTTCAAGGGCGGCGACATTGTTCGGGAGCGGCACCTGGAACAAATGAAAATCAAAATGAACATTCTTAATGAAAACTGCAAGCGCATGGAATAGGAATGTGAAGCTGATCCAAAATTACCATACATATGAAATAATCGAAACCATATAAGATGAGCATGACTCTAGCTGAGATTAGATAAAACAGTAGAACAAAAAAGTAACAAAGAAGCACAAAAATTCAACCATCATCTTAAAAACCAACTGCATGCTGAGAAATATTGTTCTCAAAGAAGCACAAAAAATCATATGATAGAAATCTTACCACCCATTACATGAAAGCACCAGGATTGCTTGTTAGAAGAGACCAGGACATCATGCAAATCTCGTGGAATAATTTGTATCTCTTGTTGTTACATGTGATAGAAATCTTTAGAAATAAATTGTATTTCAATAATGTATATAAACTTACAATAAAGATCATTTTAGTCTCGTTAACATACATGTTCATACGCAGAGGCAAAATGTCCAAAACCTATATCGATGTCGTACTTATCCTCTCTGTAATTTGTTTAAAGAGATAAGAAGAAGAGTGTATGGTTTTGGCTTTTGATCAATAAAAGAAACAAATAGTAACAAACCAAGAATAAAATATCAAGATTTGAAAACATGGGGCAGTCAGAGTGTGACCAGAAAGGAACACTGAAAATTGTAAAAACTTAATTGAAAACAAAGTATCAATATAAGCAAGATTGGAAAGTGTAATCGTAAAAAAAGTAAGTCATACTGTGTGTCAATTCTACTGCAAAATCGGATCTTCAAAACAAAATTGGATCTTCATCTCAAAGCATTCAACATAAAACCTGAAACAATATCACATGTAACAACATAAAACATTTTTATAGTAGCTATAGCCCATTAATTACTTATCATGGAAAAATTAATCCACAAAAATCTTACTTTGGCTTCGGTCCTAGTCTCCGACTCGATAAACTGAATACAAGAATCGATGTTTATCCATTATTGGCCAATATCGCATGTTTTCACTTTCGACACCTATTTCAATGGTGTCATCTCATGCCATCTCCAATCACCAATTTGCAGTTCTGTCCAAGTGACACTAAAATAGCTTAAGAGAAAAATTCTCCAAAAAAGGTTTTAAAAGACAATTTAAAAATTGTCATTGCGTGAAAGGTTCTCCAAAATTTCTATAACAATATTTCAGCCGTCAAGAGCTATTATAGATACCTCAAGAGCCTTCAAGAGGGAGGAAATTTATTTCATCCTGCTATAGTAGACAGTCCAGTGAAGTGCAGTTTTTTCTTAAAAACTTATTGCATATAGCTTAGCATCATTTTTCTGATATAAATATTCTTGAGAACTTAGTATATATAACTTCCAACATTGTAGAAGAAATCAAAAGCCGTGCAAAAGAAGAGATTATCTTGAACAGATTTTAATCAAATATCGAAATCAAATACTTCAAGTGGAAGCCGATTGCAGGCGGCAATTTTGAGTGCAGGAGGCAAACACTAAAATACAATTTAAAATAATTTAGGAAATAACAAAATACAAAATTGATAACTCACTCTCTGCTTAAATTTCAATTCCAAAACAACAATAAGACCTTGTGCAATTTCTTATCTAGTGGAGAAAGAAATATAATCTACTGACAAATCCCAGTGCATATCAAAAAATGAGCGGATAATAGGTTAGGAAAGTCTTGAAATTTACTTGTACCGTGTACTCGTTATTTGCCCAAATAAAATCCATTATGTAAAATAATGTCGGACTTCCTTTGCGCACATGTAAGTATGTAACATACCAAGTAAAATTTTTAGCATCAGCGTTGAACAATTAAAAAGGATGCAAATACCTTACCATCTATGCTTCTTAATTAAAAAGCCAATGCCCAATTAAATCATCCGTGCACAGTGATCAGAGGAGAAGGCCGATGAAATTTTGCTAGAGCAATTGTCAGTACCTTTACCCTCAGAATACATCCCAATTATTAAGCTTCTTGGCGTCATGAACCCGCATGAGAAAAGATCTATATTACCACATTGGCCTCCGGAATGTCAATAGAATTATAACCCAATTGAAATAAAAAAGAAACATAAGGGAAAATCAAAATGTTGGTAATAAGCTCAATAAAAATGGTAAAGTTCTTCCATATCTTCGGGTAAAGTAGTAAATCAAAATGGAGTTTAGAAAATAAATGCAGAAGTTCTTCCAATCATTTAGGTACTGTAAGTAAAATTTTATGGAAAAGTTTATTTTCCATATCTTCTGGAAGTACAAATGACTAAATATCATTCAGGCATTTTAACAAACACCGAGAAGAAATGCCAGCAAGTATTTGAATTGAAGAGTAAGAAATCTCTTGAATGCGTATCCATTTTAACAAACACAGAGAAGACATGCCAGCAAGAGTAAAAAAATCTTTTGAAATGAGGATCCTTCGGAGGTAAAGGATGATAGAGAGTTACTTGGGAGAGCGGAGGGGTTTCGAGGTGTGAAATCTTGATGGTGAAAGAGTCGCTTGGATTGCTGCCGGGCTTCCATTTCTGCGACTCTACTGCAACCACGCCCGAAAATTGATCCCCGTCCTCCGTGTGACTCTTCGGCGACCTAGAAATGAAAGGCGAGAGAAAATCGTTAATCAAAATGACCACGAAGATTAAGGGACGAAGCAGGAGATGAAGCAGGCGACGAAGCAGAAAGAAATCGGCGATGAAGCAGATGTCGGACACGAAGCAGGCATGTCGGAATCATCGCAAGCAGGAGATGTACCTCAGAACTTGGAGGAGGAAGAACCCTTGGGCTGTGGCCGACTGGGCTCGGGAGCTCATGAGGAGGAGATGCATTCGCCGGCGAGTGAGCTCGGGATCTCGCTAAAGTAGAGGTTGATCGGGATCCGCAGGAGAGAACCTAGGGCACGGGAGAGGAGAAAACCCGGGCTGATCGCGATAGGAGAGGAGAGAAGACATGGTTTCTCCCTAATCTTTCAATATTACCACACAATGGATTTTGGGGCGGGGGAGTTTGCAGCGGAACGGGGAGGCGGAGAGAAGCAAAGGAGCAGAGGTTTGACGATCCGTGGGATCTTGGTTAAGTGGGATAAGTTCCTGGCCTTTGATTAATGGACGATCGTACGGTTAATATTGAAAGTACAATGTGCTCTGATATATTCTTTTATATAATAAAGATAAAAATGACATTATTATTATTATTATTAGTTTTAGGGCACTTCATTGACATCATTCCGAGCTAGGTGCCCACACACGGGAAATTGATGGCTTTATGCACACCAATATTATGTGAACTTAATAAAATTTTATGTTCACATCAAATTATTAAATGATCATCAAAATAAAATATATTTTTTTTCTTTTTGCTTTCATAACAATAATCTTCTTTCTTTTACAATTCAAAACATAAAATAGATTCTAAATATAAAACATAAAGGCAAATGAAATTTCACCGCTCGTTCAAATGTCTTGTGGAAAATAACTCATTATTTTCACAAGCTAATAACCTCTAAATCACAAAATCAAAAAATATAACTAATGTTGAGATTGAAGAAAAAAAAATATAGATGGAGGAAAATTGATTTTTTTTGGACTTATGAGAGAAGAAAAAAATATAGATGGAGGAAAATATAACCAGGAGGCATCCCGGCCGCTCGGATCCAGGCGGCCCCCTTCCGCTACAGAGGGAGGGACGCCACCCTTCCCTCTAGCTGCCCAGATCAGGTGGCTTCCTGGCCGCCCAGATCTTGGCAGAGTTTCCTGGAAGCGCGCGGGCGGCCCCCTACCGCCACGCCTCTCTGGCTGCCCAGATCGGGTGGCCTCTTTGTCGCCCAGATCTGGGTGGCCCTGCTGGCCAACGGGGACGGGAAGCCTCCATGCCATCTCGCCTTCTAGTCGCTCAGATAGCTTTCTTTCGACTGCCCTGCCGCTGCCGCCTTCGCCCCACTTCCCCGCGCGGGCCGCCACACCACTCCTTTCTTCCGCGGGCACCGCCATCATCGCCGACCTCCTCCATTCGGCCGACCTCCGCCGCCGACCGGATTCCGTCGCCGACTGACCCCGCCGGCCGGATTCTTGGCCGTCACCAATTCTTCACCGTCCGATCGCACTCCCGTGATCGCCGTCGTCGGTTACTTAGGTAACCACCCACATAACTGCATGTATGACCTCTCGTAGTGAAGAAAGTGTACTGCCAAAAATATAATGGTCTGTATTTAATAAAATTTATACGTGTATTGAATCATAGTCCCATTAAAATAATTATATTATATTGGCCTATAAATAGCAAACATGCTGGTTATGGACTGCAGATAGCCCCATAACTATCATAACCGCTCTTGGGACCTGTAAATAGAGCCCCGAGCTCTCCTTCATTTCTAGGGGTGCAACTCGGATCGGTTCGGTTCGGTTCCACTCAAAACCAGGAACCGACCCATGTATGTTCGGTTCCAAGTTTTTGGAACCGTAACCAACCCACGGTTCTAAAATATAGAATCGGATCCGAATCAAATTGTTCGGTTCGATTCCGGTTCGATTCTCGGTTCCACTCGTCTTCAAAAAAATATTGAAGAATCAATAATCTAATTTCATTTTCAAATATCCAGAACTGTTTACATATTTTTTTACTTTTAATATCATTACATTTCAGCTTCTAGAAGCATTGAAGCAGTATTATCTAAGTCTTTGCTTATTATCTTTTTAACATTGTAGGTGTCCACGATTAATCATCATTTGCTATTCTCCTTCAAATAAAGCCTCATACCCAACAAATAGCAAATACAAAGCTCATAGGAATGCATAAATTATATATGAAGGCGACAAGGCGTGAGCCGCCGATATTTCTCGATCTTGATTCTAGAGTAAAAAAGTAAATAACCCAAACCGACTAGCCCCGTAATCCCCTATTCCCCTGAGTAGCGTGACCGGCGGACAGTGTGAGGCGTAAGCTGTGGGAGAGATATTTCTGATTCTGCATTTAATAATTGGGTTTTTTTAATTATTGGTTCGGGTCGGTTCTCGGGTACCCGACCACGGGAACCGAGAACTGAACCGAACCGGCGGTTCTAGTATTTTTTAGATCCATACCCGAACCATGCAAAACGAGAACCGATCCAAACCGTCGGGTTCGGTACGGTTCTCGGTTCTTCGAATATTTTTGCACATGCCTATTCATTTCAATCTTTTCTCTCACTCCTTTTACGGATTTTCTCTCTCCTCTCTCAGTCCTCCTACGGATTTTCTCTCTCATCCCCCACTTCTCCTATGAATTTTCTCTCTCCTCTCCCACTTCTTCTACGCATTTTCTCTCTCCTCTTTCATAACTCATATGATTTTTCTCTCTCCTTTCTCATTCATCGTACGATTTCTCATTCTCTCCTCCAAAGTGTGCACGTCCTTCTGTGCACACGTTTCTCCCTGTGCGTGCCTCTTCTCAAAAGTGTGCACGTCCCTCCATGCGCACGTTCGTCCTTGCGTGCGCCTCTTCTACAAAGTGCGCATGTCCCTCCGTATGCTTGTTCCTCCTTGAGCGCGCCTCTTCTCCAAAATGCGCACGTCCCTCCATGCGCACGTTCCACCTTGCGCGCACCTCTTCTCCAAAGTGCGCACGTCCCTCCTTGTGTACATTCCTCCTTGTGCACACCTCTTCTCCAAAGTGCGCATGTCCATCTATGTGCATGTTCCTCCTTGTGCGCGCTCCTCTTTGCGCACACCTATTCTCCAAAGGGCGCACGTTCCCCCGAGCGCACGTTCCTCCTTGGGCGCATTCCTCCCTGCACGCGCCTCTCCTCCAATGTACGTACATTTCCACGTGCGCACATTCCTCCTTACGCATGCTACCCCCTGCACGCTCTGCTCCAAGTGCGTCGTTGTGCGCTTCACCCCCAAGATTTCTATAAGCGCTCAACGCTCTCAACTCAGGAATAAGCATACAAGTAGCTGACGAGACCAACGTTCCAGACTCCTCTAAACACAATAGGAGACAAGCCATAAAAGATAAGGCGCGCGGAACGTGCTGCCTAAGCTACAAAGCTGTCGAAATCAGGACAAGTCAAATAAGCTGCTCCCGCTTCCAAACAATAGTTAAAGACTCTAAATCATCCAAATTGTGAAGCTCCCTGTTGTAGCAAGAAAAAAAATTAGCTCTGTGAGAAGTGGTCTGTCACCCCCCGATCCCAGTATTCTCTCTAATAATTATTACAAGGAGCAGTGTGTTGCCATCGCTTCCCTCAAAAGCCCCGTAACATGACAACAAATAGTGGAAGTTCGTTCTGCACAGATCCGACCATGGGATTTTTTACCCAGTTGACTGGTTTTCCACGATAAAAAAATTGGCTTATCAGCTTTCTATTTTTTGCGACTGTTTGAGCGCCCGACCGCTCCACGGCCTAATTTAGTCCGGTCTATCAGAAGTATTGAGTTAAACACAACAATATATATTCACACACTTATCAACTAAACATTATGGAAGTCTATTTGAATGATATGTTTATGTATCAAAAAGCCTATGAGAGTATGGAACACCCCATAAGAAGAAATGGATGCTTAGCTAGATTTTAATCATTCCTAATAAGAAAATAAAGACCAACAAAAATCATATAGGTTTCATAAGAGTGCTACAATCTTTCCACTGTCAATGGGCTAATTGGCATATCCAACTGCATTGCATTTAGTCATGGGCAAAAAGCCTAGGCCCGACCCGCTATGCTCGGCTCGGGTCAAGGCCGGGCTTGGGGCCCTTATCGGGCCCCCATTTTTGCCGGTTGCCTGGCCCGAGCCGGGTCGGACAAAGCCCGAGCGCCGGGCTAGCCTGAGCCTGGCACCTTGGCTGGCAGAAGCCCCTAAATAGGCCGGATTAAAATCCCGCATAATCATAAGCGGGATTAATCCCGCCTATGTTTTATCCCGCCTATGATTAGGCAGGATTAATCCCGCCTAGTTATTCAGGCCAGCCCGGGCCTTATCGGGCCCCCTCTTTGAGAGGGAGCCTGAGCCCGGCCCGATTCACACTGACCCCAGGCCGAGCCCGATTGACAAAAAACCCGGGCCCAACCGGGCCGGCCCAAGCCCGGCCCGATCAGACTTTTTGCCCATGACTAATTCCAATGCACTCCAACGAAGATTGCACTACAAGCAATGCAATACAGCAATCTGCACAATTGCAGTGCAGAAATGTGCACCACAACAATGCAGTGTAAAAATCTACACTACAATGCAGCAATGAAATAATCCGCACTGCATCACTGCAGTGCAAATTTCACACTTGTCACACCCATCTTAATGGACATAAAAATGAGTAAAGTACTCTTTGTGGATAAATTAACTATAGATAATGATTTATTTATTTTATCTTATCATTAAAAGAAGGCAATGAAAAAGATAGAAGGTATGGACATGATCCAAGCCACCAAATACAAAACAAATGGAAGAGAGCTAGCCTTGGTTTAACCAAATAAAAAACTATAGTTAATTCTTGTGCTGACAAATCGGTTGATGCATTTTGTTATCCACCTCTAACCTATGTTAGGATATTTGGTGTATATGTCCGCGCGTGTCTGGACCGACTCGGAACGACCCAATGAGTTTCGTGTCACTAGGGTGTAACGGCTCTACGCTGGAGATACTATATAAGGCCATTCCACATTTGATGAGCCTTAGTGGACTATCTTGAGCGGAGCCTCAACATTCTCAAGATAATTTTTTAGGGTTTTCCGCTCTCCGGTCCGCGCTCCTCTTTCGTTCTCGGGAGATCGTCTCGCGAATTTTTTTTCTCTGCGCCGTTCTCCTCTGTTCGTGGAGAAAATCGAGAAGAAGGTGCAGTTGAGATCGGGAAATATAGCTTTGCCGCCTCCGGTGCAGATCTGACCGCCGCTCCTCATATCCCGATCTGATCGAGATTTTGTCGTCGGGAAGCCCGTCGTTCTCTTCTCAATACAGATCTGCTGGTTCTAGATCTGTAGAAGAACAGATCAAGATCTGCCGTTTTCAGATCTACTTGTTCTCTTCACCATCAGAGACTGCAGGTTGCCGAAAAAGGATAAATCGTTGTCATCTCTCTCCAAGGCGACGATCTGTAATTTTTTCTTTTTTTTTGTGCACTGATCTTCCTAGTCGCCGATCAGATCCGCCGCTCAGATCCACCTTGCTATCGGTCCGCTGCGGAAGTTTTTCGCCACTTATTCTCATCACAGGTTGAGAAGGAGGTGGATCCGGCTGTTCCAGTAGCCAGTACTTGTTCCTTTTCTGGCTGATAGTTGCAGACAAAACCTTCTCTTCAGCATCCCGAGATCTCATCCGATCCAAGCTATAAGGATTTTTAACCAGATCCAAGCTATTAGGAGTTTAATCAGATCCAAGCAATAAGGATTTCATCAGATTTTTTCTATTGCTCTGTTTAGTTGAAAATACAGAGGTTATCGGGTCCTATTTTTTTATCTCTCCAAGAGTTACAATTCGAGAACATGCATGCTTGTGGAGCCTTGGTGCCTGGTCAGTGACCTCGGCGAGTGCGTTTTGCCGGAGAGGAGGTGCATATAATTCTTGGATTGGATCCGAAGTCTTGAACTCACCTTCGCACGGCTCAGGTGATCCCGTTCTAGCATTTTCTTATTTCTGTTTTAAATCTAGAACGATGTCGAAGAAAAGCGCGCTCGACACCGTTAAGTTGCAATCGTTCGACGCCTCCGATTTTCTCAGTTGGAAAATTCAAGTCCAACTAGGAATGAAGGAACGCGAAATTTTCTATACTGTTCAAAGTGATTTTGCTTCTACCGTCGAGGACGTGGACGAGTACCAGTGGAACAAGGATGAAGATTTCTGCAGGGATTACCTGTTGAATTCCCTGAATCCTCGCCTAGCGTTGACCTACCACGCCTACAAAACTGCAAAGGAAATTTGGGATCGACTGAACGCGCATTTTCAGAAGGAGGAAGGATTGTCCAAGTCGCTCATTGGGGAGAAGTTCTTCAACTTCAGATTCAAGGCGAACGTGCCCATCACTACTCAACTCTTGGAGCTGGTCAATCTGCGTCAGAAGCTGGACGATGACCATTCGAAGATGGACGACAGTCTCTTTGTGTACATGATACTGAGCAAGCTGCCTCCTGAGTGGCTCTTTTTCAAGACTGAGATGCATCGACTGAAAGAGAAGATAAGTCTTGATGAACTCAAAAGGTTCATCCACATTGAGGACCAGAACATCGCTGGGAAAAGCATGGAGCAGGTTGCGCAGCCCTCACAGGCTGTCAATTTCGTTTCACGTCCTAGTAAGCCTTCTCGGAAGCCCCCGGCACCTAAGGGTGATACCCACGCACCGTTGGCGGTCAAAAAGCCTTCTCTCAAAAGGAAGAAGGGCAAGTGCCACAACTGCGGTAAATGGGGTCATTGGGACGCTGAATGCAAGGGTCCGAAAAGACAAAAGGAGGAAGCCCCACAAAATGCGGCGAACATGGTGGTCGACATCCCTGATCCCAAGTCCTTCGTGGCTATGATTGGGAGTAGTCACCGCAGTGCGTCGTCTGAGTGGTGGCTGGACAGTGGTGCTACCTGTCACGTCACAAATGACAGGGGTCTTCTCTCAAAGGTCACAACGGTCAAGGAAAAAGTCGAGAACTGCAATGGAGGAGCGACAGATGTTACTCATGCTGGGACTGCAGAGCTAGTCCTCTCTTCAGGTAAAACTTTAATTTTACAGCACGTTAAAGTAGTTCCTAATTTAACTAAGAATTTGATTTCTATGAGTTTGCTTGATAAAGCTGGAATGTCCTTCACAACCATGAACGGTAGAATGACTTTATCTGTCAATTCTCATTACTTTGGTTGCGCTTACCTGATAAATGGGATGTATAGGCTTAGTCTAGATAACGATCGCATAAACCAAGTGAGTTCCACTCTGATAGATCCAAAGTTATTACATAATAGACTTGGACATATTCACTATAAGAAAATGCGAGATCTAGCTAAAAGTCAAAACATTCCATTAGATCTATCTATTCGATTTGATAGGTGTGAGGTTTGTGCCCAGACTAAGATCACTAGAAACCCTTTCAAGACCGTTTCTAGGAGCACACAACTTCTGGAGTTGATACATTCCGACCTCTGTGATTTTCGTAGTCATGCCACTAGAGGGGGAAGGAAATATCTAATTACATTCATCGACGATTTTTCCAGATATTGTCATGTTTACCTATTGAAATCGAAAGACGAGACATTCGAGACCTTTAAGATCTTCAAATCTCGGGTAGAAAATCAATTAAATCTAAAGATTAAGAGATTTAGAAGTGTTCGAGGAGGAGAGTACACTGCAACTGGGTTTAGGGACTTTTGTGCCTCTGAGGGCATAATCCTAGAAACCACAGCTCCTTACTCACCCCAGTCAAACGGCATCGCTGAGCGTAAGAATAGAACTTTAACAGAGATGTTGAATTCTATGCTCCTCACAGCTGGCATGCCTAATTCTTTTTGGGGGGAAGCAGTCCTAACTGCAAACCACATTCTAAACAGAGTGCCTCATTCAAAGCTCAACTCTACTCCGTATGAGTTGTGGCATGGGCATCCCTGTAGATATGACACTCTAAAGACTTGGGGCTGTATTGCTTATGTAAGAATACAAGACCTTAAGAGACCTAAGGTGGGACCTAGAACAACGACTTGCGTTTATCTAGGTAGTGCAGAAGATAGTGCAGCTGACCGGTTTCTGGATCTATCCACTAATTCAGTGATAGAGTCTAGAGATGCTATTTCCTTTGAACATAAATTTATCAAAGATCATGGCTTGACCGTCTCTGGGTCTACTGACATGATTTCAGAATCTACGGTAGAACCTGAAGCTGGCCCCTCTGGCACTGCTCCCCAACCTCTAGAGGTGGAACCTGTTCCTATTAGAGTATCTACAAGAGATAGAATCCCTAAGGATTTTGGTGAGAATTTCGTCACCTACCACTTAGAGGATGATCCATTTTCCTATCAGGAAGCAATGCGATCTAGAGATGCGTTAATGTGGGCAGAAGCCATCGATGATGAGATGAACTCGCTGCTATAAAACAACACTTGGCATCTAGTTGACCTGCCGAAAGGAGCTAAAGTCCTAGGATGCAAGTGGGTACTAAAGAAGAAGTTACACAGTGATGGGTCTATAGCCAGATATAAAGCACGTCTAGTAGCTAAAGGTTATAAACAACAAGGGGGAATTGACTATTTTGACATCTATTCACCTGTTTGTCACCTATCCACTATTAGGATACTTCTTGCCTTAGCTTCTATCGAGAACTTTATAGTTCATCAGATGGATGTAAAGACAGCCTTCTTAAATGGAGAGCTTGATGAGGAGATCTACATGGCACAACTTGAAGGTTATGTACATAAGGATCTAAGAGAAAAAGTGTGCAAACTCGATAAATCGATCTATGGTCTTAAACAAGCACCTAAGATGTGGCACATGAAATTTGATCAAGTGGTAAAGAACATTGGATTTCAGTCTAGTCTTTCAGACAAGTGCCTCTACTACCGCTCGATGTCAAATCAAACAGTCATCATATGCCTATATGTGGATGACATGTTGATTCTGGGTTCAGACCTTGCTGAAGTGAGGGATACTAAATCCGCTCTCGCGAAAGCGTTTGATATGAAGGACCTTGGTCCTGTAGATACCCTGTTAGGTTTGAAAGTTAGAGTACACAAAGGACGTGTCACTCTAAGTCAAGCTCATTACATTGAGCAAATTCTCACTACCTGAGGTTATAAAGATTGTAGGCCTGTTGAAACACCAATTGATCCAAATGTCAAGTTGAGTCCGAATGAAGGGACCAGTGTTGATCAAGTAAAGTACTCGAAGATCATTGGTAGTCTCATGTATGCCACAAGTTGTACAAGACCAGACATTGCCTTCTCGGTTGGCATGCTGAGTCGCTTTACCAGTAGTCCAGGCAAAGAGCATTGGGATGCCTTAGACCGGCTGATGAGGTACTTGAAAGGTACTAAAGATCACGCTCTGTGCTACACTGGTTACCCTCCTACTTTGGAAGGATACTCTGATGCCTCCTGGTGTTCAGAAGTTGGGAACAGCAAGTCCACTAGTGGATTTATTTTCACTTTGGGTGGCGCTGCAGTCACTTGGAAATCCAAAAGACAGACTTGTATAGCTTTGTCGTCTATGGAAGCCGAGTTGTTTGCCTTAGCTTCAGCTGGTGAAGAGGCAGATTGGATCAGGAATTTGATTCTAGACATTCCCTTGTCTAGACTTCAAGTCAATTCTCTGAGCCTGTACTGTGATAATCAAGCAGCAGTCCAAGTCGTGAAGAATGTCCTTTTTAATACTAAGAGGCGACATGTACGATTGAGACACGCTCTACTGAATTATCTGAAAGAACAAGGCATTATCACTTTGGTCGATGTGCGATCGAAGGATAATCTGGCTGATCCACTGACGAAAGGAATGCCCAAAGACCGATCAATCAAAACAGTGGGGGAAATGAGACTCAAGGCGTTGTAAGTTCAGTCTTAGTTTCAAGGATAGGCGATTCAGTTCCGCCTTGTCCAAATGTTTTGATTTTTTCCACTTTCCTTTGTCAAAGCAAGCGTGTTGTGCTCCGCTGATGTTCGGGGTTGCTGAGTACGAATTTGGTGAGTTGTTTCATTCCACATTTGATGTTAACAACTTCATCTGATTTCGTCTTCCTTATCTAGGAGGAGAGTGTTATTCCACATTTGATAACACAATCTGACTAGGTTTGGCTCTTCTTCCGTTTATTGGTTCCATTCCACATTTGATGAGTTCCAATTAACTTTAGAAGAACAGTAACCGTGACATTCCACATAGGAACACAGATACAGCTGCGGTGTCCAGAAGTCTGAGAATCGTTTCTTTTGGAAACAGATAACAGATTCTGAGGTAGAACCTAAATACTCTACTACTTGCCCTTCTAGCTTAACTTTTCAGTACTACGTTCTTATAAGTAGAACTAGATACTTTGTACATTTTCCATGGCTGAATTCATTCTGAATGAAGTTCTCTGTTGGAAATTACAGGAGCTGTTGCTGATGAAGGAGCATTTGCAGTCTGGGATCCTGAGGATGATGACCTGTTGGGCGATGACTACTAGAGTGTTTGTTTGGTCTTTTTTGTCTTTTGCTTAGAGCACTGTTTAGCTCTCCTTTCTTTCACTTGTTGTTTGGACTTTCTTGCTCTTTAGTTGGTCATGAGACACTAGGTGTTCTGGTACCTGTGCTGTGATTGTACTTTTGACTTTGTTATGATGCTGCTGAGTTTTTCTATTTATTCTTATGCATGCATACAACTGCTATGTTTAACGTCCAATATGTTCTGACAAGTGTGATGGACACGGTTGTGTATTGAGTCGAATTCTGGTTGAACATTACACACACCACCCTCTTTTCCGACGTCGGTTTCACCGCGGACATAGGAGGAGATTGTTAGGATATTTGGTGTATATGTCCGCGCGTGTCTGGACCGACTCGGAACGACCCAATGAGTTTCGTGTCACTAGGGTGTAACGGCTCTACGCTGGAGATACTATATAAGGCCATTCCACATTTGATGAGCCTTAGTGGACTATCTTGAGCGGAGCCTCAACAACCTACTCAATATTAATTTTAATTTGGCTATGATAGTTATATTTGCAGACACCTATATTGAGTAAGTTGTTCTTATCTTAACTGTTGGGGTCTAATTCGGCGCTCTTAACCGGTTCTAACTCGACCGTCTTAGCCCGGGAGCGGTCGAACGCGCAATCAGTCAAAGAATCAAAGATCAGGTACACAAGGCGATTTTGAAGCGAATAGTGGAGTTCGATCGGCACGGACCCGGTCGAATGGTTTTTTTCTCAGTTGAGGGGTTTTTCCACGTCAAAATCACTCTGTGTATCTGATCTTTGATTCTTTGACTGATTGCGCACCCGACCGCTCCCGGGCTAAGACGATCGAGTTAGGACCGGTTTTGAAGCGCTGAGTTGGACCGCGACATTAACTATCTATACTGCCTTATAAAATAAGTCTTACCCTCTATATGTGCACTAATTAGTCAAATTCGCAAGCATTAACAAATTTACACACATACACACACACATTCCATTTAAAATTGAATGGAATTGAGGTGCATGCAAAAGCCAAAAGGTGCATGGTTTCATAAATGATGATCATAACTTTCCAAATTATATATTAACAAAGTTGCATACTCTATATGTTTTAGATCACTTGAAAACTAACTAGCACCTACGTACAAACATTTTAAATGAAATAATAAAAATGATATTGGAAGATCGAACACTAATTTGTAGCCACATAGCAAAGGCATGGAGAACACAACATGAAAATCAAGCTTCAAAAACACAAATTCAACATATATAAAAAGAAATATGGAAGACATTCAGACAAAAATTCTCGTAAGGAGGAAGACGACGTAGAAGAGGAGTCTTACCGCGATAGCTCATGGTTACAAGATCCATTTCTACAATCATTGGCATCTCAATGAACAAAATCAATGGAGAACACAATAGTGAAGGACATGTACATTAAAATTAGAGATTAACGAACAATATAAGTCCCAAGTAGACCTTATTAATAGAAGTTTATGTATCTTTTGAAGTGTTCATTAATTGATAATCGAGGAGATTAAGGCTGTGTTTGACGCAGCTTACCACAACTTATTTATTCCGGTGAGGTTGGACAAAAACGTCATTGTCATAGAATATATGTTTGGTATGACAAATGTTACAAAAAGTAAACTAGTTTGAGATAAAAGATTTTGGCATAACTGACAATTTTATCCAACCACACAGGAGCAAATAAGCCGCGATAAGTCACGCCAAACGCAGCCTAAGCCATGCTCATGAAATGTTTAATGATGAAAGACATGGTACAAGCACTTTGGTTTGCAATATTTCTTGTGCATAATATTGAACAGCCACTCAATTCAATCCCTTTCATATTTTTTTATCTTTTTATTTATAATGAAAACTATATTCAGCTTAGTTATGGATCATTGCTACAAATGTCTAGCTTTTCCACCACAGTTAGAATATAAAATACAGAAAAATTTAAGTGGCTATTTTGGAATTTTTATTCATCAGTAAATCTTTTAATTATTTAAAATCGGTAAATATTATAAAGAAAATAAGTAGTAGTGTGTACGGAATATTTTCGTAATCATTTAATGGCG
This sequence comes from Platanthera zijinensis, assembly GCA_039513925.1. Lineage (NCBI taxonomy): Eukaryota > Viridiplantae > Streptophyta > Magnoliopsida > Asparagales > Orchidaceae > Platanthera > Platanthera zijinensis. Next base: position 25,064,938 of record CM077087.1, on the reverse strand, counting down.
TAAAAAAAGAAATAAATTGTGGGGTTTTTTTTTGTTGAATATTGGCGTGTTTGACGGCTAGCTACTGTCATGTTTAACGGAGGAGAGGGCACATGCAAATAGCCAAATATGCAACGATGCAATTGAATAAAGGGTCAAAGGAAGTGACGACGACGATGGTGGTGCTGACTGAGACAAGCTAGCCACGTCAGTGCAAAAAATGAGAAGATACAGAGATACTTTAATATGCAAAAATGGTGCCTATGGTTTATTGTGAGGGCGCAGTGTTATTTTTCTCTCCCTTAGGATTAGTAAAACAACAATATTTAGAATGGGTGGCCGGCTACAGCATTGTGTAAAAAACTAAACAATAACACATAAGTTAGTGTTTATTTTAATTCAACTCAATTGCTTATATCACATGCCGAATCTCATACATAGTTTTATCATTTTTCTTTGATCAGGAGCGCAGCCTATGAGTGTTGAGATTTGTGAAGTGAAAGTGGACGTTGATCAAGCAGACCGGGCGGTCTGGGCGGATTGTCCATGCGGACTGGTGGAGGAGCTTGGCGGTCTGGTGTTGACGGCCTGTTGTGGCGTTATGGAGGCAGCCGTGCGGATAGGATTGGAGTTTGTCATGGGCGGACTTGGATCGGAGTCCGCCTGCTTGCACCGGTGTTTTGCGGATTTGGAGCTTATCCGCGGACTGTCCGGCTGGCTGTGAGTCCGGCAGTTGTTTGCTGGCCTTGGTTGCTGAGCGAGTTGAAGCTTTGTTAGGTGGGCTGGTTTTGGGAGCCGGCGGACTGGGCCGTGTCCGCCGAGCTTGCGCCATTTGTTTGGCGGGTTGCTGGACTTGGTCACACATCGTGACAAGTCCAGGGTGTTTGCTAGTCCGCAGTATCCGCAATGTCCGCTGTTGACCGGGCAATCTGCCTATTGGTCGTGGACACGTTGCGAGCTGGTGTGGTATCCGCAGTGTCCGCTGTTGACCGGGCGGTCTGCCTGTTGGTCGTGGACACGATGCGAGCTGGTGTGGTGTCCGCAGTATCCACATAGTCCGCTTGATTGACCGGGCGATCTGTGCCTGGGTCGTGGACTTGTGTGTGCGGGCTGGTTCCGTGTCCGCGTGTTGCGTGCAGACTGTTCTTGTGAGAGATGCTGCTGTGTCCGCATGCTTTGCTACTTGCGGACTGGTGCGGTGTCCGCCAGGTTGCGGACAGGTTTCCTTGCCTGACAGTTTGGCTGTTGTCCGGCCATGTCCTTGCGGACTGGGCAGACTGGCCTTGTTAGCTGCGATCAGGAGACGGTTAGCCTATCTCATAGGGCGGTGATCACACCCTAACCCGCTCCTATAAATAGGACCCCCTGACACCTCATTTGTAACTGAGTAAACAGTAAGTTGAACTCGGATTAATTGTTGCGGACTCGGTTTTCCTATCCGCGCGGATTGAGTAGGCTTAACTGGTTGCTGTTTGCAGGTGGCGCAGCTAGCACTGTGGAGTCAGGAGTTTGGTTCTGACTTCGGTCAGGCTCAGTGAAGTTTGTGGATTGCAATCGGCGGCTTATCAGTTTTCTCTCTGTTTCAATTTTTCAAGTTCAATAACCTGTCCGCCGGACTCAGCGGTTAGACGGTCTGTTCTTCAGTTCGGCGGTAGCTTACAACAGTCAGCGAATAACGGTATGTCCGCGCGACCTTGCGGTCTCGGCGGACTCCGTGTTCTATTCATCTTCTTGCAACAGTTCGGATGGTCTCAGTGACTTCGGCGGACTGGGCGGTCTCCAATTCTGTCTGCTCGGATTGTTTTGTAATCTTTTCTGCTTTCCATTTTATACTGGCGAAATCATGTCTCGTCACGTATACCTCGTCCTGTAAAGAAGTTAATAAAAATTTGATTTGCTTGTCTCTTCTGGTTGCATCTGGTGTTTAAGCTTGCTTTTCCAGTTTCCGCTTGATCAATTTGTGATCTTGATAGCTCTGAGAATATTAATTTGGCGTCAGACTATCTTATTGATCATCTTGAGAAATTTTAACATGCTATCAGAGGAAAGTTCAGTTGCTTGAGCAGTGATCAACTTGTGTTGTGTTCTGTGCTTCTGAAAGCTTAGACCAGGTTTGCTGCAATGGAAAGGGGTTATGCAAGAGGTCTGGGTATTAAACTCTTAACGCCGACTATCTTTAAGAAGTGGAAGTCGTGCATGAAGAGTTATCTTCTTGGCGAGGAGTTATGGGAGGTCGTCGGTGATGACGACAGACAAGAAGTTACAACTGCTTTTGAAACTGCTGAGCAGGTGAGAGTTTGAAGGAAAATAAACGCAAAAGCTGAGTTTACTCTCAAGCGGGCTGTCTCACCTGAGCTGTTTGATCACATCATTTGATGTGAGTCTGTTGCAGAAATTTGGACTTCCCTTGATGAGTTGTTCAACAGGAAGAACGTAGTTAAGCTACAGTTTCTAGAGAATGAGTTGGCTAGGACAACAGAAGGAGACCTGACCATCTATAAGTACTTTCTGAAGATGAAAAGTTTGTGTGCTGAGTTATCAGCGCTTGATCCTGATGAGCCTATCTCTGAGGCTAAGTTGAAAAGGCACATAATCTGCGGCTTGCGGAAGGAGTATATGGCCTTTGTAACTTCTGTTCAAGGCTGGGCAAATCAGCCATCTCCGCTAGAACTTGAGAACCTGCTTGCTTCGCAGGAAAGTTTGGCCAGACAGATGGCTGGTGTTACTATATCTGAAGGAGGTAGTGAAGCGTTCTTCACAGGCAAGAAGAAGAAGAGATGGGAAGGGAAGAAGAAGAAGAAGACCGTTGTTGAAGATGATCCTTCAACCTCTTATTAGCAAGAGAGGAGCGTTGCTCCTAAGAAGGACTGGAAGAAGAGTTTTAAGTGCTACAGGTGTTATCAGTCGGGTCACTTCAAGCGTGACTGCAAGATCAAGCTGCAGCCTAGGCATGCTGCAGGCAAGGAGGAAGCTTGCTCTTGTACTGAGGAAGCTGGATGGGGTAAAGCTTTCATGACGGGCACTTGTGTCCGTGCTTTGTCCGCTTTTGACTTCGAAGACGACTGGATCGTGGACTCCGGGTGTGGTCATCACCTCACCGGAGACAAGTTGAAGTTCTCCTCTCTGTAAACTTACTCAGGTAACGAAGCTATTATTACTGCTGATAATACTGTTCATATAGTAAAAAAGGATAGGGTTGTGTCCTTGGGTAGTTATAAGGGGCCACTCACGTTAAGGAGTGTGTATCATGTACCGGGCATGAAGAAGAACCTCTTCTCTGTGACCAATGTGATAAACGCAGACTATCACGTTCTGTCTGGGCCAACAGAAGTGAAGTTTCTTCGCAACGTATCAGTGGTGAAGGCTAATGTTGCTCACATTGGGAGGAGAGTAAATGATATGTTTGTTCTTGCAACAAGCTCCTACGTTGATCGGATGAGAGCCAACGATAGCGCTGCTATTTGGCATGAGAGGTTGGGGCATGTAGGGATGGATAAGCTAAAAGCTATGGCAAGCAGGAGCCTTATGAAAGGCTTGCCTAAGTTATCATCCTTTGACGATGATCATGTTTGTGCAGGTTGCCAGTTCGACAAGGCTCATCGTCTTCCGTTTGATAAGTCTCAAACAAGGAGCAAAGCACCATTGAAGTGCATCCATGGTGATCTGATGGGGCCAACCACCACTGCTAGCCTTGATGAGAGCAAATACATGCTAGTTCCGATTAATGACTACTCAAGATACACTTGGGTGTATTTCATGAAGGAGAAGTCAAAAGCCTTCCAATTGTTTGTGGAGTTCAAGGAGCTGGTGGAGGGCCGGCTTGGCCTGCGGATCAAGAAATTTAGATCAGACAACGGTGGTGAGTTTATCTCTTCCGAGTTCTCTAACTTCTGCAGGAAGAAAGACATCTAGAGAGAGCTTACTTGTGCTCATACTCCACAACAAAACGGAGTAGCGGAGCGGAAGATCTGTCATCTGACGGAGACTTGCAAGTGCTGGCTTCATGTAAAGGGCATTCCCAGGTCTTTTTGGGCGGAAGGAATGGCCTGTGGAACCTATGTCATCAATCAAATGCCTCTGAGTCTGATCAACATGAAGTCTCCTCATGAGATGGTGTTCATAGAGAAGCCAAGCATGGAACACCTTCGGGTGTTTGGATCAACTTGCTATGTGCATGTCCCGGATGCTTCAAGGACGAAGCTTGATGCAAAGGCAAGGAAACTTGTCTTTGTAGGCTATGATGAGCGGAAGAAGGGATGGAAGTGCATGGATCCTGCAACGAAAAAGTCTGTTGTATCAAGAGACATGGTCTTTGATGAGCTGACGTCGTATGGAGGAAGCTCGGTTGAGTTACCAGAGAGCAAGGTTGATGAGGAACAGAAGGTGTGTGCTGAAGTTTTTTAAGAGGAGCTTGTTGTTTCACCAGCAGCTCCTGTTGCTTCAAGCTCTGGGGCAAAGGCTTCTGGTTCAGGAAGCAGGGGAGTATTGCTCAAAGTTTGCCGAAGATGGAGCTGAGCTTGAAGAAGCAACGGAGGTGGTGAGCAAGGAGCTCCTGTTTGCATAGATGAGGGTCTTCGGCGGTCTATGACTTAAATTGACGTGACCAATGCCAGGGAGACAAATTGCTCATATGGTTTGCCGTCCAAGGGACGGTGGTGAGACAGGAATGTCTATGGCTTAAATTGACGTGACGTTGGCCGGTTCGCCGTAAATGTGCCCTGAGTGCACGGGGTGTGTGGTCGTGCGTGCCTGCACTTGTGATGAAGTGTGTGTTTACACTATACCGCTTGTTTATGTTAACAAAATGCAGGGAAGAGCATCGCTGCCTCGAGTTGGGTGCGGGGTCGTTATAATTGGGTCAGCATAGCTGACCGTTGCTTTTGTTTACCACCGGACGGTGGATTGTTGCTTGCAGGTGCTGCGGAGCCGAGCGGCAAATAGCGGGCTAAAGCCCAAGTTAATGTGCCGGCCCTCGAAGGCCAAGTTTTGAGTGTTTTCTTTTGTACGCATGTATGACCGTCCTGCGTACCGAGGTTTGAAAGACACTTTTATTAAGCAAACACTTGTAAGGTCATAAGGCCATCGTTTGTTGTATTATACATTCTTATGGGTCTTTTGTAGTGGACATTCATGCTTTGGCTGATTTCTTTTATCTTACAACTTAATAATTTGCTTCCGCTAGGTGCTCTGTGTAGGACGTTGTGATTTGTTGAATGGTTTCAATAAGCCAACCGGTCTGTCCGTAGTATATGGCATCGGGCCCCGGCCGGAGCTACTGCTATACGCTATGTGACGGATATGGGTGTTACAAATTGGTATCAGACTACCGGTTTCGGTCTAGCTTAAATGAATTCGTGGACGAATTCACTTTAAGGAGTGGTGAGCACAGGTGTGTGTGTCATCATTATAACATGAAAAGAACCCATGAATGTCCACTTAGGAATGAAAATACACATGTTTGAGGAACCTGCGTGTTCCTATAATTGCTTTTTTCAATATTGTTGGTCGCTTATCGGTGTTTTGCACGATTATAGGTGACCAGAAGTGGTGTTGGGCCATCGGAACGGCCAGGTTTTGAGGCAAGCAGCGCACCAAATGATGCGCCTGCAACACCTCCTTCAGCCGAGACCATTAGGTTGGTGGCGGAAGCTATACTTGCAATGATCAATGCGCAGCCTGCGAGGTAGGTGCAGCAGCCTGCTCCTGCTATGGAGCAAGTACCGCTCCAAGTGGTAGAGCCTAGGAGGGTGGAACAGGTGATGGTGGAGCCGGAGTTGCCTCGGAGAGCAACTAAAAAGCAACTTAAGCATGTGATGGGTTTCCATCCGCTAGTGTTCTAGGGAACAGGAACCCCGACTCAGGCAGAGGATTTGCTATCGAGAGTCAAGAGAGTGCTGACAACAACGGAAACTGAAGAGTGGCAGAAGAACACGATTGCGATGTTCTTGTTGGACGGGGACGCGAGGTTATGGTGGGAAGGGCTGGAGCTACACCACCTGAGGGGAAGTCAGTTGGTTGATGTCTCTATGGAGGAATTTTCGAGGTTGTTTATGGATCGATACCTCCCCTCAGCGCAGAGGATCGCGCTGGAAAATGAGTTTCAAAAGTTGGTGCAAGGAGATAACATCGTGGACGAGTATCTCCACGAGTTCACACATTTGGGAAGATACGCTAGCGCTACCTTTGCCGATGAGGAGCGCAAGACGAACCGCTTTTATGAAGAGTTAAGAGATGATCTGAGATTATTACTTTCGGGGCCTATGGCGCAGGGTTTCATGACCTTGGTCAACTCAGCCCAGTCCTTGGAAAAGGACATGAAGAATGTTCAAGCGAAGAAGGAATCTTGTGGCAAGAAATCGGAGTTTAAAGTGCCGACTACTTCGAAGTCTGGATATCGTAAGTTCTACAAGAAGACTAAGACGTCGGGTCCAACCCCTTCTTCAGGTGCCTCGGGGGCATCAACCAACCGAACCCTGGGCGCTTGTTATACTTGTGGAAAGATGGGGCATTTTGCCCGTGATTGTTGGATCGGACGTCTGAAGTCCGAGAGAAAGCAAGGAGCCACCTATGAAGAGAAGGGCAAGGCGGTGGAATCAACCGCGTCCCACTATGCTCAGACTAAACCGAGAGTCTATAACTTGGGCCAGCAGGAGGCCATCAAATAGGCTGACGTGGTGACAGGTACGGTTTAATTTATAGCAAGTTAGCTTTAAATACTGTTACCCAGTGCTTGTAAGCTTAATACTGTTGTATAGGCTTTGTTCTGATTGGCGGTAATCCGGCACGAGCACTTTTTGATACGGGAGCTTCACACTCATTTTTATCCGAAAGTTTCGTAATGCGCATCGGAGTCCCTTCTTCGATGGCGAAGGACAGATTGGATGTGTTGTTACCGAATGGGTGTTCGATGCGTGCGGATAGAGTATGCGCTGTGAAGGTTCTTATTGGAAGCCAAGAGTTCGACTTGCTAGCGTCGTTGCTGCCGCTAGCAGAGTTCGACGTCATCATTGGTATGGATTGGCTTTCGGAGCAGAAGGCTTATATCGATTGCAACCGTAAGGAGGTCAAGCTGGGTGTTGGGCATGAGAAGATGTTTGCGGGGCCGAAGGGGTCGAGCAAGATACTGATGTCTGCTCTTCAGGTGGTGAAGGCGGTTCGTGCTGCAGCAGAGCTGTTCTTCGCGTTAGTGGAGGCTGTAAAGCCTAAGGCCACTTTGGATAGTATCCTAGTGGTATATGAGTACCCCGACGTGTTCCCGGGCGATCTTCCTGGAGCCCCACCGCAGCGAGAAATTGATTTCACAATCGAGCTAGTGTCAGGTGCCAAACCTGTGTCACGTTCTCCTTATAGGTTGGTGCCTAAGGAGATGGCAGAATTGAAGGTTCAACTAGAGGAGTTGATGGAGCAAGGGTATGTGCGTCCGAGCTCGTCGCCTTGGAGCGCACCGGTCCTCTTCGTTAAGAAGAAGGATGAGAGTTTGCGACTATGTATCGACTACAGAGAGTTGAACAAGCTAACGGAGAAGAATAAATACCCGATCCCAAGGATTGATGATCTCTTCGATCAGTTAGTCGGATCGTCAGTATATTCCATGTTGGATCTGAAGTCTGGGTATTATCAGTTGAGGATAAGGGAGTGTGATATCCCGAAGACGGCATTCAGCACAAGGTATGGGCACTTTGAGTTCACGGTCATGTCGTTTGGACTGACAAATGCGCCATCGGTGTTTATGGATTTGATGAACAGGACGTTCTGAGAGTACCTAGACCATTTTGTGATCGTCTTCATTGACGACATATTGGTGTACTCGCAGTGCGAAGAAGATCACTTCAAGCATCTGCATCTAGTCTTGGAGACGCTGAGAAAGAATGAACTCTATGCAAAATTCTCTAAATGTGAGTTCTGGCTACCCTCAGTAGCATTCCTTGGTCATATTATAAGTGGGGAAGGTATAGCGGTGGATCCGACGAAGATTGTTGCGATACTGGAGTGGCCTGTGTTGTCTTCGGTAGCGGAAGTCCGTAGTTTTCTTGGGTTTGCCGGCTATTACAGGCGCTTCATAGAGAACTTCTCGCGGATAGCGTTACCTCTCACAAAGTTGACAAGGAAGGATCAAAAGTTCTTGTGGACGCAGGAGTGCGTGCAAGCGTTTGAGGAGCTGAAGGGACGGTTGACCACGGCGCCAGTGCTAAGTTCGCCAAGTGGGACCGAGGGCTTCAAGATTTATAGTGATGCCTCAGGTAGTGGTTTGGGTTGCGTGTTGCTGCAGCATGGTAATGTTATAGCTTATGGATCGTGTCAGTTAAAAGTGCACGAAAGGAATTATCCGGTCCACGACTTGGAGTTGGCGGCTATGATATTTGCGCTTAAGCTGTGGAGACACTACTTGTACGGCGTTAAGGTCGATATTTATACCGACCATAAGAGCCTGAAGTACCTGTTGGATCAGAAGGATCTGAACATGAGACAGCGGAGATGGATGGAGTTCCTGGGGGACTATACGTTCAAGATTCATTATGTACCCGACAAAGGCAATGCAGTTGCGGATGCGTTGAGTCGCAGGGCTCCCTCCCAAGCCAACTGGTTGTCAGTGCACGATGAGAGGCTAATTCGGGAGTTGGAGGCATTGGAGATCTGTTGCGTGGACAAGCAGTCTAGCGATAAAGCATTGTTGAACTGGACGAAAGTTAAGTATGACCTGGCTGATCGTGTTCGGCAGGCATTGGAGTTGGATGGTAGCATGAAAGAGCTTATGGATGCAGCGTATGATGGGTCGAATTCCCAGTTTTCAGTAAAGGATGAGCTGTTAAGGAAGAACCATCGTTTGTGCGTCCCAAGCGGGGGAAATCTTCGGGCGAAGTTGATGTACGAGTCTCATAATACCAAGTACTCAATCCACCCAGGGAGAATGAAGATGTACCGGGACCTAAAGAAGTTGTTTTGGTGGCCAGGGCTCAAGAAGGACGTGACACTGTTTGTGACTAAGTGTCAAACGTGCGCCTTGGTAAAGGCGGAGTGCCAAAATCCTGGAGGATTCTTGGAATCTTTGCCTATTCCGGAATGGAAGTTTGACGACATATCAATATTGGACTTTGTGCATGGCTTGCCAAGGTCGCATAAAGGGAACGACGCTATCTGAGTGATCGTAGACCGGCTAACAAAGGTGTCGCACTTTATTCCGCATAGGAAGGATGATTCAGTGGAGAGACTGGCGAAGCTTAATGTAGATAATATAGTCAAACTGCACGGTGTGCCCTGCAACATCGTGAGTGATCGCGATGGGCGTTTTACGTCCAATGATTGGAGGTTGGTTCAACAGATGTTGTGGACTAAATTGAAGTTTAGCACAGCCTTCCATCCGCAGACGGATGGGCAAACCGAGAGGGTCAACAGAACTATGGAGGACATGCTCTGCATGTGTGTTCTAGACTTTGGGAAGCATTGGGAAGACCACCTGTATTTGGTTGAGTTTGCGTACAACAACAACTACCAGGAGAGTATTCAAATGGCGCCCTTCGAGGCCCTGTATGGTAGGAAGTGTCGCACGATGTTATCGTTGCTAGAAACCGGTGAGGCAAGGTTGTACGAGAAGAAGGAGGTGGAGAATGTTACATCTCTGGTGTGGATCATTCGAGAGCGTTTGCTGATCGCTCAGGACAGACAAGCTAAGTACTAAAATGTCAAGCACCGGAACATGGAGTTCGCGGTCTGCGATTAGGTGTACTTGAAGATAAAGCCGTTCAAGGGTGTTTCGCGGGTGAGACGCTTGAAGAAGCTGAGCCCAAGATACCTTGGACCCTTTGAAATTCTGGAGCGGGTCGGCGAAGCGGCTTATCGTTTGAAGCTATCGGTGGAGTTGAATTGACTACACGATGTATTTCACATTTCTGTATTGCGGAAGGCAGTGCAAGAGCCTTCGCAGGTGATCGCAGTGGATCTAGTGCCGATGGACGAAGGGTTGACGACTAAGGTCAAGCCCGTTCGTATTGAGGACTTTGAAGTTAAACGACTCCGTAACAAGGAGATCCGGATGGTCAAGCTCCGGTGGGATAAATGCGGTCGGGAGGAGCTCTCTTGGGAACGGGAGCAAACCATGCTGGAGGAGTACCCGGATTTTTTCCGCTTAGGTACCGCTTAAAGTTTTCCGTTATCTTTCCTTTGGTAATTTCGTGGACAAAATTTTTTTAAGGGGGAGAGAGTTGTAATGCCCCGAAACTCAAAAGAGGGACGGGTGACGTTTTTAGTCAGATCTGGGTTTTGCTAGAGGTGACACGGCCTGGGACACGGGCGTGTCCCAGGGCGTGTCAGCCACTCAGAGCCTTACACTCAACGATCGTTGAGTGAGGGGTACACGGCCTGAGCCCAGGCGTGTTCGGGTCCGACACGGGTGTGTTCCATTTGACACGGGCGTGTCGAATGTCGTGTCCTCCTCAGGTCGTGCGGCGTTTTGTGCTAAGGAGATTACACGGCCTAGGACACGGGAGTGTCCCAGGGCGTGTCTAGCACACGACATGTGACACAGGCATGTCATATGGTCGTGTCCTTCTCGGGAGAATCGTGGTTTTTGCACACGGGTCGTGACACGGGCCATGACACGGGTGTGTCATATTGTGACACGGGCGTGTCGGTGGCCGTGTTTTGGTCAGGAATTTCTAGTGACGGCGAATGAGTGACACGGCCATGCACATGGCCGTGTTGCAACCCGTGTTCGGCCCAGATTTTGTATTTTCAGCTTAAATCGTGGCCGTCCGTTTCCTTGGCTTGGGATCCAAGGGCTGGGGTTTGTTCCTGATGTGGTTAAACCGAGAATAGGGTTGACAAACCCTTATTTTCACTTGGGTTATCTCTCTCTAAGATCTAGAGAGAAGGGAGAGCAAGGAGGAGGAGGAGGAGCTAGATCCGGTCATCGGTGGAGCATTGGAGCTCCAAATCGCGAGCCGAGTTCGGATCCGCGGAGGCAAGGAGATTGTGGTGTTTTCCATCCGCATAGATTTCCATGGCGCCGAGGAAGAACACTAGGGTAACGATTCTCATCCTAGGACATGTGAAGTCCTCTTTTCCTTTGCATAGGAAGCCCTCTCACGCGAGTGTGCGATGAGTTGAGGTGTTCCTTGGGGTAGATATGTAAAGTACCCCTTGTGTAGAGTCCGTATGCGAAAACGGACATAGGCATGTTGTATGAAGCCTATCCGGACATGTTGGTCTGGATCGGTGATATTGCATTGCATAATAACCGGAGAAGACTTTGGGTGAATGTTTGTTTTTCGAGTTTTCTACGAGGTAGATTGCAACAGGGAGCCTTGGGGACTAACTCCAAGGTGCACCCGGAAAACTGGGCAAATGCGGGATGTTGCCAACATGGTGGCCGGGGTGCCAACTTGAACATAACTGGGTTATGTGTATTGTGTGATGGAAACGGGACTCGGGGATTCTTGACCCGCGCATATGGCTTAAATTGTCGTTGCGGTATGAGCACGGGTCAGGCGGAACCATACCCGATCTATGTCGTTCGGCAGAACCGTTGGCATAGATGAGGGTCTTCGACGGTCTATGGCTTAAATTGACGTGACCAATGCTAGGGAGACAAATTGCTCATATGGTTGGCCGTCCAAGGGACCGTGGTGAGACGGGAACGTCTATGGCTTAAATTGATGTGACGTTGGCCGGTTCGCCGTGAATGTGCCCTGAGTGCACGGGGTATGTGGCCGTGCGTGCCTGCACCTGTGATGAAGTGTGTGTTTAAACTATACCGCTTGTTTATGCTAACAAAATGCAGGGAAGAGCATCGCCGCCCCGAGTTTGGGGTGGGGTCGTTATAATTTGGTCAGCATAGCTGACCGTTGCTTTTGTTTACCACCGGGCGGTGGATTGTTGCTTGCAGGTGCTGCGGAGCCGAGCGGAAAATAACGGGCTAAAGCCCAAGTTGCTGTGCCGGCCCTCGAAGGCCAAGTTTTGAGTGTTTTCTTTTGTACTCATGTATGACCGGCCCGCGTACCGAGGTTTGGAAGATACTTTTATTAAGCAAACACTTGTAAGGCTATAAGGCCATCGTTTGTTGTATTATACATTCCTATGGGTCTTTTGTAGTGGACATTCATACTTTGGTTGGGTTCTTTTATCTTGCAACTTAATAATTTGCTTCTGCTAGGTGCTCTGTGAAGGACACAACCCCGACAACTCCTTCTCTTTATGGGACTTCTCCTTTTTCTCTTTTGGGAAGGACACAACCTTCTTCATCTTTTTCTTGGGGCTGGAGCGAGAGGGAGCGGCGCCTTCGGCGGGCCTTTTCTTGAGGGAAGGGGTCAAGGACTCTTTCGCCGTCTCGACCGCCATGCTGGCGAGAGCGAGACCCTTTGACGGCTTAGCGTTGATCTTGTAAGGGGGGTGGACGTGGACGTTCCTTTCTCCTAAACAAACTGTGCGATAAGAAGGCAAGATGAAATAATAAATGCAAGACCAAAAGGATGCGAGCATACCTTCGCCAGGGAGCACAGGAAGGAGGGAGTCGAGGACCCGCCTCAGGAATTGAACTTTGAAATTCTTGCCGGCGAAGAAGTCGTAGAGAAGCTTATCCGTGCCGCCAACCTGTGGGGACACGTAGAACGCCTCGACATGCGACACGGGAGCGAGTGGGATGCCCCCCAGGTTGCCGCGGATGAAGACAAAGTGGGTGAGCCAGTGATGATTCTTGTTGGACGTTTCACATACCTTGAGGCCTTGCCCGGTGAAGTAGAAGATGTCGTCGTGGTTGGCGTGGTAGATGAACAGCTTGCGGAAGATTATCAAGCTAAACTCGATGCGCTCCCGGCGCATGTAGCTGGCGAAAGCAACTAACACCGAGATGACATTCGGGTTTAGATGCGCTGGGACTGCGCCGAAGTACTTCAAAACCTGTTTCACCTCCGGCGAAAGGGGCAGTCTCAGCCCCGCTTCAAAGTGCGAGACGGGGAAGGCGAGTTCTTCAGGGTAGAAGGTATTGATCGCCTCGCCGACCTTTGGGGGCCGCGACTCAAATCCCTCTGTCAAGAAATCGCGGGTGAAGAGGTTGTATTCCTCTTCGGAGATTCGGCCGAGGGGGGGGGGGGGGGGGGGGGGGGAGTCGTGGTCAGTGAATCGTCTCCCGCACCGGCTACGCCCCTCACCCTCTTCAACCTTCTTCTTTCCCATTTAAAGCAAGACGGTCAATGGAAGTAGTGAGAAGAAGGAAAGGCGAGACGGTCGCAGAAAGTAGTGGGAAGTAGGACTGCAAACGAGTCGAGCTCGAGTCGAGCTCATCAAAAAGAGCTGGCTCGAGCTCGAGCTTCTTTTTTTGAGCTCGAGCTCGAGCTCGACGTGCCTATTTTAAAAGGCTCGAGCTCGAGCTCAGCGAGCTCGATTCAAGCTCGAGCTCGAGCTCGATTCAAGCTCGAGCTCGAGCTCGACGAGCTCGAGCTCGACGAGCTCGGCTCGAACTTATTATTATTTTAATAATATTTTATTAATATTATAATATATTAAAATATTTACTACTAATAATATATATTATTTAATTTAAAAAAAAAAGCTCGTGAGCTCGTGAACAGGGTTACTTAGGCTCGAAATCAGGCTCGAGCTCGAGCTCGAGCTTGACATGCTCGAGCTCGAGTCGAGCTTTTTTCGAGCCGGCTCATCGAGCTTTCAAGCCGGCTCAACTCAACTTGCACCCCTAGCGGGAAGAAGAGAAAGAGAGAGCAAGAAGCGAGACGGAGGAAGCAAAAAGCAAGATCTGGGACGCAACTGGGGTAGAGCGCGGATACCTCTCTGATCTGGGGGTAGGGGTGTTTATAGAGGATAGGGGAAGTAGAGAGAATGGGCGGGAAAATGCATATGGAGGAAGTGGGAAAGTCGGCCAGCGTTACACACTCTCTCTCTTGGCCTCAAATCAAGTGGCCCAGCGCGCGCTTTCCCAGCAAGCCAGAACAGAAAAAGAAATTAACAAAATATAGTATAAAGAAAAAGAAGAAATCAATTGAGCATATCCATATGAAAATTATTCAGCAACAAAATTAGCTGGATATGCAACAATTATTAAATGTCTCATTCCGCACAAGGCGGACATCATGTTTGAAGGGCCTAAAGTATAGGCGAGACGACATCATAAAATATATTACAGAATCACGAATAAAATTGAAAGAGCGAGACTATCTAAACTTGCGAGACGAGACGAAGGGTCTTCAGTGTTTGTGTCATTTCCAGCACCCACCGCGAGACCCCGCACAGGGGGGGCCGACTAGGGAGGTGAAAAGCGCGAGCAGCGTCGACACCACGGCGCGCGAGACGAAGTTGCTGGTCGACCTCGTTTAAGATTGTCTGAGGGTCGGTCTCGTCTATCTCAATGTAAGCGTCGATCTCTGAGGACAGGCGAGCGCATTCAATTTCCAGCCAGTCGATTCGCCTGTCGGCCGCTTGCTTGTCTTGTTCCATCTCGTGGATAATGCGCATATGCTTCTGGAACATCTCGGCTGTCCTACGCTTCATCTCCACCGGGCCCATGGGGTCGCCCAGGTAGTCTTCAATCGCGTCCAGGTGAGGAGGAGGCGAGACGACGAGCTGCCTGGAAAATTCCTCGGCGGGCGAGTCGATCTGGGTGTCTGCGGAAGGAGCCAAGGGGCAGAGTAAGAGGGGTTCTCGCAGGAAGGCGTGGAAGGGACGAGCGAGACAGAGGAGCGAGAGGAAAGGTCTAATTTACTCACCTGGATTGCGAGAAGTTCCGGCGATATGGGAAGGATCATTATTCTTCATACTCAGAGGAGTAGATGGTTGAGGCGAATCAGAGTCTTGGTGGTGGATGACGATATTATCCAATGGCTTTATCAGCTGGTGAGGAGGTGCGAGATCTCCTTGATGAAGCATGAAACGAGTAAATGTGATAAGTAAAGAAAAGATAACGTAGGGGCAAGAGAAAAAAAGTCACCTCTCTCTCTCTCTCGGAGACGGGGGAGGAGGGGTATGGATTTCCAAAGAGCCAGGATTGGGCTCCTCGGCCGAGAAGGAGGGGTCGGTGGTCTTTACTTTCTTCAGGCGGGACGAAGATGATAGGGGGGCAGGGGTGTGAACCAAAGTCGGGACCAGAGCGGCCATGTTGGCCTTGTTTCGTTTGCGCACCATCGCGAGGCATTCGCGGAAACTCTGGCTATGAGACATGACTCCGACGGAACGGGGGAAGGAAGAGGTGAGAAAGGGGGCACTCTCTACACGGAGTAGGTACCATATATTTATAGGCTCCGGTAGAGAGCCCCGCAAAAGATTCTCATAAATGCACTGTAATGACGTGAGCCTCGGTTGGACTTTCTTTTCGAGCGGCAACCTCGAAAAGAGAGGAGATTGTGTACAATCTCGGGCTCGCGGGAGCAGAAAGCTCTAGGAAAAGAGGGAAGAAGGCGAGACGGACCTGTGGCGAGAGCCAATACGCTAGGCGAGAGGGGCCCAGGAAGAAGGTCACTCGCGAGGCGAGGGGGATCCAGAGAGAGGGCCACTCGCGAGACGAGGGCCCACTCGCAGGGCGAGAAGGAATCGGCGAGACGGGTTACTCGCGAGGCAGGATGAGGCAGGAGAAGGAGGAGTTCTAACCCGCGAGATGTCACTCTCGTTGAGCGCCGGTTCGGCGATGGGCCTAGCACCGGTTCGACGGTTGGTCAAGCGCCGGTCCAGTGGGGAGACGGTTTTTTACCTTTTTAGCCCCAGGTGATTTTACATTTTCGCCCTTGGTGGTCTGCATATATCCCTTCAGAACAATGGTGTTTAGCTGTTGACAAACCCAACCCGGGGTATTTTGGTAATTTCAGGTCGGTTCGGTTTAGTTATTGGCAGATCAAAATCAGAGGCCTATAAATAAACTGGTAAGGTGTCTTGATGAAGGTTGTTGACCTCTTCTTCTTCTTCCACTAAGGCACCTAGCTCAGCACTAGCTAGGGAGGGGAAGAGTCTTTAGTTCTTCTGGGTAAGAGGTGGGACCTCCGAGTTGAAGCCCACAGTCTGTTTCTAGTCTTTGAGACTCTCATCTATGGAGGAATTCGGGAAGAGTAGGTGTAAGCTGTAGCCTTAGATCCAAACTATAGAAGAAGTCAAGTTTCTGACTTCAACAGGTGGGGGAAGGCAGATGGTGGGCAACATAGAGACCATCGTCGGGCCCCTAACACAGATACTTTCAGTAAAAGGATCAGATAGGAAGCCAAATCAGGATATCACCATCACATTCGACAACAAGGACCTCAAAGGACTGCAGACGCCCAACTAGGATCCCCTTTTTATCCATGCCAAGATCGAGGATCCCTGTTTCAACGTCAAAAGGATCAGGTTAGGTCGCGCAACCGGATTGAGTACCAACATTCTCCGGCGGTCGGATTAAGTACTTACATTCTCCGTCGTTACTGCAGACCATCATCCTGCCATCGCCAGGGCCTGCCCTCCTCGCGATTGCACCCGGATCGAGTTTTTACATTATCCGACAATTGGCTTATTGTCAGGCTAGGTCGCGCAATCGGATTGAGTACCTACATTCTATGACGGTCGGATTGAGTACTTACATTCTTCATCATTACTGCAGACCATCTCCCTGCCATCGCCAGGGCATGCCCCCCTCGTGATTGCACCCGGATCAAGTATTTACATTCTCTAGCAATTGGCTTATTGCTAGGTTAGGTCGCGGAATCGGATTGAGTACCTACATTCTTCGGTGGTCGGATTGAGTACTTACATTCTCTGATGTTACTACAAACCAATGCTTTGTCGTCGCCAGGGTCTGCCCCCCTTGCGATTGCAATCAGATTGAGTACTTACATTCTCCATCGTTTCCGCATGTCAACGTCTTGCTATCGTTAGGGCCTGCCCCCTCGCAGTTGCACATAGATCGAGTATTTACATTCTTTGGCAATTGGCCCATAGCCAACTCGGCCGCGAGCAAGACTCGCGCAAGCTAATCCGTGAATCCAACTCGCGCAAAATCGCGAGCCAACCTCTCCCGAACTTTCCTGCAGGCTAGATCTGCGTGAACAGTGCTCAGGGAAACAAAGCTGAGTAATGTAAAGGTAACAATGACATACAAATATGCGTGCAAAAATGCTAACTACAAACTGCCAAACGTGAAAACAAAGTGCAAGACATACAAACATAAAAGCACTTACCACTTCACTCATTGCCTTCAAAGAAGAAGACATACATGGAGCAGTCGCATCCACTAAAGGAGTCCGGGGGGGGCAGGACACTCAAGTACCTGTACCTCGGGAGTAGTCTCAGGATGAGCATCAAAAGAAGCCACTGTGACCGTCATGTCAACATCATTAGAGGAAGCCACCATAGCCTTCCTCTTCCGGTCTCCACTTAAAGGAGCTTCGGTAATCTACACTGTATCCTCACCTCAAGGTCGGCAGGTAGCCCGAATTTTCTTTCCCCAAAATTGCAATTTGGTCGTTGGAAAGACAAGAGCGCAGGCACATCGGTCTTGCATTGTGCTTCGAAGCACGATACCAAAAGTAAAAGAAAAAGGGAAGAAAAAGTTAGATGCAACACAAAGGCGCGCCACACGCGGCAAAATTGAAGGCCATGCTTACTCAAAGGAGGAGCGAACCAAAGGTCGCGCTAACGTGCAAAACAAAGACTTGTGTGGGAGAACGAGAAACAGGATGCACACACATGCACATCACAAGGGTGCACATAGTCGTACCCGCGCGTGCGCAGCCTGGTACGCGCCACCCCGCGCGCGCAATCAGGTGCGTGCGCGCACACCCCGCACGAGCGCGGTCTGGTACACGCGTGGTCTGGTCCGCGCGCACCCCGCGCGAGCACGCGATCTGGTGCTCGTGCGGCCAGGTGCGCGCGCCCCCCGCACGCACGCGGTCTGGTGCGCGCGCATCCCCCGCGCGTGCGGACTGGCGTGCACGCGCGGTCAGGTCCGCGCGCGCGGCCTGGTGCGCACGCACCTCGAGCGCACGCGGCCAGGTGCACACGCACCTAGCGCGCGCGCGCGGCCTCACGCACGTTTGCGATCTGGTTCGCGTGCCCCCTGCGCGCACGTGACCAGCCGTGCGCCCCCCTCCCCCCACACGCACGTGACCAGCCGTGCCCGCCCTCGCAACCAGATGTGTGCGCACCCACGCGGCCTAAAGCACGCACCGGCATTGTGCACAGATCCGCACCGGCTGACCGTCGTCGCACCGCTCAGCCCCGGGAGCGCTGGGCGCCTCCCTCGGGCGCATTAGCACCTCCTCCCGCTCCTCCTCGGAGCCCCTTTTTTCAATATATCAATTACCTGAGTTCGCAGGGCGCCGCCATTCGACATCTCCGGCCTTTCACCAATTTTCATTATGCGTACGAGAGATGAAGAAAAAATCCTAGTCTTCTCAGCTTGTATCAACCTTTGACAACAAAGAATTTGGGGGACAATTGATGGGGATGAAGCCCCATTTGTAGGTTTAGGGGTGCAATTAGCCACTCCCCCATGATCACCCCCATAAGGAGAGATCATGAGTTTGACCGGTCAATTCACTTCCCATGATCCCCTCCACAATAGGAGGATCATGAGGGGGCCACACTTCCAAACCGTCACCGCCCGGGAGGAGGCCGCCACCGCCTAGCCGCTACCGCCGCCTTGCCACCGCCTAGCCGTCGCAGTCGTCGCCTAGCCGCCGCCGCCGCCGACAAATTGGCCACCGTTCGATTACATTGGGATTCTCATCGCCGTCCGATTCACAGGTAACCACCCACTGACCACCAAGTTAGTGGGGGGCATAACATTATTAAAATTAATGACCAAATTAATAACCCCCTAAAATTATGGAAGAAATATTTATGTGGGTGGTTATAGTGTGTGAATAGCCGCGTAACCACCATAACCACCTCCTGGAGGTTATAAAAGGAGTCTCAAGCCTCCTCATTTCTCACCTTTTTGCTGCCCCAATCTTCTTCTTCCTCAGGCCAGAGCTCTGCCGAACTCCTCCCCTCGAGTCATCTTCAAGCCGCCTACGAGCCAGAGGAATGCCCAAGTCCCCAAGTGCGCAGAGAAGGGAAGAAGACGGTCATTACCAGCACTCAAACACACCAGCCACCAAGCAGCAACCATCACTCCCTCGGCACAGCCTGTTGCCCGTTGCGAGTCAGGAATTCTCTCTCACCACCTAGTTTTAACAAGGAGCGGTCTGTCGCCCTCGATTCCCCAAACGCCCTGTAACCACAAGCAAATAGTGGATTTTGACCGGCATAAACCCGGTCACGTAGTTTTTTACTCAGTTGAGGGGGTTTCCATGTTAAAACCTATTGTGTAAATTTGACCCATTTCATTGACTGCGTGCGCGCACGATGGTCCTGAGAGCTAAGGCGGTCAAATTTACTCCGGTCTGATCGGGATGCCGAGTCAATCCGCAACAGTTCTCATATGGGTTTATTTTTCTCATGCTGAGGTTAGTTTTGTTTGCATTCATTATTGATGTGTCTGTATTTGTCAATTTCTCCCCAACGCGCACCTCAAAAGCCAGAGGTCTTGACATGCTCATTTATTTTGCTATGGGAGACCACCGCTGGAGGTGGAGCAGTTGAAATTTAGCTTCAAGGTAGAGCGTTTCTGAGACAGGCACATTAGTCCAATTTGTGTACTACTCGGGATTGAAGGATTTTTTTTTCTTTTGACCCGTTCTTGGCCGAAGTTCATTCTGTTGGTTCATTTGGCTTTGGATCTTAGTGACCATTGGGTCATTTTGAAGTTATTTTGGCCAAGTGGAGCATGTCATGGAAGAGACGTCAAGGTGGAGATTGTTGTGGTAATGACGCATCTTCCTTTTCTTGATCGTCGCCTTTTTTGGAGACCGCTTAATTCGTACTCATTTTTTGGAATTTCCCAAATTCCAGTATTAATGGAAGAGCATTGATGACAGAATATATTTTCTTCCAAATAGTGGAGGAGATTTTTGGAAGGAGATTTTTTTCTCCATCCTTGATTGGATCCAGCCGACCCTACCCTTCTTTTACCTGATTTAGGGTTATTCAAACCTATATAAAGAGGGGGCCAATTTTCCCCAAGCATGCAAGATTTCAGGCAAGCAGGAGAATGCAGAGGAGGTCGGTCGGCTTTGGCCGAACCTGGGGGTTCTTCCCCGTTGCAACCGCGTGTGCATTTTTTTGGTCGGCGGCCGCCATCCTTTTCGTCGAGCTTCTCCTTGTTGTAGCTTTGCCGACGGGCTTCTTCCTAGTTACTACAACGTGCTCGGCTCTCGGCCGCTGACTCTTCTTCTCTTGTCACTGGTTTTCTTTCTCGTCGCATCGTGTACGGCCGGATCTTGGAGCATTCTCTCTCGGTTTATTTTTTCTTCCATTATAGTCATATTATATGTTTGAGAAAGAAAATAAAAATTCTTTTTCTGCACAGTGAACGTACCCATTTTCAATTTCGAGGAACCACTTTAAATTTGGTGTTTTTTGTCTGTGATATTTTCTTACTGTTTCGTACATACCGTTTTTCGTAACCATTTTTTTTGCCATTAGATTATTTTTGTGCATCTGAAAATTATCTATTTGGACCGATTTTTCATAATATTAGGTTGTTATTATTTATGAGTGGTGAATTGTTGAATTGTTTATATAAACATCCTTATAGTGTTCATATTTTTAAAATAATTTTTTATGTAATGTCTAAATATAAGAAAAATATGTCTATTTTAATGATTTTTGTGTAATATTTACAAAAAAAAAAACAGCTAAGTTATGATGTCAAGACATTTCACTAAATAAGAGGCTATAACCACTAGGCCAACACTTTTATTGAAAAAATAAGGGTGATGTTACTAGCAAATACAGTTTGATTTCTAACAAATCATTACTATTAGCAAAATCCTCATGTTTCAAAATGGCTATTTGAAAATCATTTTATTACTAGCAAATCAACGTAATTTTTTTAAAAAAAAATTAAATTTTGTTTAAAACATTCATTCTTTCAAAATAACCTGATGCATATAATGACATTACAAATGATTTCAAATGTATTCATTCAATCACTTATGTTAGCATTATAAATGAGTAAAAACACCGTAAATGTTTAGTATGTCCTAAAATATCGATCGGTTTAGAAATATATTTGATTTCTAATTCTTATAAGGATGTGTTGTATAAACGAGTTAACTGTATATAAGAATATATACGTTCTTTTGAACTGCGTCTTATACATACAATTTCATGAGAAGTGTTCAACATAAAAGTTGTAGATCTCGACGAGATCAACAATTTTCATGTTGAACACTTTTTGATTTGAAGCACTTTAGACTCTCGATTTGACCTCTGAAAAAAGTTACGTCGTACATATGTACGGACGCCCGAGATCGGCGTGACTTTTTTCGGGGGCCGAATCGGGGGCATAAACGGCTTCAAATAAAAAAGTGTTCATCATAAAAGTTGTAGATCTCGTCGAGATTCACAACTTTCATGTTGAACAATTTTTGATTTGAAGTAGTTTAGACCACCGATTTGGGCTCCGAAAAAAGTTACGCCGAAAATTTGTACGTTCCGTGCATGTCTTTTTTAAGGACCAAATTAGAGACTTAAACGGCTTCAAATCAAAAAATGATTAATATGAAAGTTATAGATCTCGATGAGATCTACAACTTTCATGTTGATCACTTTTTCAAATGAGAAATATTTGGAGCTCAAAATTCAAAAATGCAAAAAATACTAAAAAACAAGATTGGCTTGTTAGTAGTAATTTTTCGGAAGAAAAAAAATTGCAAAAAATGACTGAAATTGTTTTTTTTTCTGATTTGCTAGAAAAGAAAATGGATTTTGGTAATAACCGCACCCAAAAATAATGAGAAGATACAATATTATATAATATATTATTTATATAAGGACAAAATTAATTTTAATTTAATTTTTATTAGTGAAAAATATTTTTAAAAAAATTAGTGTGTTCCCCCCACACTATACCCTATGTGAGTCCGTCCCGTCAGGCCGTCAGGACCCAAAGTTATGGTTTGACCCGAACAAGTTGATATTTCAATTGCGTATAACTGTATATATCAGTAGAAATTTACATTAAAATTTTATTCTATTGGAAACATTTTCATAGAGTTCTATGTGCTAAACACCAAATATAATGGGCAGTTAGCGGCAGCAGAATGGCTGGCTTCATGTTAGCATCAGCTTTTAAGTGAGACTGAATGAACGCCACGTGTTGAGAAATGGCTTTCTATTGGAATTGAGCTCATGGGTTTAATCCACGCGGTGACATGGTCGGATTCCCACTGGAATGCCACGTCCTTTGACAGGTACCTGAATAAACTACCATCTCTCAAACTTACTGTTAAATGCAAGGTATCAAAGCATGAGACAAATCTACAGAAATTCTGTTTAATTTATGATTCCATTAATAGGCGGATATAGGGGCGTTAGGGATCAGTCTTTTCAAGAATTTTGCAAAATGAATGGTGGGTTTGAATTTAGCTTGAGTCAATAAATTTTAATTATTTACAAGTCAAAAATAGTAACCGAATGAAGAAGAAACGGTCCTAATAAGGCAGAAGCATTCAAAAAAAAATGGCTTCGAGATGTCATGTAACACTTAGACATGGTCTCTAGAGAATAATGTAACACCTCGAATCCAATGAGGCCGCAAAGTAATTTATGGGCAGTGAAGCCCAGAGAATATAACTCCTAGCATGCTTCTAAGTGAAATGAGATGCATGAAGGAACTAAAACTCACATCGAAATTGGAGAAAAAATTGTTGAGCTAATTAAGTTATTTGAAACCTCAAATATGAGATGCCTTTTTGGAGCATGTGGTAGAGTTGTGTTGAAAACATCGTGGTTTATCATGCTCTGGTAGGAATAGTCCCGGGATGTGTTATCATACTCTGCAGACAATACTTCTAATATTGTGACGGTAATTGAGTTGTTACAAATGATATCAAAATCAGACCTCCTGCGGTAGACGTGTGATTTCGAGGACAAATCAAGTGGAAGTTGATGGGCGTGTAACACTCTGAGTCCAATGAGGACGGGGAGTATTTTGAGGGCAGTGAAGCTCGTGCAGTAATCCTAGCAAAGGACAATCCTCATATATGACTACCATAAACCTAAACTCTCTACAAAGTCTAGTTGGTCTACAACAATCAATACTCATAACTACTCCGACAAGGGCTAGCTTCTCGAGAAGTAGACTTATCACAAAGCATTACTATTCCCTTATGGACAATTAATATCAGGCATGTCAATGTAACACTCGTGACAACAATCTTAGTTCATCGAAGAACAGACAACCAAGATACGCCTCATGTAAATTTTTATCTTCAAAGCTACATAAGGCAACTCTACCCCGTCAATTTAAGGCTTCGTTTGGTTCGGCGTTTCGCCGCCTCCGTTTGAAACAAACGCCGCCGGACGGCAGGTAAACAAACGGCCGCCTCTGGCGTTTGCTCCGTTTGCACCCGCAGCAAGGAGGAAACATCCCCAATCCGCTTTGTTTCGACCTCCACCTCTCCCCTTCTGATTCCAAAGTGACGTTTCGACCCACCGGATGCACCCGCCACCGCCGAATCAAATATAACCTAAGTCAACAATCAACCTCCCTCGACCCCAATCTCTTCTCCACAATGCTAACCCTAACCAACCAAACTTTAACTATAATTTAATCGGCGGATTTTAATAAAATTTAAAAAAGCTGGATCATGTAAATTAATAAAGATAAATACCAAAATTCTTGAATAGACGCATATATATACAAATAAATCCTCATTGGAAACGGTAATCGGGTGTAGTTAGCGGGTCGAAATCCGATTCCAACAACCCGAACCACGTCGATCGTCTCTTCCACCGAACTTTAAACCGTCACTCAGTCAAATCCCTTCTCTTATAAAATCACCACTCCGCACATATTCTTCCTGCATTAATTCCTGTTCAAATAACCAAAGCTAGCTCCTTTCAGTCTTCTTCCTCCTCCGCCTCATGGCTCGCCGGCTTTTAGATTCCTCCGCCTCCAAAGACGATGATATCAGCTCCCACCAGCCGCACCCACCCAAACAATCCACTCCATCCAACCTCCGCATCGCCCCCGTCGTCTCATCCTCCTTCTGCTGCCCCCGCCGCCGCCGCATCCCTCGCCCCAAACTTTCGGCGGCGGCTGACGCCGCCGCCGATGACCTTTCCCGCGCGAGGGAAACCCCTGCCTATCTCTGGCGCAAGGATGAGAAATGGCACCCGGTCTCATACGACGGCTTTTCGGCCGCCACCGCCGCCGCCATCTCCGCCTCTGCTCCGTCCCCCTCTCCTCCCCCCAACGTCATATCCGACCGCCCCCGCCCCCGCCGCCGCACTTCCAAGAAGAAACCGCGCCAGCCCAAACCGTCCCGAATGTTCTCCAGCGACGAAGAAGAAGAAGACCGCGGGGACGAAGAGGACGAGGCTGATTTAACGACGGCGGATAACTCGTTTGAGATGACGGAGTTGAAGACGCGGAGGGCGGAGGTGATGGAAGGGACGAAAACAGAGACCAACTCGCCGTGGAGGAGCCGGCTGTCGCCGTACCTCGGAGTGGGGGAGGGGGAGAGCTTGGCGGTGGTGAAGCAGTCGGAGGATCCGAGGGCGGATTTCCGGCGGTCAATGGCTGAGATGGTGGTGGAGAAGGAGATATACGGAGCAGAGGATTTGGAGAAGCTGCTCCAATGCTTTCTCTCGCTCAATTCGCAGCATCACCACCGCGCCATCATCGCCGCCTTCACCGATGTGTGGGAGGCTCTTTATCCGGCGACACCCTTCGTGCGAAGTCCTGGCCCCGGCAGCCAACTCGCCGCCTATTAATTAACGGCGGGGAGCGGAAGGTAGAAGAAGATACGCATGCGAAGTTGTTTGATTTGAATGTGTAAGAATTTATGTATTGTATTGTTCTGCTTTACGCGAGATTATTCAAAGTTTGAACCGGTTGAATTGGGGATCATTGGACTATTTGGGATACCCGATGTGAAATAGAAAAAAAAACACTTGGCAATAAGACTTAGGCTCTATTTATTTGAGCATTTTGATATTCTGTTTTGGGCAAATGCTGCCGGAAGGAGGGTAAACAAATGAACCTCTGGCGGCATTTGCTCCGTTTCCACCCGCCCGCCTTGAGAAACGCCCCAAAAAGTTCCGTTTGGAGCAGCCACCTCCCCCCTCCGATTCGAACACTCCGTTTCCACCCGCCGGATCGATCCGCCACCGCCGAACCAAATGAAGCCTTAGTTTTTCAGACGGGGATTGTTAAATGCTAATATGCTATAAGACTCCCTTAGTTTGGGAAATTTTTAGGTCAGGATTCCGGATGATAACTATCATCCGGACAATCAATGAGGAGCCACAAATGATGAGGATCCCGCGTAAAAGTGTATCACACAAGTCAAAATTGCATGGGTACCACCTCATTTGCAGGCTCCTCATTGATGCAAGACGATAAGCATCATACGAAATCCTGACCTAAAAAATTTAGTTTGGGTGAAATTAGAGAATGAAATTGGAATTGGAATTGGAATTGGAATTGAAATTGGAATTGTTTATTTCAATTCTGTTTGGTGGTTGATATTTTCGATAAGAATTGAAATTTAATTCAATTTTGTCACAATTCGGTTTAGCTTAAATTCATTTTCCCCTAATTCTGACTTAGCGGCCTCTTCATTCACAATTCCAAGCCTCCCCAAGCCAATTCTCGTGACGGAGGAAGAACCTTTCATAGCCAGTTTCTCCTTCCTCCCCACACAAACCGGTCTTTTTCTCCGGGGGTTGGAAGGAGATATGACTTTCTTCATTTTTTCCTCCGCTCCTAGGCTTTAGCTGCTGTTAGCATCATTTATTGCATTGAAGAAGACCTTCATAGCGAGTTTCTCCTTCCCTCTCCTCGGCTTTGGGGTTTACAGTCAAGCAATTGGTGGTCAATGCCTGATCTCCTTTCTATTTTGTTGCTCCCCGGAGAGAATAAGCGGGAGGTGGTTATTGATATGAAATTATCCGCGATCTCTCGTCACCGTGGAACGCGCAACGGAATAGCAATAGCGACAAAAATAAGAGAAATAAATGCAGAAATTAAAACAAGAAATCAAGCGCACATGCGTCACAAAGATTTTATGTGGTTTGGAGAGAACTCCTATATCCACGGGAATTCTGCCGGAGAAAATCCACTAAATAGTAGCAACAATGTTTACAATAATAAACAAGAACCTAAGCGACCAAGGGGTTCCAATCAAGTGGCTGAGTTGAGGCCTTTTGTAAGCCTCCAACGGAGAACACCAGCACCTGAAAAAGGCCTCCTCCCCTCCTCTGAATTGCAACGACACAACCAGTATCCTTTCTCCAGGTGGAGACCGATCTCAGGCGAAACCCTCCAACTTAGTCGAAGGCGGTATCCAGCGAGCAACCGGGGAGGAGGCGGATCAACGGCGAGCAACCCTCTCCTTCGACAAAGGGCGGAATCTGGCGACAGGTCCTTGGGCGGCGGCAGAACCCCCTTGCGATGAAAGCAGCGAGCGCTGCCCTTTTCTTGTCGTGAAGAGGAGTCGGCCCTGCTCTATTTTTTTCACCCCTAATCAATCGAACACTCACATATATATGTATTTATATATATGTTGGCGCCCCTTGAACCTCCCGGTTCAGACCGGCAGCAATGGGGCGACATAAAACAACAATCTTTATTTTGACGCCCCCTGCAATTTGAGCTTCACCTTCAGTTTGGATCTCTCCCAAATGAGATACCCCCTCTCCCTGGGGTCACCACGATCAGCAGACACAAATGTGAGTCAAGTCAAGACAGTGCTTGAACTTGACTCCTTTTAGGGGCTTTGTCAACATATCTGTAGTGTTGTCCTCCATAGGAACATTCAGTAACTGAATGTCTCCTCCTCCAACAGACTCCCTCAGCTTGTGATAGTGCACATCAATGTGCATGTTTTTTCCTTACATGGTAGACCGGGTTCTTTGCCAGGCAAATTGCACTCCGACTGTCACAATGCAACTTCACCGATTCCTGAGAAACTCTGAGTTAAGGAGACCCCTGAGCCAAATAACTTTTTAGCAGCCTCCACTGCAACAATATATTATGCCTCTATTGTGGACAGAGCTACTATGTCCTGAAGAGTAGCTTTCCCACTTATAGGACCTCCACCTAGAAGATATATGTAACATAAAGTAGTACTTCTCCTGTCAAGGTCACTTGCGTAATCAAAATCAACGAAGTCCTATAAAGCTCCAGCAACTTCGCTCATTTTGAAAAGTAAACAATTGTCTGACATTCCCTTCAAATGCCGCAGAATTCACTTGACTGCTTCCCAGTGTTATCTCTCTGGATTTGCTATGTATCTGCTGACAACATTAACTGCTTGAGCAATATCTGGTCTCGTGCATACCATCGTGTACATTAAGTATACTATCGCACTGGTGTACGACACTCTGAGGATCTTTTAGCATTCCTCCTCGGTGTCTGGACACTGTTGTGATGACAATCTAAACTGTTGTCCTAAAGCGTTGTAACAGCTTTAGATTCCACCATATTGAACTTTTTTAGTACCTTCTAAATGTAGCCAGTCTGAGAAAGTCGCAACATGCCACGTTTTTTGTCCCGCTTGATGTCCATCCTAAGGATCTTCTAAATATGACCAAGATTTTTCATCTCAAATTCAGCATTCAATTTCTGCTTCAGTACTTGAATTTCTTGGGCTGACTTGCAGGCAATCAGCATATCATTGACATAGAGCATCAGAATCAGAATATTGTCATCTTCAAGAAATTTATGGTAGACACAACCGTCGTACTAGCTCTTGTTGTATTTGTGTGATGTCATGAAGGTGTCGAATCTCTTGTGCCACATCCTCTGAGCCTATTTCAGACCATAAAGAGACCTCTTTAGCTTGCACATCTTTTTTTCATCGTCGGGTCAAATGAACCCCTCAGGCTGCAGTATGTAGATCTCCTCCTCTAGGCTGCCGTGAAGAAAAACAATATTCACGTCCTTCTGTTCCAGCTCCATGTCTCGCATAACTACCATGACAATTAACACTCGAATGGAACAGTTTTTCACCACCAGTGAGAATATTTCATCAAAGTTGAGTCCCTTCTTCTATGCAAACCCCTTGACTACAAATCTGGCTTTGTATCTCCACTGACTTTTCCTGAAGTTAACTCCTTGAAAATGATTGTCTTAACCCCTTTAGGCAGACTAACCAAGTCCAAAATCTTGTTCTTCTGAAAGGATTTCATCTCTTCTACCATAACAGCTTTCCACTGAGAACTATCTCTGCTCTCTATAATTTCTCGATAAGAACAAAGATCTGAGGAGATAACCTAAAAAGTGTATGATACTGTGTCATGTAGCCTGAGAGATAGTCTGACCTCTCTCCTCACCTTTTCTCTGGCAATCAAGTACGGCTCCGCTTTGGTAGGTTGCACAATATCTGTCTCCTCCGAGTCAGAGGAATCATTATAATCGTCTACTTTGGCACTTCCATCCAGCTCCACCTCCACTAGTGAGTCTGGAGCCTTCACTATCTCTTTAGCATGAGACTGAGACTTCTTCAGCATAGAAGGCTCATCAAAGACGATGTCGCGCTTTAACTCGATCTTCTTGGTTTTAGGATTCCACAGCTTGAATCCTTTGATGTCGGCCTTCTGGCCTAGATAGATACACCTCTTGGACTTAACATTCAGCTTTGTCCATTCTGAATCCTACAGCAAAGTGTAGACATGGCATCCAAAAATATAAATATTAGAATAATCAATCAGTTTACCTGACCATATTTTTTGTGGAGACTTCAGATCTAGTGACATTGATAGAGATCGATTAATTAGATAGCATGATGTATTGATGGCTTCGGCCCAGAAAGACTTAGGTAGATCAGCAAATAGTCTCATGCACCGAGCACTTTATAGCAACGTTCTGGTCATCCTTTCTGCAACACCATTGTGCTGTGGAGTACCAGGAATGGTGAGATGCCGAGTGATACCTTCTTAATTGTAGTATGTCTAAAAATCTACTGAGGTGTATTTACTGCCATTGTCAGATATGAGATATTCACCTTCTGCCCATTTTATTTCTCTACTGTGGTCTTCCAGATTTTGAACTTCTCGAATACTTTAGACTTGTGCTTGAGAAAATAGATCCAGACTTTTCTTGAGAAATCGTCGATGAAGGTCATGAAATACCTGGCACGTCCAGGTGATGGCTCTGGGGCTGGCCCCCAAACATCTTAATGTATTTACTCTAGAATCTGCTTGTTGCACTTGCTCGATGTCACAAATTTCACCTTGCAGTATTTCCCAAGGATGCACACCTCGCAGAAATCAAGCTTGCACATTTTTACTCCTTTCAGCGGACCTTTCTTATGCAGCTTCAGCAGCCCTCTCTCGCTCATGTAGACAAGCCTGACATGCCACAGAAGAGAGAAATCCACATCTGTCGACGTAGAAATTGTTGCATCTCTAGCTATAGTGGTGTCAATTAGTCTGTAGAGAGTACCAACACGCTCGCATTTCATCACAATTAGAGCGCCTTTCTTGACTTTTAAATAACCACTATCACTAATGTAGGAATAACCAGCCGTATCCAGCGTGCCTAAAGAAATCAGGCTTTTCCTTAAATCGGGCACGTATCTGACATTTATGAGTGTTCTGACGGTTCCATCGAACATCTTGATTATGATACTATTAATCCCTGTTATTCTTCACTCAGAGTTATTTCCCACCAGAACACGTCTGTCATCACATTGCTTAAAGCTATGAAACCATTCTATATTCGGGCACATGTGATATGAGCATCCAGTACCTATAATCTATGCATATGTGGTGTTGAGACTATGTGAGACATGAAGAACATCAGCATTGTTCTCATTATCGAATGCCACCACAGCCTGTTGTGTCTCTTGCATCCTCTCCTTCAGTTTTTTCTTCGAGCAGTTATTTTTCCAATATCCCTCTTCTTTGTAGTAATAACACCAGTTGTTTTTGCCTCTAGACTTAGACCTGTGCCTGTTTTTTTTTCTTGCCTCTGTCTCTAGATTTGTATCTGATCGGGTCATTGCTCTTCATAAGTAGACCCTCACTGGTTCTAGAACCTGATTCGATAGCAGCATGGTCATCACCTCTTTCATCTTCAGAGTGTCCTTTCCATAAAGGATTGTGGTGACCAAATGATCAAATGACTTCGGCAATGAGAATAACAGTAGAAGAGTTTGGTCTTCTTTTTCAACCTTCACATTCATACTACGCAACTGAGAGATGAGCTTGTTGAACACGTTTATGTGCACCATCAACTGAGTACCTTCAGACATCCTCAAACTGTATAACTACTTCTTAATGTACAATTTATTCGTGAGTGACTTGGACATGTAGATCTCCTCTAATTTCTTCCACAAATCTGTTGTAGTCTCAGCATCGACTACATTGTACATCACTTTGTCTGCTAAGCACAACTGAATTTTGCTAATGACCTTCAGATTCAATTCTTCTCATTCGTCTCCATCTTTCCCAGACTTCTCTTTGCCAAGAAGTGTCTTATGAAGATTTTGTTGAATGAAATCTGTCTTGATCCGTTTCTGCAACAAACCAAAATCCATCTTGTCATTATACTTCGGAATCTCGAATTTTGTCGTCATCGTGCTGCTTAGGATTTTTTTAGAACCAGAACCTGACTCTGATACCAATTGATATGAAATTATCTGTGATCTCTCGTTATAGCGGAACGCGCAACGGAATAGCAATAACGATAAAAATAAGAGAAATAAATGCAAGAATTAAAACAAGAAACCAAGCGCACAGACAACACAAAGATTTTACGTGGTTCGGAGAGAACTCCTACATCCTCAGGGAGAGCAGCAGAGAAGATCCACTAAATAGTAGAAACAATATTTACAATATTAGACAAGAACCCGGGCGACCAAGGGGTTCTAATCAAGTGGTTGAGTTGAGGCCTTTTGTAAGCCTCCAACGGAGAACACCAACACCTAAAAAAGGCATCCTACCCTCATCTGAATTGCAACAACACAACCAGTCTCCTTTCTCCAGACGGAGACCGATCTCAAGCGAAACGCTCCAACTTAGTCAGATGCAGTATCCAACGAGCAATCCGGGGCGGAGGCGGATCAACGGCGAGCAGCCCACTCCTTCGGCAAAGGACGGAATCCAGTGACAGGTCCTTGGGCGGCGGCGGAACCCACTTTCGGTGAAAGTAACAAGCACTGCCCTTTTCTTGTCATGAAAAGGAGTCGACCCTGCTCTTTTTTTTTCAGCCCTAATCAACTGAACGCTCACATATATATATATATATATGTATATATATATATATATATATATATATATATATATATATATATATATATATATATATATATATATATATATATATATATATATATATATATATATGTTGGCATCCCCTTGAATCACTCGATTTTAGCTTTCTCACTGAAATTTGTTAACTCCGAGGGAAAGTTTAATTGGAGTTGGGTTTAGGGTTCTGGCTGATTGTGTTTGATCGCCTTTGGAATTTGTCCATTTAGCTTGCAAAAGTGTTGTGGAAAATTTGAGCTCCTCTACTCATCACTTTCTTTTTAATTCTTCACCCAATTTTGTAATAGAATTCAATCAGTGACTTAACCCCACGTGATCTCAACAAGAAAGGAAGTGGTGATGTTATTCTCCTTAGATTACCATGTCATATTTACAAATAAATGTAGCTCTAGTCGTGCACAAAAGGCTTGGCATGCCCGGGCCTCCTAAGCCCGATCAGGCTTAGGCTCAGGCGCAGTCCTCCCTTTGTAAGGGGGGTCTGGGAGGACCTGTTGGTCGGGTCTAGCAGGCTCAGGCCCTATAAAAAATATATTTTATTTTTAAATTAAATAGTTTTAAAAAATTCATATAAAAATAAAAAACCAATAATTAGGTTGGATTTCTGAAAGAAAATCTCGTCTCCCAGGGGGATATTTACTTAAAATCCCGTCAACATGCGGGATTTTCTTTTGGAATCCTGCCTGTAGGCAAGATCTCCATCCGTAGAGGCCGGATTTAATTGGAAATTCCTTCTCCTTGCTGATTTTAAAAGGTTGATGCATGGCTTGGGTGCCAAGCTTAGGTCGGGCTTAGTCTAGGCTACCCGGGCCTTACCGGGGCTTGGTTTAGAGGTTAAATGGTGGCCTTTTTAGGCCCCTAGACCTGGCCTGAGAATGGACCAAGCGTCAATGTGCCCATGCCTAACCAGGCTTTTGTTAGGTCTGGCTCAGCGGGCTTTTCAGGCCTAGTCCTTTTGTCCCCCTCTGCGCTCGCCTCCCGACGTTGCGTCGCCTCCCGAAGCCGCGTCGCCTCCTGGCGTCGCCATCGTCATCGTCAGCCCTGCCCGGGCAATTGGCCGAAGGGCAAGATCGTCATATTCGCAAAAATGGCAATCTGAGTGACCCTGGTCGAGAGTTTTCATTCGCTCGTCTGCTGGTTATGATATCACAATTACATAAACGCCCCTCTCAAAGGGTTTAAGAAAGTCCTAGATACCTCATTCGAAGAAACGACAGTCTACACTAAAGAAAGCTCATTTGAATATTTTTCGAAGATCTCCTTCTCTGGTCGAAAATCCCGTGAAGATTGCTCGAAGATCTTCTTCGGAGCTCGAAAATCCTTTGAAGAAAGCTCGAAGATCTCATTCGGCCTACTGAGATCTTTTTGAAGTTGACTCAAAAATCTCCTTCGGCTCCGTGCTCCGAGTCTAGAACTCCCGTAGTTGCGTTCATCATACCAGTCTGCTTCAATATGCGCATATTCGCGCTCCACCGTCGGCAACATCAGTGATCATGAAATCTCATTGTAACGAGCGCTGACATATCACCCTCGTGAAATAACTATTTGTAGCACTAAGAAAGATGGTGAATATTGATCGGCACAGATCCGGCCCCGTGATTTTTTACTTTCCGAGTTTTCTCGCGTCAAGCGTCTTGCTGTCAACTGCTGGTTGTTTTTGCATCTGTTTGTGCAATCGACTCTCTCAAGCTAAGACGGTTCGCTTCGACTAGACCGTGAAGACGTTGAGCGGTCCACGTCAAAACTATTACATAAATAGACAAAGCTCACACTCTAATGAGAATCATACTCATCACTTCAACGTCATAGGGCCTCAATTTAGCCAACTAGTTCAAGCCGCATTGGCCAAATAATATAAATTTAGATTTCATTTGGGAGAGCAGTTGCGGTTGTAAATGGAGTTGTTGTAAATGCAGTTTTGTAAATGGAGCTGATGGAAACTGGTTGCTGGAAATTGAGATTTGTTTGGGTAGTCTGTGTTTGCAGAATTGTTTAGAACAGAGAATCGTTTGATCAATCAGCGGTGACGTTTTATAATTTTTTTTATTATAATTTTTTTTAATTATTTTTAAGGTATATATATATATATTTAAAAAATTTAATATATAAATATATAATTTATATATATATATAAATTTATTTTAAATTATATATATTTTTAAATGATACTGTTTAAACTATACATATATAGATTATTATTATCCCCGGCCTCCGCATGCCTCCGCCTCCCACCGCCTGCCTCCGCCCTGCTCCCGCGCGCCTCCACCGGCGGCAGCCTGCCCGGAGCCCACCGACGGGGTCACCGGACCCCGGCGAACCCACCGGTG
The DNA here is from genome assembly GCA_039513925.1 of Platanthera zijinensis. NCBI lineage: Eukaryota > Viridiplantae > Streptophyta > Magnoliopsida > Asparagales > Orchidaceae > Platanthera > Platanthera zijinensis. The sequence continues at coordinate 25,031,342 of CM077087.1, read as the reverse complement.
GTATCTCGGCGGCGCTTCGGCAGGGCCACCGCCGCCGGGATACCCCCGGCGGGTTCGCCGGGATACCCCCGGCGGGTTCGCCGGGGTCCGGCGACCCCGTCAGTGGGCTCCGGGCAGGCCTCCGGCGGATCCGCTGCCGCCGACAACCCGAAAAATGTTCTGCGGGCAACCCTGCAATGCATTGCGCGGGGCACGGAGGGCGGCCGGGGCTGGAAACGAGCTCGTCATTGATTTCGCCATGGAATCGAGCTTCTTCTCCATGTCCGCCTCGATGATTGTTGTGTTTCGATGAAAACGCGCTGGACTGGAGCGGCCTGGGTAGCGGATTGCAAAAGCTGGAATTTATTTAGGAGCAAAGCACTGGCGGGTTGAAACGGTGGCGGAAAAACAAACAGGAATTAGACTGGGTAGTGCGTTTTACGGAAATGGAACGCCCAAAAACGGAGCGCCAAATGAAGCCTTAAACTGCACCTACAATTCAAGGTATTATTTAAACGGATTAAATAAATTGAGCAACTCAAATTCCTCTACTGATGTAATACATTGTCCTCTCCATCATCAACGTCGAATACATTGCATTATGTATTCGTTATGCACAAGTCATACGAATGATTCAAACATTAATAAACTTTGACGTACATAACATAGTATAGAATTAAAATATGATAATAAAAGTGATATCGATCTAACAATCATTTAGCGGATCCAGAAAATTAATAATGAGGGTGCACAAATTATTTTTTTAAAATGTGTCGCTGGGTTCTTAAAATTTTAACATATGGGATCAGACATCAACTTCAAAAAAAAATTGAGCGTTTTCATCTTATCGGAGCTATTTCTCCCTCATTTGGCCACAGTTTTTGACGTATAAGTAGTCAAAATTCATTTCCTCGACGAGAGAAATCAAAATGCACTAACAATTTTGAAAAATAATGGGGGGCCAGTGTCCTTCGGGCCAGTGGCGGATTCAGAAAATTAATAATGGGGGTGCACAAATTATTGATAATGAGGGTGCACAAATTTTCTTTTATATACGTCGTTGGATTCTAAAAATTTTAACATGGGAGGTCAGCCATCAATTTCCTTTAAAAATTTTTTTGAACAATTCAATCTTATCGGAGCTGTTTCTCCCTCATATGACAACCATTTTTGACGTATAAGTAGTCAAAATTCATTGCCTCGACGAGAGGAATCTAAATACGCTAACCATTTTGAAAAATTATGGGGGTGCCAGTGTCCCTTGGGCCCCCCTATAGATCCGCCCCTGCTTCGGGCCCCCCTTTTGATCCGCCTTTGTGTACATCATTATAGATCTAAACATATAGATGCCCGACATCATTTCATTCGTGATCATGTTAAAAAAAAACTAGTGAAAATTAGTTTTATAGAAACCCGCTCACAACTTGCAAAACAATTTCACAAAACTTATTCCAAATTCACGTTTCACAATCCTAAAATTAGGATCAGAAATTATCGAGCCCAAAACTTTAAATAAAGAAAAATATTGCTTATAAATAGAAAGTTTATATAAATTCACTGTAGTTAATGCTGATCAATTATTTGCTCTTCGGATGGAAGTCAACAGCTTGTCTTCGAAATTCAAAAACACAGCGTTACCGGCCGATTAATTGGCTGATCTGCGAGCTACAAGCATGCATCCAAAGTGACCCGAGACTGTCTCGATCGAGGAATAATTCAAAACACAGCGTTATCGTGATGATTTTATTTATACGCATAATTAAATACTTTATGCTCCAAATGGCGCGAAGGCCTGAGTTGGCCGGCGTTATTTGGCCTTTGGGCTACAGTGGCTAGCACTTGTCCTAATGTACTACTTTGATTCTGTCCGTGCTGTTGTGGGATTCCGAGAGAAGTATTGATATTAGCCGTTCAAAGGAGGCTATACGCACTGCAAAAATAGAGAAAAGGCCTACTTTTAGCATTTTTTCATTCCTATAATCGCACTACTAAACCCAAAATCCGTGCTAGGTTTGTTTCATTACTTGGGCTAAGACGACGAGCGAAGACCGGTGATCCTTCATGTTGGATTGTGACACCTCATCAATCTGCGTGTCTCCATAATTTCTGATTTTGAAGGAGTCCTATATTTAGAATATCATTATGAGGAGAATACTCTTCAAGAGAGGAGAAGTGCATTAGATCTGTGAGACAACTCACAGAGGCGGCGGCAACTCCAGTCGATCCATGCGGGATCGGCATCCGGCCGAGCTAGCGACGGCAACTCCGGTTGGTTCCAGGCGGATCGACATCAGGTCGTGTTCCATCCCGGCGGTCGGGCTCCAGTAGCTGTTCCAGGCGGCGGCCGCACATGAACCCAGCCGGGTTACTCCGGCTTCAGGCGGCGCTGCAAAGGTGGAGGTTCCAGCGGGCACAGGGGTTTCTGGTTTTTTTTTCTTTATGACTTGATCGTGAATCGGTCTCTGGGTAATATCTGTAACTCCTCATTTTATTAGTGGATTTTTTCCGGCGCGCTCTCCCCGTGGACGTAGGAGCTCCTCTTTAAATCACGTAAAAATTATTTTGTCGTTTGTGTGCGTTTGAAATCTCGCTCCGTATTTTTTATTTTGTGTTATTGCTTGTGCTCGACTATATTCCGTTGCGCTACCGCGAACTCGATCCAATAGCATAACAATTGGTATCAGAGCGAGGTTCCGCGGGGGTGATCGTCTCGACGTTCCGATTTTAGGTTTGGGTCAACGGTAGATGACGACATCAGTCCGCTCCCTATCTTCTCAGATCTTATCCGTGAACATTATTCAGATTGCCCAGTAGCTCTGCGAGCAAAGCAATGGTGGCAAAATTCGAGACTTCCAAGTACGACGGTAAGATCGATTTCAGTTTATGGCAAAAGCGAATCAAAGCGGTTCTCGTTCAGCAAGGTCTCCACAAGGCGCTCCTCGGCAAGGAGAAGTCCGGAAAGAAGGACGACGAATGGGAGGAACAGGATCTGAAGGCCATCAGCATGATCCAGTTGAGTCTAGCCGACGAGGTCATGTATAACGTAGTCGACGCTGAGACTACAGAAGAATTATGGAATAAACTGGAGGAGTTGTACATGTCTAAGTCTCTCACGAATAAACTCTATATGAAGAGACAATTGTACAGCTTGAGGATGTCCGAGAGCAATCAGCTGCTGGATCACATGAACGTGTTCAACAAGCTTACCTCCCAGTTGCGGAGCATGGATGTGAAGGTTGAAGAAGAAGACCAAGCTCTTCTATTACTGTCTTCCCTACCGAAGACCTATGACCATCTGGTCACCACAATTCTCTACGGAAATGATACGCTTAAGATGGAAGAGGTGATGACAACGCTGCTCTTAAATGAAACGCGGAGCAAATCTGGCCCTAGCACCAGCGAGAATTTTTTCGTAAAGAACAAAGAATCGGTCAAAGGAAGATCGAGAGACAGAGGGAAAAAAATCAATTGATCTAGGTCCAAGTCTAGGGACAAGAAAAACCAGTGTCACTACTGCAAGGAAGAAGAGCACTGAAAAAACAACTGTCCAAAGAAAAAGACCAAAGAGAAGAATCATGAACCACAGCAGGCGGCTGTGACCTCAGACCCAGAGAGTGACGTTTATGTACTTCATGTACAATCCACTCTCGACACCGCAGATGCGTGGATTATGGATACTGGGTGTTCGTATCACATGTGCCCAAACAAAGAATGGTTCTCCAGCTTTAGGTAATGTGACGGCGGTCACGTTCTGATGGGGAACACCTCAGAGTGCAAGATGCTCGGGATCGGAAGCATTTGAATCAAGATGATCGACGGAACAATCAGAACCCTTACAGATGTAAGGTATGTGCCCGATCTAAGGAAAAGTCTGATTTCCCTAGGTAAGGTATCACTCCTATACCAGTGAGGGTGAATATCTGAAAGTTAAGAGAGGTGCCCTAGTGGTCATGAAAGGAGAGCACTCTAGTACTCTCTACAAGCTGGTCGGCACTACAATTGCCGGCGACGCGGCAGCCTCTACTATGTCAGAGGAGGATTCCTCTTTATTGTGGCATGCAAGGTTTGGCCACATTAGCGAGAGAGGACTGCTGGAGCTCCATAAGAAGGGCATACTAAAAAGGGTCAAGACGTGCAAGTTGGACTCTCTACAAGCTGATCGGCACTACAATTGCCGGCGACGCGGCGGTCTCTACTATGTCAGAGGAGGATTCCTCTTTATTGTGGCATGCAAGTTTTGGCCACATTAGCGAGAGAGGACTGTTGGAGCTCCATAAGAAGGGCATACTAAAAAGAGTCAAGACGTGCAAGTTGGACTTCTGCGAGACATGTGTTCTCGGAAAGCAGCACAAAGTGAAGTTCGTGACGTCGAGCAAGCGCAGCAAGCAAGTACTAGAGTATATACACTCAGACATTTGGGGGCCATCTCCAGAGCCGTCTCTTAGAGGCGCCAGATATTTCGTGACCTTCATCGATGATTTCTCGAGAAAGGTCTGGATCTACTTTCTGAAGCACAAGTCTGAAGTGTTCGAGAGATTAAAAATCTGGAAGACTAAAGTGGAAAAGCAGACTGGGAAGAAAGTCAAATATCTGAGATTTGACAATGGCGGTGAATACACCTCAGCGGAGTTCCAGGCATAATGCAATCAGGAGGGCATCACTCGTCATCTCACCATTCACGACACACCGCAGTAGAACGGCATCACAGAAAGAATGAACAGGATGTTGCTGGAAAGAGCCTGGTGCATGCGTCTGTTTTCCGGTCTACCAAAGTCTTTCTAGGCTGAAGCTATTAATACGACGTGTTATCTAGTGAATCGGTCTACATCGATGTCACTGGATCTGAAGTCTTCACAGGAAGTTTGGTCATGTACTTCTGTTGACTATTCTGAGATTCACATTTTTTGATGCCCTATATACACCCTGCTGCAGAATTCAAAATGGACAAAGCTCAATGCCAAGTACAAGAGGTGCATCTATCTAGGTCAAAAGACCGGTACAAAGGGGTTCAAGCCGTGGAACCCTGAAACCCAAAAAAGTGGAGGTCAAGCGCGACGTTATCTTCGATGAGGCCTCTATGCTTAAGAAATCTCAGCCTCAATCTGAAGAAGTGGAGAAGACTCCAGTCACACCACTGGAGGTAGAGCTGGAAGGAAATGACAAAGCTGATGGTGAAGATGATTTCTCCAATTCGGAGGATACTGATGATGTGCAACCTACTGGTGTGGAGCCGTACTCAATTGCCAGAGAAAGGGCAAGGAGAGAGGTTAAACTGCCTCTCAGGCTACAAGACACTGTAGCATATGCTTTTCAGATGATCTCCTCAGACCCTTGGTTATATCTGGAAGCTATAGAGAGCAGAGACAACTCTCAGTGGAAAGCAGCTATGCTGGAGGAGATGGACTCACTTCGTAAAAACAAGACTTAGGATCTGGTTAGCCTACCGAAAGGATCTAAGACTATCAACTCCAAGTGGGTGTTCAGGAAGAAGTCTACATCTAGGAAGGACCAGTGGAGGTACAAGGTCAGATTCATTGCAAAAGGATTTGCGTAGAAGAAAGGAGTTGATTTCGACGAAATCTTCTCACCCGTGGTGAAGCACTATTCCATACCGGTGTTACTTGTTATAGTAGCGATGTGGGACTTGGAGCTGTAGCAAATGGACGTGAATATGGTGTTTCTTCACGGCAACTTAGAAGAGGAAATCAACATTCTGCAGCCTGAGGGATTCATTCAACCCGGTAACGAGAAAAGGTGTGCAAGCTAAGAAGATCCCTCTGCGGTCTGAAGCAGGCTCCGAGAATATGGAACAGGAGGTTCGACACATTCATGGCTTCACAGGATTTCAGCAGGAGCTAGTACGACAGCAGTGTATACTACAAGTTCCTGGCTAATGGGGACATTCTGATTCTGATTCTATATGTCGACGACATGCTGATTGTTTGCAAGTCAGCACGGGAGATTCAATTACTAAAGCAGAAGCTTCATGCTGAGTTCGAAATGAAAGATCTTGATCACGCGTAGAAGATCCTTGGGATGGAAATCAAGCGGGATAGAAAGCGAGGTATGCTCTGGCTTTCTCAGGCAGGCTATATTCAGAAGGTTCTGGAGAAATTCAACATGATGGAATCTAAACCTATTACAACCCCCCTAGGGCAACAGTTTAGATTGTCATCATAGCAGTGTCCTGACACCGAGGAGGAATGCCAAAAGATGCTTAGGGTGTCATACGCTAGTGCGGTAGGATGCTTGATGTACGTCATGATCTGCACGAGACCAGATATCCCTCAGGCTCGACAGCATTGGGAAGCCGTCAAGTGGATTCTAAGGTATGAGAGGAACTCGAGACGTCGGCTTTGTGTTCCAAAGGATTAATGATGTCAGTGCTCTAGAGGGCTACGTTGATTCCGACTATGCTGGCGACCTCGATAGGAGGAGATCTACTTTCGGGTATATCTTCCTTCTATGTGAAGGTCCCATCAATTGGAAAGTCACTCTTCAAGACATTGTGGCTCTATCTATGATAGAGACGGAGTACATTGCTGTAGTGGAAGCGACAAAGGAAGTCATCTAACTTAAAGGTCTCACCAAAGAACTCAGGATCTCTCAGGAGGTGGTGAAGCTGCACTGTGACAGTCAGTATGCAATTTGTCTGGCTAAAGACCCGGTCTATCACACCAGGACAAAACACATTGAAGTTCGCTCTCATAAGTTGAGAGAGTTCGTTGGGAGTGAAGACATTCAGTTACTAAAGGTACCCGCGGAGGACAGTATTGCAGACATGCTGACCAAGCCACTAACATGAGTCAAGTTTAAGCACTGTCTTGACTTGGCTCACATTCGCGCATGCTGATTAGGGTGACCCCAGGGAGAGGGGGTAGTTCGTCGGAGGGAGAAGATCCAAGCTGCAGGTGGAGTTCGTTACTTGAGGTGTCAAGGTGGAGATTGTTGGATTGTGATACCTCATTAATCCGTGTGCCTCCATAATTCCTGATTTTGGAGGAGTCCTACATTTAGAATATCATTATGAGGATAATATTCTTCCAGAGATACTCTTCCTATTTCGACTGAGCCTCTTTTTGGCAACCTCCTCATCCTCAAGACTATATATAGAGGGGATATCTCTAAGGCTAAATACAAGAGAGAATCAGGAGATCAAGAGAGAAGAAGTGCATTCAATCTGTGAGACAACTCTCAGAGGCGGAGGCATCCGGTCAAGCTAGCGGCGGCAACTCCAATCGATCCAGGCAGGATCGGCATCCGGCCGAGCTAGCGGCGGCAACTCCGGTTGGTTCGACATCAGGCCATGTTCCATCCCGGCGGCCGGGCTCCAGTAGCTGTTCCAGGCGGCAGCCGCACATAAACCCAGTCGGGTTACTCCGGCTTCAGGCGGCGCTGCAAAGGTGGAGGTTCCAGGAGGCACGGGGGTTTCTGATTTTTTTCCTTTTTGACTCGACCGTGAATCAGTCTCTGTGTAATATCTATAACTCCTCATTTTATTAGTGGATCTTTTCCGGCGCGCTCTCCCCGTGTACGTAGGAGTTTCTCTCCGAACCACGTAAAAATTGTTTTGTTGTCCGTGTGCGCTTGAAATCTCGTTTCGTATTTTTTATTTTGTGATATTGCTTGTGCTCGACTATATTCCGTTGCGCTACCGCGAACTCGAACTGATTGCATAACACCTTCATCCCTTGCTTCTTTGGCGCGAACAAGAGCCCTAAGAGTTCTAGAGGATGGGATCCTCCTTATACACGATGCTCGGCATCCAACGAACGGGTTCTGCGCAAGTAACTTCGTAGAGGATTTGCAGTTGTTTGATATTGTTGAGGTATATTTATATAAATGTTACAGATATTTATTGGATTTGGTATGGATCTGTTAGACATCCATTAACCCGTCGGAGATTTATGACTATGCCTCTAAATACTCATGCTGGAAGCAACGTAAAGGTTGTTCCAAACTTGACGGTCACACGGAATATTTCAAGCGCACTAACAATATTTGATGCTTCTTCCATTACCACAGTTCCGAAAGAGTTTTCTCATCTAATATTTGTTTCCTTTGTTCCCTAAGAGATGGGAATTTTAAAGGCGGTTTCTCCCCATGGGTGCCGCTCTCGGAAAGGTATAATTGTTCAGGACTGGGATCCTCTCCATTTCGGGCGAAATAGAGGGGATCCAGTTCGCGGCTAGGATGAAGCCAGGCGAGATCGGCTGAAAGGTGAGTGGGCCCCGCGAATGCAGGTTTGTTTCTTTCCACCGTCCGATTTTGGAGAAATAATCAAGGCCGCGAACTGTACCCGGCGAAATGGACCCCTCCATTTCGCCCGAAATGGAGAGGATCCCAGTCCAATTGTTCACGCCTTCTTTGAAATTTTTATGAATTTGTGGTGTTTTAATTGTTCTGAGTTTTTTATTTCTATCTGATTAGAGTTTTGTGAATATATTGATTGTACCTAGTAATTGAAGGAGATCTTACAATTGAGAAATTACTCAAGCCCTCAAATAAATGTTGGGAATCATTTTATAACAAGCATAAATTTTTTTAGTAGAGAGAAATTAATTAAATGAGTACATAACATTGATCTAAGCCTTGGTTCATTGTAATTATTCAGGGAACCGATTCCTTAAGGTTCGTTCGGGTCACTAGAATTGGAATTGCAGAATTGGAATTCCTCCAATTTCAATTCCTGTGAGAATTGAAATTGGTCTGAATTCCAATTCCTGTGAGAACTGAAATTGGTCTGAATTTCAATTTAGGATCAGTTTGTTTTGGCGGTGGCGCTCCGTTGTGGTCCGGTGGCAACGCTAAATTTTTGTCCTATTTGTGGCAGCGTTGCGCCGTCATAGGCGGAAAAAAATGTCGTTGCCGTCGGAGTTTTGCCACAGTTTCTCGGAGTGCCTTTTCAACACTGCGTTCCCAATGCATGATCGCGGGAGTTTAGCCATGAACGCCGGATCTAATCTCTCACCGGTTGAAAACTACTATTCCGATGACATAGATCCTAGGTATTTATTATTATTAAATCAACATTAATATTATTATCATTATTATCATTAGTTTAATAATAAGATTATTATGTTAATTAAAACAAAATTTCTGTCCCAGTGGCCCGAGCGTGAACAGGTAATAAATTAAAATCCTAACTATATTATAATTATAATTAAAAAATTATAATACTAATTATTATTTTTATTATTATTACTCTTATTACTAAATCAAACTTATAATAAATATTTATTATAATCCATTTTAATTAATATATTTGTAATTTATTTTGATAACAAAATATAATGGAAACGTCATCACTGTTTTACCAAATTGTTTTTCATTCTGAACAGTTCTGTCACCGCTATTTTACCAAACTATTTTTTCATTCTGAAAAACTTCATTCCCACATCTCAATTCTTAAAGCTCCATTATCACAGCTCTTTTTGCAACCGCCACCACCGAAACAAACTGACCCTTAGTTGTTCGGTTGCAGGATGAATTTTTAGAATTGGAAATTGGTAGATTTGTTTTTTCATGGCTGCAGGATCGGACGACAACAACAATTTGAAGTTGGAGTCTTGTGTCACTCGGGACGAAATTATTGCAACAAAATCATGTGATGAAGATGATTATTCTTTTACGATCTCTCTGAAAATGTAGAAGTTGACAAAAAGAAACACAATATCAGAAAAATCAACTTCATGTAGTGTACCAACAATTAATTGTGATCGGGCAATGACGGTGAGATCGGGCGACGACGACGAGATCGGGCGACGGCGACGAGATCGGGCGACGGCGACGAGATCGGTCGACGACAGCGAGATCGGGCGACGACAACGTGATCGGGCGACGACAACGAGATCGGGGGGCGTGATCAGGCGGCGGCGGCGAGATAAGGCGGTTGCGGCGAGATCAGACGGCTGCGGTGAGATCGGGCGGTTGCGGTGAGATCAGGCGGCTGCGGTGAGATTGGGCAACAGTGACGAGATCGGGCGACGACGGCAAGATCGGACGGTTGCGGTGAGATCGGGCGGCTGCGGTGAGATCGGGCGGCTGAGGTGAGATCAGGCGGTTGCGGTGAGATCGAGCGGCTGCTGTGAGATTAGGCAGCGGTGACGAGATCGGGCGGCGATGACGGCAAGATCGAGTGGCGGCAGCAGCGAGATCAGGCGGCGGCGATGAGATCGGACGGCGGCGGCGAGATCAGGCGACGACAATCATAGTAAAAAACTGAATTCAATGAAATATCTATCTTCACTTTATTTCTAAGAATTGGTCATAATAAAAATTTGAATTCCATGAAAATATGAAATTAGACTAATTCCAATTTCAATTCCGAGAGAACTCCTAACATCCGAATAATCAAATTGAAATTTTATTGTCCCAATTTCAATTCTCAATTCAAATTACAGAGAACCGAACAAAACTGAATGGCAAAAGCTTGGCGTGAATTTATGGTAACCTTCACGCATTTTTTGTAGATAAACACGTGTTGCAAAAACATTAAAAAAAGGTACACATGCAACCCGTAAAAATGAGAAACAAAGATGTGCGGATAAGTCGTGATGAGCTTTTATTTCTGTGTTAAACTTTCTTATAATATATACAAGTGACAGGCACGGGCCTTCGGCTCTGGGGGCATTTGATGAGGGTGCGACAATCGGCGGGGTGCGACATTCGGCGGGGTTCGACATTCGTCGGGATGCGACATTCGTCGGTGGTGCGACATTTGTCGAGGGGACGACATTTGTCGTGGGCGACGACATTTGTCGTGGGCGGCGACATTTGTCGTGGGCGGCGACATTTGTCGTGGGCGGCGACATTTGTCGTGGACAGTACCCGCCTCTATGCCCTCGCGCGACAGTACCCGACCGACGACGGCGGGCTTTGCCCGCTCCCGTAGGGCTCCGCCCGCTCCCGGCGGGATCTGCCCGATCCGCAACATATACATATGAGTACTCAAAATGACCGTAAAAAAATATAAACTAAGAATACAATTTTTATTTTGTAAAACAAATTATATTTTAACGTTAAAACATTAATTTTTCTCTTGTCATTCCTAGCTAGAGACAATAGGTTTAAGATATCTAGTGTTTTTATTTTTTGTATTTTAATATTATAAAATTGTCTAGTTACCTAAAAAGGATATTGTTTTTATAATATACTAATATAAAGTTTGGTATAATTGTATAATTATGAATACATCTATAAGGGAAATATAGGGACATCAGACAATGTTTCACCAAATAGTAGTTTTCGTATATTAGTAGAGATATATATATATGAGCGGGTTCCTGTGCGGACAAAATTTGATGCGAATATGCAATCAGTAAATCCCGTTCGTTCATCACGATTCAAGCGTCATCCAATAGGAAGAAAAAACCAGTAGCGGCGGCCGGCGGTCGGCGGTCGACGAGCCCACAGCCGCCAGCTGCTTCGAAGAAGCTTCAGTATTAACATATTTGCACCAGCGGCGGCCGGTGAGCGCCGCCGAACCCAGGGCGGCCGGTGGCCAGCGAGCCCGCAGCCGCCGGTCGCCGCTGGTGCAAAGCCTTGATTCCCAGAGTGGCGGCTGACGGTTGAGAGCTCGCCGGCCAACGATCGCCCTTAGTTCGTCGACGGGAAGGGGGAAGAAGCCCGGTAGCAATCGGCGGGGTGTGACAATTGGCGGGTGGTGCGACATTTGTCATGGGGACGACATTTGTCGTGGGCGGCGACATTTGTCGTGAGCGGCGACATTTGTCGTGGGCGACGACATTTGTCGTGAGCGGCGACATTTGTCGTGGGCGGCAACATTTGTCGTGGACAGTACCCGCCCCTATGGCCTCGCGCGACAGTACCCGCCCGCTCCCGGCGGTCTCCGCCCGCTCCCGGCGGGCTCCGCCCGCTCCCGGCGGGCTCCGCCCGCTCCCGGCGGGCTCCGCCCGCTCCGCAACATATACATATGAGTACTCAAAATGACCGTAAAAAAATATAAATCAAGAATACAATTTTTATTTTGTAAAACAATTATATTTTAACGTTAAAACATTAATTTTTCTTTTGTCATTCCTAGCTAGAGACAATAGATTTAGGGTATCTAGTGCTTTTATTTTTTGTATTTTAATATTATAAAGTTGTGTAATTACCTAAAAGGATTAGTCTTTATTAGGGGTGTGCAAAAGGAACCGAAGAACCGAGAACCGAACCGAAACCGAACCGATTTAGGCGGTTCGTGTCGGTTCCAGTTTTGTTCGGTTCGGGTTTGGTTCCAGTTATTAGAGAACCGACGGTTCAGGTCGGTTCTCGGTTCCCATACTATGGTACCCAAGAACCGACCCGAATTATTAATTAAAAATTTAAAATAATATATTATTGTCTCAATTGGACAATTACTTCATTTAGGCCCGATTCAGAGGGAAAAGTTCAGACGTTCATTCGTTCAGGGCTCCGCCGCTCCCAATTATTTTCAGATATTATTTTGCTTATCAAATTTAGAAATTCAATTATAATCTCGTAGATAATAAATGAGTATTTGTGTACATTGAGAGAGAAAACACATAAAAATTTGGAGTAATAGATATTTATCTTATTAGTTGAAGATTTGAGAAGAAAAAATGTGACATTACATAATATGGGTGGAACCGAGAACTGAACCGGAACCGAACCGAACCGAATTGGGTCGGTTCTGATTCCCAAATTTTAGAACCGAACCTACATGGGTCGGTTCTTGGTTCTTGGTGGAACCGAACCGAACCGAATCGAGTTGCACCCCTAGTCTTTATAATATACTAATATAAAGTTTGATATAATTGTGTAATTATGAATACAACTATAAGGACAATATAGAGACATCAGACAATGTTTTACCAAAGAGTACTTTTCGTATATTAGTAGAGATATATATATTAGTATATATATATACACACACACACAGATATATGTAAAAACGCGTTCATCGGAAATTTCTGACGTACGGATTTGCATTTTTTGAAAAAATGGTCAACATGAAAGTTGTAGATCTCGACGATATCTACAACTTTCTTGTTGATTATTTTTCCTAAAAATACGTTTTTGGGAGTGTATTTTCAAAAATAGCGGAACCGGGCGAATCGCAATAGTTCCGCCCGGTTCCGCTATTTTTGAAAATACACCCCCAAAAACGCATTTTTAGGAAAAATGATCAACATGAAAGTTGTAGATATCGTCGAGATCTACAACTTTCATGTTGATCATTTTTTCGAAAAATACATTTTTGGGGGTGTATTTTCCATTTTTTCGGTGAGCGTGTTTATAGCTCATATACGCGCGGCGCGTATTTCCAGAGCCCCTATATATATATATATATATATATATATATATATATATATATATATATATATATATATATATATATATATATATTTATAGGTTTGAAATATATAAGCTCAAGCTTTTTTAAGCCTAAAAAAGCTTGAGTTGGTTCTCCCAAAATACATGTCGGAATTAAGTAAATAATATATGCATTTTATAGCCAAGAAAGAGATCTACAACTTTCATGTTGAACATTTTTCCAAAATTTGCACTGTATAGCCGGAATCTGGTCCGAAAGGTTGCTGGCTCGAATTTTGAAAATTATTATTATTATATTCATTTCAAAGAAGCAACGTTTCAGTCGAGATTCCGGCCAAACCGTGGAAATTTTGAAAGAATGTTCAACATGAAAGTTGTAGATCTCGTTCTTGGTTATAAAATGCATATATTATTTGCCTAATTCCGACATGTATTATGGGAGAACCAGCTCAAGCTTTTTTAGGCTTAAAAAAGCTTGAGCTTATATATGTTATTTTATATATATATATATATATATATATATATATATATATATATATATATATATATATATAGACACTATATTATAAAGATATTTACCCCTTCTACAGTGTCTTTATGTCCGTTTCAAACTGATTTTTCAAACTCCCTATTTTGCCCTTCATTTTTGTCTCTCGCTATTCATCTGCTATTGCTTTCCTATACATGAGAAAGAGAGAGAAGAGAGAGAAGAGAGAGTGAGAGAGTAGAGGGGGAAAGAGAAATGGAGGGGAGAGCGAACAAGAGAGGCGGGGAGAGAGAGAGGAGCTGCCGGCAGGATGATCTAACTCCATCGCCGGGCCAGCCCTCCTCCAAGCTCCTCCCAGGTCTTGGCTGCTGGAGAAAGAGAGAGAGAGAGAGAGATGAAGGTGGCCGGCCATGGTTGGTAGAGAGTTTGACGGAAAGAGAGAGAGAGAGCAGAGAGGGGAAAAGAGAAAGGGAGGGGAGAGCGAACAAGAGAGGCGGGGAGAGAGAGAGGAGCTGCCAACGGGATGATCTAACTCCATCGTCGGGCCGCCCTCCTCCAAGCTCCTCCCAGGCCGGCGATCCCCGAAGTGGAGTCCATTTAGGCCGCCGGGGGCATTTTCAGATTAAATTAGGGTCGACTCCAGTGTCGGCGATGACGGTGTGCGGAGAGAGAGAGAGAGGTGGCCGGCCATGGCTGTTGGAGAGAGAGAGAGAGAGAGAGAGAGATGAAGGAGGCCGACCATGGTTGGTAGAGAATTTGGCGGAAAGCTCGCCGCCGACGTTCACCTACTTAACTATATACCTAGGACTTATGACATTAATTAATTTATAATTAAATTATTCCATAAATTAATTAATGTCATACTTAAATTAACTGATAATAAGTTAATAAATTATAACTTATATGATTATTTATTAAATTATAATTTATACTTATTAAATAATAATAAATTATATTTATAAATAATAAATTAAATAATAATTAATTATAATTAAAAATTAAAATTTTTAATTTTTTAATAACTTATATCTCAACAGGCGTTGAGTGCAGTGCACTCAACGCCTGATCACTCAACAGGCGTTGAGTGCACTAAGTGCACTCAACTCCTAATCACTCAGCAGGTGTTGAGTGCAACGCCTGATCCAAGTAACAGGTGCTGAGTGCACTAAGTGCACTCAACGCCTGATTACTCAACAGGCATTGAGTGCACTCAACGCCTGATCACTCAGCAGGTGTTGAGTGCAACACCTGATCCAAGCAACAGGCGTTGAGTGCACTAAGTGCACTCAACGCCTGATTACTCAACAGGCGTTGAGTGCACTCAACGCCTGACCACTCAACAGACGTTGAGTGCACTCAACGCCTGACCACTCAACAGGCGTTGAGTGCAATCAGTGCACTCAACGCCTGTTCATGGGCCGCCTGTTCGTGTGCACGAGTATGGATTTGAGTTAGCTTGCTTTTATTAAATATTTCAGTATGTGTTACCACATTAGTTTGTCCACATTTGACATTTTAATTTGTTCAGTTGAATATACCTAAGAATTTTGGATACTGTAATCTTTTTATTCATTGTCTTCTCTAGGATACGAGCATCTTCGCACGGGCTACGCCCGTGCTCAATGCTCTCGGGCGGCCTTCGGCCGCATCAAGCCCGCCTGTGCACGGGCTTCACCGGTGCTTGATGCTTCGGGTGGTATTCGGCCGCATAGAAGCGGGCTTCGGCCGCTTCCACGCAATCCACCATCTCGGCGCCGCACCCGCCACTCGCGACCCCCGAAGCACTCAATGCCAGATCACCAGGCGTTGAGTGCACTGAGTACACTCCGCAAATTTTGCTTTGGGGGCCGCGAGTGGCGAGTGCGGCGCCGAGATGGTGGATTGCGTGGAACCGGACTTTATATATATATATATTATATATATATATACACACACACTATATTAAAAAGAAATATAGTGGTCTTTCAATACCCAGAAAATAAAAATTCATTGGGAGAATACGATGCATCCAAAATGACTTGATTAATAGGAACCGTTCGATCACACACCACCGCCTCCTTCCTCCTCTCTCCCCATTCCGAAGAGTGATCATAATGGTGGGTGAGAGAGGTATCATAACTTCCTCCACTATAAGACTGCTCATAATGAAAAAGGCTCTTTATTGCCAAAATCACCGGCGATCGTCAGGGATGCGAGTGTTAAGATAATTTTCTACTAAGTGTGAAAGAGGCTAGCCAACTTTAACCATGTTTTTCAAGCATGTGTTTCATGACAAGTGTGAAAAGGAGAAGCCATTTTTGACCTTTAAACCAACATGTGTTTTTTGACCAAAGAAAGTTTCATGAAAGTTTTATCCACATGTCATCTATCATATCTACCTCCTTGGTTTTGGCCCTATAAATGGGGATGAAGGAGGAGGGGTAAGATATTCACTTCTTTTCAAACTCAAGCATTGAAAGATTTCTACAGAGACATTTGCGACAATCGTCTTAGTTTGAGAGAGCTTTCGGACGTCGTTGTACGAAATTGACAAGGAGTACTTCACCTACACGGATTGGATCTTGAGC
This sequence comes from Platanthera zijinensis, assembly GCA_039513925.1. Lineage (NCBI taxonomy): Eukaryota > Viridiplantae > Streptophyta > Magnoliopsida > Asparagales > Orchidaceae > Platanthera > Platanthera zijinensis. The sequence goes on along the minus strand of CM077087.1, from coordinate 25,015,007 downwards.
AATTTGGGCAAGGATTCGAGAGGCGTCTTGGAGAGGATTTGTGTAATCCGTCTCGTCCGCCGCTGCAGGTAACTTGTAGTTTTTCTTTTACTATTTATTGTATTGTGTAGTGTGAAGTTGGTGAAGATCCTATAAGGATCGATGAGAGAACATCTTGTAATTGTCTATTATTTCATACATTTTAGTGACGGCTTTTCGGGTTGGGCTCCGATCATCCCGTAGTTTTCACTCTATTACGTTTTCACGTTAAATCTCCGTGTCACTTTTATTACTGTTATTTTGTACTGTATTTTTGTTGTGTATCGACATACCTCTAAGCGGTCGTGTAGGTACTTATTCGAACTAATTTGCAGGTGCTCTGGTCGGACTTGCGTGCTCTCTAGCCCAACAAGTGGTATTAGAGGCAGATTCATAATCAGAGCAGTTATCGGGCTGACCTGTCTGAGATTCGAGACGAGTCGATCGAATATTTCAGGTTAGTGATCGGGTGCGGTAGGTGACGACCATTAGTCTGCAGTCCTTATCCTCTTTGATTCCTTTCTTTGAAATAGTCGTCTCAGAGAACTGAGGTCAGTCTGATCAGTGGCAGAGCACGATGGAGTCTACTTCAGGTTCAGGCTCCGATAAAATGGTGAAACTAAACGACGCAAACTACCACCAGTGACACTTATTGATGGATGATCTTATCTATATAAAGGGCTGACATGCTCCTATTGTTGAAGCCAGGAAAATTCCTAACCTCGAAATAGGATCAAGGCAGCCTAAGGTTATTGATTTTACGATCCGACGTCACGATTTGAGTGGCTAGTGAGAGAGAGAAAGGAAACTATCTATAAGCACACCCCAAGTGCTCCAGCGGGGAGGTCCCACCACGTACCCGGAAGCTTTGAAGAAGCTTCCCCTCTGCAACCAAAAGGCTTGACGAGGTACTAGGCTGGCATGGACTTGGCGAGTATCTACTTGGGGGGACCTCGCCTCTTCCAAAAGGTGCCATTTCCAGTACCCCTGGGGGGCTATTTATAGAGAAATCCTGGGGGGTAGGTGAGTATCCAGCCTCTGTGAGCGAGTATCTAGGGTTACTCGCCCATACTCGCGAGATACTGGCCAAAACTCGCCTCAGCTCACCACAGCTCGCCTCTGCTCGCCCAAGCTCGCCTCTGCTCGCCACAGCTCGCCTCCGCTTTCCCAAGCTCGTCTATGCTCGCCACAGCTCGCCTCTCCTCGCCCAAGCTCGCCACTGGTCTGCGAATAACCATCTATTTGAGTACTTCTGATCTCGACGAATTACAGGTTATACACAATCCTCGCTTTTTTCGAGCTCGACACGAGCTCGGAAAAAACAACGTTGAACCTGAAGTTCGGAGAGATGGCGCTAGACGATGCGCTACAAGAGGTCCTTTCTAGGAGAGGAGCTCAACTGAAGGAGAAAAGAAAATGTCGACACCGCCCAGAGGTAGAACCCAACTGAAGGAGGTGGAGAAGAGTCGACACCTCCCAGGCCATTCGCTAGGCGAGCGAGCTCAACTGGAAGAGGTGAAAATGGGGCGTACATCTCATATGTAAAGCATACTTGGATGTGAAGAGAAGGTCGATATCTCACAGGAACCGAGTTCAACTGAATCGTAGAAGAGGTCGACACCTCGCAGGAGGAAGCTCAACTGGAGGTGGAGAGTCGACACCTCATAGGAGCTGAGCTCAACTGGAGGTGGAGAAAGAGGTCGACACCTAGTCAGGAGGAAGCTCAACTGAAGGTGGAGAGTATAGTCGACACCTGGCAGGAGCCGAGCTCAACTGTAGGTGGAGAGTATAGTCGACACCTGGCAGGAGCCGAGCTCAACTGGAGGTGGGAAAAGAGGTCGACACCTAGCAGGAGGAAGCTCAACTGAAGGTGGAGAGACGACACCTCACAGGAGACGAGCTCAACTGGAGGTGGAGAAGAGGTCGACACCTCGTAGGAGACGAGCTCAACTAGAGGTGGAGAAGAGGTCGACACCCAGTCAGGAGAAAGCTCAACTGAAGGTGGAGAGTATAGTCGACACCTGGCAGGAGCCGAGTTCAACTGTAGGTGGAGAGTATAGTCGACACCTGGCAGGAGCCGAGCTCAACTGGAGGTGGGAAAAGAGGTCGACACCTAGAAGGAGGAAGCTCAACTGAAGGTGGAGAGTCGACACCTCACAGGAGACGAGCTCAACTGGAGGTGGAGAAGAGGTCGACACCTCGTAGGAGACGAGCTCAACTAGAGGTGGAGAAGAGGTCGACACCCAGTCAAGAGAAAGCTCAACTGAAGGTGGAGATTATAGTCGTCACCTAGAAGGAGCCGAGCTCAACTGTAGGTGGAGAGTATAGTTGACACCTGGCAGGAGCCGAGCTCAACTGGAGGTGGGAAAAGAGGTCGACACCTAGCAGGAGGAAGCTCAACTGAAGGTGGAGAGTCGACACCTCACAGGAGCCGAGCTCAACTAGAGGTGGAGAAGAGGTCGACACCTCGTAGGAGACGAGATCAACTAGAGGTGGAGAAGAGGTCAACACCCAGTCAGGAGAAAGCTCAACTGAAGGTGGAGAGTATAGTCGACACCTTGCAGGAGCCGAGCTCAACTGTAGGTGGAGAGTATAGTCGACACCTGGCAGGAGCCGAGGTCCACTGGAGGTGGGAAAAGAGGTCGACACCTAGCAGGAGGAAGCTCAACTGAAGGTGGAGAGTTGACACCTCAAAGGGGCCGAGCTCAACTGGAGGTGGAGAAGAGGTCGACACCTCGTAGGAGACGAGCTTAACTAGAGGTGGAGAAGAGGTCGACACCCAGTCAGGAGAAAGCTCAACTGAAGGTGGAGAGTATAGTCGACACCTGGCAGGAGCCGAGCTCAACTGTAGGTGGAGAGTATAGTCAACACCTGGCAGGAGCCGAGCTCAACAGGAGGTGGGTAAAGAGGTCGACACCTAGCAGGAGGAAGCTCAACTAGAGGTGGAGGTAGACTCGGGAGGCAAGTAGTCGGTCCACAGGGGAGAAACCCGTATAGAGATCACGGACTACGACATCACTCCAATGAGGAACTTGATCTCCTCGAGGAGGTTCGATGGCCAATATGCAGGAGAGGAGCTCGTACAGGGACACAGACTTACGTTTACCCTGCCACTCGAGGGCTCTTGATTTCAATCGAGGAGATCGGCCGATCCCCAAGGAGAGGAGCTCGTGGGAAACCGGACTTATGATATTTTTGTCACTCGAAGTCTTGATTTCAATCGAGGAGATCGGCCGATCCCCGAGGAGAGGAGCTCGTGGGAAACCGGACTTACGACATTGCTGCCACTCGAAGTCTTGATTTCAATCGAGGAGATCGGTCGATCCCCGAGGAGAGGAGCTTATGGGAAACCAGACTTACGACATTTCTGCCACTCGAAGTCTTGATTTCAATCGAGGAGATCGGCCGATCCCTGAGGAGAGGAGCTCGTGGGAAACCGGACTTACGATATTACTGCCACTCGAAGTCTTTATTTCAATCGAGGAGATCGGCTGATCCCCGAGGAGAGGAGCTCATGGGAAACCAGACTTACGACATTTCTGCCACTCGAAGTCTTGATTTCAATCGAGGAGATCGGCCGATCCCCGATGAGAGGAGCTCGTGGGAAACCGGACTTACGACGTTGCTGTCACTCAAAGTCTTGATTTCAATCGAGGAGATCGGCCGATCCCCGAGGAGAGGAGCTCGTGGGAAACCGGACTTACGACATTTCTTCCACTCGAAGTCTTGATTTCAATCGAGGAGATCGGCCGATCCCCGAGGAGAGGAGCTCGTGGGAAACCGGACTTAAGACATTGCTGCCACTCGAAGTCTTGATTTCAATCGAGGAGATCGGCCAATCCCCGAGGAGAGGAGCTCGTGGGAAACCGGACTTACGACATTGCTGCCACTCGAAGTCTTGATTTCAATCGAGGAGATCGGCCGATCCCCGAGGAGAGGAGCTCGTGGGAAACCGGACTTACGATATTGCTGCCACTCGAACTCTTGATTTCATCGAGGAGATCGGCCGATCCCCGAGGAGAGGAGCTCGTGGGAAACCGGACTTACGACATTTCTGCCACTCGAAGTCTTGATTTCAATCGAGGATATCGGCCGGTCCCCGAGGAGAGGAGCTCGTGGGAAACCGGACTTACGACATTGCTTCCACTCGAAGTCTTGATTTCAATCGAGGAGATCGGCCGATCCCCGAGGAGAGGAGCTCGTGAGAAACCGGACTTACGACATTGCTGCCACTCGAATTCTTGATTTCAATCGAGGAGATCGGCCGATCCCCAAGGAGAGGAGCTCGTAAGAAACCGGACTTACGACATTTCTGCCACTCGAAGTCTTGATTTCAATCGAGGATATCGGCCGATCCCCGAGGAGAGGAGCTCGTGGGAAACCGGACTTACGACATTTCTGCCACTCGAAGTCTTGATTTAAATCGAGGAGATCGGTCGATCCCCGAGGAGAGGAGCTCGTGGGAAACCGGACTTACGACATTTCTGCCACTCGAAGTCTTGATTTCAATCGAGGAGATCGGCCGATCCTCGAGGAGAGGAGCTCGTGGGAAACCGGACTTACGACATTTCTACCACTCGAAGTCTTGATTTCAATCGAGGAGATCGGACGATCCCCGAGGAGAGGAGCTCGTGGGAAACCGGACTTACGACATTGATGTCACTCGAAGTCTTGATTTCAATCGAGGAGATTGGTCGATCCCCGAGGAGGGGAGCTCGCAGGAAACCGGACTTACGACATTTCTTCCACTCGAAGTCTTGATTTCAATCGAGGATATCGGCCGATCCCCGAGGAGAGGAGCTCGTGGGAAACCGGACTTACGACATTTCTGCCACTCAAAGTCTTGATTTCAATTGAGGAGATCGGCCGATCCCCGAGGAGAGGAGCTCGTGGGAAACCGGACTTACGACATTTCTGCCACTCAAAATCTTGATTTCAATCGAGGATACCGGCCGATCCCCTAGGAGAGGAGCTCGTGGGAAACCGGACTTACGACATTGCTGCCACTCGAAGTCTTGATTTCAATCGAGGAGATCGGCCGATTCCCGAGGAGAGGAGCTCGTGGGAAACCGGACTTACGACATTTCTGCCACTCAAAGTATTGATTTCAATCGAGGATATCGTCTGATCCCCGAGGAGAGGAGCTCGTGGGAAACCGGACTTACGACATTGCTGCCACTCGAAGTCTCTATTTCAATCGAGGAGATCGGCCGATCCCCGAGGAGAGGAGCTCGTGGGAAACCGGACTTACAACATTGCTGCCACTCGAAGTCTTGATTTCAATCGAGGAGATCGGCCGATCCCCAAGGAGAGGAGCTCGTGAGAAACCGGACTTACGACGTTTCTGCCACTCAAAGTCTTGATTTCAATCGAGGAGATCGGCCGATCCCCGAGGAGAGGAGCTCGTGGGAAACCGGACTTACGACATTGTTGTCACTCGAAGTCTTGATTTCAATCGAGGAGATCGGCCGATCCCCGGGGAGAGGAGCTCGTGGGAAACTGGACTTACGACATTTCTGTCACTCGAAGTCTTGATTTCAATCGAGGATATCGGCCGATACTCGAGGAGAGGAGTTTGTGGTAAACCGGACTTACGACATTTATGCCACTCGAAGTCTTGATTTCAATCGAGGAGATCGGCCGATCACCGAGGAGAGGAGCTCGTGGGAAACCGGTCTTACGATGCTGCTACCACTCGAAGTCTTGATTTCAATCGAGGAGATCGGCCGATTCCCGGGGAGAGGAGCTCGTGGGAAACCGGTCTTACGATGCTGCTACCACTCGAAGTCTTCATTTCTGTCGGGGAGATCCTGTTACTTGGGAGATGTTGAGAGTTAATCACGTGGATATCTCGGTGAGAATGTAATCTTTTCCTTTCGGAGAGACGCTCTTGAACCTGCCAAATCGGGGGGGTGGCGTCCAGACCTGTTCCTAAGAATTCCTCCAGTCGGAAGAGAGATGCACTCGGGGAGACATAGGCCGACATGCAAGGGGGGAGCTGATCTCGGCCGACAATGCAGAGGCTCGGTCTTAAAAGAGCGCTTAAAGTCCCGAAGCATCGTCCTATCATCCGTACTGGGCTATTCGGTAAGAACGGGTTGAAGGCACGTATCTCGATTTGGTAGTGAAGATCGCTTCTAGCTACGCTTAATGGTCGCGAGTGCCTGCGTCCGTACGGGGGGTGATGTTCATCGAGGGTCCTTTTCGGATGCACTCAGAACCAACACACACCCCTGGGCTCGTCCCTGCCCTTTCTTCGGCAGGTTATCCTGTTTTGGCAAAAAACAGAGATGCGGCCTGCTTCACAAGACCTGCGGTCGCTAAGAGCGGGTCTTTTAGTCTTCTCAAAGACCGATGATGCCTTTATACAAGGTATCACTTTGTGAGGTCGATCCCTTATCGAGTTCAGGAGGTTAGCATCCAGATCTGTTCCTGATAGTTCCTCCAGTCGGAGGAGAGATGCAATCGGGGGTAGCTAGGCCGACATGCAAGGGGAGAGCTGATCTCGGCCGTCAATGTAGGTGTACAACCCCGTATCCCGCGAGTGGTCGACATGAGTTGAACCGGCCGGCTCAGACCAACTTGGACCCAGTATGCCGAGCCCGAGCTCGGCAATAGTCGAGCTGAGCTCGGCGATGGCCGAACGAAGCCCGGCATGCCGAGACCGAGCTCGGGTGCAGGAACAGGGCTCGATGATAGTCGAGCCAAGCTCGACGATGCCCGTGCCGAGTTCGGCTTCTGATGGGGCTCGGCGATCGTCGTGCCGAGCCCGAGCTCGGCAATAGTCAAGCCGAGCTCAACGATAGTCGAGCACAAGTCTGCCGAGTACCTGCCCGCCTAGGCCCAAGGCGAGGCGAGTCAGGCCTCCTGCCAAGCGAGTGCCCCCTCAGGTCCAGCTCGAACCTCGGCCATGGCATACCTTTACTATGTGGCCCCTTTTTGTTTGCCTGTAGTCCTCGAAAACAGTGAAGGTTGTATATTAGCAGGCCATCTTTTCCTATAAATAGGACCCAAGGGGTACCTCAGAAGGCACGCTTACTAATTCTCCGGCCTACTAGCGCTTTCTGAGGTACCTTAGCCCGGCATTTGGCTAAGGAGGGGAAGCGCTCTAAGATCTTCCGGGTGTGTGGTGGGACCTCCCTGCCGGGCCCTTGGTCTAGTCCTTGTTTCTTTTCTTTTCTTTGTCATTTGCTTGCAGGAGTGAAGTAGGTGCGCGGCCACCCCTTCCCCAAGGGTTGAACTCCACAAGATACCGGTTTTCCGGTTTCAACATTTTGGTGCGGTGAGCGTGGTCGACAGGAGTTGAACCGGCCGGCTCAGACCAACTTGGACCCAGTATGCCGAGCCCGAGCTCGGCAATAATCGAGCTGAGCTCGGCGATGGCCGAACGAAGCCCGGCATGCCGAGACCGAGCTCGGGTGCATGAACAGGGCTCGACGATAGTCGAGCCAAGCTCGACGATGCCCGTGCCGAGTTCGGCTTCTGATGGGGCTCGGCGATCGTCGTGCCGAGCACGAGCTCGGCAATAGTCAAGCCGAGCTCAACGATAGTCGAGCACAAGTCTGCCGAGTACCTGCCCGCCTAGGCCCAAGGCGAGGCGAGTCAGGCCTCCTGCCAAGCGAGTGCCCCCTCAGGTCCAGCTCGAACCTCGGCCATGGCATACCTTTACTATGTGGCCCCTTTTTGTTTGCCTGTAGTCCTCGAAAACAGTGAAGGTTGTATATTAGCAGGCCATCTTTTCCTATAAATAGGACCCAAGGGGTACCTCAGAAGGCACGCTTACTAATTCTCCGGCCTACTAGCGCTTTCTGAGGTACCTTAGCCCGGCATTTGGCTAAGGAGGGGAAGCGCTCTAAGATCTTCCGGGTGTGTGGTGGGACCTCCCCGCCGGGCCCTTGGTCTAGTCCTTGTTTCTTTTCTTTTCTTTGTCATTTGCTTGCAGGAGTGAAGTAGGTGCGCGGCCACCCCTTCCCCAAGGGTCGAACTCCACAAGAGACCGGTTTTCCGGTTTCAACATTTTGGTGCGGTGAGCGTGGAGAGTGGTCAGCAGAGAAAACCTCCTACAGGCTCGATGACTGGAGAAGAAGGACAAGGATCAGGCAAGGGCAACTCGCCACCCCCTCCCCCACCCCCAGCAGCGAGTGTGCCGGCGGAGCTTAGGGAGGAGATCCTCGGGCTCGTCAGGACCGCTCTCGGCATGCGAGCTGAGAGTGCGACGCCTGCAGTCCCGGTGGTCGCCGCTCCCGCACTCGGCGACGACGCGCCGCTCAGGCGACCAGGGAAAGAACCCGCCGAGAGGGGCGAGCGCGAGTTCCAGGGGCGAGTTCTGTTCCCTGGCTCGGCCGCCGAGTACCACTTCGACGAGACTGCAGGGAGGGAGTTCCCGACTCGCCCGGCTGAGGGGGGGAGCCCCTTCAGCGAGTTCGTTTCTTCAGCCCCAGTTCCCGAGGGGTTTCGCGAGCCGGAGATGACTTACTACTCCGGGAGAGGAGACCCGGTCCACCACCTCCAGTGGTTCGAGGACATGGTCTCCATTCGACAGATGTCAGACGGCTTCAAGTGCCGACTCTTCGCCATCACCCTCAGAGAAAAGGCGAGAGAGTGGTTCCACCAACTCCCGACCGGGTCCATCTACTGCTTTGAGGATCTGCGACGGGTTTCATGCTGAGATTCACCACTTCTAAGAAAAGGAAGAGGGAGGCGGAGTCTTTGTTCCGCATCAAGCAGAGGGTGGGAGAGACCCTGGGAAGCTATCTGGACAGGTTCCAAGAGGAACTGTCCCAAGTTCAGGAGATGCCAGGGCACACCATGATGGTAGCCTTTACCCTGGGTCTCCAGTCCGGATTCTTCGCAATGGAACTAAAGAGGTCACCTCCAGTGTCTTTTGAGGCACTCCTAGAGAGGGCGGCCAGGGAGGCCGAAATGGAGGCAGCACATCCAGAGTTTGCTCGAAGGTTGGCCAAGTGGGCCGTGGAAGAGGAAAGGCCAAGGGGTGGCCGAATTCAGGAGGAAAGGAGGGCTGAACCTCGGCAAAGGGAGCAGCCGCAGCAGCAGCCACAACCCAGGTGGGTGCGTCCGGAGCAGACCCACCGTTTGGGATGGAGGCCCGAGTGGCAAGACCAGGCACCACGAAGGGGTTATCAGGGAGGAGATAACCGCCAGGGTGGCCGAGGGCAGTACAACCCCCAGGGGGGTAGGCAGGGTCAGAGACCCCCTCTCCCCGACCAAGAGGAGGCAATGGCAATTGCCATGAGGGGAAGGAGGAGAGGACAGCCGAGGAGAAGGAGGGAGGTCACGGTGGACCTGCCCTATTGTGACTTTCATCAGGAAGAGGGGCACCTCACATCCACGTGCCCGGAGTTCCTCGAGATGAGAGGGAGAAGGGAACAGCAACAACAGGGCCATCAGGAAGTTCGGATAGAGGAGATCCGGCCTCGGGAGGAGGGGGATCGGTGCGAAGACCGGGTTGATGTGGGCACCCGGGGGAGGATCGGAGCGATCCACGGGGGGGCCGGGATCGAGGCCTCCCGTAAGTCAAGCCTCCACACTATGTACCGGAGGAGCGTTGGCTCCACATCCCAATCCCCTCCCCCGGAGGAGAAAATCACCTTCTCCAGAGAGGACTTGTCGGGTCACGAGGACCCCTTCTGCGATGCGCTGGTTATCCAGACAGCCATCGAGGATTTCACTGTCTCCCGAATCCTTGTGGACAATGGGAGTTCGGTCAACGTCATCTTCAAGAAGGCGTTCGATGCGATGAAGATAGAGGCCAGGAGGGTGTTAGCCTCGGACGGGCCTCTGTTCGGCTTTTCAGGGGAGAGGAAAGAGGTCGAGGGAGGAGTGGGACTCCATGTCACTCTAGGGGGGCAGTCACGCAACTGCAAGTTTGTTATCGTGGACGCCCCTAGCAGTTACAGCGCCATCTTCGGGAGACCCCTCATCAGCGCCTTCCGCTGCGTCCCCTCGTCCTTCCACCAGTGTCTAAAGCTCAACGTCGAGGGGGTTCAGATCCGGGTTCGAGGAGACCCTAAGGAGACAAGGGAGTGCTACGTCTCGGCGGTAAACTCCATCTCTTGGTTGGAGGGGGCCGAGGAGATAGGGCGGAGGTTGGAGGAGGAGCAGGAAGCTGACAAAGAAATGGAGGTGGAGTGCCGCGCTCGGGAGGAGGTCGCGGAAGAGACTCAGGGGTCGGCCGAGGCCATGGCCGTCGAGGAGGCCTAGGAAGAGGTCCTCGCCCCCGGAAGGGGAGGTATCGAGGAATGGGAGGAGCAGTCCCGTCTGGAGGCAGCGGAAGAGGTGGAGGAGATGGAGGTCCTCACCATTGGAGGTAGGGTGGAGAAGGTCCACGTCAGCGGAGGCCTGACCCCGGAAGCTCAAGGCAGGATGCTGGAGTGCATCCAGAGGAACGTGGACATCTTCGCCTGGAGCGCCGCAGAGATGCCGGGGATCGACCCAGACGTGGCCTGCCACCGCCTCAACCTGGACCCGGAGGCTCCCCCCATCCAGCAGAAAAAGAGATCCGTCACGGACAAGCTCGCCGAGCCAATCAGAGAGGAAGTCGCCAAGCTCCTCGAGGCTGGCTTCATATCTGAAATCCAATACCCCGGCTGGGTCTCCAACGTTGTAATGGTTAAAAAAGGAGACGGCCGGTGGAGGATGTGTATCGACTTTTCTCTTCTTAATAAATCATGCCCGAAAGATTGTTATCCTTTGCCTCGGATCGACGCGCTGGTTGACTCAGCCGTCGGTTTCCCTGTAATGAGTTTTCTGGATGCTTTTTCAGGTTATCACCAAATCAGGATGCACCCCCCTGACGTCAAAGACGTCTCGTTCATCACGGGAGACGGATGTTATTGTTACAAAATGATGCCCTTCGGGCTAAAGAATGCAGGGGCTACCTATCAAAAAATGATGGATAGGGTCTTCCGAGAGCAGAAGGGGAGGAATCTCGAAGTGTACGTGGATGATCTCATGGTCAAGAGCTTGGATGTCGACTCCCACATCCAGGACTTGGAAGAGACCTTCGCCACTCTCCGCAAGTTTAAGATGAGGCTGAACCCTTTGAAGTGTGTCTTCGGGGCAAGCCGGGGAAAGTTCCTAGGGCATCTTCTCACCCCCGCTGGGGTAGAGCCTAATCCAAATAAGGTGAGGGCAATCCTGGAACTAAGGTCGCCGCAAAATACCAAGGAAGTACAGCAACTGACAGGGAAGTTGGCAGGGTTGAGTAGATTCCTCTCCCGGGCCGGGGAGAGGTGCTCCTCTTTTTTCAAAACTTTGAGAGGGGGTCGAAGGTTTGAATGGACCTCGGAGTGCGAGGAGGCATTCCAGGCTTTAAAGAAACAGCTGACTCAGGCCCCCCTGCTCCAAGGGCCCAAGGAAGGGGAAGACTTATCCCTATATCTAGGGGTCGGGGCCGAAGCCTTGAGTTCGGTTTTGGTTCGGGAAGAAGGGAAGAGGTAACTCCCCGTCTATTATGTAAGTCGGATATTGAAGAGGGCCGAGCTTCGGTACCCCATCCTGGAAAAACTGGCCTTCGCCTTAATCATCTCAGCCCGGAGGCTTCGGCCTTATTTCCAGGCACACTCAATCCGAGTAGTGACTGACCACCCCCTGCGCAACATCTTCAAGGGGGTAGAGCATTCAGGTAGGTTGGCCAAATGGTCAGTGGAGCTGAGCGAGTTCGACATCTCCTTCGTCCCCCGCCTCTCAATCAAGGCCCAAGCTATGGCTGACTTTCTGGCAGAGTATGTAGTCGAGGTGGCGGAGGAGAGACTCACTTGCCCTCTCCCCTGGAAAGTCAGGGTGGACGGTGCCTCGGGGAAGCATTCTTTGGGAGTTGGGGTCATCTTGGAAAGCCCCCAGGGGATAAAGATCGAGCAGACTGTGGTAGTGCACTTTCCTATCACCAATAACCAAGCCGAATACGAAGCCGTAATTGCAGGTCTGCGCCTGGCAAGAGACTTGGGGGTGCATGACGTGGAGGTCCTCACTGACTCCATGGTGGTGGCTTCCCAGATCAAGGGGGAGTTCGAGGCTAGGGAGCCCACCCTGCAGCTCTATTTGATGAAGGTCAGGGGAGTCATTGGGACCTTCCAGACCTTCTCAATCAAGCACGTACCGCGAGGGGAAAACGAGCCAGTCGACCAGCTAGCAAAGCACGGCCCCCGGATGGGGGGCACCATAACGGATCTCTTCCGACCTTCCATCGAGGAGGGGGAACTAATGGAAGTAGAACAGCACCCCTCATGGATGGATCCCTTCGTCACCTTCTTGTCCACCGGAGAATACCCGGAGGGAATGGACCGAAGAGGGCTCAAGCACAAGGCGGCATACTACCTCCTACGTGAGGGACAGTTGTACCGCAAGACCCTCTCAGGGATGTTGGCCCGTTGCGTAGCCGAAAGAGAGGTGCACAAAATTTTGGAGGAAGTCCATTCCGGTGAATGTGGGAGTCATTCGGGGAGTCGGACCCTGGAAGGGAGAATCATCAGACAAGGGTACTTCTGGCCCACCCTCGGTCAGGATGCAGCCGAATTCGCGAGAAAGTGTCATAAGTGCCAACTATATGCCCCGCTCCAGCTCCAGCCGGCTCAGAGGTTAAGAAGCATCATGGCACCATGGCCCTTCGCCATATGGGGGCTGGACCTCGTAGGACCTTTCCCTCAGGCCAGCGGTCAGAGGAGGTTTTTGTTTGTCATGATTGATTATTTTTCTAAGTGGATGGAGGTGAAGGCTCTAGCCAAGGTGACCTCTCAAGTAGTCAGGAACTTTATCTGGGGAGAGATCATCTGCAGGCATGGGCTGCCACAGGCTATCGTCACGGACAACGGACCTCAGTTCGCCAGCACGGAGTTCATTCGCTTCTGCGAACAGCTAGGGATTGACCTTCGGTTTGCTTCTGTCCATCACCCCAGGAGCAACGGGCAGGTGGAAGCGGCCAACAAAATCATCGTGAACCTCTTAAAAAAGAAAGTGGAAAATTTGAGGGGAAGTTGGGTGGAACAGCTTCCATCAGTCCTCTGGGCCTTGAGGACCACCCCCAATATGGCCACAGGGGAGACACCTTTCAAACTCTCTCACGGCTGCGAGGCCGTTCTACCTGTCGAATTTGAGGTCCAGACGCCTCGGGTCGTCGAGGCAGGAGTCGGAAGGGAAGAATGGAGGTCAGAAAATGAGGAGGAGCTTCGACTCTCCCTGGATATGGTGGAAGAACTACGCGACTTGTCCATCGTCAGGCAGGAAGAGGCCAAGCGAAGGATGGCCAAGTATTTCGACAAACACGTCCGTGTCAAGCAGTTCGTAGAGGGGGACCTTGTTTTGAAAAAAGTGGACGCGGCAGGGAGATCAGCCGCTGTGGGAAAACTCCACCCCAATTGGGAGGGCCCCTACATTGTGCAGGAGGTCTTGAAATCGGGGGGGTATCGCCTCCAAGATGCAAGAGGGGACACCCTCAGCCACACTTGGAGTGGCGACGATCTGAAACGTTTCTATCCTTGAAAATATTGTAGATATCTTGGCCTCATGAATAAAAATGAATCTCATTATCTCATCTTATGCTTTGGCAGAATAGTGAGGGTAGAGGGGCTCGCAGTTTAAACCCCCGAGAGGCAAAAATTTCTAAGTCTTCTCGCTCTGGGGTTAGGTCTCGTCGCTCCCCTGCCAGGCTCCCACCTAGCTGGCACGGCCGAGTCTCGATGGACATCGCTATGACCCTGGGGCTGAGCCCGGAGGATGTTCAACACCCACCCTCAGGCTCTCACCTAGCTGACTGGCCCGGTGGTAGCACCCGGGAGAGGCAAAAATTTCTAAGTCTTCTCGCTCTGGGGTTAGGTCTCGTCGCTCCCCTACCAGGCTCCCACCTAGCTGGCACGGCCGAGTCTCGATGGACATCGCTATGACCCTGGGGCTGAGCCCGGAGGATGTTCAACACCCGCCCTCAGGCTCTCACCTAGCTGACTGGCCCGGTGGTAGCACCCGGGAGAGGCAAAAATTTCTAAGTATTCTCGCTCTGGGGTTAGGTCTCGTCACTCCCCTGCCAGGCTCCCACCTAGCTGTCACGGCCGAGTCTCGATGGACATCGCTATGACCCTGGGGCTGAGCCCGGAGGATGTTCAACACCCGCCCTCAGGCTCTCACCTAGCTGACTGGCCCGGTGGTAGCACCCGGGAGAGGCAAAAATTTCTAAGTCTTCTCGCTCTGGGGTTAGGTCTCGTCGCTCCCCTACCAGGCTCCCACCTAGCTGGCACGGCCGAGTCTCGATGGACATCGCTATGACCCTGGGGCTGAGCGCGGAGGATGTTCAACACCCGCCCTCAGGCTCTCACCTAGCTGACTGGCCCGGTGGTAGCACCCGGGAGAGGCAAAAATTTCTAAGTCTTCTCGCTCTGGGGTTAGGTCTCGTCGCTCCCCTACCAGGCTCCCACCTAGCTGGCACGGCCGAGTCTCGATGGACATCGCTATGACCCTGGGGCTGAGCCCGGAGGATGTTCAACACCCGCCCTCAGGCTCTCACCTAGCTGACTGGCCCGGTGGTAGCACCCGGGAGAGGCAAAAATTTCTAAGTATTCTCGCTCTGGGGTTAGGTCTCGTCACTCCCCTGCCAGGCTCCCACCTAGCTGGCACGGCCGAGTCTCGATGGACATCGCTATGACCCTGGGGCTGAGCCCGGAGGATGTTCAACACCCGCCCTCAGGCTCTCACCTAGCTGACTGGCCCGGTGGTAGCACCCGGGAGAGGCAAAAATTTCTAAGTCTTCTCGCTCTGGGGTTAGGTCTCGTCGCTCCCTTACCAGGCTCCCACCTAGCTGGCACGGCCGAGTCTCGATGGACATCGCTATGACCCTGGGGCTGAGCCCGGAGGATGTTCAACACCCGCCCTCAGGCTCTCACCTAGCTGACTGGCCCGGTGGTAGCACCCGGGAGAGGCAAAAATTTCTAAGTCTTCTCGCTCTGGGGTTAGGTCTCGTCACTCCCCTGCCAGGCTCCCACCTAGCTGGCGCGGCCGGGTCTCGATGGACATCGCTGTGACCCTGGGGCTGAGCCCGGAGGATGTTCAACACCCGCCCTCAGGCTCTCACCTAGCTGACTGGCCCGGTGGTAGCACCCGGGAGAGGCAAAAATTTCTAAGTCTTCTCGCTCTGGGGTTAGGTCTCGTCACTCCCCTGCCAGGCTCCCACCTAGCTGGCACGACCGAGTCTCGATGGACATCGCTATGACCCTGGGGCTGAGCCCGGAGGATGTTCAACACCCGCCCTCAGGCTCTCACCTAGCTGACTGGCCCGGTGGTAGCACCCGGGAGAGGCAAAAGTTTCTAAGTCCTCTCGCTCTGGGGTTAGGTCTCATCACTCCCCTGCTAGGCTCCCACCTAGCTGGCACGGCCGAGTCTCGATGGGCATCGCTACGACCCTGGAGTTGAGACTGGGAGTTGGCCCGAGGAAAACTCCAGGGAGCGAGCTCGCCAGCCAAGACGGCGAGCTCGGAATATCCTACCCCCCCCCCCCCCACACACTCTCTCTCCAGCTCGCTACTAAGGAAGCCCTGGTCCTGTCCCAGACCCAGGGGTAGGAAAGCGGCTCTCTCCAGCGAGCCTAGCCTCGCTCCAGCTAACTCGGCGAACGACACGCCCTGATGTCTAAGGCGGATGCCGGCAACATCTTGACCCAAGCGTATTTTCACTTGTCTGAATTATCGAAAAATTAAGGCGAGACATGGCGGGGGAAGGTGAGGCGCGAGTAGGATATGGCGCGAGCACGTGTCCTAGGGATTCGCCGCGAGCACCGAGGAGGCTGGTCCTAACTCAAGACATTCTACAGGCGAGGTCGCTCTACCAAGCGCGCGGGTATAATATCGCAAGTGAGCTTAAAAAAAAAAGATTGCAAAATTATGCAAAATATCTTTGATTCATCATTACAAGTTTACAAGGCCCGCCTCGGCAGGGTGCAAAAAAAAACAGAGAAGAAAACAGAAAGTTAACTCTCGCCCTCCCCCCTCGAGTGACGGTCCTCCTCGTCACCAAGCCGAGCGTCCTTTTCCCTCACCCCCGCAAAGAGCGAGTCGAAGCTATCTTCCTTCTCGCTGAATGGGCTGGGCGGGAACAGGGTTGGCAGGAGCTCCCGGACGGTGACCTCCTCGCAGCCTTCCGCCAAAATCCCCGTCCCCCTCATGGCCTGTAGAAGACACTCGGCAGCCTCGACGGAGTTGACTCGCAGCCGCTCCGTGACGTCAGCCTCGCCAAACACCCGGGGCCTCTTGAAGGGGAAGGCCGGCTCGCTGGCGTCCGGGGGAAGGAGAGCGTCGGCTTGGCGGAGGACCTCTCCCAGGAGCCCCTTGTTCTTTTCCTTCAATTCCTCCACCTCCGCCCCCAGCCGGGCGGCAACAGCCTCCTGCTCCCGGGAATATGTCTTTTGTTCGTCGAGCTGGGCTTCCCGCTCAGCGAGCTGAGCCCGCAACTGAGCTACCTCGTCTCGCATCGCGTTAGCGGCTTCGGCGTCCTGTAAGATTAAAGGTTCAGAACACGCGCAGGAACAATCTTAAGCAAGGTAAATAGAGGTATCCAGTGATTACCAGGCCACCGACAGACTTCGCGAGTAGAGCGTCCGTGAGGCCGAACCGCCTTTCCGCGTCGACCGCGCTCTCCTTCGCCAGGTCGCGCTCCTGCTCGGCAGTCAGCAGGGCGTTGCTGAGCTGGAAGCCGCGACGGACCATCATGTGATGGAGCTCGAAGGCCCGCAGGTGAGCCTGCATCCCCTCATAGCCGAGCTGACTGGGGGTCAGTTTCTTGTACGACTCGGCGCTGTCGCGGCTGTAAAGGCCGAAGCCGAAAGCGAAGGCGTGGGCGGTGGGCGGCCGGCGAGCTCCCCAGGAGGGGGCGCGAGTAGAGACGGAAACTCGGTGAGCCCCCTCGTCCCACTTCAGGATGGGCTCGCCAGCCGCATCCTTGCTCTTGCACCCCTTGCCGAAGTTGGGATGATCCTTCGGCAGACTGGGCTCGCGGAAGGTGTCCTCCCCGGTAGAATCGGAGGACGGCCCGCTCTTCTTCTTCCCCTTTCGGGGGGAGGAGGCTTCTTTCAGCGGACTCAAGGGCAGCTCGTCGGACAGAGCCTCCGGCGAGCTCATGAACTTGATAGGCGACGAAGGATGGTGCAGCCGTCCGCGCGATACCACCCTCACCCTCTTCTTCTTGGGGAGCGAAGGCTCGCGGCGCGAGCTTGACCCCCCGGACTCCAGGCGCTTCCTGCCGGGGAGTTGGTCTCGCGCGTGCTCCTCGCGACAAGCCAGTGCCGCCGCCCGGGCCAGCTCCAGAGGATCTGAGAATATCCCCGAGTCGGCGAACGGCGGGTGCTCCGGCAGAACCCGTTCCCCTGCAGAGAAAGACTTAGTCAAAAAAAAAGAGAGAGGAAAAATGATATGAGATCCACCTTGATGAAGTTCGCGAGAGGACCGAGCGAGGTATACCTTCACCGGGGAGAACGGGTTGAAGCGAGTCAAGGCCGCGACGGAGGAAGGCGACCTCGAAGTCCTTGTGGAGGAAAAACTTGTGGAGGTCGGCGTCGCTGCCAGACAGGGAAGGAGGACGATATATGTCCTCGCTCTTCTGCAGGGGGCGAAAGGGGATGTTGCCGAGCTCGCCCTTGATGAAGACGAGCCGGGTCATCCAATTGTGATTCTTGTTCGCTAGCTCGCGAACCTTGATGAAGGACCCGCCGAAGTAGGCGACCCCGTCGGGGGTAGCCTTGTAAGAGAACAACTTGCGGAACACCGCGAGGTTGAACTCAATTCGCTCCCGGCGGAGGAAGCAGGCGAACGCCACCATCATAGCGATGGCGTTGGAATTCAGCTGCGCGGGCACCGTGCCGTAGTACTTCAGGATCTGGCGGATTTCTGGCCAGAGGGGGAGGCGCAGTCCCACCTCGAAGTGCGAGATGGGGAAGGCGAGCTCACCCTCCGGGAAAGAATTGATGGCTTCATGCTCGGCGGGCCTGCGAGCCTGGAAGCCGGGGGGACGAACGCCGCCGTGAACTCGACGAGCTCCTCCTCTGTAATGTGCCCCTCGAAAAAGCAATGGTCAACAAAGTGCTGAGCGCACTTAGACCGACCGTCCGCGTCAGGGTTGGTCTTAACCATGGTCGCAGGGAAAAAGAAAAACCGCGAGCTCGGGAAGACAGAGACGAAGCGAGGATTCGAAAGCAATAAAAGCATGCCTCGGGGGTAGGTGAGAAGGTCTATTTATAGAAGAAGGTAAAGAAGGGCGAGAGGGAGGGCGAGTCGACCGATCGGTCCGGTCTCGCCGCGCCACCTCGTCATCCTCTCCTCGCGAGTTCTGCGAGCCGGCCAGGCCCCCGAAGGAGGAATTCGAAAAGACTCACCAAAATATTGAAAAAACATCTACATATACAAAGTGGTTGAAAAGTTATTCCAAGTTATTACAAGCAGACCATTCAGAGCAAATAAAAGAAAAAATATAAATAAGGGCGCGAGGACCATGCGAGGGCGGGGGCGAGTACCGGCCGACTGACAAAGGAGCCGTTTCATTCTCCCCGGTCTCGCCGGCCCGCCGTCGCAGGCCGCCGCGCATGAAGTTCACGAAGTCGTCCCATGTTCCTATTTATCACCCGCAGGTTCTCGTCAATTTCGTCCATCAGCACCAGGGAAGACGCCTCCTCGAACGCCAGGCTGACTCCAGCACCGTCCGCGAGACGCGAGCACTCCCACTGCAGCCTGTTGTTGTCCTTCCGAAGGTCGTGGAGCTCGCGCACCAGCTTCTTGAGAACCTTCCGCTCCCGTCTCGCGCGTTCAGGGCTGCCCACCTCGGAGTCCAGGAAGGCATCCAGGGCGCTTGGAGAAGGGAGGGGCGAGTAAGGAGGTCGATCCACGGACTCGCCGTCCTCCGTCCGCCCGGGAAATTCTGGGTGAAGAACTGAAAGATGGTCAGAAAAGCAAATATCCACGGAACAGAAGAGCAATGCCGGAGACTTACCGCGCGAGCCTGGCTCCTCCGGGTTGGCGCGAGGAGAGAAGTGACGCAGGTCCTTGCCACGCCCCGGCAGTTCTTGAGGAGCGAGTTGGTAGCCGGGAACAGGGATAATCCTGGCGCCTCTCCCCACGACCAGGGATCCAGGGGAGGGTTGCCGGGAAGGGAGGCGACTCGGCGACGCCGGCTCTCGCGAGCCCGGCTCCTTAACCTCGGGATCCTGCCGTGGCGAGTTGACGGGAATACTTTTGGCCCGAGGGGTGGATGCTTCGCCGCTGTTCTCCCGGTCGGAAGACAATTCCGCTAGATTTTTGGCAGAAGAGCCAAGAACTGGCTGGTTGGAGGAACCGGCCCCGTTCCCCAAGGCGGCAGTAAAGTCGGCCAGAATGGGTTCGGCCCCCGGGGGAAGGGGCTTCGCCCGCTTGGCCGAGCCAAAATCGGCAAAACGGCGAGCAGGGGCCTCAAGGTTGGTCAGCCCCGCGGCCTGGGCAGCGATCTCTTCGCGGGAACGTGCGAGTCGCTCTAAGACTTCCTTGGGGAGCGGCATCTTGACAGAATTTGGGGAAGGGCAAAGGTCAGCCAGATGCGCAGGGGTACATATATATAGCTACCTGTGGGGCCTACCAGAAGATTCCTTTTTGCCCCTGTCGCACTCGCCGGATCCTATGGGGTTGGATGTTTCTTTCCGAGCTTGACCCAACCTCGTAAAGAGCGGGGATTATGTACAACCCCGTATCCCGCGAATGGTCGACAGGAGTTGAACCGGCCGGCTCAGACCAACTTGGACCCAGTATGCCGAGCCCGAGCTCGGCAATAGTCGAGCTGAGCTCGGCGATGGCCGAACGAAGCCCGGCATGCCGAGACCGAGCTCGGGTGCAGGAACAGGGCTCGACGATAGTCGAGCCAAGCTCGACGATGCCCGTGCCGAGTTCGGCTTCTGATGGGGCTCGGCGATCGTCGTGCCGAGCCCGAGCTCGGCAATAGTCAAGCCGAGCTCAACGATAGTCGAGCACAAGTCTGCCGAGTACCTGCCCGCCTAGGCCCAAGGCGAGGCGAGTCAGGCCTCCTGCCAAGCGAGTGCCCCCTCAGGTCCAGCTCGAACCTCGGTCATGGCATACCTTTACTATGTGGCCCCTTTTTGTTTGCCTGTAGTCCTCGAAAACAGTGAAGGTTGTATATTAGCAGGCCATCTTTTCCTATAAATAGGACCCAAGGGGTACCTCAGAAGGCACGCTTACTAATTCTCCGGCCTACTAGCGCTTTCTGAGGTACCTTAGCCCGGCATTTGGCTAAGGAGGGGAAGCGCTCTAAGATCTTCCGGGTGTGTGGTGGGACCTCCCCGCCGGGCCCTTGGTCTAGTCCTTGTTTCTTTTCTTTTCTTTGTCATTTGCTTGCAGGAGTGAAGTAGGTGCGCGGCCACCCCTTCCCCAAGGGTCGAACTCCACAAGAGACCGGTTTTCCGGTTTCAACAGTAGGGGCTCGGTCTTACAAGGACGCTTAAATCCCGAGGCATCGTCCAATCGTCCGCCCTGGGCTAAATAGGAGAAACAGGTCGAGCGCATGTTTCCTAAATCGATCATGGAGTTAAACTTCACTGCTCTTAGGTAACTTGAGATGAATCAACACAAAGAAGTCAACTCGCACTAACCCGTGACTCCGGGGGCGAGGAAATGCATAAATAACTTGGAAACAATGTTACAGGTAAGCAATACATGTTACCTCTAGGGGTAGAACTTTTTCAGCTCATCCTCTCTCCGGGTATTTGAGGAGATGAAATGAATAGCATTATTGTCCTAGTTGCTGAAGTGATAGCCTTACATGTATAAACTCGCAGAATTCGAATACCATAGTTGCTGAAGTAGTGATCTCACGAGTATGGAACTCATGGAATTAAAAAGATAGCAACCTATCCGTTGAAGAGATAACCTCGCGAGTATGGATTTCGTGAAATTATAGGAGAGCATCCTAGCTGCTGACGAGCTCACCTCGCGAGTATGAAACTCGCGGAATCGAAGGAGAGCACATTTTTCCTCGGTGGTGAACTCGTCATCATTTGCCCTGCTTGCCTCAGCAACTTGATACTCGCCTCTTCACTTGCTGCTCTCCTCTGGGAGAGTGTCATTCCTGCCTATGCTCGCCGGTATGCCGCCATCATCAATTCGCCTCCATGAACTCGCCTATAAACGAGCTGTCAGGGAAGCTCGCCTCACGAAACCGTCGAGGTTGAAAGTCGCCATCGCGAAGTCGCCTATGCGCGAGAAACCAGGAAACTCGCCCACCTTACCAAGAACTCGCCCACCTTGCCGAGTAATGGCGAGTTGCTTTCTTTGGTCTCCAGCTCGCCATCTTAAGCCATGAAGTCTTCTCGCAAAAAATTTCTTCCTCGGCTACTATCCACGCTCACCGCACCAAGTGTTGAAGCCAGGAAAATTTCTAACCTCGAAATAGGATCAAGGCAGCCTAAGGTTACTGATTCTACGATCCAACGTCACGATTTCAGTGGCTAGCGAGAGAGAGAAAGGAAACTATCTATAAGCACACCCCAAGTGCTCCAGCAGGGAGGTCCCACCACGTACCCGGAAGCTTTGAAGAAGCTTCCCCTCCGCAACCAAAAGGCCCGGCGAGGTACTAGGCTGGCATGGACTTGGCGAGTATCTACTTGGGGGGACCTCACCTCTTCCAAAAGGTGCCATTTCCAGTACCCCTGGGGGGCTATTTATAGAGAAATCCTGGGGGGGTAGGTGAGTATCCAGCCTCTGTGAGCGAGTATCTAGGGTTACTCGCCCATACTCGCGAGATACTGGCCAAAACTCGCCTCAGCTCGCCTCAGCTCGCCACAGCTCATCTCTGCTCGCCCAAGCTCGCCTCTGCTCGCCCAAGCTCATCTCTGCTCGCCCAAGCTTGCATCTGCTCGCCACAGCTCGCCTCTGCTCGCCCAAGCTCGCCTATGCTCGCCCAAGCTCGCCTGTGCTCGCCCAAGCTCGCCTCTGCTCGCCATAGCTCGCCTCTGCTCGCCATAGCTCGCCACTGGTATACGAATAGCCATCTACTTGAGTACTTCTGATCTCGACGAATTACGTGTTATACACCTATATTTAAGGAGATGGCTAAAGACATAGATCCAAATAAGTGAAAGGCGGTGCACCGGAAGCTATGTGGATACGTCAGACAGTTCGTAAAGCTGAACGTCTATAATCATGCTCTGAGCATCGTTGATGCAAAGATCCTTTGGAAAACTCTCGAGATATTGTATGTCAAGAGTACTGGCATCAATAAACTATATCTACTGAAAAAGTTGGGGGAGTTCAGATACAAAGAAGGATCCCTATCCTGGATCATGTGAACGAGTTTCTGGGTATCATCGACCGCCTCACTGCAATGAAGGTGATCTTCGATTACGAGGTCAACGCACTGTTGCTATTAAAATCTCTCTCAGACTATTGGGAGATTATAAGTGTTTCTCTAATGAGCTCCTCTCTGGGTGACATCATTACTATGGAAATTGCCAAGAGTTGCATCCTGAATAAGGAGGTGAGACGGAAGTCTCAAGGATATTCAGGCTCTTCTTCACGAGCTGATGTCCTCTATATTGAACATAGGGGATAGGTAGGAGCAAAAGCACGGAAAAGAAGTATGAGAGGATCCAAAGCAGAGGAAAGTCTAGGTCCTGCTACCAGAATGTGGAGTGTCACTACTGCCACAAGAAGGGTCATATTCAGAAGTTTTGTTATACTCTGAAGAATGACCAAAAGAAGAAGGGAGAGTCCTCAAATGATAAGACAGATACGCATACGGCTGCCACCGTCTCTACAGAGGAGGAGGATGTCATCATTATTGGAGATGACGTCACAGCTGCACTCTCGTGCAATGATAAGAGCTGGATTGTGGACTCAGGTGTTTGCCACTTACACGACTCACGACTATGGAGTGCTTAGAATGGGAAACAGTGATACTTCTAAATTCATCGGGAGGGGAGACATGCACCTGAAGACAAGCACGGGAGGTTTGCTGATTCTGAAGGATGTGCGACATGTACCCGACATTTGCTTCAACCTAGTTTTAGTTGGAAAGTTAGGTGATGAGGGACACTTAAGTGTCTTTGGTGGAGATTTTTGAAAGTTTATCATGGGGTCGCTAGTAGTAGCCAGAGATTATAAAGATATTGATCTATACTACATGGAGGGGAGGCCTGAAGCTATACAGGTCATAGGCCTGAAATTTAAAAATCGAAACCGCAAAAAACCGCAACACCGCACCGCACCGCACCGTTTTCGAACCGCACCGAACGGTGCGGTTGTGGGGCGGTTTTGGATATTGGAAAACCGCCTAGTTTGCGGTACGGTTTGGTTTTTGTCTTGTCAAAACCGCGCACACCGCACCGCACCGCATTCTTTACAATAATATTTTTTTTTATATCTAAATGTCTTAAAAATATTTTATTTAGGGTCACGGTCTCAGGGTCTCATGGAAGGCGTCATCTCACTTAAAACTTTTCAAATTATGTCTTTAAGTTTTCAATTTCAAGTATTAATTTACGCCTATATTGTAATTGGTAAACCGTAAATTCGTAAAATATAGGTAATATTGTAATAAGGTAAACCGTAAAGGGCCTAAAGGCTTTATAAATTATAAGTAAAGCTTTAAACCGGCGGAAGGCTAAGTCACGACTCACGACTTCCGCCGCCTCACGCCTCACGGGAACTCGGGAACGACGGTCGACGGGAAGTGCAGAAGGGGCGTCTTCTCCGACGGTCGACGGGAAGTGCAGCGACCCTATCTTCTTTCTCCGGTGGGCTCCTGATCTCACGGCATCCAGCTTCTTCAGTTCTTCCCCGTCGTCGTCGCCGTCGACCCGTCTTCTTTCTTAAAGTTGAGCCTTGCACGTTGCAGGTATGGCGTTTTTGGCCTTCTTTCTCTTGCTGACAACATTTTCGGTCTTCTCCAACGTGCGTCGATGGTGCATCCCATTAATTTTTTGCTCGATTTTATGATATTTTAGGGTTGATAATTTGAGTTCGTGGCTCCGGCGTTCACGTGAGGCAGCTATACTCTAGCGACTTCGAAATCCCTCCTCCGGCGTGCTCCAGATCTCACGACATCCAGCGAGCCCTGCAGGTATCAATGCATAAATTCCCTTCACTATACATGTTGAGCATTAGAGAAGGCATCTTAACCATGATTACTTGGAGCTGTGTGGGAGATAAAAAAATTTCACAGCGTTCTTCAAATTTTTCATAGTGTGGGAGATAAATTCCCTTCACTATAATTTTTTTTTGTTTCATAGTGCTCTTCAAATTTGTACTTGTATCAATTTTAGGATCAAAATATATAAATTTTTTCAATGTAATAGGATGATTACTTCAAAGAGTGACAAAGGGCAAGTGTCCAAAGGGAAAGAATGTGTGGTTGTCAAAGCGATAGAGAAAATTGACGCAAAAAATGTTCATGAGGGAGATAAAAAGGAGGATGTCTGTGGTGCTTCAAAAAAACAAAAAGTTGAGGAGGGTGGAGGTGGGAAAGTTAAATCTGCGGTGTGGGAATGGTTCGATAAAATTAAAGATCCAGAAGGAAGAGAAAAAGCTAAATGTAAACATTGTTCGAAAGTGTATGCATCAGATCCTAGGAAAAATTGTACTAGTGCTTTGAGAGTACATATGTTAACGTTATGTCGTTTCCAAAAGGTAGATAGCAATCAAAAAATGTTATCTTTTACGGAGAAGAAAGAGGATGGTATTGTTGTTGGGTCATTAAAAGCCATTAAGTTTGACGACGAGCAGTGTCGAAAAGCTTTGGAAAAAATGGTTGTCGTTGACGAATTGCCATTTAGATTTGTAGAAAGTGAAGGATTTCGAAACTATTCTAAACAATTAGAACCAAGATTCAATGTTCCTTCTCGAATCACAATTGCTAAATATTGCACAAATATTTATACCGAAGAGAAAAAAAACTAAAGAAAGAGCTAAAGTTAGAGAGGATTTGTCTAACAACCGATACGTGAATATCGACCCAAAGATATGGTTATATGTGTCTCACCGGACATTGGATAGATAAAGAATGGAGATTACAAAAACGAATTCTTAATTTTGTTAATATCATTGATCACACGGGAGAGCGACTGAGAAATGAAATTATGAATTGTTTGTCTTCATGGGAGATAAAAAAATTCTTCACAATTATCATGGACAATGCATCTGCTAATGATGTGGTGGCAAAACATATAACCAAAAAAAGTATTGGATGGAGAAGTACCATTCTTGGACATGAATTTTTACATGTTAGATGTTCTGCTCATATTTTAAATTTAATTGTGAAATAGGGATTGTCTGAATATAATGAATCAATTGAAAAGATTCGGTTGACAGTTAAATTTGTGAAGGGGTCGTCTCAACGACTTGAGCGCTTTAAGAAGCGTGTTGCAAATGCAGAGATAGAGTATAAAGCATTGTTATGCCTTGATGTTGACACTAGATGGAATTCAACCTATTTGATGCTAGAAACAACGGTAAAATTTGAGAGGGCATTCAAAGGATTAGAGGATGCAACTTCATATTCTAGTTACTTTCCTAATGGACCTCCTACTCCATTAGATTGGAAGAATGCTAGCCTTTTTGTAAAGCTCCTCAAATTATTTTACAGTGTTACTTTGGAGATATCTGGTTCTAAATATCCGACTTCACATCTATTCTTTCAAAAATTTCAATGATGGAGCATGCTATTAATTCAATGTGTGACAGCACTGATCTGGCAATGAGTAGTGTTGCTAACTGTATGAAGACTAAATTTGATAAGTATTGGGGCAGTTCAGAAAAAATTAATATATTATTATATGTTGCTTTTGTGTTGGATCCTCAGTGTAAGATTAAACGCTTGACCAAGTGTTTGAATGCAATACATGACACTATAAAAACAATGACTATTGTTCAGTTGACCGAAAGCACACTCACTCGCTTATATGATCATTATAATGCAAATTTCAACCATAATATTAGTCAAACTTATGTTGGTCAATCATCAAGCTCTGCACAGTGTATAGACGTAGATGTTGAGTTTAGCTTTTTGGAGTACAAAAAAAAATGTGGTTGGATGATTCTGATGAAGAAGAACCTAAAATTTGTGCATCTGAGTTGGCATTATATTTAAAGGAAGATACACTAAAAATGCAACTCAACTTTGACATATTGAATTGGTGGAAAGTGAACTCAACAAGTTTTCTAATACTATCTGAAATTGCGAGAGATGTCTTGGCGATACCAATTTCAACTGTGGCCTCTGAATCAGCATTTAGTACCGGTGGCAGAATACTACATCCATTTAGAAGCTCACTAGCACCAAAAACTGTTGAAGCTCTTGTATGTTGTCGTGATTGGTTGTGTTGCAAGACAAGTCTCAATGAGATAGAAGAAATGATGATCGATACTGAGAAATATGAAGAACTTGACAAAGGTAAACCTATTTTGTCTATTTATTACTTACATATTACATTCTAAATTAACATATTTTAATTTAACATCTTGTATATTGTCTTTTTTTAGAGTTAGAAAAGAAAAAAAGGGAGAGTTCAGATAACCTTGAAGAGGTAGATGTTGTACTATGAGGACTCCGAAAGTACTCACGGAAGGAGAACAACTGTTTGGGAACTCGAAAAAGGTATATTTATCAGTTATGTTTGCTTGCATTGCTATAATTTTTTTTATCAGTCCTGGTGTAGAAAGGTTAGGCATGTCTATGAATTTATTGCATTTACTGCTACATTAAAATGAATAAGTGGGAGAATGCAAGCATGCAACTCAAATGGATTAATGATTGTAGAACATACCTTAATGCAAATGCAACAACTCAATCATGCACTTACTTTCGATTTGCAATTAATTAAACAATACTAATTTTAAAGTCTTGCACTAACATCACAATTGATCAAACATTACAATGTAGGTGAGCGGGTAATAACTACAATTACATAAAAGTACTAAGAATTAATATTGGATGATTAGAGCACACACACAAGAATAGAAGAGTCAAATTAGTTAAAAAAGATATTACTAGCAATAAAATGTTTTAGTACGATGCAAGGTCAATGGTCAACGACTCAACGTACATGTAGAAATCTGGTGGTGGCGGATCCGGTGTGACTCGGAGTAAGGTCCTATTGAGACTAAGGCTCCGTTTGTGTGGAAAAACTGAAACCGCACCGCAAAAACTGACTCCAAACCACACCAATGTCAAACCACACTGTACGGTTTGGATGCGGTGCAGTTTTGTAAAGTCCAAAACCGACTCTCTTCGGTGCAGTTGCGGTTTGGGCTAAAACCGCACCAAACCGCACCAGTTTCACCCCTAACATGCCAACACTGTCAGAGATGGTGTATCCACATCTCTATAGCATAGGAGGCTGAGTCATATTAGCTAGAAGGGCCTAAGATGTCTCGCCAATAAGAATGTTATATTTGATCTATCTATTGATCAGTTAGAGAGATGCGACCACTGCATGGCTAGAAAGCAGAATAGAATATCTTTCCAGAGTCACACTTCCACCAAGAGATTCAAGCCACTAGAGCTCGTATACACTGATGTTTGCAGACCACTGAAGGTCCAGACAAAAGGAGTGTTTTACTTCGTGACATTCATTGATGATTATTCAAGAAAACTTTGGGTCTACGTTATTAAGACCAAAGATGAAGTCCTCGACACCTTTCGGAGATTCCACGCTGAAGTGGAAAGACAATCTGGGAGAAAATTGAAGTGTATCAGGTCCGATAACGGGGGACGGTATATTGGTCCATTTGATGAATACTGTAGAGAGCATGAGATCAGACATGAAAATACTTCACCCAAGACGCCGCAATTGAATGGCGTAGCTGAAAGAATGACTAGGACATTAATAGAGAGGATGAGGTGTTTGTTGTCTGAGTCAAAGCTACCTGACATATTTTGGGTGAGGTTTTATGCACAGCTGCACATGTCATCAACCTATCTCCCAGCTATGCATTACAGGAGGATGTTCCTAATAGGGTTTGGTATGGGAAGGACCCTTCATATAATCACCTGAGTTTCTTTGGCTGTAGAGCCTTTATGCGCGTCCCTCATGACAAAAGATCAAAGTTAGATTCCAAGACCCGACAAGGCATATTTCTGGGATATGGTTGGAGCGGCGAGTTTGGCTACAGGTTCTTTGATCCAGATGAGAATAAACTTGTAAGTATTCATGGCACTATATTTTGTGAGGATCAGACTATAGTTGATCCTAAGAAGACTGAGAAGGCCGACTCGCACTGTTGCAGAGTCTCTTATGATTGGAAGTGATGATACTGAGGAGGCTACAGAGTCTGAGCCAATATTGGGCACTGAGCCACTTCCAAATCATGAGGATGCGATTGATGGAGAGCCTACAGAGGACATCACTGATGATGTGCCTATACCACCAACTGAGCATGCTCTGCGGAGGTCTGATAGAGTTAGACACCCATCTTCGAGATACTCTACTAACGAGTATATTCTATTGACTGATGTCGGGGAGCTTGAGTGCTTTGATGAAGTAGTACATAGCTCATAGTAGAAAGAATGTATGGTTGCTATGTAGGAGGAGATAAAGTCTCTGCATGAGAACCACACTTGTGATTTAGTGAAATTGCCTAAGGGCAAGAAGACTCTGAAGAATCGGTGGATTTTCAGAGTAAAAGAGGAAGACCCTTCAAAACCACTCAGATACAAGGTCAGATTTGTGGTTAAGGGTTTCAGTCAAAAATAAGGAATTGATTTAGATGAAATCTTTTCTCCTGATATGAAGATGTCGTCTATTCAGGTTGTTCTTAGCATTGCTGCGATGCTAGACCTGGAGATCGAACAGATGGATGTCAAGACCGCATTTTTACATGACAATCTTGAGGAGGAGATATATATGGAGCAACCTGAAGGATTCAGGTTCAAAGGGAAGGAATGTTTGGCGTGTCTTCTGATGAAGAGCTTATATGGATTGAAGTAGGCCCCGCGATAATGGTACAAGAAGTTTGATGCTTTTATGGGCGAGATCTACTTCAGGAGAACCACTCTTGTTCACTACGTGTTTATAAATTAGTATGCTCTAGAGGATTTCATCATCTTACTCCTCTATGTTGACGACCTGCTGATAGTTGGTAGGAGTACTGTGCGCATTGCCGGGCTGAAGTGGCAGTTGAGTTCCACGTTTGCGATGAAGGACTTGAGAGCTACGAAGACCATCCTAGGGATGCATATTCAGAGAGATAGAGGCTCCAAGTTACTTTGGTTATCACAAGATAGATACATCAGGAAGGTGCTACAGAGATTCGGTATGGATCAAGCGAAGAAGGTGAGCACGCCGCTTACAGCTCACTTCAGACTTACTGTTGACCAATGCCCAAACACACATGAGGAGAAAGAGGAGATGCAGAAGGTCCCCTATGCTTCTGCAGTTGGCAGTCTTATGTACGTGATGGTGTGCACCCGCCCTGATATAATACATGTGGTTGGCACTTTTAGTAGGTTTCTCTCTAACCCCGGGAGAGAGCATTGAAACATTGTGAAGTGGATTCTAAGATACCTACATGAGATGTCAGACTTGATGTTAAAGTTCAAACGTAGTGACCCAGAGCTACTAGGCTACACTAATGCTGATATGGCTAGATATTTGGACTCCAGAAGATCGACTTCTATGTACTTGATCCTGTTTGCAAGGGGAGCCGTGTCATGGAAGTCTAGACTTTCAAAGTGTGTTGCACTGTCGACTACGGAGGCAGAGTTTATTGCAGTCACTAAGGCGGGGAAAGAGCTTCTTTGGATGAAGCATTTCATCAAGGAGTTGGGTTTCACTCAGGAGAGCTACATAATCATATACGACAGTCAGAGTGCAATTAATTTGGGGAAGAACCCCACCTTCCACTTGAGGTCCAAGCATATTGACATGCGGTATCATTGGATACGCGATACTCTAGAGCAGAAAGAGCTAGATTTGCAGTTGTACACAGATGACAATGGAGCAGATATGCTTACGAAGACCGTGTCAAAAGGGAAGTTCGAGCACTACGTGAGGATCGTCGGCATGGTGGTTCCCTCCACGTAAAGGTAAATGAGGAGAATAAGTTATTTGGTACAGTTCTCGTCCTTTGTGGAGAAAATTGTTGAGTTCGAGTCTCATTAACTCGAATTTGGTGTTGCTGATCGAATGTGGAAATATGTTGATGGAGGACCTGGTGAGAGGCAGATTGAAGACTCTGGGAAAGATTATCAGAATGACAGGTTTTCTTCACTTAGTCAAAAAGGGGGAGATTTGTTAAGATAATTTCCTCCTAAGTGTGAAAGAGGCTAGCCAACTTTGATCATGCTTTTCAAGCATGTATTTCATGACAAGTGTGAAAAGGAGAAGTCGTCTTTGACCTTTAAACCAACATGTGTTTTTTGACCAAAGGAAGTTTCATGAAAGCTTCATCCACATGTCATCTATCACATCTACCTCCTTGGTTCTAGCCATATAAATGGGGATGAAGGAGGAGGGGTAAGATATCCACTTCTCTTTAAACTCAACCATTGAAAGATTTCTAGAGAGGCCTTTGCGGTAATCATCTTAGTTTGGGAGAGCTTTCAGACATCGTTGTACGACGTTGACGAGGAGTACTTCGCCTACACGGATTGGATCTGGAGCAGATTTGGGCAAGGATTCGAAGAGGAGTCTTGGAGAAAATTTGTGTAATCCGTCTCGTCCGCCGCTGCCGTTAACTTGCAGTTTCTGTTACTATTTATTGTATTGTATAGTGTGAAGCTGGTGAAGATCTTATAAGGATTGAGGAGGGAAAACCTTGTAATTTCCTATTGTTTCATACATTTTAGTGGGGTCTTTCCGGGTTGGACTCTGATCGTCCCGTGGTTTTCACCCTATTAGGTTTCCACTTTAAATCTTTGTGTCACTTTTATTACTGTTATTTTGTGTTGTGTTTTTGTTGTATATCGGCATACCTCTAAGTGCTCGTGCAGGTACTTGTTCGAACTAATTTGCAGGTGCTTTGGTCGGGCTTGCGTGCTCTCTAGCCTAATAGCGAGCACACTGGCATGTGTGCCCGGGCACACCTCACATGGCCCCACCACATGGCGGAGACGGTTAGGGCCCTGAGCGGCCGGCCGCCCGACCGCCAAAAACGTGCATAGCTACGCGCACTTTGGCAACACACGGCATCATACACACCTAAACTACGTGGAATAGTGTGAGCGGCAGCACGCCCAATAACACGCACGATAGCACGCTCAACCACGCTCATGATAATGCGAGCAACTGCACGCAGTAGCAGCAACACACACGGTAATTCGATTGCGCTCGATCACACGCGCATCGGCGCGCAAGCTCACACGCAGCGGCGCGTGACAAGGGTCGCACGTCCCTATCATGAGCTCTTAGTTGAGCACCCCTTGGCCGCACACCCCTTTTGTGCACCTCCTTTTGCTGCACGGCTACGTGCATGCTCGCAACGCTTCACCCCGGACATCTCGTCGACGCCTCTTGGTGTTCCAACACTCTCGCACACTCATAACACTCTAGCACACGCAAGCGCATAGAAATCCTTCAACGCACGCGCTGGAATTTTTTCTCATCGCCTCTTGTATACACTAGGACTGAGGGATTGTTTGCGTTCAGCACCTTCACCGTCACAACTGGTCCTGCCCGAGCTGACCAAAGGGAAAAATCATCATATCCACAAAATTGGCGATGTGTGTGATCTATATCAAAGAACGTGATTTGTTTGTTCGGTAGTTATGGCAGTTACAACTGTGCAATTACCAAATCGTCTCTGTCAAAAGCTATAAAAGAAGCACAAGACATTCATTTCAAGGCATCTTGCATTCAACACTCGAGATAGCTCATTCAAAGATTTTTCAGAGTTCTCCATCGGTGTTTGAAGCTTCCCTTGAAGATTTCCTTTGACCTTCGAATATCTCCCTCCCCTTCGAAGATCTCATTCGAATATGATTTGAAGTTCTCCTTCGGCCCTCAAAGATCCCCCCTTTGAAGCTTCCCTTTGAAGGCAATTTGAAGTTCTCATTTTCATATTCCATTAAAATCCTTTGTAACGAGCGGTGGTACGTCACCGTCAAGAACTCGACAACTTGTAATACTCGAAAAATTAGTGGAATTTGGTCGGCACCTATTCGGCCCCGTGGATTTTTACCTTTTCAGGGTTTTCCACGTTAAAATTCTCCTTTTCAGTTGTTCGAATTCTCTATGACTGTTTGCGCACTCGACCCACTCTCAATCTAAGACGGTTCATTTCGACCGATTTACAAGCGCGTCGAGTGACCCAAAACAATACTAATATATAAAGATATTTACTTATGATGTAACTCCATCATTCATTAAATCTAAACCGTCTGATTGAATAATTTTTATTAACAGCCGTCAGAATTCAAACGTTTCCAAGGCTCAAATGTTCCTACTAACGTAAACTGTGATCCTTTTTCGCTCGCTAGTCGCTCCACCAAAAAACCAGACCTCTGTCTCCCGCTTCCCTTCTCTATCGCGTTGTGCATGGCCATCTATTCCTCTGGCGGCCATATCAGCGACGACACCAGCGACCAGCGACTCCAACCTCCTCTGCCACGGACTCCCACAATAGCTCATTAAGGGATCCAAGGCACAGACAGCTTTCTCCCCCTCCCCATCAGCCACCCCCTCTTGCTCAGCTCAGCCCAAAGAAATCACTTGATGCCCCTCCTTTAAGAAATCCAACTTCCACACCATTCTATTTCTTCTATCTACTTCACAGATTTCACTCTCTTTGCATGTTCTTCTCACCATCACACGCCGATGATCTCTCTGTGTACAAATACGTTTGTCAACAATCGACGATCTCTCCTCCCTCTATATCTCTTTCTCTCTATCTCTCTGTTTACAAATATGTTTGTGCTCAAACCCTCTCTTAACTGAGTTCTCTTCAACCTTATGGTCTACCTCTAGATGCGAGATCTGCGAGGAAAGATATAGATATTGATAACTTCTCAAAAAAAGTTATTTAGATTCATATACTTAACTCTTTGTTTAATAGATTTGATAAATATGAGTTAAAATGTGTTAAATATGAGTAATTTTATATTTGAATTAAGTTTAAGTATTATCATCCTTTTCTCAGACTTCAAGATGTGAAGCTAAAACGATTTGAAGTCTTAGAAACATGTTGCAACAAACAAAGATAACTATGTTAGAGGAAGTTATTCTTTGGTTGAAGCAACTTCAAAAATTCAAAATTTTGTTGCAAAAAAATATATGTTTGTTGAAACAAGTTAGAATAGTAATTTTGAAATTTAAAATTCAAAACAAGCGACGGTTTTGAAACTAAAAGGAGGCGTTTATTTAGATGATTGAAAGCTTCGTTTAGGGCAATAATTTCTATAAAAGAGGGATTTTAAAAGAGGAATCAGATGACCTGGGGGAGAATTTCCATTCAAAATCGATTTCCATCTAGATCTAAGGGGTGCACTGGTTCTTAATCAAAGATAGGATTTATGGAAATTCAGAGTGGATTTCCTGCCGTGTTTGAACTTCGATCATGTCTTGTACAATCTTTTTTATTGTGTGGCGTGCTTCTATAGTTATGAATTAAATCACCAAGTCGTGTATGATGAAAGTATGATGATTTGTTGTGATGATGAATTATGTTAATTTTTATGATTGATTGATGAATTATGTCGTGCGGCCTTAGCAACAAGGCCGCGCGGCCGCCCCAGTCGTACGGCCCTATGCAGTCGCATCTGCACATCCCACCCTGGTCGTGCGGGCACAGCCACATTCAATACACGGTCACGCAGCAGCACGGCCACCCCGGTCGTGCGGCCGCGGCCACCCCGATCTGAAAAGAACTTAGACTTTCAGAAATCAGAGATCTAGTCGACACTCTTAAAGAAGAACGAATCGTGAAGAATGTCGTCGTTGGCCGAGACAAAGTCGTGAAGACCGGGAACGCGTATGTCGACGGGAGCTTTCTGAATTTTCTCGATTTGGGTGATTAGCACGATTAGGGTTGAACGAAAGTCACCCTAGGTATTTATAGGAACCCCTCTTCTCTAACGGCTAGAAATTCCTTCCATACCGATAAATTTGCGAGTTACTGTACATGACGGTCGGGATGAGCCAAGACTGGATTTTGCAAACAGAAAATAAAAACCCTAAGTCTTATTCGTCGAGTATATAAGGGTATACTCGTCGAACTGCTTCGAATCTCGACGAAAATGACTTAGACGAATCAAGACAAATCTAACTGAGAGCTCAGTACATTTCTAGAGAGAATCGACGAATATCGACTAGCATACCTGATGAATTCGACGAGTATTGAAAGATACTTTCAACGAATTCGACGAGTAGGCAAAGTGATACACGATGAATTTTACTTGGCCGATTCTCAAGGAAGCAGGAAAGATTCGCAGGGTTAATTCCTACGAATTCGACGAGTCTCAGTAGGTATACCCGACGAATTCGACGAGTCTCAGTAGGTATACCCGAAGAATTCGACGAGTATCAACAGATGACCTCAACGAATTCGATGAGTCTACTTTACGATACTCGACGGATTTTCCTTAGAGAAAAATCTGTCTCTTCTGAATACAGCAACACATCCTTCCTTGAATCTTCTAATGCACTCGAAATAGAAGTACACTCCAATAGAAAGATTACACGTGGGTCAACACATTTTCATACACAATGAGGGATTACATTGTATAGTCATGTATTTCATGACCCACTGTAACCTGACATTGGGTTGTACTTAGCAACAACATCCTGCAAGCACATAACTAAAACACGCAATCAAATACAATCTCAATTCATCTTAGTTCAAGAGACACTTCTTCAAATCAGGGTTATTGTGGATACAATAACCAACAATCTTTCCATATTTGAATAAGTCAAAACCCTACAAATTAAGTTGAATTGTACACAAGATAATAAAATAAGGAAAGAGCGTGAAAATTGAGAAATAGGAACAATCGCAATCAAAACATTAAAATATATATATATGTAAGTTCTGTCGGGGCCGGCAAAAAGTTTTCATAAATATCAAGAAAAAAACTTTAAACTGGTTTGCCCTGGCTCTTCTGGTACTGCCTATCAAAATAAGCTTTCGGCTTTGAAAAATACTTTGGCGGAGCAGGAGGAGCATCTAGATCATTGCTTCTGTACTTCCTGAAGTGTAATCTTCTTTTAGCATTTGCTACCTCGTGCTTCTGTCATTCTTCCCTGCTATAGAGTTTACACCTGTCCTCATTTCCTAAATCAACTAATGTGTAGGTGTCCAAGATAATGCTTTTAGAGACCGGACTCCACACTTCACAAGTTCCCTATTAGGATCAGACCTGACAGCAGAATGGCCTTCTCCATATCTTCTTCTCTTAAGAGCTGGTTGATGTACATCTTCAATCACTTGAACATCTGGTCCAGCAGCAGCAGATTCTGCTCTATATTGATTGTGATCCTGAGAGAAATCTTGAGTCTCTGTCCAGTATTGAGTGTAGTCCTGAACAGGGTGAACATAGTCATGCATAGGATTAGGTATCACTGGTTCTGGTATCCTTGCATCAGCATAACCTTGACAACCAAACAGTTCTCTATGAAGCCAATTGAAGTTATCATAGTTGTAGGTGTTGACTACCTGCAATTGTTCTTTCATGAAGATTTCAATTGCATTTACATTAGCTTTCAGTGCTTCCTCCCCCTTTCTGACTTCTTTAATCACTTCTAAAGCAATTGCATTATTGTAATACACCATTTGATTGTCAAAGTGGTCCATCCCTGCATTTTGGGCATTTAATACAGTTTTGGCATTCTCATCAATATTATTAAGTACTTCCAAATTGCTCTTAAGCCCAGCCATTGTGAGAGTAATGGCTTGCCCACCTTGCACAAATCAGCTGTCAAGAGTGGACTCACTTATCAAAACACACATTGATCTCAGCGAAGTCGTTGTTCATATCTCATTCAGTCTCTTATACTTTCTTCAGTACTTTCTTCAGAG
Organism: Platanthera zijinensis; assembly: GCA_039513925.1. Lineage (NCBI taxonomy): Eukaryota > Viridiplantae > Streptophyta > Magnoliopsida > Asparagales > Orchidaceae > Platanthera > Platanthera zijinensis. The sequence goes on along the minus strand of CM077087.1, from coordinate 24,979,020 downwards.
ATAAATCAAATTGAGCTTGCTGCCTGACCATCATAGCTTTTGTAGACTTTAGTAAAGAACTATCTAAACTAGTACTAGGAAGGTCTTCAGTCAGAATGCTTGGATGAGAGGGTAGATCTGCACTGTCATCCGAGTCACTGGAAGACTCTGCCACGGGGGATAAATGGGCTTTCAGTAACGAAGCTGGATCCTGAGCCTCTAGGACAGGAGGGAGTACCTCAGCCTCTCCTTCCTCATCAGAAATTTCAACAATTTCTTCTTCTTCCACTAGAGGTCCACCTGGAATCTTTGCAATTCTTCTTTGAAGATTGCGTACAAACATGTCTATCTCTATTTGAACTGAAATTAAAGGATGAACCTGCTCCCCCTCAGCCATTACTGGTAGAATCTCTGGGAAACTTACGATCATGTTCTCAGAGGCAACAATCTCATTAGAGGTCAACACAGTTTCTTCCTCATTTACATTATCAGTAGCTAAAACATCATCAGCAGTAGTATCATCAAAATCATCAGCAACTACCTCATCATCAGCCTCACCAGGCACAACCTCAGCAACAGTAGCATGACCAATCTCAGCAATCAATGTGTTTAGATCAATTGTCTCTTCAACTGAATCTAGTATAACTGTCCCTGCACTTACTGAATTTGGTACCACAGACTCTATAAAGACTGAATCTTGAGGAACTTCAACATCAGCTACCTGAACAACTGTCTTTGGAACAACTGTCTCTGAAGACGAGGGAACAATCAAAGGCACTTGAACATCAATAGCCACTTGAGTTTCGACAGACTCCCCCTCAATTCCTGCACTCGAGCTCTCAGGAATTTCATGGGGGGTAGGAGTAGGAATCCTATCCTCAGGAACTACATCCTCTTCCTCAGGCAAATCACTGACTCCTCCTTGCCTTGGGATCCTCCTTTCCCATCTAGAGACGATTGAAGCATCAATTTTCTTTAAGTGATGAATTGGTACACCTTTTGTCATGTCAAAAGTATCTCTATCCAGCTGATTCAGATTCAGGCTGATATTCTTCCAAAGTTTGGTGCGCGGAGACTGTCCTTTATTCTTCCAAACAACACTGCTCCTCAATCAATTCTTTTCCGGCAGATGATGGCGACCAGAAGCTTGAACATTTCTGAGGAAAGATAGTCATGTGATCCAACTTTGCACAGAAGAAGTTTTTTAATGTGTCTGAGAGAAGTTTGTCTTCATCGTTCATTCCTTTCCGCTTAACGACTGTGGTTCCTCTTGGTAGTCCACAAAATAAAAGAGCCCTGTTGAAATCATCATCTTCTAACTGGTCAGCCTCTTCACACTCGGGAAGCCACAGATACCTCGTGAGGAGGGAAGCCTTCACTTTAACTGATACAGTTCTGACTTTGCTTTTTATGAGAGCGTCTTCACGATGGAGTTTGGCATTGTGGAAGAACTCCAAGACATCCTTGTCCAGCACCTTGCACGGGTGTTCGAGAAGGAAGGTAAGTTTGGCCGATTCAAACATAAGAATGATGCTGCGGAAATCATTTGTGGTCGAGGCGAACCCTGTGCAGACTAGATCTCCCCTTCAAGCAAGCTTCAAGTGCCTCGGGGAGCCATAAAGAGTTGCAGAAATCCAGAGATGAAACAGACGGAGGAGATGGCGAGCTTGTTGTCGCGGAATCTGAAGCGGAGGAAGACGATTCGACGGGAAGCGGAAGTTTGTTTTTGACGAAGTGAACTTATTTACCTTGACATCCCTATATATATACCTAATATTTCGAAAAGAGAGAAATAGGCACGTACCTTAGACCGGGTGACTCTTTGGATCCAATACAAAAAAAATATTCTGTAGTAAAATTCGTCGAAATTCCACTGGAGTTAAGTGGATTTCGTCGGATATCGTTGAGTTTCGTCGAAGGATTACGACTTTCTCTCGGCCGACGATGACATTCTTCACGATTCGTTATTCTTCAAGAGTGTCGACTAGATCTCTGATCTCTGAAAGTCTAAGTTCTTTTCAGATCTAGTTGATTCCTAGTGTTCAGATCAAAACTTCAAAGATTCAAGTTCTCTATTTCCCCAAGGCTTTCAAGTTCTACTTTTCAAAAGAATGGAAGACTGAAGTTTTCAGATCTGAAGAAGATTAATTTGTATAACTATTTTTGTACTATTGTAGAAGGTTTTGCCTCAGAGTTGTAGATCCTTGTTTATATGATTGAGTTTGTAGGAGAGTTTGTTCTCCGAGTGGTAGGAGGGTCATCTCCAAGTTTGTAGGAGTTGAGGCTCCGAGTTGTAAGATTATTTTCAATCTTAGATAAAGGTGAAGTAGTCGAATCTAGCCCTTCGTGGTAGATAAACGAGGCGGGACAGTGGATGTACCCAACTCGCGAAACCACTATAATTCTCTGTGTTTCTTCTGTGTGCTTGATTGTACTAATTTTTTTATTCCGCTAAAAGACACAAAACTCACATATTCACCCTCACTATGTGATTTAGGTTGACTACTAGACACTTTCAGGTACTCTTGTCCGCTCTTAACAGAGAGCATAAACGGACCTTTGTCCTCTCTTACCAGAGGGCGTAGATGGACTCTTGTCCGCTCTTACCAGAGGGAGTAGAGGGACTCTTGTCCTCTCTTACCATAGGGCGTAGAGGGACTCTTGTCTGCTCTTACCAGAGGGCATTGAGGGACCTTTATCCGCTCTTACCAGAGGGAGTAGAAGGACTATTACCCGCTCTTACTAAAGGGTGTAGAGGGACTCTTGTTCGCTCTTACTAGAAGGCATAGAAGGGCTTTGTCCTCTCTTACTAGAGGGCGTAGAGGGCGATTATCTGCTCTTACCAGAGGGCGTAGAGGGAATCTTGTCCGCTTTTTCTATAGGGCATAGAGGGCCTCTTGTTCGCTTTTACCATAGGGCGTATAGGGACTCTTGTCCGCTCTTACCAAAGGGAATAAATAAACCTTTGTCCACTCTTACTAGAGGGCATATAGGGACTCCCGTTGACTCTTATCATAGGCCATATATGGACTCTTGTCCTCTCTTACCAGAGGGCATAGAGGGGCTCTTGTCCGCTCTTACTAGAGGGCATAAAGAGACCTTTGTTCGCTCTTACCAGAGGGCATAGAGGGTCTCTTGTCCGCTCTTACCAGAGGGCATAGAGGGACTCTTGTTCGCTCTTACCGTAGGGCGTAGAGAGACCTTTGTCTGGTCTTACCAGAGGGCGTAGAGGGATTCTTGTCCACTCTTACTAGAGGGCGTAGAGGGAATCTTGTCCGCTCTTACTAGAGGGCGTAGAGGGACTCTTGTTCGCTCTTACTAGAGGGCGTAGAGGGAATCTTGTCCATCTTTAGGGATTTGGACCTCAGATGGCATCATAGAGTAATTACATTATTACAGGAAAGCAAAGCAAACACGTGCGCGCGAGTTCAATCTTGTGGCTTATTGTTCAATAGGAAAACTTGTAAAATGAGAAAAAAAAATGAACAATTGATAGTTCGAGGGGGCATCTTCGCCCCTCTCCCCTTGTCTCCATGCGTCATGCCCCTGCGGTGTTCTTGAGAGTTGCACCTTAGATATGGATTTCCACTGTTATGCCTTGTGCGAGAGAGTCGGCCTGAAGAGCTCTTAGCAGTGGCCACCTAAGTATGACATTGTATGTTGAGCTAACTTGTATAATTACGAACTGAATGTAGTAGGTGACTTGCGCGGAAGGCATCCCCAGAGTAATGGGAATGAAAATGTTCCCTAACACGGGGACTGCGGGGTCGAAAATGATGCAAGCATTGTCTTCCCCTAGCTTGACGTCTTTGTTGGAGAGTTCGAGTTGAAGCAAAGTTGACAGGAACAGAACGTTGGTGGATACGTTGTCGTCGATTAATATCCTACTGACTTCTATGTGGGGGGAGGGGGTTCCCCAAATGATTGTGATCATGTCTTGGTGACCTTGACAAGATGTTTGTGCTGCCAGACAGCTGGTCAGCCAGTTGCTACGCCGGGTTCATGGATACTTTTCCCCTTCAATCACCTGCCCCTAGCGGGCTTACACGGGGCTGACTTCCCCGGTGCTTTCTTTCGCCGAAATTTTTTGAGGAGGCCGAGGCAAATGAATTGTTGAATCTCTTCTTGTAGGCGCTTACATCCCTCTGTGTCATGCTCATGGCCTCGATGGTAATTGCAAAACTTGGACTGATCTTCCCTAGCTAGAATAAGGGGCATGGGTCTCTGGAGAGAAGGATGATCATGGATGGTAAGACTTCGGCCCAAGAGGTGTTGAGGAGAGTGAAGTGTTGATCTCGTCGGTGCCCACGGTCTAGCGGGTGTCTCCACTAAGCCCGACACTCTTCTTGGGTGTTGGGTTAAGGCCCAGCCCTTTTTTCCTTTTCAAATTTCCCGAGTCCTATTGCTGATGCGCTCCCTTGCGAGCGATTCTTCTATTGGTCGGTGCAGCTTTATATAACTTGCTCTCAGTGAAATCTTTGATGCAGGTGATTCCTTTTGGCGAGGTGCAGCTCGAAGAGAGATATGGTCAACTATGGGTGTGAGAACAATACTGAGGTCTTGAGTGGCCCCTAACTCCTTTAATAGGGTGAGTGTTTGAGTCTGACGCTCCTCCATCCGACACATTCTTTTTTTTATGGATATTGCTAGTGCGGCAACGTCTTTGAGATGTGGCATGTTGTTGGCGAGTGAATTGTCGAAAGCTTGCAGGTTCTTCGAGGACCGCCCCATCCATTACATGTGTGTTTCCTTCATTGTTGTTGATTGGGGCGTTTGTGAAGAACAAATGTCGCATTAAAACATTCTTTGGAGAGATGGGAGCACTTTCCCACAGTATGTGCTAAACTGTTGTGCGTCACTTGGCGTTTTCCCGGTCCGGAAGAATCGAAACACCTTAGCGCGAGAGCGAGTCAACTGCGTAAACAGTTAAATGTAAACCAACAACAGGAAAGCCAAGTTTTTTTACGAGAAAAAACTCGGAAAGGAAAAAAACAACGAGGTCGGTTTGCTGCCGGCCAAATCCACTAGTTAGTATGCAGTTATAAGTGTTAGAATATTCGAGAGTGTGACAGGGCACTGCTCCGCTTACAAGATTTCAAAGAGAAGAAAAAAAACAAAGTCTGCATTGACGTTCGGAAGAGCAGCTTCCAGAGGGGTCACTAGAGCAAGCATTGTGGAGAGCAGAATCCACACTTGAGACTTGAGAGAGAGAGGGTGCGTAGAGTGAGCACTTGAGCAAGCATAGTTCCAAGGCTTCGCCAAAAAACTTCAGAGCTCTCATTGTTTGTCTTCAAACAAAAGCCTATGAGCATTCTTATAGTTTTTCTAAAGAGCGCCTTGATAATTGCGTGAAATTTAAACTGAGGAATGAGACGCTAATCTGGTCACCTTGATCCCCAGTTTTTGAAAATGACATTGATGCCCTCTAACAGTCCGGGCAGGCACGCCGGAATTGGCAGCGACGGCAGGCGGCGGGAGGTTAAGGCGCGCCGCATGGGTGTGCTGCGGGCAGCGGCGGCAGTAGGCAGCGGCGGGAGGTTACAGCGCACCGCGTGGGTGCGTTGTGGGCGGCGGCGACGGCAGGCAGCGGTGGGAGGTTAAGGCGCACCGCGTGGGTGCGCTGGGAAAGCTCGTATGTGAGGCATGCACACAGGTGCTTTCTAGGAGCACGTTCGGGCAAGCACTAGGAGCGCGCGCTAGCTAGGGGTGCCCTCTCTTAGGCACGGCTCGCACATGCGCATCCATCTTGTGAGTGCATGCCCGGCATGCATGAAGCCTTTTCGGGCATACATTTGAGGAACCAACAAACTCAAAATTATGCAAGTGTTTGGTGTACTCAACTTAGCAAGCGAGTCTGGAGGGTGTCACAAACATCTGGTTCAACCGAACTGCTTTTGTGAAATTCCGTCAATTATATTTACTCCACTATTTATATAATATATAAATAGTAAAAGGTATTATTATGCGTATATAGATTATATATACAGGTTCAAAAATCTCAAACAATTTGCAGCCACCCCAAATCCAATGGTTTGCCCTACAAAAATAACTATTCAATGTCCATGGTTCAAGCATCTTCAATAAGTCATCAAAATAATAAAAAATTACATGCTACAACCCCAACTACAAACACTCGATCAAACAGCAATATGTGGTCAATTCAAACAGAAAAAGGTCAACACTATGCATGTATCACAAAGTAGAGCACAAAGTCAACCTCTAACCAAGTTTTAAAAAACTATTTATATTATAGAATACATGAATTTCAGCAGCAGCCATACATACATGAACTCCCAATTTCTTTTTTAAAAAACTACTTATTATAGCCTCTACTGGAAAGATGACAAAGAGAGTTGAAATAAATGTACTCTTTCTAGAAAATAAATACAATTGGCCTTGAGGCCTGAGAAATTTGATCATCTTTGAAAGGACATATGTGACCAAAAAAAATTCCTATGGTAAATTCTCAAGGGGAAGAAAACCAATGAGGAATTAATGAGTTGACTTATGTTCATAAGAGAACTAGATTTTGGGCACGATGAAAGCGACCGGCTGCTGCTCGTAGACCTTGAAGTGGCACAGAGTGCCGCCGGCTTCGTCGGCGAAGGTTATCTTCTTCCTTCCCTTGTGAAGATCGCTTACGGGCGAGGCCGATTTGTTCTCCTCTAATCTCTGTTTTTTATTAGCAAAAAAACTCAGATAAAAATATTACTATTGTTAAAAATTCAAAGTGAGGAGGAGATGATTTGATTTTAAAAAAACTAAAAAAAAGCTCACCATTATCTTACAGAAACGGTTGCAATCTTTTGTCATCATAGCTAACCACTTCTTTGTGGTTGCTTCGAGTTTTGAAGCATGCTTAGCAGCTAATCTGATCTGTTATAAACAAAAATATTTGTGGTGTATGAGATGGGGCTGTGAATTTAATTCCACGAACATTGAACAAAGGACTTTATCAATAAGAGGCTGAAAAACAATAAAAATGGATAATTTTCTGCTCGAATCGAGTTCAATTCATAGTAAACAAGCTCGAATATGGATGTGATTGAGTCAATCAAGGAAGCTAAACTTTTAACCATAACAAAGTGGTTTTTAAAACAATGTCCTTTAACTATAACAGATTCAAAGTTCTTAGACAGCCGCGAATGTGCGATTGAAATGCATGCATGAAGTGCTCGAGGTAATGTTCGATGGACAAGAACGGGACATGATGCACTAACTCCACAAAATCGTTGATGTAAGCGTCTAATGGGTCTAGCTGAACGGCGCAGAGATGTTTAAAGTCATTTCCAAGGAGACGTGCATCGTAGCATAGAATGAGTTTCTCCTTGAGCATGGACCATGTCACGTGTAGTGTGGATGGATGAGGCCAACACATCAAATGAAAAGCAGGCCCTTCCATGTAAATCAAGGAAGCTAAACTTTTAAACATAACAAATTGGTTTTAAAAACAATTTCCTTTAACTCGTGTATTCGCGCCCAAGTTCTTGAGGGCCGATTTCACCAAAAAGTCCTACCAAAACAGAGATACTCCAAAGATACCTAATAATACTCTTAGGGGCAGAGGCCACTACTAATTAGCAATTACTATATTACCCTAAAATATCATAATCGTGTTACACTAGTTGGGGATAATCATACAATATGTATCATCAGCTCAAACACTTCATCATTTTGTCCTGTATCTGGAATGATCTTCCACATATATCTTTCTGTAGCTCATAACTTCCTAAATTTTTGATTTTGTACTCGTCAGCTATTGTTGTATAAGAAACTGTTATGGGTTTATTTTGTTGGGATCCTTGGAGGTTGGCAACGGAGATAAGAGGGAGTTTAAACTGTGAAGCTTGTGAAAGGAGAAGAAGTTGAGGGAAATGGAAGAGGAAACTCTACAGGAAAGAAGAGAGCTTAGAGAGAGAGGGAGGGAGAGAAATTAGAGAAGGAAAAGTATCATTCATTGAATGATTCTAAATACAAGACAAAGGTCTATTATATATAACTCATATGGCACGGGTGTAAATGTCTGATACAACTAAAAGCATGAAATATTAAAACATAAAAAGCCTAAATAACTTGACTCAACTCATAAAATATTAAAAGACTTAATACTCTTGACTCTATATAATACGATTTAATATAAAAAATACTCTAATAGTAGATAACCAACGGCGTGAGGATCATAACAGAAAGACAATATTGACCTTTGCCCCATCTTCCTTCTCAACCTTGCTTTTCCATTTTTTAAAGCAATCAAAGGCATCAGATTTATTTACAGCAAACAACTTATAACTTGGGGGTAAAGTAGCCAACTAAATTAACCGGTGTTGCAGCAGGCATATGGCCAATGTAACATTGTTGCACTCAAAACACCATGTTTCTGATATAGTGCCCATAACCTTTTGAAAAAAATGGTGTTATATAGGCCACTCCGATATATCGGCGCAGAAAACGGCGATATAAGTATATAACACTTGTTTTGTTATTTAATTGAACTTTTGGACCCCTCCGTCCTTTTGTCATTTTGACGCCTCCGCGTAATAACTATCCAAGCCCTTCTCATTCTTCGCGTGCGCATTCCGTCTGCAACTATTCTCTCTGGCGCCCTTCTCTTGCTCTTCTCACTGATTTCAAGAGCTTCTCTGCTTCTTCAACTTCTTCTAGTTTTTCTCCCCGACTCCCCATTTCAGTAAAAGCACTGTAAATTTAGTTCTTCTCCCCGCATTTCTATGGCTTCCTCTGGTTTATGTGGTTGCACTCAACTACTAAAGTGGTTCTTCTTTGGCTCAACTCCTCTATAAGCTACTTTCTACAAATTTTTTAGCACTCCCGGCTTCTTCTGATTTATGAGTTCCGGTACTATTTTTTGGTTCACTAGTTTGTGGTTTATTAATGATTACATGTTATGATGTTAATATGACAGAACTGTTGTCTTCTCTAATCTCTAGAAATTTGGAATTACCTCTCGGCCCCTCTCCTCCTTTCTCTTTGATGATATCATATCTCTGAGCTCTTAAGGCATAAGTCCTAGCCCAAACCAGAGCTCTCGTCTATTTGAGGCTTTGGGCTTTGGTTTTGATATTTGGTGGCTCACTGGTTTATTTATAGATTTGATATAAACCCTAAAAAAATGGAACTGTCCCTTCTCTCTCTCTGTTGTTATCTTGTCTCTAAGCTCTTAAGTCTTAACCTAAACCAGAGCTCTCATCTATTTGAGAGCTCCGGTTTCTACGGCCTCTCCTCTCTTCTATCTGTTGTGTTTCACTGACGTTCCTATAATCCAATCAGATAATCGTTGCAAATGGATCAATAAGCCCTGTGGTTTAAGGGATTAAAATTACTGTTTTGATGTTTGACGGTTCACTGGCTTAGTGATTTATTGTGCCTGCAATGCATGGAAAAATTGATAGTCAGGTGGTTTTAAAAATTAAAATTGAAATATCTTTAATGAGGTTCATTGTAGAACCCGTAATTCATCGAAATCCAAAATGCCTAAGGAAGACACCTTAGGAGACCAGCTCGGTGACCTCCAAGAAAGCACTCGGCGACCTCAAGGAAAGTACTCAGCGACCTCAAAAAGAGTATTCGGCGATCTCAAGGAGAGTACTCAGCGACCTCCATGAGAGTACTCGGCGACCTCAAGGAGAGTACTCGGCGACCTCCAGGAGAGTACTCGACAGACTCAAGGAGAGTATTCGGCAGACTTAAGGAGAGTACTCGGCGACCTCCGGGAGAGTACCTGCACCCCATATGGGTCTGGGAATAACATTTCGCTTAAGACGTGACGGACTATCCACAAACCATTTGGGTCTGCTAAAAGCATTTTAGTTAAGGCAGGAGCGGCTATTCGCAGACCATACCCCCTCCCCCTTGAATTTGCTTATAAATAGGATCCCAAAGCCCAAGTAGAAAGCACCTTCCCCCCCCCCCTATGATGGGGGAGCTTAGTGTCTGTCTCTCTCAGTCTCTTGTGTCGAGCTCAGTATTGGCTTTGGGAGGTAAAGTTCGTATAAACTTCCAAATATGTGGCGGGACCTCATTGCTGCAGCACGCGGGTTTTGTTTGTAGGCAATTCGGAGTTGTTATTTGAGCTCTCTAGCTTCTTCTCATCGTGTCTCACGTGGGCCGACAACTTAACCATTAACCTTTGGTAACCCCCTTTCAGAACTCAGTTGAGTCGGTTTCTAGATTCTTCTCATTGTGTCTCGTCGTGTCTCATCGCTGCAGTAACATGTTGTGATGACTTATTATTGAGGACTTGATTGGGGCACTTCTTAACGTAGAATGAATCTACAGGTGATGGATGTGTGATACCCTAACCATATATGCAATGTTAGTAAGCACACGATGAATGCATTGAGCCGACGACCAACCCTAGAATGGCATGAAAGCATGCGTGCAACCTAATGAATAAAATACCAACTAATGCGGGTGGGCTACTTGTGTGAACACTAAAATACAATCATAATGTGACGTGTAGGAGGATAACTCGATTTTCATTAACGACTAAATGTAGCATACATGCAATGACCAATGGCGAATTAAAGACAACAACAAAGGACTAAGTCGCACATAAATATATTTAAGCAAGACAATCATTCTTGAACAAGCAAATTTAGGTTTTCATCCACATGGAGGACTAAAACAAGAGCACACAGCAAATAGTTTTCACAAATCACAAAATAATCTAAAACAAAATTCCACAATGTTATAGATTCAAAAGAGCATAAATACACAATACTATATATTTAATATTGAAAACAAAGATCCACACAACAATAAGACTCACAGAATATGAGGATGTCAATATGTGGGAAGATCTGAAAGATCCAAACGTTAATAAAGCACTCAAAGAATGAGGGGATGTCAACAAGTGGGTAGATCTGACAGATGGAGGGGTAAGGCTGCTGTCACGGGATTGGCGGTGGCGATGGAATGATGGTTGGCAGTAAAGGCATATATTTGTATCAGGGGATGGAGCACGGGCAAGGTGGATATGGGTTGTAGAATGTAATAAAGCAATGGATGTGAAATCTGGGTGTGGGGAAGGTTGAGTCAAGAAGATGGAATATGGGGTGTAATAAGTGTGTTATAGAAAAGGGAGGAAATTATGGGCTTCTAGTGGAGGTAAGGGTAGAGTTCCTAGGACAGAACCAAAGGCTTTGAGTGGGGGTGTGGCGTGGATTCCGTGAGAGAAAAAACAAAGAACTGACAGAGCTGGGGTGTGAGTTCCTGAAAGGAAAACAAGGGTTGCGGATGAGAAGTGGCTATTGATCTTATCGTGAAGAGGAATTGGTGGGATGTCGGGGTAGTTATGTAGGATGGAGGCTAGGAGAGGGAATACAAGGAATAATGGGGAATACTTATGAGTCGTCACCTAGGGTCTCACAAAATCATCACCGTGAGAAGCACATAATCAACACTGTGAGAAGCAAAGTGTCATCACTGTGAAAAGTACAGAGTTATCATTGTGAGAAGATCAAAGTACTCCAGAAAGAAAGGCTCTCCAAAATTTTGAAATAACCCCAAATGAAAGCCCCTCTACATCCTATCTATAATAAAACTCCCTAGGGCGCACTTACATGAACGGTTATGATTGGTCGTTAATGTACCTGACCTCATCTCACAAAATACTGATTAAAAATGCAATATAATATATGAAAATGCAAGTAAACGAAATCTAAGTGCTTCCGTGGAATCGAATTGTCGATCGGATCAAGTCCTCAAGTCCTCAAGTCCTCCTACGGGAATACGAATGTAGGTCCCGCCTTGTGTCGAGCAGCGTGTGGTGGGTGATCCCCATCACTTCTTCTCAAATTTGAATGAGCAGCTCAGTCAGCCCAGGAAACTTTAGAATTCTAGCTTAAATAATGATCCAACCAAAGAGGGGTATACATAAATTTAGTTGAAAGGGGATAGGAAAAAATTTGCCGGTACAGATCCACAAGTAGGGGTTTTTTTTGCCTGTCATATATAAATAGGACGACTTCCCTACCATCTAAAGTCAAACCACCAACAAAAAAAGATTACTTTCATCATATGCTTCAACAGAGAAAGGGCTTTGATAGAAAAATTAAGCATGTGCTCAAGATAACTTGCTACAACAATCCATCCTTAATTAGACCAACCAAAGACACTGATCAGTAGCAAAGCTAACGCTATTTATTACAAATCAACAGCATTTCAACCCATAAGCATGTTAATCATCATACAACAACATCAATATGTTATGGGTATCACGCCATCAATTATCCAGTAATTATGTTACTATAAGTCTTTAAGTATCAAGTCAAGTTGTATCTCTCGAGTCGTATTGAGTCGAGTTGCATTTGTTGAATTGGATCGAGTCATAGTTACGGGTTATTAATGTCTTAATGTTTTAATGTGCACGCATCTCTTTAATTGGGTATTTACGCTCATGCCATATGGGTCTTAGATAAGGGAATCTTGGGTCATTTATTTGAGTATCAAAGACATAAATCAATCCCTATCTCTCTAATTGTTCTCCATCTCTCTCTAGTCTTCTCCTTTCTTCCTCTTCACATCTTCTTCCCCATTCTAGGATTAACTCTCTTGTATCTCCCCTCCTCCGCTACGGCAAACAACCCGCCTAAATAAGCATATACCACATTACCCTCAATCCAAACTACTTGGAGCCATCATACTTTCTCAAGTGAGTTGTAAAACAATCAGTATAACTTGGGATAGATTTTTTTGGAGGCATGGAAGCTTATAACAGACTTATTCTTTCAACAAAAAAGCTTATCAATATCGTCACAACATGAATATTACATTTCCCAAATCATTTAGGGTGCCATGATTTTTTAGAAACATATAATGTGAAATAAAAAGGTAACCCACTAACCCCCACATAGTTTGATGCATATTTTTTAAAAAATTATGCAAGATTTATGCATGAAAGAATAAAAAATGTGATTAAGCCAAAGTTGACCATTGTTTCAGTTGTAATCTCACCGACACCGGAAAAATATAGCTTAAAAAGATAAGAAAAAATGCGGGCACAAGGAGTTGAAAGGAAACAACAACTGCTACTGTCACACTGATGGTTAAAAGAAAAATAAAAAATATTGATCTTTGAGTAACTCAATTAAAATGTATCTAAGAAACAAGAAGACAAAATATGAATGGTTGATCTGATCACCAATATATAGAGCTTTTTGATGCATCAACAAGTTAGATATGCTGCACTCAAAACAACGGCCGCAAGTGTATTTGTGTACAGAAAGGAGTATTGAGTGTAAAAAAAGCATGCTTAAAACTGGTGGAACTTCCTTGTGGGACTTCACTGCAAAGGTCCTCGGTGCGACATCCTCTCGGGCTATGTGGTTCTCAAACACATGCCTTCCTCTGTAGATTATTAATTATTACAGAATAATATAATGGGATGTTTTCTTCCTCAGCCCACACTAGCCACTGCCTCTGCTTGATAACAATGTTGAAATAAGTATAGGTGCAAGCATGCAGAACCTTATAGAGATCATCAGTTTTAAATAATTTCATGACTTGAATTTAACGGCCCTGTCAAACGCTTTTTATTTTATTTTATGGGTGTCGTCCATTTAGATAGATCATTGTAGCCTTTTTATGACGCATATCTGTTGAAGAACGAGCTGAACATGAGCATGTTAATTATGCCCTTTTTGCAATCAAATTGAAAATAAGTGTATATTTAGAGTGATTGTAGTTGCATTCCTTTTTGTATTGGTTATAAGTGTCTTGTAATGAGATACGAACATTGATCATGCTGTGGCTCTTTGTGGTATGTTCCAGTGTTGGGTAAGGGGAACATCTGAGCGATTGCCTTCATTGTTTACAAACAAAATTGGAGTCCAAAGGTAGGGCTGAAAAGGGTTAGGCTAAAGGAGAAATTGGCTCTTTCAAGAACCGCCAATACATAAATCATATCAAACCAAAACCTTATGGTGTTATCAAATAAACTGAACATGGATGAATACTACCAAGGTATTGAGTGTAAAAAAAACTTTGATGTAATGCAACTGGTTGACATGGATGCAAATGAACAAAAAAATTGTACTACATGCATCCATGTAAAAATGTGATTCAACAAAAGGCAAGTTTAAAATCATTATAATAGCACGCTTCATGCAAAAGAAAATATTATTTGTCTATAGAGCATACCTCATCTAAAGTGACGTCTGATGGAAAAGAAGAAGGCCCTGAAAATAACGTCTCTTCTACGATGCTCTTCAAACTACTTAATCCGTGTAAAAGCTTTGTTGTAATGTTCTCTGTATCTTGCATCTGGCGTTGTGAAAATAGTATAGCATCATGAGTTCGTGCATGGATTGATGAGTTTTTCGAGCAACAAGGGTTGCTGCAAGTACTGTTGGGTGGTGACTTGAGAATTCCTTTGGTGACCTCAGGAAAAGATTGATTAACAACCTTTGGTTTCTTGAACATTCGCTCTTCAACAAATGTTTCTCTATTAGATAGAAATGATGATAATGGACACTTTGCAGCTCCTTTGTCAAAGCAAAGCTTTTGCATGCTATCTGGAATATTTTTTAAATAAAAAAAGTCAGAGGGTCAATTGAATGCTAACCACATGAATTAGTTTAGAGCTTACTGGAAAGTTTAACAACATCATCTAAACTGCCATTATTTAAAGCCCGGAGAAGCTTTTCCTGTGAATTTGGAGATATTTCCTGTAAAGAAATAAAGCATAAATAGCTGAAATGGAACAGGGTAACATGAATGTATAAATAGCTAATGAAGGAACCAACCTTTCTATTTGAGAGAAGTTTTTTAGTAGGATGATCTATCTCCGCGCACTGATTTCCTCCAAATTGAGTGTTAATTGTTTGCCTCTCCTCCTTCAGTGTATTGGTTATCTTCCTCTCCGCACAGATTTTAGCAGAGGACTTTAAAAAAGAGCTGCCTGGTAAATCAACAATGGTGTCTAGGAAGAATGTGGATTTCGATATTCCGTCTTTTACATTCAGTTGGGATTCGGAAAAACGACATATGGTTTCTCCTGAAAGTTTAGTTTCATCAGGTAAATCTGAGACATTAGTGCGACATGGTTGACTCTCTAAGCATTTATCTAACATGAACAGTTGTGAAGGTGGCAAATTGTCAGGCTGAAGTGCCCACTTATCAGCATCAAGCGGGTAATATGCTGTAGAGAAAGAACAATCAGAATCTGAATCCCCATTGTGAGAATCTTGTTCTCGATCTTCGCTTGTGTTGACATAAGGAGATCCAGCGTGTACTATTGCACAAGAAGCATCGACCAATGTCATTTGGGATATACTGTTGGGAGTATAAATTGAAGCAGGTTGCATATATTCACTCACTTGTTCACTGCAATCTCCATATACCATATTGTTCTCCTCATCTCTTCCAGTATTCAGATTTGTGTGACCATTGATGGACTCCAAGCAGTTGTTCTTATACATGTAACTGTTCTTCACCTCGTCTGCAAAATTTTCATGGTTCTCTATGCTCAAAGAGACACCAGAATCATCCATGGCCCCACCAATATCATCATAACAAGAAGAAATCTTGATTTCAGGTGTCAATGAAGCTATTACTTTCTTGTACTGTTTCATATTCTCAGCATACCATATATCATCCTCCATTGAACATGTCAGCATTTCACAATTAGATTCAATGACTTCCTTATCAAACGGCAGCAATACTTCAAATTGAAATCCATGTTGGCCATCTCTCTCAAGTACTTTAGCAGGTAAATTGCTGTTGTGTTTGAAATTTTCTATTGAACAAACACTAGGAGCTGTTCCCTCGAATTCCAGTCTACTTTGTTCTATAATAACTCTAGTAATGGGTTCCATTGTGCTGCTCATATCACTGCCAGGCTTCCCACAATCCTCTCCCTGACTCACATTATCAAGCCCTTCACATAAAGAATTGTTATCAAAATCGCATTTATTAATGCAGGGAGATGAAGAATCCATTGTCGACTCTCCATTTTCTGACTTGTCTAAATATGTTTCAATGATTTCATTGATCTCAAAAGCTGATTTGGGACTTCCTAGGGCTACAGAACTCTGACTGGGGAATCCGCTCATCTTTCCATTAAGGCTTTCTGAAATAGAAACCAGTATTAGAACTTGAGGAGTGAATAAAATCAATAGTGATATTAGCAATAAGTTTCACAGTATTCAATAAACAATTTTGATTTCAAAACACACAGCTGGAAGCATCAAAGTTCAAAAAAACAGAAGAATCTGCTAAAAACAAGTGATAGTTTGCTGGATTTACCTATCTCATGCATCAGACCAACCTCAGAAGCTGCTAAGAACTCACCAACATTTGTTTCATTGAGAGATGCTTCCCCTAACCCTCCTTCTGAAATCAGAGAAAATGCATGTACGGGAATGGTCTCAGTTGGAGAAGAACGTGAACCTGGCTCAGCAAAATTGCTCAACTTTTCACTGGTAGAAGGGGAAGACTTTCTCTTTCTAGTTTTCAAGCTAAAAAGTGTTTCTTCTAGCTCAGATTGTTCTTCTGACTTCATAATAGCAATGTTATGTTCTTGCAAATCAACACTTGATTGTGCGCTTGAGGCTCCCCGCTTTCTATTTTTACATCTTGTCAGCAGATCCTTCAAGGTGATATCGATAGTGCTTGTGCCATCCGAATCTGCGATAGCATTCTGATTTTGCATTGGTGGACTATGAATGCTTTCATGTAAAGAGTTTTCAAAGAGACAACTCTGTTCGTATATAGCAGTGATTCCCTTGAGTCTCGATGACCTGCGGGGTTTTAGGGCGGATTCATTAGCCTGATAATGACTCATTGAAATGTAATCTGCCAACTTCGCATCTCCATTGATGTAGCCAACACTTCCACCGCCTCGAAACCGTGGTCTACAAGTCATGCTTAATCCTGAGGAAAATTAAGCATGGAGAAGGGTCAAGATGCAAGTACGAGAGCAAATGTGGCACTGCATGTGAAAAAAAAAGGAACCGGAAACGTTTGTCTTAGCTAAGTATACGCATCTCGGAAGAAAAAATCATGCAATGGGAGTAATAAGCTTAGAACCCTAAAAAATCGAGATGCCGTGACGAAGAGCATGACACTAACCTGGAAACAAGGACTTGTAAGAGAGCAAACTTGAATAATCGCAAGAGCTCGGAGAGCTGCCGGAAGAGATTTCTGATCTGAGACAGACTTAGCTCTATGCAAGACCGCCGGAACGGAACGGAGGTGAAGCCCTCCGATCTGTTCGCAAAATCTCGCGGTGGAGGAGAAGAAACGGAAGAAAGTAGACGGAGCCGAACCTTATCACCCGCTAGGGTTAAAGAAAAAATTGGGGGAAATCACTCTATTCTGGCGGGAAAATGTGCCCCCGGCACTTCTTATTCCCCCCGAAATTCTAGCCGTTGGATCGCGGGAATTGTTCGGATGCGGGGAGGGAGAGAAGGAGCCTTGGATCCGCGTGAATATGCTTGTAATTAATTAGTCGCCGGTCCAAGTATAATCGGCCTGAACCGTAAATTTGTAGGAATATACAGTATATAAATGTTTTAATTATATTGACTTTAATTTCATATTATTTTTATTATAGCCATTATTTATTCGTACTATCTATGTCATTTTGAACGAAAGCATGGGCCAACTCGGCACTAAATTGTAACATTTTATCAGCCCAATTGCCGCATTCACTTATATCTGAATTTCTATTTTCATATAGAAATTTCATATATTTGATAGCATAAATGTCACAGTTTACTGAGTTTCTTTATTGTGGATTATCTTTTGCTGGAATTATATTCCATTTGCTGAAATCTATTGAACATTTTACATACGTCTTCTTGCACGAAGTTAAGATTTGCTATAAGGAAGAAGCAGGTATTAATATGAGCATACGGTAAAATAATGTTGGCGTGAGATAATTATCAATTGTTTAACCGTTTTCTTTTGTTGCAGAAAGCTTAAGTTTTCGGGTAGAATGGACTAAATTGAACCGTCTTAGTCCGGAATGGTTGAGCGTGTAAACAATCACAGGAAAAAGAAAAGCTGAAAAGACAATTTTTTTAACGTGAAAAACTCGTCGATTAGGTAAAAAATCGTGTGGTCGTCTCTCGTTACAATTGTTGAGAGAGCAAGAGAAAAAGAGTAGTGGACTTGGAGGGTGACGGGTCACCTCTTACAGGGCTAATTCATTTTCCTGCTACATTAGAGAGCCTCACACTCTAGAGGTTTTGGAGTCTTTGACTTTAGCTTGGAGGCGGAAGCAGCTTGTTGCATTCGTTCTGATGTATGGGGCTTGGAAGCTCGGGTGGCGTGTTCAGTGCGTCTTATCCTCTGTGGTTTGCCTCCTGTTGCGATTAGAAGCGTCTGGAGTGGTTGAATTGTCGTCGACTGGTAAGCTCGTTGCTAAGCTGAGGGTGTTCGAAGTTTTTAGCGTTATGCACATCTTGATTGTACTTGAGCAGTCCTTGGGGGGCTTTGGAGTTGATCTCGTCACTGTTGGCGGTGCGGTACACAAACTTTGGGAACTTTGGTGGACTTGGTTTGCGGTTAGTTCAGCCGTTGCACAAACGGCTGTTGACAGAAGGCAATTATTGGTCCTCTTGTGATCTTTGGAGTGTTTGATGTATCTTGCAGGCGGCTTCGGCGGTCAAGACGGGCTTCGGCGGACTAGACAGTTTTCAACTGTCTGGACGGGGCGTTAATAAGAGCGGTCTGGAGAATGGGGCGTACGACGGTGCACTTGGAACGGTGAGTGTACTGAGGGATTCACGCTAGGAGAAATGTGTGCACGATGGAACATGCACTTAAAGTGATGCGCGCAAAGGGGAAGTGCGCACTGTACAACCTTGTATTCACCGAGTGGGTCCCTCAGAAAAAGAGGGAAGGGGCCGACGGAACACTGAAAAGACCTTTCTGGCCGAGCTAGAGCCAGCGTGAAAACCGCGACGCTACGCGCCTCGAACTACCTCTCCTGGCGAAAGAGACGACTCACCCCTTTCACTGTTAGGATTTTGCCTCCATTAACTCCCCAACCCCGTACCAATTCCTCCGGGCGCGCAGAAAATTTTTCCGGGGCGATTTTCTGAATTTTTCAAATTCTGGCCGAGAGGTTGCAACCTGGAAAATGAGGTTGCAACCTCGCGAGTTCTGCCTTTTTTCAGATTTCCTGAACCGGAATTCTTTGGTTTTTATTATTTTGGTTCTTTTTATTGGCTATATTAAAACCTATAAATACCTATTCCTGCAACCCTAGGAAATCAAGCCCGATTCTTCTTCTCCCTCTTCCGCCGTTTCCCTCTCCCCCTCTCTCTCTCTCTCTCTTGGCCTCTCGCTGAAGGAGGACCGCCGCCGCCGTCGCCGCTCTGACCGCCGCCGCCGCTGCCTTGTTGGGCCGCCGCCGCTGTTTTGGAGAGCCGCCGCCGCCGCCGCTGCTTTGGAGGAGAGCGCCGCCGCTGTGTGAGAGGAGGATTGCCGGTGCCGCCACCGTTGCGCCGGGTTTGGGAAAGGCTACTGCTTGCTGCAGTTTTGGGGAGACGCCGTCGTCGTAAAGACGCCGTCGGAGTTTGGGTTGCCGCCGTGCTTGGCCGTGAGGAACTTCCTCTTTCTTTGGCCGTTTTGCCGCAAGGTATCCGGGAGTCACTTTTTATCTCATTTTGTATAGGGGTAATTTATCCCCATTTGTAACACTGTGGATTTTGTGTTGAAGTGACTGCCATTCCCGCCCGTGGACGTACCCATTCTTGGGGAACCACGTTATTTCTGGTGTCCTTTTGTGCTTTTGTGTTTTCTGTTATTTTTACTTGTGCCAGCATCAGGTATTCTGCACGACAGCACCGCTTCGAATCCCAACAAGTGGTATCAGAGGCAGGTTGCGGGCTGACACTCTTGTTTAAAGGACGAGTTGTTTCCGATCTCGAGTGTACACTTGGGTGCGGTAGTTTACGACCGTTGGTCCGCTGGCTATCCCCTTAGTTGTGCACTGCTGAGGTCGCCAACTCAAGTTTTGGGTTTCGTGCAGTTTCTGCGTTCCATTCTCGATGGCTTCGTCTATTCCTGGTGCTGTGGCCAAGTTTGATGGGAAACAAAACTTTGGTCTATGGC
Source organism: Platanthera zijinensis (assembly GCA_039513925.1). Lineage (NCBI taxonomy): Eukaryota > Viridiplantae > Streptophyta > Magnoliopsida > Asparagales > Orchidaceae > Platanthera > Platanthera zijinensis. Next base: position 24,958,959 of record CM077087.1, on the reverse strand, counting down.
AGGTCAAAGTTCGTGCACTTCTTATAAAAGAAGGCTTACACCGTGCCCTACTGGGAAAGGCCAGTAAGGATGTTGAGGTTTCTGATCGTACGTGGGAGGACATGGATCTCAAAGCTTTGTCCACCATACAGCTTTGCTTACATGATGACGTGCTATATGGAGTTCTTTCAGAGACGACTGCCTCTGGCATTTGGGCAAAGTTGGAGAGTACCTATATGACAAAGTCTCTCCCCAACCGGATCTACCTCAAGCAGCAGCTTTACAAGTTTAGCATGAAGGAGGGATCCTCTATTCATGACCACCTGAACAATTTCAACAGACTGTTATCTGAGTGTCTCAGCATGGATATTCAGGTGGATGAAGAGGACAAAGCAGTGATCCTTTTGAACTCTCTTCCAAAGCTCTATGAGAGCATGGTTACTACCCTTACCTACAGTAAGGACGTCTTGGACTTGGAAGAGGTGACTGCGGCCCTACTCTCAGATGACATCCGGAAGCGGTCTTCAGGTTCTCATGTTACTGAAGACTCCGTTCTATACTCTCGGGGTCATTCTGGTTCTGATAGAGGGGGCAAGTCAAAGTCAAAGGGCATCTCAGATTTATACTGCAAATACTGCAAGAAGAAGGGTCATGTGATCAAGGACTGCTGGAAGCTTCAGAACAAAGATAAAGGGAAGAGCACTGGTGATGAAAAGGGGAAGTCTGACATATCCTTGTGTTTTGAGGATGTGGGGGATAACCTCATCTAGGTCATCCTTTTCTCTGCTCTTCTACTTTCCGTTTATATGTTCGTGCTTTCTGTTCCGTTTGTTCCCTATGTTGCTTGCTTTCCTTTCCCTTCATTATGTTCATGTTATTCCTGTTATCTTTCTTATAACCTGTCTTTGGGTTATTTATTCCGATCACTACTCCGTTGTATGAATGCTTTTGTTTCACCCTAGTACCTAAGCTCTTTCATTGTTACTCCTTCGTCACATGAGCTTAGTGTGTGTGCATAATCATCATTTCCTGATTAGCTCGTATAGGGGTTCTCTTTATCCATGTTGAGATCAGTTTTGCCTGCATTCAATTGTTGATGTGTTTGCATTTATCTTTTCTCTCCCCGCGCACATCATTTCTGGAGTCTGTGATATTTTCTTTTGCTTTGGGAGACCACCGCTGGAGGTGGAGCAGTTAGACCTTTGCTTCAGGTGGAGCATTTCTGGAGTAGACACGTCAGTCCAGTTTGTGTACTACTCAGATTGAAGGAGTTTACTTTATCTGCCCTTGGCGGGAGCAGATTCAGTTGATGCGTTTTGCATCGTTCTTGCTGGCAACTTGGTTGGTTGGAGTTATCTCGGCAGGTGGAGTTTGTTAGGATTTTGCCTCCATTAACTCCCCAACCCCGTACCAATTCCTCCGGGCGCGCAGAAAATTTTTCCAGGGCGATTTTCTGAATTTTTCAAATTCTGGCCGAGAGGTTGCAACCTGGAAAATGAGGTTGCAACCTCGCGAGTTCTGCCTTTTTTCAGATTTCCTGAACCAGAATTCTTTGGTTTTTATTATTTTGGTTCTTTTTATTGGCTATATTAAAACCTATAAATACCTATTCCTGCAACCCTAGGAAATCAAGCCCGATTCTTCTTCTCCCTCTTCCGCCGTTTCCCTCTCCCCCTCTCTCTCTCTCTCTCTTGGCCTCTCGCTGAAGGAGGACCGCCGCCGCCGTCGCCGCTCTGACCGCCGCCGCCGCTGCCTTGTTGGGCCGCCGCCGCTGTTTTGGAGAGCCGCCGCCGCCGCCGCTGCTTTGGAGGAGAGCGCCGCCGCTGTGTGAGAGGAGGATTGCCGGCGCCGCCACCGTTGCGCCGGGTTTGGGAAAGGCTACTGCTTGCTGCAGTTTTGGGGAGACGCCGTCGTCGTAGAGACGCCGTCGGAGTTTGGGTTGCCGCCGTGCTTGGCCGTGAGGAACTTCCTCTTTCTTTGGCTGTTTTGCCGCAAGGTATCCGGGAGTCACTTTTTATCTCATTTTGTATAGGGGTAATTTATCCCCATTTGTAACACTGTGGATTTTGTGTTGAATGAGATTGTGACTGCCATTCCCGCCCGTGGACGTACCCATTCTTGGGGAACCACGTTATTTCTGGTGTCCTTTTGTGCTTTTGTGTTTTCTGTTATTTTTACTTGTGCCAGCATCAGGTATTCTGCACGACAGCACCGCTTCGAATCCCAACATTCACAAGCCAAGGTGAACACAACTATCCATTCCATTTCCATTGATGGATATAGCGTTGTTGAGGTGTATGAGCCTTCCTTCTCATAGCGCCCCGACTCCGATCGGATTAGAATGTTGTGGATAGATAGCGCTTTCTGACGCATCTTTATATACCAAAACAAAGAGAGCAGTTTTAGGCTCAGGCGAGCCGGTTCAGGAGAGTGGAGAAGGAATTCCCCAACTCGCATAAGGTCGAGTCGCCACTAGCATAGGGGTGAGTAGGGCCTATAGGAACGCTCTGTTTAGAGCGCGTGGATCACTAATTTTACAAAAATGATGAGACCGCGCCCGAGCGGTTTTGAATTCATTGGAGAAGTAACCGCCCCTCCCGCGAGGGGAGGAGCGGCCGGGGAGGCCGCTCGGCGGCGGAGGCCGAGCAGCAGGGGAGGCCGCTCGGTGGCGGTGATGGCGGTTGGCGTGGCGTCAATGATGACGGTTGGCACAACGGCGATGATGACGGTTTGCAGCGGCGGCGATGGCAGTTTCACCTTGGGTGGAGAGGTTCGGATATCCGCACCTCATGCATGGAGTGTGACTAATGCCTCTATGGAGACCCCATCACTTTTGTTGTCGGTTTTTAAGTGAGTTATATAATACCCAATATTGCCTACGTGAATAGCCGGTCAGTAGAGTCCAATGTTGATTATGGCATACACGAAGGAACACAATAGAATTCTATTTACAGCAGCATGGTAAATATGAGGAACAAATGTTTTGTCATTGTAATCACGTTCCTTGTCTGCAATAGTTAAATTATCTAACTGAAAGCATATATAGAAATTGATACAAGCTTTTCTGGTGGATATAGAAACTAAAAAACAACAATTGAATTTGCATTGTAAAACTTACCAAAAGGTTTGGGGAAACATACAAGAAAGATATCCTTCGTTCGTGTTAGCTTTCCTCCGACTCTCTAATATTTTTGTGAATGCGGATGACAGTCAGCCAAGTTTTTTTTGGAGAGATCTAAGATCTTCCATGGAGTCTCTCATTCTAATAATATTTATGCCTTGAAATGGTATGTGATACCTAGAAAAATGACTCATCCTTACATAACTTTACATAGATAATGAAATTCAAACTCTAAAATAACTATTTAATACTTTGATCAAATGGAAATCAACCTATTTTGCACAAATTCCTTCTTCTCATCAATTAGAAGATCTAAACTAGGGAAGTCCTCCAGCCTTAATTCAACATACTCTTCCTCCTTCCATTTTCTTTTCGTGTACGTCTTTAAGAGGTAATCCGTGATCAAGACTGTCGAATCATCTATCATAAGCTTCTTAGATATGACATCTATCTTATGATTTAAGGATTTTAAACTCTCTGCTATTTCACCAAAACTCTCATTCTTTTGTTTCTCTAGTTTTTTAAAATATTTCATTCATAGAGGTGCATTATCTTTGGATTTCAATCTCTTACTTTGGTGATGTTCTTGGGAGGAAGTTGGCTTTTTTGCTTTGACTTTCTTTGGGTGAGAGATAGATCATTCTTGTAAATCAGGCTCATGTCATCACATATCTCCTCATCTTCCTTCACAATATCAACAAAACTATCAAAAACCTACATTACATTAAAAATAATGTAAGTTCATGAAGTGTTCCATTAATTTAAGCGTAACATCATTCATAAGTAATTTGCTCAGGTTGCAACATTGGCAATAATTTGACAAGCTCTTCAATATGTATGAAACCTTAACTGTCCACTGATAAATTCTTGTATGTGAATCAACAATTGTGAGAGAGTTTATTGCCGTGTGCTCCATAAATAAAATTTGTTCATGCAGGTAAACATCGCAAATTATGATATTAAGCATGATAGATTGTTAAATACAACACCCATCACTAAGGCTCTGTTTGGGAGAGCTTATGATGATGAATAAACTGATGATTGAAAATTGATGATTTAATAGAGATTTTACAAAAGCAATTATGAATAAGATGCAGAGTGTTTGGACGGTTTGTGGATAACTGTATCGATTAGTGATTTTTCAATAAGAATAATTTATGCTGTTTGGAAAAACAGTTTTTTGAAGAAAAAAAATTAAAACAAAAAAATTTGAAATAAATATTCTTCGTAGGCAAAATTAAACATGTAATAATACGTAAATGATTAACAATATTCACTGAACAAAAGTAAATATTAATAAATGCAGCGAAACGCCTTCTCTAGCCATTTATCTTCACCTATAGCATATTAAAAATTGATGTTAATCAAACGGTACTATATTAAAAATGTACACACAAAAAAAAATTAGATAATTTACCTGTGCGCGTTGTACAATTCCTCAGCAATATTATCTCGTAATGCAGACATTTGATCAGCACCCCCAACATCCAACATATCAGTGTCAATATCATCATTTGTTGTAGTGTCCGCATCATCTAGTGGAATGAATGAGTCATCCGCATCGCAAGCATTAAATTTTGGATCTCATCGAGATGGATGCCTACGGATGAAGTTGTGTAAAGTCATTGTTGCTATAACAACTGAGCATTGTTTCTCAAAGCTGTATTGTGGCATTTTTTGTAGAATGCTCCACTTTTTCTTCCAAACTCCAAACGTCCGCTCTATCACACTTCAAAGAGATGAATGTGTTTCATTAAAATGCTCATGTCAGCCTTGGACTGGACGACTACCTCGTTCATAATCTGCCAAATGATACCTTATTTTCGGATACGGTTTTAAGTACTCTGTTTTTAATGGGTACCCAACATCTACTAAATAATATTTGTCTGAAATCATTTGATATGTTAAAAGTAATTTAGAATGTTTAAAAAGTATATGAATATTTATTCAACATTTTACCTTGAGGAGGATGCGAAAAATGCAATCTGGCGTCACTTAATGCGCGTGCGAAGATGCGGCTATCATGAGCTGATCCTTCCCATCCAGCTAATGCAAATGTGAAGCACATATTGAAGTCGCAAATAACCATCACATTTTGTGTTGTGGTGCCATGACGCCCAATATATCTTACTTGGTCTTCAGTGGGTATTCTTGCATCTACATGTGTACCGTCAATTGCACCAACACAGTCCTTAAAGAATGACATGTAACGATAATCATACCTTATTTCCGCATGTATGTCTTTAAAATGACGATCAATTGTAGGTTTTATAACGCCCATTGAAAGTAACAACAATGATTTAAGGCCCTTCGAGAAATATCTACTTATAGTTTCAGTTGAGTGCTGGAATCGCTCTTTTGTTAATCTCATAGAGCCTCCGTGTGCTATGATATACAATGTAATTCCTAGGACTTCTCGTGAGGTTGTGTTGTGATCCTTGTAACTCATGATCCTGTTCGAGCATATGAAGTAAATCAATAAATATACGCTTTGACATTCTAAATGCGTCATGAATCCTATCTGGATGCCCTTCAAGTAACTCTTTCACCCATTTGTCTCCTGTCTGCGCAGAAGTCATGCATGGTCTTGTCTCCCGTATAATATTATTTATCTCTGCAATAGTAGATGCAATTATACTGCAGCATTCCACATATTGTACACGTTTCGGAGAAAGACGGGTTGATTCTTCATAATCTTCACCAGAAGAGTCATGCGAATCCATTACCTATAATATATATTGAAAAAACATAAGTTTTAAAATAATAACTAGACCACTCTAATAAACTATGACTCTTCAAACGAATTCAACTTACAGTACAGCTGTTGTACACAATCAAAATAAAATAACTTTTTTGCATGTCATCATCACATCCACCCCCTAGGGCTTAGACAAGTGGGACAATAAAAACATGAACTTAAAAGGGATGGAAATACGTCGCCACCAAGATAATAACATTATTCAGAAAATAGAAAATCCATTTGTTTTTCTCTTCAAATTCAATCATACAGTTTCAGTCAACCAAGAGCTCCTCTATCCAGCAGTCTGATGTTCATAGATGTTCACATAAATTTATATATTCTGAGAAGATGTTCTAAGAAATTATAACATTAAAATTACAAAAAATATTCTCTCTGCATAACTTGTATATATTGAAGTTTACTTAAATTGATATGTTATTAAAGAGACAACAAACTCTTAGTACAGTAAGTAAAGTTCATCAATAAAGGCAGCTGTTGAAACCGGAAAACCGGTTCCTGTGGAGTTCGACCCTTGGGGAAGGGGTGGTCGCGCACCTACTTCGCTCCTGCAAGAAAATGACAAGAAGAAAGAAGAATCAAAGGACTAGACCAAGGGCCCGGCGTGGAGGTCCCACCACACACCCGAAAGATCTTAGAGCGCTTCCCCTCCTTAGCCAAGTGCCGGGCTAAGGTACCTCAGAAAGCGCTAGTAGACCTGAGAATTAGTAAGCATGCCTTCTGAGGTACCCCTTGGGTCCTATTTATAGGAAAAGATGGCCTGCCAATATACAACCTTCACTGTTCTCGAGGACTACAGGCAGACCAAAGGGGGCAACATGGTAAAAGTATGTCATGGCCAAGATGCGAGCTGGACCTGAGGTAGCATTCGCTCGGCAGGGGGCCTGACTCGCCTCGCCCTGGGCCTGGGCGAGCACGTACTCGGCAGGCTATGCTCGACTATCGCCGAGCTCGGCTCGACTACCGCCGAGTTCCAACGGAAACGGGGCTCGGCACGACGATCGCCGAGCTCCAACAGTAACTGAGCTCGGCATGGAGATCGTCGAGCTCGGTTCGACTGCCATCGAGCCCTATTCCCTTACCCGAGCTCGGTCTCGGCATGCCGGGCTCCGTTTGGCCATCGTCGAGCTCGGCTATGACCGAGCTCGGGCTCGGCATGCTGGGTTCATATTGCGGTCTGAGCCGGCCGGTTTAACTCCTGTCGACCACTCGCTGGATATGGGGTTGTACATAATCCTTGCTCTTTGCGAGGTTGGGACAAGCTCGGAAAGAAACATCCAACCCCATAGAATCCTGCGAGTGCGACAGGGGCAAAAAGGAATCTTCTGGTAGGCCCCACATGTAGCTATATATATGTACCCCTGCGCATCTGGCTGACCTTTGCCCTTCCCCAAATTCTATCAAGATGCCGCTCCCCAAGGAAGTCCTAGAGCGACTCGCACGTTCCCGCGAGGAGATCGCTGCTCAGGCCGCAGGACTGACCAACCTAGAGGCCCCTGCTCGCCGCTTTGCGGATTTCGGCTCGGCCAAGCGGGCGAAACCCTTTCCACCGGGGGCCGAACCCATTCTGGCCGACTTTACTGCCGCCTTGGGGAACGGGGCCGGTTCCTCCAACCAGCCGGTTCTTGGTTCTTCCACTAAAAATCTCGTGGAACTATCTTCCGACCAGGAGAATAGCGGCGAAGCATCCACCCTGCGGGCCAAAAGTATTCCTGACAGCTCACCAAAGCAGGATCCCGAGGTCAAGGAGCCGGGCTCGCAGGAACTGGCGTCGCCGAGTCGTCTCCCTTCCCGGCAACCCTCCCCTGGGTCCATAGTCGTGGGGAGAGGCGTCGGGATTATCCCTGTCCCCGGCTACCAACTTGCCCCTCAGGAACTGCAGGGGCGTGGCAAGGACCTGCGCCACTTCTCTCCTCGCGCTAACCCAAAGGAGCCAGTCTCGCGCGGTAAGTTTTCAACTTTACTCTTCTGTTCCGGGGGTATTCGCTTTTCTGACCGCCTTTTAGTTCTTCATTCAGAACTTCTTGGCCGGACGGAGGACGGCGAGTCCGTGGATCGACCTCCTTACTCGCCCCTCCCTTCTCCAAGCGCCCTGGACGCCTTCCTGGACCCCGAACTGGGTAGTCCTGAACGTGCGAAACGGGAGCGGAAGGTTCTCAAGAAGCTGGTGCGCGAGCTCCACGACCTGCGGAAGGACAACAACAGGCTGCAGTGGGAGTGCTCGCGTCTCGCGGACAGTGCTGGAGTCAGCTTGGCGTTCGAGGAGGCGTCTTCCTTGGTGCTGATGGATGAGATTGACGAGAACCTGCGGGTGGTAAATAGGAACATGGGGCGACTTCGCGAACTTTACGCGCGGCGACCTGCGACGGCGGGCCGGCGAGACCGGGGAGAATGAAACGGCTCCTCTGTCAGCCGACCGGTACTCGCCCTCGCATGGTCCTCGCGCCCTTATTTTTATTTGCTCTGAATGATCTGCTTGTAATAATTCGAACAACTTTTCTACAACTTTACATATGTAGATGCTTTTTCAATATCCTGGTAAGTCTTTTCGAATTCCTTCTTCTGGGGTCTGGCCGGCTCGCAGGATTTGCGAGGAGAGGGTGGCGAGGTGGCGTGGCGAGACCGGGCCGATCGGCCGACTCGCCTTCCCCTCGCCCTTCTTTATCTTCTTCTATAAATAGGTCTTCTCACCTACCCCCAGGGCACGCTTTTATTGCTTTCGAATCACTGTTTCGTCTCTGTCATCCCGAGCTCGTGATTTTCCTTTCCTCTGTGACTATGGTTAAGACCAACCCTGACGCGGATGGCCGTTCTAAGTGCACTCAGCACTTCATCGACCATTGCTTCTTCGAGCGGCATATTATCGAGGAGGAGCTCGTCGAATTCGCGGCTGCATTCGTCCCCCCTGGCTTCCAGGCTCGCAGGCCCGCCGAGCATGAAGCCATCAATTCCTTCCCGGAGGGTGAGCTCGCCTTCCCCATCTCGCACTTCGAGGTGGGGCTGCGCCTCCCCCTCTAGCCAGAGATCCGCCAGATCCTGAAGTACTACGGCGCGGTGCCCGCGCAACTGAATTCCAACGCCATTGCTATGATGGTAGCGTTCGCCTGCTTCCTCCGCCGAGAGCGGATTGAGTTCAACCTTGCGGTGTTCCGTAAGTTGTTCTCCTACAAGGCTACCCCCGACGGAGTCGCCTACTTCGGCGGGTCCCTCATCAAGGTTCGCGAGCTCGCGAACAAGAACCACAACTGGATGACTCGGCTTGTCTTTATTAAGGGCGAGCTCGGCAACATCCCCTTTCGTCCCCTGCAGAAAAGCGAGGACATATACCGTCCTCCTTCCCTGTCTAGTAGCGACGCCGACCTCCACAAGTTTTTCCTCTACAAGGACTTCGAGGTCGCCTTCCTCCGCCGCGGCCTTGATTCGCTTCAACCCGTTCTCCCTGGTGAAGGTATATCTCGCCCTGCCTTTTCGCGAACTCTATCAAGGTGGATTTCTATATTATATTTTTTTTTGATCAAGTCTCTCTCTGCAGGGGAACGGGTTCTGCCGGAGCACCCGCCGTTTGCCGACTCGGGGATATTCTCAGATCCCCTAGAGCTGGCCCGGGCGGCGGCAGCGGCTTTTCGCGAGGAACAAGCGCGAGGCCAACTCCTCGGCAAGAAGCGCTTGGAGCCCGGGGGGTCAAGCTCGCGCCCCGATCCTTCGCTCCCCAAGAAGAAGAAGGCGAAGGTGGTCTCGCGTGGACGGCTGCACCTTCCTCCGTCACCTACCAAATTTATGAGCTCGCCGGAGGCTCTGTCCGACGAGCCGCCTTTGAGTCCGTTAAAAGAAGCCTCCTCCCCCCGAAAGGGGAAGAAGAAGAACGGGTCGTCCTCTGATTCTACCGGAGAGGACACCCTCCGCGAGCCCGGCCTGCCGAAGGATCACCCCCACTTCGGCAAGGGGTGTAAAAGCAAAGATGCGGCCGGCGAGCCCATTTTGAAGTGGGACGAGGGGGCTCACCGAGTTTCTGTTTCTACTCGCGCCCCCTCCTGGGGAGCTCGCCGGCCTCCTACCGCCCACGCCTTCGCCTTCGGCTTCGGCCTCTACAGCCGCGACAGCGCCGAATCGTACAAGAAACTCACCCCCAGTCAGCTCGGCCACGAGGGGTTACAAGCCCACCTGCGGGCCTTCGAGCTCCACCACATGATGGTCTGTCGCGACTTCCAGCTCAACAATGCCCTGCTGACTGCCGAAGAGGAGCGCGACCTGGCAAAGGAGAGCGCGGCCGACGCGGAAAGGCGGTTCGGCCTTGCCGACGCTCTACTCGCGAAGTCTGCCGGTGGCTTGGTAATCACTGGATATCTCTATTTACTTTACTTAGGATTATTCTTGTGCTTGTTCTGAACTTTTAACCCTACAGGACGCCGAAGCCGCCGACGCGCTGCGAGGCGAGGTGGCTCAGCTGCAGGCTCAGCTTGCCGAGCGGGAAGTCCAGCTCGCCGAGCAAAAGATGTATTCCCGCGAGCAAGAGGCTGTTGCCGCCCAGCTGGGGGTGGAGGTGGAGGAGTTGAAGGAGAAGAACAAGGGGCTCCTGGGTGAGGTCCTTCGCCAGGCCGACGCTCTCCTTCCCCCGGGCGCCAGCGAGCCAGCCTTCCCCTACAAGAGGCCTCGGGTGTTTGGCGAGTCTGATGTCGCGGAGCAGCTGCGAGTCAACTCTATCGAGGCTGCCGAGTGCCTCCTGAAGGCCATGAGGGGAACGGGGATTTTGGCGAAAGGCTGCGAGGAGGTCACCGTCCGGGAGCTCCTGCCGACCCTGTTCCCACCTAGCCCGCTCAGCGAGAAGGAGGATAGCTTCGACTCGCTCTTCGCGGGGGTGGGAGAGAAGGGCGCTCGGCTTGGCGGCGAGGAGGACCGTCATTCGAGGGGGGGACGAGAGCTAACTTTTGCTTTCCTTTCCTTTTGTATCCTGCCGAGGCGGGCCTTTTCTTGTATACTTGTAATGATGAATCAAAGATATTTTTCATAATTTCTCTATCTTCTTTTTAAGCTCACTTGCGATATTGTACCCGCACGCTTGATGTCCCGACCTCGCTCGTAGAATGTTTTGAGTTAGGACCAGCCCCCGTGGTGAGATCGCAGGCGCCGGCCATGGCCAGACTCGCCGATGTTATCGGTGCTCGCGGCGAATTCCTAGAACACGTGCTCGCGCCATATCCTACTTGCGCCACACTTTCCCGCGCCATGTCTCGCTTCCGTTTTTCGACAACTCAGACAAGTGAAAATATGTTTGGGTCGAGATGCCGCCGGCATCCGCCTTAGACACCAGGGCGTGTCTTCTGCCGAGTTAACTGGAGCGAGACTAGGCTCGTTGGAGAGAGCTGTTTCCTTTCCTTTGAGTCTGGGACGGGACCAGGGCTTCCTTAGTAGCGAGCTGGAGGGGGGCAGGGTATTCCGAGCTCGCCATCTTGACTGGCGAGCTTGCCCCCTGGTGCTTTTCTCGGGCCAACTCCCAGTCTTAGCTCCAGGGTTATAGCGATGTCCCTCGAAACTCGGCCGTGCCCGCTGGGTGAGAGCCTGGCAGGGGAGTGACGAGACCTAACCCCAGAGCGAGAAGACTTAGAAACTTTTGCCTCTCTCGGGTGCTACCACCGGGCCAGTCAGCTAGGTGAGAGCCTGAGGGCGGGTGTTGAACATCCTCTGGGCTCAGCCCCAGGGTCATAGCGATGTCCATCAAGACTCGGCCGTGCCAGCTAGGTGGGAGCCTGGCAGGGGAGTGACGAGACCTAACCCCAGAGCGAGAAGACTTAGAAACTTTTGCCTCTCCCGGGTGCTACCACTGGGCCAGTCAGCTAGGTGAGAGCCTGAGGGCGGGTGTTGAACATCCTTCGGGCTCAGCCCCAGGGTCATAGCGATGTCCATCGAGACTCGGCCGTGCCAGCTAGGTAGGAGCCTGGCAGGGGAGTGACGAGACCTAACCCCAAAGCGAGAAGACTTAGAAACTTTTGCCTCTCCCGGGTGCTACCACCGGGCCAGTCAGCTAGGTGAGAGTCTGAGGGCGGGTGTTGAACATCCTCCGGGCTCAGCCCCAGGGTCATAGCGATGTCCATCGAGACTCGGCCGTGCCAGCTAGGTGGGAGCCTGGCAGGGGAGTGACGAGACCTAACCCCAGAGCGAGAAGACTTAGAAACTTTTGCCTCTCCCGGGTGCTACCACCGGGCCAGTCAGCTAGGTGAGAGCCTGAGGGCGGGTGTTGAACATCCTCCGGGCTCAGCCCCAGGGTCATAGCGATGTCCATCGAGACTCGGCCGTGCCAGCTAGGTGGGAGCCTGGCAGGGGAGTGACGAGACCTAACCCCAGAGCGAGAAGACTTAGAAACTTTTGCCTCTCCCGGGTGCTACCAACGGGCCAGTCAGCTAGGTGAGAGCCTGAGGGCGGGTGTTGAACATCCTCCGGGCTCAGCCCCAGGGTCATAACGATGTCCATCGAGACTCGGCCGTGCCAGCTAGGTGGGAGCCTGGCGGGGGAGTGACGAGACCTAACCCCAGAGCGAGAAGACTTAGAAACTTTTGCCTCTCCCGGGTGCTACCACCGGGCCAGTCAGCTAGGTGAGAGCCTGAGGGCGGGTGTTGAACATCCTCCGGGCTCAGCCCCAGGGTCATAGCGATGTCCATCGAGACTCGGCCGTGCCAGCTAGGTGGGAGCCTGGCGGGGGAGTGACGAGACCTAACCCCAGAGCGAGAAGACTTAGAAATTTTTGCCTCTCGGGGCTTTAAACTGCGAGCCCCTCTACCCTCACTATTCTGCCAAAGCATAAGATATGATAATGAGATTCATTTTTATTCATGGGGCCAGTATATCTACAATATTTTCAAGGATAAAAACATTTCAGATCGTCGCCACTCCAAGTGTGGCTGAGGGTATCCCCCTTTACATCTTGGAGGCGATATCCCCCGGATTTCAAGACCTCCTGTACAATGTAGGGGCCCTCCCAATTGGGGTGGAGTTTTCCCACAGCGGCTGATCTTCCTGCCGCGTCCACTTTTCTCAAGACAAGGTCCCCCTCCATGAACTGCTTGACGCGGACGTGTTTGTCGAAATACTTGGCCATCCTTCGCTTGGCCTCTTCTTGTCTGACGACGGACAAGTCGCGTAGTTCTTCTACCATATCAAGGGAGAGTCGAAGCTCCTCCTCATTCTCTGACCTCCACTCTTCCCTTCCAGCTCCTGCCTCGACGACCCGAGGTGTCTGGACCTCGAATTCGACAGGTAGAACGGCCTCGCAGCCGTGAGAGAGTTTAAAAGGTGTCTCCCCTGTGGCCGTATTGGGGGTGGTCCTCAAGGCCCAAAGGACTGAGGGAAGTTGTTCTACCCAACTTCCCCTCAAATTTTCCACTTTCTTTTTTAAGAGGTTCACGATGATTTTGTTGGCCGCTTCCACCTGCCCGTTGCTCATGGGGTGATGGACAGAAGCAAACCGAAGGTCGATCCCCAGCTGTTCGCAGAAGCGAATGAACTCCGTGCTAGCAAACTGAGGTCCGTTATCCATGACGATAGCCTGTGGTAACCCATGCCTGCAGATGATCTCTCCCCAGATAAAGTTCCTGACTACCTGGGAGGTTACCTTGGCTAGAGCCTTCACCTCCATCCACTTAGAAAAATAGTCGACCATGACCAACAGAAACCTCCTCTGCCCGCTGGCCTGAGGAAAAGGTCCTACGAGGTCCAGTCCCCATATGGCGAAGGGCCATGGTGTCATGATGCTTCTTAACCTCTGAGCCAGCTGGAGCTGGAGCGGGGCATAGAGTTGACACTTATGACATTTTTTTGCGAATTCGGCTGCATCCTGACTGAGGGTGGGCCAGAAGTACCCTTGTCTGACGATTCTCCCCTCCAGGGTCCGACTCCCCGAATGACTTCCACATTCGCCGGAATGGACTTCCTCCAAAATTTTATGCACCTCCCTTTCGGCCACGCAACGGGCCAACATCCCTGAGAGGGTCTTGCGGTACAACTGCCCCTCGCGTAGGAGGTAATACGCCGCCTTGTGCTTGAGCCCTCTTCGGTCCATTCCCTCCGGGTACTCTCCGGTGGACAAAAAGGTGATAAAGGGATCCATCCATGAGGGGTGCTGTTCCACTTCCATTAGTTCCCCCTCTTCGATGGAAGGTCGGAAGAGATCCGTAATGGTGCCTCCCATCCGGGGGCCGTGCTTTGCTAGCTGGTCGACTGGCTCATTTTCCTCTCGCGGCACGTGCTTGATTGAGAAGGTCTGGAAGGCCCCGATGACTCCCTTTACCTTCATCAAATAGAGCTGCAGGGTGGGCTCCCTCGCCTCAAACTCCCCCTTGACCTGGGAAGCCACTACCATGGAGTCGGTGAGGACCTCCACGTCATGCACCCCCAAGTCTCTCGCCAGGCGCAGACCTGCGATTACGGCTTCGTATTCGGCTTGATTATTGGTGATGGGGAAGTGCACTACCACAGTTTGCTCGATTTTTATCCCCTGGGGGCTTTCCAAGATGACCCCAACCCCTAAAGAATGCTTCCCCGAGGCACCGTCCACCCTGACTTTCCAGGGGAGAGGGCGAGTGAGTCTCTCCTCCGCCACCTCGACCACATACTCTGCCAGGAAGTCAGCCATAGCTTGGGCCTTGATTGAGAGGCGGGGAACGAAGGAGATGTTGAACTCGCTCAGTTCCACCGACCATTTGGCCAACCTACCTGAATGCTCTACCCCCTTGAAGATGTTGCGCAGGGGGTGGTCAGTCACTACTCGGATTGAGTGTGCCTGGAAATAAGGCTGAAGCCTCCGGGCTGAGATGATTAAGGCGAAGGCCAGTTTTTCCAGGATGGGGTAGCGGAGCTCGGCCCTCTTTAGTATCCGACTCACATAATAGACGGGGAGTTGCCTCTTCCCTTCTTCCCGAACCAAAACCGAACTCAAGGCTTCAGCCCCGACCCCTAGATATAGGAATAAGTCTTCCCCTTCCTTAGGCCCTTGGAGCAGGGGGGGCCTGAGTCAGCTGTTTCTTTAAAGCCTGGAATGCCTCCTCGCACTCCGAGGTCCATTCAAACTTTCGACCCCCTCTCAAGGTTTTGAAAAACGAGGAGCATCTCTCCCCGGCCCGGGAGAGGAATCTACTCAACCCTACCAACTTCCCTGCCAGTCGCTGTACTTCCTTGGTATTTTGTGGTGACCTTAGTTCCATGATTGCTCTCACCTTATTTGGATTAGGTTCTACACCGGCGGGGGTGAGGAGATGCCCCAGGAACTTTCCTCGGCTCGCCCCGAAGACACACTTCAAAGGGTTCAGCCTCATCTTAAATCTGCGGAGAGTGGCGAAAGTCTCTTCCAAGTCCTGGATGTGGGAGTCGACATCCAGACTCTTGACCATGAGGTCATCCACGTACACTTCGAGATTCCTCCCCTTCTGCTCTCGGAAGACCCTATCCATCATTTTTTGGTAGGTGGCTCCCGCATTCTTTAGCCCAAAGGGCATCATTTTGTAACAGTAACATCCGTCTCCCGTGATGAACGAGACATCTTTGACGTCAGGGGGGTGCATTCTGATTTGGTGATAACCTGAAAAAGCATCCAGAAAACTCATTACAGGGAAACCGACGGCTGAGTCAACCAGCGCGTCGATCCGAGGCAAAGGATAACAATCTTTCGGGCATGATTTATTAAGAAGAGAAAAGTCGATACACATCCTCCACCGGCCGTCTCCTTTTTTAACCATTACAACGTTGGAGACCCAGCCGGGGTATTGGATTTCAGATATGAAGCCAGCCTCGAGGAGCTTGACGACTTCCTCCCTGATTGGCTCGGCGAGCTTGTCCGTGATGGATCTCTTTTTCTGCTGGATGGGGGGAGCCTTCGGGTCCAGGTTGAGGCGATGGCAGGCCATGTCGGGGTCGATCCCTGGCATCTCCGCGGCGCTCCAGGCGAAGATGTCCACGTTCCTCTGGATGCACTCCAGCAACCTGCCTTGAGCTTCCGGGGTCAGGCCTCCGCTGACGCGGACCTTCTCCACCCTGCCTCCAATGGTGAGAACCTCCACCTCCACCACCTCTTTCGCTGCCTCCAGACGGGACTGCTCCCCCCATTCCTCGATACCTCCCCCTCCGGGGGCGAGGACCTCTTCCTCAGCCTCTTCCACGGCCATGGCCTCGGCCGACTCTCGAGTCTCTTCTGTGACCTCCTCCCGGGCGTGGTACTCCACCTCCATCTCTTTGCCAGCTTCCTGCTTCTCCTCCAACCTCCGCCCCATCTCCTCGGCCCCCTCCAGCCAAGAGATGGAGTTTACCGCCGAGACGTAGCACTCCCTTGCCTCCTTAGGGTCTCCTCGGACCCGGATCTGGACCCCCTCGACGTTGAGCTTTAGACACTGGTGGAAGGACGAGGGGATGCAGCGGAAGGCACTAATGAGGGGTCTCCCGAAGATGGCACTGTAGCTGCTAGGGGCGTCCACGATGACAAACTTGCAGTTGCGTGACTGCCCCCCCAGAGTGACATGGAGTCCCACTCCTCCCTCGACTTCTTTCCTCTCTCCCGAAAAGCCGAACAGGGGCCCATCCGAGGCTAACACCCTCCTGGCCTCTACTTTCATCGAATCGAACGCCTTCTTGAAGATGACGTTGACCGAACTCCCATTGTCCACAAGGATCCGGGAGACGGTAAAATCCTCGATGGCTGTCTGGATGACCAGCGCATCGTAAAAGGGGTCCTCGTGACCCGGCAAGTCCTCTCTGGAGAAGGTGATTTTCTCCTCCGGGGGAGGGGACTGGGATGTGGAGCCAACGCTCCTTCGGTACATAGTGCGGAGGCTTGACTTGCGGGAGGCCTCGATCCCGGCCCCCCCGTGGATCGCTCCAATCCTTCCTCGGGTGCCCACATCAACCTGGTCTTCACACCGATCCCCCTCCTCCCGAGGCCGGATCTCCTCTATCCGAACTTCCTGATGGTCTTGCTGTTGTTGTTCCCTTCTCCCTCTCATCTCGAGGAACTCCGGGCACGTGGATGTGAGGTGCCCCTCCTCTTGATGAAAGTCACAATAGGGCAGGTCCACCCTAACCTCCCTCCTTCTCCTCGTCTGTCCTCTCCTTCTCCCCCTCATGGCAATTGCCATTGCCTCCTCCTGATCGGGGAGAGGGGGTCTCTGACCCTGCCTACCCCCCTGGGGATTGTACTGCCCTCGGCCACCCTGGCGGTTATCTCCTCCCTGGTAACCTCTCCGTGGTGCCTGGTCTTGCCACTCGGGTCTCCATCCCAAACGGTGGGTCTGCTCCGGACGCACCCACCTAGGTTGCGGCTGCTGCTGCGGCTGCTCCCTTTGCCGAGGTTCAGCCCTCCTCTCCTCCTGAATTCGACCACCCCTTGGCCTCTCCTCCTATAACGGTCCAGGCCCGCCAACCCTGCGGGACCCACCTGGCACCGCCGGCCTACCAGAAGTCCAGACCCGGGCCCACTACTGGTAGTCAGCCTATCACATCAAGCCTGCAGGCCATGCACCCCAACCCCTCTCCGCGCCTGTTTTTCAGTAGCGGTAGGTTGTTGCCACTGGGGATCGAACCCAGGACCTTGATAAGAGATTCTTTACCACAACTCTCATCACCAACTGAGCATACCACTTTGTAAGACCCTTTTTTTTTTTGAAAACCCGGGGTCTTATGCCTAGAACCGCCGCTTTGCGGTGACACCTTTGCACCCGGGAAGGTCGTCACTACAACGCGCCGATTCTGCCGGCCTTTTCGATCACAATAAGTAGCAAGCAAGAGAGAAGCAAGTCCACCAAAAGAGAATATCACATAAAATAAAACTCCACGAAGGGAGTGTCCACAGAAAATCATCAGAGTATAAATAGTCTGGAAATAAAAGGGCTCATGCCCGGTACATCAAATCCTCACTACAAGATCACTCATAAGCGGAAACAAAACTAAAACTCTACGAAGGGCCGGGACTCACAATCCCCGTAGTCTGGACTCCAGTGCTAGACTGCCCCATCTCCAAGCGTACCGGCCTCCTGAGCTTCTCCTCCATGCTGGGCTCCGCGATTCCCTAAAATGATGTGGTCCGAATACCGTTAGTCTATAAGACTAAGCCCTATCATCCCCCACCCCTTCCCCCATGCCCTAAGGCACCGAGCGGAGAGGAAGAAAGGGAAGGACATGAAGGTGGAGAGTAGTCAAAAGCAGATGACGGTGGACCTAACTAGTAGTTGTGTATTCGGGGAGCAATTTATCTTAAGTGTTGTAATAGGTCAAACAAGAAGGAAAATAAGTAAGGTAATTTAAACCTTCACTTATGTGAGTACACATAAGCCAAGGGATCTTTTGCAAGGCTCCCATCGTATAAAGTGTCCCATACCACTTATACGTTAGGGTGTCGGTTATCAAACAGCAGCATATATATATATATATATATATATATATATATATATATATATATATATATATATATATATATATATTGAAATTAACCTTTGATTTATAAACTTGCCCACACAAGCTTATAGACCAAGGGGTCGTTTTGCAAGTCCTAAAGTATAAGCGTCTCATTCCACTTATACTTTAGGTGTCAAGGTTGTTATGAATGATTATGGCATGCAGCTATATGGTGGGTATGATGATCAAGCAGTGCAACTCACACACCCAACTTTGTGTACACAAACCTTTAGTTCCCCCTTTCTGGAGATAACTCCCAGGATACTCCCGTAGTGGCAGACAGAAGCGGTGGGTTGGGCCTCGCCCACCTCAAAACCAGTAAAAGCACCACTGGTCTGACCTATCGTACGCCCTCAACGCCTGGTGCACGAGGCGGACTCCTGCGTACTCTTGCCGACTGGTCCGCCGGACTTAACCTTGGCTAAGTGCTAGTCACCTTGCCGAGTCAACGATATCGGTGTCGGTGCAATCGAACTCCCCGATAACGAGAACCCACCACCTTAATTTTTCCTATTTTTATACACATGTAGCAGTTTAATATATAACAATTTAAAGTGTCGAACTCCCGGACTAAACCGTCCGTATAAACCACTTCTGAGACCAAATTCCCCGGACTAAACCGTCCGGCTCATCTCCAGAATTCATCCCTTAGAACACCACGGGACGGCGCCCCCTTGAACACCTCGGGACGACTTAACCATTACCAACCCTAACTAATGAATGTGTGCAATATGAATCCCTATTAGGCTAATTACTCTTTCGTTTGGTTTAAGATTTACGTTAGCCCAGGACTACCCCCGGCATATCCCGTGAAGGGCTCTCAAGGGGCACTAGGAACCAAGACGGCGGCATTACGGCCCGAAGTTCCCTTTCGCAAGGCACTTATTGTTATTGGTTGTTTTCCCTTACTCGTTCCCTCTATAAATTGCATCGAACTAACCCTAGGGTGGATTTGACTCTTCACTCCTACGGGGACGGCGATCTTTCGTCAGTCCCGCGCACCTTCTAGAGCGCATCACTCATTCCTCACAGCACTTGAAACCTCCTATGGTGATCCATCCTCTTTCTTTAAATCCAACCAACACAAGCTGTCCTTATGCTAACCCAAACCTTCTCTAGTTACTCATTTATCAAAATTACTAAATACAGACCACCTTATACTAAGTAATGTCTATGATAGGATGTCCTTTGTGTTTTCTTCCGAACAGCCTAAGTTAATTACTGGGGGCCTATCATGACATTATTGAATCGATTTCCGATAATAACGATTTTTTCCAATTAATCTAATAATTAATTAATTTTACTAAAACCCAAGGTCTTCCAAATTTGTACAAGGATTATATTTTTCAGTCATGTATAAATCATAATAAATTTAAGACAAACATTAATGTATCTAAAAATGATATATCCAAGGTTTGACAATTTTTCCTATGGTCTAAGGGCCTAAACTTATTTTTGCAATAATCCATTTCCTTCATGTCTAATGAATAAACTACATCAAATTCTCTTCCAAATAAATTGGATTAATTACAGGATATTAGAAATACCATGAAAACAGTACTATAAAAGTTTCATAATTTTCCTGCTGGAAATTAATTTATAATAAATCATTTTCTAAAATCCTAATCCAGCATGCTTGTGAATCAAGTACAAAATCCATAACTCCAAAAATCTAGAGAAAAATCCCACTGATTCATAATGATTTAAAAACACTATTTACCTACTTTCATAATTTTCCAGAGACTATTTATGCCATAAAATAGTTTTAAAACATAGAGCCCTTTAATAATACTTGTGAAGGAACTACTCTATTTAATCAACATAAAATTGAACCAAAATTCATGGGCATTCCTACTGGCCAAAAACATCTAATTCCAGAGTTTCAAGGGGGCCTTATTTGAATTAAAAATCTTTAATAAATAAAACATCAAAAAGGGCTATACCCACATTCATGAATGAAGTACTAGAAATACATATCCAAAAATTCTAGTAAAATTATCCAAGGGTCCTGACTACCCTAGAAACACACTACCCCAATTTCATGGCTTTTAAAAGAGTTTAAGATACTGTTTTGAGCTAAAATCCCTTCTACCCTAAAACTAGGGGTTAAGGTTTTGAGGTACCTACCTAACGTAAAATTCTCTAATATTACAACCAGAGGGTTAAATACCCATTAACTACCTCTCCACCAAAACCCAAGGCCATACAAGGGCATTTGCCCCTATGTCCTTCACAAGCCCCCAAAGTCCACATTTAGGGTTTAAACCTGGGCCCTAGGGTAAACATACCCTAATCCATCCAATTTTCCCTAAGGGAGTTCTTAGGACCATTTAAAACTAGTGGTCAGAATCTCAACCTCTGTTGAGGTGAGATGATCACACAAGTGTCAAAAGTACCTTTTCCCTAAGCTTCCCTTCACTAGGTCAAAACTAGGGTTTAGAGGATTCCTATTCAAAACTCAACCAAATGAGTTGAAATTTGAACCAAACCTAGATACCTATACCAGGGACACCTCACCAAAATTTGGGAGGGTTTGGAGGTCATTTGACCCTTTAACTATAT
Organism: Platanthera zijinensis; assembly: GCA_039513925.1. NCBI lineage: Eukaryota > Viridiplantae > Streptophyta > Magnoliopsida > Asparagales > Orchidaceae > Platanthera > Platanthera zijinensis. The sequence goes on along the minus strand of CM077087.1, from coordinate 24,938,113 downwards.
TACCCTAGCTTTTCTAGGTTTAGGGCAGAACCCTAAGTTACACTATCCCAAATGGTCTCAAATTTTTACAGGAGTTAGGTCTATGTGATATTGAGTCCCTGTCCAAATTTCAAAGCATTTGGACCAAGGGTCAAGTGTGGGGAATTATTTTAAAATCTGCCCTATATATAGGTCCTACCCTAGAAAAATGACCCTACAGGTCAGAATACTTGTCCTAAAATTTTCCATAACATATCAAACTGTAGATAATTAAAAATCCTACAACATTTATGTTGATCAAATTTGATGGACAAGCCTCTAAAGGGCCTAAATAATTTTTATAAGAAATCTGCCCTAGTTTTAGGACATACCCATATTGAAATGACCCTATAGGTCTAGGTTCTCTACCAAAGTTTCACCACAGCATATCAAATTGTAGGTATTTAAAGGACCTACAACTTTCATGTTATAACCTTTTTCAGGAGGTGTCTAGAAGTGGCCTTAATTTCATTTACAGTGAATCTGTTTAATTAAAATACGGAAATTGAATATAATAAATCATTAAATCATGTTTTAGGGTTGCACGGATCTTAAAGCAGATCCGACGGGAGCTGTACTTCATCTTCTCCAAATGGCCTGAACCAGAACCCGTGAGAAGTGGTTATCACGGGGCTGTTCCCGGCCATTAGGGGCGGCGCCACCACCGGGAAACAACTCCTACATGTTCCCGGTGGTGGGGGCTAACCTTGCCGGCGGCTAGGGCGGCCGGAGGTGGCGGCGCCGCCCTACCCGAGAGCTTCAAAAGCTCCATAAAAATGGAAAATTTCAGAATTTTTAAAACTTGCTCCGGTTCGTTTGAGCATGAACTCAACTCCTAAACAATCCTAGGATCTAAACATGAGAGAAGAGGTGAGGGAGGACCTGATTTCGGGCTTGGATGCGAGTTGAACGGTGGGATGACATGGTGGCGGCGGTGGCGGCGGTGGCGGCGTTTCTCTCCTTGGTGGCTTTGGCAAGGGTTCACCCCTCCTTCTCTGATTTCGAAAATGGTCTCCCCTCTCTCCTAAGTGAGTATATAAAGAGGAGAGGGGGAGAGGGGCGGTTTTCTCCAAGAGGCAAAACACATCTTCATGGTGGGGGATGGTTAGAGGAGAGAGAGGGTGGAAACACCTCTTGATGGCCGGGAAAAGGGTGGGGGGAGGAGGTGTCAACCTCTAGGTGGCTGTTGGCCCCTCTTTGGCCGAACTCATGCCTCCTCCCTCTTCAAAACACCTCTTCACCTCTCCACCACCTTTTCTCTCTCCTCTATATAACCAAATACTTATTTTTTCTCTCTCCTAGTCATCCTCACGAATTTTCTTCCCCTAGAAGCCTAAAGGCAGCCCATAAAATTAATATTAAAACCTTAAATGCCATATGAGAGGGGGGCTCACCATTCTACCATGAAAATACCCTTAATTCACACTTTCTCTCTCCTATATTTAGCCTATTTCTCTCTTCTTTCTCTCTCCTAGTCAACATGTTGGCTAGCCTAGGGTTTAGGCTATAGGCAGCCATAATAACTCCTAATAAAACCCTATGAGTCTACATGAGGCGGCTTGAGCTTGAGTTAACCCAATTGAGCTAGGTTTGACTTGATTTGGGTTTAGGGTTGACTTGGTCAATTTGACCACTATGGTTGACCCAAGTGGGTCCTTGGTGACTCCTTGAGCCCACATTATGTCTAAGGGGATCTTTAGAGTCAAAATGAACCTACTAAGCCACCTAAAAAACAGAGTTTAGAAAATTACTATTTACAGACCAAGAGGGTCTCAATTAGGTTTTTAGGTTACTTGGTCTCCTGGGTTCACCTAGGTTAATTCATAGGACCTAGTTATGCTCAAGTCACACCTAGGGGGGTCCAATTTGAAAATGGGATGTTACACCTCCTCCACGGCCCACTTGGCCAACCTTCGCGCAAACTCCGGGTGCGCTGCCTCCATATCGGCCTCCCTGTCCGCTCTCTCTAGGAGTGCCTCAAAAGACACTGGAGGTGATCTCTTTAGTTCCATCGCGAAGAACCCGGATTGGAGACCCAGGGTGAAGGCCACCATCATGGTGTGCCCTGACATCTCCTGAACTTGGGACAGTTCCTCTTGGAACCTATCCAGATAGCTTCCCAGGGTTTCTCCCACCCTCTGCTTGATACGGAACAAAGACTCCGCCTCCTTCTTCCTCTTCTTGGAAGTGGTGAATCTCAGCATGAAACCCCATCGCAGATCCTCAAAGCAGTAGATGGACCCGGTCGGGAGTTGGTGGAACCACTCTCTCGCCTTTTCTCTGAGGGTGATGGCGAAGAGTCGGCACTTGAAGCCGTCTGACATCTGTCGAATAGAGACCATGTCCTCGAACCACTGGATGTGGTGGACCGGGTCTCCTCTCCCGGAGTAATAAGTCATCTCTGGCTCGCGAAACCCCTCGGGAACTGGGGCTGAAGAAACGAACTCGCTGAAGGGGCTCCCCCCCTCAGCCGGGCGAGACGGGAACTCCCTCCCTGCAGTCTCGCCGAAGTGGTACTCGGCGGCCGAGTCGGGGAACAGAACTCGCCCCTGGAACTCGCGCTCGCCTCTCTCGGCGGGTTCCTTCCCTGGTCGCCTGAGCGGCGCGTCATCGCCGAGTGCGGGAGCGGCGGCCACCGGAACTGCCGTTGTCACACTCTCAGCTCGCATGCCGAGGGCGGTCCTGACGAGCCCGAGGATCTCCTCCCTAAGCTCCGCCGGCACGCTCGCCGCTGGGGGTGGGGGAGGGGGTGGCGAGCTGCCCCTGCCTGATCCTTGTCCTTCTTCTCCAATCATCGAGCCTGCAGAAGGTTTTCTCTGCTGACCACTGTCCACGCTCACCGCACCAAAATGTTGAAATCGGAAAACCGGTTCCTGTGGAGTTCGACCCTTGGGGAAGGGGTGGCCGCGCACCTACTTCGCTCCTGCAAGAAAATGACAAGAAGAAAGAAGAATCAAAGGACTAGACCAAGGGCCCGGCGTGGAGGTCCCACCACACACCCGGAAGATCTTAGAGCGCTTCCCCTCCTTAGCCAAGTGCCGGGCTAAGGTACCTCAGAAAGCGCCAGTAGACCTGAGAATTAGTAAGCATGCCTTCTGAGGTACCCCTTGGGTCCTATTTATAGGAAAAGATGGTCTGCCAATATACAACTTTCACTGTTCTCGAGGACTACAGGTAGACCAAAGGGGGCAACATGGTAAAAGTATGTCATGGCCAAGATGCGAGCTGGACCTGAGGTAGCATTCGCTCGGCAGGGGGCCTGACTCGCCTCGCCCTGGGCCTGCGCGAGCACGTACTCGGCAGGCTATGCTCGACTATCGCCGAGCTCGGCTCGACTACCGCCGAGTTCCAACGGAAACGGGGCTCGGCACGACGATCGCCGAGCTCCAACAGAAACTGAGCTCGGCATGGAGATCGTCGAGCTCGGTTCGACTGCCATCGAGCCATGTTCCCTTACCCAAGCTCGGTCTCGGCATGCCGGGCTCCGTTCGGCCATCGTCGAGCTCGGCTATTACCGAGCTCGGGCTCGGCATGCTGGGTTCATATTGCGGTCTGAGCCGGCCGGTTTAACTCCTGTCGACCACTCGCTGGATACGGGGTTGTACAGCAGCAACAACTACAACAGACAAATGCATCAAAGAGACACTCCCATCCACACACTCACATGAACGACTAATATCAATGCGCCCTATTCTCATAAGCATTTTTGAGCCACCAGACTCGTTAATCATCTGGAATGCTCATAAAAATCTCTCTGCTGTCTTTGTCCCTGATGTAGTTCACAACAATGCAGTATAAGTCAAGGTCAGAACACATATTTGGAATACTGATCAACTCCACTGCCTCCTTGATAGTGGAAACTGGAGGAGGCTTCATTGCAAGAGCAGATTCCCGCAACTCCCTCATGTATGATATAGCTACCCCTTTATTCTTTTTAATCTTTCTTCGTTTGCCAGATGAGGTCGAGACATTTCCAATATTAGTTGATGTATTGCCACCAACTTCTTCATGTCCAAAAGCTTGTATCTCCATATCATCTTCCAAATTTTGCTCTTCCCTGTCAACATTCTCCATATAAACCGGCAAGCTACCTAGTGATGGTCCCCATGAATCCTCACCCGTCGCAACCACATCACTGAACATTCGATTCATTTTATCTTCTAATTCAGGTGCAATTCCGACATATCGAAATCTTTTTGTAGCAGGAATCACCTACACAAAAGCAATGCAAATTTTCAAAAATGAGACTACTTAAAACAAAATAGATACTGACCTTTAGTTTTTCCTCCCACCATTTTTCTGATGTTGCAATGGTTTTCTTCTCCTTATCCCAACCTAACCCCGTCTCGCCATGTTTAAGTTCTTTCCAAATTTTCCACTCTCTCTTTAAGTGATCCCGCTTATTTTTCATTTGCAAGCGATCATAATTTTTTCCCGTGCGTTCCTTAAATGAAGCAATCAAATTTTTCCACTCATCCTTACTAAAATGGGTAGTAGGCCGATTACCCATCTCGATCTCCCTAATGCATAGGTCACAAAAAATTGTGACGTCGTTTGAGTCCCACGACGCCGAAAGTCCTCCTTTTGGTTTGATTACCATCATAATAACGTTGACCTACACAAAAACCTATTTGAGTTGAAAGGAATGATACCAAAGAAGTAGGCAGAATCAACATCTCCAAAACAGAGAAGACAATTGTTGAAATAGTTACTAGCTCCAATAATAAGCACAAAACAGAGAAGAGCGGGTGGAGCTTACAACGGTGGTTACAACTAAAATAATGACAAAATAATCAACAAATATGATAGAAATAGTAATAGTTTTGCAACAACAAAAAAATCAAAAGTTAGACATTTTGAAAGAGCAAAATACCACTGCTTAAACATCAAGCAGAGCTAAAGTAATGCAGATTGAACATAAGTCTTAAACATCAATCTAGTTTGTTCATGCTAAACTCATTCAAGCAAACAGATTTACGCAAACGCAAATGAAATTTTTCTCGGAGAAACTCATTTGGGCATTTCAGCAAACACCAAGAATGCAGATTGTGTCATTCAGGACAGTACAAAGGGATGACAGACATTCCTTCAGGAGGTGTTCATGATTTTCAAAAAGAAAAAGTAGTCAGAATCCAAATGCGCATACTGATGCTATGAAAAAAACTAGGGTAGAAAAAGGGGGAAATGGAGGCAGAGCAAACCTTCGTTCTGTTGTCGATGGAAATCGCCGATGGAGTCTGGACCGAGGATGGAACTCGTCGCTGATGGAAAACACCGATGGAGTCTGCGACGAGAGAGATTGGCGGCGAAAGAAATCGTCGGCAAGAGAGAACGGAGGCGAGAGAAAAATCAGCGGCGAGAGAGAACGGGGGTGTAACGACCCCATCCGTTACATGACGTATAGTAGCAGGTCCGGCCGGGGCCCCACACTATATGACATGAACAGACGGCGAGGTCACAGGATAATACCAAACCACCAACGCATCCTAACTCAGAGCATGCTAGCGGAAGATTTAAGTTGTAATTTGAACTCTAACCAAGAATGTCCACGATATATATATAAACCACAATTATATATACAACCACAAGGAATGTACAACAAAATACTAAGGTTGGGCCTTAAGGCCTTACAGTTCCTCTTTAAACAGTATGGATTACAAACATCGGTGCGCAGGCCGGTCATACATGAATAAAAGCAAAACCATTTCGTTTAGCCTTCAAGGGCTAGCAGCAACAGCAGCAGCAGTAGGGACTTCAGCCCTTCATGTACCACTTGGCTCTCCAGCACCTGCATAAGGACAATCCACCCAGACGGTGGCAAACAAGGCAACGGTCAACATTCAGCTGACCAATTTATAACAAGCCTACCCCTTACACGGGGCAGTGGCATTCCTTCCCTGCATAGCATTGCATCAACAATATATCATATATTGTGCTCTCAGGCACACTCAAGCCATCACAACCGTCAGCTACGCGGCCCGACAGTCCGTGCACTCAGGGCACATTAATGGTGCACCGGCGAACCAGGGTCAACACCACCGTTTACACGGTATTGAGCATATAGTCTTAACGGCGCGCGGGACTCAGACTCTCATTATGCGCTCCAACAAAACCCATAACCAGGCTTACAAGTCGGACGGACATAACGCAGGTACGGATCAGCCACCCCCGTTGCTCAAGTCGCCGTGCCACCTCGAATACTGAAGTACTCATGGCAATTTATAGGCGCGGGTCGGTTTCACCTTTCCTATTCGGCAATCTGCCTTTTTATCTAGTTGCAGCCCAACGGCCCAACTTTACACAAAGTGGCAACTCACGACCACAAGAGTTGAACCCAACTCTCATCATTTCCTTGACTTCCTCCAGTACTTCATGCTGCACCAAGCGACAGGTATCCACCGTGCATACAAGCAATAATCACGGAGTCTTCTCTGATATGCAAACGAGCATCATCAATCCATACCAGCATATCCAGATGGGCTTCACACAACATGCCTAGATCCATACTCCAATTTCGGACTCTAATAAGGGGGACTTCACATATCTACCCCAAGGGATGCCACAACCCACCGCATACTCGCAGGGAAGGGTTTTCCCTATGCAAATGCAGGAAAGAAGGACTTCACATGTCCAAGAAGGAAGATCGTTACCCTTGACGATCTCTTGGGAGCCATCGAAAATCTAGCCGGTGAGAAAGCACCGCAGCAGCTTTGCCTTCACAGAACTGGCCTCGGGTCTCGAATCGGAACACGGGAGCTCCGCCGGTGGCTTGATCTTCTCCTCCTCCTCTCTCTTTCTCTCTTCACTTGTAAAAAGAGATGGCCAAATGAATAATGATCTCTTCATCTCAAATCTGGATATTTAATCCAGCATGACAACATCTGAGCCCTTGGATCCAAATAGAGGAAATGGAACGGCCAAGATCTGTCCGAAATATTCAAATTTGGCCGACACGCCCTGTGACACGCCCGTGTCATAGGCCGTGTACTCTTAAGCGGTACACGAACCGACTGAAAAGATTGTTCCCGCATACCGTCCCAACCTTGTAAATTCATGCAAGTAGGTATCCACGCTACCTTCTCCTTGCTTTAACCGTTGGAACTCGTTTTCCATGGCAATGCGTTGTGCCGCTGGTAAATGTTTCGCCAAAAACATTCGAGAGAACTCCTCAATCGATACTTGCGGTAATTGCCTGCCCGCCAAATGGTGTAACTCAACCTCGTCCCACCACAACCGCGCCTCTCCTTCCAACATGAAGGTGGCCAAGGTGACCTTTAGAATTTCCTCCGCCCTGATCGCTGTCATTATACGCTTGACACGCGATAACCAATCCTCTGCCTGCGTTGGGGATCCCAGTCCCGTAAATGTAGGCGGACTGAAGCTCATGAACTGCTTCAACTGTCGATCAGCTGCTCGTGGATCCACAGCCTCAACTGGCTCGGGTCTTACATCAACACGATCTGGAACTACTGCCGGCTGCGCTTGCCCGGTCGGCTGAATCATGGCAAACAGAGCCTCAGCAACTAAGCGAACAGTTTTCGCAGATGGAGGAGGTTTCAGCACCTCAGCTGGTGCCGCACTCTCATCAGAGCGCTGGGGCGCAGACTGCCCAGCACCACTACGAGTCACCTATAGGTGGACAAGACACATATTAGCGACCGTACGCAAGCAAAAACAACAAAAATAGGAACGCGCAGATTCCTCAAACAAGAGTATTTACATTCCTTAGTGGACATTCCAAAGTTCATTAGCGTTACAGCAGATCGCACAAACACGTGCTCGTCACCCCACAAAGGAATTCGACCACGAATTCGAAAGAGGAAGACCGGGTCAAGCTGATACCAAAATGTAACGACCCCATCCGTTACATGACGTATAGTAGCAGGTTCGGCCGGGGCCCCACACTATATGACATGAACAGACGGCGAGGTCACAGGATAATACCAAACCATCAACGCATCTGAGAGAGAACGTCGGTGTGAGAAATCGGCGGCGAAACTCACAGTCGCGGGGAGAATCGGGCAGTCGAGCGAGCGATCGGGAAGAGGAAGATTCTTCAGTCGCGATTTTAGGGTTGAGCGATTATACGGGAGCGGAAGCTGGGGTATGCTGTGGATTAATAATCAGCTTATAAGCTGAATTAAAATAAGCACTTATTTAAAATATGCAAAAACAAACAAATATTTTGTAGTTTTTGCTTTTAAAAAATTGCTTATTGATCATCATAAGCTCTCCCAAACAGACCCTAAATTAATTGAGCATCCATGCGATGCTCCAGGAGTCTTATTCGGCCGAACTAGAGAACCGACAAGATCTCAAGATTCTCCGCGATAGAAAAGATAGTGGAAACTATCAATCAGACACATATGAATTGCCTTCACTCAATTGTACTTGATAAACTCTATTGGGTCAGCAAGTTAAACTATATGCATATGGGAAAAAATTCACTGAGTAAATACAACAATATAGTGCTCGTATATATCAGTGACTGACAAATGGTATTCTTCTGAAGCAATATCTATCATCTTCCTCTTCAAAGTAGTTCTGGTTATTGTGGCAAAACGTTTAGTTTTTTATATGAGTTCCCTCAATTTATAAGAATTTCGGGATGCAAATAGTCAGAATTCTCATATCCTCACTAACATAGTGGTTAACATGGTAGCTAAATGGGATTGACCAAAGTCAACCTCACTAACCCCATGACTAAACCACTCAAACCACCTAGACGTGCACACAACTCCATTGCGTGCAACCGAGCCACCAGCCGGATGCCCACCCATCACTGTGCAACCGACCAACCGACTCCCCATCGCCTTCGGCCCTCCAGCCATGCGACCGCGCGGCCAGGCGCTACGCGTGCATGAATTCAAGCCCCTGCATCAGCATCCCGACCAGCCCCCGGTAACGCAAGGCCCTACGACCGGCCGACCGACATCACTACTACCCTCCGGACGTATACCCACGTGACCTTGTGCCCAGCATGCGTGGCAGCAAGCCCCCATGGCCGATCTGTCGGCTGGCCACCGGGTCGCACGGTCGCGCGCGTGGAGTCCGTATTGCGACGCGGCCATCTGCCTAGCCATCCACCGCCGCACGCCCGTGTAGCCACACCCGATCGGGCTCTGGCCGGCCTCCGCAACCATGCCCCCGACCAACCTCAACAGGTCTGCAGATCATGAACCAACTAAACCTCCCCTCATAGGGGCACGTAGTCAGCTGCCTGACTGGCCATCCACCGGCTGGCCCTGGTCGGCCGACCTGACCCCCCCCTCCCCGTCACCGGTCAACCCTTCGGTCGCCGCTGGTTGATCCCTCGATCATCGCATAATCGTCGTCGTTCAACCGCCGCATAACCACATCGACATAACTATCTATTATTGGGATGCACATAACTGAATCTCATAATGAGTATGCACGTAAAAATTTCCTAGAAATAATTGTTATAAAAAATAATATAACGAGTGTGCGCATAGCATATAAATTTGTTATCATCTGTGGATAACCGCATAACTATCATAACCGTCGCTTGTTTTCTGAAATGTTATCCACAAAAACTATAAAAATGGCATTAGGCCTCCTTTCATTTTTGTTGGAGCATAAAATATCCCAAGTCCCCACTGCTCAAGCTAAAGGAAAAGGGGGAGGTTTGCGGTTAGAAAGAGGAGAGGTTTACGGCTTAAAAATGAGGAGAGGTTTGCGGCTAGAAAGAGGAGACCGCTCAGGTCGCCTAGAGGAGGTTGCGTGGCTAGAGAGGAGAGGTCACCCAGGTCACCTAGGTCGCGCGACCATAAGAAGTGTTACCGCAAGTTTGCCTCGCGACTTTTGCCCCTAAGCTCTCCCCCAAATGAGGTGGTTTGGACCCTTATTTATAGGCTCAGGGAGGGAATACTCCCGAAATCTGCACGGGCAAAAAGGCAGCTGGGTGGTTAGAGGAAGCTGACCGCGGCTGGGTGGTTAAAGAAAGTTAGTCGCGATTTGACCAAGAAGGACACAACAATAAGGGAAAGGTATCGCGGTTATCGCTGGTAGAAAAAGCCTAACCGTGGTCACGCTGAGGGTAGATCACTTCTAACCGCGTGGCTAGCATTTCTAACTGCGCGGCCTGCTTTTCTAACAACATGGCACACCTACCGCATGACCTACACTTGTAACTATACGGTAAGACTTTTAACCGCGCGGCAAGAAGGTCTGATTGTCGGACACCTGAACTGGTCACCTTGGAGGGGAATGCCAATTTCTAGGTAAACAATTCCATCTTCATCTTCTCCCACCTTGCCTCCTAAGCATGACAAAGCTTTAGAAGAATTCTTTAATGATTTCCTTGCGCGCTCGAAGGAACCCTCAATGATCTTCGACGATCCTTCGAAGATCTCCCAACAATCATCAGGGGTCCCTTGTGGTTTTTTCCTTTCACATTGCACCCCACACACATTCCACTCCCTGCACATTTTGCTCGGCGCACATTTCACCTATGCACATTTCACCCAGCGAAAATGCACTTTGCACACATTCCATCTCTCTACAATGAATAAGAACGTCCCTCCAGACTCTTTCGTGCGCAATAGAAAACCAATCGTAGTTACCCGATTGTTCCTATCACACTCCTCCAACCTCAATCAACATCTGAAGGTCCCAGAGCACAGTGCTCCCAACTATAACTCAATGAATACTTAGCTCCGTGAGCAGTGGCCTGTCACCCTCGGAGCCTTTTCTCCTTCTCACTCAACAACCATAATGAAAGGAGGCATGTCGCCATCACATTCTCTACAAAGCCTAATAACATGTAACAACCTCCCAACACATAGCTCACAAGGACGAATGCCGACACCCCCTACATTCAGCTCGAAAGGGTTCAGTCTCAACAGGTCTGCAGACTATACACCTCAAACCCTCTCTATCTATAGGCGGATTGTTAGAGGTCGCAACCTACCTTTTGATGAGAAACCTCTAGTTAAGCGGACAACACGACGACTTCCCAAGAGGTCACCCATCCCAAGACTACTCCAGTCTGAGCATGCTTAACTACAAAATTGAAACTCAATTAGTGATGAGACATGAAAAAACTTTGTGGTTAAGCGTGGTCGGGCTAAAGTAATCTTGGGATGGGTGATCTCCTGGAAAGTCATCGTGCTGCCCGCTTAACTTGAGTTTTCTAATCAAAAGAGAGGTTGCAACCTCTAACAACCCGCCTGTGGATGGAGAGGGGTTAATGTGTATGGTCTGGACTTATTGAGGTTGAACCCTTTCGAGCTGGATGATGAGATGCTGACGGTTGCGAGCTGTGTGATGGGGAGGTCGTTACAAATTTTAACCAGCAAGCTTTTGAGTACTTCATAGTTAATCGTGCTCGGGTTGGAGTAATCTCGAGATGGGTAACCTTCCGGGAAGCCCCCTGTGCTGCCCGTTTAACTTGAGTTTCCCTCATCAAAAGGAGGTTACAGCTTCCAACAACCCATCAGAGGCCATGGGGAGGGGTTGGGGTGTACGGTCTGTAGATTTGTTGAGGCTGAACTCTTTTGAGCTAGATGCTGGGGGCGCTGACGACCGTCCTTGTGATTTGTGTATTGGGGAGGCCGTTACAAAAAAGTGCACCTTTTTGTAACAGCCTCCCCAGCCTACAACTCTAAAATACGACCGTCGGCACCCCCAACATCTAGCTCGAATGGGTTCACCCTTGATGGGTTCATGCCCTCTAGGGGTTATTGGAGGCCACAACCTCCCTTTGATGAGGGAAACACAAGTTAAGCGGATAACATAGAGACTTCCTAGGAGTTCACCCATCTCGAAACAACTCCAGCACGAGCACACTTAGGTGGCGTTTGGTTAATCTTATCAGCTGTTGTGCGGTTGGTACGCACCACCATTTTGATAATAAGCAACGTTTGGTTCGAATTTTCTCCAAACCGTCGTTTATTTACATCCGCTTTTTTCTTCATATTGCAAGCCACAATTTTTTCCTACGGTGAACCGAAAAATCCGCGCTCCTCTTCTTTTGGATAACCTACCCGAACCCGACATCACACCGATCTTCTCCATGCTCTGCTCATGCCGATCTTCGTTTTCCCTGCTCTTCTCCCGCCGTCGATCCCCGTTCTCCATGATCTACTCCCTCCACCCCGTTTCCGCTACCGAACGCAGCGAGTCTTCTCATTCGACACTAACACCTAGGTTTTCTCGTGGGATTTTGGTCTCAAATCCACGCTAATGCAAAAGTCGGCCTCCAGTTCCTAATCGGCAGGATCGCTCGATTCCTCAAGGCCGGCAAATAGGCTCAGGGTGTTAGTGTTGGAGCTCCAGTCTATCTCTCGGCCGTTCTTGAATAGTTACGATCTCGAATGTCGGGGTTTTGCCTAATATTCACAGGGTCTTGCTGCTGAATAAGCAAGGAAAGGTAAAAGCTAATATCACCGCAATCGCAGGAGTTTTAGGTCTACAGTAATGATTTATTATGTCCGTCAATTCAAGCAACTAGTCGTTTTTAGTATAGCCGGGGTTTTTTGTTTTATTTCTGTAGAATACTAATGTATTGGATGATTGCACTACTACATGTTCCTAGTTTGAAACATCTACAATAATGATTTTAATCATTTTGTAAGTGTTTTGATTCGAGTTTGATTTCGATGTTATGAAATGGATTCTTGCTCATTGTCTTACTTGACGTAGATCCCTAACATCATAGATTACATCTCAAGGGCGACAAGAAACATGCACCGACTCCGTATTTGTTCTATAAAACATCTGAATCAAACATTTTTTGGGTGTTATTTTATGAAAAAAATAATTGTTGGTAATTAAAAAATGTGAAAAAAAAATCACTCAAAATTCTGTTTTGTTTCCAAACAACTTTTTGAAAATTCTGTTTTGCAAACTCCATTTCACCCAAACAGTTGTTTAACAAAATTCCATATTTCAGAATCAACACTTTTTCTATCAGCAACTTACCATCAGCAACAGTTCAACCAAACAGAGCCTTAATTATGGAGTACTTTTGCTTCTCATCATCAGTTGAGATGTACTTCATAGTTAAGTGTGCTCGGGATGGAGCAGTCTCGGGATGAGTGACCTCCTGGAAAGTCCTCGTATTGTCTGCTTAACTTGAGTTTCTCTCGTCAGATAGAGGCTGCAACCTCCAACAACCTGCCAGAGGGCATAGAGAGGGGTTAGGGTGTACGGTCTGCAGACCTATTGAGGCTGAACCTGTTTGAACTGGATGTTAGGGGTGTCAGTGATCGTCATTTTGAACTGTAAGTTGGGGAGGTTGTTATATAATAACACCAAGATAGTGGAAGTTTGCTCGGCACATTTCTAGTCACGTGATTTTTACCCCTTTTGGGGTTTTCCATGTTAAAAAAAAATCTCATTGTCAGCTGTCTCATTCTTTTCTGACTATTTGTGTGCTCGACCGCTCCTGAGCTAAGACGATTCGATTTAGACCGATCTACCAGAACATTGAGTTGACCCGCAATTGTTCTAATAACAACTTCTTCACCATGATTCAGTAAACTTAAGATTGTTGTGACTTCGTTGACTGTAAAGGTAATTTTCTTGTCGCCTAAGAGAAATGAAGAATTGTTTTGACTAAAACATATTTTAAGAGTATAAAGTAGTGAGCCATTCTAGGGTAGCCATGACAGATCAAATATATGTGAAATACCACAATCGACAATTAATTTCTTGGTTTCGCCTCCAACTTAGATAGAATATGTAATGCTAGTTCGCAAAATGAAGACACAATACACATCTAGTGCATTAAATGTGTGTTCTGCTTGTTTTGAAACCCCTCTTTATATCTGGAAAATAACTTCAAAGTATAGCCATATATTAGTACAAAGATCCATATTAGTACACAGTTTATTGATGAGATATTTCCTCTTAAGTGTGGAGATAGACTAACCAATTTTGACCATGCTTTTCAAGCATATGTTTTATGATGAGTGTGAAAATGAGTAGTCGTTTTTGACCTTTAAACCAACAGGTATTATTGAAGGAAGCTTCTAGGAAAGTAGACAAATGAAGCTTCATGCTATTTGACATGTGCTTTTCACCGAGAGAAGCTTCATTCATGTGTCATCTACCACCTCTGCATTCTTGGTTTTGGCCCTATAAATGGGCATGAAGGAGGATGAGTAAGGTATTCACTTCTCTCCAATCTCAAGCATTTGAAGTTTATTAGAGTGGCATTTGTGACAATCATCTTAATTTGAGAGAGCTTTCAGATGGTGTTCTACGATGTTGACAAGGAATACTTTACCTACACAGATTGAATCTAGAGCAAATTTTGGCAAGGATTCAAAGAGGTATTTTGGAGATGATTTGTGTAATCCGTCTTATTCACCATTATCTGAAACTTGCAATTTTTTTGCTACTCATAATTGCATAATATTGTGTGGTGCAAAGTTTGTGAATATCTTGTGTGGAGTAAGGAGAGAAAACCATATAATTACCTATCTGTTTCTCACTTATAGTGACGGCTTTTCGGGTTAGACTCCAATCATCTCGTGGTTTTCGTTCTATTGGATTTCCATGTTAAATCTGTGTGTCACTTATACTTTTGTTATTGTGTTGTATTTTGGTTGTGTATTAACATATTGATAAATGGACGTGTAGATACTTGCTCAAAATAATATGCATGTGATCTGGTCGGCTTGCATGCTATCTAGCCCAACAAGCGGTATTAGAGCTAGGTTATTATTAGAACAGTTGTCGAGCTAACCTGTTTGAGATTTAAAATGAGTCGATCGAATGTTTCAGGTTGGTGATCGGGTGTGGTAGGTGACGACTATTGGTTTGCTCTTTATCCTCTTTGATTACTTTCTTTAAAATAGTCAGCTCAGAGAACTGAGGTCGGTCTGATTAGTGACAAAGTACGATAGAGTCTACTTCGGGTTCTGTCTCCAAGTAAATGGTGAAATTGAATGACGTGAAATGCCACTAGTGATACTTACTGATGGAAGATATTATCTATGTCAAGGGCTGTCATACTTCTATCTTTGAGGAGATGCCTAAACTCACAGATCTAAATAAGTTGAAGGTGGATCACCAGAAGCCATGTGGATTCATCAAACGATTTGTAGAGCTAAATGTCTACATTGACGTTGCGAGCATCGTTGATGCGAAGATCCTTGAAAACGCTAGAGACTTATGTCAAGAGTATTAGCATCAATAAATTATATCTACTGAAGAAGATAGGGGAGTACGTTTAGATACAAAGAAGGATCCTAGATCATGTGAATGAGTTCTAGAGTATCATTAACCGCCTCACTATTACAAAGACGACCTTTGAGGATGAGGTCAACACATTTTGACTGCTGAAGTCTCTTCTAGACTCTTGAGAGATCGTCAGAGTTTCTCTAATAAACTCCTCTCTTAGTGGCATCATTACTATAGAAATTGCCAAGTGTGACATCCTGAACGATGATGTACGAAGAAAATCACAAGGACATTCAGGCTCTTCTTCACGAGCTGATGTTCTCTAGACTGAGCCTAGGGGACGTAACAGCCTCTCCAACAAACTGCTCGAAAGGACGACCGTCAGCACCCCCAACACACAGTTTACAAGGGTTCAACCTTAAATGGTATGCGGACCATGCCCCCCCCAACCCTCTTTCCATCCATAGATGAGTTATTGGAGGACACAACCTCCCTTTTGATGAGGAACCTCAAGTTAAGTGGGCAGTACAGAGACTTCCCAGGAGGTCACTCATCCCAAAATTACTCCAGCGGGAGCAAGCTTAATTATAAAGTTCTTTTGCTTCTCATTGAGTTGTAGCTCAATTGATGATAAGAAGTGAAAGAACTTCATAATTAAACATGCTCGAGTTTGAGTAGTATTGGTATAGGTGACCTCTCAAGAAGTCCATGTGCTGCCCGCTTAACTTAATGTTCATCATCAAAAGAGAGACTGCAACCTCCAACAACCTGTCTGTAAATGAAGAAAGGGTATGAGTGCTTGGCCTGCAGACCATTTGAGGTTGAACCCTTGCGAGCTGTGTGTTGGGGGTGCCGACAATCGTCTTTTCGAGCCATGTGTTGGGGTTGCCGTTACAAATAAGTGCACTTTTGTAGAGGCCTCCCCAGCCCGCATCTCGAAAGGACGATCGTCGACATCCCCAACATCCAACTCAAAAGGGTTCATGCTCAATCGATCTACAAACCATGCATCCCAACCCCCCTCCATGCCCACTGGTAGCTTGTTGGAGGCCGCAACCTCCCTTCAATGATAGTCCCCGGTCCTCCTAAGGCGCAGACGAACAAAAGTTCTTCGCCACCACCACCTCTGAGCCTCCTGAGATGCGAACAAACAAAGGTTCTTTGCTACCTCCACTTGGACGGACCCTGGTCCTCTTGAGGCACGAACGAATAAAGTTTCTTCGTCACCTCCACCTTGACGGAACCCAGTTCTCAAGAGGCGCGGACGAACAAAGGTTCTTTGCTACCTACACTTAAACGAACCCCAGTCATACTTAGGCGCAAACGAACAAAGTGATGTAGTGGTACGGAACCACCCCACTTTGGTTCTGCACCAGAGAAACATGTCGGGTCCCACCACCGGGCTGCAGCTCAAGCACCCCACCCATGACCGCACCTATTCTCAGCGCGATGGGATGTTGAGGCGAAGTCTCGAACCCAGCCCCCTTGATAAATAGGTGCGGTCATGGGTGGGGTGCTTGGGTTGCAGCCCGGTGGTGGGACCAGACGTGTTCCTCTGGTGTAGAACCAGAACGGGGCGGCTCCGGACCACTGCATCAAGATTCTTCACAACCTCCACCTGGACAGACCTCAGTCCTCCTGAGGCACGAATAAACAAAAGTTCTTCTCCAACTCCTCCTGGACGGACTCAGGTCCTCCCTAGGCGCAAACGAACAAAAGTTATTCGCCACCTCTATATAGACGGACATCGGTCCTCCTGAGGCACGAACAAACAAAATTCTTCGCCGCCTCCACCAACAATAGAAATGACCCCAAGTCCTTCGAAACAGACAAAGATCCTTTGTCACCTCAAAGGAAAGGGAACCCGAGTCCCCTCAAGACAGGAATAAGTCCCCAATCCTCCTATGGAGTATGAATACTTAGCCAAAAATGGACTACGAGTTTTCAGGAGCCATCCAAACAAATGGGGGTAAACATCCTCTCGCATTACATTCAAGCATCCACCTCAAGCGCTCACGCCCAACAGAAATTGCAAGATCAACATGCCACGTCAAACATGCGCGTTCGAGCGAAATGGAGTACAAAAGGTAAAATGCTTCCAATTTAGTGGGGCACCTAAGGCTCAAACAAGATGACAACTCTGTAACGCTCCAGGAGATATATTGCAAGAAAAATACAAGCTACCTGGCTAAGTCACGCCCATTGCAGCAAGGGAAAACCTATAATGAAAGAAATAGAGTGTGCACATGACACACATATAATCAAGTAATCTCCCTACGTCAACGTCAGTACCACTATTTGAGGCATCACCCATTTAAAGGGCAGAACACCCTCACATCCCTCGAGCTATATAGAATCTCTCGTTAAGCGCAAGGCAGAGCGCAACAATGTGCTAATCCTCCCATGACGAACCAACCTCCAAAGCAGTCATCTCAGGTTCCCCTTAACCCTCCTCCATCCACAACCTCAGCATCTGCCCGACATTCTAAGGCACAACTTCCTCCTCCAGCCACAACCTTAACATCCGCCTTGAATGTCTCTAGTTTGACTCTCGGTAAGAACGGACACCAAGTCCTCTGATGATTCCACATAAGAGCAGAACTTGGGACCTTCGGCGTCTGCTAAATAAATGGGGCCCCATGACAAGAATGAACCCTGAATCCTTCTATACTTCAAGATAGGAGCAAGTCACAAATCCTCCTCCGGATTCCTCCCTAGGACGGACCCTAAGTCCTCCTACATCATCTAATAAGAGCAGACTCTGAATCCGTCTACATCGCCATGGCAAGGGGGTAGATGATCCTACTCGCCACTCCTGAGCAACAAGTCCCCGACGCTAATACACGATGACAGTAATCAATGGCAGTGCACAACGAGCAAGGAGTGTGAATCACAAGATACTTTCGGATCACCGCAATGCGCAAAGCTCGAAATAGGAGAACGTCTTCATGACCTTTAAATGCACCAAAGTACAACACGATGCTAGGCCACGCCCACCACTGCCGTCGCAAAAGCAATGTATAAGTTAGCAACTGCCAATATGTCCCACCTAAAGTCAATTGCAGGGTATGCAGGGTTTCCGTATCGCAAGGCTAACACATGGAAGCACCAAGTCATCAACACGGACGTCCAGGCTTGATCAAAGGGACATTTTATCCCACAAACATAAAATAACTTGTGACGTGCGCATGCTGAAGTAATCCTAAATTCGTGACCCCAAAGACAATAATAAAGGCTAAAAATTTCCAGGTTCGTCGCTTTGCGGATCACTACCCGCAAAAATTTGGGGGCATTTGATGGGGTTCCCCCTGAATTTTCTAAGTCCAACCGGGAAGACTTCGACCAAGGACACGGAGACGAGCCAACCCGGTCGAGCGAGTCGCGCCCACCAAGCCACGCTCGCTTCAAAGGCCTCCAACAACCTGCGGTGAGCATGAAGACTAGATGGAGCTATGAGATTTTCGGGCGAGAACTTGAGACTTAGATCGTTTCTTTGTTTGGAACTCGCTCCGCTCCCTCTCTAGCGTGCACAACGCCTAATGCTCACTTTGACACTTTCGTGAGCTCGGGAGAAAGCACTGGAAAGCGCTCCCGCAGATGCGCGCGTGAAGACACTCCAAAACTTCAACAACTTGACATTTTTCTTCACGAGAACGCACTCACCCAAGCTCTGCAGACTTGGTTTATTTTTCCGCTCTTTTTGTATTCAAAGCTTGTAATGGAGAGTTGGTCTGTCATCTTCCGATGAGACTCTCAATACTTGTAAACTCAAAGCTAAATAGTGGATTTTGTCCCGACATCGATTCAGTCACTTGGTTTTTCATCATTACCGGGTTTTACATAGTAAAAAAAAATCTCGTCTTTATTGCTGGATTTTCATTGACTGTTTGTGCGTCCAATTCGACTCCGAACTAAGATGGTCTAATTCTCTGAACCGGAAGAAAATCAGATAACCTGCAACACATGCCATCCTCAAAGCACAAGAATCAAAACCATCCTTTTTCAAATAAGATAGCATGCCAATTATTACTTGCTTACACCATATCAAGGATGAAGGGGTAGCAAGGTAGTGAAGCAGGAGGAGATCCGCTTGGTCATCTTGGACAAGGATCCCGTCATTGTCGCTGGCACGAGGGAAAACGGGTTCGGGTCGATTACAAGAAGAAGGGAAGCATCAATGATTCTACTGGAAATCTTAGATTACACCGAAATGGATCTGGATAGAGATGGATACATCTGGATGTCGATGGCAATGTGTGCACAAGCAATGTCATCGGAGTCCGTAGGAAAGGCAACAGAGTCGCCCGAGCTAACATCATTACCCGGGAGTCACAAATGGGAGAGGCAGTTGAGCGACGAACGAGAGTGACGAAGGGGCGGAAACAAATTAGGGCTTGAGTTTGCTAGTAGCGGAATTGAGACTTTCCAAATAATTTTTAAAAAAATTTGGGCGAATTTTGGGTTTGTTAGAAGTCAAAGCAAATTTGCTAGTAACAACACCTCTTGTTCAAGAGCTCACGAGCCTGATCGTTAATTTTTTATTTCTATATTTTAAAAGAAATAAAAAATATAAAGAAAATAAGGATAATGAACTAAAAAATTCTTGAACAGCTCGAGCTCCCGAGCTCAAAACTCGAGCTCCTAGCAGGATAAAATGAGCTCAAGCTTGAGCTTGAAAATTTTGCGAAGCTCAACTTGAACTTGACTGTTTGCACCACAATAAATCAATTAAAGGTAAAAAATAAAGGGTGATTAGATACGTGATTCTGGTTTGATGCTTAGGATAGGTATTTTGTTTTTGAGAAGCTTCAGTACAGATTAGAAGACAGAAGTGTAGCAAATAGTCAAAAAAGAAAGAGCGAGGATGAAAGTGCAATATAGCCTTACATCCTGTAATCCGGTCAAGCTCCGGTCTCCATTCCTTTCCCCACGGCTCCCGAGGCATCATCGCTCTCCGAACCAGCGGCGAGGATGAGGGCCTCGCTGAAGGGACGCTTTGAGCCAGAGCGATCCTCCGCCACTGCCACTTTCTCCCTCCCCACCGGCGATACCCGCCTCAATGTCTCCATCACCGACGCCACCTTCTCCAAGGGCCCTTCCCTCAGCGGCCTCGCCCTATCCCTCGAGAAACCCGGCTCCTTCATCATTAACTACAATGTCCCTAACGAGGTACGCCGTCCCCGCCTTAGAAATCTCTGCTGCGTTTTGCAACTGACGTGATGAATTCCGGCACTCGCAGGACTTTAGGTTTCAGTTCATGAACACGATTCGTTTGTTGGAGAAGCCCGTGAGTCTCACCTACTCGCATGCTCTTGGAGCTCGCCAGACGTCTGTTGACGGTTCTTTGGCGTTCGATCCAGCGAATAAACTGTCGGTGAACTACAATTTCGGTTCGGGGAACTGCAAGGTGAAGTACTCTTACGCGCACGGGGAGTTTAGGAGTACTGTGGTGGAGCCGATGTATGATTTATCGAAGAACACTTGGGATTTTGCCGTGTTGAGGAAGTTCGAGGGGGGCGATTCACTGAAGGCGACCTATCAGACCTCTAGCAAGGCGCTTGGGTTGGAGTGGAATATGGATTCGAAGTTCAACGGCTGTTTCAAGGTATGATTCTTCTTAGCTTGAGTCATTAATGCTGAGTTCGATTCGAGAAGCATGAGCGGGGAATAGATGTGATGGAATTTATATGTTATTTTAGATGTTGAAGGAGATGGAAGGGGAGATACTCATGTGGTAGTATTATATGGACCTTGAAGCCCATTCGAGAGGACAAAAATCCTTAATAAGAAGAATTTAGGGTTTAGAGAAGCACAGATGATGATTCTTCTTCTCATCTTTTTTCTTTAATTTGGCTTCAAACACTACACCAATCTCTTATAACTCCTTCACAGTTTGCACATACATTCCTGTTACACAACTCACATCTATAATTATATAATACTCTCTGGTGAAACTTTCATGTTTCAGGCTTCTATTTATACTTGTTAGGGTTACGATGGATGAGAGAAATGACTTATTGTCCAATGGACTCAGTCACACCTATATATATATAAATAGGATAGTACAACCACATTAACACTCCCCCTCAAGTTGGGTCGTGGGAACTTCCCAGACCTAACTTGTTACATATGAAATTCATTCTGACACCAGTAACTCCTTTCGTGAGAATATCAGCAACTTGATCCCCGGTCTTCACATGACTTAAGGAAATAAGACCTTCTTCATACTTCTCACGCACGAAGTGATAGTCGACCTCGATGTGTTTTGTGCGTTCATGAAACACAGGATTAGTTGCTATCTGTATTGCAGCTTGATTATCGCACCATAACGGAGTTGGGTCTTGGACAGGATATCCGATTTCACAAAGGGTCTGTCTGATCCACATGATCTCGGCAACTGTGTGTGACATTGCCCGATACTCTGCCTCGGCACTAGATCTGGCGACAGTGGTCTGTTTCTTGCTCTTCCAGGAGACAAGATTTCCTCCCATGAATATAGTAAATCCTGTGGTAGACTTCCGAGTGGCTAAACAGCCTGCCCAGTCGGAGTCACAGTAAGCCTCTATATTAGAATGCCCACGATTCTTGTATGATATTCCCAGACCAGGATCCTTCTTTATATATCTGACAATACGGAGAACAGAGTCCCATTGTGAGATAGTTGGGGTGACCATGAACTGACTGACCTTACTCACAACACAGGCAATATCAGGGCGAGTCATAGTAAGGTAGTTAAGTTTTCCAACGATTCTTCGATACTTCTCTGGAGATTCAAAAGATTTGCTCTCGGCATGAAGACCTTTTTCTCCTGGTTCAAGTGGAGAATCCATAGGGCAGCAGTTAGACATTCCCAGATCAGATAACAGATCGAGAGCATATTTACGTTGAGAAACAAAGATGGAGTCGTCATGATCAACAACTTCTATTCCGAGGAAGTATCGCAAATGCCCCAGATCTTTGGTTTGGAAGTGTGAGTGTAAGAACGCCTTGAGATCAGTTATCCCTTTAGAATCGCTACCCGTGATGACAATATCATCAACGTACACAATTAGAAGCACGGTACCAACTGAGGAGTTTCGATAAAACAGAGACGAGTCTTTGATACTCTTATTAAGCCCGAATTTGATTACAACGGATTGAAAACGAGCAAACCACTGACGCGGGGATTGTTTCAACCCATATAAAGAAGCAAGGAGGCGACACACCTTGTTACGCTCCCCCTCAGCAACAAACCCAGGTGGTTGTTCCATATACACTTCTTCTTCCAAGGACCCATGAAGGAACGCATTCTTGATATCCAACTGATAAAGGGGCCACCGGTGAGTGGCTGCAAGAGAGATCACAATACGAATAGAAGACATCTTGGCAACAGGAGCAAAAGTTTCCTCATAATCCACGCCATAAGTTTGGGCATAACCTTTGGCAACTAGGCGGGCTTTCAAGCGAGCAAGAGAGCCATCAGTATTTACTTTAACGGAATATATCCATTTGCAACCAATGGCACGCTTGCCTGGAGGCAACGAAACAAGTTCCCAAGTATTGTTCCGTTGAAGTGCCGTCAATTCCTCGTGCATAGCAGCCATCCATCCAGGGTGAGTTTTGGCCTCCCCAACCGTTGAAGGAAGGGTGTGTTGATCCAAAGTCAAGTGAAGAGCGGTATGAGAGGCAGACAACCCCTGATAAGAGCTCACATATAGAGGTTTATTCTGGCAAGTCCGACTTCCCTTTCGGAGAGCAATAGGAAGCTCGGTACGATCCGGAGATGGAGCAGCAGGCACTTCAGTTCGACGCAGTTGCTCACTAGTAGGGGCAATGGGAGGAACAGTTGTTGTGCCATCAGTGGTCGAGGTAGGCTGAGGTGGTGACATTTCGGTTCTATCAGAAGAACGACGAGAGTAGACTTGTCCCCAAAGGGGACACAATATGTCGGTCAGAGAGATAAGAGCAGGATCATGACGAGGAACCAACATATCATCAAGGGAGGGATCAGAAGGTGAGATGGGAAGGAGAGAGCCAGTAGTACAATAGGAGTCAGATTCGAGGAAGACGACATCGGAAGAGAGAATATATTTGTGAAGTGCCGGAGAATAACATCGATATCCCTTGGTAGTCCGAGAGTATCCAAGGAAGATACACTTCAGAGAGCGAGGATCCAGTTTAGAGACGGAGGGACGAGCATCCCGAACATAACACACACACCCAAATACCTTTAAAGATAGAGGAGGCTCCGGGTGATCGGGATAAAGGATGTGATAAGGTGTCTCCCCCTGAAGGATATGGGTAGGAAGATGATTAATGAGATGGGCAGCAGTAAGAACAACATCGCCCCAAAAGTGTTTGGGTACTTGCCTATGGTGTAGAATAGCACGGGTAACCTCAAGAAGGTGACGATTTTTTCGTTCGGCAACCCCGTTTTGTTGGGGGGTATCAGGACAACTGGTTTGGTGTATGATGCCTTTGTCAGAGAGAAAGTTAGACATAGACTGGGACAGGTATTCCCTCCCATTATCAGTACAGAGACATTTCAGACAAATAGAGAACTGAGTAAAAATTTCATTCCACAAATGTTGAAAAATTGACAGCATTTCAGAGCGATTTTTCATTAAGTAAACCTAAGTCATGCGTGAGAAATCATCAATAAAGGTAACATAATATCTGTGTCCTAACAACGTGGGGACATGACACGGTCCCCAAACATCAGAATGAAGTAAATCAAAAGGTGCAGACGTACGAATATCCAAACGAGGTATATAGCTAACTCTATGGAGTTTAGCAAACAAACATGACTCACAGCTGAGATGGGAAACGTTCCCAAACTCAGGATACAAACGACGCATGACCTGCATAGACGGGTGACCATGACGAAAGTGGAGGTCCAGGAGTTTGGCAGAAGCAACTGAACAAGCAAGGTGGGAAACTTCATCCAGAACATAAACACCACCACGCAGCTTCCCTCTACCAATAATACGGCTCGTCGACTGTTCCTGAAAAATGAAACCAGAAGATGTGAAGATAGCAGTGCAGTTTAAATCACGAGTAAGCTTACTAATAGATAATAGATTGTAAGCAGATTGAGGAACATGAGCAACTGAGGATAGGGGCATCTCCGGTGTCACATTGCAGCTTCCAAAGCCAACGATAGGAACAGTGGAACCATCTGCAACAGTGATAGAGGACCCACAATGAGGATGGTATGAGTGTAAGATACCTGAAGAACTAGTCAGGTGGTCAGAAGCTCCAGAATCTGCCAGCCACTGGACGGGGCGCTGGGAGGTACAAACAGGCTGAATTGTCTGAGCCACAGCAGCACTATGAGTAGGAGAAGAAATCGGGAGAGCCTGCAGGCGATGATACTCATCCTCAGAGATTTGAACAGTGCGGGGACCCGGTGTCAAGTCGGCAACATGAGCAGATCGAGGTGAAGATGACGAGGTCTTGGACGCCCAGTCTGGCTTTCCATGCACAAGCCAACAAGTATCCTTCGTGTGGCCACGACGTCCGCAATGAGTATAATGTCGTGTATCAGTCTCCCGACCACGACCAGAACCAGATCGACCACCTCGGCTAGTCCCCCTTCCCCCTCGAGAGGCCAGCGCCATTGACTCGCTAGAGGAAACCTGTAGAGCAGCTGGGGAAGAGGCAGAGCCTGCTTTAGTCAGCCGATGGTACACACTAGCAGTCTGTAAAGTAGAAGGACTCACAAGCATTTCTGTCCTTGTTGTTGAAAAGTTCGGATCAAGTCCGTTCAGGAGCCAGATGAGAACAAGGTGCTCACGTTGAGCCTGATGTCCTTCACGGGTAGAGGGGATCTCCCACAGATCCAGGATTTCATCAGCAAGGACCTTCCATTCGGCGAAGTACTCGGTGACAGGACGAGCTCCTTGCCGTAGTTCAGCCATCTTGGGAAAAAGTTCACCAAGACGAGAAAGGTTGTTTGCCTGGGAAAACATCATATGTAAAGTGTCCCATAACTCCTTGGTGCTATCACAGTTCTTGCACATTTGCTGAACCGAAGGGTCCATGGAACTCAGAAGAAGGGCAAAGATACGACAATCATCACTGTACCAATCGTCGTATTCAGCGCTCCCCACAGCATGCGTAGGTAGACGAGTAAGGTGGTGAGTACGTCGGATGCCTGCTAGAGACATAGTAACCCCCTTTTTCCACAACTGAAAGTTGGAGGAGGTAAGGATAGTAGTAGCCAGCCTCGCATTGGGAGGAAAAGTATTGATAGAATCTCCTGAGGGAACAGTCGTCTGAGTGGTGCTCGTAGCCGAGTCACCCATCTCCAGGAGAACGAGGGGTTGATGGACCCTAGGTCAGAAGCACACTTGCGGCAACATCAAGAAGAGGCAGCAATCAGAAGCACATGACAGATTAGAGAAGGACGGCAGGCGGCATCGGAATGGAGCACGCCTCCGTCAGGTCGCGGAAGAAACCAGGCGGCTACGACTGTTGCTGCTGTGCGACGGGATAGAAGACGAGGAAGAAGGCGCCGGAGAAGGCGAGCGGAGCGCTGCGACGCGGGAGAAGGCGGAGCGGAGCGCTGCGACGCGGGAGAAGGCGACGCGGGAGAAGGCGGAGCGGAGTTCTCGACGACGGATGGAGCGGAGCGCTGCGGGGAAGATGCGACGCGGAACGGAAGCGGAAGCGCACGGAAGACTAGAGCCGGCGGCGGATTCCCTCTGATACCATGTTAGGGTTACGATGGATGAGAGAAATGACTTATTGTCCAATGGACTCAGTCACACCTATATATATAAATAGGATAGTACAACCACATTAACAATACTCATAGGTTTTGGGCATAATTGCTTATTACTCTTTATGAGGCGGCTTGCATTAGGAGGATATCCCGCACCTTTATCTTTTTGAAGGAGCACGATTGTTGCCCTTGACATATTTTAACAACAAAGTGTTGCAGCTATCTAACTCATAATATATGACGTATACCCATTTTGGTTCAACTAATCACATATAAAGTTGAACTAGACACATTTCTATTATTTTTCGTATTGTCCGCGAGCGCTTTCCAGGAGGTCACATAGGGGAGCTTACTTAACCATGAAGTTCCTCATAGATTTTTTGCTATTTACTCTGAAAAGATGCCCATAATATTATGTGGTCCTAGTTATTACTTATTCCAACAAATTTACTTCCAATTTGATGCAAGTTTTAATTCATTTATGCATCTCCTCTATGAAGCATCGACACTTCAAAATGCCTAGCGTGTCGGTGTCAGACTCTCCGACACTCGTGTCGGAAGTCCGACACGCTGGCTCACGCGTGACTCACATGCCCCGTTCAATTGGACACGTTTGTCTCTAAGCTAGCTACTCATGGTGAGGCGGAAGACAATTTGTCTTGGAAGTATACTTTTTGTGAAAAATATTTTATAAGTTCATATAAAAGAATGAGAGCACATTTGTTAATGATTGGTGAAAAAGGAATTGGAAAGTGTGTAAAAGTCTCAAGGAGTGATCTATTTGAGATGAAAAAATTAGAAGAAGAGGCGAATGCTAGAATAACGAGTCTTGCTCCGAAAAAAGTGTCTTTGCCCCCTTCTAACATTTTAAGTAATAAAGGTGGATCTACTAGTTGTGTGAATATTTTCTATAGAAAAAGGAAGATTGAAAGTGGGGGGGGGGGGAATGGTTTGCTTGAGAATCTATTATTTTTACTGATATATAATTGTAATGTGTTAATTTCTATCATTTTTTGATATCTTGTTAAGTTTTACATTTGAATATTTGATGAGTAATATTTAAATATGACGTAGTTTATTTGAATATTTGTTAATTGTTCATTTTTTTTATTTTTTGTTAAATGTTTTATGATTTTCATAACTATAAAAAACAAATATTTAATATACGTTTCTCAGCGTGTCAGAATATGGTATTTTTTTTAGAATTGATGAGTCATGTGTTGTGTCGTGTTGCGTGTCAGTGCAACATAGCATCTCCTTTCGTTTAGAAACCTGTCATTGCAAATTTGATGATGGTGGTCCGATGAAGGTGGGGAGTGCCTTAAGGGCAATAAAACTTAGAGAAAGTCGGCCCCCGGTAGATTTATAGGATAATGAACTTATAGGTGAAAGGTGATGCAAAAGTAAACAAAATCATATATCAAAATTGAAGAGAAAATTACCGTATTAGAATAATAATTTGAATCTCATTATATCATATGCATATTTTTAGAGCAAATGATGGAGTTTCGTTAGGAACTCCACAGTGAAATGAGCTATAAGTGAGAATAATTCTGGAACGAGTGATCTTCTTGAAAGTACTCATAGATCATATAAAAATGATAGAACTATGAAATGTATCTTAGTATGAGATGTGGTGAACCAAAACTGATAACCTTGGGTTGGATTGTTGCACGTATGACCATGATTCATTGTACAATACCGTATTCGCTGAGTGGGTCCCTCCGACAAGTTCAAGGCTTTGTAGGACATTCGGGTCCAAGTAGGCAAGTGGGGTGTGCAGTGTCGCACTCGCCCAGGAGGAGCAAAGGACTCCCGCCCATAACAGGCGGAAGGGTTCTCGCCAGAATAAGCGAGTGGCAGGCGGGAAGGCTCTCGCATCCGCCTCTCGGAGAGCTGTGAAGGCGAGTGCCCAGTTATCCTAACACTCGCCCCCTTTAGGCGAGTGGTGCCTTCATGGACCACTCGCCCAGTGGGGTCCAGAGGCAGAATTACCTGGATGTCCTTGAGGGTCTGCATTTAGCCTTTCAGAACAACATAGTTACGTTGTTGGCAGACCCAATTGGGTTGCATTTAGCATTTCTGGACAGCGGAATTACGCTGTTGGCAGACCAAGGTTGGAAATCTATAAATAGAACCGAGGGGGCGCCTTTGGAGAGACAGATCAACAATTTTTTCTTGCTTCCTTTTTCTTCAGGCTCTCTCCAAGGTGCCCAAGCTCAGCATTGACTTGGGAGAGGAAGAGCTCTTCGGCCTTCTGGGTGTGTGGTGGGATCTCCTGACCGAGACCTCGGTTTTGTTCCTAGGTTCCTGAATCTTTAGTCTGGCGTACTAGCCCGAGGGAAGTAAGTGTGAGGTCACACCCTTTTTGGGGCCCCGAACTCCACAGAGACTGATTTCCGGTTTCAACATTCATGACCCAGTGAATTGCAAGCTATTTTTTTGCTTTGATCGGGGTTTCCAATGTGAATTTTGACTGTGTGCATGCCATCATCCATACATGCACATTTCATTCCTCTCCCCTTTTAAACATATTTGTCCTCATTGTTGAAATTTAGGAAATCATGTTACTTTATATTCTTCTTCAATGAGCTCCATGTCGATGTCATTAATAAGATTCTCTTGATCTCAAAATTGAGAAGGTTTACTTTTTTACAATATGATTGCATCACTCATAGGCCTACACGACAATCAGAGTTGTCTGTTTTGTGCGGATTGACGATCTGTGAAATTTAATTTTAAATTTTTTTATTTTTATTTTGTTGTATTTGAGTACTATCATGGTCGGAGAATCATGATCATGATGAACCCTTAGTTTATAATAGGGATAAGGGGTTCATTTGTAGGGCATTGAAAGATTGATTGAAAAAGATAATCCTCCTTTTGATCACCCGGTGCCGAAGCTGGACAATACAAGTGTAAAAGCTTGGAAGCTATCCCCTCTCTCCCTTATCCATCTATCCGGCCACTTCCTTCCTCTCATTCTCCATCTAGCTGGCCTTCACTTCTCTCCACCCCCTCCAACACCCGGCTACCCCGTTAACCCACCCCTCCCTCACAATCCAACAGTCGGCTACTGACCGCTAAACTACATGTGGTTGTTATCCCAGCAAAATAATGACAGCAATACACTATTCGAAGTAATATAAAATTGAGGATTCCCTTTGAGCATCGAATCACATGGAGCGCGGGTGAAGATACAAAGATGTCCTAAACCTTCGGCTAGCTAAGCTAATCAAAATTGGGGGATTTTTTCCACACTAACAATCTAATCATCAACATCACAAAACCTGATCGCAAGCAATCAATGACAATGTCACAAGATGAAATCTAACTACCAATATTAAGAAAGTATGATTGTAATAAATATCAATTACATATAAAATTATACATAACAAGACATGATTAACAACCACTAAAATGTTATAGTAAACTAAACCATCAATAAAATAGGAGAATAGAGGAATAAGAGGAGTTTGGCGAAGATAGCACAGAAGCTACGATGAGAATGAAGAGACTCTTCCTCGGCAATCGATAGAGAAGCTCGGATAGGTTCTCTGTCTTCTAAAACACCGCCTTGGCTACCATCCGGGGTTCGGGAGAAGCTATCACCAACCTCCTAATGCTTGTCTTCTCTTCACAATTGTTCGAATCACCACGGATCATGCATCATATCTTCTAGCGGCCTCCTTTTCCTTTAAGAATCCTTCAATGGAGCATATGATGACTTGGAAGGAGGAGTTTACACCTTCAAGCGGGCTGGGCGACCTGCAAGGGAGGAGAAAACGGCGGGCAAGAATGAAGATCATCATAGGAAAGTCTTAAGATCAATATTTATACGTTCAGGAAATAGTGTGCACACGCATGTGCGCATAAGGTTGCACGGGCGTGCACGAAGGAAAAACAATGCAGAACTAGGAAAAGAAGTAATAGTCGCGTAGGCGGATGAACATTACCCACACGCGCGTGTAAGAAGAAAACATGTGCGCGTGTGAGAAGAAAACATACGCGCATCCACAAATCACTGCATTTCAGGCCAAATTTGGGTACTGAACGCGCACGCGAGATGCTCAGTGAGCGCACGCACGTGTGCGAAGAAACACGCACACGCACTAATTATGCTACAAGAAATACTATACATGAGTCCAGATAACTGAATAGTGCACGCTCGCACTTGCGTATAAGGGAGCACGAGCGTGGACATAAGGGCACACAGACGTGCATGAAGAAAATTGAACATAACTTCACTAACATATAGAAAATGGTCCACACCCGCAATAAACATCTAAAATGTCTAGAGTTCATGCAACAATAATATGGATGAATCAAACGTCGAATGAAAGGGGAAATAGGACAAATGACGATGAAAATCATGCAATATGCGGTGTAGAATCACTATATAAGATATGCACATCAACTACCCCATTAACCCCTCCCTCACAATCTAACAACTGATCCTCCTCATTTACTTCCTCAAAAACCGGACACAAAATCCCATATTTTTCACCCACTTTCAGTTTTCCGGCGATTGCCAGAAACCACCTCTGGCCACCTCCAGCAAGTCTCCCCCCCCCCCCCCTCAAAGGCCCTTCGATTTCAGTTTCCTGGTGATTGCCAGAAACAATCTCCTGCCACCACCATCTTCCCCGCGATCACCTCTGGCTAGCCACCACCCTCCCACCACCAATATAACTACTACATCTCCCCACTACCCCATTAGCTCCACCTTCCTAAAATTTAGGCACTACCTCTAAATTTCCTCCACATCTCCCATTTCCCCACTTCTCCGCTATCTCCTCTACTACCTCACGTGGATCTACCTTTCCCTCTCCCAACCGAGCTCCCACTCCCTCCTATCAGTCGGCTTCTCCTAACAACCCTCCGGTTTACGGTTTCCCCTTTCTTGTGCCCACATACTACCATATATCCTCTGTTTTCCGCTAAACTTACTGGAACCTGCACCCGGGTTGCTATACAGGGTCTGTTACCCCCAAATCCAGCCACGGTTCTCCATCGTACAGCCAGCCACAACCTTCCACAGCAGCCACCGTGAGTTTCCAATTTCCCAGGCTCCTTTTTCTAAGAGTAAAACTGCTTCCAGCCCCCTGAACACCTCCCCAACAGGTCAGTTGATTGACCTTCAACTCCGCCATTGTTTAGGAACTCTTCCAAATTCAGAGTCCGGCCACTGGAACTCTCTTGGACCTCTCTTTTGGCTTGTGTTGATATTCATTTATTTGTTGCTTAAGAATCAGATTGCACTCTCTCATTAATACTTCATCATTTGTTCTTCATTTATTGAAGCTTTCTTCTAATGTGTTTTTCACTTTTCACGTGTTTGCTCTTGTAAATCATAATTATTGCAAGTTAAAGGTCTTCAGAATTGTGTCTGCAGTTAACATTCATCCATTATCCCCTGATATGACTTACCTGCACCAAAAGATCTCAATGTTGCCATTGTTCATCTCAATATATGAAAACTTCTTCACATTTTATACATGATCTTTGACATTTCTTGAAAGTTCCATATCGAATTTTGAGCCATAAGGTTGAGTTTAGAACCTCGTTCATTCATGCGAGTCCAATAGTTTTGGTGATTGTTACTACCAAGCAATTTTGTACTTATCTCTATCTTTTCCTTTAACCCACATAATCATACACATCATTAATTGATCCAAAGGACCATAGACACAATCTAATAGAGCTTTAAATTTATCTTGATCTGCAAAACTCAAATGAAGTGATTGATGTATGTGGCAATTTTATTCGTTTTCCCTCAGGGTCATCATATTTGGTTGCTGCAAAACTCTAATAGATTTAATGAAGATAAATTATGAGGACCACCGACATGCTGAAGATACTTGCAATATTGTAAGGCCTTCCCCATGACATTGGAGGAATTTAGAGCCCTTTGCGGCAACTCTATATTGTTGATTTGAAAGAATTATTCATTTTGAATTATCCAACTAGTAAGATCTTCCTCACCATCATACTTGAAGAGTTCGATCCTGGAGCTCAATTTGAAAATTGTTGGACCCTAAGGTTGCAATATTTCTGGAAAAGGATGCACAAGGTTGTTATTTGCACATATTTTGGAGTTGGATGTTTATGACGGCCATTTGTTTTCGAATTTCTTTTGGTGAATCTCTTGACAAGTGAAGAATATTGCTCCAAATGCTTGGGTAGTTTTGTGATTCTACTGATGATGTCACATTGTTGATTCATCATTCCTCAACGTCATGGACTCATGGTTTGGTTGATTCAGATCAACTTTGTTTAAGGAATGTGAATCAGATATCAATTGATGTGATATGCAAGTGGAGGTCAATTCAAGCCGTCAAAGCTTCTTAAAACAAATTAAATTTGGCGAAGAACAAAAGACAGTTCTTATTCTTTTTCTCATTTCTCCCCTTAAATTGACTAACAAGTCACATGGCCGCGCTTGCTCACAAGCCCGCTACTCCATTAATACCACTCACACCCACAAACATTACACCGCTCACTTTTAACCCCCTTATGGTTACACACATTCCCACCACAAAAACCACACGATTAATAAATAAATACAATTGCATAACTAGCAATCCAAACATACAGTACATACAAACTTACTAAAAAGATTAAATCACATAATCACATCCTCATGTATGCATGCACTTCCCATGCATGAACATATCATAGTATTGGTTCGGTGATTCTGTTTTGCATTTACCTTTTTTCCAATACTTTTTGGATCCATAGCATGTTAATTTGTGCCTTTCATCAGTTCATGTTCTTTTTTTGGCAGGGGAACTATGTGATACATTCACAAAAGTTTCCTAAAATCATCGGCTTCGACTAGTGGTTTTTTTTTTTGTCTGTATTTGGGTTTGTGAAATATTTACTACTTTGGCAGTGGAAGTATTTAATTGGAGTCAACTGATTTTGTTGGCTTTGAGCCTTAGATATTATAAGAGATACAAGGATCTTAAATGCCAAATAGTAGATCAAAATAAACCTACTTTTCTTGGAAGACAAAAATTGAAGAAGTGCGTATGTTGAGTTTATTCCTTCTACTGGATTATTAAAAAGTAAATTGAAAAAGGCTACAGTATTGTCTAGTCATTTTTATCAGTAGGCGTATCCATAAGTATATGTGGTTTGATTTATAAATACTCATTTCATATTCATTTCGGTTGAATACTAATAATGACACTCTTCTCCTTGGTACTTATTACTTCAACCACATCTTTCCAAATTAGTTTCCAAACAAACTACTAACCTGATCCGAGTGGCACTCCCAAAATGGTCTTAAAAATTTGAGATTATTTGTAGAACCTTCTTAAGCCTGTTTTCTGCTGCTTACTAGTAATTTGAAAAAAAAGCATATGCCAACTGTTCATGAACAGATAGATCCTTCTTTGTTTAATGTAAATTAATTACTGAAACCAACTGAGAGAAATGTATAAAGATCATGTCACCTCAGAGATCTATCTGTTCATGAACAAGAAATATAAGTCAAGTTTCTTTTATATCTTCTCTACCAGCTATCCTTTTTTCTTGGACCATTATTATTCTTCTCTCCATATTTAGAGATCGTGAAAGAGAGTTTTCCGTACTCTTCTTGGTTATTGTGGAGATATTTCCTTGTGTAGATTGAACTGTGTATAGTTCCTCTCTTTTTTTTGAGCTTCACAATTCTCATCGTCCATTGTTAGGCAGTAGACCTATTGGTTGAACTATTATATGGGAACTCCGCAATGGGGAATACCGAGTCCCAACTAGATGTGTGCTCACCCACTAAACACCTAAGCAGATTTCCTAGACTTCTATTTACCACCTCAGTCTGCCCATCATTCTGGGGGTGGTATGCCAATGAAAAATTAGGGTGGTGTCAGTTTTTCGCCATAACGTCTTCCAGAAATAGCTTATAAATCTCGCGTCTCTATCTGACATTATAAACTTTGGTAAACCATGTAACCTAAAGATGCCTCTAATAAATAGTGGCGCGACATGAGATGCGTCAATGGTTTTACTGCGCACAATGAAATGATTTTCGAAAATCGATCAACTACAACAGAGATGGAGTCATGCTTCCTCAGAGTGCGAGGTAGCACGGGTACTAAATCCATACTAATATCCTCTCAGGGGCGGTGTGGAACAGGTAGTGGTGTATACAAGCCGATGTTTTGTTTAGTGCTCTTGGCCGTTTAACATATGCGACAATCTCGTATGACGAGAGATACTTCCTTCTTCAGACTCGGTCAATAAAAACGGTCTTCCACAATAGTTATCGGCTTGTCCCTACCAAAATGTCTGGAGATGCCACCGACATGCAACTCCTGAACTAAGTAGTCACAATAGGAGGTCCTGAGTATGGCATAGGCGAGAGCCCCAATATAGATAACCGTTAATAATCTGGAACCCCTTGATGGGGTTCAGAGGGTCCCTCGATAAAGCGGCGTACAATTCTCCAAAATCAGGACAAGTCGGATAGTCCATGATCACTCTCTCGAATCAATCAACTAAGGCTCTCATCGTCCATAGTAACATGACTTAGCGGCAAAGCACATAAGCGGGTTTGTTCTCAACACCGACGCAATGTTTAAGATCATAATGAGAATCATGCAGGTACTCAACTCACTTGGCACATCGATGATCTAACTTCCTCAGCGAGTCTAAATAACACAATGTTTGGTGATCAGAATATAGTACAAACTTTTGAGGCAAGAGATAGTGCCTTCAATAGCGTAAAGACTAGACAATAATATAAAACTCTCGATCGTAGTTCGAGTAGTTTTGTTTGGCTTCATTTA
Source organism: Platanthera zijinensis (assembly GCA_039513925.1). Taxonomy (NCBI): domain Eukaryota; kingdom Viridiplantae; phylum Streptophyta; class Magnoliopsida; order Asparagales; family Orchidaceae; genus Platanthera; species Platanthera zijinensis. The sequence continues at coordinate 24,903,445 of CM077087.1, read as the reverse complement.
GTTTCTCACTAAATGTAAGAAATTGGGTGTCCCTCTTGACTCAATACACCACCAATACCAACACCTGACGCGTCACATGCGACCTCAAAAGCTCTGCTAAAATCAGGGAGTCTCAAAATAGGAGCAGTAGTCAGCTTGTCCTTAATCTCTTCAAATGCTCGAGTGGTTGCATCGATCCATTGAAAATCGCCCTTGCAGTGGTAACTCGTGAAAGGGGTCATAATCATGCTAAACCTCCTTACAAACCTCTTGTAAGAGGTAGCAAGTCCATGGAAGTTGCGGGCCTCATGAATAGTCGAGGGTATGTGCCAATCGTAGATGGATTTGTTGTTTTCGGGGTCAACAAATACTCCAGTGGAGGAGACAGATGAATCTCAGGAAGTGGGCCGACTCAGACAGAAATGAACAGTTCTTTCAGTTCACGAATAACTTCTCCTTGCGAAGGATATCAAATAGGAGTCTCATATGCATAAGGTGATCAGCCTGATTATAAATCAGAATGTTGTCAAGATGTACAACTAGAAACTTGCCCATATTGGGCCGCAACACTTGCGTCATAACTCTCATGAAGGTACTTGGGATATTTGATAGCCCAAATGGCTTGAGCAACCACTCACATAGACCGTCATTGGTCTTAAATGCAGTTTTCTTCTCATCTCCTTCTCGCATAGAGTGGATCTTAGAGAAGATCTGGGCACCCTCCATCATGTCTAGCAAGTTGTCGAGTTGGGGAATAGGGAAGTGATACTTCACAATAATCTTATTAATCACCCTATCAATATACATGCGTCAACTACCATCATTCTTAAGGGTAAGAAGGGAGGGGACCGGTCGCACATGGGCTCAAACTCTCACGAATGAAATGCTTCCAGAGAAGCTCATCAACTTACCTTTTAAACTCAACGTGCTCGTCAGAGTTAATACGATAATGGGGCAGGTTTGGGAGCGAAGCTCCCATGACTAAGTCGATAGCTTATTGAATGTCCTGCAAGGGCAGTAATTTGTCGGGGAGCTCGTCAGGCATAATGTTACGCCCCCGCAACGTTTTGTCGGTCGTCAATATGTTCGCAGACGCAAGGATGTCGTACATAACGGGGCTGAACCATCCGGTTCAGCCCCCTCTCTCTGAAGATGCCGAAATAGGGCTGAACCGGTTCGGTTCAGCCCTATTGGGGCCGGCCGGCCCCTTTGGCCGGCCCCTCTTTGGTTCCGGGTATTTATATCCCGGAACCCCTCTTGGTTCAGCATGCAAGTATTGAGGTATAATCTTCTTCCTCCTTCTAAACCCTAATTCCTCTTAGCCCCCTCTTCCTCTCTAGTTTATCTCTCTCTCTCTCTATCTAGTGTCTTAACATTTGGTATCAGAGGCGTTCGTTCTCCGACATGGTGAACACGCGCACGCAAGAGGAATCCGCACGGCTCGAAACCCTAGAGGGGACGGTGGTCACTCTCACGGAGTCGGTGGCGGCCATGACGGCCGGTATGGAGGAGTTGAAAGCCTTATTGAAAGGAAAAGCGCCGGCTACGGATGATTCGGCCGGATCGGGACAAGATCCGGCTGCGGTTGCGCGCGGGGCCACGGATGGCGGAGTCGGGCGTGTTGGGCTCGGCGACGACGCGCGTCCTTTTCCCCCTCCGTCAACGGGGCCATATGGCGGGACTGGCGGGTCGGGATCGGGGCATTACGCGGGGCCGATGCCGCCCGCATCGCTGAATAGCGGCTTCGGCGAGCCCGTCGCAAACCGGATCCAGGCGCGTCGGGGCTGGGATGAGCCCGCAGGCTTCCGGCGTGGCTGGGATGACCCCGCAGGAGTTCGGCGGGGCTGGGATGAGGCCGCAGGCCATCGGCGGGGCTGGGATGAGGCCGCAGGCCATCGGCGGGGTTGGGATGAGGCCGCAGGTCAGCGGCGGGGCTGGGATGAGGCCGCAGGTCAGCGGCGGCCACCGGAACAGGCATGACAGCAGAGGGGAGGTCTTCTTCCTCCTCCTCGGGGGTTTGGACAGCAGGGTGCGCCGGTTTATGGACCACCATGGGGTGGCCAACCACCGGGTTATGGTGTATTTGAGCAAGGCGATATCGGAAGGCGAGAAGGAGGTCATGGTCCGCATCGCTTGTCTCCAGGCTTGTCTCGCATGTATTTTCCGGAGTTCGAGGGTGGTGACACCTTGGAATGGATTCAGAAGGCCGAACTCTTCTTCCAATATCAAGATGTTCCTGAAGGCCAATGGCTGCAGTTGGCGTCTTTTCACCTAAAGGATGACGCTTTCCAATGGACACAGTGGTTCCTGCGGGGACGGGAGTACGTGCCCTGGGGGGAGTTTGTGGAGGGCTTTACGGCTCGATTTGGTCCGCTAGAGTATGAGAACTATGAGGCCATGCTTCAGAAACTCCTCCAGAAGGGTTCGGTGATGGAGTACCGTACGGAGTTCGAGAAGTTGGCGAATCGGGTGCAATGGCCAGAAAGGACGTTATACAGTTGCTTCATCTCCGGTCTCAAGGATTATATTCGTGATGAGGTGCAGGCACTCATGCCTCAGTCGTTGAACCACGCCATTACCTTGGCCCGTATTCAAGAGGAGCGGTTCAGCAGGCAGAGAGGCCGCATGCAGAATAGGCCGCCCTCGGCCAGCACTACTACTACTACGGTTGCACGGCGGGAACAACCTACGGCTAACAAGCCGACGGTGACTCGCTTGTCTTGGAGTGAGTTGCAAGCTCGCAAAGAGAAGGGTCTATGCTTCAATTGTGATGAGAAGTTTGCTCCGGGCCATAAATGCCAGAGGACACAAGCCTTCATGTTATATCAGGAGGCTGAGGAAGCACCGGCGGTCGACGAGGATGAATTGGAGGTGGACTTGGAAGACACTGAGTTTGGAGTCTCTATGCATGCTTTGGAAGGGTGCGTTCCTCCGCTTACAATGCGGCTGGCGGGTCGGATCGCCCAGGAGAAGGTTACTATTTTGGTGGACAGTGGGAGCACCTACAACTTTGTGCATCCCGATGTGGCAGGGAGAGTTGGACACAGGGTCGACAAGGGGGCTGCCTTCCATGTTATGGTAGCGGATGGCAGTAAGTTGCAATGTGAAGGGGTGCTGAAGGGAGTGGATCTGCGGATAGGAGACTATGCGGGACGAACGGACGTCTACTTGCTACCTATTCGTGGCTCGGATATGGTCTTGGGAGTTCAGTGGTTACGCCAATTACAACGGGTAACTTTTGATTGGGCGCACATGACCATGGAGTTTGTGCTCGGGGAGCAACAGTTTTGCCTGCGGGGTCTTATGTCTTCTCCTATTAAGGAGGTATCTCTTCGCAGCATGCAACAGTTGAGCGGAGACGGGCAAGTGATGGCCATTCTACGGGAGGTTCAGACCGGCGACTCCGGCAATTCTGAGGTACCAGTTCACTTACAGTCCATTTTGACAGATTACGCTGACGTTTTTCAGGAGCCCCGTACTCTGCCACCGCCTCGGTTCCGGGATCATCGTATTCCGCTCAAGGCGGGCGCCGAGCCTACTAATGTGCGACCATATCGCTACCCACACATTCAGAAGGCGGAAATCGAGCGGAGTGTCCGGGAGATGTTGGAGGCCGGTATCATTCGGCCGAGTACTAGTTCCTTCTCCGCTCCCATCATTCTGGTCAAGAAAAAAGACGGTTCCTGGAGGTTTTGTGTGGACTACCGCGCCTTGAATGGCGCCACGATCAAGGATAACTTTCCGATTCCTCACATTGAGGAGCTGCTGGATGAACTGCATGGTGCACAACTTTTTACCAAGTTAGATCTTCGCTCTGGATATTATCAGATTCTCATGGCCCAAGAAGATATCCACAAGACGGCTTTCCGAACACATGACGGCCATTATGAGTTCTTGGTCATGGCCAATGGCTTGACTGGCGGACCTGCGACATTCCAGGCCAACATGAATGAGATTTTTCGGGATTTCTTGCGGACTTTTGTGCTGATATTCTTCGACGACATTCTCATTTACAGTGCTAGTTGGGAGGATCATGTGGGACATGTGGAACAGGTCCTCTGCCGACTTCGGCAACACCGTCTTTACGCCAACCGTTCTAAGTGCTCATTTGGTCAGGAGGAGGTGGAATACTTGGGCCACATGGTCTCAGGTCAGGGCGTGCGGGCCGACCCACGAAAAATTCAGAGTATGGAATCGTGGCCGCGGCCAGTTACAGTACGTGCCTTGCGCGGATTTTTGGGTCTCACGGGATACTACAGGCGATTCGTCCGGGATTATGGCAAGATAGCACGACCTTTGACTCAGCTTTTGCAGAAGGATTCTTTTTCTTGGGGAGAAGAGGCGGAGGGCGCCTTCCAGGCCCTCAAACAGGCCATGACGACCACGCCTGTTCTTGCTTTACCAGATTTTGCGAAGGAATTCGTCCTCGAGACGGATGCGTCGGGGGTGGGCATCGGCGCCGTCTTGATGCAGGAGGGACGACCTATAGCTTTCTATAGTAGGGCGTTAGCCCCTCGTACTCTGGGCCTGTCGGCTTACGAAAAAGAAATGTTAGCAATCATTCATGCGGTGGGCGTTTGGCGGCCGTACTTGTTGGGGCGGCACTTTAAGGTGCGCACGGATCATCAAAGCTTAAAACATTTTCTGGACCAACGGGTCTCCTCGCCTCTCCAACAGAAGTGGGTTACAAAGCTCTTGGGATATGATTATGAGATCGTTTATCGGCGCGGCAAGGATAATGTCGTCGCTGATGCTCTCTCTCGCTTGCCGGAGGCAGCTCTCACTCACATTACGGGACCCTTGCTCGATTCTTTGGCCGACATTCACGAGGAAGTCATGGGCTCGGACACCTTGCGGCCGTTAGTGGAGGCTTTGCAGCGGGGCGAGACTGTTACGCCTGGTTATCATTTATGTAATGGTCGTCTTCACTTTAGGGGCCGAGTGGTGGTGCCGGCCGCATCAGCTTGGAGAACAGTTTTGATGCATGAGTTTCACTCGTCGCCTACGGGGGGACATGCCGGAGTACTTCGAACCCTTCAGCGGGCGCGGGCCAATGTCTTTTGGGCGGGCATGCGACGGGACATTCAGCAGTTTGTTCGCCAGTGTGAGATCTGCCAGCGGCAGAAATATGAGACTTCTTCACCCGCGGGGCTGCTTGTTCCGTTGGACATCCCGCAGCTTATTTGGGACACGGTGTCCATGGACTTCATCGACGGGTTGCCTAAATCAAAAGGGAAGTCGGTCATTTTGGTAGTAGTGGATAAACTCTCCAAGTATGGCCACTTTATTGCCCTCAGCCACCCTTACACTGGAGACTCGGTGGCCGCCCTCTTCGCTAGAGAGATTGTGCGTCTGCATGGCGTTCCTCGCGCGATTATTTCTGATCGTGACCCGACCTTCGTTAGTAGCTTTTGGAGGGAGTTATTCCGCTTACAAGGAACTCGCTTACATTTCAGCACGGCCAACCATCCGCAATCGGATGGCCAAACAGAAGTTCTTAACCGAGGGGTGGAGACATATCTTCGGTGCTTTGTGATGGATGAGCCCCGCACTTGGCCAGAGTGGTTACATTGGGCCGAATACTGTTATAACACGTCTTATCACTCCGCCAGCAGGATGACGCCATTTGAGGTTGTTTACGGTCGGCCACCTCCGACCTTGGGCACTTATGAGCCGGGTAGCACCGCTCTACCGGCGGTTGATCGGGCTCTTCTGGACCGCGATCGCATGATGGTCACTCTTCGGGCCAACCTCCGTTTGGCCCAGGATCGTATGAAGGTGCAAGCGGACAAGCACCGCACTGAGCGGGAATTCGCCGTCGGTGATGAGGTTTTTCTCAAGTTACAACCATATCGGCAATTATCTGTTGCAGCCCGTGGCAATCAGAAGTTATCCCCGCGCTACTACGGCCCCTTTCAGATCATCAGCAGGGTGGGGCCGGTAGCTTACACCTTGGCTTTGCCGCCGGGCTCCCGCATCCATCCCACTTTTCACGTTTCATTGCTCAAGAGAAAGGTGGGCCAGCATATCCAACCTTCTGCTCTCTTGCCTGACGTTACGGCAGCGGGTGAGCTGAGGCCACTTCCAGAGGATGTTTTACGAAGCAGATGGAAGCACCGGGGCACCGAATTCCGGCCCGAACTCTTGGTCAAGTGGAAGAACCTGTCTCCGGCACAAAACTCTTGGGTGGATTTCTTCGATTTCAAGGAACTCTACCCCGACTACCACCTTGAGGACAAGCTGGTTCTTGATGGGGAGGGGAATGTTACACCCCCGCAACGTTTTGCCGGTCGTCAATATGTTCGCAGACGCAAGGATGCCGTACATAACGGGGCTGAACCATCCGGTTCAGCCCCCTCTCTCTGAAGATGCCGAAATAGGGCTGAACCGGTTCGGTTCAGCCCTATTGGGGCCGGCCGGCCCCTTTGGCCGGCCCCTCTTTGGTTCCGGGTATTTATATCCCGGAACCCCTCTTGGTTCAGCATGCAAGTATTGAGGTATAATCTTCTTCCTCCTTATAAACCCTAATTCCTCTTAGCCCCCTCTTCCTCTCTAGTTTATCTCTCTTTCTCTCTCTATCTAGTGTCTTAACACATAATGCCAGCAAAACATCCAAAAGGGGACAAACATCTGGGTGGGGGACATGTTCATCAGTAGGGCAATCAGAGCTTTTATGGCTGCCACTACTAGACAATACCAACATTGGCGCTGCCCCTCAAAAACTCGTTACATCTCAATATATGTAACAATCTCGACGAGCTCGTATTAACTGATGGCTCAATCCGACCCTTTGATTTCTCCTTGGGTTAGGTAGGGGGACAACATGATCTTCTGATTTTCATAAAAGACACATGTTCGACTGGCCGAAACACATAGCGTGACAATCATATAACCAATGCATGGCAAACAATACATGTATGATGTCCATAGGGATGACATCACATCACATTCGATCCTTAAAAGCGGCTAGGATAATCCGAACAATACACTGTGTGACTTGAATCGTGGTCTTGTCTGCCCAGATGACACGATAGGGGTGGGGGCGAGGCTTAGTCTTCACCTGCATACGCTCTAGACCCTTTTGGGTCACAATATTCATACAACTTCTACTATCTTTAGCTAGCTTGCAGAAACCGCCTACACTAGGAAAATAAGTTTAAAAGATAGTTGTGTGGCGCCTTTCCTCATCCACACAAGGGATGTGCAGGAGACGTTTAACTACCATCTCCAATGATCTCTCAACATCATTCTCCCAACCCTCCTCAACAATGGCCGCAATCTCCTCAACAATCTCTTCTTCGACCTCTAGACTAGGCTCTCCCTGATCAATAAATAGGTTCCGTGTAGGGCACTGGGTTGCTACGTGTTCTCTGCCTGAACATCTATAACACTGGATGCGCCTCGGCTTGGGGTGCTTTGTGATGTCAGTCTTTTCCTTCATGTCCACGGGGCACAGGAGGGTACGACAACAGTGGGAGGTGGTGGGGCAGGTCTCCTAAACGTCAAGCCGTCAGGTTTAGAGGGACCCTACCTTGGCCCCAATGTGCGAAGGTATTTCTCATACTCTAAAGCGAGCTAATAGATTTGCTCAACGCTCTCGAGGCGATGTGGGATCAGCTCTGTACGAATATCAGATCAAAGGTCGGGCCTAAAACGGGAGGCGGTAGCAATGGGCTCCTTCGCATTGTCACTCCTAATAATGAGCTCATCAAAGGGAGCTATATACTCAGCGACAGTAAGCGCCTCCATGCGTAAGCCATACAACTAATCAAGTAGCTTTTCTCTGTAGGATGCGGGGAGGTACCTGTCTTTTAGTTTCTACTTCATATTATTAAACTTCCCTATCAATTGATATCTTTGCTCTTTGCACTGATTCAGAATACTTTAGCCTGCCCGTGTAATTTCATTTTGGCAAATCGGACACATCCTTCATCACTCATGTCATACCACTCGAAATATTGGTCCATGTCAAGGAGCCAATTGCTAAAAGCTTTCAGGTCCACGCGATCATCGAAGGAAGGAGCATTGATGCCAATGCACCGGGTGGTATCATCCTCTTGTGGGATACTGCCTCTACCGGCTCCGAATAATCCTCAAAGTACTCATCGTGGGCATAGTCGTGTCGAGTGGGTGGGGGACCTCCCTCTCTACGATCGGAATCATAAATTCATTATGGTAGTGATTATGACGACCGTGTGGGGGCATGCAATCTATGTGATCTTGTGGAAACAAATGGGGCCCGTCGCACTTGGGTGGATGCCTGACATTGGTAGGGCCTTGTCGACGCTCTTAGGTGCGCTCAAGGTTCCGCCTCATTGGTGGTGCGGGGCCCCGACGTGGAATATCACAACGATGTCTCTCAAGGGGAGGTTGAATTCTCATCAGACACTGATCAAGGCGACGAGTAATGTCGGGATCGCCCTCAAGAGTCATATTGCCGTGTCGCCGTATCTCTTGGGCTTTCGTAATTTTCTAGCCGATTATTTAGTTTTGCAAGGTCATGACTTAATTCCTCAAACTGGGTACCTATTGTGTCAAAAAAACGGTTCAGGACAAGTTATTGAAATTCGGCTAAAGACAGGACCGAATTTGATCTAGTTTGCTCGGTCATCGGTGAGGCGTGGTTCATACATGGGGGATCTAAACCCCTACCACTACGGAGTATAGATGTGACCCAAAATTATCTCTGATAGCAATTGATGTAGGGTAGGGTGTGTGGCGTGCGACTACGTTGCAATTCTAGTTGACAATGGAATTTAGTCTCTTCGACCCGTACGCCAAATACAATGCAATCATGCAAGGAACAACGACAATAATAAAAAAATCAACAATAAATATTGAATCCACACATTTATATTTTAGCAGACGAGAATGATTTCTTTAGGGCTAACAAGCAATAACTTTCCTCCGCGAGAAGGGTCAAAGCAAAGTGTGTGGTGAATGATTCCCTCCTGCAGATCACAAGTAAATCTAAAACAAAATTCCACGATGCTATCTATCCACACAAACATGAAATCAAAACACCATATTTCAATATAGAAAATATAGATCCATACAACAAAAAAATACTCACAAAGTATGGAGGATGTCGTTGGAGGGAAGATCCAAGGACGTACGGCGCGATTGAGTCGATCCAGAGAGGAGTTTGGTGGCGGGGATATGATCAATTACTGGATTTTAGTGGAGTAGAGATTGGGAAGTGCATGTGGCTCTTAGGTTAGGGAAATCGGTGGGTTGCGACTTCCAAGTTGAGGGGACTGAGTGTTGCTGGATCCGAGGATGCTCCAAAGGTTGATTCAATCCTTGATCGCTTTCTAACTCACTATAACCAAGCTATCGAGCAACTCGATCAATTTCCAATGTTTTAACCGAATCACGACGCTTACAAGAGCCTCCAACCACATTTAAAACAATGTTAATAAGTGACAACAACTCAACAATTTCAAAGATCTCTTCTGCTACAACCACACATACTAGTTGAAATTGATGAGAAAAACAATGATCAAAAAACCACATTTATTTTATCTCAAGATCAAAGTTTTTAAAACTTTGAATTCATCTTTCATATTGTTAGCACCATCATATACTTGTTCACGTACTTTAGAAATACTAAGTTCGTATTTCATAAATAAATTATCTATAGCAGTTTTAAGAGATAAAGTTGTAGTGTCAGAAACATAAACAAAACCCCAATGATTTTCCATAATCCTGCCTTCCATATCCACATATGGTTTGGTAAAACAGAAGACATTTGCTCTTTGGACAAAATATCATGAGATTCGTCAATTAATATTACAAATCATTCATCTCTAATGTTATTAATAATTTCTTTTTTGTCTCACTTACAATTGCAAAAATAATTTCTCGTTGAATTTTGGGAAAGTCAATTAACAATTATTGTGAACGTTTCCTAACTCAATTGATTTTATATTATTGTTGTGAGATATCAAAAATTCTACAAGTTCAAGAAAATTCGCTCGATTCATTGACAATTTGTCTCATCGTGTCCATCAGTCCATGAAATGGTAATCTTTGGCGTAGTAGAAATCGAATGCAATTTATTGATGAACATAAACGAGCACAATATTGTGAACTTTGTGTTTCATCTTGTCTAGCAAATGCAATCTGATACATTGTTTCTGATTCATCAAAACCTCACATATCTTTCTCGAATCATTGCATGCAGTCGTATGTTTTCCCACGTGTTTTTCAAGTATCGTTCTATCTTTTCAATATCTAAACTCACGACAAACAAAAGTAGTGTTGTATCCTCTTTGAGGGAAAATATAGCAATAAAAACAATACGTTGCATCCTTTGCTACAATGTACTCTAACCAACCCTTGAATTCATTATACAAATTTTTATTGAATCAGTGTACTTTGTGTTCAATCATACTTTGAGGAAAATTGTGTTATGCCGCCACATCCGCTACAATTTCAAGGGCAGACGTACACTCGACGACCAAAAGAACGGAGGCCAAACAACGGGGCTGAACCATCCGGTTCAGCCCCCAACCTATGAAGGCGCCAAGGGGGGACTGAACCGACCCGGTTCAGTCCCCAAGTGGGGGGGGGGCCGGCCGGCCCCCTTGAGCCCCAGGTATTAATAAACCCGGGGCTCCCTTTGGATGGCATGAACGATTATTCCAAGGTATTTCCTCTTCCTCTCTCTCTAACCCTAATTCCTCTTCTTTTCCCTCTAAATCTCCCCTAGATCTCTCTTCTTCTTGCAACATCTTATCATTTGGTATCAGAGGAACATCCTGCGACGATGGTGACTCGCTCCGAAGCCGAAACCGCGCGACTTGCATCCCTCGAGGAGAACTATGTAGGGTTGTCGGACACGATGACGGCGCTCGAAGAACAAGTGAAATCCTCTCAAAAAACCCTAGAGGATCGCTTGGATGCGAGCATGGAGGAGATCAAAGCCCTACTTGCACAAAATCTGAAAGGAAAAAATCCCGCGGTGGAAGGATCGGAAACGGAGGCATCCTACCATCCTCTGGCACAGAATGGCACTGGAATCGGAAGTGGAGTGCAGCAGGGGGCCGGATCGGGCTCTACGGGGGCCGGCTTCTCGGTTGCGGGATCGGCGGAAGCCGATAATACGCGAAACGGCGCGTACGCCTTCCGTGCGGCGGGATCGGCCCAGGAGGGGTACGGGGGTCCTGGAGGGAGCATCGGAGGGCCGGTGGAGGCCGGCTACCGCCGGCCAGGCGGCTGGAGACCGCCGGAAGGCCCAGCGGCACCGTGCGGGCCGATCGGCGCCCAGAACGCCTGGAACGGGCCCGGGATGCAGGCTGGTCCCTCTTGGCGGGGTCCGGGGCAAGGAGTGGCCCCTTTTCGACCAACGGGAGCGAATGCGGTTCCAATCGGAGGAGTGGCGGGCATCCTACTGATACCTCCGCTCTTCGGAGGACCGGCGGACTACGGAAATGGCAACCCATGGGGTGGAGGGCAGCAAGGAGGCTACGGCATGGACCGGGGGCGACCTGGGCCCGTAGCGGCCCCAACACAACCTTACCAACCAGCACATGCAGAACCCCGGCCATACATGCAGCCCAAATTGACGCGTATGAACTTCCCTAAATTCAAGGGCGGCGACGCCCTAGAGTGGATCCAGAAAGCTGAGCTTTTCTTCAAGTACCAAGAGATTCCGGAGGGGCAGTGGGTCCAGTTGGCGTCTTTCCACCTGGAGGAGGACGCCTTCCAGTGGACCAAGTGGTTCCTGAGGGGACGCAATTACGCACCGTGGGAGGAGTTTGTGGAGTCCTTCTCGGCTCGTTTCGGGCCTTTAGAGTATGAAGATGTGGAGGCTATGTTACAGAAGCTGCGGCAGAAAGGATCAGTCACAGAGTACCGGACAGAATTCGAACGGTTGGCCAATCGGGTCAATTGGGAAGAGAGGACAATGCTGAGCTGTTTCGTATCCGGGCTGAAGGACCATTTGAGAGACGAGGTCCACGCGTACATGCCACGCAGTCTGAGTCATGCCATCAGCCTGGCCAGGATACAGGAGGAGCGGTACAATCGGCAGAAGACTCGAACGACAGGACGGGCACCCACAGTGACGGACGTAACCAGGAAGGAACCACCGGCCGGGGGCCGTCCCACTGTGACGAAGTTGTCGTGGCAGGAGCTGCAGGCCAGAAAGGACAAGGGGCTGTGCTTCAAGTGTGATGAGAAATTCGTTCCAGGGCATCGGTGTCAGAAGGTCCAAGTCTTCATGCTACGGAATGAGGACGGCGAAGAAGACACTACTGGTGACTCAGTTGAGGATGATCTGGATCTTACGGAGTTTGGAATATCTCTTCAGGCGATGGCAGGGTGCACAGCTCCCCTCACTTTACGGATCGCAGGGGCAATTGGCCAGGAGCGGGTGACTATACTAGTTGATAGTGGGAGCACCCACAATTTCATTGACCCCGAGGTGGCTCTCAAGACAGGAATTCTGATTGATCGGGAGGCCGCCTTCCAGGTCATGGTTGCAGATGGGAGCAAGTTACGATGCGAAGGAGTCCTGAAGGGGGCCGAGCTGCGGATGCCGGGCTACATCTGCCACACCGACGTCTACCTTCTACCCACTCGAGGCTCGGATATGGTCTTGGGAGTGCAGTGGCTCCGACAGTTACGGCGGGTGACCACGGATTGAGACAGGATGACGTTGGAGTTTACTCAGCAGGGCAAGGACCACTGTTTGCAAGGCATCAGGACATCTCCACTCAAGGAGATCTCATTCAGGGGTTTGCAGAGACTGGAGGAGCAAGGCGGGATAGTAGCCATGATTCTGGGGGTGACACCCATGGACTCGGAGGCTAGCGCGGAACCAGAGCAGATACAAGCACTTTTGGGACAGTACGATGATGTTTTCCAGGAGCCATGCTCCCTTCCACCGTCCCGCTTTCGGGACCATCAGATCCAGTTGAAAGTTGGGACGGACCCCACCAACATCCGGCCTTACCGCTATCCTCATATTCAGAAGATTGAGATTGAGCGCAGCGTGCGCGAGATGCTGACTTCCGGTATTATACGTCCCAGTACTAGTGCTTTCTCCTCCCCGATCATACTGGTGAAGAAGAAAGACGGTTCGTGGAGATTTTGCGTGGATTACCGGGGGCTTAACAGTTCCACCATCAAGGACAAATTTCTCATTCCTATGATCGAGGAGTTGCTGGATGAGCTACACGGAGCACACTTATTCACCAAATTGGATCTCCGGTCCGGTTACCATCAAATTCGCAAGAAGGAGGAAGACGTCCACAAGACGGCCTTCCGTACCCACGATGGTCACTACGAGTTCTTGGTGATGCCATTTGGGTTGGCCAACGCACCCTCGACCTTCCAGGCAGTCATGAATGAGATATTCCGCCCTCTTCTTCGAAGGTATGTGCTAGTTTTCTTTGACGATATACTTATCTATAGCAGGAGTTGGGAGGATCACTTGGAGCATGTCCGCACCGTCCTCACCATATTGCGAGATCACAAGCTGTACGCCAAGCGGTCCAAGTGTTCATTTGGACAGCCGGAGGTTGAGTACTTGGGACACATGGTGTCAGCACACGGGGTACAAGCTGACCCAAAGAAGATCGCGAGCATGGTAGATTGGCCACCTCCCACGACGGTCCGAGCTTTGAGGGGTTTCCTCGGGCTGACGGGGTACTATCGGCGGTTCGTGAAGGACTATGGCAAGATAGCCCGCCCCCTCACTCAGCTGTTGCAGAAAGACGCTTTTCACTAGAGTCCAGAGGCAGAGGTCGCCTTCCAGTCTCTGAAGGCGGCTATGACTACTACCCCGGTTCTGGCGCTTCCAGATTTCTCTAAGACGTTCGTAGTGGAGGCCGATGCTTCGGGGGTCGGTATTGGAGCTGTGTTGATACAGGAGGGCCGACCTTTGGCCTACTTCAGCAAGGCGTTGGCACCCCGGACATTGGGCCTTTCGACGTATGAGAAGGAAATGTTAGCCATCCTGCATGCGGTCGCCTTGTGGCGGCCCTATCTTTTGGGACGACACTTCCAGATCCGTACAGATCACCAGAGCCTGAAACATTTTCTGGAGCAGAGATTAGCCTCACCGTTGCAGCAGAAGTGGCTGACAAAACTGCTGGGATACGATTATGAGATTGTGTATAAGCAGGGGAAGGAAAATGTGGTGGCTGATGCACTCTCCCGCCTACCAGAGAGTTCCTTGTCCCATATTTCAGGACCAGTGATTGAGTCACTGGACGAGATACAGGCAGAAGTTCAGCATGATCCGGACCTGCGAGCCATCATTGAAGCACTGCGACAGGGGGAGCCTACTGAGGCCGGCTATCACTTGCAGGGAGACCGACTTTACCATCAGGGCCGGCTAGTCCTCCCTGCCACGTCGGCCTGGCGGACGGTCATGATGCAGGAGTTTCACGCCTCACCCACCGGCGGACACGCCGGCATCCTGCGTACTCTACAACGGGTCAGGGCGAATGTTTTTTGGAAAGGGCTGCGACGAGATGTTCAGCGGTTTGTACATGAATGCGAGATCTGCCAGCGACAGAAGTACGAGACTACCTCTCCCGCCGGGCTACTGACACCGTTGGAGATTCCCCGTCAGATTTGGGACACTGTCTCTATGGACTTCATTGACGGTCTGCCCAAATCTCAGGGCAAATCCGTCATCTTGGTCGTGGTTGACAAGTTGTCCAAATACGGGCACTTCATCGCTATGAGCCATCCGTACACAGGAGCAACAGTTGCTGATGTTTTTACCAAGGAGATTGTGAGACTTCACGGAATTCCTAGCGCTATCATATCAGACAGAGACCCCGTCTTTGTGGGCAATTTTTGGCGGGAGCTGTTTCGGCTACAGGGGACTTCCCTCCGCATGAGCACGACCCATCACCCGCAGACAGACGGGCAGACGGAGGTCCTCAACCGTGGGGTTGAAACTTATTTGCGGTGTTTTGTCATAGATGAGCCACGCTCCTGGACTCGGTGGCTCCATTGGGCGGAGTACTGCTACAATACATCTTTCCATTCGGCCAGCAAGCTCACTCCGTTTGAGGTGGTCTACGGCCGCCCCCCGCCTACTTTGAGTTCTTATGAGCCAGCCAGCACCGCTCTTCCCGCGGTCGACCGGATGTTACAGGATCGCGACCAGACTTTAGCGCTACTCCGGGAGAATTTACGCATCGCCCAAGATCGCATGAAAATTCAGGCCGACAAACATCGTACCGAGCGGGAGTTTGCGGTGGGCGATGAGGTCTTCCTTAAACTCCAACCATATCGGCAATTATCGGTCTCTCGGCGGACCAACCAGAAGCTGGCACCGAAATATTATGGCCCGTTCCGCATCCTCCGCCGGGTGGGGCCCGTGGCTTATACTCTTGCTCTTCCGGAGGGTTCTCGCATCCATCCAACGTTCCATGTATCTTTACTGAAGAAGAACCTCGGGAACTCCACTCCAACCTGCCCTACTCTTCCAGAGGCTACTAGCGGCGGCGAATTGCGGCCTTTACCTGAGGCGATTCTGTTGACCAAATGGAAGCGGCGGGGTGCCGAGTACCGGCTCGAGCTACTCGTCAAATGGGCGCACATGACCGCCGAACATAATTCTTGGGTTGACTTTTTGGACTTTCGCGAGGCGTTTCCGGATTTCCCACTTGAGGACAAGTTGGTGCTTGAAGGGGGAGGGAATGTTATGCCGCCACATCCGCTACAATTTCAAGGGCAGACGTACACTCGGCGACCAAAAGAACGGAGGCCAAACAACGGGGCTGAACCATCCGGTTCAGCCCCCAACCTATGAAGGCGCCAAGGGGGGACTGAACCGACCCGGTTCAGTCCCCAAGTGGGGGGGCCGGCCGGCCCCCTTGAGCCCCAGGTATTAATAAACCCGGGGCTCCCTTTGGATGGCATGAACGATTATTCCAAGGTATTTCCTCTTCCTCTCTCCCTAACCCTAATTCCTCTTCTTTTCCCTCTAAATCTCCCCCTAGATCTCTCTTCTTCTTGCAACATCTTATTAAATTGTATAAACGAGGTTGATAAGGGTCATTCTGTAAATAATATCTTCTTATTGAGTTAAGAGCTAATAGGTTATCTCAAACCCGGATCTAATGGTAAATCCCCCAAATAATATCTACACGATTTCTTTTACCACTTTGATTGTGCTCTTGTAAATCCATAGAATTAATTAGACTTGACCAAGCTTTTTAAAAAAATGTCTCAATCCAAATAGCAACGACAAAACACCTAGATTACACATAAATTGAAATCAAATAATTTGAAATTGTACAATTAGCAATATGGAAATGAAACTGCACAATGAAAATGACAAGTTTATCTAAAAGTCAAGAGTGTCTCTAAATTCTAATCCTCTTTCTCTTTTAATTTAGGGAAACCTAAAAATTTGTATGAAAACTTGAAATTTAGCCACTAATCCAAAAACCCTAAAGGAAAAAGCACAAATGAAAACTCAAGCAATCAAAATTTAGTATGAAAATTTATTCATTGTATTCAAATAAATCACATATGAAAATTGATTTCACATAAATCACATATGAAAATTGATTTCACATAAATCACATGAAAAACCCCAAATGAAAACCTTAAATCACAGATTTAAAAAAACTGCAAATCAGAGATGCTCAGGTTCAGGAAATCGAAGAGACAAACTACAAAATCACTATAATAGCAAGTTGCACTTGCAACAGAGATTGAGAATAAAAAATATGCGAATTGCCGAACGGGCGTTACCTAGCGGAGAAGCCTGAGACCCAGGAATCAAGGATGCCCTGGTTGTGGTCTTGAGGAATCGAAGATGCCGGGCTTGGGGTCTTGTGGATTCGAAGATTCGAAGGCTAACTGACAAGGGCCGTGTTGCGTCGTCTTCGTCATGGAACTGCCAAATCACCGCAAGGGGCGCCGTCGTCGCTGCCTCGCTGGGAACTCTCAAAATGACCAGAAACAGCACTATATTTTATTTTTTTGCCAAAACACACCCGGGCACGTGCCCGGGTGTGTCAGGGCATGGGTCCGCCCATGGCTGTAGATACGGAAGGAGGCAGCAAGGATGCTGGGCGGCGGGTGCAGGGAAACAAAACCTGGGCTGCTTTTGTTGTAGCTGGGCGGTTTGGAGAAGGCAGCAAGGTGGGTAGTGGTTTGATGGAGTGGCTGCTGTTTTGGAGGGGTAAGAGATGGTCGGCTAGGGCTTGGGAGGAGGAAAGATGAAGGTTATGAATGGGAGATACCTATGGGATGCGGGAAAACATCTAGGAGTCGTCACCTAGGACCCCACAGATTCATCACAGTGAGGGGATCGCCGGATTCCGAGAATGAACTTTCTCTAAAATCTGCTATACCTCTCAGCAGCTCCCATACTCACTATTTTTAATAAAACAATATTAGGGCACCATGACATCGATGACTATGATTGGACGGGGGGATGTGGAAGGCCCAATTACATGAAATAAATGAAACATAACAATACAATATATGAAAAGGTTGGTAAACAACGAGTCAGATGCATCGGTGGAGTGGGATCGCCAATTTGGTTAAGTTCTCCTGCGCAAATACACGAACATGGGTCTCATCTTGCGACAAGCCTACTCTACCCAATTCCAATGCTTGAGCCACAGCCTTGTTCCAAATGCTTGTGCCCATGATTTCCAAAATAATGCGTACCTGATCTACAACTGTGATCAAAACAAATACCAAAATGGAAAAACACGAACTGTTTGCCAAAAATAACTAAAGGGATTGGGTTGGTCCAAACTGCGTGCTATTTCCTTCATTCTGAACTTCGTATCTATATTCCCTGAGTTGGTTTGAGATCCCGGCATGACGTGTCATAGAAAAAAGTAAAACCAAAATGCAGTCTCACCTACATTTCTTCTCGAGGATTCCGTGTCAAATGACATTTCTCTAAACTATGGTCATATTAGGTTTATATATATTTAATCTTGTTTATTTTTCATTGGTGTTAAAAAAACATCATAACTTTTTTGCATTTTATCCATCCCATCATATTCCTTCTCGGTTTTCTTGTTACCCCCGTTTTTCGATACAATTTATATAGTAGTTGCTTCCTACAACATATACAGTTCAGAGGGGTGTTATTCTAATAACCTCTCATGCACATCTTAGAAATTTCAATATATATACTACCGTTTTTTCTCTCTTCTGCATTTCTTATATGACCACTGAACAAAAGAGATCAGTTTTAGACATTTTTTATTATGTTTGTCTGCTCCTACTTCTGCATCTGCTCGTTTGCGGAAGAGGGATGCTTATATTTTGATTCTTCTTCTTGTAATTTCCCTTCTTTTCGTGTCTCAGATTTCAGCTTCTTTCGATTTGGCGGAGAAGAACTTCGTTCCGAAAGTTATGGCAGAGAGCACACTGAACTACTATCTCTGATTCACTCTTGTGGCCATTGTCTCCAACATGGATTTTTCTACCCCCCCTTACTTTGAAACACGCAAGACGCTGTTTAAATTTTTTTTTTCATTTTCAATCTTTTGTTTCTTATTTCTTTGTTTTCAAAACATGCTGAATCTTTGGGCAGTGGTGAAGAAAATAGATATTCAATCATAAATTTACTAATGTTTGTTAGCCTAGCTCATGTTTATTTATTTTCTATTTCATACCTAACTTTTTCTTAGTATAGTTGGGTTTAAACTGTTGAAATATTTAGTCCCATATTGGGATTCACATGTTGTAGCGTGTACTTCATGAGACCTAGCACCAATTTATTTTAAGGTCAAGTTGAATGTTTAAGTTCTAATATTGACCTCATCATTATACTTTTAAAAAACCTAAATTCTTCATCCTTGGAGGAATATATTGCCATTTTGTCTAAAGATTCCCCATGAAAGTTATTGGGAACAGATTGAAGACAATGAAGAAAAAATGTCAAGAAAAAGTAAAAAAATTTACGTGATTCGACAATCTACCTACTCGATAACCGCACTAGGTTTTTTTTTTCCTGTTTCATAATTACAGAGCGAGATGCAAAAGCGACCTTTTATATTTAAGTTTAGGGCTACATATGAACAATTAAAGTACATAATTAACCCTGCAATAAGAGTGTATTATATGAGACTCCACATCTTCAACAATTGGTGAAACAAAATTCCTATTTTGCAGGATCATCCCACGATCAGGATTATATTTCTTTAGAGTTACCAACATGTATTCAATATTTAAAAACACTTAATATTTAATGAAATATCTCATGAGTTAAGTAAAATATTTTATGCCACGAGTTCATGCATCATCCAACACTTTCTTAACTTCGACTTACACTCTCTTTGGCATGGCGGTGATGGTTATGAATCATTGTTAATGATTTTCAGACCCCAAAGGAACTTCATCCACTTTCATGCTTGAATCTAATTTTCTTTTTTTGGTGGTAGTCATAATCAATATCTTATGAAACATGCATTTTATGATTGTGACATTTTCATTCAAATTTGTCGGAGCAAAAAAATGCACCAAACAGAGCCTTAATTTCTCAAAATTAATATATGAAACCATGATAATATTTGAAAAATCTATTATCTTCCGGTGAAGATAATACATGGAGATGTACACAATTCATTACAAAAACATATAAGATTAAGGATTCATTTGGTTCCGTTTTTCCTCCCGCCGTTCGGAGCAAACGCCGCCGGACGGCGGGTTACCAAATGGCTTCTGGCAGCATTTGCTCCGTATGCCCCCACAATGCCCTGAAAAACGGAGCAAAAAGCTCCGTCTGGAGCAGCTCCTCTCCTCCGGTTCAAAAGCCGGGTTTGTTCCCGCCGATTTGCCCGCCACCGCCGAATCAAAGGAGGCTTAAACGACAACAATCAGGAACTCTTTTTGAATAAATCAATGTCGCAAACCATCATATACCATTTTGAAATGTTTGGGGCTAAGACAATAGCAGGGACAGCTGAAGTTAGTAGCTAGAGATGAACAGAGGACATTAAAATCAGCCCTACCACCCACCTGGTCTAATCCAAGCTATTCATAATTATATCAACAAGAATATTATGTTTGTATCATATATCACCAGTTTGTTCTTCCTTATATCGATGAGATTATTATGATTTGATCACAAGATTTCACCCACACATTTAGGCTCCGTGATGGTGGTTGTAAACGCATGGATTAAACCGTCATTCATTATGAATCACCTAACAAACATCATCCGTTTGAACATAAAAGTGGATGAAGTTCCTTAGTTAGGCGTTAACGAATGACAATTTAACTCCCATGTTCATGACCGTCACTGCCATGCCAAACAGAGGAACCTTAGTTAGGTATGATCAAAATGAACCTTTTTTCTTATTCTCCTAAGAATCATTTTTCATATCTTCTTCAAATTGATTTTGCTTTTCTTCTCAGAATCATTTTCCATTCAATTCAAAAGACGGAGCAGCAAATAATTAAACACAACTCTGCATGCAGAAGAGATTCTATTACAAGGATGACGAGGAACATGTGTCTAGCTAGGGGCATCATATTCGCCCTGAGCATACTTGCTCTCCTGGTAAAAGAAAGCCGACACCTGATTTCCGCCAAATTTTCTTCCGTGCATCCCCAATCGGGCTTTCGTAGATCCCTCGATGTCCGCATATTCCAAGAATACCTAAGCAGCCATGGATCATTTGGGTAAGAAGCAGTCCATCCAAATGCTGACAATGATTAATGGGAAATAAATAACACACTCATTTACATGTCAACCATCAAAGATTTTAAATATTATCCCCAACTATTTGGTTATTGTGCCCACATCATGCATATAAAAATATAACCTACATAAAAACTTTCAATATACAGAGATGTTCTGAAAACTCCAAACACAATAGATCATAATTAATGCCCACTGCAAACATACAGGCAAAAAATAAGGACCCTTCAAATAAGAAATCAGTCAAGTTAGAAATCTGTCCCGAATTAGGATCTGAAATGGGGCAGGCATGCATGCCTTCCTCGAAGCAACTGTGAAGTAGAACACAAAATCCGGGCAAAAATCACATGAAAACAGTCCCTAAACCAGTCCATACAGCATCAAATTCTCCGCAAAGCTTCCAATTAAATTCTGTGGCATTAAACCACAGACAAATAACGGAAATGTTCTAATAAATAAATCCCAAATTACACTTCCAAATTCTGAACATCAAAAGAGAAGGACAAATTGGGTTGGAAGCAATACAAGCTCGCTGCTAAACCGCATCTCAAGGCAAGAGCTGACAACCACTACACGGTAAAACACCGATTGGTCAGAGTAAAAGGAAGAAGTCCCAACTCTAAGGGAATCAACTTTGGACCTACTCCTTTATTTGCCCATCAAGTGTGTCCCGCTTGTTTGCTCTTGAGCAAGGAAGCATTTGTTTAAAGTACAACCCTCAAATGATGGGGAAGGAAGATACAAATCATGACCCGAGAGCAAGCTAAGAATTCTACGTCTAAAGCTACGAACATGAACATCTTAATCTCCCCATTGAACCAAGGTAACATGAACATCATGTAGTCGGTAAGGGAAGCACATGGGAGCTAGATGCACCGCTACTACTTGAGCTCTATATTTGAAACTTGAAATAGCTCAATATTTTACTAAAATATTTTGCCTACTCCCACTTTTGTGAAGCCATGTAGACGAATATGTCCCCAGCGCAAAAGGGTCGCCTGCCTTCCCTTGCTTCTGATGGTTGTGAAATCTGCGAGAAAGTCGGTCACCGCTTGTGTCTTGATCGTCAATAGGGGGATGTAGACCACGTTGAATTCCCTGAGCCCTATTTAAACACATTGAATTCGCCCAGAGTGCTCTGTCTTCTCCAAAACATTGCGCAAGGGGTGGTATATTACTACCTGGCACCATCCCGTGGGTTGTGTAGCAAAATATCTCTAGGTATAGAAAAAGATCTCTCCCCTTCCCGCGGGTTCTGTAGCAAGGGAGCACAGCTCGGCTGCCTTTTAAGGTCGAAGAAAGCCGCCCCGCTACATGATCCATTAGAATTTTTGGCTGGCTCGAAGCGTCTTGAAGAACGCGGGAGCATTTCTCGCCAGACTTAGAAAATGACCAAGTCCGGAGAGAAAATGACCAAGTCCAGCGATCCTTTCCATAAACTGCTGAACTTCTTTGGTGACCGTCGGCGCCGTCATTTCTAGGATAGCTTTTACTTTGTCAGTATTCAGCTCGACTCCCTCAGGAGTGAGAAGATGACCAAATAACATCCGTTTCCTGCCCCAAACACACATTTTGGCAAGGATTGAGCCTCATTTTATACCTCTGCAAGGCGGTGAACGTCTCCACCAGGTCGCAAAAGTGATCATTCAAGCTCCTGCTCTTTACTGTCAGATTGTCCACGTACACACCTCCACGTTTCACCTTTTTTAGTCCTTGAAGACCCAGTCAATCATCCTCTAGTACGTTGCTCTCACGTTTTTCAACCTAAAAGCCATTATTTTGTAGCAATAACAACCGTCGTTGGTGATGAAGAGATTGTGTTGTACGTTCGGGGGGATGCATTCAGATCTGATGGTAACCGGAAAAATGCATCAAAAAGCTAATTACAAGAAAACCAACCGATGAATCAACTAGTACATCGATCCGAGGCAAGGGATAACAATCATTAGAACATGTTTTATTCAACAACAAAATATCGATGCACTCAACTCCACCCGACCTTTTTGAAGATTACAACATTAGAGACTCAACCCGAAAACTGAGGCTCTATTTGTTTGAGCGTTTTGATACTCCGTTTTGGGCAAACGCTGCCGGAAGGAGGGTAAACAAATGAACCTCCGGCGGCGTTTGCTCCGTTTCCACCCGCCCGCCTTGAGAAACGCCCCAAAAAGCTCCGTTTGGAGCAGCCACCTCCCCCCTCCGATTCGAACACTCCGTTTCCACCCGCCGGATCGATCCGCCACCGCCGAACCAAATAAAGCCTGAATCTCAGAAATGAACCTCGCATTCAATAATTTCTGGACATCTTCTCGGATGGGCTCGGACAGGTTATTGCGACGGTGGGCTATATCTGGCGGATGGAGCTGCTATCCGAATCCAAGTTGAGGTGGTGGCATGCGACATCAACGTCAATGTCGGGCATGTCCGACGCATCCTAGGAGAAGATGTCGATATTGCCCTCGAGTTATAAGACCATCTCCCCCTTCTCTTGTGACAACTCCTTGTTGACCTTCATGCTCCTCGGGACCCCTTTGCAATCGTCAACTCACCTCCTCGACCGCTTAAAGGCGGGCCACCCCCTCCAAGGCTTTGTTAACCGCCTCAGCCTCCTTCTAAAGGGCGACGTTGACGGTGCCCTGGTATAATTTTTTGAGCCACCTTCGGATCAATGCGGACCCGTACCTACACTCCTCAGATGTTGTACTTCAAAAATTTGTGATAAGGAGGATGCCACAGATTGGAAGACATTGACGGGCTTGCCAGAGATGACGTTGTAACTGCTTGATTCGTCGGCAATAATGAACTGACATGTTTTTGTAAAGCCACCCAAAGCGACCAACAATTCAACTCATTCCTCGATCTCCTTCCTCTCGCTCGAAAAGCCAAAGAGAGGGTCGTTCGAAAACTTGACCCTCAACGTCTCCACAGCCATGGCCTCAAAGACCTTCTTAAAAACCATATTTACGGAGCTCCTATTGTCGACCAAGATCCTAGAAACCGAGGGATTCTTGATCGCCGTGGTAATCGCAACATCCATGGAACAAGTTGTCATGTGCCGACATGTACTTCGCAAAAAAGACGATCTCGCCCACCGAGGGAGGGCCTCACGAGCTGGAGGCGATGCTCTATCTCATTCCCCGACTATCGGTTTCTCTCATTTTGATGAGATCTAGTGCATCAACGTTTAGGATATAGGACTCATAGCGATCCAATGCCCTACAAGGAGTCTACTCCTCGATTATGAGCATGAGCCTCCTCCTGAACAGATAATGTATTATCAAGGATATATTATTGCAACTGTTGCGATTGTTACTGAGACAGGTACAAGTAGAGCACTGGAGTTTGTTTATGACTTGAGGGAGTTTCGATTGTCTACACCTCTTCTAGTTAAGAACGACACGGGTAGAGGACCAGAGTTAGACTTGAGGGAGTATCTATTGTCTACACCTCTTCTAGTTGAGAACAAAATTCCGACGAGTGATTTGTTTATGAGCACAAGATTCTCGACGTCTCTAAAAATCATATCTCGAAGTCATCCCATCCTTGAGGTTCTCAAGCCTAGTGTAGCGAATTTAGTGATTATTCCTCTTATGCTTGAGACCACTCCTGATATTTCAGGAACCTATGTTGTTAAAGTAACAATTGTATAGGCTCTGAGACTTTGATCGACCACATAAATTATGCAAAAAATATCACTAAACGAGCAAACGGAAGGTGATAGGAGTTCGGGAGAGCCAATCCTATATAGGAGGGGAGGGTTAGAATCCCGGCCATGGTGCAATCATAAGCATCCATTGAAGTTTGAACAAATCGCATGGGCTGCGGCCCACACACCCCCAAAGTTACAAACAATAAAAAATATCCTCGATGTCGAACCAAGGCATCCATAATGCATTTGTGTTGTGAGCAAGCAATGGGAAGCATGAGGGAGCTAGATGCACCAACTAATTAGAGCTCAGTATCTTGAAAATCGCACAACATTTTAGTTGAATCAGATTCGAATAGAAAAAATTCGAGCCATTCAAGGAGTTGATTTTGAATCGGGGTTGGATTGATCGAAAAATGATTCGAACAGCGTGGATTACAAATTAATCCTAATTCAGCTCGATTTTGAATTCCATTTTGACCCAAGCAAAACTCTTTTTTTAAATACCTTGGCTTGCTCACAATCGAATTGATATCAGCCTTAGGAATATTAGGGATGGTGTTTGGGTGTGTAGCAACTGAACCCTAGAAAGAATGATGGTAGGGTAACTTTGGGTGCAATTGTAAAAACATCTTGGAGTCAAATAATAAGAGGCCTCATGCAAAGTATGATGGGTCTTAAATTTGATTATTGTGCAAGGGCAGTTCTAATAACCCTCATAAATTTGCATATATCTCTTATGTTAATCTAATGTTAATTAAGACGACTAGCCTAGCCCTAATAATATTTGTTTTATTCGGCCCTATATTATGGTCGGGGGCCATCATGCGACTTATTATGAACGCTTAGTTGATGGGGATCAGTCGCAGGATCGATTGTGGAGATCGTGCCTCCACTCGACAGGCCGTGTTGATGTATACTCACACAGGAAGCATTGATCGGATCAGCGATCCGAGACCACGAGCGAATCCGAAGCGATCCTATTTTTTTATTTTTCTTTTGTTTTGGGGATTTTATTAAGTATTCAGACACAAATCGTAACAACCAATCACGGTCGTTCATGCCGGGTGCCCTAGCCCTCTTTTATTTTAAATAAGCGGCGTTGACAACCATTGTAGGGTATTGTTAGCCTTGTGAAGAAATCCAGAGCCAGTAATCATATCATAGTGCGATGCCACAAAACCCCAAGGTGCAACGTCCCGAATTTTATCTTGTTTCTGCACAGTTTTCCCTCCCGTAATCCTTCTATTGTGAAACTTCCCTCCATGTTCAGTAACTGCAAACTCCACACCTTAATTCCCCCTATCGTAACCTTTCTATTGTGAACCGCTCATCTCACAATTCCCGTGACAGGAGACTGCATGCCCAACACTGCCTACGATGCATCTTCTTCGCAAACCGCCTCCTTCCCGATCGCCCTCCAGACGCTCGCTTCCTCACGGTTCCCCTTCGACAAAGTCGCGTCTCCCTTCATCGCCAAGTCCTACCCCAATCCGCAATCAGCCCCCGACTCACAGTGCCCTAAGCCACAAGCCGCAACCAAGGCATATTCTACCACTTCCTACCTCCTTCAATTCCGTCGTAACGCCACTTATATCCCACAACTGATTCTTGCAGTGTCACCGCATCCTCCTCACCTTCTTCCAGTCGCATGTCGCACTACCTCCTCTGCATCTAGCTGCAAGCTTGGCTCCCTCGGCCCCTTCTGCCTCCATTTTCCAGATACCTACCTCACTATTCACAAAATCTAGCATCACCCCTTCACCCAGTCGGCCTCCCGCCGCCCGTTGCAATCTTCTACAAACTATATCCGCTCGTCGTCATTCCTCCGCCACCGACCCCTATTATTTGTGAGTATCTTGTGTTGTTTATTTTCTTTTATTGAATATTGGATTAGTATCATATATTTGCTGGAAGTGTTGAATCGTTAGCGCCTTTTGTTTCATTTGTTCTTTCATATAATAATCCGTGCGTAAAGTTTTAGTTGAAAATCTTTCGTGCGAAGGAAAACTTGTCTTGATTGCTCGATTTAAAATCGTTGAGAAAGTTGTGTTGCGTTGCTGAGCTTATCTAATTTTTCTAATTGTATTACTCAATTTAATCCTGGATTAATTTACAACATATAAGCATCATATAGATTAGGCGCTTGAGTCCTCCATGCACCACTTACATAGGTTTGTTGTAGTGTTAACTCACTCCAATGCATATTCTACGTCTAAGTCAACCCAGTTAACAGCCTAAAACAAATAGAAATGTACTGATTTTTATTCACACAAAATAATTGGAAATGAAATTATCATTTTTCATAAATATTTTCTTTCTACAAAACATAAGATGAAGCTTAAGGCAACAATAGGAGAATCCAATCACCATGTACTTTAAAGGAAACTCACCCGTCCAACTCCAGGTGCCATTTCTCCACTAGGACTGGGCCGAGGGATGACAACCTTCACCAAACTGCCTGAAAGAATGCATAATTTTCAAATTTTACCTAGAACAAAAAATACCTTAAACAAAGAGCATATCAAAACGTCCCAAACAATATTTCCTTTTCGGGGATGAAAAATGTTGGGCACAATTAGGGCTGAGCATATTATTCAAAACTCGATAGTCGCTCAAAAAATGCTCGAATATTGAGTCGAATCGGAATCGGTTAAAATTGATTTGACTTGATTTGAGTCGATTCAATTTGACTCGAATTTGATTTCGAGTCGATTTCGAGCCAGCCCTGAATCACTCGAAATATGATTCGAATCAGCTCGAATTAATTAAAACTAAAATCAAGCCATTTTGAGACGAGCCGATTTGACTCAAAATTAATTTCGAGCCAAACCAAAATCGCTCGAACTTGACTCGATATCAGCAATAGGAACAATCTTCCATGCTAGACAGCTAGTAGAGTAAAAACATACCATATTTTTCACCCTCCGTCTTCATGTCGTCCAAAATGTCCTGGTATTCCTCATCGTCTCGCAACTCATCTGCACTGACCACTTGTATTAAGCAGACAACCTTTGTCGGAAGGGATCCCACATGTAGCACAAGCCGCTGCATGAAAATATAAATAAATTATAAATGAAAATATTGTCTACACTATCAAATGAATCTGGACGTTTCAAATAACATAAAATAAAATACAACAACAAATATAAATGAGAAAAGAAATAAAATAAAAAATATATAAATTCAATAAAGCTAAATAAATTAGAATGAAAGAGATAAAAATGTAGTAAAAATAACTATAAAAAAAGATAAATAATTTTGCACGTGAGAAAATTGTATCAGCTGAAATATCCTCCCAGATTGATGTTCCATATTTAGAATATCTGGGACAGCCAGAGTTCTCTCACTCATACATCTATATTATATAAAGATATACTTTTTTACATATTTGTCATCCACTCATCAGGTTTCAACCACAAAACCATTCAAAACCGTCGTATAAAAACTCCACCGGTCGGATCAAATTAAATCCTGCTGCCTTCTAAAATCCCAGCCCGACACTTCCTCGACAACATCTCAACCCGCTTAAGACTTCCTCCCGCAGAACGGCTAGGGCGTCGCGGTTTCCATAGGACGCAGGCCCATTCCTCCTCCTAGCGCGTCAGATCGCAAGTTGGAAGCTCTGCTAAGGCAACGGGGTAAGAGTTAAATATTGTATTTATTTATGTGTCCCGTGTACCTATATATGCCCGGTTTCCGGGCCAACCATAATTTCTACGATCAAATCATCCTATTCTACTTGGTATCAGAGGGAACGAGAGAAAGCCACGCCGACATCGTTCTTCCTCGCTTCGCAGCGCGCGTCGCTCCGCCTCCGCCTCCGCAACGCGCGTCGCATCCAGCGCGCGTCCGCCTCCGCAGCGCAGCGTCGCTGCCAGCGCCTCCGCCTCCGCAGCGTCGCAGCCAGCGCGCGTCGCCTCCGCTCCCGCGGTCCGCCAGCGCAGCCGCTCCGCCCCCCAGCTCTCATCTCCGCTACCCTCAGCCTTCTGGCGTAAAAAGCGGCTGGGGGTGGTGTTTTGTCTCTCATGGGGGATCCCGGGGGCGCCTCTCTTCCATCCTCGGGTGTGTTCCTCGGCTTTCAGATCTAGCCCACACTCGTAGGATGTCCTTCTCCTCTATTTGAGCTCCTTGTCCTCTACTATGGACGATCTTTCCTCTGCGTCTCATTCCGGTGCTCTTCCCGGTTCCACGGCCCTCCAATCCGATACTTTGCACAGTCCCTCGGGTGATCCTCCTCGGAGTCATGACCAGTCTTTGAAGATTACTACTGTTGCCTTGGATGACACAAATTACCTGGAATGGTCTCGGGCGGCTCAACATGCGATCCGCAGCCACCAGTTATATGGCCTTATCGATGGTACTCTCGTTGAGCCATCTCGTACCGATCCCTCTTGGCGTAAATGGGATGCGGACAATTCGTTGGTCGTCTCGTGGCTTCTTCATTCCATGTCTCCTCAGGTGTACCGGAGTTATATGTTGTTGGACTCCGCTTACGACATTTGGACGCGAGCCCGTGATACTTACTCCCAGGCAGGTAGTTCGATGCAGATATATGAGCTCACTCGCCGTGTTCTGGAACTGCGACAAGGAACTCAGCCCGTTGCTTCCTACTATTCTGAGTTTGAGCGCCTTTATCAGGAGTTGGACTTCTTCAGCACCTTTACTGCAGCTTGTACACCTGATGCTGTGGCTCTTCAGAAGGATAAAGACCGGTTCCGTGTTCATGTCTTTCTTATGGGCCTTAACATGGAGTTTGATGCTGTTCGTCTACATGTTCTCCATCGTGAGCCTCTTCCCTCCCTTCGGGAGGCATTCAGCATGCTCCTCAGTGATGAGAACCGTCGCCGCAGTCTCAGCCCTTCGACTGACCACTCTGCGCTAGCTGTTTTCTCCCGCCGTCCCCCTCCTGTTTGCAGTCACTGTGGGAAAACGGGCCATATCAAAGATTCTTGCTTTCGCCTGCATCCGCACCTTGCACCTACTGGTCGGGGTTCTGGTACTCGTGGTAGAGGTGGCTATCGTGGCGGTGGCCGATCTTCTGGTGACCGTCCTCAGTCTTCTGCTCACTCTACTGAGGTTCTGGGGGACACCACTGGTGGTTTGTCTGTTGCCGAGCTAGAGGCCTTCCGACACATGTTGCGCTCCCGCACTGACTCTGCTCCTGCTTCCTCTCACGCTGCTGTTGCCACTTCAGGCCTGTCTACTGCTCATGCCGTGTCTTCCACACCTTCCGAGTGGATTATCGACTCAGGTGCGACCGACCACATGACTGGCTCTGCCTCAGGTTTTACCTCATACTCTCCTCTTTCTGGTCGTGATAAGGTTATTGCTGCAAATGGCTCTCTCTCTGCCATTGCTGGTAAAGGGACGGTTCCGTGTTCCCCTGACTTATCACTTTCCTCTGTTTTGCATGTCCCTTCTTTTCCTAGAAATTTACTCTCTATTAGTCACTTGACAACCTCTTTACACTGTTCTGTGACATTCTTTCCTGATGTTTGTGTTTTTCAGGATCTGGCTACGAAGCGGACACTTGGCAGTGGTAGGAATGTCGGCGGCCTGTATTTGCTGAACCAGTCTTCTCCCAGTACCCTATCCTCCACCAGATCTCCGACGCTTGATGATCTTCGACGATGGCATCAGCGCCTTGGCCACCCGTCTCCTTTATATCTTACTAAATTGTTTCCTGTTTTTCATCAGTTATTTCAGTCTTTTTCATGTGATGCGTGTGAACAATCTAAACATGTTCGTCGTCGTTCTACTCATTTATCTGTTCCTAGTCTGTATCCATTTGATGTTATTCACTCTGATGTTTGGGACCCATCCCGTGTTCTCTCTTTATCCGGCTATAAATGGTTTGTAACGTTTATTGATTGCTACTCCCGTACAACCTGGCTTTATATGCTTAACAAGAAAAGTGACGTCCTTTCTTGCTTCCTAAAATTTCATAAAATGGTGATTCAACAATTCGGTGGGAAAATACGCGTGTTACGGAGTGATAATGGTGGAGAATACGATGATCGCGGTGTCTTTGGGGCCTATCTTGCGGACCATGGCATCATCCACCAAACTACATGTGTCCACACCTCTACTCAAAATGGGGTGGCCGAACGGAAAAATAGGCAGTTACTGGAGGTGGCTCGGTGTTTACTTCTTTCTATGCACCTTCCTAAATCCTACTGGGGGGATGCCGTTCTTACTGCCGCGCACCTCATTAACCGTCTTCCGTCTCGCGCTCTCTCCTTCGATACGCCCATCTCTTGTCTCGAAAAAAAAACATATTGTCCATACATCTCACCTTCCTCCTCGTATCTTTGGCTCCTTGTGCTTTGTTCATGTCCATAGCCCGCATCGTGACAAACTTGATGCGCGGTCTATTCGGTGTGTTTTCGTGGGTTATTCCTCTACCACCAAAGGGTATCGATGTTATCACCCTCCAACACGTCGGTACTATTGTACTGTTGATGTCACCTTTCGTGAGGGGGAGTCGTACTTTGACTCTCGCCAGGGGGAGATGACTAGCATTGATGCCGAGCTGATCGACTCCCCGCTTCCTATTGTCGCTTATCCTACCATTCCTTCACCTGCTCCACCTGCTCCTATTTCTCCTCCTACTCCCGTTCCTCTCACCTCCGCTCCTCCGATTCTACACACATACTCCCGTCGTCCTACGACCGTTGGGCAAGTACAAGTTGTCGATGCTCTACCAGTACCGGTGACTGTTTCTGACCCAGATTCTGAGGATGAACTCCATATTCCTCTTGCCCGTCTTATTGGTAAGAAAGGTAGTACTAAACATCCCATTGCCAACTACATTCATTATGATCACCTTTCTAAGGCACATCAAGCCTTTATTTCTTCACTTTCATCTATTGTTATCCCTAAGACATGACAGGAGGCTGATCAGATACCTGAATGGAAAACGGCAATGGAAGAGGAACTACGTGCCTTGGACAAGAATAAAACATGGAGGCTGGTGAGCCTTCCTCCAGGGAAGCGGACGGTCGGATCCCGTTGGGTCTTCACAGTTAAACAAAATCAAGATGGTGTAGTGGAGCGGTACAAAGCTCGTTTGGTGGCACAGGGATATACCCAGGCTCAGGGTATTGACTACCAGGAGACTTTTGCTCCTGTTGCAAAAATGAACTATCCGCGTGCTTTTCTCTATTGCCGCAAGACGAGGATGGGAACTTTTTCAGCTTGATATCAAGAATGCCTTTCTGAATGGTGATTTGAAGGAGGAGGTATACATGGATATTCCACCGGGCTCTGTTATCAAAAGGTCCAAGGGAAAGGTGTGTCGTGTTCTAAAATCCCTATACGGCTTGAAGCAGTCTCCGAGAGCTTGGTTTGGTCGTTTCTACAAGTTCATGCTTCAACTTGGATACACCCAAAGTCATGCTGACCACACTCTCTTTACTAAGAGAAAGGGTGACCAGGTTTCTATTCTCATTGTTTATGTGGACGACATCATCATTACTGGGGACTACTCGGATGAGATTATTCACTTGAAGGAGCAACTGAGTAAAGAGTTTGAAGTTAAAGACCTAGGAAAGCTGAAATATTTCTTGGGAATTGAAGTGGCGAGGTCTCAACAAGGGATTTTCATCTCCCAAAGAAAGTATACTTTGGATCTTCTTGAAGAGACTGGGATGCTTGGGTGTGCTCCCGTGGACACACCTATTGAGGCTAATCACAAAATCGATGCAGATACTAGTGGAGAAAAGGTGGATGCCTTAAAATACCAACGTCTGGTTGGACGTCTCATATACTTATCCCATACTCGCCCTGCCATTACTTATGATGTGGGAGTCCTAAGTAGGTATATGCACTCCCCTTCTGTTCGTCATCAGCAGGCGGTCTTTAGAGTGCTCCGGTATCTCAAAAAGGCACCAGGTCGTGGGATCCTTTTCAAGAATGGCAAATCTTTAGAAGTTGAAGTGTTCACTGATGCGGATTGGGCTGGTAGCCTAGACGATAGAAAATCTACCACAGGGTACTGCACCTTTGTGGGAGGCAACCTCGTCTCGTGGAGGAGCAAGAAACAGAATGTGGTGGCTCGATCAAGTGCAGAGGCTGAGTATAGGGCAATGACACAAGGTGTTTGTGAAGGGTTGTGGTTGAGGACCCTCCTTCTGGATATTGGCCTTCAGCCGAACAATCCTATTATGATCTATTGTGACAACAAAGCGGCCATCAGTATTGCGCACAATCCAGTGCAACATGATAGAACCAAACATGTGGAGGTTGACAGACATTTCATCAAGGATCACCTTAACAAAGGGAACATTTGCACCCCTTTTGTGAACTCATTTGATCAACTTGCGGATGTCTTCACCAAGGGTTTATGCAGCGACACCTTCAATGACAACACAAACAAGTTGGGAATGATCAATATATATTCCCAACTTGAGGGGGAGAGTTAAATATTGTATTTATTTATGTGTCCCGTGTACCTATATATGCCCGGTTTCCGGGCCAACCCTAATTTCTACGATCAAATCATCCTATTCAATTGTAAGCTCTCTACGCTTCTTTCTCTTCTTCACCAACAAACTCACCCCCAACCCTTAGATCTGCGACATCCTCTGTCTTCCCCAGGTCCGGCAACCACCTCCGGTAAAGGGTTCTGCAAGCACCTCCGATAAAGGGTTCTGCAAGCACCTCCGATAAAGGGTTCTGCAAGCACCTCCGGTAAAGGGTTCTGCAAGCACCTCCGGTAAAGGGTCCTTATCGTGGTCTTCTTTCTTTCTTCTTGCTTCAGATCGGCAACTATCAAAAGGTTCCAATGCTTCTCTCTTCCGTCTTCTTGCTTCAGATCTGAGACTTACTGTGTTCTAAACATCGTTTGTCACAGGTCTTGCAACAAAAACGTCTAACAATTAGAGCTGATAATGACTGTATTTCTATAAACCATCTATTTGTAATCCTGTGAAAATACATGATAATAATGAAAATACATGATAATAATGAAAATACATTTATTTGAGGTAAGTTCACGCGGAATGATTTAATTGGAGAGTTCACTCGAGGGGTGGGTGGGGGGGTGAAGCCCGCGGCGGCGGCCGGGTATTGTCGCACGGGGCACGGGAGGCCTCCTGTGCACTGTCACTCGTATGTATATATATATATATATATATATATATATATATATATATATATATATATATATATAATCGAAAAGTGGTCATGGAGCTCCACCCCTACGGCCAATCGCGACAGTATCCCAACCGCAACAGGAACGGGATCCACCCCTACAATTAATTAATGCAACTAAAAATAAACATACTATCAATTAATGAATACAAAAAGTAGTTATACACCACTTTTCGATTTTTGTTTAAAAAAAAAACCCTTTTCCTAATTCATATATCGCGCATGTCAAATCAACTTTAATAAAGTTAAGGATTTAATGATAGCTCCTTGAAAACACCGTTGACATACCTAATGACATTCTTCCTTGAAAATATCGCTAACATGCCTAATGACGGTCTACCATAATAGGTATAGGATCTCTATTAATAACTTTTTCGATTTTAGGATTTTCATCATTACTTTTAATTTGGGAATAGAGTGTAATTACTTGAATGAGCATTGTATTTTAATTTTTTTGAAATAAATTATAATAATATTAAGTCATTAGATTAAAAGAATAAGCTTATATTTGGTGTGTGTGTGTATGTTGAAGAAAATATGTAAAAGCCCATTAGTGAATCTTCATTTAGTCTCTTAGCTAGCTAGTTTAGTCTCACATCTTGAATGAGACATTCTCTCCTCTTCCTCCTATATATTTGTACTCATACATGTATATTGATAGTTTTTATATGAAATACAAGGGATTTTTATCCATCCTGTGATTCTTCTTCATGGTATCAGAGAGACGGTCCTACCTCATGTTTTAGGCGGATAGTCATTTCCGTTGACCGCTTGCTCTGCGGCCTCCCCTATCTACCCGTCTCTATCCTCTTGCTTACGATTTCTCTTTCTCTAACCGCAGGACCCTCCCCTCCCGTGGTTCCACCCACCGCCCACCTCCTCCTCATTCTCCTTTTATACTCTCTCCAGTCGGCTCCGCGGGACCCACTGGATTTTTTCTCTTCGCGGCAGTCTCCTCTTTCTATCTGCACGGTTTTTTCTTCCGTGTCGCAGTTTCCTCTCTTGCTTGCCTCAGTCACCGACCTATCTTGCTCCTTACTGTGCGGACTTCTTCCTCCTCGCCGCGGCTCGCGTTCTCCTCTACCCGCTCTTACTGCTTGCGCCTTTGTCTCCCGTTCGCTGCGGCCTCGTGCGGACTTCTTCCTCACCTCTTTTTGTGGTCTATACCTCCTTCTCCATCTCAGACCGCCTCTCCTCGATTGCCGGTTCTCCTCTACTCATGCCGTGAGCGACTTCTCCTAGGCCGCCAGCTCAAGGTCGCTATCTCATGCGACTTCTCGTGAAGTCGACCCCTGGCCAAGTATTTGCGGTCTCTTGCTCAAACCGCATCTCGTACGAATTTCCTCTTTGCCGCATCTCCTGGTCGCCAGCTCGTTGTCTTCCTCTGTGTCCAGGCTGCATCTCCAGGTCGCCGAGCTCCCCTGTCCGCAATTCTGCCTGCAAGGTCGCTGAGCTCCCCTGTCCGCAGTTCTGTCTGCTAGGACACTAAGCTCCCCTGTCCGCCAGCTCTGCTTCCAGGCCGCATCTCCAGACCGTTGGGTCTTCCCGCATGTTCTGCCTCTAGCCGCTGCGACTTCGTATTACCGCTGCACTCCTGTCGCAGTTCAACTGCTTAGTGGCTAGTCTCGTTGATCAGACCGCCCCTTCTAACCGCACGTGTTTGTCACTGTGGTTCTTGCGGTCTCTTGTGCCTTGCGTCCAGGCCTTCTTCTTGCTGCCGCACAACTTTCCCCTTGCCGCTGCCATCGTTGTTTAGCTGTCTCTCTGCAATATCTGCTTCTTCCAGCAGTTATTCTTCTCTGATTGTGGCTCCCTCTCTGGCTGCCAGTTGTGGAGTTCCCTTCTTGCCGCAGCTGCTGGCTGAATGGTTGTCAGGATCACGATCCGGATTACGATCCTACGATCCAGATTTTGTAAATCGATCCTGATTTTGTAAAGCGATCCTCGATCTGACCTTACTATCTGATCCGATCCTGCCTCGAAAGGATCTCATGTAGGATCTCGATCCTGACAACTTTGGCTGGCTCTTCTCATTCAGTCGTCTAGCCGTTGTCGTGCCTCTTTTCTTCTGCTGCTGTCAATGCCACTTTGCCCATGACTTCACATTCTACTTCACATAGCATGCAGAATGGCATTAATGTCTTGCGGGTCTAAATCCAGCAACTTCAAGGGATGCTCGACCATTGTCCGGGCTCTGTTGTATCAATTTCTAATGGTGGTTTCTCCTGTCTTGCCCATAGTTCATCCTGGATCTTGGATTCAAGGGCTTCCCACCACATTACCTCACGACAACCATCACGCTACTTGGACTCGGTGCATCCTAAGTCCATTACTGTTGTGGGTGGGAACACCATTCCGGTCTCTGGCTCAGCCAACATTAACATTACTCCCTCCATCACTCTTCGCTTCGCTCTTCATGTTTCGGGCTCTCCTTTCAACCTTCTCTCTATTAGTCATCTCACTCAAGATCTTGATTGTTCCGTAACATTCTCTTCCATCTCTTGTATTCTGCAGGATCGCAAAACACAGTTTATCATTGGAAAAGGGCATCTGTCGAATGGTCTCTACATCCTTGACCCCTCTCATCTGATGGTTTTGTCCTCTATTAGTTCTGTTGAATGGCATTGGCGTCCTGGACACGCTCCTCTAGACATACTTTGCAAAGCTCTTCCCGATGTTTCCCTCTAAGATTTCACTTGTGAGTCCTGTATCTATGTCAAACATCATCGGTCTACGTTCTCACCCTATCCTACTCGGAGAAATGCTCCCCTTGATCTTGTTCACTCTGATGTCTGGGGATCGTATAAAATTGTCAGTGTTTTTTGCTATCGTTACTTTGTTACATTTATAGATGATTACTCTCGAGTGGCATGACTGTGTCTCCTTCATGATCGCTCTGAACTGCATGATGTATTTCGTGTCTTTATTATTGAAACTCGCAACCAATTCTCTACTACAATGAAAATTCTCCGTACCGACAATGCGCATGAATACACTAGTCATGTGTTTACTAACTTGTGCGCTGAGTTTGGGATCATCCATCAAACCTCGTGTGCATATACCCCCCCCCCCCCAACAAAACGGCGTTCTTGAATGCAAGAATCGTCACCTCCTTGAGGTTACCCTCTCTCTTATATTTCAAATGAATGTTCTCAAACAATGTTGGAATTTCGCAGCCTCTACTGCATGTTTTCTTATTAACCGCATGTTTTCCTCTATTCTCAACTTTGCGGTTCCCTTCAACCTTCTTTTTCCCTCCACACTGCCTTTTTCACTCATCCCTCGTGTGTTTAGTTGTGTGTGCTATATTCATACTCTTGGGTCATCCACTGACAAGCTTGCTCCCCGTACCACAAAATATATCTTCGTTGATTACTCCCGTACTCAGAAAGGCTATGTCTGCTTCTCCCCTAAGGATCGCAAGGTTGTTACTTCTGTTGATGTCACCATTCTCGAAGACCAGCCCTATCACTCTCAACCAACTGATTATCTGGTTCTGCTTCTCCTTATGTGGCATGCTGTCCATGTTACTTCAAACCTTCCACCTCTCTTTTCCACGTCAATCCCACCAACCCTACCTCTCCTTCCCCCCACCAATCCCACCCAAACACCCTCTCATCCACATGTATACTTGTCGTCCTCCTTCGTCTACTACCATACGGGAAATGTCCTCCTCCAATGATATTGTGCAGCCTGCAGATCTGGCAACTGTTTTTACTGCTCACCCGGTGGAGAATTATGTCTCCTTACA
This sequence comes from Platanthera zijinensis, assembly GCA_039513925.1. Classification (NCBI taxonomy): domain Eukaryota; kingdom Viridiplantae; phylum Streptophyta; class Magnoliopsida; order Asparagales; family Orchidaceae; genus Platanthera; species Platanthera zijinensis. The sequence continues at coordinate 24,866,260 of CM077087.1, read as the reverse complement.
TCACCTCTCTCCGGAACTCCGACAAATTGCTCTTTCTTTATCCTTTATTACCACTCTGAATTATGTGCAGGAGGCTCTCCAACATCGCGGGTGGCTATGAACGAGGAAATGTCTGCTCTTTGGGCAAACCACACTTGGGATCTTGTCCCTCTTCCTCTTGGACAGACTTGTATGCGTTGTAAGTGGGTGATTGCCATCAAACATGGTCTGAATGGGACGGTTCAACATTTGAAAGCTCGTCTAGTCGCTCACGGTTTTACTCAACAACAAGGTCTAGATTATGATGAGACCTTCTCTCCAGTCGCTAAACTCAATACTGTTCATGTGTTGATCTCCCTCGCTGTTCATCGACACTGACCGTTGTACCAGTTGGATGTCAAAAATGTTTTTCTTGATGACAATTTGCAGGTCGTCTATATACAACCTCCCGGATTTGAGACCACGGGGGAGTCTCTTGTTTGTTGTCTGAAGAAGTCACTTTATGGTCTCAAACAGTCTCCTCGGGCATGGTTTGAAAAAATTCAGTCAGACCGTTAGTGCTGTTGGATTCACTCGGAGTTCAGCCGACTTCTCTTTATTCACTCGTCATCGTCCAACAGACACAATGATTCTCTTGGTGTATGTGGATGATATTTTGATTACGGTAGACGATCTTACAGGAATACATATAATCAAACAACATCTGGCGACTGTGTTTAACGAAGGACTTGGGGAGCGTTTGATATTTTCTTGGTCTCGAGGTGGCTCGGAGACCTGATGGGCTTGTGTTATCTCAAAAATAAGGATTGTCTTGACTTACTTCATGATGCAGGCTACTCTGAAAGCAAGCATGCCGACACTCCCATGGATATCAATAACAAGCTCTGCGCGCATGCCTCAGACTCTGATTTGCTCCTTTTGAACCTAAAGTATTATCGCCGTCTTGTGGGAAAATTGATATATCTCACTGTTACTAGACCCGATATATCATTTGTTGTTGAATTTGTCAGCCGATTCATGCATTAGCCACGTATCTCTCATCTCCAGGCAGTTGAGCGCATTCTTCGATACTTGAAGACTGCTCCTGGACAAAGACTTGTATACAAGCCTTTTTTGTCTCCCTTATCTCTGAGTGTTTATTCTGACGCTGATTATGTTGGTTCTTTGGATAATCATCGTTGCACAAGTAGATACTACACTATTGGAAGACATCTCATTACATGACGCAACAAGAAATAGTTTGTTGTTACTCGCTCATCTGCTGAGGCAGAGTATCGTTCAATGACAGCAGTTGTGTTTGAGCTTACATGGCTTGAGGGTCTCCTTGATGATTTAGGAGTCAAGCTTTCCTCACCCGCCAGGCCGCCACTCTATTATGTGACAGTCAAGCTGTCATACACATTGTCAAGAATCATATTTTCCATGAACGGACGAAACACATTGAAGTGGATTGTCATTTCGTTCAGGAGAAGGTTCAATTGAAAAAGATAGAGCTAATGCATGTTCCTGCTGCTGAGCAAGTTGCTGACATGCTAACCAAGGCCTTACCACGATCTCTGTACTATCAATTTGTCCAAACTTGGTGCCTATGATTTGTACGCTCCAACTTGCGAAGGAGTGTTGAATAAAATATGTAAATGCCCATTTAGTCTCTTAGCTAGGTAGTTTAGTTCCACATCTTGAATGAGACATTCTCTCCTCTTCCTCCTATATATTTGTACTGATACATGTATATTGATAGTTTTTTATATGGAATACAAAGGAATTTTCTCCATCATGTGATTCTACAATATAGATATATATATATCACAAGACTATAACAAAGAAAATAATAACTACTATTTAATTTGGGAGGAAATTCATTGGTCATAATTGAAGACCTCTTAAAAAACTATACTCACTATTCAAAAGTTCCTAAAAAGTTTCAAATAAAGTATATGATACACAGAATGAAACTCTTAATATTGAAAAAAATGTTCCATTACCTGAATTGCTACCTGTTGCTGCGCCTGCAACAACATATTTTCTTGTTCTGCTTTAGTCTGTGATGCTCCCTGGTTTGCGCGTCGGACTGTGAGTGTTTTATCACCCATCTTTATACCATTAAGAGCTGCGCATGCTATGTCCGTGACAGTGAGGTCTTGGTACACGCAAAAGGCATATCCTTTTGAATTACCAGATTCCTTGTCCTTAACCAAATCAAATCCACGGAGACCGCCAAATGATTCAAGCAACTCGCGCACCTGAGCTTCCGTGAAATAGTATGGGAGCCCGCCAACAAAAATACGATCTGGCCCCTCAAGCCCAGCAGCAGAACATGACATCAGCCCGACAACACCAAGATTAAGATTTGGATGAGGTTGACTTGGGCCAAGTGCGGCAGCTAGAGAAGGATTGTAGTCGCTTGGCCTTCGAACCTTTACTGGTGCCCCCTACATAGGCAATATTATTGTTTTAAAGGCAAAAGGAAACGGGTAGCAAAAAAGAAAAGAAAATAGTTGCATCAGTTCAATCATACCTCAAACATGATGCCATCCAAAGCCATCGCATTGCTTGCTTCCTCAACAGACCTCATTTCCACAAAAGCAAATTTCTTCTCATGGTTTATATATACATTAACAACAGCATCGCCTTCAACAATTGGAAGTACAATGTTAATATTGTTGGACTATAGTCCAACAAACGTAATCAACAAATAAAGTAAGAATATAAGCACTCACCGGGCCCAGATGTGTTTCCACCGATAGCAGACATCACTTGGCTAAAGAAAACTGCGACCGTCTGCACATAAATCCATTAAGAGACATTACGAATGTAGCAGCGAGAAATAAGACAGATATGACAGCAACCAACAAAAATGTTGCAAGACCAAACTTTTGACGTCAAAAACGTGCTTTTTTTAATAATAAATCCAAGAAAATTAGTTTAGCTTACATAGGCATATATAGGATCTTCTCAAATAACATGAAAGGTCAAACAATAAATAACAAAAAGGACTCAAAAATCAAAATACAAATGCGATAATAAGATAGAGATGATGAAGTGCGCGATGTCAATGCACTACTGGCCAACATCCGTTGTCTTCTTTGGATCCGTGTCCATGTCTCGTCTTGACGTCAATAATCGCGCCACACGTGATAGCACCCCTTGATCTCGTTGGTATCCATAACAATGCCTTCCTTTTAAAATTTTGTCTTGTCCTCAAGACAAAAGTCGAGGAATTGGGCATGGAATGAGTTGTGTTTTGAATATGTGTATTTTATTTCTAGTTTGTTTTTTTACCGTTGCACGTTACACGTGATATGTCACGTGTTTAGCTTCCTATATATATATGTATGATTAGTTCATGTTAGGGCATCATAATACAATTTTCTCTTTCCCCACTTGGTATCAGAGCTTCGGAGTTCCTTCTCGCTTCCGTCGCGTAATCCGTCGCAAGATCCCATAGTGGCAGTTTCAGGTCTCGTCGTTAGATCCCACCTCTTCCGTGTTTCGTCGTTAGATCCTGCCTCTTCCGCGCCGCTAGATCCCGCCGGTTACACAGCGCCAGTTCCGCGTCGCCGGTTCCGTCGGTTCCCCGACGACAGTTCCCCCTGGTGATCCTCCTCGGAGCCACGACCAATCTGGCTTCTTAAAGATCACTACGTTTGAATTGGATGACACAAATTATCTTGAGAGGTCCAGGGCGACACAAGTGCACAACATGATATTCGAAGTGACCAAATATATGGATATAATGATGGAACCACTATTCAGCCACCGGGTACTGATCCCTCGTGGAAAAATGGGATGCGGACAATTCCTTGGTTGTTTCGTGGTTACTCCACTCTGTCTCTTCAGGTGTATCACAACTACATGCTTCTGCATAAACTGCTTTATATCTCCTCAGATTTATGATCTCACTTGTCGTGTGTTGAAGCTGAAGCAGGGAGCCATGTCTGTCTCTACTTACCACTCTGAGTTCGAACATCTTTATCAAGAACTGGATTACTTCAACATTTTTGTTGTTGCATGCATTGCTGGTGCGCATGCTCTTCATAGGAATAAAGACTGTTTTTATGTTCACGTCTTTCTTATGGAGCGCAACATGGAGTTTGATGTTGTTCGTCTGCATGTCATATACTGCGAGCCTTTTCCCTCTATCAGGGAAGCTTTCAGTATGCTCCTTAGTGATGATAATCGTCATTGTTCTCTTGGTTCCTCTAAAGAACACTCTTCTCTTGTTGGGATTGGTAGTGGCTCTCCTTTCCCCTATCCTGTATGCAACCATTGCGGGAAGAAAGGACACATTAAGGACATCTGCTTTCGTCTACACCCTCATCTTGCTCCCTCTGGTCGGGGCTCTGGAGCTCGTGGGAGAGGTGGTCACCGTGGTGATGGTCGTCAGCTGGTGCCCGCACTCAGTACTTTGTGCATTCGACTGAAGTTTATGATGACACCCCTCCTTCTGGAGGCCTTTCTATTATGGAGTTAAAGGTCTTCCGCCATTTGTTGCGTTCACAGTCCAACTCTTCATCTATTGCATCCACTGATGCGTTTGCCACTTCAGGTAATCTCCAGTGCTCATGATGTGTCTTCCTCCCATCCCGAGTGGATCATTGACTCGGGTGGGACAGATCACATGGCCGGCTCCACCTCAGGTTTTACCTCTTATACTCCTCTCTCTGGTCGTGATAAGGTTATTGCCGTCAATGACTCCCTTTCCTCTACTGTTGGCAATTTCAAATATTTATCGAGTATCAAAGTAGTTAGATCAAAATATGGAATTTTCATTTCCCAAAGAAAGTATGTTCTTAATCTACATGAACAAAGTGGAATGAGTGGGTTTAGACATGTTGATGCATCTATCAAAGCAAATCACAGAATAGGAAGGAACGATGAAGAAGCTAACCAAGATATTAATGTATATAAGAAATTGGTGGGACAACTAATCTACCTATCACACACTCGACCTGGCATTATATATATATTGTTGGTGTTGTTAGCCAGTTCATGCATTCTCCAAGGACCAGACATCTCGATGTTGCCCAAAGAACCCTAAGATACATGAAGAGTTCATCAGTAAGGGGCATACCCTGCAACACAAACACAAAGTTAAAGATTGAAGTAGATACATATTTAGATTTGACTGAGTTAGTCGATGACATAATTCCATCTCGTGGTATTGTACCACGATTTGTGGAACTTGGACATGCAAAGAAGGCAGAAGCAACAAATCGTTGCTCGAACTAGTGAAGAACCTGAGTTCTGGACTATGGCCCACGGGATTTACAAAAGGACTATGGCTCCGCACTTTGATGAGTGACATAAGCCAAAATGAGGAGGGCCTTCTCAAACTATTATGTGGCAATAAGGTTGCTATTAGCATCACTCATAATCTTGTTCGTCACGATCGAACTGCATATTAAAGTTTATCGGCACTCTATTATGAAAATCATTAAGAAAAGAATTATTTGTATTTGTGCCCCCCCCCCAAGGGAAACTCGTTAATGTACTCATGAAGGGTGTAAGTCGAAAAGCATTTGTCAAAATTATTGGTAGGTTGGCATTAATAGCATTACCAACCCAACTTGAGGAGTATTAGCATTGGGATTCTTTGTTTGGGTTATTTGTTTTTCTTCTCCATGTAAGTATCTCTCCTATATATAAGAGAGGATTATTTAGTTTTCTCCAAAATCAAAATATTTCTCTTTTAGCCGATGATTACAGTGATGAATTTAGAGGAAGGGAGTGGGAAGAAAGAAGGAATAGAGGAGAAATATTTTGTCCCTAAGGCTCACTTCATATATCTTACTTCCCACATAATATATTAGGTCTTTAATGGGCTTAAAAAGCAAAGGGTAAACAACTAAACGGGCCCAAAATACAAATGCAATAGTAATATAGGGATTCCGGAATGTTTGATGCTCATACGCACTATTGGCCAAAGTTCGTCTTGCTGGAATCAGTGTCAATGTCTCCTTGGTCATGACGTCAATATACGCGCCACACGCTAGGGTGCCCTCTCCCTCGTCGGTATTCGTAAGAAAAAGCCTCTACAAATGGCATTCAAAAAAAAAATTCCCTTATTGATCTGAGCAACAAAGGAAACAAATTCACTTAATGGAATAATACAGTCACAGCAGAAGTAAACTCACACGTCCATACAGATATACACAAGGATTGAAGCATCTTAAGTAGGCAAGCCAGGTCTTTTTAGATAGGATGCCTTCCAAGGCAAACTAGGAGTCTTTTTGGTCAGGATGCCTTCTAAGGTTTGGGCAGAAGGAATTTTAGGCTACGGAGGAGGAGCTATTTAAGATCAATATGGGGCTCGGAAATTCATCCAAGAGGAGAAGAATTCATAAGGAGAGCTTCGCACAAAATTTGAAAGAGAAGAACGTAATGTAATGCCACGATCTCTGTGCAACTTCAAAATAAATAAATAAACATAAAATTGTCCTTGAGAATTTCAAGAAATCAGAAAATAAAGATCATGGATTAAAGTAAATTAATTTTGATGCCGTGATTTGCAGAGTTCAGACAAATACTGTAGGAATTGAAAAACAAGATCATAAGGAGAAGCGGAGGAATATGAAATTGGAATAAAAAATATATCAGTCTTAGTGAAGATGGTCAGGAGATAGAGAGAAATAAAGTTGGAAGAATCATGCATCCAATTGCCATAACTCAATATTAAGGGAAATACAGGGTCGGCAAAATAATGCTAAGACAGCAGGTCAGAGGGAAAGCTAAGGCTTTACTTAGAAATTTGACCATCACTCTTTTACAGCTGAAGCCGATTAATTACAGCAGTGGCCATAACCCATGATCAATAAATCCTAGCACCATTGAAATAATTACAAACATGTTCATAATGATAAATAACCATCTTACCACCATCAGTAAATATGAATAAAAAGGATACATAAAATGGCAGTACGACATAAGCACATTAAATACCATTAATTATAGTAAAAGACAAAATAACAGACTATAGGACTAAGCTTACACAGACAAGAACTCATGATTGAAAAGTCATAGTAGCTGTGTGGAACTGCACCAAACTATTTCCTAATCTTAACTTCCTTCAACAAAAATAAAATGAGAATTTAGTCGTCAAGAATTTGCTTTAACAAACCAAAATCAACATTATATAGCCGTGAATCAAGAAAAAGTTCTTTATGAGAACCCACCATTTCCCGATGAACACTTCCCTTCACCTGAACACTACAGCTCAAATGTAGGTGCACTTTGTTCTCTTGTAATGGCATAAACAAACAAATATTACAATAATCGTCCACCAAAACTACTTACCTTTTTAAATCACGATTTTACAATCTCCGGTGAACAAATACAACGCACGAAAAAATGTAATGTTGTATTTTAATTAAAAAATTACATAAAGCATCCATGACATGCAATTATAGAATGTATGCAAATAAAGTATAGGTTCTAAGGTAATACTTGGAGAATGTCATACCTGCTCATTAGCAGTAGCAGAAAGACCGCCAACATACACACGACGAGCATGTCGAGTGGCCTGAGAAAACCAAGATAGTCTTAAACATAACACTTTCAACAAATTGAGTGACAGAACAGAGAAGTTAAGAATCTAACCTGCTGTGTCATAGCTTGCACAGGCATCAATGGAATAGTTGGTAATTGAGCCTACTCACAAAGCCAAGAAATAAGTCAGGTCAAAGAAATATTGACCAAAAAAAACAAATTCAATGATTAATTATAGAGGCACCTGCCCAGTCGTTAGAGGAAATATATTGGGAAATATTCCAGGAACAGCTGGGGTTGTATCACGTACTTGACCTGTAAAACAAAATTAGGCTACAAAAAAAGAAACAATTGACTATATTAGTAGAAATTTTTGCACGGCATCATCTTTATATGTCCTCATGGTGGGAGATACGCCCTGGCTGCCTAAGACATTATCACAAGAAAAAAAACATATCACTTCCAATTTCAGGAGAAATATTTGCAAGACTACCAAATGAAACAGCTGTGGGTTGAGGACAAACAAGATCCCATTAAATAGGCGCTGATTCCTCCTTGTGCGTTAAATCTAGAGTAGTCAGCTTACAACCATTGGTAGTAGAGGTGGACCAAAATTGCCTTCTCACAACAAAATTATACATAGCACAAACAAACAAACAGCAAGGAAAAAACAAGAAAAACAACCTCAGTTTCAGAATATCGTTGCTAAGCAATTAATTCATGTGTCGAATATAACAGATGAAAGCAGCAAAATAACCTCGCTTACCGTATCAAAAGCATGCATCATCACACAATTCTGCAGCCAATAAACATAAAATTAAAATAAAAATTAAAAATGTAATATGTACCTGGAGCAGTAACATTAGGCATCATAACTTGCGGTGGCATGTCAAACCCACTGATGCGTTTGCTGCACCAAAAAACAGTTATAAATGTTCCAAATAATCGAAGCAACACTAATGTATGATAACTGTAGAAGGAGAAAAAACAGGAGAGAGAAAGTCACCCTTAATTGTATTATTATCAAAGAATATGATTACATACACTTATATAGAGGTAGAAAGAGGGAGAGACTCCTACACATATAATGTGGGACTAAAGGAACTATATATGGGCCAATACACATGGGCCTCCTTAATGGGCTAATTTATCTTATCTTTAACACTCTCCCGCAAGCTAGAGCGTACAAGTCATAAGTGTCAAGCTTGGATAAGAACTGATAGTACAAAGTCCGAGAGAGAGCCTTGGTGAAAATATCAACAACTTGACTGGATGTTGAGACGTGTTCCAATACTATCTTCTTCGATTGAACTTTTTCCCGAATGAAGTGACAGTCAACTTCGATATGCTTTGTGCGCTCATGAAACACCGGATTCTTGACAATATGTATGGCCGCTTGACTATCACAGAGCAGGATAGCAAGAGGAGAGTTTGAGACCCATATCTCTGAGGAGACCCTCCAGCCAGGTGACCTCAGATACGACTGCTGACATTGCACGATATTCATCCTCAGCAGATGAGTGAGCAATAACAGTCTGTTTCTTGCTACGCCGGGTAATAAGATGTCCATCGAGGTAGGTGCAAAAACCAGTTGTGGAGTGTCTATCATCAAGAGACCCTGCATAGTCAGCATCAGAGTATGCAACAAGAGATAATGAAGTCGATGGTTTAAAAACAAATCCTTGTCTACGAGCCTTCTTTAGATATCCGAGAATCCGTTCGACGGCCTGGAGATTAGAGGTCCGAGGAGTATGCATGAATCGGCTTACAACTCCAACAGCAAATGAGATATCAGGTCGTATAACTGTGAGGTAGATTAGTTTCCCCACCAAGCGTCGATAGTACTCTGGATTGGTAAGAACAGGGTCATTCTCAGAGTCATGTGCCGACAGCTTATGATTCATATCCATCGGAGTGTCTGTAGGTTTGCATCCAAAATAGCCCGCACTTTGTAGAAGATCAATGCAATACTTCCGTTGAGATAAGATCAGACCATCAGGTCGTCTTGCAACCTCAAGTCTAAGAAAGTATCGCAGATTACCCAGATCCTTTGTCTGGAAGACGGAGTTCAGATGTTGTTTGATGTTCTGGATCTCGATGGTGTCGTTTCCCATGATCAGAATGTCATGGATACACAAGAAGAAGAATTGTCCCTGGTGCTTGATGACGAGCAAAAAGAGAGAAATCAGCAGAGCTCCGAGTGAATCCCATCTCGCGAACCACCTTACTGAACTTATCAAACCAGGCGCGAGGGGATTGTTTGAGACCATATATAGACTTCCTGAGATGATATACACGAGACTCCCCCGTGGTCTCAAACCCAGGTGGTTGGTACATATAAACAGTCTCTTGGAGATCGCCATTGAGAAAGGCATTTTTATATCCATTTGATGAAGGGGTCATTGGCAGTGCACAACAAGAGAGATTAGAACCCGAACAGTATTTAGTTTTGCCTACTGGAGAGAAAGTTTCGTCATAGTCGAAGCCATGTTGCTGAGTGAAGCCTCTGGCCACCAGACGAGCTTTGAGACGATCAACTGTGTCATCAGGAGCATGTTTGATAGTAAAGACTCATTTGCAGCTAACACAAGACTGATCAAGAGGGAGAGGAACAAGGTCTCAAGTCCGATTAGTCGTCAATGGCCGCACGCCAGCCTGGATATTGTAGAGCGTCCTATAAAGAGTTAGGAATGGAAATAGTGGAGAGAGAGAGGGCAAGAAGTGCGAAGAGGTGGAGAGAGGAGATGGAGGGATACATAGTTTCCCATGGGATGAGCCGTAGAGGGTGGTGCTTGATCGTCAATGCGTAGAAGATCATCAGTAGAAGGGGGTTGCTGTCGGGCTGTAATCCTGGACGAGCGTCGAGTGTAGACACCGACAAGTGGAGGAGGGAGAGGTGGTGAAGTTGGTACTAGAGAAGCGGAAGATGTGGGAGGCAGAGATGTGACGGGCACAGCCGGACGAGGAATAGTGGACTGAGGTGGTAGAGTGGACTGAGGTGGTAGAGTGGAGGTGTGGGAGAAAAAACTTTCATCCTCAGTAAAGGTAATCTGTGGAGACGAGTACCTTGTTGACGGTGGGAGAGTTAGCAAACATACCCTTTTTGGGTACAAGAGTAGCCAACAAATATACATTTGGTGGCGCGTGCGGCAAGTTTGTCACTTGGTGGTCCGAGAGAGTGGGCATAGCAAGTACAACCAAATGTGCGAGGAATGAGAGAAAAAGAAGACTTGGAAGGAAAGAGTAGACCGAATAGAGAGGCAAAGTTAAACACGGAGGAGGGCATGCGATTAATAAGATAGCAAGCAGTAAAGAAAGCAAAGTTCCAATATTCGGCGGGAACATGCATTTGAAGCATGATTGACCGAGTGACACCAAGGAGATGACGATTATTTCGCTCGGTCACACTGTTTTGTTGGGGTGTATGCACACGAGGTTTGATGAATTATCCCAAAGTCGGTGCATAAATTGGAGAAGCTGCGACCAGTGTATTCACGAGCATTGTCAGTGCGAAGCGTTTGTACGGTCGTAGAAAATTGCGTATGTTTTTCAACAATAAAGGCACGGAAAACAGAAGTCAGCTCAGTACGATCATGAAGTAGATAAAACCATGTGAGACGTGAATAGTCATCAATAAAGGTGGCAAAGTACCGATAACCAAAAATACTGAGAATTTTATACGGACCCCAGATATCGGAATGAACTAAAGAAAACGGAGTACTACTCCGATTACATGCAGGAGGGAAAGAAACACGATGCTGTTTGCCAAAGATACATGATTCGCAAGAGAATTCCTGCAAGGAGATATCAGGAAGTGCCTTCTTAAGAATCTGAAGAGGAGCATGGCCAAGACGACGATGCCAATTGACGGAGGGAATAACAGACAGTGAGGTGGGAGGAACATCCATGAGATAAAGCCCGTTGGACAACCGTCCTCTACCAATGATAGTCCGTGTTCGACGATCCTGCATGACAAAAGAAGAGGGAGAAAAGATTATACAGCAATCAAGATCTTGAGCAAGCCTACTAATAGACAATAGGTTGAAGGGAGATCGCGGAACATGCAGAACCGAGGTTAAGGAGAGAGTAGGGGTAAGTTGTAGATCAGCAGCTCCAGACACCATAGTAGTATCGTCATTTGCCACAGTGATAAACTTGGGATACTCAGTATGCATGTACTGAGTTGGTTTCTGAGAAGTAATGTGAAGGGTGGCCCCAGAATCCAGGATCCATTGAGAGCTGTAGGAGAGACAGGAGATACCTTCAGTAAAGAAGGAAGCAACCGAGCCAGAGGAACGATTGACAACGCCTTGCAGTTGCAGTATCTGTAGGCGGAGATCATTGATATCTTTTTGAGCAGATGATGGGGGCTCGGTGGAAGAGGGACCCAGAGGAGTAGCAGCAGCCGTAGTAGCAGTAAGACGAGGAGGCAAACCATGTTTGCAATAATAGGTAGTTTCAAGGTGGCCATCACGACCACAATAGGTACACTTGAGAGTAGAGCGCCCAACACGTCCCTGACCACGAGACGTGAAACGGCCTCCCCGAGTAGTAGAAGAATCTTGGCCAGACGGAGCAGGAGTAGGGAGTAGGGGTTGCTGGAGCAAAGCCGGAGAGAAAGTGGCTGGAGCCTCGGGAGGTGGTGTAACTTTGAGCACCATTGAGCAAACATCAGACAGAGAGGGTGTAGTGGAAGAGGAGGGGATCTAGGCCCGGACGCTGTGAAGATGACTAGGAACACGAGCCATCATCATAGCGATCCCAACAGCCTCCTTCTGTGCCCGTTGAGTAGCAAGGTCTGCAGAGGGAGGTCGGTGTTGTATCCAGGCCTTTACCAGGGTTCTGGCCTTGGCAATAAAAGAAGTTAAGTCGCTTGTGGTTCCAGGATCCAGTGAATAAAGAGCGGAGATAATGTCGAAAAGGTGTTGTAGGTTATCTTTGCCAGAGTAGAGGGAGTGCAGCTCATCCCACATTTCCTTAGCCGTTTCGTAATACATTGTCATTCAGTAAGACTTTGTGTCCATAAAGTTAAGCAACCAAGATTGGACCCAGCCATCATCGCGAAACCAGTCATCAGACGGGTCAGCAGGTTTGACCCAAGTAAGGTGAGCGAGCAGACCCTTTGTCTGCAGAACACGACGAACAGAATGAGCCCATTCGACAAAGTTGGCCTTTCCACTGAGAGAGAGCAGTGATGTGAAGTTCATCACGCACCTCGGGAGGCAAAGCAGCAGCACGGGCGGGCAGAGAGGAGGTAGCCGCGGTTGAGTCACTGGATGTCATGACGGATAGAAGAAACAGGCCGGGCGGCGAGCAGTGGAGGGCAGGCCAGGCGAATGGAACAAGCGGCGGACTGGAGCAGGAGCTCGCAAAGGAGAGGAAAGGCGAGTAACACGGATCAATCCGCAACGAGCAAGGGAAGAAAGCAGGGCGCAACGAGCTAGGGAGGGAAACAAGGCGCAACGACTTGAATTAGACCGCAATGAGAAAGGCCAAGAGGCGAATAGAGGAAGATCGCGGCGACTAAGAGCAGGTCGCGGCGAGAAGAATTAGCTCGCGGCGAAAAGAAAAAGGTAGGTCGCGGTGACTAAGAGCAGGTCGCGGCGACTAAGAGCAGGTCGCGGCGACTAAGAGCAGGTCGCGTCGAGAAGAAGCAACTCGCGACAACAAGAGAGAAGAAAGAAGAAAAGGTAGGTCGCGGCGACTAAGAGCAAGTCGCGGCGAGAAGCAGGTCGCAACGACAAGAAGACGGTCGCGGCGAGTAGAAGAGAACCCGTGGACCCCACGAGTCAGAGAGAGGAGGCTATAAAAAGCCTGGGGAGGAAGGTGGAACCACGGAGAGAAGAGGAAGCGGGTTAGAAGAAGCAGGCCGCAGTAGTCAAGCGGCTAGAGAGAGGAGCGGGTAGGATGAGGCAGGCCGCTGGCGAGTAGAAGGAGGCGGATAGAATCTGGAGACCGCAGGAGGGGATGAGTTCCTCTGATACCATGTAGAAGAAGAAAAAACAGGAGAGAGAAAATCACCCTTATTTGTATTATTATCAAAGAATAGGATTACATACACTTATATAGAGGTAGAAAGAGGGAGAGACTCCTATATATACAATGTGGGACTAAAGGAACTATACATGGTTCATTACACATGGGCCTCCCTAATGGGCTAATTTATCTTTTCTTTAACAATAACTATAAAAAAAACTCCTACAGGCAAAGAGTTGATCCATAGACCATTTCAACACCAGGCGCAGATTGCATAATTCAACATATAAGTATTGTTTACCCAGAAATCGGTGATCCTCTCCAAAGTGACTAGTTCGCACCTCTGGAAGTCGCGGCCTACTCCAGCCCGCTCCTAGAGGTCGCGGCCTATCTTTTAGCCCTCTACTGATGGTCGTGCGGATAGGTTTTGCTAACCACACTATCGCCCGACGATAGCGATATCGCCGGGCAATAGCCCCTTTTAGGTGCGGACTCCCCAACTTGATCGCCCAGAACACATAGGAGTGGCGTGTTATGCAAGAGGACGCGAACTGCTTCCCCAGTTCGCCCCTGCAGGTCGCGGTTAAAATTGGCTAACCGCACTATTACTCGACGATAGTACTATTGTCGGGCGATAGCTTTTTTTCTCTACAGGTGCGGTCTGCTTCTCCAGTCCACCAAAGGAGGGTGACCTGCCTCTTTAGTTCTCCTCAAGAGGGCGTACTGCCTCTTCAGTTCGCCCAATGGTGGCTTGTTCTGGGAATATTCCCTCTTCTAGGGAATATTCCATCCTCGAGCCTATAAATAGACCCTCAAACCTCTCAAAATGGACACGACAGTCAAAGACAATTGGGAGGACAAAACCTGCGGTTAGAAATAGTCTAACTGCCTAAACCAGCGGTGGACAGACCTCAAAGTCCATCCGGGCGGCCTCGGTGGCTACCCCTTGCGGCTAGGCGACCTGGATAGGCGGACAGGCCTCTCAGCAAGCTCGGCAGCGACTAGGCGGCTTATTCGCTATCGCTTGGAGATAGCAACTATCGCTCGGAGATAGCGACTATTGCCCGGCGATAGCGAACTCCCACATCTTTGATGGCAGTTCACTCAAGCAACCTTGTAAAGCCTTGCAGGCGACGTGGGCGGTTAAGGTCTACGGTCATGCGGTTAGGAAGGAAGGCAAGTGGCTAGAAGAGGCCCTCCAGGCCTTAAGCTTCTTCAACAACCCCCCTTGGGCGAACTCGACGACTTTAGCGGTCAGACCGCGTCGTTAGGCCGGGCGGACTCGGTCAGGGAGAATTTAGAGTCAGCAAAGTAGAGAGCATTAGGCAACATCAACGGTCTTTGCGGCTACCGCCCGGAGGTAAGACTTACCGCCGACGGTAGCGCAGATAGAAAGTTGATCTCCTCCTAAACAAGTGCGGTCTCAGCGGCCTGGTGGTTAACCTTGGCGACCTGGGCTTCAGCATCTCCAGATAAGACCGCGGGTAGCAGCGGGCGACCTCGGCAAGCTAATCGGCTATCACCTGGCGATAACTTATCGCCGGCAATAGTGCGGCTTGCCTCGGAGCGGCCTGGACAGTGGCCCAAGCAGCATATGCGGACTGGCGACCTGAGGTAACGACCCGACGACTTGGATAGCAGCCCGAGAAGCCTGGCGACTTGGGCAGCGGCCTGTGCGACCTGGCCGGGCTCTACTCTACCTGCTAGCTCCTCTAATCGTGTTTATTTCCTCTTTCATGTACTTGGACATAACATAAGCTGTAATACAGGTTTATAATCAAAGGAAAGCCCGCCGCAAGAGAGGCATTTGTCGCGGCGGGCAAAATCTGGTCTCGCCGCATGCTAGCGGTCATCTCTTCTTCTCTCACTCACCTCTTCACTCGCGACTCAAAGTAACCAGTAACTCAGTAGTCTTCTCCCTCATCCCCTCTAGTTCGAACGATGTGGCTTGATCGTACACTTTTGGAATCAACACAACACGCGACTTTCAGATATTGAGCAGTTGATGAACAACAGTGGCAATGAAGATATGGGATTGAGCTCAAAATACACCCTAACTTCAAACAGCCATAAGTTTTGATCTGGTTGTCCGTTTTCAGAAATTCAAGGTTTGTCGGAACCGGCTCGAGAAGATCTAACCCCGGGCGAACGGGAGCCCGTTCGGGCCGTTTCTGCACTCTCAAATTGCCCAAATTCCACTCCGTTTGGAAGTTATTGTAGTTTTTCTTTTTTAACAATTCCTGTTTTTTTTTGGATTTTCCATCAAAAGGCCTCGAGCACCCCTCCAATCATCCAGAAATGTCTGTCCAAAGTAGCGACTACAATCTCCTACTATCTAAGACCAACCCTCTCAAGGAGCAAGTTGCTTCTCAGCCTAACGACATGACTATTAATGATAAGCCCTCTAGTGCACATGTTGAACGTTTGCTGCAACTCGATGCAGAAGAACTCTCCATCCCTCATCACGAGCTCCATAAGGTGAACATGAATACTTATCCTCATATAGCTGATAGACTAACATTTCCTGCAGGAGAAGAGCAGGTTCCTTCCCCCTTTTCACATCAAATTCATTAGGAAGTTGTTTCTAATGACTTCAAAGAACCTAGTCTGTCAATCTATTCTGGGATAAGCGATCAGGTTTCTCATTTGCAAGCCTTTGAATCAGCTATTTCATTAAGAGCTCTATCAGATGGTATCAAGTGCAAGCTTCTTGTCATGTCTTTTGATTGTTACGTATTGGATTGATTCTACCATTTACCGCCTCAATCAATCACTTGTTTCGAGAATCTTCAACGAAAATTTCTCTCAAGGTTCGGCACCTTAAGGGAGCGTAAAAGAGGACCAGCAACTCTTTTTCAGATCAAGCAAGAAGATAGCGAGTCTACTGCTCATTTAATCGACAGAAAACAAAAAGAAATTCTTGATGTTGTTAATGTTGATCAAGACTTTTACAAATTTGTCTTAATAAGTGGACTCCGACAAGGCCCTCTCAAATTTGAAGTCACCAAAAAGGAGCCCAAGACTTATGGAGATCTTATCGAAATAGCAAATCGGTTTATCGAAGGTGAAACTATGAATCCCAACTATACATCTCATTTAAACCAGATGGCTCAGCCACAGCAGGAGATTTTATATCATCAACAGAATGATATCTTTCTTCATGAGTATCTTCCTCTTGACTATGACAAAAATCTATTACAATGCGATCAAAACCTCTTGGTATCTCAACATGAAGCATATTATGGTCATGGGAATTCATATATACCTCAACATCTTCTACAATCAAAACAATCAGATTCGGGTCCTGATAACTCTGATATATCAACTTAGGCTTATGTCAACGAGCCATATGCTCCTCCTGAATACAAGAAAGTTGGATCTAAAAGAAGATATACAAATTTAACTATTTTTATGGAAGAAGTTCGTTAAATTATTCAGCAGGAGCCAGATTTTATGAGACCTTCTCTCCTACGACCTGGTCATAGGAGCTGCCATAAGAACTTATTTTGTCAATACCACATGTGTGTTGGTCATGATACAAAAAAATGACGAACTCTTCATAAGTTTGTGGAAAAGTTGCTAAAGGAGGGTAAGCTGCGAGAATATATTGCTTAAAAGCCTCACTGTAAAATCGTCTTTACCAACATCAAGTACTTATTCAGTGCTAGAACTACTTTCAAGATTTATTAGTGGTAAAGTTTGTCTTACCAAACCCCTCTTCAATCATGCTTTTACTACCTTACCTTCTTCAGCTCTTTGCATGATTGGGTATGTTTTGAAAATATGTGGCAATCAAACCCACTTCTCAGTGGTCGCCCAATTTCCAATGAGGCAATCAAACCCACTTCTCAGTGGTCGCAACATTTTCATAAGGCAATCGAACCCACCTCATCGGTGGTCACCTTAGCTCAAGCTCAAGCTTTAAGCCCACTGTTAAGTGGCAACTCTAATTTAGTATAGGTGTTTTCTTCCTTTCTTTCCCCGTTACAGCTTTGATGATCTTTTTGGGAAGGCAATGCTGCCATGCGCGCACCTGCCTAATTGATCATCTTAGCTTGGGACCCTCAGAGTACTCTCAAGCAGTGTCTGCGGAGGACCCACAACCAGGTTGATCTCTCTGAGGAAAGCAATGTAGCCCTGCGCGCACTTACCCAATTGATCAACTTGGTTTGTATCCTAAGACCAACCCCATCGGGTCAACGCAAAAGTGTCTGACGCCGCACCCGACCGATCTCTCTCAGCCTGAATTGTTTTATTGCATTTAAATATTTGAAATTTTAATTTTATTTAGCAAAAAAAAAATTCAGTTCTCAATTTTAGTTCGTTGCACGCTTGCGCGCGTAGCCATGTTTATTGCACGTCTGCGTGCATAACGTTGTTTGGAGTTTTATTTTATTTCTCTGTTATATATATATATATATACCTATATATATGTATATATATATAAATGCACATATATATATATATATATATCATATATATAAATATATATATATAATATGATAAGAATAGGTCAAAGAATGAACCGACAGTCTCCCGTGCACTGTTCTTCTTCCCAGTGAGCCGCATCTGCTCCGCCATTTCCGGCCTCAAGCCTAAGCGGGATTCACGGAGGACCACTCGCCCCTTGCCGCTCCTCGACACCATCAGCGACCACGTCGGTTACAACCGCAGAGCACGATGCCATCCTCCCCGTCGGTTCAGCTCCATGATCACGGTGATTCCTCCATGGCCGCACCTGTTGAGGTTTTTTTATTTTCTCTACTGTAACCCTATAAAAAGGGGCTTTTGCTGTAATTTCAAGGGGTGAAGAATGTTGAAATTAAAATTTGATGTGATCGTGTTTCCAATGGAGTTTGTTGTGTTTCCAATGGAGTTTGTTGCGTTTCCAATGGAGTTTGTTGTGTGCTCCTGTTAGAAGTTAGGCGTGATTGAAAGCTCTGTGTGAGAGTTGTAGGTGTTAGACGTGTGATGAACCTTGATGAAGATAGATGAATAGTGACTTTTAGTTTGTAGTTACTGCTTCCGATTTTGTGATCCCTGTAGTGGTTGTTGTCCATTCAGAGTTAGCTGTGTAGGAGTAGTTGTTTTCTGTGGGAATGTTGATGTAGGTGACGATGAACAGTGGAATTGAATCTGATTTCACCGTTTCAAAAATAGTTTCCTGTAGTTGTTTAAGATTGATAGAACTGTTTAGTTGTTGATTAGTGTTAAGGAAATGTGTTTGCTGCTTGGGTTAGAACTTTGAAGTATGCATATTGTTTGGGTTTTCTCCCGAGCTGCTGAGAAGGGAATTAATTACCTTGATTGCTTCCGTTAGAAGGACTTAGGATTGATATTAGATCTTAGTGTGTGAGATTTCGTGGAGCCACCGCGAGTGTTTCATAATTCGAGGAACCACTTCTAGTGTAAGAGCGAGTGAATTTTAGGCTTATTAGTTTGTGGTTTCTTACATTGTTGAGTGATTCCGTGGAACCACCTCGTGTGAGAGAGCGATTTAATTTCGTGATGCCCGTGTGCGATAGCGGCCGACCTCGGAGTAGGAGATCGAAGGTGACGAGGAGTTTCTCGCGTGACCATCATCGACTTCAAATACGGAAGACGTCTCTTCCGTATGTAATTGTTTCTTACTTTTCCTTTGTGTGCGCCGCTATATTTTCTCGTAGGATAATAGGCTCATTGCTGGGTTTTCGCCCGAGTTTTGTCAGCAAACGCTACGTTGAAAACTCTAAACGAAAACTTATTTGGAGTTCACAATTTTTGTTGTGCTACGACAAGGGGAACGGAAAGAAAGTTGCGAACTTCCTTCCCCTGGTTTAATTTGAACCAATTTTTAAGAAAGTTCATTTTTGAAATGAAAAAGTAATTTTGTGCTTTCAAAAAATCCAAGTTGCGTAATTTCTTAAGTGTTGCGCCCGCTCTGAAAAATTGGCATAATTAATTTATTCATCGCTTGCATTTAGGGTTTCCTAGAAAAGCCGACAGGCGCGCAAACCCTACACGTTGTCCTGCATCAATTTGGTATCAAAGTCAGGTTCCGAAATTTTTCTAAGTTTTGGGATCCACCCTACGTAGAATAGGAACCCGCATATCATTTTGAATTTTTTTTCCAAAAAAAAAGAAAGAGAGTTTTTTAAGCATCATCATTGCATTTGACTTGTGTGTTCGCATGCATCGGCGTAGTGATAGGATGCGTCGAGTTGAGCATGGTCAACCGAGTCGTGGGAACGAAGGGAATGAACCACCCCCGTGGTTTCTTCCATTCACCCACCAAATAGCCGAGTTGAACTTGGTCATACGAGAAGGGTTTGAAAACCTTAGTGTTATGATGAATAGCTTAGAAGTACCCCCTCGAACGTCAATGTCACCTCAATTTTGAGATGAGCATTCTGTCCGTGCACATTACGATGTTCCACATCACTACGTGGAAAGGTCTACCTTTAGGAGGAATCCACTATATGAGGATCACGACTTTACTTACTCCCACTTCTATAGTACCCCGTCACGGAGATCTTTACGATACTTTGATGACAATCCTCGATCACTGTATACCACTTAAAGAGATCCTGTTGACCCACCAACACGTCCTCATTATGCTAGAGACGATCATTACGATGATTATCGTCGCTTTTATTCTCGTACTCGAGTGGATCCTATTGGTCCTTCGACATCATATTATGAGGATAGAGTTAAGTATGACGCCCGTTATCGATACTATACGTCACCTCTATATGAGAAATCTAAGACTGCACATGTGCGACCACTACCACACGTTCGTAGGACTCATGACTATCCACGAGCACATCATGCTTATATTATGGACGCTCATCATGATTACCCTCGAAATACCTATAGAGGTCACTATCGTCAAGAGTATCTCACACCTAGTGATCCTCCTAGTGTTCCGAAGACAAACATGACGATAGTCATTAAGGGTCAGCAAGAGCATTTCAAAGCCCAAAGCAGGGAGACATCACTTACTCTGTCTGATGTTCTAATACAAGATGTGTGGAGTCAACCCCCACATGAGTCTGCTCCACTTAGTGAGCTTGCCCTTGATTCTATATCGACTAGCTCTCTTTTGAGTGTAGATTCCTTGCACACTTCACCTAATGATGCACCGAATCACATCACCACACCTGATGGCGTATCGAGTCACATCACCACACCTGATGGTGCACCAATTGACATTACGTTTGGGAGCCGAGAGCTTAGTAGCGATCGCGAGGTAGTCACCCCTACCCTTTCTGGGAGTACGACCCCTTCTGATGGTTCATTTCTGGAGGACCATCACTCGACTGATGGGTCATTTGACGACCCTCCTATTGAGCCTCCAGATGAGCCACCTTGTCTTTGTATAGATAAGATTCCTGTGAGTAACACCCTTCTAGATTTTAAGAAATGGATACCTGCTCCAATTACGCCCTTGATGTCAATACTGCTTCAGAGAGATGATTTTGAGTGTGACATCTCTATATTAGGGTTTGATCATAGCCATCTGGTCACTCGCACTCTAGATGAGTTATGTGACGTAACCACCTGTTGACCATCGTATTCGCGATGAGTTTTCAGATGTCCCACCTGGTGAGCCGCTTGATGTCTCACTTCCCCTTAGTACACTTATCACGATTGACACACTTCACGTGCAATGTCATTTATATGAGAACAATCCATATGTTTTTGGAGTCTACGTCTGTACGCGTCGCATTTGCGACGAGTTTTATTATACCCCTCCTGGTGAACCCCCAGATGAAAAACTAATGGGTTCACCGCACATATGGGATGTGTCTATCCTTAGTATCACCATCGAGTTTGAGGGTGCACTCGTTGATTCGTTGATACTTGTCACCTGCACTTGTAAAGACAATTTGCACACCATGTTGACACATTTGATCATCGATGTCTCTGATTTGATCATGAGTGTTCATTGACCAGGCAATGAATTCTTTTATGATCCACCATCTGAGCCTCCTGATTATGTACCTCTCTCAGGAATTACTTTTGGTATCTGAAACCATCAGTTTGTGGCGTAAGTCGTGTTAGTAGTTCATTTATTGCATTTGCATGACTTGCATTAAAAATTTTTGAGCGGACAATTGCATAATACTTTTGACCTATATGCAACTCGAGCAAAAAAGCATAAACGAGCTACTAGTTTCAAAATGGATAACTTAGTAATGGTTCGGCTAAATCCGACACGGTTACCATCAGGTACCGTAAAGAAGCTAGCTGACCATAAAACTGGACCCTTTCGAGTAGTAAAGCGGATTGGGCAAAATGCGTATGAACTTGAGATACCTTCCGTTTGGGGAGCAAATCCGGTTTTTAACGTAGCTTATCTGACTTTAATCTACGATTGCCCGCATGAGTCTTTAGAATTTTCATTGTCTTCTCCTCCATTTGGTTCTTCTGGGTTGGTTAGTGAAAGTGAGGAGCCACATTCAGGACATACCGACATTCATTCCGCTGCTCATACTTCCATCGTAGTTCCTTCTATTTTCACTGCAAGTTTCAGGTTAAGCATGAGATACCAGGAGATTATTTTTTTCCAGTTCCCGAGCACATATCGAACAGTGGTCACTACTAATGGTGGTTTTCAGAGATCTTTGGTTCGTTGGTATGGATGTTAAACTTCTCCCGTACTACCACTCAGACCACTCACCAGAGATGAGTGATTTCGAGAGGGGGAGAGTTGGTGGAGACCAACCCCATCGGGTCAACGCAAAAGTGTCTGACACCGCACCCGACCGATCTCTTTCAGCCTGAATTGTTTTATTGCATTTATTTTTTTTGAAATTTTAATTTTATTTAGCAAAAAAAAAAATCAGTTATAAATTTTAGTTCGTTGCACGCCTGCGCGTATAGCCATGTTTATTGCACGCCTGCGTGCGTAATGTTATTTGGAGTTTTATTTTATTTCCTTATATATATATCTATCTTAATAAGGTTCTTTCTCTTCTCTTCGTCACGAAAGTGAATTCCCGGAAAAACCCCCGCCGCTTCGTCCAGTCGGCGAAAATTTGCGATTTTAAAACTGCGACGCGTCGTTTTGTATGCCCCTCTTCGCCGCTTATCCCGCCGCGTGCCAAAGCCGTCGTTACCTGGCCGTTCCGCGCTTTATCTTGCTCACGCGTGTTATTCTCCACCGCCCCGCTGTCTAGAGGCATATATGCTCATCGCTCGATACTTCGCCTCCCTGCTTCTCTTAACCGACTCTCACTCAGACAGCTTTCCTACTCCGCCAACCACCGCTCCACGCCGCTGTTTTACGGAGGTTAGTCATCTCCCGACACCTTCCACCTTCAATTCCCCCATTTCAGAGCAGAGGGAGGAGAGAGAGAGAGGAGAGGGAGAGAGAGAGAGGGAGGAGATGGTAAGCTACGGAAACAGCGACGCGTTCTTGAGGCAGCAGAGCGCCGGCGGGGGAGGAAGAGCAGCGGGGTGGGACTACTGCTCTTCCTACTCCGACAAATGCTGGTCGGAGGGGAGAAGGGAGCCCGGAAGGCGGCGGAGGAGGTCGGCTGAGGCCGGCGGCGACGGCTGGATGAGGTCGGAGGACGGGGATGCGATGGCGCCGAAGAAGCGGGTGATGTATATATATATATATATATATATATATATATATATATATATGCATATATATATATATATATATATAAATATATATGTTAAAATAGCCCATGTAAAGGGCCCATTATTGGGCCCATTTATTGTTTTATCTTCTCTCCTCTTTTAGTTCCACATCTTGTATAGGATTTTCTTCTCTCTTCTTCTTCCTATATATTTGTATTCTCTCCTTGTATTTAGACACACAAGTAATACATACAAGATTTGAGCTCTTTCAACATCGTATCAGAGGGAGCGGTCTCTCCGGTGCGGTCTCATTCTCTTTAACCGCCCAACCCGCCACCGCCCGCCCTCTCCGCTTCTCCTGCGGACTGTGAGCCTACCCGCTCCGATCCCCTATCTGCGGGCTCCTATCCGCGGGCTCTGCGGTTTGCCTCTGCATTCCTCTTCTCCTCTCCCTCTCCGTGGTCCACCCTCTTCAGGTCCTTTTATAGCAACCATTCTCTCTAGTTCGTGGGGTCCACTTCTTTTCTATCCGCTGCGGCTTCCCCTTTTATCCGCTGCGAGTTCCTCTCCCTCTTGCTTTGTGCACGGCCTGTCCGCGGGCTGTTCCTCTCCCTTCTATCCGCGGGCTTCTGTGTCCGCTGCGGCTTCGCCTTCTGTCCGCTGCGGCTTCGCCTTCTGTCCGCTGCGGCTTCGCCTTTTGTCCGCTGCGGCTTCGCCTTTTGTCCGTTGCGGCTTCGCCTTCCCTCTGATTCCTTCTTCTCGCTTGCTTTCTCTCGCGGTTTCCTTCTGCGATCTGACCGCTGCTGGCTTCACCGAGACCGGGGCAGACTCTCTCTTTTGTTTCTGCCCTCTGGTCGCGAACTGACTACTCGCTGGTGTCTGACTTGACCGTGCGGACTGCTGCCTATCCGCATTCTGGTCGTGGTCTTCCTCAGTCTTTCTCGCGGCGGCCTCCCTGTCTTCTCGCAGGCGGTCTGTCCTCTTCTCGCCGCGGTCTTGCTCCCTTCTCGCAGCGGCCTCCTGCCCTTCTTGCAGCGACCTCAGCCGGCTGCCTCTGCGGTCTGCCCTTATGGGCTCTTCCTGTAACTCCTCTGGCTCGACGGACAGCCCGCCTGCTGACCGCCCGGCCTGTCCGACTGACCGCCCGACTTGCACTATAGAAGTCTGTGATGAGCTGCGCATCACTACCATCTCTCTTTCTGGAAAGAAGAACTTCGTCCCTTGGGTTCATTCTGTTAGACGGGTTCTTCAGGCCAAGGACCTTCTCCCTCACCTTACTCAGGCTCCTCCCACTCTTCCTACCGATGACTGGCTCCGCAATGATGGCCGAGTTCAGACCTGGATCTTGAATTCTTTAGATGGTGAGCCATATCAAATGGCTATGTATCATGAGACTGCCAAAGATATGTGGACTGAGCTACACTCCTTATATTCTGGAAGGGACAGCCTCCAGCACCTCTACGACATCCTAACTGACCTCTTTGCTCTTGACGCTGGAGGGGCTTCAGATATGACCTCCTTTGTTGCTCGTGCGAAGACTCTTGTTGAAGCATGGATCCAGAATCAGCCCTTCACCAATGATGTTGCTGCTCAGCGTGCTCAGAAGGAAGCCGCCTGTACTGCCATCATCATGGCCCGTCTTCCCCCTCACCTTCAGAGCATTCGTGCTCAGGTCCTGGCGTCCTCTACCACACCCTCCTTTTCTGATGTGTGTTCCATGATTCTCCGAGTATCACCTCCTCCAGATACTACGGCTCCTCCGGCCCTTCTTCAGCAGGCACCTCCGCTTCTACCATTCCCTCCTCCTACTCGGGGGGGTCGTTCGGGATCTCGCGGCCGTGGTCGTGGTGGCCGGGGTCGGCCAAAGTGTTCCTTCTGCGGGAAAGGTGGTCATCTCGTGGCAACCTGTTACAAGAAAGTTGGCTATCCTCCTCGCCCGGCGGCTTCTGTTGCTACCGATGCTGGTCCTCCTGATCTTGAGAGTGTCCGTCTTCAGCTCCAGCATCTCCAGGGATTGCTCCACCCACCATCTGCCTCCATTGCCTCCGTCTCTCACACAGGTACCGCTTATCTCTCCACCGGCTTGGGCTGGATTGTGGACTCTGGCGCTACTCATCACATTACTCCACATCGACCTGCCCAGTACCTGACTTCCCCTTATCCACAGTCTATTACTGTGGCCAATGGCGCTACTGTTCCCGTCTCCGGCTCGGCAGATCTTCCTCTCACCTCCTCCATCTCCCTTCGCTCGGCTCTTCACGTCCCGAGTTCACCGTTCAATTTACTTTCTGTTGGACGGCTTACTAATGATCTAGATTGTTCTGTAATATTCACTTCCTCTTCTTTTGTTATACAGGATCGGCGGACGCAGACTACCATTGGTAAAGGCCGGCTGCAGAATGGGCTCTACCTTCTCGACGACTCTCCCACTATCCTCTCATCCGTCTCTTCAAAAGATTGGCACCGTCGACTTGGGCATGCTCCTCTACCGGTCCTCCAGCGGGCTCTCCCCGATGTTTCAGTTACCCCCTTTCAGTGTGACTCCTGTATCCTCGGCAAGCAGACTCGTTCATCTTTTTCTTCCCATTGTACTCGGAGCGCTGCTCCTTTTGATTTAGTGCATTCAAATATTTGGGGACCATTTAAAATTACAAGTATTTCTGGTTTCCGGTATTTTATAACGTTTATTGATGATCACTCTCGCACTACCTGGCTATACTTACTTCGTGATCGCTCCGAGCTTCCCCGTGTCTTTCGGGCCTTTGTCCTCGAAACCTGTACGTAATTCCACACGACCATCAAAGTACTACGAACTGACAATGCTCGTGAGTACACTAGTAACGAATTTACTGCTTTATGTTCTGAGTTCGAGATTCTACATCAAACTTCCTGCGCTTACACGCCGCAACAAAACGGTGGTTCCGAACGCTAGAATCGCCACTTACTCGATGTTGCCCGTTCCATCATGCTTCAAATGCATGTTCCCAAACCATATTGGAATTTTGCGGTCTCGACCGCCTGTTTTCTCATTAACCGTCTCCCTTCCTCTATTCTCAACTATGCTACTCCGTTCAGCATCCTCTTTCCCTCCACTCCGGCCTTTCCTCTCCCACCTCGTGTATTCGGTAGCCTCTGCTATGTCCACCGTTTGGGGCCTTCCTCGGATAAGTTGGATCCCCGAGCGGCCAAGCATATCTTTGTTGGATATTCACGCACCCAAAAGGGGTATGTATGTTATTCTCCTGCTACACGCAAGATCTCAGTGTCTGCTGATGTCACTTTCCGCGAGGATCAACCATTCTTTCCTGCTCCCTTACCTGACCATCTACCACCCACACCTACTTCTCCATCCATCCCCCGCCCGGTCATTCCCGCAACTACTCCTCCAACTGTCGTTCCATCAAAACAGACTGTCGTTCCCTCCAAACCACCAGTTATCCGCGTCTACACTCGTCGCTCTACCACTTCCGTTGCCCCTCTGCCGTCGGTCTCTACCATGGATACTCCGCGTCCAAATGATCAGGTATCGCCTTCCACTGCTCATCCGCTGGCAAACTACATCTCTCTTCATCGCCTCTCTCCCCATTTACACACTTTGGCTACTTCTCTCTCTTTGGTTGCTATTCCTAATTCTGTGCAGGAGGCGCTTCAACATCCAGGATGGCGAGCGGCCATGGAGGAAGAAATGTCTGCTCTCTGGTCTAACCAGACATGGTCGGTTGTTCCCCTTCCACCGGGCCAGAAACCAGTTGGGTGCAAGTGGGTCTTTGTCATCAAACATGCTGCCGATGGGACAATTGACCGTCTAAAGGCCCGTCTTGTGGCTAGAGGTTTCACTCAACAGGAGGGGCTAGATTATGAGGAAACGTTCTCTCTGGTTGCGAAACTTAATAGTGTTCGCGTCCTCATCTCTGTTGTTGTCCATCGTCGGTGGTCTCTCTTTCAGCTGGATATCAAAAATGCTTTCTTGAATGGGGATCTCCAGGAAACTGTCTACATGCAACAACCACCCGGGTTTGAGACCACGGGGGAGTCTAAGGTCTGCCATCTTAAAAAGGCTCTATATGGTCTCAAACAATCTCCGCGGGCTTGGTTTGCAAAGTTCAGCAAGGTCCTCCGTGAGATTGGCTTCACACGGAGCTCGGCCGACTTCTCGCTCTTTACTCGTCACCAACCAACAGGAACGGTTATTCTGTTAGTATACGTCGACGATATTATCATTACTAGAGATGACTCTCAAGGGATACAGGCAGTCAAAGTCCATCTAAACTCAGTCTTCAAGACAAAGGATTTGGGACCTCTTCGCTATTTTTTGGGTCTTGAGATTGCCAGAAGGCCGGATGGGCTCACTCTCTCTCAACGGAAATATTGTCTTGACCTTCTTCATGATGCGGGTCAGTCCGGCTGCAAGCCAAGCGATACTCCTATGGATGTAAACCACAAACTGTGTGCCCAGGCATCTGACTCCGATCTCCTTCTCCAGAATCCTGAATATTATCGACGTCTTGTTGGAAAACTGATATATCTCACGGTTACCAGACCGGATATTTCCTTTGTTGTTGGTCTTGTCAGCAGATACATGCACTCTCCTCGGAAATCTCATCTTCAAACAGTGGAACGAATTCTCAGGTATCTGAAAACCGCTCCTGGTCAAGGACTTGTCTACAGGACCTCCTCTTCTGCTCCAACATTGGTGGCATATTCTGATGCTGACTACGCTGGCTCTCTCGATGACCGGCGATCTACGAGTGGTTTTTGCACTTACCTTGGCGGACATCTTGTTACTTGGCGAAGTAAGAAACAAGCGGTCGTTGCTCGATCTTCAGCCGAGGCAGAGTACCGGGCAATGACATCGGTTGTATCAGAATTGACATGGCTTGAGAGTCTTCTTACTGATCTAGGTGTAAAATTACCATCACCAGCTCTTCTCCTTTGTGACAGTCAAGCCGCCATACACATCGCAAAGAACCCGGTCTTTCACGAAAGAACGAAGCATATTGAGGTCGATTGTCACTTCATACGGGAAAAGGTTCAAATGAAGAAGCTTGACCTAAAGCATGTCCCAGGATCGGAACCAGTCGCGGATGTCTTCACGAAGGCTCTTTCCAAGACACTCTTCTATCAATGTTTGTCCAAGCTTGGCGCATACGATTTGTACGCTCCAGCTTGCGGGGGAGTGTTAAAATAGCCCATATAAAGGGCCCATTATTGGGCCCATTTATTGTTTTATCTTCTCTCCTCTTTTAGTCCCACATCTTGTATAGGATTTTCTTCTCTCTTCTTCTTCCTATATATTTGTATTCTCTCCTTGTATTTAGACACACAAGTAATACATACAAGATTTGAGCTCTTTCAGCAATATACAATCATATATATATATATATATATATATATATATATATAATATGATAAGAATAGGTCGAAGAATGAACCGGCAGTCTCCCGTGCACTGTTCTTCTTCCCAGTGAGTCGCATCTGCTCCGTCATTTCCAGCCTCAAGCCTAAGCGGGATTCACGGAGGACCACTCGCCCCTTGCCGCTCTTCGACGCCATCAGCGACCACGTCGGTTACAACCGTAGAGCACGATGCCATCCTCCCCGGGGTTCAGCTCCATGATCACGGTGATTCCTCCATGGCCGCACCTGTTGAGGTTTTTTTCTTTTCTCTGTTGTAACCCTATAAAAAGGGGCTTTTGCTGTAATTTCAAGGGGTGAAGAATGTTGAAATTAAAATTTGTTGTGATTGTGTTTCCAATGGAGTTTGTTGTGATTGTGTTTCCAATGGAGTTTGTTGTGATTGTGTTTCCAATGGAGTTTGTTGTGATTGTGTTTCCAATGGAGTTTGTTGTGATTGTGTTTCCAATGGAGTTTGTTGTGATTGTGTTTCCAATGGAGTTTGTCGTGATTGTGTTTCCAATGGAGTTTGTCGTGATTGTGTTTCCAATGGAGTTTGTCGTGATTGTGTTTCCAATGGAGTTTGTCGTGATTGTGTTTCCAATGGAGTTTGTCGTGATTGTGTTTCCAATGGAGTTTGTCGTGATTGTGTTTCCAATGGAGTTTGTCGTGATTGTGTTTCCAATGGAGTTTGTCGTGATTGTGTTTCCAATGGAGTTTGTCGTGATTGTGTTTCCAATGGAGTTTGTTGTGATTGTGTTTCCAATGGAGTTTGTTGTGATTGTGTTTCCAATGGAGTTTGTTGTGATTGTGTTTCCAATGGAGTTTGTCGTGATTGTGTTTCCAATGGAGTTTGTCGTGATTGTGTTTCCAATGGAGTTCGTCGTGATTGTGTTTCCAATGGAGTTTGTCGTGATTGTGTTTCCAATGGAGTTTGTTGTGTGCTCCTGTTAGAAGTTAGGCGTGATTGAAAGCTCTGTGTGAGAGTTGTAGGCGTTAGGCGTGCGCTGAACCTTGATGAAGATAGATGAATAGTGACTTTTAGTTTGTAGTTACTGCTTCCGATTTTGTGATCCCTGTAGTGGTTGCTGTCCATTCAGAGTTTGCTGTGTAGGAGTAGTTGTTTTATGTAGGAATGTTGATGTGGGTGATGATGAACAGTGGAATTGAATCTGATTTCACCGATTCAAACATAGTTTCCTGTAGTTATTTAAGATTGATAGAACTGTTTAGTTGTTGATTAGTGTTAAGGAAATGTGTTTGCTGCTTGGGTTTGAACTTTGAAGTATGCTTATTGTTTGGGCTTTCTCCCAAGCTGCTGAGAAGGGAATTAATTACCTTGATTGCTTCCGTTAGAAGGACTTACGACTGATATTAGATCTTAGTGTGTGAGATTTCGTGGAGCCACCGCGAGTGTTTGAAAATTCGTGGAACCACTTCTAGTGTGAGAGCGAGTGAATTTTAGGTTTGTTAGTTTGTGGCTTCTTACATTGTTGAGTGATTCCGTGGAACCACCTCGTGTGAGAGAGCGATTTAATTTCGTGGTGCCCGTGTGCGATAGCGGCCGACCTCGGAGTGGGAGATCGAAGGTGACGAGGAGTTTCTCGCGTGATCGCCATCGACTTCAAATACGGAAGACGCCTCTTCCGTGGGTAATTGCTTCTTACTTTTCCTTTGTGTGTGCCTCTATATTTTCTCGTAGGATAATAGGCTCATTGCTGGGCTTTCACCCGAGTTTTGTCAGCAAACGCTACGTCGAAAACTCCAAACGGAAATTTATTTGGAGTGCACGATTTTCGTTGTGCTACGACAAGGGGAACGGAACGAAAGTTGCGAACTTCCTTCCCTGGGTTTAATTTGAACCAATTTTTAAGAAAGTAAATTTTTGAAATGAAAAAGTAATTTTATGCTTTCAAAAATCCAAGTTGTGTAATTTCTTAAGTGTTGCGTCTGCTCTAAAAATTTGGCATAATTAATTTATCCATCGCTTGCATTTAGGGTTTCCTAGAAAAGCCAACAGGCGCGCAAACCCTACGCGCCGTCCTGCATCAAAGTTCGTCTCGCTTGTTGAGAGAAAATAGTTTTGATGATCTCTCTGAGGAAAGCAATGTCGCCCTGTGCGCACCTGCACAATTGATCATCTCAATTGTTTATTCTCTTTCTTGAGTTTACAGCTTTTGCGGCCTCGCTGAGGAAAACAATGTTACCATGCGCACACCTGCCCACTTGGTCACCCTAGTTTGTAGCCCTCAAGTAGTTGTTCTTGCTTTTCCTGTGGTTAAGAATTTTTGAGACCGCGAAGGTCGCACATTTAGATGCGACTGGTTTTTTCTAACTATAAATTATATGCACGTTGTTACGCCCCCGGACGAGGCCCGGTTGTTTGGCCGGCAATACAGGCGGCAGCAGAGGCGTGACGGAGGCGACAACGGGGCTGAACCAATTGGTTCAGCCCCCTCTTCATAAGACTCGGCCCAAGGGGGGCTGAACAGGGTGGGTTCAGCCCCCATTGGGGCCGGTCGGCCCTGGGGCCGGGTATAAGTATACCGGACCCCCTCTTTGGATGGCAGGCAAGTAATATTCAGGTATTCCCTCTTCCCTCCTCTCTCAACCCTAATTTTCTTTAGCCGTCTTAGATCTCTTTCTCTTCTCCTCCTTCCTATCATTTGGTATCAGAGGATTCTTTCCTCCATCATGGTTGCTACACGTTCGCAATAGGAGACCGACCGTTTGGAAAACCTAGAAGAGACTTGGCGGGGTTGACCGATTCGGTGGCCGCCATCGAAGAAAATGTGAAAACATCGACTCAAAGAATGGAAGAACGGATTGATGGGCGCTTGGAGGAAATCATGGCGTTATTGACGCAAAATTTGAAAGGGAAGGCTGCGGCGGAGGAGGAACCGGGCGGATCTTCAATTTCAAGGCCCGATTTGCAACGGAATGTTGGAAATGGAAGAAGGGGGGCCATGGAGGGGTCGGCTAGGGTTGCGGATCCGGGATTGGGAGGCACGGCGGCACAGCGGCTGGCGGCTTCGGCGGACTGGGCGGATGAGGGGATCGAACCGGCGGAACAGGCGACGGCTGGTACGGGCCGACGAGATCGGCCGCAGGGGGCTCTGCTAGGGGCGCGAAACCCGGATCGGGGGGCGCTGCCTTCGGCGGTTTCGGATCGGGGGCGCTACTCTCGGCGGTTTCGGCGATGCAGGCGGTGCAGGCGGGTCGGGGACCGGTTGGGGTGCTCCAGCCGGATCGGCCGCAGGAGTAATTGGCGGGCTCGGGCAGGCAGCAAGCGGTGGTGGCGCCGCTGGTTCCGGGGCTGGAAATGGCTTGTTGCCTCGCCCTAATGGAAGAGGTATGTGGTGGGGAGAATTTCGACAAGGTGCTCCGGTGGGGGGACAATTTTGACAGTTCCCAGACATGCCTATTGAACGTGATGAACCCCGAAGACAAGATGCAGGCTAGCGTGGGCAGGTCAGTCATCGGTTGTACATGCCTCCGAAGTTGACACTGATGAATTTCCCTCGTTACAGCGGTGGGGATGCGTTGGAATGGGTGCAGAAAGCTGAGTTATTCTTTAGCTATCAGGAGGTACCGGAAGAGCAGTGGGTGCAACTGACATCCTTCCACTTGGAGGATGACGCTTTCCAGTGGACGCAGTGGTTTCTACGGGGACGGAATTATGTGTCATGGGTGGAGTTTGTTGACGGCTTCACTGTTCGATTCGGGCCTTTGGAGTTCGAGGATTTTGAGGCTCTCTTACAAAAACTTCGTCAGAAGGGTTCTGTGACGGAGTACAGAACCGACTTCGAGAGGTTGGCGAACAGGGTACACTGGGAGGAGAGGACACTCCTCAGTTGTTTTGTGTCGGGACTGAAGGAGCACTTACGCGATGAGGTGCAGGCCTACATGCCCCATAGCCTGAACCACGCGATCAGCTTGGCCCGCATTCAGGAGGAACGGTTCAACAGGCAGCGGGCCCGCAATACAGTGAGACCTACTACTACGCCGGCAGGATCCGCCAGTGGGCGGACGGCCGACAGTGACGCGGCTGTCCTGGAGTGAGTTACAAGAACGGAAGGAAAAAGGACTCTGTTTCAACTGTGATGAGAAATTTACAGCGGGACACAAATGTCAGAAGGTCCAGGTCTTTATGTTACAACGGGAGGCGGATGACGAGTTGAGCCCAGAGGAGCTGGATTTCGGAGGCGACTTGGACTTGACCGAGCTCGGGGTCTCTCTGCATGCTATGGAGGGGTGTAACCCCCATCCGCTCACTATGCGGCTTGCGGGGCGGGTCCGACGGGAAAGGATGGCCATTCTGGTGGACAGCGGGAGTACACACAATTTCATCCATCCGGATGTGACACAGAAGGTTGGGCATTTGATTGACACTAGGGCTGCCTTCCAGGTCATGGTGGCCGATGGCAGCAAATTGCAATGCCAGGGTGTACTGAAGGGAGTGGAGGTTTGGATGCAGGGATACGTCGGACGCACAGATGCCTATATTTTACCCATTCGGGGTTCGGACATGGTGCTGGGAGTTCAGTGGCTGCAGCAGTTGAAAAGGGTCACCTTTGATTGGGACCAGATGACAATGGAGTTCTTGCAGAGTGGGAAACAGTTCTGTTTGAGGGGTCTCACCTCTTCGCCAGTCAAGGAAATTTCTCTCCGCAGTCTCCAGCAGCTCGAGGAGGCGGAAATCTTGATGGCGGTACTTTTGGGGGTGAGGACGGATGAGGCGGGGTCAGTTGAGGTGCCTATGCAGATGCAGGCTCTGGTAGAGCAGTACGCCGACATTTTCCAGGAGCCACGTACACTTCCGCCTTCACGGTTTCGGGATCATCAGATTGTACTCAAGACAGGGACGGAGCCTCCCAATATCCGACCCTACCGGTACCCGCACATACAGAAGGCCGAGATTGAGCGCAGCGTTCGGGAGATGCTCGATGCGGGCATCATACGGCCCAGCACGAGCTCCTTCTCAGCTCCGATCATTCTTGTCAAGAAAAAGGATGGGTCTTGGGGGTTTTGTGTGGATTACCGCGCCCTAAACAGTGTCACACTGAAGGATAAATTCCCGATCCCATTGATTGAGGAGCTGTTGGACGAGCTACATGGGGCGACACGGTTCACCAAGCTTGATTTACGGTCCGGATATTACCAGATCCTCATGAAGGAGGAAGACGTCCACAAGACAGCATTAAGGACTCCTGACGGTCATTATGAATTTTTAGTGATGGCCAACGGGTTGATGGGTGGACCGTCCGCCTTCCAGGCGAATATGAATGAGATCTTCAGGGACCTTCTTCATCACTTCGTGCTCATCTTCTTCGATGATATCCTTATTTACAGTGCTACATGGGAGGACCACTTGCGCCATGTTGCCTAGGTATTCTCCATTTTACGCAAGCACCAGTTGTATGCTAAGAGATCGAAGTGTTCGTTTGGTCAAGAGAAAGTGGAGTATCTGGGGCACTTGGTCTCAGCTGCAGGGGTGAAAGCCGATCCTCGGAAGATTGAGAGCATGGTCTCTTGGCCGCGGCCCCAGACCCTTTGGGCTCTGCGGGGCTTCTTGGGCCTCACCGGCTACTACCGGCGGTTTGTGCGTGAATACGGGAAGATTGTCAGGCCGTTGACACAACTGTTACAGAAGGACGCTTTTTCTTGGCAGGATGAGGCTGAGGCGGCTTTTCAGGCACTCAAGCGGGCCGTGACGAAGACTCCAGTCTTAGCACTCCTGGATTTCACCAAGGAGTTCGTCGTGGAGACGGACGCCACCGGAGTGGGATTGGGTGCCGTGTTGATGCAGGAGGGGCGGCCGATTGCCTTTTACAGCAAGGCATTGGCTCCAAGGACGTTGGGATTATCGGCCTATGAAAAAAAGATGCTGGCCCTCATCCATGTCGTGGCCCTCTGGCGACCGTACCTGCTGGGACGTCATTTCAAGATTCAGACAGATCATCAAAACTTGAAGCACTTCTTGGAACAGTGGGTTTCCTCCCCTCTCCAACAGAAGTGGGTCACCAAGCTTTTGGGGTACGACTACGAGATTGTTTACCAGCAAGGGAAGGACAATCGGATTGTTGATGTCTTGTCTCGCTTGCCGGAGGGCGCTCTAGCCCAAATTTCTACGCCCCAGCTGGATGCTATTGATGAGATTCAGGAGGAGGTCCAGCAAGACCCCGAGTTGCAGGCTATTGTGCAGGATCTACAGCAGGCACGTGAGGCAGCTCCAGGCTATCATCTACAGAATGACCGGCTATACTATCGGGGTCGGGTGGTCATACCCTCCCAGTCGGCTTGGAGGACGGTCATGACGCATGAGTTCCACTCGTCCCCGACGGGCGACCACGCCGATGTTCTATGCACTCTTCAGCGGGCACGGGCCAATGTGTTTTGGAAGGGGATGCGACGGGATATCCAATTATTTGTTCAACAGTGTGACGTGTGCCAGCGGCAGAAGTACGAGACCACCTCCACAGCTGGGCTACTTATGCCCTTGGAGATTCCGCACAAGATTTGGGATACAGTGTCCATGGATTTCATTGATGGCTTGCCTCGGTCTAGGGGCAATACAGTCATTTTGGTGGTGGTTGATAAGTTGCCAAATACATACATTTCCTCGCCCTGAGCCATCCCTATACCGGTGAGTCTGTTGCTGCTCTTTTCGCTCGCGAGATTGTTCGGCTTCATGGCATCCCTCGGGCGATCATCTCGGATCGCAATCCCACCTTCGTTGGCAACTTTTGGAGGGAGCTCTTTCGTTTACAAGGGACCACCTTGCGCTTCAGCACGGCTCACCATCCGCAGACAGACGGCCAGACTGAGGTATTGAATCGGGGCATAGAGACATACCTCTGATGCTTCGTCATGGACGAGCCGCGCACTTGGACGAGTTGGTTGCATTGGGCTGAATACTGCTTCAACACTTCCTATCATTCAGCCAGCAAGCTGACTTCTTTAAGGTGGTCTATGGGCGTCCGTCTCCTTCTCTGAGCAGTTATGAGTCGGGTGGTACGGCAGTGGCAGCAGTTGACCGGGCACTCCGTGATCGTGACCGAACACTCGCTACCTTGCGCGAGAATCTTTGGACGGCACAGGATCGTATGAAGGCACAAGCGGACAGACATCGCACAGAGCGGGAATTTCAGGTGGGGGACGAGGTTTTTCTCAAGCTCTGCCCCTATCGACAGATGTCCATTGCACAACGGACGAACCAAAAGTTGAAACCCCGTTATTATGGTCCATTTGGGATCACCCGACGGGTGGGACCAGTTGCTTATACGTTGGCGTTGCCCGAAGGGTCCAGGATACATCCAACTTTTCACTTCTCCTTGTTGAAGCGGAAGATTGGCGACACTGTCCAGGTCAGCCCTTGTTTGCCAGAAGCGCGAGTTGCGCCCGATTCCTGATGACGTATTGTTGATCAAGTGGAAGCGTCGAGGCACGACGTACTGTCCTAAGCTACTGGTCAAGTGGAAGGATCTGGCCGCAGAGCACAACACCTGGGTGGATTTGCTAGAGTTTCGGGAGCTTTACCCCGATTACCGCCTTGGGGACAAGCTGGTTTTTAATGGGGAGGGGAATGTTACACCCTCGGACGAGGCCCGGTTGTTTGGCCGGCAATACAGGCGGCGACAGAGGCGTGACGGAGGCGACAACGGGGCTGAACCAATTGGTTCAGCCCCCTCTTCATAAGACTCGGCCCAAGGGGGCTGAACCAAGTGGGTTCAGCCCCCATTGGGGCCGGCCGGCCGGCCCTGGGTCCGGGTATAAGTATACCGGACCCCCTCTTTGGATGGCAGACAAGTAATATTCAGGTATTCCCTCTTCCCTCCTCTCTCAACCCTAATTTTTTCTAGCCGTCTTAGATCTCTTTCTCTTCTCCCCCTTCCTATCACATGCTCTGATACTTCTCTTTTGCAAAGATTAGCAGGTGTTTGCGAGTTCTCTTTAGATACTCGCGCTTCATATTTCTTTTATATATGCTTCTTACTTCTCTTTTGCAGAGATTAGCAGGTGCTCGCGAGTTTTCTTCAGGTACTCGCGCTTCATATTTCTTTTATACCTGCTCCTTCTCTTTTGCAGAGATTAACAGGTGTTTGCGAGTTCTTTTCAGGTACTCGCGCTTCATATTTCTTTTATACATGCTTCTTACTTCTCTTATGCAGAGATTAGAATGTGTTTGCGAGTTCTCTTCAGGTACTCGCACTTCATATTTTTTTATACATGCTTCTTACTTCTCTTTTGCAGAGATTAATATGTGTTCGCGAGTTCTCTTAAGATACTCGCGCTTCATATTTCTTTTATACCGGTTTCTTACTTCTCTTTTGCAGAGATTACCA
Source organism: Platanthera zijinensis (assembly GCA_039513925.1). NCBI lineage: Eukaryota > Viridiplantae > Streptophyta > Magnoliopsida > Asparagales > Orchidaceae > Platanthera > Platanthera zijinensis. The sequence goes on along the minus strand of CM077087.1, from coordinate 24,829,505 downwards.
GGTGTTCGCGAGTTTTCTTCAGGTACTCGCGCTTCATATTTCTTTTATACCTGCTTCTTATTTCTCTTTTGCAGAGATTAACAGGTGCTCGCAAGTTCTCTTCAGGTACTCGCGGTTTATGTTTTTCTTTTACCTGCACTAACTTCTCTTTTGCAAAGATTGGCAGGTGTACGCAAGTTCTCTTCAGGTACTCGTGCTTTATATTTCTCTCTTTTACCTTGCACTAACTTCTCTTTTGCAAAGATTAGCAGGTATCCACGAGTGCTCTTCAGGTACTCGCGTTTTGTGTTTCTTTTTTACCTGCACTAACTTTTGCGGAGATTAACAGGTATCCGCGAGTTCTGTTCAGACACTCGCGCTTCGTATTTCTCACTTTTACCTTGCACTAGCTTTCTTTTGCAGAGATTAGCAGGTATTCGCGAGTGTTCTTCAGGTAATAGCGCTTTATATTTTCCACTTTTACCTGCACTAACTTCTCTTTTGCAGAGATTAGCAGGTGTTTGTGAGTTTTCTTCAGGTACTCGCGTTTTATGTTATTTTTACCTATATTAACTTTTCTTTTGCATAGATTAATAGGTGTTTGCGAGTTCTCTTCAGGTACTCGCGAATTATATTTCTTTTATACCTCCTCTCACTATTTTGTGAGTTTAGCAGAAGATGTTTGCAAGTCTTCTTCACTTCGCGGGTTCATTTCAGCTACTCGCGAGATGCGCCTCTTTTATACTTTAACTCTTCTCCTTTGCATAAGAAAAAGTAAGTATTTGTAGGTTCTTTTTAGGAGATGAATCAGGTACTTGCACTCTCTTTTGTTCCCCTTTTTCTGACAGTTTATGAGGGGCGGATCACGATTTTTGTGGGTAAGTGTCTACTTTTTCGAGTTCTCTTCAGAACTTGAAAAAGTTCGGGGATCATGTTTACCCAGAAATCGGAGATCCTCTCCAAGGTGACTAGTTCGCACCTCTGGAAGTCGCGGCCTGCTCCAACCCGCTCTTGGAGGTCGCGGCCTGTCTTTTAGCCCTCTCTTGGTGGTCGTGCGAATAGGTTCTGCTAACCGCACTATCGCCCGGCGATAGCGATATCGTCGGGTGATAGCCCCTTTTAGGCGCAGGCTCCCCAGCTTGTTAGCCCAGACCGCATAGGAGTGGCGTGTTCTGCAAGGGGTCGTGGATGCTTCCCCAGTTTGCCCCTGCAGGTCGCGCGGTTAAGATTGGCTAACGGCACTATCGCCCGGCGATAGCGCTATTGCCTGACGAAAGCTCTTTTTCTCTACAGGTGTGGTCTGCTTCTCCAGTCCGCCAAAGGAGGGCGACCAAACTCTTTAGTTCTCCTCAAGAAGGCAGCCCATAACTAGGCCCCCATACCTCTCAAAATGGACACGACAGTCAACGACAATCGTGAGGACAAAACCTGCGGCTATAAATAGTATAACCACCTAAACCAGCGGCGGACAGACCTCAAAGTCAATCCGGGCGGCCTCGGCGGCTAGCCCTTGCGGCTAGGCGACCTGGATAGGCGGACAAGCCTCTCAGCAAGCTCAACAGCGACTAGGCGGCTTATTCGCTATCGCCCGACGATAGCAAACTCCCTCATCTTCGGTGGCAGACTAGCAGTTCGTTCAAGGAACCTTGTAAAGCCTTGCAGGCAACCTGGGTGGTTAAGGTCTGCGGTCAGGCGGTTAGAAAGGAAGGCTAGCGGCTAGAAGAAGCCCTCCTGGCCTTAAGCTTCTTCAACAACCCCCCTTGGGCGACCTCGATGACTTCAGCGGTCAGACTGTGTCGTTAGGCCTGGCAGACTCAGTCAGGACGCATTTAGAGCCGACATAGAGCATCAGGTGACCTCAACGATCTTTGCAGCTACCGCCGGTGGTAGCACGGATAGAAAGTTGATCTCCTAATGAACAAGTGCAGTCTCAGCGGCCTGGCGGTTAACCTTGGCAACCTGGGATTCAGCATCTCCATAGAATCCCGCGGGTAGCAGCGGGCGACCTCGGCAGGCTAACCGGCTATCGCTCGGCGATAAGACTTATCGTCGGCGATAGCGCGGCTTGCCTCGGAGCGGACTGGACAGTGGCCTGAGCAGCCTATGCGGACTGGCGATCTGAGGCAGCGGCCTGGCGACTTGGATAGCGGCTTGAACGGCCTGACGACTTGGGCAGTGGTCTGAGCGGCCGGTGCAACCTGGTCGGGCTCTACTCTACCTGCTAGCTCCTCTAATCGTGTTTATTTCCTATTTCATGTACTTGGACATAACATAAGATGTAATACAAGTTTATAATCAAAGGAAAGCCCGCCGCAAGAGAGGCATTTCCCGCGGCGGGTGAAGTCTGGTCTTGCCGAATGCTAGCGGCCATCTCTTCTTCTCTCACTCACCTCTTCACTTGCGACTCAAAGTAACTAGCTACTCAGCATTCTTCTCCATCATCCCCCCTAATTAGAACGTTGTGGCTTGATCATACACTTTTGGCATCAACAAGTATGACAACAATTTGTACACACTTCTATATGTACCTAGATACTTGGCACACAATTTCATATAATCTTCAGGAGGTAATTTAATTCAGAGGCAGCAGGCATGTATGCATTTATGTACTTTAATATATGATAAACTAAGGCAATCACAGTCACATATCACAAGAGAAATTCTACCGAATAAAATATATCTATTTTGAGTGAATCACCCCCACGAACTCAAAAGGAGTATTAGTAAACATGCCTACTCTAGTATCACAATGCCAATAATAAAGCCATGAGCATCCACTTCGAAGTTCTTTCAACAGGCCTACAAGTAAATTAAATCCTAACTAGACATGCAGATAAAATGTTAAATTAGCTTTTAACATAAAAAGTTTAAACCATGCAAGTTATCCAAGCTCTCAAAAGATACCTAAAACTTGAGAAACAAAGTCATTCAGAAAGAAAAAGTGTTTCCTTGGTAACAATGTAAAAAATACAAGGCATATGAACAAAGCATAAATGTTTTCCTTCAAAACAGTCACCATAAAAAGTGATCATAAAACAGCTTGCGAAATTAAAGTTCAACAAAGGAAAATATAATAGAAAATGCATAATGACGCGGGACGAGTCTATAGGTAGAGTGGTAGACGCGATAGTTCAATTCCCTGACCCTAGATGGCATGTAAACAATCACAACTAAATGCAATTGACCCAACAACAATCCTAAAATGCGAGAGAAATGCAAGCGCACACAATCCTATGACATAAACCATAAACCTACTGTGAATGTGAATGAATCAATCATACAATGAGTTCCAACATGTAATTAATTAAACAATATTGATTTTAAAGTACTCGCGTATTTCCTCACAATCAATACTAAAATTCTAATTAGGTTAACAAGTAACAATTACAACTAATTGTAAGTATCAAAACTTCATGCAGGGCAATAAGAGCAGACACTTAGGAGAGATAGAGTCAAACTAATCAAGTACAATAATACTAGCAATAAAAGTGTATTTGTACAGATGTTAAAGACATGAAAATAAATGTGGATCTCACCCCAAAGAGTTGTCGGTGTAAGGGCACAAGTCCGGAGGCTGTAGGCATGAAAGATGCAATATGACAAGTAGTTAACAGTCCGGGGGTTAATGCGGAGAGGAGGTGGTTGTTTTGTGGAGGAAATATGGTATGGTCTATTGGAACGGGAGCAATCTATGGGGGGAGGGGGCTGTTTGTGGGCTGGAAGGGAATTAGAGGGTTGTTTGGTGGGGGATAGTGGCTGACCTGGGCTGGGGGGAAGTGTTTGAAGGCTATGGGGGCGATGTGGAGAAGGCTGGTAGGAAGTTATTTTGGGCTTAGAGAAGGGGGATGAAGGTTGGATGAGAAGGGAAAGCCAGGATGGGGCTGGACGGAAGTTATTTGGGGCTTAGGGAAGGAGGATGAACGCTGGAAGGGAAGGGGGAGCCAGGATGGGGTCGGTTTAGGCATTGGAAGGGCTGGGCTGAAGCTATTTTGGGCTTAGAGAAGGGACAGGAGGGCTGGAAGGGGCGGGTAGGGCAGCAGCTAGGTTGAGGAAGAGGATGTGATGGCTGGGAGAGAAGGAGAGAGTAGTAGAACTTGAGTAGGAGCGGCGGCGGCGATCGAGGGGACTCCTGAGGCGTTGGTACAACAGGTGGAAAAGTGCAGCACCCATGGCATGGCACCATGTGCGTGCCATCCTGACCGAAGGAGAGAGGTCTCTTGCCCTAATATTTGATCCCATTTTCATTCGGTTGCTAGTCATATATAAGAGGAGGTAGGTTAAATATATCTGACGGCCACAATCGTCCAACGGATAATTTACCATAAATCTCAAAATACAAGTTTAAAAAATACATAAAAATATGAAAAATCAAGTCGGTCGCGATCACGGACTCTGATCGTCCATCTGAGTTCTGACATCTAAAATTGTTAAAGCCACAAATATTTGAATAGACGTGTAACTGATCCATCAATCTCCCTAACTCAGAAGCATTCATCTCCGGTGAATGGAGACTGCATGCTCTCGAAGCAAGCCATGCAAGACTCTCCAAGATAAGGACTGTCTCCGCATAAGGCCATCATGCAAGTGGCCAAGGGTCCCACGCACCATGCAAGCCGCCATAAGGATGAAGGGTAGGGAAACAATGGTGAGGGTAGAGCTGTAGTGGAGGTTGGGGATAGGAGAGGTTATAGTGATGATGGAAACTGAAGCTTAAAGGAAAGGCTGAAAGTCAAAAACTAGGTGACTTCATATCTAAAATCAAATTCTCTACATTGAATACATGATGAATACTCATATTTCTAGTAACATCAAGCTCGAAAAAATTTGACTCAGACTCTCTCATGACAGTGTAAGAGCCTATCCGCCTAGCACTAAGATTCATAGTTGTCCCCAATGGAAATCTCTCAAATAGTGTGCAAATCACAACCCAATCACCGCTCGCATGCAGCATGGTGTCGCCAATTATAGGACGACTGCAAACTTGGTCGGGTCCACGGCTAACCCGTCAACTGAAATGGTATGGCACAAGTACTTGATCTGTGTCTAACCAAAAAGGTAACTTCTTTTGATCCACAAACTTGTGCTCTACGAGGAGCTGCAGTACGGTCGCCAAGTGATCGAGGTGGAGCTGTCAGGAAGAGCTATAAACCAAGATGTCATCAAAGAAAACTAGTATGAACTTACACAGGTGTAGCCAAAATACATTGTTCATGGTAGATTGGAACGTAGCGGGGGAGTTAGTCAAGCCAAAAGGCATGACTAAGAACTCATAGTGGTCATCATGTGTGTTGAAAGCCTTTTGGATCCGTATCCCGGTCTCAAATCTGATGGTAGCCCGATCAGAAGTCATATTTAGAGAAGTAGGTTGCGCCCTGCAGTTTATACCAAAATTCTTGAATAAGAGGAATCAGGTACTTGTCGGGGATCGTGAGCTTGTTCAGCACCTGATAGTCCACGCAGAATCTTCAACTCCTGTCCTTTTTGCGCACCAGAAGAACGGGGATCGAGAAAGGACTAGAGCTCGGCTGAATGATACATGCACATAACATCTTTGCCACCATTGTCTTCATGATGATTTTTTTGAGCATGGCAATATCGGTAGGGGCAAACGGAAATCGCGGTCACCCCAGGCTGAAGGACGATGGGGTGTTCTGAGACTCAGTTTGGGGAAACTCGTGGGGAGTGACGAAGAGGGAAGCAGGTCTGTCCAACAAGCGTTGGATGTCTGGGTACGACGTGAACGGCGGAGCGGGCGCTTCTGTCCCAATATGCCACAGAAGAACGTGAAGATTAGGGTTGATGGTCCTGAGGATGGAGCGCAAGACGGCTGGTGAGCAGGCTAAGGACAGGCCCCCTTGCAGGAGGTGGGAATTCCCTGGTATCTTGGTGAGACGATCTCAGTTATGCATGACGTCACCCAAAGTGCGCAGTCAAGCCATGTCGAGAATGGCGTCAAGACTGTCCGGTCAAAAGACATAAAAAACCGTCGTTCCCGAATATGACTCCATGGAGAGGAAAAGGCCCATTCAGCTACACATTGTGCGAGTGTGGCAACCATCACCGAGGAACACGTGAAATCCTAGGACCGGTGTCACTAGAACCTATAGCTCGGCTACGAGATATTGGGAGATGAAATTGTGGCTCGCCCCACTGTTAATCAAAAGTATCGCGAAGCGGCCACAAAGTGAGGTTATCAGCTTTATAGTACAGGGACCAGTCAATTCGCCGACCGAGTAGCAAGAGACATCGAGGCGATTGAATTGAGTTGGAGGGGAAATCAGATCATCCTCATCTAACTTTAAGGCCTCAAAGTCAGTCAACCTAATTTCGCCATCCCCCCTCCCCCAGGAGCATTTTGAAATCCTTATTGAGGCTATCATTTGTCGGGCGAGTAGGGACCTTTGCAACGAAAACACAGGCCTTTGATGCGGAGGTCCAAGTACTCAGGGTGAGAGACCTTGTGCACTGGCACCTTTGGTCGGGGGGGGAGGGGGCTGGCAGGGGCTGCGGTGAGGGCGTCTCGGGGCTCTGCTGGAGGATGACTCGGAGAAGTGGAAGGCTTAGGCGGGTAGTAAGCGGACGATGTGTCAACGATCCGCTGAGGGGAACTAGAGTAGAAGGTGGCGAAGTCCTCCATGACATAATGGGCTTGCTCCAAAGCCCAAGTGAGAGTAATCGGATCATGCACGCCCAGGCGTGCCCGAATATGCAAGCGCAGGTCGTCGAGGAAGGTGCCCAAGTAGTGGGTCGGGGGCATGCGTGGCCACCTCGATGAACTCATCAATGAAGGAGTCGACTGACTACGTCTAACGAACATTGCTTAAGCGCTCGAAATGGTTGACGGCATGGCGCATATCATAACGACGAATCAACTCGTCCTTGAGGCCCAAACAGAAGAGGGCAGGATTGGATCGACGAATCCAACGACCTTCGTGAAGGGTCGAGCCCTCCATGTAAATGGCTGTGAAGGGGGCCTTCTAAGTCTCGGGAGTGCCCTGGAGGTCAAAATACTGCTCCATGCCAGCCAACGCCCCGTCGAAGATGTCGAGCCAACATAAGTGGGCGGACGATGGGTCACACGGGGTTGCAGGAACCCAAAAGGATCAGGGGTGATGTTGGCCGAGGTGACAGTTGGGACTGGAGGAGATGGAGGCAACGACGTAGCTTGCCGATTGGAAAGAAGGGAGTGGATGTCGCGGAAAGCGATCTAGAGGTTAGCGAGGATAGTGTCGACATGATCCATGCAGTCGGAGAGGGCTTCGACCGAAGGAGCTTCCTTATCGCGCGTCATGCTGCGGGTCACGACATGCAAGGACAGCGACGCAGGAGGCACCGAGCGAAGGATTAACGGTTGCACAACAGGCGAGGAGGAACGACTATGCGGATAGGAGCAGGAAATGTCAGACGTCGACAGGGCAGGGAGCGTTGATGTTGGCACTGTGGAGGCTCCAGTCTCCAGATGGGGACGCGAGGCTTTAGCAAGAAGCGCGAGATGCGAGGCGAGGCAAGACGCGTGGAGTGGCGAGGCGAGGCGGGAATGAAATCGCGAGCAGGGCAGGCGGATCAAGTTGATAGGGCGCACAACAATTAGGGCAAAACGCTAGGTCGTTCTCCCTCCTTTCTATCCAAAATAAGACAAAACATGCATAGAGAAATAAAGACTAGACTCTTCGTTTGTATATGAAAGGGTCCAAAAAAAGACATGAATAAAAGCCTAAGTAGGGTAAATCATTTTGCCGCCGTGCTTGAGGCACGTGCACATCGTGTATAAACACATGTGTGTATCGTTGGTCAGACACGAGAGCACCCGTGCTCGTATCAAGTCACGAGAATTCAATTAATTTTAAAGGAATTCTATGAACTAAATGAATAGTACAACTTCATCTCAAAGTTTGAACGAGAAAATTTGAATGTGTGCTACGTGACAACAGTTGATCCTCGGAGATGAACGAACATGCACCATTCTTCATCCATAAGCTAATCGAGATGATGATGATTACTTCTATCTCATAATTAATCCAAAGATCATGTAATAGTTTAGGTTTATTATCAAAATCTCCAATTTTGATCATTCAATATGATTAATGTGGAAAATGAGGAATTAATATCATGCATTAATATTCCAAGGTCAGTCTGATATTGCATGATGAAAGCACACGAATGAAGCAGGTTCGGAGAGTGTATGAATAAAGCATGATGAAAGATACTAATAAGCCAAAAAAGACCCAAGTTATCATGTTGAAAATTTAGTCGCACATTGAAAACTTATGCAGTTGTGTACACTTGATATAAATCTTAAGCCCCTCAACCTATAACCAATTGTTTTTAGGATAAATGATTAGTGTTGGAGAAATTAGTATTTTATTATTTGAGGTTATTAGTATGTGAGTGAGTTTAGTCCCACCGTGAGTCAAAAGTTATGAGTCTATGTAATCTCCTATATATAGCCCCTAAGCCCCCCATGTAGATGAATAAATCAAGCTAATATTTTCTCTTCCAACATGGTATCAGAGTCTTAGGGTTCTCATGTCTTCGCCTCTCGCTCTCGCCTACACTTCCGCCCGTCAATCCCGCTCCTGCTCGGTGCTTCCATCTTCGCCTCCGGCTCACTAGCCGCGCCATCCGTCTTTGTCCCCTGCTCCCGCTCGCTAGCTTGACAGCAGCCGCGCTCCAGCTCGCTAGCTGCCCGCATCTTCCATTCCTCACAACAGCCGCGCCACCTTCCTCTCTCTTTCGCGCCCTCTCCCGTCCTCTAGGGGCGCCGGTATCATGGGTTCTTGATTCCCTCATTTTCGGTGTTCCCTCTCCTATTTTTATTCCATCATTTCTATTAGATATGTGGGTTCTTCCCCTCTTTCTATGAGGGCTGCCATTATCTTACGACATCCGTTGTGATCTCTTGTGTGTGCCCTCAATTTCTATTCAGGGTATTCTATAGCTGAGAGTGATTCCTCTACAAATATGTCTTCCGCAGAGCAACTCCCACTCCGGCCTCCGTTGGATCTTGCCGTGTAAATCCTGAACATGGTACCCCTCAAACCACTACAATGAAATTAGATGGTTCTAACTACCTTCCTTGGGCACGCTCTATCATCCTTGCCCTCAAAAGTCGTCAGTTGTTTGGCTATGTTTGACTATGTCAGGAGCACAACGAAGCAACCTTCTTTTGATTCTCCAGAGTGGCCTCAGTGGGAGTCTGAGAAATCACTTGTGATGTTCTGGCTGCTTAACTCTATGTTGGAGGCTTGGAGCCCATCGCTCGGAATTATCTATTCTTGGATACTGCTGTAGATATCTGGAAGCGCGCAAAGACCACTTACTCATGTCATGGAAATGCGGCTCAGATCTACCAACTTTGATGTAGGATATTCCTCCTGCGACAGTGTGATCGACCTCCATCTGCCTACTACTCGGAGTTCACCCAACTCTATCAGGAGTATGATCATTTTGATTCTCTAACCCGCATGTCTCTAGAAGATGAGGTGTTGGTGAGAACAAGGGAAGAACAGAATCGCATCTTCGAATTTCTTCAAGGCTTACATCGGGATTTTGACCCGATTAGCATTCAGGTCCTGGGACGCTCTCCTTTTCCTTCTTTACCAGAAGTGCACAGCCTTGTACAGCAGGAATTCGACCTCCGCCAGACTCTCATTCCCGACTCTGTCACTGAGGGATCTGCTCTTGTCACTCTTTCTCACCACGGGGTTCGTACTGCTTGTGACACCAGATCAAAGCCTACAGAGAAAGATCACCTTGTGTGTGATTATTGCGGAAAGTCTCATCATACCAGAGATACTTGCTTCAAGCACCATGTTTTTCCTTCTCCTAGGGGCGGTCATGCTCCTCATGGTGGGCGTGGCCCTGGTTGATCCCAGAATAGATCATCCCTGGCTAGATTTACATACTTGTCTGATGTTGTGGAGGACACCTTTGTTCATCACTCTCTGGATTCCAATGCCCTTCCCCCCCCCCCCCCCCGCTCTTTCAGCTGAAGAAATTTTTGCTTTCTGCCGGCTGATGCATGACTCTCCTGCTGAGCAGGCCAGTTCATCCTCCTCTTCCTATGCCCACCAGGGCCCTGCAAGTGCTCATTCTACTTCCACCCACCTATCCTCACAGTGGGTCATTGATTTTGGAACCACCAATCACATGACTGGGTCAGCCATAAGTTTTGTGTCCTACACCCCTCTGTCCGACAGAGATACAGTGAGCATTGTTGATGGATCATTATCTCTCATTGCTAGGAAAGGATCCATTTCATGCTCCTCTCTTACACTTTCCTTTGTCCTTCAAGTTTCTGTTTTCACTCGAAATCTTCTCTCTATTAGTCATTTGATTAAGTCTATGAACTGCTCAATAACTTTATTTCCTACCATTTGTGATTTTCAGGACCTGAAGACGGGGATGGTGATTGGCCCTGGTAGACTGTGCAACGGACTCTATGAGTTCGACCACTCATCCTCCACTTCACCTCCGCCTCCAAAAGCTCTTCATGCAGATCGGCCCTCTGATTTGGATTCCTGGCATTATCGTCTTGGATATCCTCCTATCTATACTATGAAGCTTTTGCTTCTTACTATTTCCTCTACTTTGTTCAGTGTTTTTCATTGTGATGTATGCGAACTTGCTAAACATCATCGTAACCCCTTCCACTTATGTCTCCACGTAACTCAGTTTTGTTTGCTCTTATTCATACTGATGTTTGGGTCCCCAGTACTACTGCGTCTATTTTTGATTGCTCGTGGTTTCTTTCTGTTATTGATTGTTACTCTCGTTGTACTTGGATATATTTGATGAAACATAAAAGCAACATATTTTCTCTCTTTCAACGTTTTCATAAGCCGGTCACTACTCAATTTGGTGTTACCATTAAGATCTTGCGCAGTGATAATGATCAAGAGTATATTGACTCCCGCTTTGAGAAATATCTGAATGATTTTGGCATCGTACATCAAACCTCTTGTGTTTACACCCCAGCTCAGAATGGGGATGTTGAGCGCAAGAACCGACACCTTTTTGAGGTTGGTAGATGTCTCCTACGCATGAACCTCCCTAAATATTATTGAGGTGATGCAATTCTCACTGCTGTCTACCTCATCAATCGTCTTCCTACTCGTGTCCTTTGGATTTCATACTCCTCTGACCACTTTGGGGGTTTGTCCCACTTCTCTCTCGCCTTGTATCTTTGGATGTATGTGTTTTGTGCAAGTCCACCCCAAGACCAAATTCGACCCCCGCACTTTGAGGCGTGTCTTCATTGGCTACTCTCCTACCCAGAAAGGCTATAAGTGCTTCCATCCCATCACCAAGCGGACATTTGTTACTATGGATGTCACCTTTCGGGAATCAAAAACCTAATATGGGACCACTTTTCAGGGAAGAGACAATTACTCGGGAAGTGGGTTCCCCTCCTTCTGTTCCTTTGCCTATTTATCCTCCATTTCCACCATTTACATTCTCTTATCTTGTCCCTGGAGATCTGGTGCTCCCTCCTATCCTTAGGGACCCGGCGATGCCTCCTCCTGTCCCAAGTAATCCGGTGCTCCCTCCTATCCTTGGGGACCCGGGAATGTCTCCTCTATTGCAGGTTTACACGCGACGTAGGAGGGGCATAAACACGCAAGCCTTGCCCACACTACCTGGGTCACCACTAGATTCAGCTTCAAATACTAAGAGAGGTAATTATGCTTCTACTCAGCATGTTCTTTCTTGTTTTGTGACCTATGACTCTGTCTCCTAAATATAGAACATTTGTCACCTCCTTATCTTCCATATCCATTTATCATTCTTGGCAGGAAGCTTTTGAGCACAGTGACTGGAAGACTTCTATGTTGGAGGAAATGACAGCCCTTGACAAGAATCATACTTGGGATCTTGTCCATCTGCCTAAAGCGAAAACTGTTGTGGGATGTAAGTTAGTCTTCTCCGTGAAGCAAAACTCCCAAGGCCTTGTTGAGCGGTACAACGTCGGGTGGGTTGCTAAAGGATATACCCAAATAGTTGGTATCGACTATCGAGAAATATTTTCTTTGATTGCTAAAATGAATTCAATCAGGATTTTGTTTTCATGGGTCGTGTGTAAAGGATGGAGCCTCAGACAGTTGGATGTGAAGAACACATTACTTCACCGTAATCTTAAGGAGGAAGTCTACATGTCCATGCCTCCTAGTGTTCTTCCAAAAAGGTCAACAGGAAAAGTTTGAAGGTTGAAGAAAGCCCTGTATGGCTTGAAGCAGCCTTCCTGTGCATGGTTTGGGAGATTTCACTGAGCAATGATGTCATTTGGATATAAACAAAGCAATGTTGACCACACCTTTTTTGTGAAACACAGGGACGACAAGTTGGTTGATCTTATCGTCTATATAGATGATATAGTGAGAACTGGTGATGACACAGAGGAGATTGAACTCTTAAAGTCTAGGCTGGCTAAGGAATTTGAAGTGAAGGACCTTGGACCTCTCAAGTATTTTTCTTGGCGTAGAGATAGCTAAATCTAGACATGGATCTCTATATCACAAAGGAAGTACATTCTAGATTTGCATGAGACAACTGGAATGATTGGATGCAGATCCACCGACACCCCAATTGAAGCCAATCACAACCTTGGTAGAGATAGTTGAGAAGTTGTTGATGACATAACAGGTTTCCAATGCCTGGTGGGAAAACTTATCTATCTCTCACATACTCATCCGGACATCTCTTATACGGTGGGTGTCCTTAGCTAGTACATGCAGTCACCAAGATCACATCACCTTAATGCTGCATACAGAGTCCTGAAGTATCTTAAATCCTCATCTAGCAAGGGCATACTATTCTCACCCAACAAGGCATTAACAGTAGAAGTCTATAACGATGCGGACTGGGCGGATTCAGTTGATGACAGTAGATCTACATCAGGATATTGCTCCCTTGTTGGGGGTAATTTGGTGACCTAGAGAAGCAATAAATAACACGTTGTAGCCAGATCTAGTATTGAGACTGAGTTCCAAGCAATGAAACATGGTATATGTGAAGGATTGTGAATTTAGTCAATTATGAGGGACCTGGGTGTGGAGTGCGCGGGTCCAATTAGGATCTATTGTGATAATAAATTTGTTATCAACATTGCCCACAATCCAATCCAACATGATTGTACAAAACACGTGGAAATTGACAGACACTTGAATAAGGAAAACATAGTTAGGGGGATTGTGAGTACTCCTTTTGTTCCATCAAACCTGCAGCTCACAGATATGCTTACTATGGGTCTGAGTCAGTGCTCCTTTAATAAAATATTAGATAAGTTGGATATGACAGACATTACACGCCCAACTTGAGGGGGAGTAATGAAGAAATTAGTATTTTATTATTTGAGTTTATTAGTATGTGACTGAGTTTAGTCCCACACCGTGAGTCAAGAGTTATGAGTCTATGTAATCTCCTATATATAACCCACCATATGAATGAATAAATCAAGCTAATATTTTCTCTTCCAACAATTAGATTCTAACAATTAGGTTTTATCCTAAATTTCTAGCATGCTTAAATTTCCCCTCTCTTTTCTCAAGTCGGGGAAAAGATATTTCCGCATATATTATTTAAGTTAGAATTGCTAGTAACTCAGTCTAACTAGCAAATTTACATCCATGCTATGTATGAAAACAATAACCCATCCACAAGAAAATGGTATTAGAACGTGAACAAGGCAAAACAAATGTTGATCACAAATTGATGACAAAAATATTCAAGATAAAGAAAACAAAATATGATTTGGAAGCAACTTATTGAAACTTAATAGCACAAAATATAAGTAAAGTCCTGCAGTAATGTAAATACTATAAAAGTGAAAGAAACAATTATCATTGATGTCTGGAGAAATGGAATAAGCAAGATGCTGATTGAAAGCTGTATTGCCCGTCCTTTCTTCCCGGGACCTGAGTTTTGTTTTTTGCTTTGTAGCAAACCTATATGGCAGAAAATGAAGCTAACATTTTGATATCAACTGGAATATAATCATTTAGTCCTTAAACTATATACTTGCGCTCTCATTCAAAAGTGTCAAATCATGAAGCTGATACAACACTAGATGGCCATCAAAACTAGAAGTAAAAGGGTATCCAAATTCCAGCATCCATAGAGAAAAAGATCCATAAATGTGTGATATTAAAATAACAAGAAAGGATATCTAGAAACCTTTAACACAAAAAATGAAAGATGAACTCCACAAAAAATGAAAGATGAACTCCACAAAAAATGAAAGATGAACTCTACAAAAAACCTACAGCAAACATGTAATTTCAAAATTAAACAAATTCAAGCAAAAGGGCCCTTACCTTTTTGATCTTGACCGAGAACGGGACCTTGACCTGTGACTATGTCTGTCCCTTGACCGAGAATGAGATTCATGTCTATGGCGCCGTTCGCTATCTCGATCATAATCCCTTTTCATGAAATTAAAAAGGGAAAGAGAAACCTCAACTTATGAGCAAGCAGATTTGTCATAGAAAACGTGCACAACTAGAATGTATGGAAATGACGTTTGGAAAGGAATGATGCACTATCTGTATCATCGTCACAGTGTTATCTTTCATGGTGATTATGTCTAGTAAACATTGTGCACGCAACTAATCAAAAGTGTATGCTTTAAGAGATGAAGTAAACCTAAACAGTGGAAACTGAGGTTAAAAAAATTAGTCATTAGTGGCTATAAAAATAGGATGCAATAACAGCTTTCAATATGTTTTACATCTTGCTGACTAGAATGGTCATCAGCAACAAAAAAATAATCATTTAGGTAATTATAACATGTGTTGTATTGGATGCAATGCCATGTAAGGACTAAGGAGTAAGGATGAAAGTTAAAGACTGTACCTGAAATCATAATCCCTTTTCATGAAATTAAAAAGGGAAAGAGAAACCTCAACTTATGAGCAAGCAGATTTGTCATAGAAAACGTGCACAACTAGAATGTATGGAAATGACGTTTGGAAAGGAATGATGCACTATCTGTATCATCATCACAGTGTTATCTTTCATGGTGATTATGTCTAGTAAACATTGTGCACGCAACTAATCAAAAGGGTATACTTTAAGAGATGAAGTAAACCTAAACAGTGGAAACTGAGGTTAAAAAAATTAGTCATTAGTGGCTATAAAAATAGGATGCAATAACAGTTTTCAATATGTTTTACATCTTGCTGACTAGAATGGTCATCAGCAACAAAAAAATAATCATTTAGGTAATTATAACATGTGCTGTATTGGATGCAATGCCATGTAAGGACTAAGGAGTAAGGATGAAAGTTAAAGACTGTACCTGATATATCAACAGAGTCAGCAACTAAGGAAATTTGATTTACAACATTTCAGAAGAGCAGGTGCTACATGACAATGCAAATTGCAGCATATATAAAAAGAATTTGCATGCAAGAATCTTAAACATTTCATACAATGAGACATATTGCTCAAAACATGATATGATCAGCACAATGAATGCATCACAATAACACTTTCATTGCATAGAGAAGATTGCTTGAAATTATAATTAGAAAAATAATAACCACTGTAAAAAAGAAGAAAAAGCACCGACTTGGGACAAAATATAAATCCTCTTACCTATCATAATTTCGGTTGCGGTGGTCATAATCATCAGCATCATGCCCATGGTATCGTTCATAGCCATCATAATCTCGCCTATGGTGGCGACGATGGTGAATATGCTCGTGATCTTCAAATCTATCTCTACTCCGGTGATGATTGTAGTCATCAACTCTATCTCTGCTTCGGTGATGCCTGTGGTCATCAACTCTATCTCTGCTTCGGTGGCGCCTGTGGTCATCAACTCTATCTCTGCTTCGGTGACTATTATGGTCATCAACTTTATCACTGCTTAGGTGACGATTTTGGTCATCAACTCTATCACTGCTTCGGCGACGATTATGGTCATCGACTCTATCTCTGCTTCGGTGACGATTGTGGTCATCAACTCTATCACAGCTTTGGCGACGATTGTGGTCATCAACTCTATCACTGCTTCGGTGACGATTATGGTCATCGACTCTATCTCTACTTCGGTAACAATCGTGTTCATCAACTCTATCTCTGCTTTGATGGCGATTATGTTCATCAATTCTATCATTGCTTTGATGACAATTGTGGTCATCAACTTTATCTATTTCATTCTCCCTTCTATCACTCATGTGATTATGTTCTCGATGATGGTTGTCGTACTCCTCGTCTCTCTCCATGCTTTTAGAAGACCTATGCTCGCGCTCCTGAAAAAAGTAGAAATGAGTTTCAATCTAAAGGACTAAGAAGACACCTTCATTATTTTAACTTAATATAACAATAGAATGATAAAATGTTAATAGATGATGTGTTGGAATATGACTTTTAGGCTCTATTTGTTTGGGCGTTTCGCTGCTCCGTTTTGGGCAAACGCTGCCGGAAGGAGGGTAAACAAATGAATCTCCAGCGGCGTTTGCTCCGTTTCCACCCGCCCGCCTTGAGAAATGCCCCAAAAAGCTCCGTTTGGAAAAGCCACCGCCGAACCAAATGGAGCATTAATGTCTTAATAACAAGTTCAATGTAAAATTTACACAAACATAACAATTGAGTTCCTTCATAATAAATAATTACTCTGCAAATCTTCCATCATGTGACTTGCTTTGAGAACTGAGATCCAAGTTTTGACAGATCGGACTCAATGTAGTGTCACCTAATTAAAATTTAAGCTGCCTGCACACTTTTTACAATTTTTAAGGAATTATCCGGATAAGGAAGGTGAGATGATTTTTATAGTGTTTTCATCTACTTGGGGGTGTCTGTGAATTGTTAATTTTGTAGTGGTGGATTAATTGAAGTTTAAATAATTGTGTAGCTCTGTGTCACTAAAAAGGAGAAAAATGGATACTATAAGCAATTCATATAACATGTGTGCAACCCCGTATTTGGCGAGTGGGTTCTTCAGGCAGTTGCAGCGCAGGAGTAGGCAGGGGCGAGTAGGGGGCGACTGGCATGCACTCGCCCCAAGTTCGGGGCGAGTGGCAAGTCCCCGACTCCCCAAGCACTCGCCACCCCAGGCGAGCAAGAGTTAGGCAAACCCCATTTGCCTATGGAGTTAGTGGTCCGACCAAGTAAGCATCTCTTTCCAGAATGCAATTAGCCTTTCCAAACAGCAGGATTCCATTGTTGGCAGACCAATTTGGGCAATCTTTATTATAATCCAAGGGAAGGGATTCCGCTATGCGCGGGTCATTCTTGAAAAACTATAAATAGAACCCTTGGGCACCTTGGAGGAGGCCGATTTCTCTTTTTTGGGACTCCCCTCCTAAGGCTAATCCTGGTTGTCGTGAGCTCCCCAACTGTCTTCAGTTGATTATAGTCGGATCCTCTTGACATCCTCCAGGGTGCCCAGACTCAACATTGGTTTGGGAGGGAAAGCTCTCTTAGATCTTCCGAATGTGTGACGGGACCTCCTCGCTGCAGCTCAGGGGTCTGGTAGTGGTTGCCCACCTCTTGTGGGGGAGTTTCTTTGTTCTAAATGACCGCAAGTGATCCAACCCGGGAGAAGTGCAGGCTGCCCCCTCGGTCCGAACTCCTCTAGAACTTCGATTTCCGAGTCCAACAACACGCAAGGCTAGCAGAGCATGCGGGACAATGATACGATCCAAGCGGAGTCAATCCATGACGTGGATGGATGCAGCAGAGACGGCTAGGACGTGGCAGTCAGTTAGAATGGGGGTTAGTTTTATCTTTTCTTTTGTGTCAGATTGGCTATAAATAGGT
This sequence comes from Platanthera zijinensis, assembly GCA_039513925.1. Lineage (NCBI taxonomy): Eukaryota > Viridiplantae > Streptophyta > Magnoliopsida > Asparagales > Orchidaceae > Platanthera > Platanthera zijinensis. The sequence continues at coordinate 24,811,760 of CM077087.1, read as the reverse complement.
GGGAGAGGGTAGTAATTGGGTAGCTTGTGAATTGTGATGTGTGAAGAAGAATCAGTGGCTTAGAGTGAGAACGTTGAAGCCTCTCCTCTAATGTGATCATCTCCTCAGGAAGAAACCCTTCCTCGAGATTGATCTGGGTGTGTGAGTTGTGTTTGTCTATTCTTTCATTTTATGTTCTTGTTGAAGATTACAATAATAATTCTTTTTTTTAGTTGTTGGGCATTTGATCTGAGGATTACATTCGATTTAAGATACAAATTGATGGATACTCACTTGTTTGAGATCGATTCCTGTTTAGGATCGCATCATTGGTATCAGAGGGATCAGCTTCCCCCGCCGGCAAGCCATTCTTAGAAGAATCGAATCTGAGCTTGTAGATTTGTTCAGAGGATATTTGGATGAATGTGAGATTGTTCTGAGCTTGTAGGGTGAATTGTGTTCGTCTATTCTTTCATTTTATGTTCTTGTTGGAGATTGCAATAATAATTCTTTTTTTTAGTTGTTGGGCATTTGATCTGAGGATTACATTCGATTTAAGATACAAATTGATGGATACTCTCTTGTTTGAGATCGATTTCTGTTTAGGATTGCATCATTGGTATCAGAGGGACCAGCTTCCCCCGCCAGCAAGCCATTCTTAGAAGAATCGAATCTGAGCTTGTAGATTTGTTCAGAGGATATTTGGATGAATGCGAGATTGTTCTGGTTATGCTAAAGATTCCCTTCATTGTTGTTGCATTGCTCAGATCTGTAACTTTTCAAGGAGATCACATAGGTCTCTCATACTTCTATCAAGAACGCATCAAAGTCTCAAGGATCGTCTCAATCCATTCGCTCTTCTTTCGTTCTTGACTCTTGTCGGCAATGGCGTTTGATGCTCGCACACAATCTTCCCTTCTTCAACGAGATTTGATCCAGGCCAGCCAGTGTTTGATTGATCGGCATATGCGTGCATTTGAGGAGATAGGCGAGTTGTTCTGGCAAAATCACGAGTCGGCGGCACATACGCTCCAAACTTTCCGCGATAAGCAAAGTCGCGGCATAGAGGAGATGCTTCTTGGATTAGCTAGTCTTCGATCGGCCGACGCCGTCTCCCTGGTTTGTGCAAACATGTCGGCGCCGGAATTTCATTGTTCGACAGCTCTCCAGCCGGCTCTACAGTTTTCACAGCAGCAGGAAGAGGTTCTGCAGAGCACAATCATTTTTGTGCAACCAATACTTCCAACGTTCGAATCTAGACTACAACCTGATTCTTGCATCAGGAAATCTTAATCGGAAGTGGGTGATTCTTGCATCGTCCACAGAAAACAGAGGGAATTTATCAGAATCAGTTCTATTGGAATCAACTCCTGCGAACAGAAGGATCTGCGGACTGGAACCTGGGAGCATTACTGTGGATCTCTTAGAAATGAAATAGAGGAAGTGGGTGAAGTTGTTGGTGGCGAGAAAGAAAGACAGGATCACGGATCCCCAACGACAGGCGGCGTTGATGTTGCTAATCTGGATTTGGAGAAGGTTGGAGAGCGATTTATCACGGCAGCAGCCTATGACCCCTTCTCGGTGTTTGTTGACACTTGTGGTACATGACCGAGTACAATGAGCAGGGAAGCGAGGTCAGCGAAGCTTTCTAAAGAACCAGATCGACTGACCTGCACAACCAGGTCATATTTGACGATACCGGTTCTGTTAACCCCAAAATCGGAGATCCCTCCCAAGGTATCTAGCTCGCAAGTCGCGGCCCACTCTGGGGTTCCCCCCGAGGGTCGCGATCTGCCTCAACCCTCGTTTTTGGGCCAGGCGAATAGAAACTCCTATCCGCTCAGGCCGTGCGGCTAGGACGGTTTCCCCGGTCTAACCGCCCTGATCGCATAGCTACCGCGTGCCCTGAGGGACGAAGGGCTGCTCTCATAGCTCACCCTCGCAGGCCGCGCGGTTAGGCCAACTAACCGCGTAATTTTCCTCCTAGCAGGGGGTGGATTGCCCGCGCCGAGTCCGCCCGCTCAGGGGCGGACTGCCCACCGAGTCCGCCCGCTCAAGGGCGGACTGCCCGCCTGCTGCCGAGTCCACCCGCTCAGGAGCGGACTGCCTACCGAGTCCGCCCACTCAGGGGAGGACTGCCCGCCTGCTGCCGAGTCCGCCCGCTCAGGGGCGGACTGCCTCCCGAGTCCGCCCGCTCAGGGGCGAACTGCCCGCCTGCTGCCGAGTCCGCCCGCTCAAGGGCGGACTGCCTCCCGAGTCCGCCCGTTAAGGGGAGGACTGCCCGCATGCTGCCGAGTCCGCCCGCCAAGGAGGCGGACTGCCTCCTGAGTCTGCCCGCTCAGGGGCGGACTCCTCCTCCAGTCCGCCAGAGGGGCGGCGGCCTCCTGCCGCTGCCCGCCGAGGCCGCCCAAGCAGGGGCTGCCACCCCCTGTCCGCCCAAGGGGCGGCGGCCTCCTGTCGCTGCCCGCCGAGGCCGCCCAAGCAGGGGAGGCCTCTGCCCGAGCAGGGGCGGCCTCTGCCCGAGCAGGGGCGGCCTTTGCCCGCGTAGGGCGGCCTTTGCCCGAGCAAGGGCGGCCTCCCCCTGCTGCCGCCGAGTCCCCCCGCCAAGGGGGCGGACTGCCCTCCTGACTGTCGAGTCCGCCCAAGTCGGCGGCCTGCTCCTCTCATCCGCCTGAAGCTCCGTGATGACGTCACTGGGCCCCGCTTCTAGAAGATCTTCCTCGGGCCTATAAATAGCCCCAAATGCCTCTCATTTGAGGGGAGAGGGGAGGAAAATTGTTGTTGTCAGCAAGACTTGCGGACTAAGTTTTCCAGTCCTCCACAGCTGATCATCAAGGCCTGCGGACTCTGTTTTCCAGTCCTCCGCCGCTGCCAGCAAGAGCTACGGACTCAGATTCCCAGTCCTCCACAGCTGCTAGCAGCCTCTTTTACTTAGTCTCTGGCACCTTCTTCCTTAGCCGTCAGCTTCACCTTTTGTACCTTTTACTGCTTTTACATGTAATGGTGTAATAGCAAGTTGTAATCCTACTTCTTGATTAAAGGAAAAGCCCGTCGCAAGAGTGGCATTTAAGCCGCGGCGGGAGAAGTCTGTTGTTGTCGCTGTTAGCGGGCCCCTCTCTTCTTTCCCTCTCTCGGTCTAACCAACAGGGCTCAACCGCCAAAGTAGCCGTTTGCTCGACAGCTCCTAATCAACCTTCTCCGCTGATCAAGCAAGCTCCTTCGCTGATCATCAACCATTCTGACTGCTCTCAGCAAACCCCTCCTCTATCCCCGCAACCCTCTTTTTCACCTAGCTTGTGAGACCGAACAACCCGTTAACTAGGCGGTGTCGTTTTCGCGCATCAACAGTTAACACTGGACCTTCAGATCTCAAACAGACTGTGAAATCAGCGGTAACTCATGTCAGACCATCAAACAGCCGAGAACCTTGCTCCAAGTCCCAGTGATGATTCTCTTTGGGAGGCCTTAGAGCAATCTCGCAGAGAAACTGCACAATAGTTTCAAGCAATTAACCATACCCTAGCAGCTATCACGCAGCAATTGGTCGCACAATCTTCAGCAGCGCCAGCTCCTCCAATCAATCCAGCACCAGCATCCGAGACTCCTCAAGTTTATCCACCGGCCTATCCGCCGGCCTATCCTCCTCTTTACACTCCAACCTTTCCGCAAGGGTCTGCGGCTCCGTTGCGGTCTCAGAATGATGAGTTTGCAGCTCGTCAAAACTTCTTCCGGGATGCTGCCCGAGGAAGTCCAGCTAGAGTCCTAAATTTTAAGGGAAGTTATCCCTACTCTTAAGCTCCTGCATTTGCTCCTCCCGCAGCAACTTTTTTCTCCTATCCCACTGCTCCTTATGCAGCTACAACTCATGCTCCCTATTTTCCTTATGCAGTAGAACAAAAAGAGTCATCACCATTTACAGAGAATGTTCGGCATGAACCAACTCCAGTTAACTTCAGAGAACCGCGGTTGCAAATTTACACTGGAGAGACTGATCCAGTCAAACATCTTCAAGCCTTTGAATCAGCCGTAGCTCTCAAGATTCTTTAAGATGCTACCAAGTGCAAGCTTCTTATAACGACCTTTGATGGTCAAATGAGGGATTGGTTCTATGGATTTCGTGCTCAGTCCATCTCTTCCTTTGCTGATTTGCGAAGAGAGTTCCTGCTCAGATTTTCTACTTCTACAAAGAGAAAGGGCGGTCCAGAGGCCCTATTTGAGATCAAACAGCATGAAGATAAGACTTGGTCTAATTGTGTAGATCGTTTTCAGAGAGAAATCCTTGACATTGAGATCGTCGATCAAGAAATGTACCGAGTCGCTCTTATTCATGGTTTGCGAGAAGGACCACTCAAGTTTGAAGCAAACGTCCGAGCTCCAAGGACATATCAAGAGTTAATCGGTTTAGCCAACTCATACATCCGCGGTGAGAAAAGCAATCCCAGCTTCGTCTCCAGGCTTGTACCAGATAAATTTTTTTCCTCTTACAAATAGCCTCCGAAGTCTCCTCGGAAAGATTTACCATCCTGCTCAAGGAAGGGGAGAAGATTTCAACGTCATCGAAACCTCTTCCCGGGCCAGGATCGTGCCCAAGATCAATTGTTACCATTGTCAGCATCAGCTCCGCTAACAGCTGCAGTTTATCAGCAGCAAGAAGATGATTTGCCAGACTCCGAGCTTGATGAAGCCATGCAAGAAGTGAGTCAAGTCATGAAGGGTAGGGCTAATTTCAAGAAGCCTTACCAGCCGACATATCATAAATCAAAAGATTCAGATCCGTTCTGTGAATTTCACAAAGAAAGCGGGCCTCTAACTGAAAACTGTTGAGCGCTTCGTCAACATATACAGAAGATGCTAAGGCAGGGTAAGATGCGTGATCTACTCCCAAAGGATGATCACTCTGATCCGTCAACTTCAAAAGGCAAGGAAGTAGCAGACGTGCCTTGTTGCTCAAAGGGAGTGAATCAGATCAACAATCACCCTAACTTCAATGAGAGAGAGTGCTTCGATGCCAATGACGAGGGTGCCCTTGGAAGACTGTTCTAAAGCAAAGAGGACATCACAGCTCCTCATAGCCAATAACGGTTACTCTTACTGTATCTTACTTTTCAAGCATTTTCTTTGCAACACTTCTAAGTGTTCTTTTTTTTCCTTCAATAAAGCTTACGTCAGAGATTCCATACTGACACTTTTCCCTTTATGGAGTGCTACCTCCTCTACTTTTTCTCTTTGTCAAAGAAATCACTGAACCACCGAGATATTGCCGAGTCTTGCTCAGGGCCCCCTCGAGGTTGAACTCCGGCGTAAGACCACAACGACCACATATAGCGGGGAGTTTTCGCATATGTGCAGCGGGGGCCGTTCAACCATTGTGCGGAGGACGGGACTTCGTATCCCAGTCGGCATCTGACACAGAGTGTGTATCCAGGGAGGACTCATGTGTTAGCTCTGCTATGCTTCGTTAAGGGATCTGTTACAGTTACGATGATCTTTGTTGGACAAGCAATGGCGATCAAGTGAAATCTTGTCTCTTTGATCATCTCACAACTGTAACGGACGAACACTCTAAGGTACTCTCAATCCGTGCCTTCGCGGGGCCCACAACTTCGCTGATCAATCCGCAGACAAGCAATAGGCCACTTGGCGCAACTAGTCTAATTGATCAGCGATGCTTGTAACCTGAGGCATGAGAGCAGTGTATCTATCGATCCTTCTCAGGATTTTATGTGCTTGTTTCTCTTGTGCCCTTTTCTAAAGGAAGCGCGGCCAGCCCGCTTTAGGTAGGACTACACCCTGGATGACTTTTTGGAAAGTGATGCATAAGGCCCACGGGTGCTCTCCTGTGGCAGCATTCAACCTTTTTTAGATCATCCTCAGGGTGTAGCCCTCCTTTGTCTTCTTGCCTTCTTACAGGTTAATCGGTTAAATCCAACCTATTCTAAGGATCTACAATGTCTTTTTGGCTTATGATCATCTTATATGCGCAGCCTACATGAAATTTTATCAGATGATGATCCACAAGTTCTCTTATCGCGTGCTAACAACACAAATCATTAATCAGAATATCTGGTTCTCCTTGATTGACAAGTCCTGCTATTATAAGTCTAAATTAAGATGATTTCATCTTACTGATCTGTATTTCATGTTGAGGACCTCATATTTGATCACGTAAGATGATCATTATCACAAGGTTAGCAGATATTAACAAGTTTCATTCAGGTACTTGCGATTTATTTTTCTATCATATCTGCTTGCTCATTCTTCTTTTGCAGAGATTAGCAGATATTAGAAAGTCCTCTTCAGGTACTTGCAGCTTAATTTTCTTTTATATCTGTTGTTCACTCATCTTTTGCAGAAATTAGCAGATATTAGCAAATCCTTTTCAGGTACTTGCAGCTTAATTCTCTTTCATATCTGTTTGCTCACTCTTCTTTTGCAGATATTAGCAAGTCCTCTTCAGGTACTTGCAGCTTAATTCTTTTTCATATCTGTTGTTCACTCATCTTTTGCAGAGATTAACAGATTGTACAACCTCGAGCTCGCAGCCTGGCGAGAGGGCCCAGGCGAGAGAAAGGGTCCCAGCGAGTGGGCCAGGCGAGAGAAAGGGCCCCAGCGAGTGGGCCCAGGCGAGAGGCTCTGGGCGAGCGTGAGGGCCCAGGCGAGAGGCTCCGGGCGAGTCGAGAGGGCCCAAGCGAGAGGCTCCAGCCTGGCGAGAGGACCCTAGCAAGAGGTACCCGGAGAGAGGGGCCATCTTGGTTCAGGGCCATTTCGGGTAGGGCCTGGCCTACCTTTTGGGTCCCAGGGGTATTTTAACTCTTCTACCCTGGGTGGTCTGCAATTAGCCTTTTAGGACAGCGGAGTTCGGCTGTTGGCAGACCTAGCCAGGGGCATTCCGGTAATTTCAGGATGGATTAGTTTAGTTATTTGCAGTCCCAGTTCAAAGGCCTATAAATAGACCGGTAAGGTGCCTTAGAGAAGCAAGCTTTCTTGACTCCTTCTCTCTCTTCTAAGGCACCTAGCTCAGTATTGGCTAGGGAGGGGAAGAGCTGTAGTTAGTCTCTTTCGGGTAAGAGGTGGGACCTCCGCACTGAAGCTCCCGGTCTAGTTCTTCGCCTTGAGCGTGATCCCAAGGGAGTAAGCACGAGCTGCCCCTATAGTTCCGAGCTTTAGGTGGAGCCGACTTTGTTGGTTCCAACACAGATATTAGGAAATCCTCTTCAGGTACTTGCAGCTTAATTCTCTTTCATATCTGTTTGCTCACTCATCTTTTGCAGATATTAGCAGATATTAGCAAATCCTCTTCAGGTACTTGCAGCTTAATTCTCTTTCATATCTATTTGCCCACTCTTCTTTTGCAGAGATTAGCAGATATTAGCAAGTCCTCTTCAGGTTAGGGCTGATATCGAGTCGAGTTCGAGCGATTTTGGCTCGGCTCGAAATCGAAATTTTCGACTCGAACTCGGCTCGAAATCGAAATTGATTTCGAGTCGAGTCGGCTTGACTCGAAATGACTCATTCCGATTCGGCTCAAAATCGAATCGAGTCGGCTCAAAATCGAATCGAGTCGGCTCAAAATTGAATCAAGTCGGCTCAAAATTTAGCAATTTTTCGTTTTATTCCTAGTTTGCTCAAAATAAAATTGGGCAACCTATAAATTTAGCAAATGAAACACTTAAAGCCTTCATTCTTTTTATTTAGGTTTAAATTTTGTTATTTTTTATTTTAAAATAAGAATATATTAATAAATACATAATTTTTTTAATTAATTCGAGTTGATTCGAATCATATTTCGAGCGATTCAAGGCTGGCTCGAAATCGACTCGAAATCAGATTCGAGTCAAATTGAATCAACTCAAATTGAGTCGAATCAATTTTAACCGATTCCGATTCGGCTCAATTTTCGAATGATTTTCGAGCGATTTTCGAGTTTCGAATAATATGATCAGCCCTACTTCAGGTACTTGCAGCTTAATTTTCTTTCATATCTGCGTGCTCACTCTTCTTTTGCAGAGATTAATAGATATTAGCAAGTTCTCTTCAGGTACTTGCGGCTTATCTCTCATCATATCTGCATCTAATTCTTCTTTTGCAGAGATCAGCAAACATTAGCAAGTTCCATCCAGGTACTTGCAACTTAGTCTTATATCATACTTGTGATTTACTCCTCTTACAGAAGTTAACAGGTACTTACAAGCCTCCTTCAGGTACTTGCAAGTTATCATTCTTCTATGTTTTCCTCTCATCATTGTTTTGCAGAACCCATTAGGAGACATTCATGTCTTCTTCGTTTTGCAAAAGCAACCCAGGTACAAGATGTACCTCCTTCCGCCTATGTTGATTTTTCCCTTTACAAGAAAAAGACAAGCATTAGCAAACTTTTTCTGAGGAGAGACATCAGGTTTCATCTCTCCTTACCCATTTCTTTTCTCAGGGAAGGATCACGATTTTCGTGGGTCGCGACTTGCGAGCTAGATACCTTGGGAGAACCAGATAGGAGTTCCCGCTGAGGGTCGCGATCTGCCTTAACCCCCCTTTTTGGGCCAGGCGAATAGAAACTCTTATCCGCTCAGGCCGTGCGGCTAGGATGGTTTCCCCGGTCTAACCGCCCTGATCGCATAGCTACCACGTGCCTTGCGGGACGAAGGGCTGCTCTCATAGCTCACCCTCGCAGGCAGCGCGGTTAGGCAAACTAACCGCGTAATTTTCCTCCTAGCAGGGGGTGGATTACCCACGCCGAGTCCGCCCGCTCAGGGGCGGACTGCCCACCGAGTCCGCCCGCTCAGGGGCGGACTGCCCGCCTGCTGCCGAGTCCGCCCGCTCAGGGGAGGACTTCCTCCCGAGTCCGCCCGCTCAGGGGAGGACTGCCCGCCTGCTGCCGAGTCCGCCTGCTCAAGGGAGGACTGCCCACATGTTGCTGAGTCTGCCCGCTCAGGGGAGGACTGCCTCCCGAGTCCGCCCGCTCAAGGGCGGACTGCCCGCCTGCTGCCGAGTCCGCACGCTCAGGGGCGGACTGCCTCCCGAGTCCGCCCGCTCAGGGGAGGACTGCCTGCCTGCTGTCGAGTCCGCCCGCCAAGGAGGCGGACTTCCTCCTGAGTCTGCCCGCTCAGGGGCGGACTCCTCCTCCAGTCCGCCAGAGGGGCGGCGGCCTCCTGCCGCTGCCCGCCGAGGCCGCCCAAGCAGGGGCGGCCTCCCCCTGTCCGCCCAAGGGGCGGCGGCCTCCTGCCGCTGCCCGCCGAGGCCACCCTAGCAGGGGCGGCCTCTGCCCGAGCAGGGGAGGCCTCCCCCTGTTGCCGTCAAGTCCCCCCGCCAAGGGGGCGGACTGCCCTCCTGACCGTCAAGTCCGCCCAGGTCGGCGGCCTGCTCCTCTCGTCCGCCTGAAGCTCCGTGATGACGTCATTGGGCCCCGCTTCTAGAAGATCTTCCCTGGGCCTATAAATAGCCCCCAATGCCTCTCATTTGAGGGGAGAGGGAAGGAAAACTGTTGCTGCCAGCAAGACCTGCGGACTCAGTTTTCCAGTCCTCCACAGCTGAAAGATCTTCCTCGGGCCTATAAATAGCCCCCAATGCCTCTCATTTGAGGGGAGAGGGAAGGAAAACTGTTGCTGCCAGCAAGACCTGCGGACTCAGTTTTCCAGTCCTCCACAGCTGATCATCAAGGCCTGCGGACTCCGTTTTCCAGTCCTCCGCCGCTTCCAGCAAGAGCTGCGGACTCAGATTCCCAGTCCTCCACAGCTGCTAGCAGCCTCTTTTACTTAGTCTCTGGCACCTTCTTCCTTAGCCGTCAGCTTCACCTTTTGTACCATTTACTGCTTTTACATGTAATGGTGTAATAACAAGCTGTAATCCTACTTCTTGATTAAAAGAAAAGCCCGTCGCAAGAGTGACATTTAAGTCGCGGCGGGCGAAGTCTGTTGTTGCCGCTGCTAGCGGCCCCCTCTCTTCTTTCCCTCTCTCGGTCTAACCAACAGGGCTCAACCGTCAGAGTAACCGTCTGCTCGACAGCTCCTGATCAACCTTCTCCGCTGATCATCAACCATTCCGGCTGCTCTCAGCAAACCTCTCCTCTATCCCCGCAACCCTCTTCTTCACCTAGCTTGTGAGACCGAACAACCCGTTAACTAGGCGGTGCCGTTTTCACGCATCAACAGGTTCCGTGAATCTACATCACGAACTCGTTCTTCCACGCAAATCAGCGACATCCATCAATCATGGAGGTTTGAGTACTTCCTCTGTAGGAGGCAGTGATCATAGAATCAAAGCACTAGGAGATGGATGGCTTCTTACTATTGCATTAATTGTGGGAAATGATTTGGCAGGTGTGGATTCATTTGGTTATTGTGATCCTTATGTCGTATTTGTGTGCAATGGCAGCCTATGAAGCACCGAAACTTTAAAATGTCCAGCGCGTCGGTGTCGGACTCTCCGACTCTCTGACACTCTCCGACACACATGTCGGAAGTCCGACATGCTGTCTCACACGGGACTCGTGTGTCCCTAAGTTAGCTACTCATGGTGAGGTGGAGGCAATTTGTCTTGAAAGTGCAATTTTTGTGAAAAATGTTTTATAAGTTCATATACATGGGTGATAGCACATTTGTTAATTATTGATGAAAAAGGAATTGGAAAGTGTGTGAAGTCTCAAGAAGTGATCCATTTGAGGTGTAAAAACTAGAAGAATGAGTGAATGCTAGAATAGCGAGTCTTGCTCCTAAAAAAGTGACTTTGACCCCTTCTAGAATTTCAAGTAGTGAAGGTGAATTTAATAGCGGGGTGAATATTTTCTCTAGAAAAAGAAGATTGAAAATGAGAGAAAAGGTTTGTTTGATAATTCATTATTTTTACTGATGATATATCATATCATATATAATGGTAATGTGTTAATGTTCTATCATTTTTGAACTTTTTGTTAAGTTTTACATTTGAATATTTGATGAGTAATATTTAAACATGACGTAATTTATTTGAATATTTGTTAATTGTTTATTTTTTATTTTTTGTTAAATGTTTTAGGATTTTCATAATTATAAAAAATAAATATTTAATATATGTGTCTCAGCGTGTCAGAATATGATATTTTTTGATAATGGACGAATTGTGTGTCGTGTCGTGTCGCGTATCACGTGTTGGTGTCGATGCAACATAGATGGCAGCACAAAAACAGGCTCAACCAAGTTCCAAACTCTTGATCCTCACTGGAAGCAAATATTTGAATTTGTTGCATTGATTGACCCTCCATCAACAATGGACATTGAAGTGTATGATTTTGATGGACCTTTTGATGAAGGTGTTTCACCGAGTCATACTGAGGTCAACTTTCTGAAATCCAACTTATCAAAACTGGCAGATGTGTGAATTTTTCTAGAGGAAAAGTGTTGGGTATATTGGGAATAATATACTTGATTTGAAGAAGCTCTTTCAACTCAATGATATACACATAGTTGTATTTGATGTATGTTTCAGTTCATGCATGCAGATTAGTCTATGTCATATTGATTGGACAGGTAGTCCAAGTGATATTGACAGATGGACTCAAAGAAACTGACTGGAAAGGCAAGAAATTGTCTAAGTCCACAAGTGTTAAGTGAAGCCAGTTCACTCAACGTCATACAGCTAATAGTGTTGAGTGAAATCAGGACAGTCAAAGCCAAATATCAAGTTGCAGCGCAGAAGAAATGACTAGGTACAAAAGTGTCAACACACTTCACAACAAGTGTCGAGATCAGAAAGATACAAGGCAGTTGTGTCGAGACAATTCAGTTATCTCGACACCTTGAAGATCAAGTCAGCTGTGTCGAGACAATTTAGTTATCTCGACACCTTGAAGATCAAGTCAGTTGTGTCGAGACAATTCAGTTATCTCGACAACTTAAAGATCAAGTCAGCTGTGTCGAGACAATTCAGTTATCTCGACGCCTTGAAGATCAAGTCAGCAATGTTGAGATAAGTCAGATATCACGACACCTTAAAGCTCAGGACAGTAGTGTCGAGACAATACAACTGTCTCAACACAATGAAGAACTGAAGTGTAGACTTAAATATGTCGAAACCCGGCAGACTGTAGTGTCGAGACAATTCAACTGTCTAGACACAGTGAAGATTTAAAGCAGATGTCGACACCCAGCAGACAGTTGTGTTGAGACAAGTCAACTGTCTCGACACCTACAAGTTCAGACAAGAAATTCTATCAAGTACAGATATGTCGAAACTGCTAAGATGTCTCGACACCATCTAAGAACACTAAGTATTATTGTGTTGAGATACTTGAGACTTCTCGATACTTATAATCTTGAAGTTGTACAGAGTCAACACAGCTAAGTGTCAAGTCAAGTCAGAAGTGTCATGTCAGCTACAGTGACTTGACATCTCATCAGAATCCGATTGAAAGAAAACTTGAAGTATGATGTCATATAATGATGTCATCAATCAGAAGTCAGCAACCAGTGAAGGTTATAAATAGAGGGGTCGTCTACACAGAAATCAATCCATCAATCATTTCACTCATTCTGATTTCTCCTAAGTCGGAGAAGGACGACAACTCCAAGAAGAAGGAAGACATGGGTCTTCAAGAAAGTTTTCTGATCCTTTCAACAAGTTGATCAGAGGATGAAGGGGGATCTGTTCTACAAGTTTTTTAAGGAAATCAAGTTGATCATCATTAAGAACATTGCAGATCCAGTGAAGAATCATTTCAGCCAGTATGCTCATCAAGAACCAATCATGTGCTGCTGAATTGAAGAATCTGAATTCTCAGATAAGCCAGATCACAGAATTGTTGTTTTCTGAGATTACTTTCTTTCTTATTTTCCTCTTAATTTTGTAAGATCTATTTGAGATCTGAGTGGGTAGGAGATATATTCTCTGAGTTGTACGCCTGATTTATAAAGGCTGAGGTAGGTGATTTGTATGGGATCACTGAGGTGTAAGACTTGTATAGTCTGAGGTAGGGTTATTGAGGGACCTGAGGTAGGAGATTAGGTGGATCTCTGAGGTTGGACCTGTTGGTCTGAGGTGTAGGTTTCTGGAAAGAACTGAGTTTGTAAGATATGTTGATCTGAGTTGAAGAGGAGGAGATATAACCTTATCTAACACATTACTAGTGAGGAAGAAGGGAGAAAGTGGATGTACCTTAGATAGGGGAACCACTATAAAATCTCTGTGTTCAGTGAATTGCTTGTGTTGTGTTCTTGTGAATGTTTATTTTCAAGTATTTGTTGAACCTTTAGCATAAGTGACAAAGAAATTTAAAAGACACTTATTCACCATCACCCCCTCTAAGAGATTAACTACCCATACATTTGTCTTTCAGAAATCTAGCACAGGCATGCAAATCTAAACTGCATCTGCGTGTCATTCTGAACAATACCAGAGGTGTCCAGGTTGGCAGGTTGTTTCAGACTATAGAACAAAAATGGAGAAAGAAGTTGGTAAAAAGTAAGACATGCAATCACCTCAATCACATTCAGCATTTCAGGAGCTATTTGGTTTGCTTCGAGAAGAATTTCTCATCAATGATTTAACTTGTCACTTGAGGTGCAAAATGCACATTCAGGGCCTCCTATTTCTATCTACGAGGATAACTGGATTTTACACTAATCTTTTTGGGCATAAGATCAAGTATTCTTTCTTCGGGAAGATATTGAGGATATTCAAATTATTCTTTCATCTTTGACATCAATGGGCAGCCCTTCTCTATTGATTATTCTTTGTCATAGTGGAGGTTTGGATGCAGGGCATGAAGCCAAGCCATTGGACGCAGAGGGAAGGTTGAAATTCCACTTCCAGTCATTTGTTTCTTTCAATGTGGCAAGCAGAACAATCTATGGCACCCATGAAGACCTGAAGAAACTTCGACAACTGCTTAAAGTAGTACTCAGCACAAGTATGCTTAAGCACCGTCGTATTGCCTCAAATACCAACAAGCTCGTCGCTCAAATATTTTTAATGGCTCAACGGAATGGTGGCGGACGCGATATGGGAAGCTTGTGGCCCTTTAATCAATGTTGCCCTCACGTTGTTCCTTGAGGACAAGGAAAATTTGAAGGGAGGAGTATTGATACGATCCAGGTGGAGCCAAGCCATGACGTGGATGGATGCAGCAGAGACGGCTAGGACGTGGCAGTCAGTTAGAATGGGGGGTAATTTATCTTTTCTTCTGTGTAAGATTGGCTATAAATAGGTGGGAGAGGGTAGTAATTGGGTAGCTTGTGAATTGTGATGTGTGAAGAAGAATCTGTGGCTTAGAGTGAGAATGTCGAAGCCTCTCCTCTAATGCGGTCATCTCCTCAGGAAAAACCCTTCCTCGAGATTGATCTAGGTGTGTGAGTTGTGTTTGTCTGTTCTTTCATTTAATGTTCTTGTTGAAGATTGCAATAATAATAAAAAATTGAGTTGTTGGGCATTTGATCTGAGGATTAGATTCGATTAAAGATACAAATTGTTGGATACTTGGCATGTGGCCCCTTGGGAGAAGGGTTGGGGTGCATGGGTCGCGGCCCTGGTACGACCAACCATGGATCCATTGCGGAGTAGCTCGGGTCATATCAATACTCTCTTGTTTGAGATCGATTACTGTTTAGGATCGCATCAGACAACAAAGAAACTCCGCTTCTGCCAAGTATAAGCACGAGCATATAGCCCGTACAACGCAATCATAAACCCTAAGAACTGGCACCATCTTCAGAACCCAAAGAACTCACAAAGCATACATAAAACCCACAAAATTATAACCAGACAACAGATAAAGAACACTGCTTATCAACAAAAACGCATCAAAAGCAAGTTTTACCGGATTTATTTCCCGAAAAAGGGACATGAAGAGGATAAAACTATAAAAAATCTGCGGAGGCGGAGAAGAAGCGTACCTGCGATCTGGAATCCCTCAAGTAGGCATCGTTCAATGGAGGAGAAGAGTTGCCATACCCGAAGTATCCATTTCCATCGGTATCGTACCGTTCTAGGGTTTCGGACATTGTAAGGTCTCGAATCGCCTTCGCCTGTTAGTCTAAAATGTGCGCACCTTTTCTTTTTCCTTTCACAGCAATTTTATGATAGAAATATCAAGGGTATTGTTATTCATAATTCATATTTGGATATTCATACTCAAATCTTTTTAATTTCCTGCGTTTTTTTTTCATCCCCCTACGTGATATTTGTACCCAAAAAGAAAGAGATTCCTCTCCTTTCTCCCGTGAGCAGACCGCCGGCCCTAAGCCGTGTCCCACGCGAACCCCGTCGGCGCGACACCGAACGGCCGCCCTTTCGCCGGCGCGACACCGGAAAGGGCCTTTGAATGTTTCAAGTCTACCACTTCGTTTTATTGAGGATGAAAGATGAATGTACACTACCTCCTATATTTTCAGTGTGGCGAACATTTCATGAATAAGTTGCAGAAGAATGGGATATTTCGTATATTACACGACTAGTTTAAGTGGTCAGGTATGTGAATTTAAATAAACTCATTGCACAAAATATATTTATTGTTTTAAATTTACAATACTAATTTAAATCATTTGTTCTTGTAGGTGGAGTTCATTTTGACAGAAAATAATATTTTGATCATGAGAAAAATTTGATGTCACTTCAAATTTTACTTATGAATATATTAATATGTTCTATGTAATATTCATTTTCATAGTTTTGTTTTTTAAATTGCATGAAAACATTAAATTTTGTGGGGAGTTGAATGTATGTGTTGTCCATTTATAAAAGTATGACATCAAAAATTAAGTTTCTTAAGATTTTATGTATGAATATAAATATCAATTATGGGTACAATTATTTTTTTTTCGGTACAATTATCAATGGATTACAAATATTCATTTATGAGATACCAATAACAACACCCAAAATCAATCAAAGTTGTTCAGGTCGGTTTTCACCGTTCAAGACTTCAAGTTCTACAAAAATTTGAACCAGGATAGTTTAGTTTGAGTGTAATTAGACCTTTTTAATTTTAGAATGATGAGATCTAGGCTTCATGTGGTTAAGGTGTTTGGAGACGGGGCGGGAGGAGCCGGGCCGCCGCTCGAACCGGAGGGGAGAGGCCGCCGTTCGAAATCCCTCATTTTGCTCCATTCCTCATGGCGCGGTGGGTGGAGGACCATTTCAACTATTTCGTTAAAATGAAGTCTATGATTCTACAAAAAAAAATCCAGCTGTTAGGCATGCTTACGGGCGTAAGAGTATATGTAAAAAAAACTATGAAGTATGTGTAGAACTGAGAACCGTACTAGAATCGAACCAAGATTTTTGATTCGAATCCGAGTTTATATCTTGAGCACATGGGACAGTTCCGATTCCCAAAAGTCACAATTGGACATAGATGACCTAGTTTTGGGGTTAGGGTGGAATTGATCTGAACTGATTTAAGTTGCACCCCTATATAGCAGGGTGTCGGGTGAAGGATCACTCAAGCGCCAAATTGTACTAATTAGTCATTGGCTTGTTTTTCTAGTCGAAGGTGATTCCACGAATAGTGTGATTTATTAGTGTGGCTAAGAAGAAAGCCTCTTTAGTTATCCAACAATAAAGAGTGCATGGATTGTAGCTGAACAATAAAATTTACACTTGGGATAACAGGTTAATCTTTCAGAAGAGTTCACATCGGTAAAAAACTTTTGGCGCATTGATGTTGATACATGCATCCCTTAGAGTTATGGTAGGTTCGAAGGGTTAAATTATTCGCCTATGTAAGCCGTGTGTGATCAAGATTCAGAGCATCGTGAAACAGTCAGTTCACCCGATATATGAGAAGTTCTTCTATATAATATATTAAAAAGAAATATCATGGCTACGTAAATTGATTGAATAATGAAGCATTGTATTGATCATGACCGCCCGTCAAAATCTTGAAATACTCATCAAAATGATTCCCACCTTCATCAACCCTTTCATGGCTTCAAAATTGGAACCTGGAAAAAAACCTTTCTCGATGGCGCCTCCACCCTCGCGATTTTCAGGAAGCTTCACCCTAATTCTGATCGATGGAACTCTCGAATTCCAACCAGCACCCATCCTTCGACTGCCTGGCAGACCTCCTCATACGACCCTTATCCCGAGCAGCTAGTTGATGATCGGTTCTCCTTGCTGACCTCGACGATTGGTTATCTCCTACTAAACGATGTGCCACATGTATTATTCTTTGTTTTCGTAATCTTTGTTAGGGTTTTCTTCACATATACACGGTGTCAACGCCCGTCGTCTTTTGCCACCTAGCTCGATCACTGTTCACCATCGTGACCTGCAGTGACAGCTCATGGAAAATCGATATGAGAAGGTTTGATGGATACTAATTCTAATAATTCAAAGAAAATAGAGAAGCTACATAGGTTGTGATTGAGCCCACTGAAGAGGTTGCAGTGTTATCAATGGAGAAACATGGAGTTTTGGAGAGTTCCATCGATCAAGGATAGCTCTATGAAGAAAGAGGACATGAAGCTACATCTACCAGCAAGTGCAGGCAACCCTGCCAGTGTTCAGAGAACTCTTTCTGAATGCATTCGAATTCAGCTGTAGGACATGATTTCTAAGCAAAATTAGGTTGGGGGAGGCGATGTTCTATGTTGCCTCGATGAACCATTCTGAGGCGATTTGTGAGATTCTCAAAGTATCAAATATTCATTCGGCTTCCATCAAGACCAACAACAGCTTTGACGCCTTCTATGTTGAAGATAGAATATTTTTCTTATGTTCTTATTGTTGCGGGTAACTTGAGACGCTTGTGAACCAATCTAAGTGAATTATCCCAGCTCGTGAGTGAGTCGAGCGCTCAAACAGTCACAGAAAGGTACTGACAGTTGACAAGTGAGTTTGAACAAGGAAAATCCCTGAAAGGGGACAAATCACAGAGCAGAGTTTGTGTTGGCCAAATTTCACTATCTTATTGGAGTTATAAAAGTTATTTTATTGAGGGTGACATGTCACTGCTCGTTAAAATAGCTTTTCTGGACCGTAGAGGTCAACAGGAATGTGTTGGCGGAGGATGCGTCCGGAAGCAATCTTGATTGGTGGAAGCAGCAACCAAAGCTCTGGACTTGAGTTGCCGACTCTGATGAAATGTTTGAGCAGTCCTCTAGGAAACCTCCGCGTAACAAAGGAAATCTTCAAATCTCAGAAGCCAGCATTGGTAGTTGGAGGGAGATCTTTGATTCTTGGAAGCAAGTGTCGGGAGCTGAGGAGATCTTTGATTCTCGAAAGAAAGCATCGGGAGTTGGAGGAGATCTTTGATTCTTAGAAATGAGACAGGAGTTGGACGAGACCTTCGATTCTCAAAAGTGTGTTTCGGGAGCTTGAGAAGATCTTCGGTTCTTGGAAGCATGTGTAGAGAGATGCAGGAGATCTTCGATTCTCGGAAGCAAGCGTCTGGAGCTGAAGGAGATCTTCGAGTCTTGGAAGGAATTCCCAAGCAATCTTTGAAGCCGAAGGTTTTTGAGGATTTCTTCAAGCTCGTAGGGAGATCTTCGAGGGGAATTCTCTTGGGCTCTCTTGGGCGTATGAGACAATGTTCCCTCAAATGAGAGTCTTCTGACCCTTTTATAGATTTGGAGGATGACATTTTGATAATTTAGCTGATAGGGAGTCTGGTTATCTACACACTAATAACTATATATTTTGTTATGTGCACACCCATGATACGATATTTTATTATGCACACACCTATGATGAGTATTTCGGTATATGCATACCCATTATGGGTATTTCGCTATACGCACACCCATGATAGGTAATTCGCCATACACACACTTATGATGAGATTGTTGGAGCAAGTAAACCCGACTCCCCCTAAAGCTCGGATCTAAAACTGCAGCTCACACTTACTCTCCTCGAACCACCCCTTAGATGAGAATCTCAGAGGAACAGACTGTGGGCTTTAGCGCGGAGGTCCCACCTCTTACGCGGAAGAATTACCAATTCTCCCCCTCCCTAGCCAATGCTGAGTTAGGTGCCTTAGAAGAAGAAAAGAAGGGGAAACAACCTTCTATCAGGCACCTTATCAGTTTATTTATAGGCCTCTGAATCTGAACTGCCAATAACCAAACTGAACCAACCGGAAATTACCAGAATACCCTTAGTCGGGTCTGCCAACAGCCAAACTCCGCTGTTCTGAAGGGTTATAAGAAAACCACCAAGGGCAAAAGTGTAAAATCGCATGGGACTAAAAAGGCGAACCACTTTCCACCTAAACCGGCCCTTGACCAAACACTGAACCGACACTAAGCCCCTCGCCGAACCGGCGCTTGGCGAGAGCGTCGTCTCGAGGGCGAGAGCTCTCCCCTCTGGAGCCCTCTCGCCTAGCGAGTCGGCCCTCGCCCTGCGAGTGGCCCTTTCCCGGGGATCCACTCGCTTAGCCAACGGCACGGCTCTCGCCTGGACCCCTCTCGCCCAGTGAGCAGCTCTCGCCCCTCCTGTGGCCCTTTCCCTGGGATCCATTCGCCTGGCGAGTAGGCTCTCGCTTGGGCCCATCTCGCCTAGTAAATAGCATTTTCCTTAAACTCATCTCGCCTTCTTTTTCCCGAGCCTTCCGTTTCTGCAAGCCCGAGGTTGTACAGAGATATTTCACTATACGCACACTCATGATGGTTATTTTGTTATACACACACTCATGTTGGGTATTTCTCTATGTGCATACCCTGATGAGAAATTTTGCTATGCACACTCTCATGATGGGTATTTCACTATAGGCACACCCACGATGAGATATTTCGCTATACGCACACCCATTATGGGTATTTCGCTATACACACACTCGTGATGAGATATTTCGTTATACGTACACTCATGATGGATATTTCACCATACGCACCCTCATGATGAGTATTTCGCTATACGCACACCCATGATGGGTATTTCGCTATACGCACACCCATGATGGGTATTTCACTATGCACACACCCATGATGAGTATTTCGCTATACGCACACCCATGATGAGTATTTCGCTATACGCACACCTATGATGGATATTTCGATATACACACATCCATGATGAATATTTTGCAATACGCACACCAATAATGAGATATTTTGTTATACACAAACTCATGATTGAGGATTTTGTTATATGTACACCCATGATGAGGGATTTTGATATTTACACTCATGATGAGAGATTTTACAATACGCACACCTCATAATGAGTGATTTTGCTGATGACGGGGAGGGACGGTGGTGGCGTGGAAGTTGCTTGGACAAAGCTCCATTACTATTAATGGATGGCTCTTGTATTTTTCATGGGAACATGTATCTCAGGTAATTCGACCTCATGATTTTTCATTATCTGTATATGATCTTTTTTTCTTCGGTGCTCATTTTGTCTGGACTTTCAATTTAATGTTTCTATCTAGAGATTGTGGTTATTAGCAAGAACTTATTGAAGTCATCGTTTGAGCACATAATAAATTAAAAGTCGCTCATGCTACCCAACGGTCCCAACATAGAGCCTTGAGTAATATACCAGGACGTGTTGTAGGAGTAACTCATTATCTTATGAATAAAAATTTCCACTGTACAACTCGATATCCGGCAAGTGGGGTCGACGGGAGCTAAAATGGCCAAGTCCCGGGGGGAGGGACATGAGCGAGGGGTGAGTGGGGCGGGCCGACTCGCACTCGCCCTAGGGAGCTCATCAGGTAGCAGGCGAGTAGGGCTAGCCAGGCCCGCACTCGCCAAGGGCCAGGAAGAGGCGTCGAGTGCCAGCTCTATTGAGCACTCGCCGCCCAGGGCGAGTGGAGTTTTCAAGGAGCACTCGCCAGCCCAGACACTCAACGCCATTTTGTCTTGGCGTTGAGTGAAAGCCGGACACTCAACGCCGTTTTTCCTTGGCATTGAGTGAAGGCCAGACACTCAACGTCGTACTGCCACGGCGTATAGTGAAGCCCGCCCAGTCGGCGCCCTTTGTTCCCAGGCAGCAAGTGGATCCATGGTGGAGTAAGCGAGGGGCGAGTGGGGCGGGCCGACTCGCACTCGCCTGATACGCCAAAAATGATATACGCAATTAACCGCAAGTGTACGTGCCGTGTCAAGTAATAAATAGTAAGTAAAGATCGTTCCCTCGAGGAGATGGTGAATTCAGTGCTTGCAATTACTAGATGTGCCTTTTCTTTAAATTCAAGAAGAATATTATGATGGTTTCAGAATACTAGAATCTTAAAATAAACTTCTAATTACCAGAAAGAAACTAAAGATCCGGGAGATAAATACTTGGTTACAAGTTTTTTTTGAAAAGATAACCTTGCATCATGATTTCCTAAGTCTAATGTGATAACCCATGAAAATAGTTTTGTGGTGATGAGTGGTGAAACGTTTGGCAACGATTTTAGAGAAGAAATCCGTACCTCTCGATATCGGAAGTCTCTAGTTCTCTGTTACCCCATAGGTGAAACAAGAACCGCATAAAGACCGAAAACCAAAGTTGCTAGCACCAAGGGGAAATCTCTTTCTCCCTTCAAATGCTATGCCGACTCTACGATATACTTACGCGACTCCTCTCTCGATTTATGAAGCGCAGTAAAAAGACGAAGTCTTGGCCAAAGATTTCAAATTAAAGATCATAGATTCATTACAAACAATCACCAAACATTCACAACTAAGAATAATTAAGAAATTGTCATCACGAAAGACATAGTACTCTCACAATACAAGGTTAAAACAAGTTAGTTCATCATGATGGAGAGAATACACCACCAAACAAGAAAGATCTTACAGCACATGGTAGGAGAAATGCAAAATAAAGCAGGAATTCGCTCTCCAAAGTGTGCAAAACCAGTTTTCCTCCAAGATCCGGCGTGCCCTCGCGGTCTTCTTCTTCTCCAAGATAAGCCCCCTCTTCCCTTAGGATTTTTCTGAATTAATTCTGCAGATCTCCCCCTATTTCCTCCTTAAAATCTTGCTAAATACGGCCCACACGTTTTCCAAGAGACGCCCCCTTCCAAATCTGGAAATGGCGGTTACTTTTTAAATTTCGAAATTTTAAATTCGCCAAAAGGTTGCAACCTTTATTTTCTGAGTGTTGCAACGCCCGCGCTGTGCCTGCTCCTGCATTGCCAAACAGCAAGTGAGACGTTGTAACTATTTATTTTTTTGTGCGTTGCAACCTTTTTCTAGGACATGAGATTTTTAGCAGATTTCCTTTCCCAATCCGATTCCTTTTGCACACCTGTCAAGAATACAATAGAAAGAGACCAAATTAGCCTTGAATTTAATAACAATACATTTACTCCCATTTTTTATAATATTTAGATTTATTTATGCCAGATTAGCCGAGTATTTCGTCAGAACTAATGGCCTAGATAACTTCTTTTTAGAAGTTATCATCGCCCAAGGGAGCTCGGTAGGTAGCAGGCGAGTAGGGCTAGCCGGGACCGTACTCACCAAAGGCAGGGACGAGATGGCGAGTGCCAACTCCATCGAGCATTCGCCGCTCCAGGCGAGTAGAGGTATTAGGTACTACTCGCTCAGTCATCCGTGATGATTTTTACCATTTTGCCCCTGCAGGCCTGTCCATAGCCTTCTAGAACATGGGAGTTACGTTGTTGGCAGGCCAACCTAGACTGCACATAGCTGTTTGGAACATCGGAGGTTGGCTATTTGTAAGCCGTTTTCAGAAATCTATAAATATGACACAAGGGGTACCTCAGAAGGCATGCTCACTTGTCTCTCAGTCTTCTAGCATTTTCTGAGGTTGCCTTAGCTCGACTTTTGGCTAAGGAGGGGAAGCGCTCTAAGATCTTCCGGGTGTGTGGTGGGACCTCCACGCTAAGCCCTTGGGTCAGTTCCTTTTTCTTTTCCTTTGTTGTCTGGCTTGCAGGAGAGAAGTAGGTGTGCGATCACCCCTTCCCCAAGGATGAACTCCACAGAGACCGAATTTTCGGTTTCAACATCCACAACATGAGCATTCTTCTTAACAATAATTATTGCAGCAGGATAATGGCTACGAGGATTTGAAAGTCATTATGACATTAAGATTATCAAGGTTTAGCCACAACTGTGGAATCACTTCCCCAATGTTTTTCTTTCCCTGAGTTTTTTATCTTTTACTTGCACACCGCAAGACATGTTATAGACTTATTCAGTTGGGTGGAACCCCTGCTACCATCGGTGGAGTTCCATATTGCAGGGAGGCTGCCCGCCAATTAAGCTACATGTGTTGCACATGTAGGAGATCAGACCGCCAAAATTAAAGGCATTTAGTTTGTCGGAGATCGAGGCCAGAGTTTGAGGAGGTTGTCGGACTAGTTGGGGCAGCCTTCTTCGCAGGCGTGGGTAGGAGTCTACTTCACCACCAACGACCTAGTAGATAGCGCATTCCTGTAAGATTTTATAAAACCTGAAAAGTCGCAGGAACACTCAACCAACCAAGTCAAATAAACCAGTAACAGATAGAAAAACAAGAGCTAAAATTGAATTAAAAATCTTTTTTTACAAAGCGAGACATACCTTACGAGAAATGATTTCACAATGCACCCGATGAAGATCTCACAAAAGACATACAAGTACAAATTTAGTGGACAGAACACTATAACCGCCTAGCCGCTTATTCGCCCTGCTAACCGCCAAGACCGTGTGAATAGCTCAGATCGCAGAACCGCTGAACTGTCGGACCGCACCTCTTAGCCGCGCGAACTGCTGCTTATTGACTGCTGAGGAAAACAACTATGTCCATACTTGTTGGGTGTGGTTCCCATCCGAGTCGGTAAAACCACCGGGCGTGCTAGTTGCGGGTCGTGATTTTATTCTTGGGTTTACACCTATATATATATATATACCACCCAAAGAATAAAAAAAAAGAAATATATAAAAAGGGGTGGACCAGACAACCGGGCAAGCATAGGGTTTTCTTTTTTGTGTGAAGGAACCGCCGCCTCTTCCTTTCATTCGCTGAGCCAAAGAGATCAGCCGCCTCTTCCATCGTTCGCTGGAGCAGCAAGATGCTGTCGGCCTCCCGTCTCTGGTTCGCAAGGAGCCACCGCCCCCTTCTTTGGGTTTTCTTGGAGCCGAAGAAGCTGCCGCCTCCCCCTTTCTGTTTGTTGGAGCAGCAAGGAGGCACCGACCTCCCCGTTCCTTCTGCTGGAGCCGCAGCAAACCGCCGCCTCCCCCTTTCTATTTGTTGGAGCAACAAGGAGGTTCCGACCTCCCCTTTCCGTCTCGCTGGAGCCGTAGAGATCGCCGCCCCCTTTCCCGTTCGCTGGAGTCGAAGGGGCCTCCGCTGCCCTTGCCGTTCGCTGAAACCGCAAGGAGGTCTCCGCTCTTGATCTGAGTTTGGGAGGGTTGTGCATAGCCTCCTTGTTCGTGACTTTGGAGGAACGTCATCCTTGATGTTTGGGACAGATTGTTCAATTCGTCCGGGTAACGACTTCTCGACTTTTATTGTATTTCTCTTTCGAACTATTGTACCTGTGTGGTTGTTGGAAGAGAAAAGTTGTGGTGG
This sequence comes from Platanthera zijinensis, assembly GCA_039513925.1. Lineage (NCBI taxonomy): Eukaryota > Viridiplantae > Streptophyta > Magnoliopsida > Asparagales > Orchidaceae > Platanthera > Platanthera zijinensis. The sequence continues at coordinate 24,787,361 of CM077087.1, read as the reverse complement.
TGTAGATCCTTTGTGGATCGTGTTTGTGGTGGAGGAGTAGAGATCCTTTGTTGATCGGTGGAGGGAAAGCCTGTAATCCGTGCGTGTGATTTTTCACACACTTTTAGTGGAGGCTTTCCGGGTTGGACTCCGATCGTCATGTAGTTTTTCACCCATTTGAGTTTTCCACGTTAAAATTTATGTGTCTTTTAATTTTTCTTTCCCGCATTGTGTTCTCGCTCAAATTTAAATCAGGTGCTCTGGTCGGGATTGTTTGCTCGCATTCCCAACAAGTGGTATCAGATGGAGGTTCAGTGATAGAGTAGGTTCAGTGACAGAGCAGATACCGTGCTGACCTTTGGGGTTTCAAGACGAGTCGATTGTGATCTCGGGTGTGCAATTGGGAGTGGTAGTTTACGACCACTGGCCCGCTGGCTATCCTCTCTAGTTGCATACTTTAAGATATTCGGCTCAAAGATCTGTGGTCAGTCCGCCAGTTGGCAGAGCGAAATGGAGTCCACATCAGGTTCTGGTTTGGATCAGATGGTAAAGTTGAATGGTGCCAATTATCACCAGTGGCATCTACAGATGGAGGACTTGATATATGTGAAGGGTTGGCATGCTCCCGTCTTTGAGGAGATGCCAAAAGACATGGATCCTGCGAAATGGAAGGTTGAGCATCGAAAGTTTTGTGGGTTTATTAGACGGTTCATGGAGCCGAACGTTTATAATCATGTGGCTAGCATCAATGATGCAAAGGATCTGTGGAAGACTCTCGAGACCTCGTATGCCAAGAGCACGGGCATCAACAAGTTGTATTTACTGAAGAAGCTTAGAGCGTTCAGATACTGGGAGGGCTCACCCATTTTGGATCATGTCAACGAGTTCTAAGGAATTATTGATCGTCTGACTGCTATGAAGGTGACTTTCAAAGACGAGGTGAATGCATTGTGGCTACTCAAGTCACTTCCAGAATCTTGGGAGATGGTCAGAGTATCTCTGATCAATTCTTCCCCTCAGGGGATTGTTTCCATAGAGATCGTCAAGAGTGGGATCTTGAATGAGGAGGTGAGACGAAAGTCTCAATGGACTTCAGGCTCTTCTTCACGAGCTGGCGTTCTCTATATTGAGTCCAGGGGGAGAGGAAGGAGTAAGAGCCGAGGTAGGAAGGAGGACAGGAGCCAGAGTAAGGAGAAGTAGAAGTCACGTTATCAGAATATGGAGTGCCACTACTGTCATAAGAAGGGCCACATCAAGAAATTCGTCTACTCGTTGAAGAACAACCAGAGGAAGAAGGGAGTTTCCACTGAAGGCAAAGACGAGGGCCACACGACAGCCACCGTTTCGACTGAGGAGGACGACGTCATTATTGTTGGCGATGATGTCACGGCTGCACTCTCATGTGACGACCGATGCTGGATCGTTGACTCTGGAGCCTCTGGACATGTCTCCCACAATAAGGAGTTATTTTCCACTTACACCACTCATGACTGTGGGGTGTTAAGGATGGGCAATGGGGATATGTCCAAGGTACTTGAGCGTGGAGACATGCACTTGAAGACGAGCATTGGAGCCTTACTAGTTCTGAGGGATGTGCGATATGTGCCTGACATCTGCTTCAATCTCATATCTGTTGGTAGACTGGGAGATGAAGGACACCTAAGTGTCTTCGGAGGAGACTTCTGGAAATTGATCAGGGGATCACTTGTGATGGCCAGAAGTTATAGAGATTCTGGCCTGTACTACATGGAGGGGAGGCCTGAAGCTGCTCAAGCCAACTTCGTTAGGGATGAGGCATCCACTTCCTTATGGAACAGGAGGCTAGCACACATTAGCCAAAAGGGATTAGGATGCCTGACGAAGAAGAAGCTGATTAGTGATATTTTTGATGTTCGCTTGGAGAGGTGCGACCACTGTATGGTTGGGAAACAGAACAGGGTTTCATTCCGCAGCCACACGTCCACCAGGAGAACGAAGCCTTTGGAGCTAGTTCACACTGATGTTTGCGGACCTCTAAATGCTCAGACTAGAGGAGGAGCTTTGTACTTCATTACTTTCATCGACGATCATTCGAGGAAGCTTTGTGTCTATGCTGTCAAGACCAAAGATCAGGTCCTTGATACTTTCAGGAGATTCCACATTGAGGTGGAGAGACAGTCTGGGAAGAAGCTGCGATGCATCAGGTTCGACAATGGGAGAGAGTACATTGGTCCGTTTGACGAGTACTGCAGGGACCATGACATCAGACATGAGAAGACCCCGCTGAAGACGCCGCAGCTGAATGGCGTAGCTGAGAGGATGAATCGTACACTGATGGAGAGGATTCAGTGCATGCTATCTGAGTCGAAGCTGCCAGGGATGTTCTGAGGCGAGGCTCTTCTTACTATAGCGCATGCCATCAACCTTTCGCCGAGTTCAGCATTGTAGGAGGATGTCCCATATAGGTTCTGGTATGGGAAAGACCCCTCTTACAGTCACTTATGGGTGTTTGGCTGCAAAGCCTTTGTGCACGTCCCCAGGGACGAAAGATCGAAGTTGGATTCGAAGACCCGACAATGCATTTTCTTAGGGTACGGCTACAACGGAGAGTTTGGGTACAGGTTCTTGGATCTAGTTGAGAAGAAGCTTGTACGTAGCCGTGATGCTGTTTTCTGTGAGAATCAGACTATTGGTGATCCGGAGGAGGCTGGTGAGCTTGAGGTTGACTCTCGCACTGCTGCAGAGTCGCATATAGTTGGAGATGACGACACTGAGGAGGATGTTGAGCCTGAGACAGTGTAACGACCCGGGATTTGGCCCATAGCCCCCCATGGCATCGGTACTGGGCTGCAGCCTAAGCACCCCAACCCCTCTCCCTCCACATGTGGGTTGTTGGTGGTCACAACCTCCCTTTGATGAGCGAACTCGACATTTAAGTTGGGCCGTACGGGGACTTCCCAGGAGGTCACCCATCCCAGTACTACTCTCACCCAAGCACGCTTAACTATAGAGTTCCTTCACTTCTCATCACCAGTTGAGCGTGCTTGGGCGAGAGTAGTACTGGGATGGGTGACCTCCTGGGAAGTCCCCATACGGCCCAACTTAACTGTCGAGTTCGCTCATCAAAGGGAGGTTGTGGCCACCAACAACCCGCCTGCGGAGGGAGAGGGGTTGGGGTACTTGGGTTGTAGCCCGGTAGCGTCGCCTAAAGCGAAGTCGTGACATTATCACGTTGAATCAGCTAGGGGTATTACAACCAGCATAGGGTACTGATACCCTTCCGGATCATGGGCGGCCAGTTTGGCCGCCCCTTGGCCGCGAGGCGGCGGTCGGGGTTGGGTGGTCGACGGCCGGCGAAGCGACTCCCGCGGCGGTTCCTTCGATGCGCGTAACGGGATCGGCGTGTGGGGGGATCGGGCGCGGTAAACGCGTGTGCGGGGGGATCGAGCGTGGTGATCGCGCGTGCGGTCAATCTCATGATCCCACATCTTTTGAGGTGGAGATCATGGGTGGGTGGTAATGTGCACACCTAATTCCTATAAAATGGGGGTCATCCCCAACAATTTCAACCCAGATCCTTGTTGCACGAGACCGCTTCGGACGAAGAAAAACAAGGATCTTTCTCTGCTCATTTTTATGGCAGCGACGATGGCGAACGGTGACGGACTTGAGACAGCGAGCGGTTGTCCCCTGCAAACTCGGGTAAAAATGTTAGAATGTATTATGGCGTAGGAGAGGGGACTAATGTGCCTGGGGTAGGAAGTTGTCGCTCTCGTAGTCGCGACAGTGCGAGTGGATGCGTGCTCAGGGTCGCGCATGGGCGTGTGTGGTCTCAGCCGCGCGCGAGCGTGCGCGCGCGCGATATGTGCAAGATGGTGCGCGAGCGTACCTGCGAAGGTGCGCGCGGGTGCGCCCGCATGGGCGATCGTGCGCGCGTGCGCATGGGCGATCGTGCGCACGCGCGCATGGGCGATCGTGCGCACGCGCGCATGGGCGATCGTGCGCACGCGCGCATGGGCGATCGTGCGCGCGCGCGCGGGTGCTGCGCACGAGCGTGTACGCGTGCCTGATCGCGCGCGCCTTGTCGCCTGCGGGTGCGCGCGCGCCTGGTCGCGCACGCCTCGCCGTGCGCGCCAGATCGCGCACGCCTGGCCGCGCGCGTTGGCGCGCGCCCGGCCACGTGCGGGTCTGGTCGTGCGCGGCCCTACCCCCGCGCGTCTGGCCGCGTGCAGGAGCGCGCAGGTCATGTTGCGCGTGCGGGCGTATGCCTGGCCATGTGAGGGACTGGCCACGCGCGTGCCTGGGTGCGCGCGTGGCTGACCGTGCGTGCTCGCGTGGGCTTGCGCGCGTTCCGGGGCGCATGTGAGTGTTTAGGCGTGTCGCGAATATTTTTGATTTGTCAGGTGACACACATTTTTGTACATGACGGGGGTGGACGTTCTTTGATTAGACTTTTGGTCTAAACTTATCTTTAATTTTTGTTACAGAGGTCGAGGCATACTATTAGGCCGATGCGTCTTCGATCCTCCCTTACCGAGGATTAGGTTGCAATTTGGAGGAAGAGGTTTGGCTTGCGTGACGACCTTGAAGCAAGGATACCGCGTGTTGAGGAGAGGATCCAAAATCCTTCTCGTGGCTGGTTGACGATCGATTTCCCAGTTTACTCTCTTGGGGGTAGTACGCCTTATGGGACTGGTCGTATTCTTTCGCGAGCATGGCGGGAATTTTTTTTTGGATTGCTTCCGGGACTGGTGCGATGTTTGCTTTGATGGTGGCGAGCGGGTGGAGATTTACAGCAACAAGAGTTGACTTTATTTTGAGATTCGGACGGGCCGACGCCATGGAAATACTTTGTTTGGTTATGTTAGAAATTCTTGGTGCTTACCGGAGCTGTTGAACGCTTTGTCTGACCGTTGTCGTCGTCAAAAAGGGAAGGAGCAAGAGTTTTCTCCAGTACTCGGATTTTCAGAGCCTCGCGAGTTGGAGAACCGTTTTTTAGCGTTTCTTAGTTCGTAGAAGAGAAACGCTTGTTGCGGTGTGATATTTCTTCAGTCTCTGGGCGGATCGCTGAGACGTCTTTGGGTTGTAGTCGGAAACAGAAGGTCGTTGTAGTTTCTCGAGATGGCGGTAGCTCGGCGCCTTGTTTGTCTTCTCCGAGTGATGAGCCTCCTTCTGGTGACCATGGTGGTTCGCCTCCTGAGGTACAGATACTTTGCTCGTCTGCCCCCCAGTCTTTCCCTGCGGAGGCAGCGGCTCCGAGGCTATCTTCTTTTTTGAAGGCGATGAATGAAGTGGTAAGTGAGCTTGATCATTTTTGTCTCTTCTTTATTGTTGTATTGTGTTGATTTCTCTTCGTTTTCTCTTTTGCATATCAAGGCTCAGGTTTAAATTGTTGTCACCTGGAATGATCATTACGTGAGCTTGAAGGACGGGTATCTGACCCTCCAAGAGAAGTTCCGAGTTATGACGAGCTCTCTTATTGCTTTGAAGGATGATCACGAGCGGGACGTTTCTCGATTTCGCCGGATTGTATCAGAGTTGAAGGCGGAATTGGAGGAGACTCGAACATCTCTGGAGGTGGAGAAGTCTCTGGTGGGAAGGACTACTTTGATGCTGAAGCGCGCTCAAGAGGAGACTTCTCGTTTGGAGACAGATCTTTGTGCGGCGAATTCCCAAGTGGAGGCGTTATCTTCTGATAGTTGTGTGTCAGAGTTGAAGGCTGTTGGTCTTGCGGAGTATATGGAGTCTCTGAATTACATGCGGGATCGGTGCTTGATCAGGGAGGAAGTTCGCAATGAGATCTAGAGCAAGGAGGTGGAGCCGCAGATGGAAGATGTTCGAGAGTTGTCCCTTAGGCGTGGAGTCTCGAAGGCTTTTCGACTTGTTGGCAGGAGCTCGAGGTGCGACCTATCCGACCTTAGCTTTGATGATATCTCTGGCGATGAGGGTTCTGATGTTGATGCGGCCGACGTGTAGAGGCGTTGTTTTCTTGTATTAATTTGTGTTTTCATTTTTGCTTTTCTAGTTAGATCTTTGTATGTCGTCTTTATTGTTTGACGGTTCTTGATTGGCGCCTTTGCGCATGTATTTGTATGTAGCTGTGATGATTGTGCTCTTTTTTCATCTTTTTGTCTGAGCGCTTTTTGATTTGTGATGTGCAAGCTCCTAATGGCATCAAGGAGTGCCTTAACTCAATCCCAGGGTCGGTGAATGTAAGGATTCTATCTGGTTGAGAGGCCGAACCTTGCTAGAGAATGTGAATATTCAATCTAGGTGTCGGAGATTGTAAGTATTCAATCCGACGGCGCGATCGCGAGGTGGGCAGGCCCCGACGACGTTGGGACGTTGACTTGCAGTATCAGAGGAGAATGCGAGTATTCAATCCAACTGCCGGAGAATGTAAGTATTCAATCCGGAGGTGCAGTCGCGAGGGGGCAGGCCCTAGCGATGGGGGGGTGTTGTCTTACAGTAACAGAGGAGAATGTAAGTATTCATTCCAACCGCCGAAGAATGTAAGTATTCAATCTGGTTGCACGACCTAACCTGGCTATGAACCGATCGCCGGAGAATGTAAGCATTCAATCCGGAGGTGCGATCGCAAGGGGGCATACCCTGGCGATGGCGGGGCGTTGGACTGCAGTATCGGAGGAGAATGTAAGTATGCAATCCAACCGCCGGAGAACGTAAGTATTCAATCCGGTTGCACGACCTAGCCTGGCTATGAACCGATCGCCGGAGAATATAAGTATTCAATCCGGAGGTGCGATCGCAAGGGGGCAGACCCTGGCGATGGTGGGGCGTTGACCTGCAGTAACGGAGGAGAATATAAGTATTCAATCCAACCGCCGGAGAATGTAAGTATTCAATCCAACCGCCGGAGAATGTAAGTATTCAATCCAACCGCCGGAGAATGTAAGTATTCAATCTGGTTGTACGACCTATCTTGATAGAATAAGAGGATTCCAGAGAATGTAAGGATTCAATCTGGAAGTGTCCGAGCTTGGTCGAAAATGACTCACCAGAGAATGTAAGTATTCAATCCGGGGAGTGACCTAGCCTGACCAAAGATGTCTCAAAGTGAAAATAAGAGAAACATAATGCGGTATGATTAACTCAAAGATAGTCTGTGCGAGTCATGACTCACAACTTTTACATCACTCAGAATTTAAGAAAATAAAAGGAAAAATATAGAAACATAGTTAAAGTAAAGTCTTTCCCCCGGCTGGTGCGGGGCCTTCTTCCTTTACGAGGAGCTTTCAATTTGTGTGGCGACTTTATTGCGTTTGTCCTTGTAGAAATCTTCTGAGGAGTCCATGGAGGACGAGTCGCTCGATTTCGTTTTTCAGTCCGGAACACTCCTCAGTAGTGTGACTGGTTTCACGGTGAAACACACAGTGTTTTGTTTGGTCGGATCTGGGGTTTGGAAGCGATTTCCTTAGTCGTCGGAATGCTGGATCGTCCTATATTGCGTACATCACATTGGTGCGGGTTGTATTTAGTGGAGTGTATTCTTGAGGCGGACCCTGTCCACCATTCTTGGCGGGTCCCGTTGACGGTTATCACTCCAGTGGTCATTATAGCGTCGCCCTTCTTGCCTTACAGGGGCTTGTTCTTGCCTCTTCTTCCTTTTCTGTCTGCCCTCAAATTGTTGACAATGCGCTTTGATGGCCTCGTCGGCTGCTATCTGCGCTTTCACCCGGTGTACAAGGTCTGGGTAGCTTGGGACAGTTTCTCTCATTAGTGCTGAGTAGAATCCACTGGGGCGTAACCCTCCAAGAATTACTCCCCTCAATAGTTCTGGGTCTACTCTTGGGATCTGACGGGCTTCTGCGGTGAACCGGCGGAAAAATCCTTCAAAGATTCCCCCTCATTTTGTCGGATTCCTGACAAATGTGAGGGGCCACAGACGATTCTTTTGTTGGCAATGAACTGGTCAGTGAATTTCCTTGTTAGTTCTATGAAGTTCGTGATAGTTCCTTCCCTTACAGAGTGGAACCAAGTCCGAGCTTGTCCTTTGAGAGTGGCTGGGAAGACTTGGCAAAGTAGCTGATCAGGTGCATTATAGATCCTAATGATCGTGGTAAAGTGGTTGACGCGTTCTAGCGGGTCGTCTGTCCCGTCGAAAGTTTCGATGTTCGGCAATTTGAAGCCATGTGGGATTGGATGAGCCAAAACTGGGGGTGCAAGTGGGTGCCTTGGTGAAGCGGTCGACGGGGGTGAATATCTCGACGGCCAACCTACCTGCACTCCTCGACGATCACTTCCCGTATCTCTTCCCGAGTGAATCTTTCGCACAGGGGTAAGCGGGGTTCTTCTTCCATGACTTGGTCGCGACGACCAGTTTTGGCTGCTATGAGGACCGGGTGAGTGGAACTAGCGACATCGGAGAATTCTTCTGACGCTTCTCTTCGCAGAGCTTCCCTTGGTTGGCCATGGCTTAGTGGAGGTGGGGGATTGACCGCTGCAGGCGGTTGAACGGGAGGCGCCCCCATATTCCTGAGCAGAGTGAGCATCTCGGTTTGTTGCTCCTCCATCTGACGAACTCGTCCCTCCAATGTTTTACTGGGGCGAGAACCGTTTCTGCATCGAGAGGCACGTCTACAAGTAGATGGGAGTGGGTTGGCTCAGTGTGCCCCCCTGGGACGGAGGCTGTCCTGGCGCTTCTCTTTGCCATTGAAGTTATTCCTTGGAAGCTGTCAGGTTGGAATTTCTATTTCTTCGCACCGCTGTGCAGAGGGTACAATCTTCTGAGGATGCTGAGAACTTGTTTCCCACAGACGGCGTCAAACTGTTGCAGACTAACCCGACGTTTCAGTCGGGCCGGAATTCTTGGACCGTCTTAGCTTTTGGGACGGTCGAGCGCGTACACAGCCAAAAGAGTAGGACGATTGTACACAAGCAGTTTTAACGCAAAAAAACCCCTCAACTGGGTAAAAAACCACGTGATCGGATCTGTGCCGGTCAAAATACACTATTTCTTGGGGGTTACAACTGGTTTGTGAAGTCGAGGGTGACATGCCATCTCTCGTTACAATTATGGGATGAGAGAGCACTTTGCACGCAGCGGACGACAGGCCGTCGCGTCGGGAGTTATTACATATTGCGCTTTGCGCCGATGGTCTTCAGATAGCGGCTTGCTGATTCTAGATGGGAGGCGGAGCACTCGAACTTGTAGTTGCACGGGCCGCTTGGAACTTGGACGATTTGGCTTTGACGGGTGTGTTAACCCCAAAATGAGCAATCCTCTCCAAGGTTCCCCTTTTTTCTGCTTTTCTATATAGGTTCCCACCCGCAAGGAGCAGGTTACCCATGATGTCCACCATGTCCGCGCAAGACGGACTGCCGGGTCCAAAATCGCCCAAGGTCGGATGCTCCGCCAGCCGCCCGCCAGGGGCGGCCTCCGCTGGCCTTCGCGGGCCGCCCGCCAGGGGCGACCTCGCCTGCCGGGCGGACTCACCTGAGTCCGCCCAGGCCGCCGCTAGGGGCGGCCTCACCTTCCGGGCGGACTCACCCGAGTCCGCCCAGGCCGCCGCTAGGGGCGGCCTCGCCTTCCGGGCGGACTCACCCGAGTCCGCCCAGGCCGCCGCTAGGGGCGGCCTCGCCTGCCGGGCGGACTCACCCGAGTCCGCCCAGGCCGCCGCTAGGGGCGGCCTCGCCTGCCGGGCGGACTCACCCGAGTCCGCCCAGGCCACCGCTAGGGGCGGCCTCGCCTGCCGGGCGGACTCACCCGAGTCCGCCCAGGCCGCCGCTAGGGGCGGCCTCGCCTGCCGGGCGGACTCACCCGAGTCCGCCCAGGCCGCCGCTAGGGGCGGCCTCGCCTGCCGGGCGGACTCACCCGAGTCCGCCCAGACCGCCGCTAGGGGCGGCCTCGCCTGCCGGGCGGACTCACCCGAGTCCGCCCAGGCCGCCGCTAGGGGCGGTCTCACCTGCCGGGCAGACTCACCCGAGTCCGCCCAGGCCGCCGCTAGGGGCGGCCTCGCCTGCCGGGCGGACTCACCCGAGTCCGCCCAGGCCGCCGCTAGGGGCGGCCTCGCCTTCCGGGCGGACTCACCCAAGTCCGCCCAGGCCGCTGCTAGGGGCGGCCTCGCCTGCTGGGCGGACTCACCCGAGTCCTCCTAGGCCGCCGCTAGGGGCGGCCTCGCCTGCCGGGCGGACTCCCCCCGGAGTCCGCCCAGGCCGCCCGCTAGGGGGCGGCCTCTGCTCCGGCAAGGGAGGACTCCTCCTGGAGACCCCCCAATCAGCCCAGAGTTGCCTGCTCGGGGTCCGTCTGCCTGCTCCTCAGGTTGCTCAGTCCGCCAAGGTCGCCGAGGTCGTCAAGGATGACATCACTAGACCAGATTCTCTCCGGGCCTATAAATACCCCCCAAGACCTCTCATTCTAGATGGGCGGAGGGAGAACTGCAACCTTAATCAAAGGCTGCGGACTCAGTTTTCCAGTCCGTCACAGCTTGATCAAGCAAGGTCGGCGGACTCAAATCTCTAGTCCGCCCAGGTCGTCAAGGGATGTGGACTTAGCTTTTTCTACTCTCAGCAGCTTGCGCAGCCTCCGCAGCCTCCGATTTCCAGGTCTCCCAGATCGTCAGGGGCTGGGGACTTAGTTTTTCTGCCATCAGCAGGCAGCTTCAGCAGCATCTTCAGCCTCAGTTCTCCAATTCTCCGCAGCCTCTTTTACTTAGTTTCTGGCATCTTCTTCCTCAGCCGCCAGCTTCCCCCATTGTACCCTTTACTGCTCTTTCTTTGTAATGGTGCAATAGCAAGTTGTAACTCTACTTGATTAAACGAAAAGCCCGTCGCAAGAGTGGCATTCAAGCCGCGGCGGGCGAAGTCTGCTGTTGCCGCTGCTAGCGGCCTCCTCTCTTCTTCTCTCCTCTCTCGGCATCAACATGCAAAGCTAACCGCCAAAGTAGCTGTCTGATCGACAGTTCCTGACCGAGTTTCTCCTCTGCTCAAGCTAGCTTCCTCTCAGCTCGAGCAAGTTTCTCCTCTGCTCGAGCAAGCCTCTCCTCTATCCCCGCAACCCTTCTTCCTTCACCCTTAGCTTGTGAGATCGAATACCCCGTTAATTGGAAGGCGCAATTCTTGCGTCAACATTAACACGCGACCTTCAGATCTCGATCAGATAGTGAAAGCGGTGGTTACTCATGTCAGACCATCAACCAGCCGAGAATCTTTCTCCAAGTCCCAGTGATGATTCTCTTTGGGATGCCTTAGAGCAATCTCGTAGAGAAACTGCCCAACAGTTTCAAGCCATCAACCGTACTCTAGCAGCTCTCACGCAGCAATTGGCCGCTCAATCTGCAGCAGCGCCAGTTCCTCCAATCAATCCAGCACTAACATCGGAGACTCCTCAAGTTTATCCACCGGCTCATCCGCCGGTCTATCCTCCTCTTTATACTCCAACTTTTCCGCAAGGACCTGCAGCTCCTTTGCGATCTCAAGATGATGAGTTTGCAGCTCGTCAAAACTTCTTCCGGGAAGCTGCCCGGGGAAGTCCGGCTAGATTTCTGAACTTTCAGGGAAGTCATCCATTCTCTTCAGCTCCTGCATTTGCTCCTCCTGCAGCAACCTTTTACTCCAATCCTCCTACTTCTTTTGCAGCTACTGCTCATGCTCCTTACTTTCCTTACGCAGTAGAACCAGAAGAGCCATCACCGTTTACGGAGAGTGTTCGGTATGAGCCAACTCTAGTCAACTTTCGAGAGCCACGGTTACCCATTTACACTGGGGAGATTGATCCTGTCAAGCATCTTCAAGCTTTTGAATCAGCCGTTGCTCTCAAGACCCTCTCCGATGCCACCAAGAGCAAGCTCCTCGTAACGACCTTTGATGGTCAAGTGAGAGATTGATTCTATGGACTTCGTGCTCAGTCCATCTCTTCCTTTGCTGATTTGCGAAGGGAGTTCCTGCTCAGATTTTCTACTTCTTCCAAGAGGAAGGGCGGTCCAGAAGCCCTCTTTGAGATCAGGCAGCGAGAGAATGAGACTTGGTCTCATTTTGTGGATCGTTTTCAGAGGGAAATATTGGACATCGAGATCGTTGACCAGGAGATGTATCGAGTGGCTCTCATCAATGGTTTGCAGGAAGGACCACTCAAATTTGAAGCCAATGTCCGAGCACCAAAGACATATCAAGAACTAATTGCCTTAGCCAACTCATACATCCGCGGTGAAAAGAGCAACCCCAGCTTTGTCTCTAGGCTGTTGTCGGAGAAAAATCCTTCTTGCAAGCAGCCTTCGAGGTCTCCTCGAAAAGACTTTTCATCCCACTCAAGAAAAACAAAAAGATTCCAACATCGTCATCAACACCTCTTCCCGGGTCAGGATCGTGCCCAAGAACGATTGCTATCACCAGCCCCACCTCCGCAAACAGCTTCAGTTCATCAGCCGCAAGATGATGACTTGTCATATTCTGGACTTGATGAGACCATGCTAGAAGTATGCCAGATTATGAAGGATAGGGCAAATTCCAAAAGGCCCTACCAGTCGAAAAACCAAAGATCAAAAAGTTCAGATCCGTTCTGCGAGTTCCACAAAGAAAGCAGACATTTGACTGAAAACTGTCGAGTGCTTCGTCAACTGGTGCAAGAATTGTTGAGACAGGGTAAGATGCATGGTCTGTTCCCGAAAGATGACCACTCCGATCCGTCAACTTTAAAAGGAAAAGAAGTAGCGGACATGCCTTGCAGCTCAAAGGGAGTGAATCAAATCGACACGTATCGTGGCCTCGCTATAGGCGAGACCCACGATGCTAATGACGTGGGCGCCCTTGGAGACCTATTCTAAAGCCAAAAGGACATGACAGTCCTCAAAGCTCCTCGCAACCAACAACAATTACTCTTACAATATTTTGCATATTTTTCAAACACTCTCTTTTGTTTCATTCAGTAAAGTTTACATCAGAGATCTCATACTGACACAGTTCCCTTTTTGTAATGTTTCTCCTCTATACTTCTTCTCTTTGTCAAAGAGATCACTGAACCACCGAGATATCGCCAAGTCTTGCTCAGGGCCCCCTCGAGGTTGTTCTCTGGCGTAAAACCACAATGACCACATATAGCGAGGAGTTTTCGCATATGTGCAGTGGGGGCCGTTCAACTCTCGTGCGGAGGATGACGGGGCTTCGGATCCCGGCCGATGTCTAGCACAGTGTGAGTGCCTAGGGGAGGCCTCCTGTGATAGTTCTATCGTGCTCCGATAGGGATACGTTACAGTTACGATGATCTTTGCTTGACAAGCAATGGCGATCAAGTGTAGCCTTGTCTCCTCGATCATCTCACAACTGTGATGGCCGAACACTCTATGGTACTCTCAATCCGTGCTTTCGCGGGACCCACAATGTTGTTGATCTCTTCAAAGACGAGCAATGCTGTAGACCATTTGGCGCACCTGGTAGAACGGATCAACAATGTTTGTAACCCGGGGCAAGAGAGCAGTGTATCTGTCGCTTCCTTCTTAGGATTTTGCGTATGTTCCCCTTTTGTGCTCTGTCAAGGGAATGCGGCCAGCCCGCTTTAGGTAAGACTACGCCCCGGATGACTTTTGGGCAAGTGATGCATAAGGCCCACAGGTGCTCTCCTGTGGCAGCATTCAACCTTTTTTAGCTCATCCTCGGGGTATAGCCCTCCTTTGTGCTTTTATCTTCTTACAGGTTAACAGGTTAAGTCCAACCTATTTTAAGGATCTGCGATACCCTTCTGGACTTATGATCATCTTATATGCGCTACCCTGCATAAGCTCCTCTCAGATAATGATCAACAAGTTCTCCTATCAGATGTTAACCACACATCATTTATTCCCAGCTTATGGTTCTTCTTGATTAACAAGCAATGTCATCATGAATCTAATTTCGGATTTTCTTATTTTGCTAATCTGAGTTTTCACGTTGATATTGGTCACACAAGAGAGAGTTATTATCACGGTTTGACCTTTATTCAATTGATAGCAGAGCTTGCCAGGTATCTCTTCTGCTACCTGATTATATCTTATCATATCAACAGGCAACATTCACAAGTTCCTCTCAGGTACTTGCAGCTTATTTTCTTCTTCTATCTGCTTGCTTACTCTCCCTTTTGCAGAGACTAAGCAGATAGTGGCAAGTTCCTCTCAGGTACTTGCAGCTTATTTTCTTCTTCTATCTGCTTGCTTACTCTCCCTTTTGCAGAGACTAAGCAGATAGTGGCAAGTTCCTCTCAGGTACTTGCAACTTATTTTCTTCTTCTATCTGCTTGCTTACTCTCCCTTTTGCAGAGACTAAGCAGATAGTGGCAAGTTCCTCTCAAGTACTTGCAGCTTATTTTCTTCTTCTATCTGCTTGCTTACTCTCCCTTTTGCAGAGACTAAGTAGATAGTGGTAAGTTTCTCTCAGGTACTTGCAGCTTATTTTCTTCTTCTATCTGCTTGCTTACTCTCCCTTTTGCAGAGACTAAGCAGATAGTGGCAAGTTCCTCTCAGGTACTTGCAGCTTATTTTCTTCTTCTATCTGCTTGCTTACTCTCCCTTTTGTAGAGACTAAGCAGATAGTGGCAAGTTCCTCTCAGGTACTTGCAGCTTATTTTCTTCTTCTATCTGCTTGCTTACTCTCCCTTTTGCAGAGACTAAGCAGATAGTGGCAAGTTCCTCTCAGGTACTTGCAGCTTATTTTCTTCTTCTATCTGCTTGCTTACTCTCCCTTTTGCAGAGACTAAGCAGATAGTGGCAAGTTCCTCTCAGGTACTTGCAGCTTATTTTCTTCTTCTATCTGCTTGCTTACTCTCCCTTTTGCAGAGACTAAGCAGATAGTGACAAGTTCCTCTCAGGTACTTGCAGCTTATTTTCTTCTTCTATCTGCTTGCTTACTCTCCCTTTTGCAGAGACTAAGCAGATAGTGGCAAGTTCCTCTCAGGTACTTGCAGCTTATTTTCTTTTTTTCTGCTCACTCACCCTACTCATGCAGAGACCAGTAGATACCAGCAAGTCTCCTTCAAGCACTTGTAAGATTATTATCCTACTATATTTTCTCTCATCCGTATTTTGACAGAGTTCAATGGAAGACAGTTATCCTCTTCCTCACTTACAAAAGCAGCTCAGGTACACGCAAGATGTACCTCCCTTTTGCCTGCATTAACTTTTTCTTCACAGGTAAAGGATAGACACTGACAGATTTTTCCGAAGAGAGACATCAGGTCTTATCCCTCCTACTCTATAATTTTTTCTCTCTCCTGATTTCTGCGGGGAGGATCGCGATTTTTTGTGGGTCTCCTACTTTTTCGATACTTCAAAAAGTGCGGGGATTATGTTAACCCCAAAATGAGCAATCCTCTCCAAGGTGCCCCTTTTTTTCTGCTTTTCTATATAGGTTCCCACCCGCAAGGAGCAGGTTACCCATGATGTCCACCATGTCCGCGCAAGACGGACTGCCGGGTCCAAAATCGCCCAAGGTCGGATTCTCCGCCAGCCGCCCGCTAGGGGCGGCCTTCGCGGGCCGCCCGCCAGGGGCGGCCTCGCCTGCCGGGCGGACTCACCCGAGTCCGCCCAGGCCGCCGCTAGGGGCGGCCTCGCCTGCTGGGCGGACTCACCCGAGTCCGCCCAGGCCGCCGCTAGGGGCGGCCTCGCCTTCCGGGCGGACTCACCCGAGTCCGCCCAGGCCGCCGCTAGGGGCGGCCTCGCCTGCCGGGCGGACTCACCCGAGTCCGCCCAGGCCGCCGCTAGGGGCGGCCTCGCCTGCTGGGCGGACTCACCCGAGTCCGCCCAGGCCGCCGCTAGGGGCGGCCTCGCCTGCCGGGCGGACTCACCCGAGTCCGCCCAGGCCGCGGCCTCGCCTGCCGGGCGGACTCACCCGAGTCCGCCCAGGCCGCCGCTAGGGGCGGCCTCGCCTGCCGGGCGGACTCACCCGAGTCCGCCCAGGCCGTCGCTAGGGGCGGCCTCGCCTGTGGGGCGGACTCACCCGAGTCCGCCCAGGCCGCCGCTAGGGGCGGCCTCGCCTGCCGGGCGAACTCACCCGAGTCCGCCCAAGCCGCCGCTAGGGGCGGCCTCGCCTGCCGGGCGGACTCACCCGAGTCCGCCCAGGCCGCCGCTAGGGGCGGCCCCGCCTTCCGGGCGGACTCACCCGAGTCCGCCCAGGCCGCCGCTAGGGGCGGCCTCGCCTGCTGGGAGGACTCACCCGAGTCCGCCCAGGCCACCGCTAGGGGCGGCCTCTCCTGCCGGGCGGACTCCCCCCGGAGTCCGCCCAGGCCGCCCGCTAGGGGGCGGCCTCCGCTCCGGCAAGGGAGGACTCCTCCTGGAGCCCCCCCCCCCCAATCAGCCCAGAGTTGCCTGCTCGGGGTCCGTCTGCCTGCTCCTCAGGTTGCTCAGTCCGCCAAGGTCGCCGAGGTCGTCAAGGATGACATCACTAGACCAGATTCTCTCCGGGCCTATAAATACCCCCCAAGACCTCTCATTCTAGATGGGCAGAGGGAGAACTGCAACCTTAATCAAAGGCTGCGGACTCAGTTTTCCAGTCCGTCACAGCTTGATCAAGCAAGGTCGGCGAACTCAAATCTCCAGTCCGCCCAGGTCGTAAAGGGCTGTGGACTTAGCTTTTTCTACTCTCAGCAGCTTGCGCAGCCTCCGCAGCCTCCGATTTCCAGGTCTCCAAGGTCGTCAGGGGCTGGGGACTTAGTTTTTCTGCCATCAGCAGGCAGCTTCAGCAGACAGCTTCAGCAAGCAGCTTTAGCAGCATCTTCAGCCTCAGTTCTCCAGTTCTCCGCAGCCTCTTTTACTTAGTTTCTGGCATCTCCTTCCTCAGCCGCCAGCTTCCCCCATTGTACCCTTTACTGCTCTTTCTTTGTAATGGTGCAATAACAAGTTGTAACTCTACTTGATTAAATGAAAAGCCCGTCGCAAGAGTGGCATTCAAGCCGCGGCGGGCGAAGTCTGCTGTTGCCGCTGCTAGCGGCCTCCTCTCTTCTTCTCTCCTCTCTCGGCATCAACATGCAAAGCTAACCGCCAAAGTAGCTGTCTGATCGACAGTTCCTGACCGAGTTTCTCCTCTGCTCAAGCTAGCTTCCTCTCAGCTCGAGCAAGTTTCTCCTCTGCTCGAGCAAGCCTCTCCTCTATCCCCGCAACCCTTCTTCCTTCACCCTTAGCTTGTGAGATCGAACACCCCGTTAATTGGAAGGCGCAATTCTTGCGTCAACAGGGTGGCTGAGACTTGACCCGCTTGTGGTTCGGGTGTGGCTCGAGTGCGACTCGCGTGTGTCTCGGAGGTGGCTCGTAGGAGGAAATTGGCAGAGCTTCGACCTGAGGAAGAAGAAGACTTTGGAGAGAAAGATGAGAAATGAGGAGTCCTAAGGCTCCTTTTACAGGCTCTGAGAGGTGGTTACGATGGTTATGCGGCTATCCGCATACCGTAACCACCTTCATAAATGTTCTTAATATAGTTTTAATGTGCGTATTTCGCTATTTGGAGACCGTCATAAATAAATAATAAAATATTAATTAAAATCCCACCACTAACCTGGTGGTTAGTGGGTGGTTACACGTGAATCGGACGGCCGAGGACGCTCCCCCTTGATCGGACGGTGGGATCGAGCCTCCACGGGCGGTCAACGAACTCGCCGCCGAGTTCGCCAGCGAGGGAAAGATTGTCGTCGGAGGCCAAGGAGGGGAGACCGGCTTGGCCGCAAGGCGACGGCCAAGGAGGGGCAGCCGGCTTGGCCTCCCCTTGGCCGTAAGGTGTCAGCCAAGGAGGGGCAGCCAGCTTGGCCTCCCCTTGTCCGTAAGGTGGCGGCCAAGGAGGGGCGGCTGGCTTGGCCTCCCCTTGGCCGCGTGGCGGCGGCAAAGGAGGGGCGGCCGGCTTGGCTGCCCCTTGGCCGCGAGGCGGCGGCCAAGGAGGGGCGGCCGGTTTGACCACCCCTTGGCCGCGAGGCGGCGACCGGTTTGGCAGCCCCTAGGCCGCGAGGCGGGGGCCGGTTTGGCCGCCCCTAGGCCGCGAGGCGGGGGCCGGTTTGGCCGCCCCTAGGCCGCGAGGCGGCGGCCGGTTTGGCCGCCCCTAGGCCGCCCCTAGGCCGCGAGGCGGCGGCCAGTTTGGCCGCCCCTAGGCCGCGAGGCGGCGGCCAGTTTGGCCGCCCCTTGGCCGCGAGGCGGCGGTCGGGGTTGGGTGGTCAAATCTGCCTTCTCGCCGCCGGCTAGGAATTGTTGAAAATGTTGAAGCGGAAGTGGGTGGTCTGAGGTGAGCAGACCGCACAAACCGCGAAGGTCACGCAGCTTGGTTCTAGTGAACTGGCTTGGTCCTTGACCATTCTCTTCTCGCAGTCTGTCTCAGCAAGCTCCCTAAAGTGTTAACTGTGTGGTTAGATTTGAGCTAACCATAGACTGTGTGGTCTGGATAAGAGACCGCAGAGATCGGTAAACCGCCATTGGCGCGGTTGGGTTCATGTCGCATGGCTGTCTGCTTGGTTGCTTAAGTCCACGCGGATTGTGGTTGTTGTCTGTATAGCTATGCAGACCGATGGTTTTAACCACGCGCGGTCTGGTATCGGCAGTCCGCATGTTGGGTGAACTGGTGTTGTTAGCTACCACGTGACTGGCAGTTACTCTATCCCCCTGAGCGGTGACGGTATCCTCTTGCCTGCCTATAAATATGGGTGCTGGCCTCGTTGTAAATAATAGGGAACTATAAGAATTATAGCTTGGGTTAAACTCGATAGTTAATTTTTTCTGACCGCGCGGCAAGAAGTAGTGATCACTTTATTATTGTGTTTGCAAATTGTGCGACTAGCACTTAGAAGTCAGGAAACTGGTTCTGACTAAGTCAGAGGAGGCAGTGCGGATAGCTGGTAGCAGTCAGTGGCGGTTAGCAGTAGGTCGTCGGTTCGACGACTAGTCGGTCTTCTTCCTTAGCAGTTTCCCAACTTGGATAATTCAGGTCGTATTTGGCGGACTAAGTAGTAGTTCGAATAAGTTGTTCTTCCAACTCCACGTTTAGGCGACTTTGGCGGTCAGGAGACTGAGAGTTGCAGACAGATTGCAGCTCAGTTCCATTTCATTTTGTTCATGGTCACTTCTACGGTAAGGCGACCTTACGATCAGGCGACCTTACGATCAGGCGACCTTACGATCAGGCGACCAGAAAGTATTGTTGGGAATGCGAGCAAACAATCCCGACCAGAGCTCCTGATTTAAATTTGAGCGAGAACACAATGCAGGAAAGACAAATTAAAAGACACAAAAATTTTAACGTGGAAAACTCAAATGAGTGAAAAACCACGGGACGATCGAAGTCCAACCCGGAAAGCCTCCACTAAAAGTGTGTGAAAAATCACACGCACGGATTACATGCTTTCTCTCCACCGATCCACAAAGGATCTCTACTCCACCACAAACACGATCCACAAAGGATCTACACCACCATAACTTTTCTCTTCCAACGACCACACAGGTACAATAGTTCGAAAGAGAAATACAATAAAAGTCGAGAAGTCGTTACCCGAACCGATTGAACAATCCGTCCCAAACGTCAAGGATGACGTTCCTCCAAAGCCACGAACAAGGCGGCTATGCACAGCCCTCCCAAACTCAGATCAAGAGCGGCGGCCTCCTTGCGGTTTCAGCGAACGGCAAGGGCAGCGGTGGCCCCTTCAGCTCCAGCGAACGGGAAAGGGGGCGACGATCTCTGCGGCTCCAGCGAGATGGAAAGGGAAGGTCAGCGCCTCCTTGCTGCTCCAGCAAACAGAAAGGGGGAGGCAGCGGTTTGCTGCGGCTCCAGCAGAAGGATCGGGGAGGTCGGCGCCTCCTTGCTGCTCCAGCAAACAGAAAGGGGGAGGCGGCAGCTTCTTTGGCTCCAGGAAAACCCAAAGAAGGGGGCAGCGGCTCCTTGCGAACCAGAGACGGGCGGACGACGACTTCTTGCTGCTCCAGTGAACGAAGGAAGAGGCGGCCGATCTCTTCGGCTCAGCGAATGAAAGGAAGAGGCAGTGGTTCCTTCACACAAAAAAGAAAACTCTATGCTTGCCTGGTTGTCTGGTCCCCCCCCCCTTATATATTTCTTTTTTGGGTGGTTTTTGTATATATGTGTGTGTGTGTGTGTAAACCCAAGAATAAAATCACGAGACGCAACTAGCGCTCCCGGTGGTTTTACCGACTCGGATGGGAACCACACCCAAAAAATCCCCCCTTCACATCGAGGCGGAAGAAACCGCCATCCTGGCGATTCTAACGCAATGCCCGAACTTCCCCCTTGGCACGGTCTTGGTCAACATGTCTTCCCTATTATCATCAGTGTACACCTTCTGAAGATCAAGCTCCTTCTGCTCCAGGACATCGCATATCCAATGATACTGCGTGTCGATGTGCTTCGATCTCGAGTGAAACATGGGGTTCTTTCCCAGGTGAATAGCGCTCTGACTGTCACATAAGAGTGTGTATCGGTGCTTAGTGAATCCAAGTTCTTTGATGAACCTCTTTATCCAAAACAACTCCTTCTCAGCCTAAGTAACCGCAATGAACTCAGCCTCCGTGGTGGACAGTGCAACGCACTTCTGCAATCTCGACGCCCATGAGACAGCTCCCCCTGCAAACAAAATCATATTCCATGACGTCGACCTCCTGGAATCCACATCTTCAGCCATGTCCGCATTAGTGTAGCCCAACAGCTCTGGCTCACTGTCTCCAAATCTCAGCGTCAAGTTTGAAGTCCCCTGCAGGTATCTTAGAATCCACTTTACCGCGCTCCAATGCTCTCTCCCAGGATTGGAGAGAAATCTACTGACGGTCCCAACGGCATGCGCAATGTCTGGATGTGTACACACCATCGCATACATGAGGCTCCCAACTGCAGATGCATACAGAATCTTTTGTATTGCCTCGATCTCCTCGGGTGTGCTGGGGCACTGATCAGCGGTAAGCCTAAAGTGAGCCGCAAGAGGTGTACTCAACCTTTTTGCCTGATTCATATCAAATCTCAATAGCACTTTGCGAATGTACCGCTCCTGTGATAACCAGAGTAATCTGGCTCCCCTGTCCCTGTGAATGTGCATCCCCAAAATGGTCTTCGTAGCACCCAGATTCTTCATCTCAAAGGTGGAACTCAACTGCCGCTTCAACTCTGAAATGCGAGCAGTATTCCTCCCAACAATCAACATGTCATCCACGTACAATAACAGAATGATGAAATCTTCTGGAGCATACTGCTTGACGAACACACGGTGGTCAAGGGTGGTCCTCTTGAAGTCGATCTCCCCCATGAATGAATCGGACTTCTTATACCATTGCCACGGGGCCTGCTTCAAGCCATATAGACTCTTCTGCAAGCGGCACACCAGATCTTCATTCCCTCTGACACTGAAACCCTCAGGCTGCTCCATATATAGCTCCTCTTCAAGATCGTCATACAGAAAGGTGGTCTTGACATCCATCTGCTCAATCTCCAAGTCGAGCCTCGCAGCGAGGCCAAGTACAGTACGAATGGTGACATCTTCACCACTGGTGAGAAGATCTCATCGAAGTACACACCTTGTCGCTGTCCAAAACCCTTCACCACCAGCCTGGCCTTGTATCTGGGAGGTGTGGAGGAGTCTCCCTGTTTCACCCTGAAAATCCACCGATTCTTCAGGGCCTTCTTGCCCTTAGGCATTCTCACCAAGTCATATGTGTGGTTCTTCTCCAGCGACTACATCTCCTCCTACATAGAAGCCATCCATAGACGCTTCTCCGTGCTCTCCACAGCCTCGTCATAACTCTCTGGCTCCCCCGCATCAGTCAACAGTATGAACTCTGATACATAATATCTAGCGGGTGGGTGTCTGGCCCGATCTGACCTCTGTAGGGCCAACAAAGGGGTCGGTGCAGGCACCTCATCAGCAATGTCCTTAGCAGCTCCTAGTTCACCATCAGTGGTGATATCATCAAGCCGCTATCCGAAGACCACCAGCCCAAATTGCAATCTGTAACAACTCCCGGCGCGACGGCCTGTCGTCCGCTGTGTGCAAAGTGCTCTCATCCCATAATTGTAACGAGAGGTGGTCTGTCACCATCGACTTCACAAACCAGCTGTAACCCCCAAGAAATAGTGGATTTTGACCGACACAAATCCGGTCACGTGGTTTTTTACCCAGTTGAGGGGGTTTTACACATTAAAATTGTTTGTGTACAATCATCATACTCTTTTGGCTGTGTGCGCGTTCGACCGTCCCGAGAGCTAAGATGGTCAAAGAATTTCGACCCGACCGGGACGTCGAGTTAGTCCACAACAATGTTAATGCAGTCTTTTAATTAGAGCACCTATGCATAGGGAGAATATGATGCGTAGTTAGACACGCATTTTGTTGTAACGTAGATAAAGCTATAAAATCGCAGGTGATGTGAACACAAATAGCAAAGCATATATATATCTTTATTATATAAAACAATATACATATCTTAAAAGTTACATCATATTTTTAGTCGTTACATTTAATAGCTCTCAATTATCACCGCTGGATCCAAACACAATTTATAAAAGATCCAAAACCTATCCCGTGGTTCCAAATCCCTCCACCGGTGGTTCCAAATCGCGAACAATCCCTCCAATAAAATCTCGCTCCTGCCTGATTTCGCCCAAGCTTTGGCCCAAAACCTACTCTCTCTCCATCGCCAGATGCATCCCAGCAGTGTCTCCCGACATCTTCCTCTCTTGAACTCACTCTGCCCTCACTACCTCACTCATCGCCCGGCATACCCGGCACACCATTGCTCTAGAACCTTGAAAATCACTCGAGCTAAGTGGTGGCTCTCCTCCCTCTACCGTCCACTTCGGCCACATGAGCGTGCTAGGGTGTTGATACTCAATACAGGGTGTCGATCTTCACCGTGCGCTTGCTAGGGTATCGTCCAGGTGTTTCCTATAAAAACTCTCCCATCCCCTTGCTAGGGCATCGTCCAGGCGAGTACCACTACTGGATTCGGGATTCCTTGCTTGAAATCCCTCGCCGATTTGCTGCATCGATTCCATTCCATCATCGGATCCCTGGTGAGTTTTTGTTTTTCGATTTTGTTTCGATTTTTTGATTTCTTCCCCCACCCCTTGCTAGGGCAGTGTACATGCGAGTATTAATTTAGGATTCTGGGTTCCTTGCTTGAAATCTATTGCCGATCTCCTACCTCACTTCCATTTCATCACAGGATCCCTGACAAGTTTTCATTTTTGTTTTTTTGTTTTGATTTATGATATCGTCTTCCTTTATTTTATGTTCAAAAAATACGTATTATTCTGGGTTCCTTGTTTGAAAATTCCTTGATGTATTTTCTTCCTACATGTTTTTCTTCTATTCTCCATCCATCCTCCAACTCATTCCCCAATACTCTGCAACTCATCATCTCAAATTTTCATTTATTGCTATATCTGCAGGAAGTCCAAGACTCCTCAACAAACCCCTCAAACTCCTCTTCTTCATATGTACAATGCTCTATTTTTTTTAACTAATTGTTCATTATCATTGCTCTCGAACTTCAATATCTTCAGACCTAATTCAATTTCCCCTATGTTGAGAGCTCTTAAATTTGAGCCGATTTTAAATATAATCAATAATTTAAGAGATCTATCACTCTCTACCATCAACTGCTTGACATATTTCTTAAAAAGAACATGTTCTCTTAAATTCATAACATATGCTTACATGTCATTTTTCCGAATATGGGGATATCTCCCCTGCACCTAATTTTTTCTGGTTATACTTTTATCTCATGTGTTGGAATATCATTTATAGGATGTTATTTATGTGATTAAGGCTCTGTTTGGTTGGGCTGTTGCTGATGATAAGTTGCTGATGGTAAGCTGCTGATTGAAAAAGTGCTGATTCAGAAAAATGGAGTTTTGTTAAAAAAACTGTTTGGGTGAAATGGAGTTTGCAAAATGGAGTTTTCAATAAGTTGTTTGGAAACAAAATAAAGTTTTGTGTGTGTTTTTTTTTTACTTTTTTTAAGTACCAATAACTTGTCTTTGAGAGTAAGCATTGTTTTTCCATAAAATAACACTGAACACCCAAAAAATATTTGGTTCAAACGATTTGTAGAACAAGTACACGTCGTTTTGTCCTACGTTCTAGCTTCATACAACTCATCTGCTATGGTATTACGCAGCGCAATCATCTCATTTACACCACCTGCAGTGTCAGTGCATGTTTCTTGTCGCCCTTGTGATGTCGTCCCATGATCATGACTCCTTTGCTCGGACTCACTAAAATAAATATCGACACATGAAGGGTGCCGACGAATGAAATTATGCAAAGTCATAATGGCGAGCACAATAGCTACTTGTTTGTCGAAGCGGTAGCTTGGCATGTCTCGTATTATGACTCATTTCTTCTTCCAAACTCCAAATGATCGTTCTATCACACTTCTAAGCGATGAGTGTGCATTATTGAACATCTCTCGACATCCTTCTGCTCGACGACCACCACGCGTAAAGTCTGGTAGATAATATCGTGTATCCTGATATGGTTTCAAATATCCTCTTTGTAGAGGATAACCGGAATCCACCAAGTAATATTTTCCTGTATTTGTATAAAGTTATTTTAACAACAATTTTTTTGTCAATTAATAAAAAAACAATCAAAATTAAACATATGTACCTGGAGGTGGATGCGGGAAGTTATAACTGGATCACTTATGGCGAAATTGAAAATACGGCTATCGTGCGGTGATCCCTCCCAACCTTCCATAACGAAAGTGAAGCACATATTGAAATCACATGCCGCCATGATATTTTGAGTTGGACTGTCACGTCTATCAATATATGGTACTTGATTTCCAACTGGAATGCATGCTTCAACATATGTACCATCTATTGCTCCCACGCAATCTTTGAAAAACGGCATGTAACGTCTGTCGTACAAAATCTCTAGTGGTATGCTACTGAATGACCTATCTGATGGTTGAATCACTTCTTTCCCTAACTGTAACAAAATGCGAATGCCTCGGGAAAAAAATCTGCTAGCTGTTTCCGTTGAATGCTGAAATCGCTCAATTGTTTTCCTCATTGATTCATTATGCGATAATATGTAAATCGTCAATGCGAGAATCTCTCTGGATGCAGTCCTTCTTGTTCCCTAAAAGCCGCACTTCTCCTCTGGAGCATGTAATAAATCCATAAATATTTCTTGACACATCATGAAAGAGTCATGAAATCTCACCCCGTTTCAACTCTGTCCATAATTTCCACTCCTTCTTCAAATGATCTCATTTAATTTTCATTTGTACCTTATCGTATTTTTTTTAGTCGGCTCACTACAAGAAAACAGGATTTTAGAGACCAAATTTTAATGACGGAATATATTTCGTCACTAAATACGCGATTTTAGTGTCAAAAAAATTTCAGTCATTAAAGATACATCTTCAGTGATGAAAATATTGTCGGTCACTAAAGAGATGTTGTTAGTGACAAAATTAATGTTCAGTCACTAATGACATGGCTATAGTGACAAAATTAAAGTTCGGTCACTAAATGTACGTATTCATTAATAGTGATGTTGTGATAAAATATATTTCGTCACTAAATGCATGTTTTTTTAGTGAGACACATAAATTTTTCACCATAACTCTATATTTAATGATAATTTTTTTGTTACAAAATAATTAACTTAGTAACCAAAATACTTAGAGACATAATATATATCTCTCCTAATTTATAAGAAAGTTACCATGTCTATAATTAAAAATATATGAGTACTAGATAATTGCTTTCAGTTTACCAAGCAGAAAGTTTTTGTCACAATTTAGGTTACGGTCGAACAACTCCAGCGACGTGTCGACGAATGACACATCGACGTGTTAGGTGCATTGCACGAGTCTTTTCTCTCTACGCCACTAGCTTTGATCAGTGACCCCCCCAAAATAATATTTAATCTTAATTATATTTAATTACTTATACTTACAAAAACATAATAGGTTTTATTTTCCTCACTTATTATTTTTTCCCACTTATTTAATATTTCATGGGTGTTGATATTCGTAAATCATGTTTGGCTATCTGTAGCTCTTGGCTATTTGTAAATCATGGAATTATAATTGTACTCTAAGATACTATTTGTACTCCCAAAATCTTTTTTATAGAACAAAACAAAAATCCAAAAGTTTTATTAAGCATCCGACCGCTTCTTCCTCTAATCTTTTGACATCTGATTTTAGTCAACCATGACGAGTATGCTAGGAGAGATCTTAGCTTCTACAAAAAGATTGGTCTTATATAAATGAAATTTGACGGGGGCAGCATGATGAGGAGGTGTTAAAAAAAAAGACACATTAACTAATTTTAAATTTTTAACATTAATTTAAAATTAATTTAATTTTTTGATCGAAAAGGAGGGCTTCCTGCGAATTTGTAACATTAATTTAATTTAATTTGACGGGGCACAACCCATCCCACTAACTGTTAACCTCCACTAACACCACATCTCCCGTAACTTCCTAAATCCTAACCCGCACCGGCAATAAGCAGATGAATAGGCAACCCTAAACCCTCCTTTTTCCGCTCAGAAAATTTTCGCAGCAACTCCAGGTCATCCCCTTCGCTTCTCCTGCGCGGTCCTCGTCCATCCCATGGCGATATCCCCTCTCTCCTTCTCTCTTCCGTCCCCATTCGTATTAAACTCATCCCCCTCACATCTCTTTCCCCGCTTCCGATCGGAGAAGCTTCGCCGGCCTTCTCCCTCTCCCAGTCTCCCATCACGGCCGATTATTTCTCGCCACTCTTTCTCCGTCGAGCCGGAGGCTGCCTCAGATTCTGTGGTAGCACAGGACGTGAAGTACGGAAATAAGCAAGTCATCAGCCTCACCCCACAGTTGTACCAGTACGTCCTCGCCAATGTCCGCGATCCTCCAGTACTGCTCATCCCCTTCCTCTCGCTATTTCTTTGTTCCGTTAGTCTTCATTGTCGATCCATTGTCTTCAAAATTTCAGGTTCTTCGGAAGCTTCGTGAAGAAACTGCGAGGATGCGTGGAAGTTAGATGCAGGCACGGGCGGATTTAATTACAGGCCAGGGGGGCACGTGCCCCCCCTGAAATTTTGTCAAAATTTAATTCAGCTAATATTCCAAAAATCAAAAGGAAAGAAGAAGCGTGGTTTACCGCACGGGCGGATAAGCGGATTTAATTACAGGCCCGCCTGGGCGCCTGGCTATCGCGATTCGCGACCCATCAGAGAAAAAAAAACCCTAACCTACCCGCAGCGCCGCAGAGGTCCTTGCCGGCTCGCCGAACGCCGACCTTGCCGACAGCCGACTTGTCGTTCCTGATCACCAGATCCCGCCGCTTTCCTGCTCCAGGCTCCAGATCTGCGAAGCTATGAGCCTGGCCGATTTACAGGGACGGAGCCTGGCCGAACTGCTGTGACAACTGAAGATCGCCCCGATTTCGTGTGCCGGATGATCTCCTTCCTCCTCCGGTATTTTCTCCCAATTTTTTGGTATTTATTGTCAAGTTTCTTCTCAATTTTGTTTTGCAGAGAAAGCAACATGACTTTTTATTACTTTTTAATATGCTGTAGATAGGAGCTTCTTCTCTTCCCATTTTCAGCAATATACCTAATCCTCAAAATATATTGCAATATGCAGTAATTTCTTATAGGATTTGGATCCGGTTAATTTTTTATAGCAATGTCATGTTATGATCCACTTTTTATAGCACCTAAGTGTTGGTATGGAATAACTGAAATAAAATTGCTCGGGGTGTTGGAGTTTCTTGACAACTTTATTCCTTGCATGCCATCAGCTTGATCCAAAGACTCAGAACTTGTATGCAAAGCTTGATTTTTTTCTTCTGCTACTTTGCTGGGTTCTCCAAAATCCAAAGTCCAAACTGAAAAAACCCTAACCCGTTCCAGCGCCGGTCCTTGCTTTCGAGTTTCTTCTCCATCTCTGATTCTCCATTGACCATTGTTGTTCCATTGTTCATAGATTTCTGGATTTCTGCTTGATTTGCATAGATTTTTTATCATATAATCAGTTGCAAAAATTACATGTTATTGATAAAAATATAGAATGCTTAATGCTGAGTATATACCCAAGTATTACCTTTGATGAAATGCAATTTTTTTTAACAGCAATCAGCAATGCTTAAGTATTTTAAGTCAGTGGAAAAATCAGTTTCTTCAAGTACAGTCTGCATCAATGATGATGAGTTACAACAGGGTAATGAGTTACAACAGGGTAATAAACGTAGTCGGACTGAAATTGATATGACAGATCTCCCACCAGATCCTTGTTCTCGGATGCGTATTTCAGATTATCCTGTTGAACAACGTGATGAGATTAGACGTTATTATTTGTTAAAAGGGCCTCATCAACCTCGAACTCATATATTTCCAAAAACAAAATTTGGTCAAAAAGAAAGAAAGTTTAACGCTGCTTGGTTTGATCAATTTCCTTCATGGTTGGAGTATAGCATAGAAAAAGATGCTGCTTTCTGTCTATTTTGTTATCTCTTTAAGCCAGCTATGGGACAACAATCAGGGGGTGATATTTTTGTCACCGAAGGATTTAAAAATTGGAAAGATGCTTTATCAAAATTTAAAGAACACATTGGAGGTTCGAATAGCATTCATAATGAAGCGTCAATGAAATGCAATAATTTAATGAATTCAAGACAACACCTTGAACTCAGTTTTCAAAGACAAACAGATCAAAACAAAAAGGATTATAGAACCCGATTGACAGCATCCATTGATTGTATTTCATTTTTGATTAGACAGGGTTTGGCATTTCGTGGGAATGATGAGTCAGAAAAGTCATCCAATCAAGGAAATTTTCTTGAGCTCTTACGATTTCTTGGTGATCATAATGAAGAAATTAATCATGTAATTTTAGAAAAAGCTCCTGAAAATAATAAGCTTACTGCACCGGATATTCAAAAAGATATTATCAATGCAATGGCTACTGAGACAGTAAATTTGATTATTAGAGATATTGGAGATTCTTTTTTTTCTGTGCTTATTGATGAGTCACGGGATGTCTCGACAAAAGAGCAGATGGCTATTGCAGTACGCTATGTTGATAAACAAGGTGAAGTGATTGAACGCTTTCTTGGTATTGTGCATATTTCAGATACATCATCAGTTTCGTTGAAAGCAGCAATGGAAGGATTTTTCTCTAATCATAATTTATGTATTTCAAAATTGCGTGGACAAGGTTATGATGGTTATGATCGCCAAAATGTCATGTTTTCTTGGAAAAGTATTTGGTGATCTTATGTTTTGAAGTGTTCTTATTGTTTGAAAAGTCGACAATGACAATTATAATGATTGGTATCTTTTTGTACACTTATTATTTTACTGTAATATTTTATGTTTTAAATTGTATTTCTTATTAGGATATCTTTTTACATTTTATTAAAATTTTGTGCCCCCCCTAAAAATTTTTTTTGGCTCCGTCCCTGGATGCAGGTTTTGCTCTCATTCTTCTGCACTCTTCCAGATTTTCGATTGTGTTTGATCATTTTCTTTACAACTGCTGCTCCGTCCTGTTTTAGTTCTGTAAGGATTGATTTTGTTTTCATAGTTGTTTGCTTTTCTATTTATGGTGTTTGAAGAAAACAGGCATAGATGGTTTGGCCAAAATTCATCAATTAGATGAGTGAATGGAGTTAGTATAGAATGATTTGGTGGTAGAAGATGTAGAACCATGTAACATGAATGGAAGTTGTTAAAGATGATTTGTGTAATTTTAATGTCATACCTAGCTTTCGACTAGAAGAACAAATGAAAAAAATGAAGATGCATAAAGTTGGCCCAAATTGTTGGGATAATGTTTTTGACGATGACGATGACAGTGATACAGGGTATTGTATGCTTGTAATTTGGGGAAAAATAATATTTAAAGTAAGTTTCCAAGCTCTTATTGTTTCATACAATTCAAAGGTGCAAGAGTTAGTTATTTGTTGGATTCTTCCATCTGGCATTTAACAAGATAAATATATACGAACAAGCCATTGCTCGGTTCTATTTGTTAATTTTATCAAGTTCGTTAGTACTTGCTAATTCTTTGCTTATGCTCGTTCGACAAAATTGTGTTCAGTTCAAAAAAACTTGTTAAGCTTTGCTTGAGCCAAACTTAAACTAACATTACCAACCAAATTTGTTTAAATATCTTGCATATAATCTTAGACATGATATTTATTTACTTTTCTCTTTCTTCAATGTTAATTATCTTGCATATAATCTAACCCTTAAGTTAACATGATTCAGGGAGATGACCTTTTTTCTAGTTCATTTTTCATCAAAGATCCAAGCCTCAAGATGGTTCAATGGCCTCCATTTTTGCTTGCTACCAAGGTATCTATTTTCAACATTTTGTTTGGTTGAGAATATAATCACATATCAAGATAAAAAAATTCTTAATAATGGCGGAGTAGTTAATCCTTTCAAAATTGATGCAGATTCCAATTGCATTAGATATGACTGCCCAATTTACATCCAAGGATGCTAATCTCTGGAGACGAATTTATGTTGATGAGTACATAAAATGCTCTGTGATTGAATGCTACGAGTCTTTTAAGCTTGTGATCATTATTTTGATAGTTGGGGAAAAAGAGAAATGGTATGGTATAATATTGATGCTTAATAATAATCTAAAATTGTATAAATCATTTGTATTGGCATAATGATTATTACTCTACCTTCAGATTTTGTTAATATTGGCCAGAGCATGACGCAAATGGGAAGAATCATAAGAAGGCTAGAGTTTGGCGATCCTTCAATGTTCAACGGGGACATGGTTAAGTGTACAAAGACTATAAATGTGTTGAGTGTCGCCGCCGCTGCCATCGACAATTGCGAGGTGGAGATCAGTGAGTACCTAACTCATGTCCCCAATAACATCTCACTGACAAAGTTCGAGAAGGGCAAGCAAATCTTCCACCGGCCTTGAGATGTTGGGCCTGCTTCTAACCTGGACTACCATTATCTCAGAAGTTATAAAATGCACATTTAAATGAGCTAAAGAATGAATATGTACTTAGTTTAATTATGGTTTAAAACTATTATTCTGTATTGAGAGATTTATGTTATCTCCCACTTTTTTCTTTATTAATAAAATAATGTTGAACAAAATTCTGTTATGATTGTATATTTAATTTTTTTCCTTGTGCTTGAATGTCTTGATATTGAATTTTAAGGAATAAAAAATGAAAGTACATGGTATTACTAAAAATAGTATATCGTGTTGTCTCTTTAGTAACTACATGGTGCGTCACTGAAATTACACACCCGGTGACGAAATAATTTGGTCACTAAAATAATATTCAGTGACTTAATCAGTTTGATCACTAAAACCAAAAAATTATTTAGTGGCCAAATTAATTTGGTCACCAGGAAACATTTTGTGACCGAATCAATATGGTCATTAAATGTTCATTCTGTGACTGATTCAACTTAATCACTAAAAATTAATTTAATGAACAAATCAATTTCATCACAAAAGAAACTTTTGGTGATTATAGTTAATTCAGTCACTAAATATATACGATTAGTGACGTAACTCATTTTGATCACTAAAAACATTTAATGGCGGGGCATTCGTGACCGCTTTGTGACGGACAATATTTAGTCACTAATTATCTTTAGTGACTAAAATGCAACTTTTAATGACGAAAAAATTCGTCACTTAAAGTCGATTTTCTACAAGTGGCTCTTCGAATTTCTTCATAATGTTTGTCCAACCCTCTTTATTAAAATGCGTGGTTGGTCGATTTCCAAGCTCTATCTCTTTAATGCAG
Organism: Platanthera zijinensis; assembly: GCA_039513925.1. Lineage (NCBI taxonomy): Eukaryota > Viridiplantae > Streptophyta > Magnoliopsida > Asparagales > Orchidaceae > Platanthera > Platanthera zijinensis. The sequence continues at coordinate 24,755,705 of CM077087.1, read as the reverse complement.
ATGTCACAGAAATGCATGATATTTGTTGTATACCAAAAAATGGCCAACCCACCATCTTTAGTTTTGTCCATCCTTAAAAAAAATATGCAGACATACATATTTATGTTGATTAACACACATATACACAAATCATGTACACAAAAGAAAAAGAACACACATATATACACACATATACACACACATACACACACACATACACACACATGTACATAAAAAAATGAAACACACATACACACACACATGTACACACTCATATAAACACACATATACACACACATATACAAATATATTAGTCAGAAAATAAAGCTGGAAGAAAACTATAGACTGCAACCTTGGTTAAATTTTGAAAACTTCAGAGAATAAATTTAGGTTTATACAAGGAATATCTACTACGGAAATGTAATGCAATTAATGGAAGAAAATAAAGAGCAAAAAAATATCTTCATATGAATTTTTAATGATCATGAAGAAGGGTGTAATAAAGGACCACTAGACTTGCGTTCGTGCGAGAAAGGTGTTGCATATATTTAAGTTAATAAAAATATGCACGTCTGGGCATTCACTGGTATTAAAATTATTTTAGAGTGACTAAAGAGTTGGTTATGAACACACATCTAATTACGCAATGTCTACATAAAAAATCATCAATGAACTCATATATTAATTGCCTTGGTTATGAAGATGCTGAAGCTGACAGAAGATATTGAAAGTGTCTTGGTGTATGCTACTTGAAGATGACATAGTTCTAATCAGTAAGACAATTGGATCTATTAATCAGAACAAGGCCGAGTATTGTTGGGATATAATGCGGAAAATATCTCATAGGCGCAACCAAATATTTACAGGGTAGACAAGAACTGAAATCTGAGCAAAGAACTCTGTATATAAAATTAATATAACTGCAATAATAATACATGAAGAAATGTACCGACGTCCGTTACAGAAAACACCGCGGAGAGCCGGACTCGCTCGATCCGCGGGAGAGAGAATTATCTGGACTGCAATCCGCTAGCATAGCGGACGCACAAGGTTCACGGAGAACCTTCGTCGTCCGATGACGACCAAACCACCCGCCACCACCGGAGAAGCACCGTCGAGGCCAACTGCACTCACGCACGCCATCGACGCCATGTAACACCCCTATCCGTCACATAGCATATAGCAGTAGGTCCGGCCGGGGCCCGACGCCATATACTACGGACAGACCGGTTGGTTACGCGTTGAAACCATTCAACCAATCATGTCGTCCTACACAACACCTAGCGGAAGCAAATTATTAAGTTGCAAAAGAAAATAAGAACCCTGCTACAAAGCATGAATGTCCACTACCAACTCAGGAATGTAATCATACACAAAAGAGAACTGGCTTTAAGGCCTTACATTGTTCACTTAACAAAATAGTGTTTTCCAAACTTCGGCACGCAGGCCGGCCATACATGAAAACGGGAAAGATACATAAGCAATTAGGCCTTCGAGGGCCGGCACCGCAACAAGGGCTTTAGCCCGCTATTTCCCGCTCTGCTCCGCAGCACCTGCAAGCCACAAACCACCGCCCGGTGGCAAACAATAGCAACGGTCAGCAATGCTGACCAAATTATAACGATCCCGCCCCCAAAATCGGGGCGGCGATGCTCTTTCCCTGCACTTCATTAGTATAGGCAATGCTATTAATGTGAACACACATCAACACAGGCGTATGCTCGCACGGCCACACACCCCGTGCACTCAGGGCACATTCTCGGCGAACCGGCCAACGTCACGGCAATTCAAGCCATAGACGTTCCCAATCCACCACCGCCTCTTGAACGGTCGTACATATGAGCATTTTGCCTTCCTGGCCTTGGTCACGGCAATTTAAGTCATAGACCGCCGAAGACCCTCATCCATGCCAACGGTCCTACCGAACGACATAGACCGGGTACGGTTCCGCCTGACCCGTGCTCATACCGCAACGACAATTTAAGCCATATGCGCAGGTCAAGACTCACCGAGTCCCGTTTCCGCCACAACAATCACATAACCCGGTTATGTTCACGTTGGCTCCCCGGCCACCGTGTTGGCAAAACCCGCCTTTGCCCAGTTTTTCGGGTGCACCTTGGAGTTAATCTCCAAGGCTCCCTGATGCAATCTACCACGTAGAAAACCCGAAAAACACCCAAACACCCGGAGTCTTCCCCGGTTCGTATGCAATGCAACATCACCGATCCGGCTCTACTTGTCCGGATAGGCTTCACACACAATGCCTATGTCTGTTTTCGCATACGGACTCTACACAAGGGGGACTTCACATATCTACCCCAAGGAACGCTCCAACTCTTCGCTCACTCGCGAGAGCGGGCTTCCTATGCAAAGGAAAAGAGGGCTTCACATGCCCAAGGATGAGAAATCGTTACCCTTGCATTCTTCCGCGGCGCCATCGAAAACTATGCGATTGGAAAGCACCGCAACGGCGTCACCTCCGCGGATCTGGACTCGGATCGCGATTCGGAGCTCCGAAGCTCCTCCGGCGGCCGGATCTTGGACTCCTCCTTCCTCCTTGCTCTCCCTTCTCTCTAAACTCTTAGAGAGAGAATGGCTAAGGGAAATGAGGATTCCCAACCCTAAATCCCGGCTAAAACCACCCAGGAGCAGCCCCCCACCGTCGGATCCAAAGTCAAGGAAACGAACGGCCAAGATTAAGCCTCAAATTATAAAATCTGGGCCGAACACGGGTTGGCACACGGCCGTGTGCCTGGCCGTGTAGCTCATTCACCGTCTCGACCAAGATTGAAAACCAGCAACACGGCATGTGACACGGCCTCCGACACGCCCGTGTCGCCTGCGACACGCCCGTGTCGCCTGCGACACGCCCGTGTCGGGACCCGTGTCACGCCCCCCGTGTGCAACAAAAACACCAGATTGGAGTCAGAGGGGTACACGGCCTGGTGACACGGCATCGGACACGCCCGTGCCAAACCGAACACGCCCGTGTTCGGGCCCGTGTCACGGCCCGTGTACACCTCACTCAACGATCGTTGAGTATGGGCTTTGAGGGACTGACACGCCCTGGGACACGCCCATGTCCCAGGCCGTGTTCAGCCTCTCAACGATCGTCGACTCACGCCGACCACACGGCCAGCTCAACACTTCGAGCTCTACACGCCGGACACGGCCTCCGACACGCCCGTGTCGGGGCCCGTGTCACCTGCACCAAAAATCTGAATTGGCCAAAATCGATCCCCGCCGCTCCGACAACAGTTTGGGGTGTTACACGCCAAGCCGCACCACCGGAGTAAAACACCATCAAGGTCACTGCACTCCCGCATGCCTTCGCCGCCATGTCCGCACAGCCGGAGAGAAACTCCGTCAAGGCCACTACACCACTGCAAGCCTTCGCCGCCACGCCCGTACCCCATCATCTCCTCAGAAACCGACAAACACTCTCTCCTCCAAGACCGGCGGCTATCATCTCCAAAGCCGGGAGATGCGTCGAGAGTTCCACGTAGGAGGAGATCGGCACCAACAACGTCGATGCCGCCGCACGGGGTCGTACCACCGGCAACCACCGGCGGCGGCGGCCTTCCTTCAACGCGAGCACGGGACAACGTCTTCCTTCAGGTTATCACAGGCGGTTCCTCCTCTCAATGGGCGGCTTTAACCCAGTGTCTGCTTCACACCAACTTATGGCTATTCTGCTTCTTTATGAAACCTGAATCTCATGCTCTCTATATATAATATATGTATATTCCATATAAACAGTGATCTTCATATATACATATATCTATATAGCATAATGGAGGTGATTTAGATTCCAGGAGAGAGAGAAAGGGAGAGCTTTATCTCTTTAAAAGGAAAGCAAATATCAGGGGCCGATATTTATCCTTTTTTTATTCCTGTTTCATGAAATCATTCATGACGTTTCCCAAAAGAAAGGATCCGGATTCGAACCAAAAACACAACAATCACCACCTTGGTTCGAGATCCGGAGTCATCACCTGCACGAAGCACTAACTGCACACCACAACAACTCTGCACGTAGCACCACCCCAATCTAAGACATCAGCCGACCTGCTCCAGTCAACTCATCTCTGTTCTGGCTCAACCCGTGAACGTCGTCGCAACCTGATCGTAGAAACTGACTCACATAACCCGAGTCCCAGAAGGACGATCCTCTGCACCAACACGACAATTCACCATGTCGGCCACAGAAATTATGGGCGCACCACCTCGTATCGTGGTCCCCATCAGCCGGTACAAACTACCGCGCTACACATCTCTCCTGAGCATGGCACGTCCTCACTCCACCATCAGGACTCCACCTCGGGCCACCCAACTGTAGCCACCTGAATCCAATCCGCTCAGTGATGTCAAACACTAGCTGTCAGAGTAGCACATACTCTCAGTGATGGTGAGGACCTTATCACTCTGCAACCTGACCTAGCTGTCACCCAGTCCGCACCCCTGTCTCGAGACCCTTTTACACGCTGCGAACTCAAACTCCTGTGTGACTGCACTATCTGCACTGGTAAAATACAATACCCTCCTTTGGCCCGGATCGAGATCGTGCTCCACTCAATCCCTTGCCAAACTGCATCACCTTACCCATCCACTGCTGTCAAGATGTGACCGCTCTCAGGAGTAGGACCCACAAATATCTGTCTGGATAGCACTACGATCGTGACCTCCACCAGCTCCATTGTATCCTTCTCATACAAGATCATCGTCACTAAGGCGGGGTAAAAAAAAGTGAGCGAGGTAAGAGGTGAAACAGATCTTCACATCTTCCTCCGTCTCTGCACCAGCTGCCTCTAACTGATACAGAAATTTTCTGAACATACATCGTGGTCTCACAGATAATCTTCTCCCGCCACCACCGGAGAAGCACCGTCGAGGCCAACTGCACTCACGCACGCCATCGACGCCAAGCCGCACAACCGGAGAAAAACACCATCAAGGTCACTGCACTCTCGCATGCCTTCGCAGCCATGTCCGCACCGCCGGAGAGAAACTCCGTCAAGGCCACTGCACCACTGCAAGCCTTCGCCGCCACGCCCGTACCCCATCATCATTATTGCAGTTATATTAATTTTATATGCAGAGTTCTTTGCTCAGATTTCAGTTCTTGTCTACCCTGTAAATATTTGGTTGCGCCTAGGAGATATTTTCCGCGTTATATCCCAACAAGTGGGGGCCGATATTTATCCTTTTTTTTTTATTCCTGTTTCATGAAATCATTCATGACGTTCCCCAAAAGAAAGGATCCGGATTCTAACCAAAAACAAAACAAGTATATGCTGTCAAATTTTCCCGGAATGATATTCACAATTACCAATCTATCATATTAGAAGCTAAAGAGATACCTGTCTTCAAAATTTAAAATCTGGGATCTATTAATCAGAAGATCACAGATATAGATGAAGATATCAGGTTATAATTGAGACATGACTCATGAATACTATAGGATAAAAAGATATATAATAGACAGCAAATTTATCATAATGTACAGATTTGGGTGTTCGATAGAAAAAAAAAATCTGAAAAGTTGAATTTGTGGTAGAGCTAGAAATAAATTAAAAGTGGAACATCTCTGAAATTGCAAAGAAATTTGGTGTTATACCTCAGAAAGTCGAAAACGGGCGGGGAAGAAGGAGAACGGAAGAAAAAAAAAGAACGCCCTTGCGAAGACGGAGGCTGGACAGAACCAGGTCGGGATCGGAAGAGAAGCAGGTGAATCGCCGGTGGTCGTCGATGGGGAAGAAGGATCGCCGGTGTTCGTCGATGGGGAATAAGGTTCGCCGGTGGTCATCGATGGGGAAGAAGGCTTCGCGCGATAGGGTTTCGGGAAAGGTTGCGGCTGGACGCGAGAAAAATGTGCGGCCGGGGGTTATGAATAAACAACGGATTTTAAGAACCGCAATTTGCAAGATCAGCCGCGCCAAACGGAGCTTATGTCCAAAACAGCGGTGCGTTTCCGCCGCTCAGCAGCCTAAAAGCCTAACCAAACACCACCTAAAAATTTCATGCAATGGTTATCTAACATATTTTTATACTACTATATTGATTTCCCTTATTACCAAACTGACTGTATTTTTTGTTAGTAAAATCAGATTTACTCGATCTTTTTCATACATTGCAAGATTTGAGTTGGATCATAGACAATATTGTTCTCAATAACTCGATATGCGCAATTTTTCATTTCACAGTTGCATGATTTGAGTAGAAAAGAAATTTTTTGATACATCACATGATTTGAGTAGTATCATAGAAGATTATACTCAATCAAAAATGTGTACTTTTTCAATACTCAACCTGTCCCTTTTTGAATTTTCTATACGTAAATCTTCGTACTGCTCTATTTATGTTTTATGTTTTCCTTGCACAAATATGGGTTGAAGCTTTGTTCAGTATATTTTTTGCTCCCATCTCTCAATATTTGACTATTCATTTCAGATTCAGCTAAATCATAGACAACAACAAAAGGGAGAAAGAAATTCATAAAAAGATGGAATCAGAGGGTTGTAAATGCATAGTTCAACTGTAAGTATTGTTCTTTTTTATATCACCATTTTGATTTTTACCAGACTATTGCTTTAAATGCTTCTGATGAGGCCACCAGACTATCGATTTAGGTTTCATTTAGGGGGACTTATTTTTAACGGTCAAGCGGTTACAACCGCATGAACCGGGCCTAAATTTAGGTCCGGTTCATGCGGTCACAATCACTTGACCGGTGAAAATAAGTGCTCCCAAAAGGAGCCTTATTAGTTACGTTGATAGAGCTTTTTGATACCGTTTCCAGAGCATCGTGTTATTTGATCCGACACTAAGTGAAATTATGCCCTCATCAGAGTCTCAAAATTTCTTCACAAGGCACCCCTAATTAAAAAAAATTCTGTATGTTACCACTACACATATTATGATTTGCATTTACTAATCTTACACAGTTCGCTGCTGCTATGTTATTCAAAAACTTTTGATCCAATGTTCTCGTTTGTCTGTAATCAATAAATGTGTAATAAAAAAAAATTATGTATCATGGCAAATTGATTTTTTTTCGAATGTGTTCAATAAGCATTCCGAATGTGTTCCATTATTACATCATTCCCTCACTCTCACTTTCTGAAAGTGAAGAGATCTATGTTTTCTCTTTTCTCATTTATTTGACAGCGAAAATATTTATTTTTGAGTGCTTATCAATTACGCTCTGTGTAGCATATCAGTGTCGTTTTAAAAGTGCGAAGTTCAAAGCGAAGATGCTAAACTGTATTTTAAAAACTGTGGTTTTAAAACTGAGGTTTTGTTTGGGTAATCTCCGTTTCGGTGACGGTTTAATTTATTTTCAAAATTATCTTCACATGAATTTTATTTATTTCTGACCAATTTTTTCTTAATTTTTTTTAAAAAATTTAGGTATTTTATCTGTGATTTGCTTTACAAATTTATGGATATAATTATATTTTTTATAGGGGTTAAATTGATTAAATTAAATTAAATTAAAAAAATATCCCAAACGACCGTTTTGAAAGGGTGAATGGAGGTTTCCCTGACCTTTTCAAAACGGAGGAAAAAGTAGGTTTTAAACCGGCCGTTTTAAAATGACAACATTTTAGTTATTTCCAAACAACTTTCATCCGGTCCGTTTAGAACGGAATGGAGTCAAAACAGGCTCCCAAACATATCCTTAGGCTTTGTTTGGAAGGGTTTTTCGGAAAGAAAAAAAGGTGCTGACAAAAGAAATGTGAGAAAATGAGCTTTTGGAAAATGTATATTGAAAAAAGAGATTTGTTTGGATGAATTCTTTTTGCAGAGATTTTCAGAAAGAAGAGTCACTATATAAACTGTTTGCCAAAATTCCATTGCAGTGACTTTTTTTTATTAAAAATGCATGCATTTTTCGCTCGCGAGCGCATTTTTCGCCCGATCAAGTATTTTCTGTCGGGGAGCGCATTTTTCGCCTGAGCGCGCATTTTTCGCCCGAGAGCAAATTTTTTGTCCGGACTCAATTTTTTGCCCGGACGTGGAATTTTCGTCCGGACGCGGTTTTTGCGCCCGGGTGCGATTTTTCGTTCGGGAGCGAACTTTTTGCCCGGGCGCGAACTTTTTGCCCGGGCGCGAACTTTTCGCCCGGGCACGAATTCTTCGCACGGGCGTGAATTCTTCGACCAACGAAAAATTCGTTCCCGAACAAAAAGTTCGCGCCCGGGTGGGAAAAAGGCGCCCAGGCGAAAAATTCGCGTTGGTCGAAAAATTTACGTCCGGGCAAAAAATTCATGACTGAACGAAAAATGGGTGGAAAAATTCGTGACCAACAAAAAATTTGCGCCCGGGCAAAAAATTCGCTCCAGGGCGAAAAATTTGTGTCAGGGCGAAAAATTTGCGCCCGGGTGAAAAATTCGTGTTCGGGCGATAAAATCACGTCCGGGCTTAAAAACTGCATCATGGCAAAAAATCACGCCCGGGAGAAAATTAGCACCAGGGAGAAAAAATCACCCATGGGCGGAAAAAACGCGCTCGGGCAATAAAAAATGCGCTCGAGCGAAAAATCTGGTCCGGACGAAAAATCGCGCTTGGGAGAAATATCCGCGCCCGGGCGAAATATCCGCGCCCGGGCGAAATATCCGCGCCCGTGCGACATATTCGCGCTCGGGCAGAATATCCACGCTTCTCCTCTCCTTGACAAATCTCCCCTTCGCTCCACGTTATTCACCAATGTCGGCGGCTATCTTCTTCAATACCGGTAGAAAAGCTCTCCACCAATGCCGGCGGTTATTTGTTGCCCACGCCTTTTGAATTTAATGGAAAATGATTCTAAGACGAAAAGAAAAATCAAATTGATAAGGAACGTGGATCTAACCGCCCTTCAAAAAATTATAAAAATTTCACAGAAGCAGGAAAAAGGTCACAGGAACACTCAACCAAATCAAACTCGGGTCAAATCAACACAACAGAAAGAAAGAGAAACTTATATTATCTTTCTTCTTTATAGCACGGGGCATACATTGCGAGACATGATTCGCTAATGCACCCGATGGAAATAAAAAACAACAAGCAAGAGAAAATTTGGCAGACTGCTAACAGTAACCGCCAAACCGCCTATTTGCAGAACGGTGTCCGCTGAAGCCGCCAAGTCACCAAACCGCAACCTATCCGTGCAGACATCCCATTATTGAAAGCTGGAGAAACTGTCTGCAACTGCAAGCCGCCTGACCGCAAAGTCCAGAAACCGCGACAAGCTGTTGCCGAACTGAACAGAGTCAAACCACTGGAGGCAAACTACTTATTAAACTTGGAAAATTTTTGCCAAAGATAAACCGTCTGACCGCAAGCCACGACCTGCTGCAACCCGCTAACTGCTATCTGCAAGCCGCACCGAAACCTGATTGAAGTCAGAACCAAGTCCCTGGTTGATCAGTGATTGTCATACAGTCTGCAATATAGCAATAACCGGTTACTCTCTAAGCCGTGTGGATAAGAAAACATAACCGCAAGTTTTAACCCAAACTTCAAATTTACTGTTCATGTTAATATATGATGTGCAGAAGACTCCTATTTATAGGTGTGAGAATGAGTGTCGTAATCACCCATATTGATAGGATAACCGCTCATCATCGTGCGACTACCCGCTCCAGGTCGCACATGAGTGCGGACACAAAAGCAGGCCACGTGATCTACACAAAGCAGGAAATGTAAACACAAACTTTTTCATTTCACAATATTGTTTAAGGTTTCCTGCAAGGATTGCTCAATCAGATTGAATTGTTCATACATCGGAAAGGATTGTTCAATCGGATTGAATTGTTCATACATACACCGGAAAACTATCTTATGAAATAAGAAAAAAAATATTCTCTTCTCTGTCTGGACGAGAATCCTTAGAGGGGGTGCAAGAGTCGCGAGGTTAATTGAAGCTTTTGTCAACGAAGAAGAAAAGTTGAACCCTGAGAGAAGGATCGATTGGTGCCACCGGGAGATTAAGTTCAAGCTGCAAAAATTAAAGAGGGGCTAGGTGTACAACCCCGTGTCCGCCGAAGGGGCCCCAACAAGCAGGCGGGCCGGGCCCCAGCCGCCTCTCTCAGGCGGGCCAGCCCCCGCTCGCCTCTCCTAGGCGGGCCGGGCCCCAGCCGCCTCTCTCAGGCGGGCCAGCCCCCGCTCGCCTCTCCTAGGCGGGCCGGGCCCCAGCCGCCTCTCTCAGGCGGGCCAGCCCCCGCTCGCCTCTCCTAGGAGGGCCGGGCCCCAGCCGCCTCTCTCAGGCGGGCCAGCCCCCGCTCGCCTCTCCTAGGCGGGCCGGGCCCCAGCCGCCTCTCTCAGGTGGATCGGCTGCAGTCCACCTCCCTCCAGGTGACAGGGGGTGACTCAACGAGAGGTGCGTATAACCAACCAGAACAGCGGGGTTTGGCTGTTGGCAGGCCAATCCGAGGGACTCTTTAGTAAATTCAGACCGCCAAGGGCAGGTTATTTGCAGACCATCCAAGGTAATCTATAAATAGGACCCAAGGGGTACCTCAGAAGGCACGCTTACTAGTTCATAAATCTTATAGCGCTTTCTGAGGTACCTTAGCCCGGCAACTGGTTAAGGAGGGGAAGCGCTCTAAGATCTTCCGGGTGTGTGGTGGGACCTCCGAGCCGGGCCCTTGGTCCTGTTCTCTGTCTCTCTCTCTCTTTTTCTTGTCATTTTCTTGCAGGAGCGAAGTAGGTGCGCGACCACCCCTTCCCCAAGGGTCGAATTCCACAGAAACCGGTTTTCCGGTTTCAACATTTTGGTGCGGTGAGCGTGGATAGTGGTCAGCAGAGAAAACCTCCTACAAGCTCGATGACTGGAGATGAAGGACAAGGATCAGGCAGGGGCAACTCGCCACCCCCTCCCCCACCCCCAGCGACGAGCGTGCCGGCGGAGCTTAGGGAGGAGATCCTCGGGCTCGTCAGGACCGCCCTCGGCATGCGAGCCGAGAGTGCGACACCGGCAGTCCCGGTGGTCGCCGCTCCCGCACTCGGCGATGACGCGCCGCTCAGGCGCCCAGGGAAGGAGCCCGCCGAGAGAGGCGAGCGCGAGTTCCAGGGGCGAGTTCTGTTCCCCGGCTCGGCCGCCGAATATCACTTCGGCGAGACTGGAGGAAGGGAATTCCCGTCTCGCCCGGCTGAGGGAGGGAGCCCCTTCAGCGAGTTCGTTTCTTCAGCCCCAGTTCCCGAGGGGTTTCGCGAGCCAGAGATGACTTACTACTCCGGGAAAGGAGACCCGATCCACCATATCCAATGGTTCGAGGATATGGTCTCTATTCGACAGATGTCAGACGGCTTCAAGTGCCGGCTCTTCGCCATCACCCTCCGAGAGAAGGCGAGAGAATGGTTCCACCAACTCCCGACCGGGTCCATCTACTGCTTCGAGGACCTGCGTCGGGGGTTCATGTTGAGGTTTACCACTTCCAAGAAGAGGAAGAAGGAGGTGGAGTCCTTGTTCCGCGTCAAGCAGAGGGTAGGGGAGACCCTGGGGAGTTACCTGGACAGATTCCAAGAGGAGTTGTCTCAGGTGCAGGAGATGCCAGGGCACACCATGATGGTAGCCTTCACCCTAGGTCTCCAATCCGGGTTCTTCGCAATGGAACTCAAGAGGTCCCCCCCAGTATCTTTTGAGGCGCTCCTAGAGAGGGCGGCTAGGGAGGCCGATATGGAGGCGGCACACCCGGAGTTTGCCCGAAGGTTGGCCAGGTGGGCCGTGGAGGAAGAGAGGCCAAGGGGTGGCCGAGGGCAGGAGGAGAGAAGGGTTGACCCCCGACAGAGGGAACAGCCGCCGCCGCCGCAGCATCAGCAGCAACCCCGGCAGGGGAGACAGGAGCCGAACTTTCGGCTGGGCTGGAGACCCGAGTGGCAGGAGCCCGGGGCAAGGAGAGGGTTCCGCGGAGGGGACTACCGTCAAGGAGGACAGGGTCAGTTCTACCCTCCGGGCGGGATGCAGGGCCAGAGGCCGGCCCTCCCCGACCAGGAGCAGGCTATGGCCATAGCACTGGGAGAAAGGAGAAGGGCAGCACAGAGAAGAAGAAGAGATGTGAGGGTGGAGTTGCCTTACTGCGACTTCCATCAGGAAGAGGGACACGCCACAGCCACGTGCCCCGAGTTCCTCGAGATGAGGGACCGTCGGGAGCAGCAGCAGCAACAACGTCCGGAAGTGCGGATCGAGGAGATCCGGCCTCGGGCGGAGGAAGGCCGGTGTGAAGACCGGGTGGATGTGGGCTCCCGAGGAAGGATCGGAGCGATCCACGGTGGGGCTGGGATCGAGGCTTCCCGCAAGTCAAGCCTCCACACCATGTACCGCAGGAGCGTTGGCTCCACGTCCCAGTCCCCGCCCCCGGACGAGAAAATCACCTTTTCCAGGGAGGACATGCCGGGTCACGAGGACCCCTTCTGCGATGCGCTGGTCATCCAGACAGCCATCGAAGACTTCACCGTCCCCCGGATCCTCGTCGACAACGGGAGCTCGGTTAACGTCATCTTCAAGAAGGCGTTCGACGCAATGAAGGTGGAGGCCCGAAGGGTGTTGGCCTCGGACGGACCCCTGTTCGGCTTCTCAGGGGAGAGGAAGGAGGTTGAGGGAGGAGTGGGACTCCATGTCGTTCTGGGGGGACAGTCCCGTAATTGCAAGTTCGTCATCGTGGACGCCCCCAGCAGCTACAGTGCCATCTTCGGGAGGCCTCTCATCAGCGCCTTCCGCTGCGTCCCCTCATCCTTCCACCAATGCCTGAAATTTAACGTCGAGGGGGTCCAGGTCCGGGTCCGCGGAGACCCCAAGGAAGCGAGGGAGTGCTATGTCACAGCGGTGAACTCCATCTCTTGGCTGGAGGGAGCCGAGGAGATGGGGCGGAGGCTGAAGGAGGCGGAGCCGGAAGCTGCCGGGGACGAGATGGAGGTGGAGGAGAGCCGCGCCCAGGGAAGGGTCGCGGAAGAGATTCAAGAGCCGGCCGAGGCGATGGCCGTGACAGAAGCTGAGGAGGTCCTCGCTTTCGACGAGGGGGAGACTGAGGAGTGGGAGGCACAGTCCCGCCTTGAGGCGGCAGAGGAGGTGGCGGAGATGGAGGTCCTAACCACCGGAGGCAGGGTGGAGAGGATCCGCATCAGCGGAGGATTGACCCCGGAGGCTCAAGGCCGGATGCTGGAGTGCGTCCAGAAGAACGTGGACATCTTCGCATGGAGTGCCGCGGAGATGCCCGGGATCGACTCCAACATCGCCTGCCACCGCCTCAACCTGGACCCGGAGGCTCCCCCCATCCGACAAAAGAAGAGGCCCGTTGCGGACAAGCTCGCCGAGCCCATCAGGGAGGAAGTAGCAAAGCTCCTCAAGGCCGGCTTTGTATCCGAAATCCAATACCCCGGCTGGGTCTCCAATGTTGTAATGGTTAAAAAAGGAGACGGCCGGTGGAGGATGTGTATCGATTTTTCCCTTCTTAATAAATCATGCCCTAAAGATTGTTACCCCTTGCCTCGGATCGACGCGCTGGTTGACTCAGCCGTCGGTTTCCCTTTGATGAGTTTTCTAGATGCCTTTTCAGGTTATCACCAAATCAGGATGCACCCTCCGGACGTCAAAGACGTCTCATTCATCACAGGGGATGGATGCTATAGTTATAAAATGATGCCCTTCGGGCTGAAAAACGCAGGGGCGACCTACCAGAGAATGATGGACAGGGTCTTTCAAAGTCAAAAGGGAAGGAACCTGGAAGTATACGTAGACGATCTCATGGTCAAGAGTCCGGACCTCGACTCCCACCTCCGGGACCTGGAAGAGACCTTTGCCACTCTCCGCGGATATAAGATGAGGCTGAACCCCCTCAAGTGCACCTTCGGGTCGGGCAGAGGAAAGTTCCTGGGGCATCTCCTCACCCCTGCCGGCGTAGAGCCCAACCCCGACAAGGTGAAGGCAATCTTGGAGTTGGAGTCTCCACGGAATGCGAAGGAAGTGCAGCGGCTGACTGGGAGGCTGGCAGGATTGAGCAGGTTCCTCTCCCGGGCCGGGGAGAAGTGTTCTCCGTTTTTTAAGAGCTTGAGAGGAGGCCAGAAATTCGAGTGGACCTCGGAGTGCGAGGAGGCATTCCGAGCCCTAAAGAAGCAGCTGACTCAGGCCCCCCTGCTCCAAGGGCCAAAGGAGGGGGAGGACTTATTCTTGTACTTAGGGGCTGGGGCCGAGGCCCTGAGCTCCGTTCTAGTTCGGGAAGAAGGGAAGAGACAACTCCCAGTTTACTATGTAAGTCGGGTCTTGAGGAAGGCCGAGCTCCGGTACCCCATCCTAGAGAAGCTGGCATTCGCCCTCATCATCTCGGCCCGGAGGCTCCGGCCCTATTTCCAGGCACACTCGATCCGAGTGGTGACTGACCACCCTCTCCGCAACATCTTCGAGGGGGTGGAGCATTCTGGCAGGTTGGCCAAGTGGTCGGTGGAGCTGAGCGAGTTCGACATCTCCTTCGTACCTCGCCTCTCGATCAAGGCCCAAGCCATGGCCGATTTCCTGGCTGACTATGTGGTCGAGGTGGCGGAGGAAGAACTCACTCGCCCGGTTCCATGGAAGGTCATGGTGGATGGTGCGTCAGGGAGGCACTCCCTGGGGGCTGGGGTCATCTTGGAAAGCCCCCAGGGGGTGAGGATCGAGCAAACGGTGGTGGTGCATTTCCCCATCACCAACAATCAGGCCGAGTATGAGGCCGTGATTGCGGGTCTACGCCTGGCCAGGGAGCTAGGGGTGCACGATGTGGAGGTCCTCACTGACTCCCTGGTGGTGGCCTCCCAGATCAACGGGGAATTCGAGGCAAGGGACCCCACCCTGCAGCGTTACTTGGCGAAGGTAAAGGGAGTCGTCGGCACCTTCCAGACTTTCTCCATCCGGCACGTGCCTCGGGAGGATAACGAGCAGGTGGACCAGCTGGCAAAGCATGGACCCCGGGCGGGGGGAACCATCACAGACCTCTTTCGCCCATCCATCGAGGAGGGGGAGCTGATGGAGGTGGAACAACACCCCTCCTGGATGGACCCATTCGTCACTTTCCTGACCACCGGGGAGTACCCCACGGGAATGGACGGAAGGAAACTCAAGTACAAATCGGCATACTACCTCATGCGAGATGGCCAGTTATATCGGAAAACTCTCTCAGGGATGCTGGCGCGTTGTGTGGGCGAGAGGGAGGTCCCAAAGATTCTAGAAGAGGTCCACTCCGGAGAGTGTGGGAGTCACTCTGGAAGTCGAACCTTAGAAGGCCGGATCGTCAGGCAGGGATACTTTTGGCCGACTCTGGGTCTCGACGCGGCAAAATTCACAAAGGAATGCCATAAGTGCCAGCTATTTGCTCCCCTCCAACTGCAACCGGCCCAGCGCCTCAGGAGTATCACAGCCCCCTGGCCATTCGCCATCTGGGGAATGGACTTGGTCGGGCCCTTCCCCCAAGCCAGCGGCCAGAGGAGGTTCCTGCTCGTGATGATTGATTACTTCTCCAAGTGGCTGGAAGTCAAGGCGCTGGCCAAGGTGACCTCCCAGGTCGTCAGAAACTTTGTGTGGGGGGAGATCATCTGTCGTCATGGGTTGCCCCAGGCCATCGTCACAGACAATGGCCCTCAATTCGCCAGTGCTGAGTTCACCAGCTTCTGCGAACAGCTCGGGATCGACCTCAGGTTTGCCTCAGTTCATCACCCACGAAGCAATGGGCAGGTAGAAGCGGCAAACAAGATTATTGTAAACCTCCTCAAGAAAAAGGTGGAGAACTTGAGAGGAAGTTGGGTGGAGCAACTCCCCTCGGTCCTCTGGGCCCTCCGAACCACACCCAACACAGCGACAGGGGAGACGCCTTTCAAACTCTCCCACGGGTGTGAGGCAGTACTTCCGGTGGAGTTTGAAGTCCGGACACCCCGGGTGGTCGGGGCCGGAGAGCACGAAGAGGAATGGAGAGCCAATAATGAAGAGGAGCTGCGACTCTCTCTCGACATGGTCGAGGAACTGCGGGACCTTGCAGCCGTGAGGCAGGAGGAGATAAAGAGAAGAATGGCCAAGTATTTTGACAAGCACGTCAGAGTCAAGCAGTTTGCTGAGGGAGACTTGGTCTTAAGGAAGGTGGACGCGGCGGGAAGGTCAGCCGCAGTGGGAAAGCTCCATCCCAATTGGGAGGGACCATTCATTGTGCAGGAGGCATTGAAGTCGGGAGGGTACCGCCTCCGAAATGTGGAGGGCGAGACCCTAAGTCTCACTTGGAGCGGGGACGACTTGAAGCGTTTTTTTCCTTGAAATTATGTAAACCATGTTCAATCTCTAATGGAATTTCTTGCGGTAGACTTGTTTTTCCCCCCGATGAGAGATGAATGTCATTGCCTCAGACCCCGAGCAGATCCCGCTGCTAGGCTCTCACCAAGCTGGCAGGGCTGGATGTCACTCGGAGGAGTCTGCCTCAGACCCCGAGCAGATCCCGCTGCCAGGCTCTCACCAAGCTGGCAGGGCTGGATGTCACTCGGAGGAGTCTGCCTCAGACCCCGAGCAGATCCCGCTGCCAGGCTCTCACCAAGCTGGCAGGGCTGGATGTCACTCGGAGGAGTCTGCCTCAGACCCCGAGCAGATCCCGCTGCCAGGCTCTCACCAAGCTGGCAGGGCTGGATGTCACTCGGAGGAGTTTGCCTCAGACCCCGAGCAGATCCCGCTGCCAGGCTCTCACCAAGCTGGCAGGGCTGGATGTCACTCGGAGGAGTCTGCCTCAGACCCCGAGCAGATCCCGCTGCCAGGCTCTCACCAAGCTGGCAGGGCTGGATGTCACTCGGAGGAGTCTGCCTCAGACCCCGAGCAGACCCCGCTGCCAGGCTCTCACCAAGCTGGCAGGGCTGGATGTCACTCGGAGGAGTCTGCCTCAGACCCCGAGCAGATCCCGCTGCCAGGCTCTCACCAAGCTGGCAGGGCTGGATGTCACTCGGAGGAGTCTGCCTCAGACCCCGAGCAGACCCCGCTGCCAGGCTCTCACCAAGCTGGCAGGGCTGGATATCACTCGGAGGAGTCTGCCTCAGACCCCGAGCAGATCCCGCTGCCAGGCTCTCACCAAGCTGGCAGGGCTGGATGTCACTCGGAGGAGTCTACCTCAGACCCCGAGCAGACCCCGCTGTCAGGCTCTCACCAAGCTGGCAGGGCTGGATGTCACTCGGAGGAGTCTGTCTCAGACCCCGAGCAGATCCCGCTGCCAGGCTCTCACCAAGCTGGCAGGGCTGGATGTCACTCGGAGGAGTCTGCCTCAGACCCCGAGCAGATCCCGCTGTCAGGCTCTCACCAAGCTGGCAGGGCTGGATGTCACTCGGAGGAGTCTGCCTCAGACCCCGAGCAGATCCCGCTGCCAGGCTCTCACCAAGCTGGCAGGGCTGGATGTCACTCGGAGGAGTCTGCCTCAGACCCCGAGCGGATCCCGCTGCCAGGCCCTCACCAAGCTGGCAGGGCTGGATGTCACTCGGAGGAGTCTGCCTCAGACCCCGAGTAGATCCCGCTGCCAGGCTCTCACCAAGCTGGCAGGGCTGGATATCACTCGGAGTAGCTTGCCTCAGGCCCCGAGCAGATCCAGCTGCCAGGCTCTCTCCAAGCGGGCAGGGCTGGATGTCATTCGGAGTCGGTAATTCCCCGCCAAGCAACCGGGGAAGGGAGGCGAGCCAGGAAGGCGAGTCGGCGAGCCAAGAAGGGGAGTCGGCGAGCCAAGAAGGCCGGGCCCGGCGCATAAAGGAGCGAGCCCTAAGCACGGCGCGCGAGTGGAGAGTTTGGACTCACGTCGCCGGAGATCAGGTGAGCGGGCCGGTCAGGATGACCCTATGAGGCCGCAACGCCGGCCCCAACCTTCGGTTCGGCGGGTCCCCGGGGTGAATTGGAAGCAAAAGGTCGGACGCGCCAAGACCCTCCCCGGGAAGCCGGCCCGCGCGAAGTCGTTACGCGCGGAAGCCGGGCCCAGTCCGCACCTAGATACGGTCAAAATAACAAGCCCGGGCGGAAGGCGCGACTCGCCACTCGCGTCGCGCCAGCGTTAGTGCCCCGCGAACCTAGATCTATGTCCCGAACCGCAAACGGGCGGGTGGCCTCACTCGCTCGCTCGCAGCAACGAAAATCAGAGTTAATCAACAAGCGGTGCACAGTAACGACCGCGAGGCGGGAAGTAATTGGCAATTGAGAAGTGAATGCAGTAAATATATTAACTTTTACAAAATTACAACTGTGGCCCGCGGCGCGACCACACAAAAATAAAAACAAAATACATGTCCCAAGAAGGGGGGGAGGGATAAAAGCCACAAGGCGGCGGGCCCTTCAGATGCGATGGAACCCGCCTGGCTTGGGTACTGGAAGGAACAGCTCCGGCACCACTTCGGTCACCCGCAAGCCAGAGCACTCGTCCTTGAGGAGCTTGGCCCGCTGCAACGTCTTGAAGAGGTACGTCACCGCGTCCGCCCCGTTCTCTTGCATCAGAACCGCCAGGTCATACTCGCTGTGGTGAACGAGTTGACAGCCGCTCGAGGAGGCCGGCGGGACGGCAGCAGCAGCCTCGAGCGCATCCACCCGCGCCCGCAGGGTCTGGTTCTCCAGCTGTAGGGTGGCGATCTCGGTACCAAGTCGGCTGGCGGTCACCGCATCCTGCAAGGAAATTTATTTAGACGAGTCGCGGGATAAAGGCGGGTGCGAGTGAGATGGCTTACCGCGCCACCTTGGTACTGCGCGAGGGCGGCGTCAGCCGCTTCGAGCCGCCTCCGCAGGTCATCCGCCTCCTCCTGGGCGAGCTTGCGGGCCTCCTCCTTCGCATCGATCAACTTGTTGAGCGAGGGGGCATCTCTGTCCAGCCGGAGGCATCGCCGGCCGACCATGTGGGCCAGGGCGAGGCTCTGAAATTGCGCCCGCGCGCTCTCATAAATAAGTACCCGCGTGGCCTCCTCGCCGTAGGTAGAGGCGTCCTCCCGCCCGTACACGCCGAAGGAGAGATTGAAGGCGTCCCTGGAGGCGGTGTCCTGCTCCGACCAGCTAGGCAGCAGCGAGGATACCGAGATGCGGTTGCCCTCCTTGTCCCACTGAAGTAACGGGGCGCCGGTTCGGTCCGTGGGCCCTTCGCCGTAGCCGAAGTTGGGATGCCCTCGGGGAACCGGCTTCTCGGCGGGCCCAGTCGCCGCGAGCGGCCGCGACGACCCAGCCGCCCCGCCGGCGGGATCAGCGGTCAAGGGAACCGCAGGGGCAGGGGCAGAAGATGGTTGATCCGCGGGGGCCTTGCCCTTGTCGCCGACCGAGGGAGCCTGACCGCCCGTTTTATTCGGCTTCTTTGGAGGAGGGCCCTGAGACAGCTCGCCTCCGGATCGCTTCTGGCCGACGGGAGCCGAGAGCTCGCGATGAGCTAAGGCTGCCGCTTCCGCACGGCCAAGCTCGCCCAAAACGGACCGCGCGCTCTCGTAAGGCGGGCGGAGAGGGACGTCGCGTTCGCCTGCAGGAACAGGAGTTAGAAAAGCCAAGGCACGATTCAAGCAGAGGCGAGCGAGCCGCTTACCTTCCCCAGGCGGGACGGGGACGAGGTCGTCCAGATTCCGGCGGAGGAAGGCGACCTCGAAGTTCTTCCCGGCGAAGAACTCATATAGCTTCGCCTCATGGCCCCCCAGGCTAGGGGGCCGATAGCTCGCCTCGCCGAGTTGCACCGGCGAGAACGGAATGTTGCCGAAGTCGCCCTTGACGAAGACGAACTTCTTGAGCCAGTTGTGGCTCTTATTGACCGTCTCCCGCACCTTGGCGTGCATGCTCGCGAAGCACGCGGTCCCGTCCTTATTCGCGCGGAAGGAGAACAGCTTGCGGAAGACCGCAAGGCTGAACTCGATCCTCTCCTCGCGAAGGTAGCAGGCGAACCCGACTACGACAGCGATGGAGTTCGGGGTCAGCTGCCCCGGGACGACCCCATAGTACTTGAAGACCTGGCGGACTTCCGGCCAGAGGGGTAGCCGGAGCCCCGCCTCGAAGTGGGCCGTCGGGAGAGCCAGCTCATCGCCTGAGAGCTCGTTGATCCGTTCGTCCTTCCCGGGCCGCCTCGCCACGAAGCCAGGCGGGATGAAATTGCCAACAGTGTCCAGAAACTCCTTCTCCGAGACCGAGGCGGGAGGGAAGCTGTGGTCGGAAAAGATCCAGGCACACCTACCCCTCCCGTCCGCTTCGCCACTGCCGCCCGTCATCTCGCGGGATTAATAAGCAAGCCGAGCGAGAGGAAAGAGGAAAGAGAGGGTTCTCGCAGGGTGAAAAGGGAAGGGTTCTTGAAGGCGGTAGGTAAAATAATAAATGAAGGGCCTATTTATAGGGCCGGGAAAAGGGCGGGAAAAATCGGGAAAGGCGGGAAAGTGCACTGACAGCAGAGCCAGCCCCGACGCTTCGATTCCCGAGCCCCGCCCGGGTCCGCGTCGAAATCACCGGTCGGCCGCGAGCCATCCCCCTCCCGCGCAGAGTAGATTTCGAGAGGAATGCCCAGTCGAGGGGGGGGGGGCAAACGAACCGCCCGCCTCTTCTAGGCGGGCCGGCCCTCTCCCGCCTCTTCTAGGCGGGCCGGCCCGCTCGCCTCTTCTAGGCGGGCCGGCCTTCGCTCGCCTCTTCTAGGCGGGCCGGCCCTTACCCGCCTCAACTAGGCAGGCTCTCCAGGGTTAAAGCTGAGAATCCAGCAAAAAAAAAAGGGGGGAAATGAGAATGAATGATAAATATAAAAAAAAAAGGGGGGGGGGAAGAGAAAGGCATGCGCCCTGGAACGGGCGAAAAGCCCCCTGAATTATTACAAGCAATCGTTCTTGGATAATATCCGACACCGACACACTGGGATGGATCACATCGAGACGATTCAGACCCTGCGAGCAACTGCGGGCACGGGCGGGCGAGGCAGGTGGCTTAGTACTCAATCCATTTCCACCTACCCCGCCTCTGCGAGCCGGTTCGAGGCGGCACGCGAGAGTCGTGATACTCCCGAACCGCCGCCAGCTCCCGCTTGGTCTGATCGGCCTGTTTCGAAATATTTGACAGCCGCTCCTCAGCTCGCGTAATATGCGCGCTCGGAGATGTCGGCTCATCCTCCTCAGCCGAGCCCCTTGCCCCCTCCAAAGCAGCGAGTCGCTCCTCCGCCCTGACTCTGTCTCTCTCCATCCCCACGAAGGCCTCTTTGAGCAGCATCGTGTGTTTCTGAAACATTCGCGCCACCTGCGCCTTCATCTTCTCGCTATCATGAGGGTCGCCCAAGAAGTCCGCGATGTCTTCCGGCTCCACGGGAGGCGAGTACCCCTCGCTCATCTCGACATCGGAAGAAGCGGCGCGATACCCTGCGGAAGCGAGGTCAGAGGCAGACGAGCGGCGAATGAGTTAACTTCAGGGGGGTTACCTGGCGTCGGTACGTCTACCGCGTCGGGAGCAGACCGAGAGGAACCCGGCCGACCTTGGAATGATTTCCCTCCCGGGGCGACGAGCGGCTTCCCCAGACCCTGGACTCTCAGCGGGGGAGGAGTCGCAGGAAGGCTGCGCGCTGGAGAGAATGGACTGACGCCCAGGTCGACCATCTCCACGGAGAGATCCGCAAGGTTCCCGGAGCCCCCTTCCAATGCATCTTCAGGGGGCGTCTCCTGCGAAGGAAAAAGTCAGTAGAAAGCATAGGTCACAGGGCGAAACCACACACCCAGATTCAACCTCGGAGCCGCCGGAACCCAGATCATCGCTAGGCGTGGAACGGCGGACAACCTTTCCCTTTGCCGGCTTAAACCGCGGGCCGGAGGATATGGGCGCCAACCACGGGGCGGCCGCGAGGGCCTCCTCCCGACCCTCCTCCCTAGCAGCAGCCAACCGAGCACGTATCTCCTCAGACGCAGGCATCTCCTGACCTCAAACCGCGCAGGAGGCAAGAGGAGAAGGCCAGTTATCGAAGGCCCGGTGGCTCATTTATAGCTAAAAGGCGGGTCCCACCAAAAGATTCCCTCCAGCTCAGCAAGGACGTCACCGGACACGAGGGTTGGACATTTCTTTCCGAGCTTCTGCGAAGCACGCAAAGATCGGGGATTGTGTACAACCCCGTGTCCGCCGAAGGGGCCCCAGCAAGCAGGCGGGCCGGGCCCCAGCCGCCTCTCTCAGGCGGGCCAGCCCCCGCTCGCCTCTCCTAGGCGGGCCGGGCCCCAGCCGCCTCTCTCAGGCGGGCCAGCCCCCGCTCGCCTCTCCTAGGCGGGCCGGGCCCCAGCCGCCTCTCTCAGGCGGGCCAGCCCCCGCTCGCCTCTCCTAGGCGGGCCGGGCCCCAGCCGCCTCTCTCAGGCGGGCCAGCCCCCGCTCGCCTCTCCTAGGCGGGCCGGGCCCCAGCCGCCTCTCTCAGGTGGATCGGCTGCAGTCCACCTCCCTCCAGGTGACAGGGGGTGACTCAACGAGAGGTGCGTATAACCAACCAGAACAGCGGGGTTTGGCTGTTGGCAGGCCAATCCGAGGGACTCTTTAGTAAATTCAGACCGCCAGGGGCAGGTTATTTGCAGACCATCCAAGGTAATCTATAAATAGGACCCAAGGGGTACCTCAGAAGGCACGCTTACTAGTTCATAAATCTTATAGCGCTTTCTGAGGTACCTTAGCCCGGCAACTGGTTAAGGAGGGGAAGCGCTCTAAGATCTTCCGGGTGTGTGGTGGGACCTCCGAGCCGGGCCCTTGGTCCTGTTCTCTGTCTCTCTCTCTCTTTTTCTTGTCATTTTCTTGCAGGAGCGAAGTAGGTGCGCGACCACCCCTTCCCCAAGGGTCGAATTCCACAGAAACCGGTTTTCCGGTTTCAACACTAGGATTAATGCCGCCAAAAGAATGATAGTTTGGTTTTTCGGCGAAAGGAACCAGCTAGGTTTGCGTTTCGCAAAAAGGCGATAAAAATGTGAGTCAAAGAAGCGGGAAATAACAATTGGGAGCATATTTATTTAAGGACCATATCATTCAACATCATGCGTATAAATTTTTTTTCCTTTTACATCCAGATTCTGGAAGTCATCCAAGCGATCTCCTCATCATCTTTGATCAGCTCCCCGCCACATTTTTTTTCGCTCGCGCGCTCTGACTTCACGTGCAAAACACATTACAATTGATCGAAATTTATTGGAGTAGGACTATTAGGGAATAGAAAAAAATTTCATGTAGGGGTCACCTTCTCACTTCAGCCACCATGCAACCCTAGTCGGGTGCCATGAAAACCATTTTTTTTAATGTTGTGTGAATATGCGAACTTAGGTAGGCCAAAAAAAGAAATATCCGCTACTATTTGAATATATACTTGCACATATTTTAATTGAGTGATCTCAGTTCTAACTAATTTTCAGCCCAACTAAACATTCTCTTTTATATCCTTTTATTCAGTAGAATTATTGTGTTCTGGATGGCTCGCGTTGCATCAAGGCTCCTAATTTAGGCTCAGTTTGACGTAAAGGTGACAATCATGAACGCAAAGGCTATGAACTGCCATTTATATGAGCAAAAATACGGTCCGCCAACCGGGCCTTCTTTTAGGTTTCCATCAATCAAATACGCTAGAAGTCTGTTATTTTGTGGAGCCCGCGGTGCACAGTAAATTTGTGCAATGTGGCCCCATCAATTCGCGTGTTTTCATTGGCCGAGCAGATCTTAAGGAAGGTTGTTCGATGGACCTATTTTTTTTTCCATTCACAGACGCCCCGTGTTCAAAACTAGTTTACTTTTCCAAACAAATATTCTGCGCGACCGTGACATTTTTGTCCAAATTTATCGCAGCAAAAACGTCGCAGCAAAAACGCCGCGCCAAAGTGACCTGGATCAATTAGATTCCTCGGCAACATTGGATCTTCATCCGGATAGCAATTTTTATTTAGCTGTATTTATTTTATTAATCTCTATTTTTAAGACATTATTATTTTTATTTTGAAAGAGAGAGAATAGAATCCATTGAGGTGATCAGGTATAGAATATTAAATTAAGTTAACGCGGCAGGAAATGGGAACAACTGCGAGTCTGCGACTACAAAATGCTGCACGTTTTTTTAATTAAAAGTCATGCTCTTTGACCAAGCCCAAGTTTGGCGGCTTATATTCAGAAACCCCCTTCTGTTTAACTTTATTCGTTCTCTACCCTTTTAGAGTCTGGGCCGACTTAACTTGGATAAAATGTAAATAGTTTAAATAATATATAGTGATTACTGAAAATTATTTGGTTATAAATAGGGCAACTATTCTCGGTTGACCGCACGAGACCCCGTCCGCTTTAATAACCTGACCCAGTAGGCCGGTCAGCCGGCCCGGCCCAACAGTTATATCGCATCACCGCATGTGCATATAGTGTCTGTTCAGGTTGGATTCAAATCAGCCAATCCCCTCGAAGGAGCAAACCGTTAGCGTTAATAAATTATGAATTAAATTAAATTGTTGATTATAATAATTTAATTGAGCTCTTTCAGCTTCCACAAGGCGATTAATAGCCCGACATGGGGACCCGTTAACACCTGATGAGAAAAGATGGCTTAACGAGCAACAGGAAAAAAAGCACATGTTTAATTAAAAGTAGGTGGATGTCCCCTGCCATTATATCCCAAAAACACGACACGTGTCAATCTAATAAGTTACTTCAGGATTATACACCAGACGGCACATTATTATTATTTTGGAGGAATTATGCATCCATTTCTAGGGAAAATTTTTAGGTATGGGTAACGTTCCCAGCTCTAGGAACGTTTATAAATACCCATTTTAAAATCACGGGCCCCACCTTCCTCTTCTGCATTTTCCTTCCAGCCATTCTCCCGATTCGAGCTTCTCTAACCTAGGCGGCCGCTTTCTCCCCATCTCCGGCACGGGCGCACTCCGGTGATTTCCGGCACCATTTCTTGTGAGGCCTCACTCCGGCGAGTCGTACATGCAATAGAGGCGTCGCTGACGGCCAAACTTCTTCCCTTCACGATCTCCGGGAACCGGGAAGACTTTCCGGCACATTTTATTGTCGACGGCTTGAGAAGAACCCGGTACGACTGTATTTGCATAGATTATCCTATAGCACTGTATTGCCAGTTGTATTAGGACTGTATTTGCATAAAAAATTATAGACAACTGTATTTACATAAAAATTTATATACAACTGTATTCTAGGTTTAATAGGACTGTATTTCCATTTAGTGTTTTATAGGACTATATTCCAGTTTAATATAGGACTGTATTCTAGGTTTAATAGGACTGTATTTCCATTTTGTGTTATATATGACTGTATTTCAGTTTAATATAAGACTGTATTCTAGGTTTAATAGGACTGTATTTCAGGTTTATATAGACTGTATTCCAGCTTGATATGTGACTGTATTCCAGCATTACATAGACTGTATTCCATAGACTGTATTCCAGCATTACATAGACTGTATTCCAGCATTACATAGACTGTATTCCAGCATTTAATAGACTGTATTCCAGCTTGAATGTATTCTAGCTTATATAGTTCAACTTAAATGTACGATTGTATTTGCTTACTCAGATGCCTGGCAGCAAATATTTGAGCTGTCGTTGTGCGGTGTCAACATTCGTGGCGAATGCTTGTCCTCTCCTCGAGGTTCTTTCTGAGGAATCGAAGGATGCTCTACGGGAAACACATGTATTACCTTTGTTTTTCATGCCGGCATTGCCGCAAAACATCCCACTCTTGTATATACTTGTGACGCGATACAAAAGGGACACGGGGTGTTTCCTTTTAGGAAAGCACTACCTCAAAATAACAGTTAACGAAGTTGCTATGATTCTGGGGCTACCAAATAGTGGTCGAGATTTCCCCTTTTCTAGACTCCCCTTTTTGGAGTTATCTCATAAGGACCTAATAACGGAAATACATCATCTTGTGAGTGAAGAATGGTCCCTCGAGGTTGAGAAAAGACGAGTAAACACACTCGTTAAGTATTTGTTGATAGTGTTTTTCTTCCCCATGAAGACTTTAAAGATTCCGACGTGTCTGGGATTGTTGGAGGATGGCATAGGTGCCTTGACAGAGTATAATTGGCCTAAGGCCATTCATGCATTCTTGCATTCACAGCTAGATCGTCTGAGTCGGGCCAGTGAAGTACGAGATGTTGACACATGCTTAGGTTACTCTGAAGGCTGCTTCATAGTTGTGTTGGTAAGAATTGTGTTTATAAATAGCCTTTCTAAATTATTAATAGTTATTCAAACTAACCATTGTATTTGTAGGTGTGGTTCTTTGAGCACACCAGTGTTCAAAGGGTAGTACATTTCCTGGCTCGGCCTCGAATTTGTAGATGGTCGGACAAAATGAGTTATAATGCAAAGTTTTGTTTTGATCTGCCGAGTGAGCTCAAGAAACCCAACCAGGTATTATTAAGCTAATACTTTATTTAATATCTTAGTTTTGTGTATATGTTAATTCTAATAATTCAATCTTAGTTTCGTGTCTATGTTAATCTAATACTTTTTGTTAATATCTTATAGCTTAGATTCAAGTTTAGTAGTGTGGAGGAGGCTGAGAAAAGGTTGCTAGGACCGAAGGAGCCGGACTCTGATTTTGAAGATACGAAGCAAAGCAAGAGAAAGGGAAGGGGGGTAAAGAAGGTGAATTTTGAGTTGGACTCCAATTTCGAGGATGTCGAATGTGCGAAGGAGAAAATGAAAAAGATTGCTGTGAAGAGCGAAGCTAGAATGCTAAGGAAGATGGAGAAGGAGAAGAATAAAGTGAAGAGCGAAAATAGAGGGGAAGATTGGGAGAAAATGGAATCTCGGCTCCGTGGTTATGTGCCGGAAGAATTTGAGAAAGTTGAAATCTCCATGAAAAATTACTGTGACACTTTGTTTAAAAAGTTGCAAGATGGGACGTTTTGCCGTGCACCCTCACCCACATCGCCTTCTTCATCCACACCACAGATCATCCCCCTTCATAGCCCCGCCAAAAAACCATCATCTGTTAAAGTAAAAAAGATTGCAAAGAAGGATCTTCAATTGGTTCCTATCTACCCCGGCAAAGCACATATAAAGCCCCATATTCGAGATAGCATTGACCTCGTTCTTAGTGAGTTCAAGTAGAGGTAAAAATTGCTTTATATAATGTTATTTTCAAACTTATAATTGCTTATTAGTTTCACACATATTCTAACTATTACTGCAGGTCCGATGTTATTTTCTCGAGTGGCAACATTGTGATGACACGGGGGGATTTAGAAGATCTACTGGGGAAGGCGTGGATAACAGACGCTCATATTGATGCATATGCAGCTTTCCTTGGTTCAAAGCAGAGTAGATCATCTGATGGAATGAAGTCCTTTTTATATATTTCGCCAAATCATGCAGTACATGCTTCTTTCGACCAGCTGGTTATTTTCTGATTTTCTGATTTTTTAAATGTTTGTCACCTCTTCAGTACTACAAGAGTAGTAAGGTGTCAAATAGCAAGATTCTTTTGAGCCATATTACATTGGCAAGTGTCACGTCATCTGAGATCATGCTTATGCCCTGCCACTTGTCAAGCCATTGGACACTGCTTGTTTGTCGACAGAAGGATCATTGTTGGGATTTCTACGACTCCTCTAAAAGTGGCCGTCATCGTTCCAACCTTCCTCAGTTGGTACACACTCAACGCTGTTCCACACTCATATGAAAGTTGAATTATAAAAAACTAAATAATTAATGGTCATGCAGGTTAAGATTTTGTACGAGGAAGTTAGTGAAGCCTTGCCAGCTGATATTATCCACTGGCCTATTATTGAGGTGCCTAACTTGCCGCAACAAGATAACGGGGACGATTGCGGCGTGTTTGTAATGAAATTCATGGAGGAGGCTTTGTCGTCCGACATTAGTTCGTGGCCCGAGAAAAAGAATTGGTGTAAAGAGATGCCACAATTTCGAGCTGAGATTGCAGCGAATATTTTGCGGGCATTTTCGAACATAATTAAAATCAAATAGTGATTACTGATTTACTATATTTTGGTGTAATATATCTTTGCATGGTGTTTTGACAGTAATAACCAGTATTAATATGTTTCAGGCATCTTGTTGAGTGCACAGGACCATATTATGCCTGGACCATATTATGCTTTACATTTTGTGGACTATCACTCAGATTAAAGTTGAGTGCAAAAAAATGGTTTTATATATATTAATGAAAAGATAACATAGAATGGTCCAGGCAACATTACTCATTGTTATGGTCCAGGCATCTTTGCATCTACCTTTGATATGAAAAGAAAACATAGAATGGTTTTATACTCATTTTTATTGCACAGGTTTATAATTTTTCATCTACAATTTTTCATCTACCTTTGATATGTAGGTATCCATTTTTCATCTACCTTTTATATATGGTCAAGGCATCTTTGCATCTTTGGCAAGTGATAGCCCGACTTGTTCCTATTAGTGTATCTTCTTTCATAATTATGGCTTCTTGCCCCATAAGCAGAATGTATAATATGTATTGAAATACTCTGTTTTGAATGAAATATAATTTAACATGCTTTGAAATAATGTTTCCATAACCAAGTTAACGAAAAACAAATATATGTACCACTCTACCAGTCCTAACAGCCCACTGCATTAAAGCAGGAATACAGTGCATCCAGGAAGCACATTCATATAAAATAAGTACAACCAACATCCAAATACTACGAATGAATATACTACAAAATGAGCAATAAATCAACAAGCAATTTGAGCAATATAAGTGTCGAAGTATAAGACCGGGCGGTCTGCCGGTTTGAGCATGGCGGGTTGTTAACCGGGCGGTCTGGCGGATTGAGGTTGGCGGGTTGATTTCCAGACTGTTGCTGTGTGGTATCCGGCGGTCTGACGGATTATCTCCGGCGGCTTGGAAACCGGCCGGTCTAGCGGTCTCCTACCGCATCTCTCTCTTGGTTCTGGTATTGCCGAGCGGTTAGAACATTGTCTAACCGCGCGGCCTGTTCCGGTCTCTTATTCTAGCCGCCCAGATCTGTTGTATAGCTTTAGTCCCACATTGTTAGTTTGTATTCTTCTCTCTCTCCTCCATTCTATAAAAGGGAGGCCATACCTTTGTAAATGATATCTTTTTGGATAATAAAATTTCAATTATTCAAAGTTCCGGCTTGTTTTCTAGTCGTTTATTCTCTGCTCTAGTCGTTTGTTCGCTACTTTTAACATGGTATCAGAGGACTCGATCTTCTCCTCCTGATTCTGTGCGCCCTGTCCGCGCGGCTTGCCCCTTCTTCTCGCGACCTGTTCTCGCTGTTTGCGCCCTGTCCGCGCGTCCTCTTTCTCCTGCCTTTCAGTCGCAGCGACCTATCTCCTTGTTCGTCGCGACCTGCTGCTTTATTCGCCTTGTCTGTTCGCGCGGTCTATCTTCTAGCCGTTCGACCTCTTCCCCGTCTTGGACCTGCGGCTTGGTCGTGGCTTCTCTGGCCGCTGGTGTCTAACATCGTGACCGCCGCAGTTCTTCTTCTTTCTATCCGCACGGCTTATCTTCTAACCGCGCGGCTTCTCGCAGTTTTCTCCTATGGCCCTTTCTGAAACCTCCACCACCACCACTCCTATCGCCACTCCGGCGCCGCTTCCTACTCCCTCTGGCAACCTTGGCACGGTTTCTAAACTTGTTGGCTCCAACTATCCGGATTGGAGTGTCTCTTTCACATTTCTTCTCCGCTCTCAGCGCAAACGTCATCACCTCACCGATGACCCTCCTCCCTCAGACTCTGCTGAATTTGATGACTGGGATGCCAGTGATGCGCTTGTCCGCACGTGGTTGGCTAACAGCCTCTCCGATGAATGTCTTCCTGTCATACGCCATGATGAGACGGTCAAGACCGTGTGGCTTCACCTTGCTGCTCTCTACTCAAAGGGGGCCCAGACATCCCGCATTTATACTCTCTACGCGGATCTCTTCGCTCGCCCTTCATTGTCTCCTGCTGCGGCTTATCAGCAAGTTCAGGCTCTTGGAGCCGAAATCCTCCAGAATCGCCCCTTCTCCGCGGACTTGGCCGAACAGCACAAACACTTCCAGGAACTCCTGGTTGTTTGTTATCTTCTACGGCTTCCTGAATCCTTTGATATGATCCGCCAGCAGATCTTGGGCGAAGCCGAGTCTCCCACCTTGGATGTCACCGCGGCTCGCATCGCCGCTGTTACTTCACTGCTCCAACGTCCTCTATTGTCCTCCCCTCCTCCACCGGACTCCTATGCTCACCAAGTCCAGCGGGGTGGCAATAGTGGTCGCAGCCAATCTGGCACGCGCGGTCCGTCAAGATTCCTCTGCTCTCACTGTGGTCGTACCGGCCACTCTGTTGACCGCTGCTGGCAGAAACATCCTCATCTTCGTCCCTCTGGTGATACTTCTTCCTCAACCTCCGCCTCCTCTCGGCCATCTGCTTCTGTGGCCACCACCTCAGGTAGTGCACACGTCGTTACCCAAGGTAAATGGCTGATTGACTCTGGTGCTACAAATCACATGACCGGAAACCCTCACTGCTTCTCTCTCCTAGAGACGCATGATCGGTTACCCCCGGTCCTCGTTGCGGATGGTTCGCCTTCCCCGGTTCATGGGACGGGCATGGTTCAAGTCACTCCCTCGCTTCGCTTAGCGGACACTCTCTATGTCCCGAAGTTCCCTTGCAATTTACTCTCAGTTACTACTTTATGCAAGCAACTTCAGTGCTCTATATTATTTACTCCTACTTCTTGTTGCTTTCAGGATCCGAGGACCCAACGGACGATTGCTACTGGGACTGAGAGCGGCGGCCTCTACTTCCTCGACAATGTTTCCGCTCTGTCCGCCTTCTCTTCCTCGTCTACTGATCTGCTTCAATGGCATCTTCGCCTTGGCCATCCTCCTCCTCGGATTCTTCGTCAGCTTCTTCCCCACTTACCTCCAACCAGTCCTCCGCTCAACTGTGATGCGTGTCAGCTTGGCAAGCATCACCGCTCCTCCTTCCCGCAGAAGCAAGGCCGTGGTTCCTCCCGCCCTTTTGATCTCATTCATTCTGATATCTGGGGTCCTGCTCCTACTCCCACCGTTGGTCGGGGTAGTTTTTACTTTGTAACTTTTATTGATGATTTCTCCAGATGTACCTGGGTGTATCTATTAAAAGACCGCTCTGAACTCTTATCTGTATGGCAATCTTTTTATAATATGATTAAAACTCAGTTTGCTATTTCTATTAAAGTATTGCGCTCTGATAATGCTAAAGAATATCTCAGTCATGAGTTTTCATCTTTTTGTATGCAACATGGTCTTATTCATCAGACCAGCTGTGTTTACACCTCCCAACAAAATGGGGTGGCGGAACGTAAAAATCGTCATCTCCTCGATATCGCTCGCACTCTGATGACGCAGATGCAGGTGCCTCGCTCCTACTGGGGCTATGCTG
Source organism: Platanthera zijinensis (assembly GCA_039513925.1). NCBI lineage: Eukaryota > Viridiplantae > Streptophyta > Magnoliopsida > Asparagales > Orchidaceae > Platanthera > Platanthera zijinensis. The sequence continues at coordinate 24,724,401 of CM077087.1, read as the reverse complement.
TTCTTCTTGCCTGCTATCTCATCAATCGCATTCCCTCTTCTGTTCTTCACGGCAAGACCCCCTTCTCCATTCTCTACCCGAGCAAGGAACCCTTTCCTCTTCCTCTCCGTATCTTTGGGTGCACGGCCTTTGTGCATGCTCCGTCTGCTACCCGCGACAAGCTTTCCCCCCGCTCCACCAAATGTGTCTTTTTGGGTTACTCGACAACTCAAAAAGGCTACTGTTGCTTTGATCCCGTTCTGCGCAAACAGTTTGTTTCCGCAGACGTCACCTTCTTTGAAAATGCATCCTACTTTTCTTTCCCATCTTCACCTCCTCCTGCTGTCTCTGACTCTCCTCCATCTCTCTGTGAGCCTTCCATACATGTCGACGTCTCCCCTCCTATGCCGTCTCCTCCTCTCCCTATTATCTCCCCTCCTTCCTCTCCGCAGCCGTCTCTCTCTAGTCCCGGGCCAGCCTTCTCTGCCACGGATGCTCCGGTCCCTGAGGCACAAGACGACCTGGATCTTCCCATTGCCCTTCGCAAAGGGGTGCGGGCGTGTACCCAACACCCGCTTGCGGCTGTTGTTTCCTATGATCGGCTTACTCCCTCTCACAGGTGCTTTGCTTTGGCCATCTCGGCTACTACCACTCCCCGCACTTACCAGGAGGCTCTTATTATTCCTCATTGGAAATCTGCCATGGATGAGGAAATTGCCACTCTTACTGAAAGAGGTACCTGGACCCTTGTTCCTCCACCAATCGGTACTGATGTGGTTGGCTGTCGCTGGGTGTTCGTTGTGAAGTTTCGCCCGGACGGCACTGTGGATCGTTACAAGGCCCGACTGGTGGCCAAAGGCTTTACTCAGACTTATGGAGTTGACTATTTTAACACTTTCTCTCCGGTTGCTCGCCTCAGCACCATCCGGGTTCTTCTTTCTGTGGCCGTCAACAGGGAGTGGGAAATTTCTCAACTTGATGTCAAGAATGCTTTTCTGTATGGGGATCTTCAAGAGGACGTCTATATGGAGCAACCTCCAGGGTATGTTGCTCAGGGGGAGACACGAGTATGCCAGTTGAAGAAGGCCATCTACGGTCTAAAGCAGAGCCCTCGGGCGTGGTTTGACAAGTTTAGTGGCATTGTAGCTGCAATTGGCTTTGCAAGAAGTTCCGCCGATCACTCATTGTTTATTCGCAAAACCGCATCTGGCCTTGTGGTTTTGGCGGTGTATGTGGATGATATCCTTCTTACCGGTGATGACCAGGCTGGGGTGGACTTGATAAAGAAACACCTCCGTCAACACCTTGTCACGAAGGATATGGGCTCCCCGAAATATTTTTTGGGGATAGAAATCTCTCGGAAGCCCGACTCGTTGGTTCTCTCCCAACGGAAGTATGCGCTTGATCTTCTACAAGAGGCAGGATTGACCGGGGCCAAACCGGCCCGGTATCCCATGGCCACTGGAGAAGACAAAACATGGACAGATGACTCACCTCTTATATCCGATGCCACGAGGTATAGACGTCTGGTGGGCAAACTCATTTATCTCACGGTGACCAGACCCGATATCGCCTATGCTGTAGGCAAGGTCAGTCAGTTCATGCAAGCTCCCAGGGAATGTCATCTTCAGTCTGCCTTGAAGATACTAGAGTATGTCAAAGCAGCACCAGGGAAAGGGCTACTCTTTCAGAAGCATGGTCATCTGAGAGTTGAAGCCTACTCAGACTCAAGCTATGCGGATGATAAAGGTGACCGTAAATCTACATCGGGTTTCTGCACATTTGTTGGAGGTAATCTTGTGAGCTGGAAGAGCAAGAAGCAGTCTGTTGTCTCAAGGTCCAGTGCAGAAGCCGAATACCGGAGTATGGCGTCAACCACGTGTGAGTTAAAATGGTTGCGGGCTCTCATGCTTGACCTAGGAGAGGTCTACAATTATCCTCTGCCTATGTTCTGTGACAACAAAGCCGCTATATACATATCCAAAAATCCGGTCTTCCATGAGAGAACGAAACATATAGAGGTCGACTGCCATTTCATCCGAGAAGAGGTCTTGAAGAAACAGATTTGCACTCCGTTCGTCACCTCCGACAAAGAGTTGGCTGATATATTCACCAAGCCGGTTTCTACTTCCTTCTTTCACATTTGTGATAACCTGGGCATGATTGATATTTATGCTCCAGCTTGAGGGGGAGTGTCGAAGTATGAGACCGGGCGGTCTGCCGGTTTGAGCATGGCGGGTTGTTAACCGGGCGGTCTGGCGGATTGAGGTTGGCGGGTTGATTTCCAGACTGTTGCTGTGTGGTATCCGGCGGTCTGACGGATTATCTCCGGCGGCTTGGAAACCGGCCGGTCTAGCGGTCTCCTACCGCATCTCTCTCTTGGTTCTGGTATTGCCGAGCGGTTAGAACATTGTCTAACCGCGCGGCCTGTTCCGGTCTCTTATTCTAGCCGCCCAGATCTGTTGTATAGCTTTAGTCCCACATTGTTAGTTTGTATTCTTCTCTCTCTCCTCCATTCTATAAAAGGGAGGCCATACCTTTGTAAATGATATCTTTTTGGATAATAAAATTTCAATTATTCAAAGTTCCGGCTTGTTTTCTAGTCGTTTATTCTCTGCTCTAGTCGTTTGTTCGCTACTTTTAACAATAAGCAGCACAATGAGCAGGTCACATTCATATATTACTAGTATGGAATATTTGCATCAGGAAGCAAATATTATGAATGAATATTTCTCTGCCGGAGTAGCCTGTGCATCAGGAAGCAACATACAAATACTATGAATGAATATTTGCATCAGGAAGCACATTGACGCATCTGATTAGCTTTCCTCGTTGAGCATCAAGGTTTGAAAACATCCGGGATACTACAAAAATTAAACGATAAATCTAAGTCATAGTTTTCTTGAGAACCGATCTCTGCCGGAGTAGCATGTGCGGTTGATTGGTGCACATGTTCTGGAGAATCAAAGAAGTTGTAGACCTTTGTTGTGGCTGGATTAACATTCACAGGAATCGTTTTGCTCTGCAAATCAGCCTTCTTCTTTCCTACATTGGAAAGATTAAATATCATTATATATCTAGTAATAAACTTGACTTCGAAAATATTAAGTTAAAAAGTAGTACTTGGGGCTTTAGTGTTTTTCTCCCAATGTCCTTTTATTCGTGCATTCGAAACACCTTTCGGCCGCTTTCTCGGCGGGTCCTTTAATAAGGTTTCATCTTTCTCATTCTTATTGACACCCTCACCCCCAATGACCATAGACTGAACCTTTTGAGCCAAATCATTCATGGATTTCATAACTAGTTCTTTTGCCGGCTGACAACTCTCAATTTGGAGGGCTAAATCGTATGTAAACCTCATTAAATGGTTCCTGAAAACCAGATTTGAATCAGAATGGGCCAATGATGGTGAGTATGGAAGGTAGATACCTTTCTTAGCATGCAAACTAAAACGCTTGAGGAAATATTGGTTGGGAATATGCTTTATATTCCTATGAATGAATATTCGCAAAACATGCTTGCATGGAATTCCTTTGGTTTCAAAGCCTCGACAAGAACATGTTGTTTCGTCGGTATTAGCATTGAGGTTTAAGAACCATCTTTTACCGTCAACACCTTCGTCACTCTGTGAAGTCACATATGAAATACGATTATCCTCGGATCTCAACTCATCCACTATGCTAACCCCTACTGCCCCCTCCATGAAAGATTTCTCAAAGATAGAAAACATTTTCCTGCTGAAAATCTTCGAAGCCTGCTTCAGTAGAATGGAACCTTTATACTTTAGATCGACAGAACCTTGCGTGCACTTAAAGTCTTCATCAAACTCAGCTCTCCTCCATGTTGAAATTAATTTCTCCAACCCAATGAAACACTCTACAATAGAGCTGGTTGCCTTGGAACAACCATGCAATCCATGATTTGCTGATTCGCTCTGTTGCGTCGACAGAATGCCGAGATCTAACACATCCTTATTGTACGCAGTTGACCACTTCTTCCTTATTGCATATAGGTCTTGCAACCATCTATTATCATGTAAGCTTCCTTTCAGCATCATCTCATTCCAATAATGATCAAACTCGTACTCACAGTCACACTTGCTCATGCATTGGTGGAATAAACCACGAACACCTTTGTCATGGTTGAAGCAATAGACTTTCGAAGGAGCTTTCTTTGAAATGTGCCATTGGCATAATCGATGTCGGCTGGTGGTAAGAACACGCTCAATTGCAACCGCCATAGCTTGATCTTGGTCAGTAAAAATTGTTATAGGTTGTTTGCCACCAACAAACTTAAGAAATGTTTCAAAAACCCAGCAAAAGGAATCAATGGTTTCTTCTGCAATAAAAGTACAACCAACACATACACTCTGCCAATGATTGTTCACACCAATAAATGCAGCGCACGCCAAATTATATTTATTTAATCTGTAAGTGGTATCAAAAATAATAACATCTCCGAAACAATCATAATCAATTTTTCCACGCCCATCAATCCAAAAGAACTCAGTCAACCTATTTTGTTCATCTGTCTGGACTTCATATGAGAACATATTATCCTCAAGTTGTCTTGTCTGTAACATCTTCAATAAACTAATCGAATCACCGCTTTCAATCAACGCCTTTTTACCACGCTGCACATAATTATAGGCATCAGTCTTGGTGAAACCGACATTTTGAAAACCTCCAACCTCTTCGGAGAGAAAATTGTATGTATGCACAGTTTTTATTCCAGCCTCTGACATATTTTTTAATAGATTGCCTTGCATATCTGAAACCTTTCGATGCGACCTCAACAAATGTTGTTCTTTCTCAGATGCTAGGGGATGATTGTGCTCCTCCACAAACTTTGCAACTGTCCAGTTCTTACCATCTTTATCTGTTTTGAAATGACAACATGCAAGACACCCAGTCCGAGTATCTAATTTGCGATATTTAATCGGTGACGGTTTTGTATGTTTCTTTCCCGCCTTTGCGCAACTGTATTCACGTACTTTGATAATTTTAGTGTGTGTGTGTAATAAAATATATGCTGCCTACGCACACTGAAACCGATATTGTGAGCGTACTGACAATACAATGCATATACATCTTCCTCAGAATGGACAACAGGGAAAGAGGGATGTTCCTTTTTGATTTGCATGTTAAAAAAAACACGTTAATCACCGTGGTGTGATACATGAAATAGAAGAAGGCAAGCTTACATCAATTTCATCCTGCATTTGACCACTATTACTCCCTTTCTCCATGGGAAATAGAAGAAGGCAAGCTTACAGTTGTCTTCACTTGTCTATTACCTGAAATACAAAAGAAAATTACAGTTGTAGCTAACAGTTGTATATAAAGCTGGAATACAGTGCTATATGAAGATGAAATACAGTCCTATATTATACTGGAATACAGTCCTATATAACAATAAATGCAAATACAGTCCTATTAACCCTAGAATACAGTGGTATATAACAATCTGGAATAAATACAGTCCTATTAATCCTAAAATACAGTTGTATAGAACAATCTATGCAAACACAGTCCTATATTAAAGCAAATACAGTCCTAATACAACTGGCAAGACAGTTTTAAAGGACAATCTATGCAAATACAATCGTACCTGGTTCTTCTAAAGCCGCCCCTTTAAAATGTGCCGGAAAGTCTTCCCGGAGATCGTGAAGAGAAGAAGTGTATTTGCATTTAGTGGTTCTTCTCAAGCCGTCGGCGATGCCTACGTCTGCATGTACCCAAATATTTGCCTGAAATCAGGAAAATGCGGCCGCCTAGGTTAGAGAAGATGGGATCGGGATAATGGTAGGAAGGCAAATGCTGCAAGGGGAAGTGAGGCCTCACAAGAAATGGTGCCGGAAATCACCGGAGTGCGCCCGTGCCGGAGATGGGGGAGAAAGCGGCCGCCTAGGTTAGAGAAGCTCGAATCGGGAGAATGGCTGGAAGGAAAATGCAGAAGGGGAAGGTGGGGCCCGCGATTTTAAAATGAGTATTTATAAACGTTCCTAGAGCTGGGAACGTTACCCATACCTAAAATTTTTCCCATTTCTAGGCTATTGAAATAAAATTCTTCAACATTCATTTTTAGAGTTATTTATATTAATATATATTATGTGTGTAGGAATTAGGATCCTCTGCGCTTGAGTGAAATGAAGAATTGGTTCAAATCAATTTCTAGCTATTTGACGGTTTCATTAATCTCATTCTATAATATTATTTTTAATTAAAAAATCCTACATCATTGAATCAAATTAAAATTCAATACATACCATGAAGTAGACCTTCATTGGAGATCACAAAGGAAGAAAATCCTTATCCATTAGAAAGCGGGTGATTTTCGTTACAAATTTAAAGAAAGAAAACAAGAAGATAAATGAAAAAAAGCTTAAATAATATGATTTTAAAAAAGTACAAATAATATGATTTTAAAGGCTGATTACATTTACTAAGTCATTGACCTATTTTCTTTAACTATTAACCACAAATCTGTGAATAATGTTATATTAAAATTTCATGTAAATTCAGATAGTTGCCGACATTTTATTCTTTATAGTCGACTTTTTATTATTATCCAAGGCATTGTTTGGCACAATATTTTTGTTCCGATGAGTTCAGATCGAAACACCATCATCATAGTATATATGTTTGACATTACAATGGTTATCAGTGCCACCAAGAAAAGAAAATTAGGTTTGAACAGAAAAGTTGATGAAGTTCCGTAGATGAGATCAAGCATTCACGAACCAAAATTCATAACCACCGCACGATGGCTACCGTCATGCCAATCACAGTCTTAGGCTACGTTTGGCACGGTGATGGCGGTCCTGAACCTGAGGGTTAAAACGTTATTCCTTAACCCACATCTGCAGAATTTCATTCATTCATCACTTTTATGTTCAAATGAATGAAATTTTTTGGATGATTGTTAACGAATGACGGTTTAACTCGCATGTTTACAACTGCAACCGTTGTTCCGAACCAAACCTTAGTTTACTGAAGTCCTGGATGAATCAAGATAGTGATACTTATTTTTGTTAAATTCTACTGATGTAGTATCTTTAAAATGCCTAAATAATTTAATTATAATAAAGACATATATTTATCTATTTAGTATTTAATGTAACATTAGTATATATTATTATTATACTTTGTTTTGCCGAAGTTTGAAACAAATGGGAAAGGCGCACAAAAATTTCTCCCGCGCTAAACGACAAAGACCTGAAGGCTGCCACTAATCTTACGAACCAAGACAGATGCCGCGCGCTGCTCCTTCTCGCATCACGTGACACGTGGACGGATAGATCCTGGGCTATTGACCTTTTTGACGATTGTGCTAACTACAGTTTACGCTGTCCGGTTAAAACACCGCACCGGTCCCTTCTTCTTCCTTCCTTTGTTTACTTCCCTTTTTTGTCTCTCTCGAAGTCCAAACAATCATCTTCCGTGACGGCGACCGCCCGTTGCCGGAAATCAGGCGATAGCAAGTTAGCATCAGTCTTTGATTTTGAGCTTTTCCGGTGACCGGATTGCCGGAACAGAGGTGTGTGGGGTTTGAGTTGCTAAAATTTCCGGCGGTGGCAAAAGTACCTATTCTCGACAGAAGAATAGGGGATGTCCAATCGCTGAGTTGTAATTCCACCGAAATATTTTTCTTTTTTATCTTCAACTTCTAGCTGTTATTGGAGTTTAGCTCAGGCCCGTGGAATTTGAGAGCTACTCTGTTATGACTGTATCGAACTCAGCCTCCGGCGAGGCAAGCGCCTCATCGGAAAATCATGCAGCGCTAGCTTTCCTTCCACCGCCGGCAAAAAAGAAGAGAAATCTACCCGGAATGCCAGGTAAGCTAGAACTAAAACAATCGTTAAGATACTTTTCCCTGTTCTCCAGCTAAAATGATGCAGTTTTCCGACTTGTTTGTGTATTAGATCCGGAAGCAGAGGTGATTGTGTTATCGCCAAAGACTTTAATGGCGACGAACAGGTTCGTCTGCGAGATCTGCAATAAAGGGTTTCAAAGGGACCAGAACCTGCAACTTCACCGGCGAGGGCATAACTTGCCTTGGAAGCTCCGGCAACGGACAGGGAAGGAGGTGAAGAAGAGGGTTTACGTTTGCCCGGAGCCCAGCTGCGTTCACCACGACCCTTCTCGCGCCCTCGGCGATCTTACTGGCATTAAGAAGCATTTTTGCCGCAAGCATGGCGAAAAAAAGTGGAAGTGTGACAAGTGTTCGAAGAAATACGCGGTCCAGTCTGATTGGAAAGCCCACGCCAAGACTTGCGGAACGAGGGAGTACCGCTGCGACTGCGGCACTCTGTTTTCCAGGTTGGTAATGAAGAAATGGTGTCTTCCCAATATTGGAGCTTGTTGTTAATTTGGTTACCTTTGCAATGGCGTTTGGTTTTCAGGAGAGATAGCTATGTAACACATCTCGCCTTCTGCGACGCGCTGGCAGAGGAGAGCGCTAGGGCGCAGGGTTCTGAGAATAGACGCGAGGAGAAGGCGGCCACGGCGGCGGCGGCGCCTGCCTCGTTGCAGGAGCAACGGATGGTGTCGCTTCCCATGCTGCCGGATCAGAAAGGTGGCTCGGTTTTGCACTTATGCTTCTTTTTGGGAGTACTATGATTCTGGGATCTTCAAGTCCGTTTTTTTTTTAATTTAGGGCGCCTGGGGGGGTTATGGGAGATGGTTTTTCCGTAGAGTTTTGTCGGCTCTGTTCAGTAAATATACGCCGTTGATGGCTTTGCTGTTTCTTTTTGTCGTTAATGTTCTTCGAACAAGGAGTCTTGGAAGTGATGAGTTAGGCTTCGATAGTTGATGCGTCTTGAAAGGGATTTAGAGATTTATAAGTCTATTGCCGTGCTGCTTTTTCTCCAGCCTGCAAAGCTGTTTTGATTGAAATCTGTCATCTTCTTCCATTTTTTCTATAGTGTTTTCACCTTTCCGGTGGTTGTGAGCTGAAAGTTGATAAAAAAAGATGAGAAAGCTACCATTTTTTTCATCGATTCACTACTGAATAAACACAATCAATCATTATATACTCTTGTGCCCCCTCCTCTTCTCCCTTTCATAATAAAAGTGCTTTTGAAATCTTACTCCTTTTATCTGACCTTTCTGCGCTCTGTTCTTATTCAGACCGAGAAAACTCTGCCGTTCTTCTCCGGTACATGCCGCCACTAGCGCCGGCGTCGATGTCCGTGAACTGCAACAACAGCAGCGGAAGCACCACAAGCTGCGCCGGCAGCACTCTCTTTGCATCTTCCGTTTCAACAACAAGAACATCCTTCTCAGACCTCATCGGTGGCACGAGTCGGACAGAAGCAGAGCCTCCCTCGCTCTGCCTTTCCTCCAATGGACCTTCATCTCTCTTTCCTCCGGCGCCGGACCGCCGCCAGTTCGCTGCACCACCGCCCTCCGCCCACATGTCTGCCACGGCGCTGCTGCAGAAGGCCGCTCAGATGGGAGCAGCTGCGTCTAGTTCCTCCTTCCTGCGTGGCTTTGGCCTTCCTGCTTCGTCCTCTCCCTCTGCAACCGGCAGCGAGCTTCAATGGCCGGAACAGACATCCATGTCAGCCGGACTTGGACTGGGCCTCCGGTATGACGGCGGCGGTGCTGCCGGACTACCAGGTCTAATGATGAGCTCGGCCAATCTCTTCGAATCAAAGCCGGCTGCCACTCTAGATTTCTTGGGACTAGGAATGGGTACCGCCGGTTCCTCTAATGCCGGCGGGCTATCAGCTTTCATCAATTCCATCGGCGCAGGCGGACTAGAAGCCTATGGTGGCGGCCGGAGCACAGTGCCGGCTAAGGCCTGGGATGGCAGCGGTGGTGATCGAGAGCCCAACGGCAGAGCAATTCTGTAGCTGATAGCAGTTGAGTAGGTGGGGAATCGTTGACTTTTTTATTAATGTGTAGTTCCCAAGTGAATCTACTGGATAATACATACTTGGGGAGTTCGGAAAAATGAAGTCAAAGCCTGTTGGATTCCTTCTGTGAACTGGGCTTGAACATGAAGCTGGTGAACGAAGGAGATCGATCCTTCAGGTCGATTATTAAGTTTTCTTCTTTGTTTGTCTGTAACTTGTAAGTAATAAATTAAGCTTAAAGTGTCGTAAAACTCTGTAGAGCTGTATTCTTAGCTTGAAAGCAGATTTCCAAATTAATTTGTATGTTTATGAGCAGAGGTTTAAGCGCCGATCAACCGCCGTTGATCGGCGTATCGGGCGGGTGGATTTTTTCTTGGAAATGGCGCTCCGGTGAGATTAGTGGGATACGATGGTGGCGTGCGGCGCCGTTGATACGATTGTGGAGAAAATCTCTGTTGTGCGGATCAGTTACATCATTTATCATTTAGGGCCCGTTCGTTTGCACCGTTTTCATTTACAGTTTTCGTTTTGCTTCAAAACGAAAAATCAAGTGTTTTCGTTTTCGGGTAAAACGAATACTTCTGTTCGTTTGCAACATGGTTTTCAAGTCCGTTTTGAAACAAAACGAAAACTTATGTTCGTTTGCACATGGTTTTCAATTTGAGCTGCCAGCCTGTTCAAGGTGAAAAAAATGCTTGAAGAGTCGGACTTCCCCAAGAAATGCCTGAGAACAGTCGGTCTGTACAAGGTGAAAAAATGCTTGAGAAAACATGCAATTCTGTCAAAAAATGCCTGAGAAAACTGAAATCAAAGCAGGAAGAAGGAGATGAAAAAATGATATAACGGGAAGGAGGAGGGCGCAAACCTGCGATTCTGTGAACAGTCGCGACTACCAAAGAATCGTTTGCAACGACAGTCTCAGGAGGAAGAAGATGATCGGGCCGCCTGTAGCCCTTTCATTCCGGGTCCAACAATATCGCAGAGAGGGGCGTTTGTCGGGAGGAGATCAGCGCACGGTGTTGGTCGGAGAAATTTCACGGCGCAGGAGGGTTTCCGTAGCTTTTTCGCTGGAAGAAGGAGGCGGGCCTTTTCCAAAACGCGTGAAAACGGAGGGGATTAGGTATGTTTTAAGAGAGGGGGGTTTAATGAAGGAGTGAAAATGTGGAGTTTTGAGTCAAAACGAAAACTGACCAAAACAGAGCCAAACAAACAACAACATTGGGACTGCGAAAACTCAAAACGAAAACGAGCTATGCAAACGGTGCAAACGAACGGGCCCTTAGTGATCAAGATAAGTTCATAAGATATGAATAAGATTTTTTAATTTTAAAAAATATAAAATAATGGAAAATGATAAATCCGTCGAATCAAAAAACATTTCATCATGACCGATATATCCGTTGTGCAGCCTTTGTTCTTCAGGAATTTTTTTTGCACGGGCATTGTTCCCTACTCTTGGAACAATATTAAATAGGCATTTCAAAAATAAGTCGGGCCCATTCTCGTCTCTGCTTAAAAATATTTGGCTCTTGACTCTACAATTCTTTAACATAGGTGATAGGGCTTAACGTTCTCCCGCGACTTTCTTCTCACCTGCTACTCCTCGCCTCTCGAAAAGGGAAGGAAAGTCATTGTTGTCGGCAACTGCGGCGATCTTCTTACCTGCTACTCCTCCGGTTGCTAGTTCTTCTCGAGCGCGACCTGAAAAGTGTCCTGGAGTCCGCAGAAAGATGTGGCCGCAGGAGAACGGAGGAGTAGCAGGTAAGAAGATCGCCGCGGTTGCCGACAACAATGACTTTTCTTCCCTTTTCGAGAGGCGAGGAGTAGCAGGTCAGAAAAAAGCCGCGGGAGAACGTTACTCCCCGTCCCCCAGGTTAAAGAATCGCGGAGTCGAGAGCCAAATATTTTCAGCAGAAGGAGGTGAAAGTGGGCCCGCCCTTTTTTTTAAAATGCCCGTGCAAAAAAATATTTCCTTTATGTAGAAAATCGTGAGGGTAAAAAAGGACTCACTGTTTTGTGGTTTTTAGGTGTGTATAAAATTATCCAAAAAAGAAAGGATGGAGATTTTTGTTATTGGAATCAGTTATGACAGGAGTAGGTTTTAAAAGTATGATTTATTCTATTCAAAACTGTCTAAATTCAAACTATTTGGAGTTTGATTTATTTTTAATTATTTGGGGTTGGATAGTTGAGCTGACTTGGCTTATTAGTTTGTTTTATTATGTGATGTAAGTGATGATGCACATGATTTTAACATTATGATGTTAAAATATTGGATGGAAGAACTTGAGGGCGATTTCCTCGTCGTCGAATGAATTGATGATAGAAATTTGTCACCTTATTCAAATTGTACCATTTCGTGCAAGGGATCACGGTGCGATGAAGATTGCCGAATAACTCCGACGGCTGAATTTTCATTGTAGATCCTTGAGATCTATCATGTATCTTGATTCTTAGAAGATTATGGCTGCTGCAGAGCTTTTTCTTCTGATGAGATAATTGTTGTGGCAAATCAGTTGTGAGAATGTCGTTGTCAAGATAAAATAAGTAATGAGAAAGTTGTGATGTGAACGTTGCATAATTATTCACTTGTTTTTCTATATGTTAGTGTTGAGGTATATTGATATAATAGTAACGGGTCATTAACGGGTTTGGTTTGGATCCGTAGGTATCCAATAACCCGTCATCGGGAATTTTGGGTTGCACCTATAAGTATCCCTGCTGGGGGCAACGTGGAGGTCGTTTCAAACTTGACGGTCACACGGGATGCTTCGAGCACAGTAACATTCTCGAAGTTTCGTTTTGTGCGCTCTAGACCCCCTCCCGTAGTCGTCTCTGCCTCTCTTTGTTCTTCACAAGGTGCCGCTGCATCTCTCGATCGGGGAGATCGAGACCCGGCCGCGGCAGATTTCCACCATTTGTCGCAGCGCGGCCCTCAAATTTGCAGTTTTTCCGTCGCTGATTGTTGGAAGGAAGAGCCGCTCGTGACCTCCTGTTTTCTGCACTTTTCAGAAGAAAAAAATCACGAGCTTCCGCCTCTGTGTCCGCCTCTCACGGCCAGTATTTTAGGGCATCTATTTTTCTTTCCTTTGCAACGACCAGAGGTTGTTGATGGATCTGAACGCTGCCTCATAGTAGATCGAATTCCATATCCTGCAAATCCACTTGTTAGCTCTTTCGTTTTGAGCACCGTTTCGATGACCTTTGCTGCAAATTGCAGTAGTGGCATAGTCCAATCCATCTTTAGTTTTCCTCTACTCTGCTAGTAGCCGCTCGATAGAAGCCTTGTGCGGTTGGATCAAAGGTCAGAGTCTATCCTTGAACCAAGATCGCTCCTGATATCGTCGTCTAAATCAGATATATGACATATCTTCTATGTTAGTCATTTCTAAGGAAAATAGGGTTGCAAAGAAAATTGCCAAGGGCTAGATCTGGTTCCTGACATCACCGTCTATTCTTTGGATCCAAATTGGTTGACTGAGGTGTGCATGGACACTGTGCAGATTAGTTCTTGTTTGTTGCTTGTTTTTTTGGAGGAGCACAGTCCAAGTTCTCATCCACCAAAGCAAATTTTATGAAATTTTTGTTCGTGTGAATCACGACTTGCGATCGTAGTTTAGGGTTTAGTGGCAAACCTTTTATGGATTGGATCCAAAGACTTTGCCGTCTCTACACGGACACTACTAAAAAACAGACTTTTAGCCACGACAGATTTCCGTGGCTAAAAGTCCAAAACCGTGGCTAATAACTATTAGTCACGGCCTACCCACGGTAAATGGGCGTGGGCAATGCGAGCGTGGCTAATAGTATTAGCCACGCTGAATCCGTGGCTAATAAGTTATTAGCCACGGTTCAATTGTCGTGGCTAAAAGTTTCTCATTTGTCACGGTTCAATTACCGTGGCTAAAGGGTCTGTAATAAACCTAACATAAAAAATATTCGGCCGCCCGGCCGCCCGACCGTCGCCGCCGTCGGCCGACCGTCGCCGCCGTCGGCCGACCGCCACCGCCGCCGTCGCCGCCACGCCGATTTTATTTCAAACAATAATTTTGAATGACCTATATAAACCCCAAATCGAGCTTTTTATTGGCAGTGTGGGACTAAAAAAACCCGACTTTTTGCCACGGATTAGACTTCCGTGGCTAATACTAGATTATTAGCCACGAAACAGGCAAACCGTGACAAAAAGTGGGGTTATTTGCCACGGATTAGTCATCCGTGGCTAATACAAGCTTATTAGCCACGGTTTTTCCCCGTGGCAAAAAAACTGTGGCTAAAAGCCATTTTTCTAGTAGTGGGACCAGGTGATTTTGTTTTAGTTTCTGTTTTAAATTAAGACGAAGATGTATTAGAAGAAAACGCAGGTTAGTCTGAAAGTGCTCAAAAATTTTATATGCATTGAGGGCGACTAACTGTCTCTCAACTAATGTTGTAATAGAATCTAGAGATGTAGTTTTCTTTGAGGATAAGTTCCTTAAAGATAAAAATCTAACCCTTCCAGGTCTGTTAGTCACTAATACTGAGACTACTTTTGAGCAAGAATAAATGATCTTTAACACCGAGCTCACATACACTGGTGGTTTAGCATCTAAAATAAATATCTAATAGAGAACGAGTGTCTAAAAGTTTCGGTACAGACTTCGTGACTTACCAAGTTAAAGTTGATTCATCTACCTATAAGGAAGCGATGCGATCTAGGGATTCCCTATTATGGAAAAAGTCATAGAAGATGAGATGAATTCTCTCCTACAAAATCACACTTGAATCTTGGTTGACTTGCCTAAAGGGGCTAGAATCATTAGAAGTAAATAGTCTAGAAAAAGAAGTTAAATCCTGATAGGAATATCACCAAATACAAAACACGTCTAGTAGCAAAAGGCTTCACTCAAGTGAGTGATATATACTACTTTGATATATACTCACATGTTTATCACATTGCGACAATTAGAATTTTTCTTGCGTTATCATCTACTGAACATTTTATCGTTCATCAGATGGATGTCAAGACTGCATTTCTTAATGAAGATCTGACTGAAGAGATTTATATGCACCAACCTGAATGGTTTATCATAGAAGGTCTTGAAAATAAGTTCTGTAAATTGATTAAGTCACTATACGGATTGAAGCAAGCATTTAAATTATGACACGAGAAATTTGACACTTGTGTTAAAACCATGAGTTTTAAATCCAGCTTATCAGATAAATGTCTATACGTAAGAACAAATTCAAATAAAGTTATAATTATATGTTTGTACGTTGATGACATGCTAATTCTGGGTACTGATCAGTCTGAGGCGGAAGACGTGAACGTTAACTTGACGACAAAATTTAGCATAACATACTTAGGTGTGGTGAAAACCATCATAAAAATAGAAGTGAAATTCACTGAAAAAGGTATTACCTTGAGTTAGAGTTACTATATTAGAAATCAACTATAAAAGTAGGGTTACGATAAGAGCAAAAAGAGTGAGACTCCGTACGATTATAACAATAGACTGAAACCAAATGAAGGTTCATCTATTAGACAGTTGGATTACTCCAAACTCATAGGAAGTCTCATGTATGCTACAACCTGCACTAGACCCAACATAGTCTTAATGGTCGGCATGTTAAGTAGATTTACGAGTAACCGTGGGAAGGACCACTGAGATGACTTAGAAAGACTAATGAGATACTTAAAAATACTGAGAAGTATGCTTTATGTTGCAGTTGACATCTCCCAGTGCTTGAAGGGTATTATGACGCCTCATAATGCTAAAAAATTATTGATAGTAGATCCACTAGTGGTTTTGTGTTTGCATTGGGAGGAGCTGTAGTAACTTGGAAGTCTAAGAGGCAGATGTGTATTGCATTATCCTCTATGGAATCAGAAATTTTTGTCCTAGCTTCAGTAGGAGAAAAAGCAGAGTGAATAAAAAGATCTGATAATGGGACATTCCAATGACAACTCTGAAAATGCATTATATTTCGATCTATTATGACAACCAAGTCACAAAGATCATTGCAATAAATATGTTGTTCAATGGAAAGCAAAGGAAACTTAGGATGAAACATGTATGATTGACATATCTAACAAGTTAGAGGATAATCTCCCTATTGGACGTGAGATCAAAAGATAATTTAGCAGATGTCCTTAACAAGACTTATGTAAAATTCTAACAATTAAAATATCGGGGGAGATAAGATTAAAGTTCATTTAGTAGGACTTAATACCTTGCTTATGTAAGACCCCCACCCCCAACCTATGCCCCGGGTCGGGCCGGAGGGATTCTTACTTGGCCAAGACGTCCACTCAGTGCTCCTTAAGGGGTAACAACTCACACTACTAAACATTAGTTGGCCGTCTTGCTCGGCTTGAACCACAACATTCACATCACATCATAGGGTATTGCGGAAGCATTAATAGGGAACTATATCATATATATAATAATATATATAAAGAAGGAACAAAAGAAGGTCGTAGCCATTGTTCATACACAAAGTCCGTAGGCTATACAATTTTATAACTAATCACTCCTCTCTCTCCAACTCTGCTAGCTAGCACTCACGTCTCGAAACTTGGGAGACGACGAGGGTGCTTCTTCTCGGGTGGTCCTATCAGCTAGCGTATCGTCCTGCAACAACTGGTCTCTACGGTGCTCCATTTATTGTGAATGGTTATTAAGATAATTGTTAGTCACAGAGCTAAGTGGAATCAAATCTCCTCCCCGAATTCATATCCCGGAGACAAGCGCATACACCCAACAAAATAAGATAGCCGAAGCAAGAGAGAGTTAGCATAGCATTTCATGAATAAGCTAAGAGCAACTAAAAGAAGTATAACATGATATAACTAGCCTAACAACAGTAATATACATCAGTTATAATTTAGGCTTCACTAGCACAGCAGCACGGTAGGTATTCAAAACCTGAACAAACTTCGCAGGCCTTCAAACCGTACACGTATCGCATGTATTCACAGCCGCGCACAGATCGAAGGAATTCACAGCCATACACACATCGCAGGCATTCACAGCCACGCACACATCGCAGGAATTCACAGCCGCGCACAATACCCTGTGTCGACATAGTATGGACCGCGACTTCTCTTCAAGCAGGGTAGCGAGCCCTGCGGGCCTCACCGATGTGGCCGTCGGTGATAGTGGTCAGTCATGCCACTTCTGGGGGTGATCGTACTTTATAGCCCAGGCCCTAACGTACAACCCCGTATACTCTTGGATGTGAGCGACATCCCGCGATTCAACATTTTGGCCAACCAGTGGAGGAAATCCAATGGGGAAAAATGTAACGGTCGGTCACCTGTGGTACTCATCTCACTATCGCCTTGAGTCGTCAAACTTCCGGCACCGGTACGAACGGTCTGCGGAAGTGACTGACCCGATATAATTCACCGCAAGCAATTTATAATCAAACAAATAAGACAGTTTGCAAGCATGCACTAAGTTTTCCGCGGCTTGCCTAACTATACTTTAAATATTTCGGGCAAACGACATTTGACTCGACTTTTGACAAGGAGCATGAGAGCACCTATTTGGGCTTAACTCAGGAGGAATATCTCGACTTTCGTTATCCCCAACTAAGACTCAACCTATTGAATCTCTGCCCGTCAGGACAGGACCCGTGCTTAGAAAAGTAAATTGCAGAAATGAAAGTGTTGTAATAGAAATTGTTGTTAGTATAATCTGCAGAATTGAAATGCTATAAAAAATAGGACAAGTAGGACAGTAGAATAGTACTGAAAGGAAAGAACTGAAAAGAACTTGACCAGTGCGAGACTGAAATGTTATTTTAAAGGAACGAACTGAACTGAAAGTAAATAGCTAGGACCAGCATAAAACTGGAATACTGAAAAGAAAGTACTTGAACTGAATAAAAAAATTGGACCAGTACGAGACTAGAATAAATATAAAGAAAAGGTTAGTAGGCTGATCACTCATATTCAAGAGTCTTCAGTTCCATCTCCATTCTCAGGAGTTTTAGTTCAGTTCCATCTTCATTCTCAAGAGTTTTAGTTCAGTTCCATCTAGGTTCTCAGGAGTTTTAGTTCAGTTCAATCTCCGTTCTCAGGAGATTTCTTTGAGTTTTACCCATTATTCAGGTTCGATGATAGTTCAATTGCGGCCTTTATCATTATGGCTTAATCGGACTTGAAGAATTTATTAAGGGTTACACCTTTATTATTCGTCAAGAATGATTGCTCGTACTTTTATTTTCCGAGTCTGTTCAAGTTACCCAAGAGTTTTTATAATAGAGAAGAACATGACGCTCAGTGGTTCTACAAAATCTCGGAATAATTAGAGCTTGGGCATTTTACCTTGAACACTCTCGTTGGTAAAATAATTTGAACTTATTATTTGACTAAAAGATGGTAGCGCGCTCCAATTTTTATTTCGAGAAAATCGAACGCATTGATTTTCGAGTGCAACCCTAGGCTCCATTAAATTAGAAAAACTTCAATTTTTTTCTCAAGGTACCCAAATTTTAATACACCCTTTATGGAGTTCTAAAATGAGCATACAATTTTTCTCAAATTTTTTTTGAGTAATTTTGGACCTCTATTCTGGCCAAATAAAACTTATTTGGACTTTTAAAAATATAAAAACAACACCAAAAATTCTCAAAATTTTTGTGGAGAAAGTCCTCATTGAGTGAAACAATTTCCATGATCAACATTTTTTCCCTAGGAGCCAATACTTGTTTATAAAAAATATTCAAGATTCTGATTAAAATAGTGGTCTGCTTATAGCAAATCTAAGCTCATCCTGCGGCCAGGATTGCGCCAGACAAGGAATTTGGTCAACATTTCCCCACAACGGATCAATCACGGATCCGCTGTGGGGGGCACCGAAGATGATGCGGGGGGGGGGGGGGATTTAGGTAATCACAACCGTTCATCTCATCACCGAGAGATGAACGACGGTGATACCTTCCCGCCAAAGAAGGAGGCGGTGGCCTTCTTCCACCACCGGCCAGCCACTATCGGGCGCTGCCCCTAATCGACTCGTCGAGGGCCGACGAACTTCTAGGCGGTGGTACGGCAGCCTGCCACCGGTGGAATTTGCGAAATCGAGAGCGGGGTGGTTGTGGCTCTGCTCCCAACGCCACCGCGCCACCCCGCCTCTCCAATGACAACACCGACTGCGAAACCACCCCAACCCGGTGTGCCGTGGGCAGAGATCTTCTCCGACGGTGGCCCGACGCCCTGCCGCCACCGGCCGTCGCTGTGCCAAAAATACAGAGAAATCCTTTGTTTCTTGGGTGCCGCCAGTGCAGCGTTTTCCAGCGACAGCTCGGCCTTCCACCACCGGGGAGGTTTCTTTGGTGGTTTAGCCCTTCCCCAGTGCCTCCACCGGTGCTGGGGAAAAGCTAAACACTTGCAGCCACCACCCGACCTGGAGCTTGGCTCGGGTGGTGCCGGCGGCGCTCCGGCCGCTGGGGGGCCCATACAAGTCATCCAAAAACATAGAAAGGGGCAGGGGAAGAAGTTCCACCTTGCCCGGAGGAGCTTGAGAGGGCCCTGACCGAGATGCCATTAGAGGTGGTGGAGGAAGAAGGTGGAGGTTTTCTGGATCCGGGTTTTCCGGCGACCTAGGGTACGGTTTCAGCGAGGGGTTTAGTCTTGCATGAGGTGAGTGAGGAAGAAAACATGGGGATAGGTCCATTTATAAGGTGAGGAGGGGCCATCCCATGGATTTTTGCCAATGTGGGATCAATCATAATAGGAGGAGGAGCTCCTCTCCTCCACTTGGCTGAACACATGGTAAGCATTAGGAGGGTCAAGTACAATCACTTGTCATGATGTGGATGTGGGGAGAATTGGCTTTGGGGTGGGCATGGGAAAAGAGGAGTGGGGAGGAAATTGGGCCTACCTTGGCCCATGGCTCATCTCCCATCAAGCTTGTTGGTTGGTGGCCCAAGGGTAGAGGGGGGTAGGGCCTTAATTACCTATAAAGAGGAGGTGTGCACCCCTTTGGAAGAAAGTTCTAAAAAAATGGGGTTTTAGGGGGGGTTGACCAAAGTCAACCCTAGTGTGGGTCTCCTTTGTTGGTCAAAGTCAAAATAGTTCCATGTTATTGGAAGTCGGGTCAACTTTGGGGTGTCGTGTCATAAATTGTGCGTGCATGCTTTTCAGTGCACAATTATGCTTGATTTGACTACGGGTTGACTACTCATATTTGAAATTGACCGGAAAAAACTAGGTTGACTTCGTATTGACCATACAAGTCCAATGACACTGACCGGGGTCGAATCAGAGTTCGTTTGCTAAATATCCAAAATCTACGCGTCGCGACGCGCTGAAATGATCAAAATGCTTATATTTGTCGTTAGACTTCGGCTCATGACGCAATGAGTTCCAGTGGATTCGTATTGACTATACGAAGTCATAGGAACAGACAGAACACAAATCGGAGTTCTCTAGGTCATTATCCAAAAAATCTCATTTTTGCGACGTTTTACGAGGAATGACCATACTTACCATATGATCTCGAAATTCAACGGAACGAGTTCCGATGCGTTTGTATTGATTATACGAAACTATAGGAACTGACAGAACTCAAATCGGAGTTCTCTAGCTCTATATACCCTGCTTAGAGTTACCTCCCACCCGAGTGTGGGTCATGGGTAGAGGTTCGGGTCACTTTTATTGGACTCACTAAGATTTTGGAGGCCCAATAAAAATCGAGATGTTACAGTTTATGTTTTAAATTTTATAACCGCAGTCTGCTTACATTCAAACATTTAGAGTGAGTACACTAAAGTATTTTAGATGCTATATAATGAAAGGCAGAGATGAATAGTTGTCAGTCATTTCAATCTTAATGACTTACGCAATTATTTTTATTCAAATACTGATTTGGGTATCATTCCAAAAAGGAATACTGAAGTTACTGATATGTGTCCTGATATTATGATTATTAGTTATATCATTCTAAACCTTATGATACAATGTTCACAACTTGTTGTAGCATTTCAAACTTGATAGTATAACATAATTGTGAAACGATTAATAATAATTTTAATAATCGATGAAACATGTTTTGATTCTATGAAATCAATTTTCTATTTTCTTGTAAATTAGATAAAGGTGCTGATTTGTGATTTTTTTTCTTTGTTAGAGCATTACGTTTTTTCTAATAGCATCAGGCGGCTAGGCAACTAGTGGAAGTTTGATGTGCAATCGTTCGCGGTTAATTGTCAGCGGATAACAGCAGGTCGCGGTTTCTGCGACTTGAAGTCACCTTACTCGGGGTTGCGGATAAAGTTTGGAGTTCGCCCGACTTATCAGCGGGTTCTATTTCTTGATCGTCAGCATTCGATAACAGATAGTCCGCGTGGTTAGTTGCGGACAGACGACTTGACCGGTCTTGGCGGACAGAGCTTGCGGCTTGAGCAGTTTGTCTGGTTACAGTTTTTGTCCGCGCGGTTTCTTCTTTGCCTATAGTTGTATTTTTTTGTTTTCTTTGGATAAATTGGCGAAATCATGTGTTGCAATGTATGTCTCGCTTTGTAAATCAAACTGAATTCCAGTTTATTACTCTTGTGTTTCTATTGTGCTCATTACTACTTGACTTATGTTGTGATTGAGTGTTCATGTGACCTTTCTTAGGTTTCAATCATAAATTTTTACAATATTATCTAAAAAATTAAAAATTAAGCACCATAAAAATTTAGTGACCAAATTTACATTACCTTGTAATCTTAGGAAGTGAAATAATTTTTGAAATACATAAATAAAATAAAATAAAAGGAAAATCATTGCATTTATTACAATAAAAGTTATCTATTTTTCTCCATCCCTACAATTTATGAAGAAGAAGACAATGGCATCGGACAATCAACAGAGCATTTATAGATAAAGCTAGCTGCGCTTCTGAGTTCTGTGGCCTTCCCGCAGACTTTATAATTTATCAAGTTATAAAGTAAATAAATTATTATATTTATTATATACATAAATGCTGGGTCCTGAAAACAATGATAAATATAGAGAGAGAATGCTGAGAGAGAAAGAGTGAGGCAATGTTATTATTTCTTAAGGAGCTGCTTCCAGCAAGATTTTATAAGCCATAATTGCTTATAATTGCTTAGCTGTCTGGACCATCGATACGCCGGTGATTGCTGGGAGGATTAATCCTAATTTTTGCGGGCTTTCTTACAATTGTTCGAGCCCATTTAGTTGCATTGAGTTGGGCCTCATTAGTTATAATTGAGAAGCCAAACTATTTATTGCATAAAACATTTTAAATTAGACCATTTGGGGCAGCGTTTTCTCCCGGCGTTTGGAGCAAATGCCGTCTCAAGGCGGCAAACCAAATGGCTGGCGGAGACGTTTGCCGCATCTGCTCCCGCCGCGCCTAGAGAAATGGAGCGAAACACTCCATTTTGTACCCCCGCCTCCCCCCTTTGGCTCCAAACGGCGGCCGTCTCCTCCCACCCCCGTCTCCTCCCGCCGCGCCAAATGAGGCCTAAAAGGCTCAGTTTGGCATGGTTTTTCTCCTACGATGACAATGGCTATGCCAAAAACCAAGAAAAGAAAACTAGTTGTGATCATAAAAGTGAATGAAGTCCCGATGTTCACGAATGATGGTTCGTAATCACCGCGCTCACAACCGCTACCGCTGAGCCTAACAGCACCTGACGATGGTTCATAACCACCGCGTCCATGACTTCGGTGTTTTAGTCCGTTTTGCATGGTGCTCTCGAAAATGGTGGTTACGTATCATCGTCCGTTTGGCGCAGTGTTTTTGCTTTGACAACTTTGGACAAAAAAGACCAGTTTTATGAATACATGTTTAACATAACAAAGGTTGTGTCTGCCACCAAAATTATTAATTAATTTTGAACATAAAAATGGACGTAGTTTCTTTGATGAGCGATTACTTTGTAACCACCGAGTTCACAATCGTCACGGCGGTGCCAAACAAACAGTAAATTTAATTCCTCAATTATAGGAAATGAATTGAGAGATAAAGCTATTAAAATCTCAAGGTGACGATAGTCGGAGGAGCACCCTTAGGGCCCATCGCGAGTTCTGCAGCCTCGCAAGCCCTTGATATTAATAGCTTAGAACTTGATGTCTAGTCCACATCATACACTAGAGGCAGGGCTGCCGCCGTGACTAGCGTGTTGGCGAGCATTGTCTCCTCGACTAGCTTCGAGATGTCGGGACAAGGGCCTACCAGGCAAGTTGGCATGAGAGAAACCCGATATTTGCCTCACTTGGCACTGCCCCGCCATTCCCGACTTGCGAGGAAGGGATGTCGTAATCCCCAATTGTCGGGTCCACGACAGATCCGAGAGCCACCTTCACAAGTAACAAAGATTTATGCCATGCGAGGTTGTCTGAACCTCGCCAAAAGAATCTCAGGCATACCTCCTCTGTTCGCTCTAAGCATTGGACCGGTAGCGAGTTAGTAGTCACGGAGAAGCCGACATTCTTGGGGGTAAGTCCCGCCCCCTTGTCTGGGAGCTGGACAGTACCGCATGCCAAACGCCTCGCGACGTGAGCTTCAACACACTTACACTCAATATAGCTCACTTCAACTTATCCTGGCAGAGTAGCTCGTGCGAGGGGGCGATCCCTATCTGCGTCAGAGCGTTGTTCACAAGAACGACCTCCATGGTCGGCTCCTAGAGAGTCCAGTGAGTGGAGCTTGCCATCATCTCGGCGGCCGAGGAATTCGCCTTAGCAGGGGAAGTCATAATTCCTTATGAAGAGTAGCGAACCAAAGTGTGAAACTCCAGATCCTAACCCCTTATTTATAAGAGAGGGGAACCGATCACAACGAACCCTCCAATTTCAAGCTCGTAAAATAAAGTTTGGACTCTTTTTTTTCGAGCTCTCAGCGAACTCGTAAAGAGCGGGGATTGTATGCATCCCTTATTCGTCGAGGTGTGCCCGGACGTAGTCGTCAGCCTTCTTAGCTCCAAATGTTGATCGTTGACCTAAAGAAACAAGCACAGGGGAACCAAGTGAAGAATCGAGTGTTAACAAAATTAGGAGTAAGTGTCGCTACGACGAATCAATATTACCAAAAAATATTAATGAATGCAGCGACACATAAAACTATAGGATCGTTATAACCAAACTCTATTATTCACCTTAATTGGAGTACAAACACAAAAAAATATATTTTCCTAAGTTAAGAACACAAAAATAAAGTGAGTTTGAACGAATGGTAACTAAAGAGCGGAAGTTAATTTATGTTGTGCAATTGGCACCGGATCCGCGACTACGGTGGTTCACCGCGGATATGCAACGGAAGATAAATCGTTGAGCAATAAGACAAAATTAAATTCAAAAGGTATAAACACAGACGACAAAATATTTACGAGGTTCGGAGCGGGGGCTCCTACGTCCTCGGGGAGAGCGCACCGGTAAATCCACTATAATTACGAGAGTTACAAAATACACCGAGACCGTAATGGTCGTACAAGAAAAAAAAACAGAAAACGAATAACCCCTGTTGTCGTCGGGCGTTAGCGCTGTCGCCGGGCGACAACGCTGAATCTTCTTCCTGGTTCTGCCACGCCGCGTCTGCACTCGTGAGACCGATCCCGCCTGAATCGATCGCCTGCTGTCGCCGCCGCCTTTGCTGAACTGCCTCTATCGTCGGCCGCCGGGAAGAAGCCCAGCCGGTGTTACTCCGGTGAAAAACCACCGATGTAGAGCTCGGTACGAAAAGCTCCCGATCCCGCTGGATCGGAGCTTGATGTCGCCTCCGCTGCGAGCCTTCTGTTGCCGCTGTCTGTGGAGGAGAAATCCTCTGCCGTTGCGCTGCTGTCGCCGCCGCCTGAGAAGAAGAAGCACCTCCCCTGTTTTTCTCTCTCTCTCTAAATTCTCTCTCTGAATTGTTTCTCTAAGTTCTTCACCGAAAGCTTGCACTGATGATGTTAATTTATCTTGGCTGTAGCAGCCCCTCCTATAGGTGTGAAAACCCCCATCCAAATGAGAAAAAAAAGGCATCATCATTTAATAGACATTAAAGGTGACAGCCAAGCATGGAGAAAAATTCAGCCGGTCATGGCTATGCAAGTCAAAACCGCAAGGTGGCGTTTCCATAAAATATAGGTGTGTCATGGATCTCTGATGTGGCGCGATCCGGACGGTCCGTCCTTGCGTGAGGTGTCACGATCCTAACAATCTTCACCTTGACGCCTTATGCAACGAACTTTACCTCAAACTTAGGTCTCCCCTACCAGCGACTACGAACCCCCTCTCCCTGGGGTCGCCCCGATCAACATGCACTAATATGAGTCAAGTCAAGGCAGTGTTTGAACTTGACTCCTGTCACAGGTTTGGTCAGCATGTTCGCGATATTATCCTCCGTGGGCACCTTCAATAACTGAATTTCCCCGCCCGCAACGAACTCTCTCAACTTGTGGTAGCGCACATCAATGTGCTTTGTCCTGGCATGATAGACCGGGTCTTTGGCCAGACAAATTACACTTTGACTATCACAATGCAGCTTCACCGCCTCTTGAGAAATCCCGAGCTCCTTGGCGAGGCCTTTGAGCCAGATGGCTTCCTTGGCTGCTTCCACTGCAGCGATGTACTCTGCCTCCGTTGTGGATAACGTCACGATGTCTTGGAGGGTAGCTTTCCAACTGATGGGACCTCCACCTAGAAGAAAGATGTATCCAGTCGTAGATCTTCTTCTGTCGAGGTCGCCTGCGTAATTTGAATCCACGTAGCCCTCTAACGCCCCCGCAACGTCGCTCTTTCTGAAGAGCAAACCGACGTTCGGTGATCCGCTCAGATATCGCAGAATCCACTAGACGGCTTCCCAATGTTGTCGTCCTGGATTTGCAATATATCTACTCACGACGCTCACCGCCTGAGCGATGTATGGTCTAGTACAGATCATCGCATACATCAGGCATCCTACCACACTCGCATACGACACACTAAGCATCTTCTGTCGTTCCTCATCAGTGGTGGGACACTGAAGAGATGATAACCTTAACTGCTGTCCCAATGGGGTTGAGACAACCTTGGAGTCTGTCATACTGAACTTCTCCAACACCTTTTCGATGTACCCAGTCTGGGACAGCCAAAGCATACCACGCTTTCTGTCCCGACGAATCTCCATCCCAAGGATCTTATGCGTGTGACCGAGATCAGTCATCTCGAACTCTGCGCGCAGCTTCTCCTTCAATAGAGAGATCTCCTGAGCTGATTTGCACGCAATCAAAATATCGTCGACGTACAACATCAAGATCATGATGTTCCCATCCGCCAGGAACCTAAAGTAGACACAAGTGTCGTACTGACTCCTGATAAACCCTAATGAAGCCATGAATGTTGAAACCGGAAAACCGGTCTCTTGTGGAGTTCGACCCTTGGGGAAGGGGTGGCCGCGCACCTACTTAACTCCTGCAAGAAAACGAGACAAAGGAAAGAAAAAACAAGGACTAGACCAAGGGCCCGGCGTGGAGGTCCCACCACAAACCCGGAAGATCTCAGAGCGCTTCCCCTCCTTAGCCAAATGCCGGGCTAAGGTACCTCAGAAAGCGCTAGCAGGCCAGAGAATTTGTAAGCGTGCCCTCTGAGGTACCCCTTGGGTCCTATTTATAGGAAAAGATGGCCTGCCAATATACAACCTTCACTGTTTTCGAGGACTACAGACAAACCAAAAGGGGCCACAGTAAAAGTATGCCATGGCCAAGATGCGAGCTGGACCTGAGGGGGCACTCGCTCGGCAGGAGGCCCGACTCGCCTCGCCCTGGGCCTAGGCGGGCACGGGCTCGGCGGACTGTGCTCGGCTAGCGCTGGGCTCGGCTAGACTATTGCCGAGCTCGGACTCGGCACGACGATCGCCGAGCTCGGACTCGGCACGGAGATCGTCGAGCTTGGCTCGACTATCATCGAACCCTGTCTCCGCACCCGAGCTTGGTCTCGGCAAGCTGGGCTTCGTTCGACCATCGCCGAGCTTAGCTCGACTATTGCCGAGCTCGGACTCGGCAAGCTGGATCCAAGTTGATCTGAGCCGGCCGGTTCAACCTCTGTCGACCACTCGCAGGATACGGGGTTGTACATAATCCCCGCTCTTTGCGAGGTTGGGACAAGCTCGGAAAGAAACATCCAACCCCATGGGATCCGGCGAGTGCGACAGGGGCAGAAAGGAATCTTCTGGTAGGCCCCACAGGTAGCTATATATATGTACCCCTGCGCATCTGGCTGACCTTTGCCCTTCCCCAAATTCTGACAAGATGCCGCTCCCCAAGGAAGTCTTAGAGCGACTCGCACGCTCCCGCGGGGAGATCGCTGCCCAGGCCGCGGGGCTAACCAACCTTGAAGCCCCTGCTCGCCGTTTTGCCGATCTCAGCTCGGCCAAGCGGGCGAAGCCCCTTCCCCCGGGGGCCGAACCCATCCTGGCCGACTTTACTGCCGCCTTGGGGAACGGGGCCGGTTCCTCCAACCAGCCAATTCTCGGCTCCTCCGCTAAAAGTCTCGTGGAATTGTCTTCTGACCGGGAGAACAGCGGCGAAGCGTCCACCCCCCGGACCAAAAGTGCTCCTGTCAACTCGCCACGGCAGGATCCCGAGGTCAAGGAGCCGGGCTCGCGAGAACCGGCGTCGCCGAGTCGCCTCCCTTCCCGGCAACCCTCCCCTGGATCCCTGGTCGTGGGGAGAGGCGCCGGGATTATCCCTGTTCCCGGCTACCAACTCGCTCCTCAAGAACTGCTGGGGCGTGGCAAGGACTTGCGTCACTTCTCTCCTCGCGCCAACCCGGAGGAGCCAGGCTCGCGCGGTAAGTTTCCGGCATTGATTTTCTGTTCCGTGGATACCTGCTTTTCTGACCGTCTTTCAACTCTTTACCCAGAACTTCCCGGGCGAACGGAGGACGGCGAGTCCGTGGATCGACCTCCTTACTCACCCCTCCCTTCTCCAAGCGCCCTGGACGCCTTCCTGGACTCCGAGGTGGGCAGCCCTGAACGCGCAAGACGGGAGCGGAAGGTTCTCAAGAAGCTGGTGCGCGAGCTCCACGACCTGCGGAAGGACAACAACAGGCTGCAGTGGGAGTGCTCGCGTCTCGCGGACGGTGCTGGAGTCAGCCTGGCGTTCGAGGAGGCGTCTTCCTTGGTGCTGATGGACGAAATCGACGAGAACCTGCGGGTGATAAACAGGAACATGGGGCGGCTTCGCGAACTTCATGCGCGGCGGCCTGCGACGGCGGGCCGGCGAGACCGGGGAGAATGAAACGGCTCTTCTGTCAGTCGGCCGGTACTCGCCCCCGCCCTCGCATGGTCCTCGCGCCCCTATTTGTATTTTTTCTTTTATTTATTCTGAATGGTCTGCATGTAATAATCTTGGAACAACTTTTTAACTACTTTGTATATGTAGATGCTTTTTCAATATTTCGGCGAGTCTTTTCGAATTCCCCCTTCGGGGACCTGGCCAGCTCGCAAGGCTTGCGAGGAGGGGGTGGCGAGGTGGCGCGGCGAGACCGGACCGATCGGCCGACTCGCCCTCCCTCTCACCCTTCTTTACCTTCTTCTATAAATAGACCTTCTCACCTACCCCCGAGGCACGCCTTTATTGCTTTCGAATTTTTGCTTCGCTCCTGTCTTCCCGAGCTCGCGCTTTCCCTTTTCTCTGTGACCATGGTGAAGACCAACCCTGATGCGGACGGTCGGTCTAAGTGCGCCCAGCACTTCGTTGATCACTGCTTTTTCGAGGGGCACATCACAGAGGAGGAGCTCGTCGAGTTCACGGCGGCGTTCGTCCCCCCCGGCTTCCAGGCTCGCAGGCCCGCCGAGCATGAAGCCATCAACTCCTTCCCGGAGGGCGAGCTCGCCTTTCCCATCTCGCACTTCGAGGTGGGACTGCGCCTCCCCCTCTGGCCAGAAATCCGCCAGATCCTGAAGTACTACGGCGCGGTGCCCGCGCAGTTGAATTCCAACGCCATTGCTATGATGGTGGCGTTCGCCTGCTTCCTTCGCCGGGAGCGGATTGAGTTCAATCTCGCGGTATTCCGCAAGTTGTTCTCTTACAAGGCTACTCCCGACGGGGTCGCCTACTTCGGCGGGTCCTTCATCAAGGTTCGCGAGCTGGCGAACAAGAACCACAATTGGATGACCCGGCTCGTCTTCATCAAGGGCGAGCTCGGCAACATCCCCTTTCGCCCCCTGCAGAAGAGCGAGGACATATACCGTCCTCCTTCCCTGTCGGGTAGCGACGCCGACCTCCACAAGTTCTTCCTCCACAAGGACTTTGAGGTCGCCTTCCTCCGCCGCGGCCTCGACTTGCTTCAGCCCATTCTCCCCGGCGAAGGTATACCTCGCTCAGCCTTCTCGCGAACTTTATCAAGGTGGATCTCATATGATTTTTCCCTCTCTCTTTTTTTGACTTAAGTCTTTCTCTGCAGGGGAACGGGTTCTCCCGGAGCATCCGCCGTTCGCCGACCCGGGGATATTCTCGGACCCTCTGGAGCTGGCCCGGGCGGCGGCGCTGGCTTGTCGCGAGGAGCAACCGCGAGTCCAACCCTCCGGCAAGAAGCGCTCGGAGTCCGGGGGGTCGAGCTCGCGCCCCGATTCTTTGCTCCCCAAGAAGAAGAGGGCGAAGGTGGTCTCGCGCGGACGGCTGCACCTTCCCTCGTCTCCCGCCAAGTTCATGAGCTCGCCGGAGGCTCTGTCCGATGAGCCGCCCTTGAGCCCGCTGAAAGAAGCCTCCTCCCCCCGAAAGGGGAAGAAGAAGAGCGGGCCGTCCTCCGATTCTACCGGGGAGGACACCGTCCGCGAGCCCAGTCTGCCGAAGGATCACCCCAACTTCGGCAAGGGGTGCAAGAGCAAAGATGCGGCTGGCGAGCCCATCTTGAAGTGGGACGAGGGGGCTCACCGAGTTTCCGTCTCCACTCGCGCCCCCTCCTGGGGAGCTCGCCGGCCGCCCACCGCCCATGCCTTCGCTTTCGGCTTCGGCCTCTACAGCCGCGACAGCGCCGAGTCGTACAAGAAGCTGACCCCTAGTCAGCTCGGCTACGAGGGGATGCAGGCCCACCTGCGGGCCTTTGAGCTCCATCACATGATGGTCCGCCGCGGCTTCCAGCTCAGCAACGCCCTGCTGACTGCCGAGCAGGAGCGCGATCTGGCGAAGGAGAGCGCGGTCGACGCGGAAAGGCGGTTCGGCCTCGCGGACGCTCTACTCGCGAAGTCTGTCGGCGGCCTGGTAATCGCTGGATACCTCTATTCACCTCGCTTAAGATTATTCCTGCGCGTGTTCTGAACTTCTAGTCTTACAGGACGCCGAAGCCGCTAACGCGATGCGAGACGAGATGGCCCAGTTGCGGGCTCAGCTCGCTGAGCGGGAAGCCCAGCTCGCCGATCAGAAGACATATTCCCAGGAGCAGGAGGCTGTTGCCGCCCGGCTGGGGGCGGAGGTGGAGGAATTGAAAGAGAAGAATAAGGGGCTCCTGGGAGAGGTCCTTCGCCAAGCCGACGCTCTCCTTCCCCCGGGCGCCAGCGAGCCGGCCTTCCCCTTCAGGAGGCCCCGGGTGTTTGGCGAGGCTGACGTCGCGGAGCGACTGCGAGTCAACTCCGTCGAGGCTGCCGAGTGTCTCCTACAGGCCATGAGGGGGACGGGGATCTTGGCGGAAGGCTGCGAGGAGGTCACAGTCCGGGAGCTCCTGCCAACCCTGTTCCCGCCCAGCCCGCCCAGCGAGAAGGAAGATAGCTTTGACTCGCTTTTTGCTGGGGTGAGGGAGAAGGACGCTCGGCTTGGTGACGAGGAGGACCGCCACTCGAGGGGGGAGGGCGAGAGTTAATTTTTGTTTTCTCTTCTCTGTTCTTTTTGTACCCTGCCGAGGCGGGCCTTGTAAACCTGTAATGATAATTCAAAGATATTTTTGCACAATTTTGCTATCTTTTTTTCGAGCTTACTTGCGATGTTATACCCGCGCGCTAGGTAGAGCGACCTCGCCTGTAGAATGTTTTGAGTTAGGACCAGCACCCGCGGTGCTCGCGGCGAATCCCTAGGACGCGTGCTCGCGCCATACCCTGCTCGCGCCTCACCTTCCCCTGCCATGTCTCGCCTTAATTTTTCGATAATTCAGACAAGTGAAAACACGCTTGGGTCAAGATATTGCCGGCATCCGCCTTAGACGTCAGGGCATGTCTTTCGCCGAGCTAGCTGGAGCGAGGCTGGGCTCGCTGGAGAGAGCCGCTCTCCTTCCCCTGAGTCTGGGACAGAACCAAGGTTTCTTTAGTAGCGAGCTGGAGAGAGAGAGGGGGGGTAGGATATTCCGAGCTCGCCGTCTTAACTGGCGAGCTTCCCCCCCCCCTGGTATTTTCCTCGGGCCAACTCCCAGTCTCAACTTCAGGGTTGTAGCGACGTCCATCGAGACTCGGCCGTGCCAGCTAGGTGGGAGCCTGGCAGGGGAGTGACGAGACCTAGCCCCAGAGCGAGAAGACTTAGAAACTTTTGCCTCTCCCGGGTGCTACCACCGGGCCAGTCAGCTAGGTGAGAGCCTGAGGGCGGGTGTTGAACATCCTCCGGGCTCAGCCCCAGGGTCATAACGATGTCCATCGAGACTCGGCCGTACCAGCTAGGTGGGAGCCTGGCGGGGGAGTGACGAGACCTAACCCCAGAGCGAGAAGACTTAGAAACTTTTGCCTCTCCCGGGTGCTACCACCGGGCCAGTCAGCTAGGTGAGAGCCTGAGGGCGGGTGTTGAACATCCTCCGGGCTCAGCCCCAGGGTCATAACGATGTCCATCGAGACTCGGCCGTACCAGCTAGGTGGGAGCCTGGCGGGGGAGTGACGAGACCTAACCCCAGAGCGAGAAGACTTAGAAACTTTTGCCTCTCCCGGGTGCTACCACCGGGCCAGTCAGCTAGGTGAGAGCCTGAGGGCGGGTGTTGAACATCCTCCGGGCTCAGCCCCAGGGTCATAACGATGTCCATCGAGACTCGGCCGTACCAGCTAGGTGGGAGCCTGGCGGGGGAGTGACGAGACCTAACCCCAGAGCGAGAAGACTTAGAAACTTTTGCCTCTCCCGGGTGCTACCACCGGGCCAGTCAGCTAGGTGAGAGCCTGAGGGCGGGTGTTGAACATCCTCCGGGCTCAGCCCCAGGGTCATAACGATGTCCATCGAGACTCGGCCGTACCAGCTAGGTGGGAGCCTGGCGGGGGAGTGACGAGACCTAACCCCCAGAGCGAGAAGACTTAGAAACTTTTGCCTCTCCCGGGTGCTACCACCGGGCCAGTCAGCTAGGTGAGAGCCTGAGGGCGGGTGTTGAACATCCTCCGGGCTCAGCCCCAGGGTCATAACGATGTCCATCGAGACTCGGCCGTACCAGCTAGGTGGGAGCCTGGCGGGGGAGTGACGAGACCTAACCCCAGAGCGAGAAGACTTAGAAACTTTTGCCTCTCCCGGGTGCTACCACCGGGCCAGTCAGCTAGGTGAGAGCCTGAGGGCGGGTGTTGAACATCCTCCGGGCTCAGCCCCAGGGTCATAACGATGTCCATCGAGACTCGGCCGTACCAGCTAGGTGGGAGCCTGGCGGGGGAGTGACGAGACCTAACCCCAGAGCGAGAAGACTTAGAAACTTTTGCCTCTCCCGGGTGCTACCACCGGGCCAGTCAGCTAGGTGAGAGCCTGAGGGCGGGTGTTGAACATCCTCCGGGCTCAGCCCCAGGGTCATAACGATGTCCATCGAGACTCGGCCGTACCAGCTAGGTGGGAGCCTGGCGGGGGAGTGACGAGACCTAACCCCAGAGCGAGAAGACTTAGAAACTTTTGCCTCTTGGGGGGTTTAAGCTGCGAATCCCTTTACCTTCACTATTTTAACAGAGCGTGAAATACGGCAACGAGATTCTCTTTCGTTCTTAAAGCCAAGTCACTTACAATATTTTCAAGGGTAAAAACGTTTCAGATCGTCGCCACTCCAAGTGTGGCTGAGGGTGTCCCCTCTTACATCTTGGAGGCGATACCCCCCCGATTTCAAGGCCTCCTGCACAATGTAGGGGCCCTCCCAATTGGGGTGGAGTTTTCCCACAGCGGCTGATCTCCCTGCCGCATCCACTTTTTTCAAGACTAGGTCCCCCTCCACGAACTGCTTGACACGGACGTGCTTGTCGAAATACTTGGCCATCCTTCGCTTGGCCTCTTCCTGCCTGATGACGGACAAGTCGCGTAATTCTTCCACCATATCAAGGGAGAGTCGGAGCTCCTCCTCATTCTCTGACCTCCATTCTTCCCTTCCGGCTCCTGCCTCGACGACCCGAGGCGTCTGGACCTCGAATTCGATAGGAAGAACGGCCTCGCAGCCGTGAGAGAGCTTGAAAGGAGTCTCCCCCGTGGCCGTATTGGGGGTGGTCCTCAATGCCCAAAGGACCGATGGAAGCTGCTCCACCCAGCTTCCCTTCAAGTTTTCCACTTTCTTCTTTAAGAGGTTCACGATGATTTTGTTGGCCGCTTCCACCTGCCCGTTGCTCCTAGGATGATGGACAGAAGCAAACCGAAGGTCGATCCCTAGCTGCTCGCAGAAACGAATGAACTCCGTGCTGGCGAACTGAGGTCCGTTGTCCGTGACAATAGCTTGTGGCAGCCCATGCCTGCAGATGATCTCCCCCCAGATGAAGTTCCTGACTACCTGAGAGGTTACCTTGGCTAGAGCCTTCACCTCCATCCACTTAGAAAAATAATCGATCATGACCAACAAAAACCTCCTCTGCCCGCTGGCCTGGGGGAAAGGTCCTACGAGGTCCAGTCCCCATATGGCGAAGGGCCATGGTGCCATGATACTTCTCAACCTCTGAGCCGGCTGGAGCTGGAGCGGGGCATATAGTTGGCACTTATGACACTTTTTCGCGAATTCGACTGCATCCTGACCGAGGGTAGGCCAGAAGTACCCTTGCCTGACGACCCTCCCTTCCAGGGTCCGACTCCCCGAGTGACTCCCACATTCACCGGAATGGACTTCCTCCAAGATTTTGTGCACCTCTCTTTCGGCCACGCAACGGGCCAACATCCCTGAGAGGGTCTTGCGGTACAACTGTCCCTCACGTAGGAGGTAGTATGCCGCCTTGTGCTTGAGCCTTCTTCGATCCATCCCCTCCGGGTATTCTCCGGTGGACAAGAAGATGACGAAGGGATCCATCCATGAGGGATGCTGTTCCACTTCCATTAGCTCCCCCTCCTCGATGGAAGGTCGGAAGAGGTCCGTAATGGTGCCTCCCATCTGGGGGCCGTGCTTTGCTAGCTGGTCGACTGGCTCATTTTCTCCTCTCGGCACGTGCTTGATTGAGAAGGTCTGGAAGGTCCCAATGACCCCCCTTACCTTCATCAAATAGAGCTGCAGGGTGGGCTCCCTTGCCTCAAACTCCCCCTTGATCTGGGAAGCCACCACCATGGAGTCAGTGAGGACCTCCACGTCGTGCACCCCCAAGTCTCTTGCCAGGCGCAGACCTGCGATTACAGCTTCGTATTCGGCTTGGTTGTTGGTGATAGGAAAGTGCATTACTACCGTCTGCTCGATCTTTATCCCCTGGGGACTTTCTAAGATGACCCCGACCCCTAAAGAATGCTTCCCCGAGGCACCGTCCACCCTGACTTTCCAGGGGAGAGGGCGGGTGAGTCTCTCTTCTGCCACCTCGACCACATACTCCGCCAGGAAGTCAGCCATGGCTTGTGCTTTGATTGAGAGACGGGGGACGAAGGAGATGTCGAACTCGCTCAGTTCCACCGACCATTTGGCCAACCTACCCGAATGCTCCACCCCCCTGAAGATGTTGCGCAGGGGGTGGTCAGTCACTACTCGGATTGAGTGCGCCTGGAAATAAGGCCGAAGCCTCCGGGCTGAGATGATTAAGGCGAAGGCCAGTTTTTCCAGGATGGGGTAGCGGAGCTCGGCCTTCTTTAGTATCCGACTCACATAGTAGATGGGGAGTTGCCTCTTCCCCTCTTCCCGAACCAAAACCGAACTCAAGGCTTCAGCCCCGACTCCTAGATATAGGAACAAGTCCTCCCCCTCCTTGGGCCCTTGGAGCAGGGGGGCCTGAGTCAGCTGTTTCTTTAAAGCCTGGAATGCCTCCTCGCACTCCGAGGTCCATTCAAACCTTCGACCCCCTCTCAAGGTTTTAAAGAATGAGGAACACCTCTCCCCGGCCCGGGAGAGGAATCTACTCAACCCTGCCAACTTCCCTGTCAGCTGCTGTACTTCCTTGGTATTTTGCGGCGACCTTAGTTCCAGGATTGCCCTCACCTAGTCGGGGTTAGGTTCTACCCCAGAGGGGGTGAGAAGGTGCCCTAGGAACTTTCCCCGGCTTGCCCCGAAGACACACTTCAAGGGGTTCAGTCTCATCTTAAACTTGCGGAGAGTGGCGAAAGTCTCTTCCAAGTCCTGGATGTGGGAGTCGACATCCAAGCTCTTGACCATGAGATCATCCACATACACTTCGAGGTTCCTCCCCTTCTGCTCTCGGAAGACCCTATCCATCATTTTTTGGTAGGTAGCCCCTGCATTCTTTAGCCCGAAGGGCATCATCTTGTAACAATAACACCCATCTCCCGTGATGAACGAGACATCTTTGACGTCAGGGGGGTGCATCCTGATTTGGTGATAACCTGAAAAAGCATCTAAAAAACTCATTACAGGGAAACCGACGGCTGAGTCAACCAGCGCGTCGATCCGAGGCAGAGGATAACAATCTTTCGGGCATGATTTATTAAGAAGAGAAAAGTCGATACACATCCTCCACCGGCCGTCTCCTTTTTTAACCATTACAACGTTGGAGACCCAGCCGGGGTATTGGATTTCAGATATGAAGCCAGCCTCGAGGAGCTTGGCGACTTCCTCTCGGATTGGCTCGGCGAGCTTGTCCGTGATGGACCTCTTTTTCTGCTGGATGGGGGGAGCCTCCGGGTCCAGGTTGAGGCGGTGGCAGGCCACGTCGGGGTCGATCCCTGGCATCTCCGCGGCGCTCCAGGCGAAGATATCCACGTTCCTCTGGATGCACTCCAGCATCCTGCCTCGAGCTTCCGGGGTCAGACCTCCGCTGACGCGGACCTTCTCCACCCTTCCTCCATTGGTGTGGACCTCCATCTCCTCCACCTCTTCCGCCGCCTCCAGGCGGGACTGCTCCTCCCATTCCCTGGTACCTCCCCCTCCGGGGGCGAGGGCCTCTTCCTCAGCCTCTTCGACGGCCATGGACTCGGCCGACCCCCGAGTCTCTTCCACGACCTCCTTCCGAGCGCGGCACTCCACCTCCATCTCTTCGTCAGCTTCCTGCCCCTCCTCCTCCAGCCTCCGCCCCATCTCCTCGGCCCCCTCCAGCCAAGAGATGGAGTTTACCGCCGAGACGTAGCACTCCCTTGCCTCCTTGGGGTCTCCT
This sequence comes from Platanthera zijinensis, assembly GCA_039513925.1. Classification (NCBI taxonomy): domain Eukaryota; kingdom Viridiplantae; phylum Streptophyta; class Magnoliopsida; order Asparagales; family Orchidaceae; genus Platanthera; species Platanthera zijinensis. The sequence goes on along the minus strand of CM077087.1, from coordinate 24,688,230 downwards.
CGGACCCGGATCTGGACCCCCTCGACGTTGAGCTTGAGGCACTGGTGGAAGGACGAGGGGACGCAGCGGAAGGCGCTGATGAGGGGTCTCCCGAAGATGGCGCTGTAACTGCTAGGGGCGTCCACGATAACAAACTTGCAGTTGCGCGACTGCCCCCCTAGAGTGACATGGAGTCCCACTCCTCCCTCGACTTCTTTCCTCTCCCCTGAAAAGCCGAACAGAGGCCCGTCCGAGGCCAACACCCTCCTGGCCTCCACCTTCATCGCATCAAACGCCTTCTTAAAGATGACGTTGACCGAACTCCCATTGTCCACGAGGATCCGGGAGACAGTGAAATCCTCGATGGCTGTCTGGATAACCAGCGCATCGCAGAAGGGGTCCTCGTGACCCGGCAAATCCTCTCTGGAGAAGGTGATCTTCTCCTCCGGGGGAGGGGATTGGGATGTGGAGCCAACGCTCCTCCGGTACATGGTGTGGAGGCTTGACTTGCGGGAAGCCTCGATCCCGGCCCCCCCGTGGATCGCTCCGATCCTTCCTCGGGTGCCCACATCAACCCGGTCTTCGCACCGATCCCCCTCCTCCCGGGGCCGGATCTCCTCTATCCGAACTTCCTGCTGCTGTTGCTGCTCTCTTCTCCCTCTCATCTCGAGGAACTCCGGACACGTGGATGTGAGGTGCCCCTCTTCCTGATGAAAGTCGCAATAGGGCAGGTCCACCCTGACCTCCCTCCTTCTCCTCGGCTGTCCTCTCCTCCTTCCCCTCATGGCAATTGCCATTGCCTCCTCCTGGTCGGGGAGAGGGGGTCTCTGACCCTGCCTACCCCCCTGAGGGTTGTACTGCCCTCGGCCACCCTGGCGGTTATCTCCTCCCTGATAACCCCTTCGTGGTGCCTGGTCTTGCCATTCGGGCCTCCACCCCAAACGGTGGGTCTGCTCCGGACGCACCCACCTGGGTTGCGGCTGCTGCTGCGGCTGCTCCCTCTGCCGAGGTTCAGCCCTCCTCTCCTCCTGAATTCGGCCACCCCTTGGCCTTTCCTCTTCCACGGCCCACTTGGCCAACCTTCGCGCGAACTCTGGATGCGCTGCCTCCATTTCGGCCTCCCTGGCCGCCCTCTCTAGAAGTGCCTCAAAAGACACTGGAGGTGACCTCTTCAGCTCCATGGCGAAGAACCCGGACTGGAGACCCAGGGTGAAGGCCACCATCATGGTGTGCCCTGGCATCTCCTGAACTTGGGACAGTTCTTCTTGGAACCTGTCCAGGTAGCTCCCCAGGGTCTCTCCTACCCTCTGCTTGATGCGGAACAAAGACTCCGCCTCCCTCTTCCTCTTCTTTGAAGTGGTGAACCTCAGCATGAAACCCCGTCGCAGATCCTCAAAGCAGTAAATGGACCCGGTCGGGAGTTGGTGGAACCACTCTCTCGCCTTTTCCCTTAGGGTGATGGCGAAGAGTCGGCACTTGAAGCCGTCTGACATCTGCCGAATGGAGACCATGTCCTCGAACCACTGGATGTGGTGGACCGGGTCTCCTCTCCCGGAGTAGTAAGTCATCTCCGGCTCGCGGAACCCCTCGGGAACGGGGGCTGAAGAAACGAACTCGCTGAAAGGGCTCCCCCCCTCAGCCGGGCGAGTCGGGAACTCCCTCCCTGCCGTCTCGCCGAAGTGGTACTCGGCGGCCGAGCCGGGGAATAGAACTCGCCCCTGGAACTCGCGCTCGCCCCTCTCGGCGGGCTCCTTCCCTGGTCGCCTGAGCGGCGCGTCGTCGCCGAGTGCGGGAACGGCGACCACCGGGACAGCCGGCGTCGCACTCTCGGCTCGCATGCCGAGAGCGGTCCTGACGAGCCCGAGGATCTCCTCCCTAAGCTCCGCCGGCATGCTCGCCGCTGGGGGTGGGGGAGGGGGTGGCGAGTTGCCCCTGCCTGATCCTTGTCCTTCTTCCCCGGTCATCGAACCTGCAGAAGATTTTCTCTGCTGACCACTGTCCACGCTCACCGCACCAAAATGTTGAAACCGGAAAACCGGTCTCTTGTGGAGTTCGACCCTTGGGGAAGGGGTGGCCGCGCACCTACTTAACTCCTGCAAGAAAACGAGACAAAGGAAAGAAAAAACAAGGACTAGACCAAGGGCCCGGCGTGGAGGTCCCACCACAAACCCGGAAGATCTCAGAGCGCTTCCCCTCCTTAGCCAAATGCCGGGCTAAGGTACCTCAGAAAGCGCTAGCAGGCCAGAGAATTTGTAAGCGTGCCCTCTGAGGTACCCCTTGGGTCCTATTTATAGGAAAAGATGGCCTGCCAATATACAACCTTCACTGTTTTCGAGGACTACAGACAAACCAAAAGGGGCCACAGTAAAAGTATGCCATGGCCAAGATGCGAGCTGGACCTGAGGGGGCACTCGCTCGGCAGGAGGCCCGACTCGCCTCGCCCTGGGCCTAGGCGGGCACGGGCTCGGCGGACTGTGCTCGGCTAGCGCTGGGCTCGGCTAGACTATTGCCGAGCTCGGACTCGGCACGACGATCGCCGAGCTCGGACTCGGCACGGAGATCGTCGAGCTTGGCTCGACTATCATCGAACCCTGTCTCCGCACCCGAGCTTGGTCTCGGCAAGCTGGGCTTCGTTCGACCATCGCCGAGCTTAGCTCGACTATTGCCGAGCTCGGACTCGGCAAGCTGGATCCAAGTTGATCTGAGCCGGCCGGTTCAACCTCTGTCGACCACTCGCAGGATACGGGGTTGTACAATGAATGTGTCGAACCTTCTATTCCACATTCTCGGGGACTGCTTCAAACCATAGAGGGATGCTCTGAGCTTGCATACCTTCTTCTCGTTGCCGGATTTTACAAACCCTTCTGGTTGTAAGATGTATATCACCTCATCCAGAATGCCGTGAAGAAATGTTGTCTTCACATCCATCTGCTCCAAATCCATATCATGCAGTACTACTAAGGCGAGTAGTAATCGAATGGAGCAATGCTTCACGACAGGCGAGAAGATTTGATCAAAATCGATGCTTTTCTTCTGCGCGAAGCTCTTTGCGACGAATCTGGCCTTGTATCTCCAAGGATCTTTTCCAGAAGTCGACTCCTTCCTAAATACCCATTTGGAGCTTATGGCCTTAGCTCCCTTTGGTAGATATACCAGCTCCCAAGTCTTATTCTTGTGAAGGGACTCGACCTCTTCCTCCATAGCAGCTATCCACTAAGAGCTTTCCTTGCTCTCGACAACATCCTTATAAGACCTAGGGTCAGAGGATATAACCTGAAAAGCGTATGCTACAGTATCCTGTAGCCTGAGAGGTAGTCTAACCTCTCTCCTCGCCCTCTCTCTGGCAATGGAGTATGGCTCCACTCCAGTGGGTTGCTGGAGATCAGCTTCCTCCGGATCGGAGGAATCAACATGATCATCGGCCTGATCACTCCGTTCAAGCTCCACCTCCAGTGGTGTAGCTAGAATTTTCTCCACCTCCTTAGATTTAGGCTGAGGCTTCTTCAGTATTGAAGCCTCATCGAAGATCACATTGCATTTGATCTCTACCTTCTTCGAGTCGGGGTTCCACAGCTTGAATCCCTTGGTGCCGGCCTTTCGGCCCAGATAGACGCACCTCTTGGACTTAGCATCGAGCTTCGTCCTCTCTGAGTCCTGTACTAGGGTGTACACGGGACAACCGAAGATGTAGATATCAGAATAGTCGACCGGTTTGCCTAGCCAAACCTCCTGTGGTGACTTCAGATTTAGTGACATCGATGGGGATCGATTTATTAAGAAACATGTCGTATTAACGGCTTCGGCCCAGAAGAACTTTGGGAGTTTAGAGAACAATCGCATGCACCGAGCTCTCTCTAATAGCGTCCTATTCATTCTTTCAGCGACACCATTCTGCTGCGGTGTGCCAGGAATAGTGAGGTGGCAAGTGATGCCCTCCTGATCGCAGTATGCCTGAAACTCTATTGAGGTATACTCGCCGTCGTTATCCGATCTTAGATACTTTATCTTCTTGTCAGTCTGCTTCTCCACCTTGGTCTTCCAGATCTTGAATTTCTCGAAGACTTCTGACTTGTTCTTCAGAAAATAGATCCAGACCTTTCTCGAGAAGTCGTCGATAAAGATTACAAAGTATTTGGCACCTCCGAGTGAGGGCTCTGGGTCTGGTCCCCACACGTCTGAGTGAATATAATCCAGCACTTGCTTGCTGCGCTTGCTCGAAGTTACAAACTTCACCCTGTGCTGCTTTCCGAGAACGCAGGTCTCGCAGAAACCTAACTTGCACGTCTTGACTCCTTTTAGTAGGCCTTTCTTGTGTAGCTCAAGAAGGCCCCTCTCGCTCATGTGGCTAAGTCTGGCATGCCACAGTAGAGATGAGTCCTCGTAAGATGTTGCAGTAACTGCTATATCACTGACAATAGTGGTGCCGATCAATCTGTAGAGAGTTCAAGATCGCTCTCCCTTCATAACTACTAGAGCGCCTCTCTTCACCTTCAGATATCCGCCTTCGCCGGTGTAGGAGCTTCCGGTCGCCTCCAAAGTTCCTAGGGATATCAGACTCTTCCTCAGATCAGGTACGTATCTAACGTCGGTGAGAGTCCTGATCGTCCCGTCGAACATCTTAATTCTAACGCTCCCAATCCCCAGCATTCTACACTCCGAGTCGTTTCCCATCAATACTCGACCGCCGTCGCATTCCCTGAATGTGGTGAACAATTCCTTATGAGGACACATGTGATATGAGCATCCGGTGTTCATGATCCATGCGTTAGTATTGTCGAGACTGGGTGAGATATGTAGGACGTCAGCATCGCTATCTGGGTCTGAAGCTATAGCCGCCTGCTGTGGCTCTTTGTCTTTTCCCTTCAGCTTCCTCTTTGGGCAGTTGATCTTCCAATGTCCCTCCTCCTTACAGTAGTGACACTTGTTATCTTTGCCCCTGGATTTGGACCTAGATCGGTTCTCTTTCTTGCCCCTATCCCTCGATCTACCTCGGGCTTGTTTACTACTCTTGACGAATAAACCCTCACCGGGCTTTGACCCAGACTTGCTTCTCGCTTCGTTTTAAAGCAACGTCGTCATCACTTCTATCATCTTCAGGGTATCTTTCCCATAAAGAATAGTGGTGGCAAGATGGTCAAATGCCCTTGGCAGAGAGGATAACAGGAGAAGAGCTTGGTCTTCTTCTTCGACCTTTACGTCCATGCTGCGTAGTTGAGAAATCAACTTGTTGAACGCATTCATGTGGTCAAGTAACTGAGAGCTCTCCGACATCCTTAGGCTGTAAAGTTGATTCTTTACGTACAACTTATTTGTGAGGGATTTGGACATGTAGAGCTCTTCCAGCTTCTTCCACAAATCCGCTGTAGTCTCCGCATCAACTACATTATACATGACATCATCGGCCAGGCACAGCTGAATGGTGCTGATTGCCTTCAAATCCGGCTCGTCCCATTCCTCGTCCTTTTTCCCAGATTTCTCCTGGCCCAGGAGAGCCTTATGGAGACCTTGTTGGACGAGTACTGCTTTGGCCCGTTTCTGCCACAGACCAAAGTCTATTTTGCCGTCGTACTTAGGAATTTAAAATTTTGCAGTCATTATTGCTCTTCGGGGTCCGAAGGGTCGAACCTGCCTCTGATACCAATTGTTGTGCAATTGACACCGGATCCGCGACTACGGTGGTTCACCACGGATATGCAACGGAAGATAAATCGTTGAGTAATAAGACAAAATTTAATTCAAAAGGTATAAACATAGACGACAAAATATTTACGAGGTTCGGAGCGGGGGCTCCTACGTCCTCAGGGAGAGCGCGCTGGTAAATCCACTATAATTACAAGAGTTACAAAATACACTGAGACCGTAATGGTCGTACAAGAAAAAAAACAGAAAACGAATAACCCCTGCTGTCGTCGGGCGTTAGCGTTGTCGCCGGGCGACAACGCTGAATCTTCTTCCTGGTTCTGCCGCGCCACGTCTGCACTCGTGAGACCGATCCCGCCTGGATCGACCGCCTGCTATCGCCGCCGCCTTTGCTGAACCGCCTCTATCGTCGGCCGCCGGGAAGAAGCCCAGCCGGTGTTACTCCGGTGAAAAACCACCGTTGTAGAGCTCAGTACGAAAAGCTCCTGATCCCGCTGGATCGGAGCTTGATGTTGCCTCCGCTGCGAGCCTTCTGTTGCCGCTGTCTGTGGAGGAGAAATCCTCTGTCGTTGCGCTGCTGTCGCCGCCGCCTGAGAAGAAGCACCTCTCCTATTTTTCTCTCTCTCTAAATTCTCTCTCTGAATTATTTCTCTGAGTTCTTCACCGAAAGCTTGCATTGATGATGTTAATTTATCTTGGTTGTAGCAGCCCCTCCTATAGGTGTGAAAACCCCCCATCCAAATGAGAAAAAAAAGGCATCATCATTTAATAGACATTAAAGGTGACAGCCAAGCATGGAGAAAAATTTAGCCGGTCATGGCTATGCAAGTCAAAACCGCAAGGTGGCGTTTCCATAAAATATAGGTGTATCATGGATCTCTGATGTGACGCGATCCGGACGGTCCGTCTATGCGTGAGGTGTCACGATCCTAACAAATTTATACCGTTCTTGGATTCTTGTTCGTTCTTTATGATCGCAGAAATGCGCAACAATTGCGATGTCTTGTCCCTTATGAAATCAGCGGCGTTAGCGGAATCCACAAACATACAAGATTTTCTAAATGTGTAGCCTCTGAAAATCAGTATTCACAGAAAACCAAAGCTGCTAGTCACCTTCTCCTCCAAGACCTAGATCGATGATGTCAACTCTGGACTGCTCCTCTCCAGGAAATGGATAGAGATAGTCGATCAAGCAGAGAGAGCGAAGTGTCCTGCGCCAAACCAGGTGAAGAAAAGGATCCGAACGGTGGTGGCGTTCAAGATCTGAACGAAGGACCTGCAGAGGACTGGATATTGGTCTACTCTTCTTCTATGAAGCGAAAACCAGGAAGAAGGAGAACGATGGCAACGATGGCGTTCCGATGATTTGTGCAGCAAACAATCGCCGCCGGGAAAGAGTTTCTCCGGGATTTGAAAGTATGCAAAACCTTGCCAACAGTGGTGGTCGACACTTCTTCTATGAACCAAAACCAGGAAGAACGCCGATGGTTTGTGCAGCAAAATAGCCGCCCACCGCCGGGAAGAAGGTTTTCCGAATCTAGATGGATACTCTTAGGGCCGGCTATTCCACGATGAAGAGGGAGAGCTAAAGGCGATTTTTAGAGAAAGGTGAAGAAAAGCCTTGGGATTTCACACCCAGTTCACCAAAAATAAAAACACTTAATTGATATAACACCTCATCTAGCTTTAATAGGGAGGGCCTCTTATGGGAGTTACAAAATAAACTAATTAATTGAATTCATTAATGCTCTCATAAACATTACAAACATGAAATCCTTGAATAAATAGGATATCCATCATGGTGCCTAGGGTGAGACCGAATTCGCGACATCAAGTACGAGACGATCTCGCTCACTTATCACAGGCTTCGAACGTTCTCGTGACTAAATTAACGTGCACTCATAAGAGTCTGAATAGACCAAATACTCGCGTATGAATTCATCGGGACGTCTCGATGATTCAAGTCCATTTAACGGGAAATTTTCAACATTCTCCCACTTGGACTGATGCTCAACGTAATTTATGACATTCTGGTAAAACCTTCACTAAAATTAAGGGTACCAATCAGCGAACGCGGTATTGAGTCTGCTCTCACATCAATTCGGTCCAACCAAATCCTTCACTCTGAATCACGACGGCAATCGCATTATTGAGCGATACGGGACCTTCCATGATCACAACAGCTTATGGATCTAATCAACATGGACAAAACGCGGTTATATAAACCATAGAACAACGCACTGAATGTGTGCACACGAAAGTTGTTCTAATTTAGTGGTCAACCAAACTTTTCAAATGAATGCACTAGAAATGCTGTGAGAAGTTCTTAAGTGTTCAAAAGAACAAGTATGTCTAACCTTAAAGTTCCAAAATTCATGTGTCAAAAGACATATCATATGTCATAATCTGAATGAAGTGTCCTAAGCCTTATGCTCCGACTGACACAAGTCATGAGACTTAGTATGAAGTGTGACGTGTCACATAAATTCAACGAATATCAAAACTTAATGATATTCCTGAATGAATAATCTTTAATTATTAATGAATTAGATACAGTGCAATATAAATGACAGATAACTGAATTGAAGCTTCATGTAGCCTCCCACTAATCTAGTACATCGATCGACTCTTTAAGTCTCATATTATTAACATGTTTTTGAAACACGTTAGGGTGAAGTCCTTTTGTAAGCGGATTAGCCAACATGTCATCTGTCTTTAAATGCTCCACTAAAATTTCACCCTTTTTAACAATTCTTTAACGATCAAGAATTTAATTTTCATATGTTTGGACCATGTGATACTTTTATTGTTCGTCGAGAACATAACTACAGAGATATTATCACAGTACATCCGGATGGGTCCAGCTATAGAATCGACAACCTTCAACTCCGTAATGAAATTATTAAGCCACACTGCGTGAGTGGAAGCTCCAAAAAGAGCGACGAACTCCACATGCATTGTGGATGAAGTGATGAGTGTCTGCTTGACACTCTTCCACGAAATGACCCCACCAGCAAACTTAAATATATAACCTGAAGTAGACTTCATATCATCCTCACACCCGACAAAATCAAAATCTGTATACCCCACCAACTCAAGATTTTGAACTCTATGACAGACTAACTTAACATTCTTAGTTCCCTTCAAATACCTTAAGACTTTCTTGGCAGCCACTCAATGATCAGGTCTTGAGTTCAACTGATATCTGCCTAAAAGTCTTACTGCGATGACAATGTCCGGTCTGGTACAGACTTGGGCATATTAAACTGCTCATCGCACTGGCATAAGTTATATCCTTCATGTGTTCTCTCTATATCGTTCCCAGGGCATTGTGATAAGCTGAACTTATGACTCTAAAGTACAGGCACGTCATCAGCCTTATAATCAAACATGTTAAATCTCTCAAGTACATGCTCGATGTAGGCTTTCTGAGAGAGTATCAATGTATGGTGAGATCAGTCCCTACTGATCTCAATTCTTATAACGAATGATGCTTCTCCAAGATCTTTCATATTGAAGTGTTTTGACAAAAATTGCTTAGATTCATGCAACAATTCCAAATCACTACTCACAAGCAAGATATCATCTATATAAAGAATTAAAAAGATGAATCTGCTCTCACTGATCTTGAGATATATACAACGATCTATCTTATTTTCTTCAAAACCAAAAGAAGTAACCACCTCATCAAATTTCAGATACCACTGTCTAAAAACTTGTTTCAGACCATATAGGGATTTATTAAGTTTACATACAAGTTTGTTGGAATGACCAGACTTGAATCCCTCAAGCTGCACCATATAGACCTCTTCGGCAAGAACGTCATTCAGGAATGCAGTCTTTACACATATGTTGTAGCTCCAAATCATAGTGAACTACTAATGTCATTATCACTCTGAGAGAGTTTTTAGAGGAAATGAGAGAAAAAGTCTCGTGATAATAAATTCCTTCTCTCTGCATAAATCCCTTGGCTACCAGTCTGGCTTTAAACTGCCCGACCTTTCCATTAGACTTTTTCTTGGTCTTAAACACCAATTTAGAACCAATGGGCTTACAACCTTTGGGTAGCTCAACCAACTCCCAAACTTTATAGACTCCATATCGTCTTTTATCGTATCTCATCACAGATCAACTTGAGGTACAGACACAGCTTCATTAAATGGTCATTGGGTCAACCACTTGACTAATGTCATAATCACTCTCTCCTAAATAGAGTTCATAGTCTGAGGAAATTGCAGGCCTTCTCTGCTTAATGGATTTCCTAACGGGTGGATGAACCTCATGAATATGAGGAGGAACCTCAACTGGAATCGGTGATAAGACCACCTCCACATCCTCCACTTGTTCCGTCACAGGTCAGGCACCACATGAACTACCGTCGAGGGCACAGATAAATTAATGGTCATAATTTCATTGTATTCACTAATAGGGAGAGAACAACTAGGTTCGTCAATGACATCTTGTTTGTGACTCCACAATTTTGGGTCCTCCTAAAAGGGAATAGAACTTAAATCTCTTAGAGTGATCTGGGTAGCCTATAAAATATCAATGACAAGACATGTGAGGTATTTTACTCTCTGATGGGTTATATAAATGGACTTCTATAGGATAAACCCAGGCACGCAAATGATTTAGGCTGGGTTGTCTACCAGTCCATAACTCAAATGGGATTTTAGCTATTGACTTAGACAAGACTCTATTAAGGATGTATACTACGGTCTTAAGTGCCTCACCCCACAAAAAATCAGGAAGATTTGTTCTACTCATCATGCTCCTCATAATTTCCTTAAGGGTGAGATTACGGCTTTCAGCAACACCATTTTGTTAAGGCCTACCCAACAAGGAATACTGGGCAACAATGTCGTAGCTCTCCAAGTATCTGACAAACGAACCTTTATATTGCCCGGAGGCATCATGTCTACCAAAATACTCGCCACTTTTGTCAGACCTAACAATCTTGATAACTTTCCCTATCTGTTTCTCAACTTTAGTCTTGAAAATCTTAAACTTTTCAAGAAATTCTGACTTCTTCTTAATTAAGTACAAAAAACTAAAACGGAAGTAGTCATCAATGAATGTAATAAAATAAGTGTTTCTACAGAGGGTAGTGGAATAAGGACCACTGATGTCCGTATGAATAACCTCTAATAAGAATGAACTACGAGTTGAGTCTTTCTTTTTAATCTTGGTCATCTCACCTCTATACCAGTCTACACATGTATCTAGGTCACTAAAGTCTAGAGTATGAAGAATATTTTCCTTAATTAATCTTTATACTTTTTCTTTAGAGATATGACCTAACCTTTTATGTCATAATATGAAAGACTGTTCCTTAATGAGAGGTCTTTTACTAGCAACATTTTCTACATTATATGAGGTGACATAATAGTTAACAGGTGCAAGACATATTCTATATAAATCATTAGATAGAGAACATTGACCAATAAATCGTGAGTCGTAAAATAACTTAATCAAACAACCAGAAATATTAAAATCATAATTAAGTCTATCTAATACAGAAACAAAAATCAAATTCCTTCTAAACAAAAGAATATAAAATATGTCTTTCAATAGAAGTTCATATCCAGAATCAAAGACTAAACAAATGTCTCCGATAAACTCCACCTCAACATTGTTGTCAACCGTGAGTCTGCACTCACCCTTGCTTGCCCTCCTCCTTTTGATAAACCTCTGTAGTGTGTAAGCAACATGATTAGTTGTCCCACTATCGAGCCACCAAGAACTTGATGGGGCTTCAATTAAATTGGATTCACAAAGGACTAAAGTTAAGAGGTTATCTTCAGGTACAAAATCACGTTTCTCCATCCAAGACTTAAACTTCAAGTACTCGTGCTTCGCATGCCCCTTCTTCTTACAAAAGAAGCAGCTAAGAGGCTTCTTCCCACTAGTGTCATTGCTCCCTGAAGCTTGTCCATCCTAAGCTTTAAAAGGAGCTTTGAACTTCTTCTTCTTCTTAAATGGGGATGTGACTACAAGCAAAGCAGTGTTCATCTTTTCTTTCTTCAATTTCTCCTCCTCAGCAATGCAGCGAGTGATGAGATCATTTATCTTCCACGGCTCATCCTGGGAATTGTAGGTAGTCTTCAGAATGCTGAATGCTGCATGAAGAGTATTGAGTGCTTGATGTACTATTAAGGCTTCAGGGAGAGTAATCTTCATCTCCTCCAGCTTGGTCTGGTAATAGACCATCTTCAGTATATAATCACGGACTCCGCCTCCTCCTAAATACCTCATGGAGAAGAGGTCCTGAATTAGAGTCCCAATCTCAGCATTGGAATACACTTTATATCTCTGCCCAACGGCAGTCAGAAAATCCCTGACGATAGTCGTGTCTGGAAGACCATTCAGCAGGTGCTCCGGAATGGAACGCTTCATAGTCAACAAGCAGATCTTGTTAGACTTGTTCAATGCACTAAATGAATCCATCTCAGCTTGAGTGCTGGTTGCTGTGAGAGCCGCAAGCTGGTGGGTACTCATGACCATCTCAATATCTGTTATCTCAAGAGCAAACAAGATGTCGGATTTTCACTTCTTAAAATTAGATCCAGTGAGTTTCTCAATGATTGTCATATTTTTATGCACTGTAAAGGTAAGTGAAAAAAGAGAAGAAAAATTAGAGACAAATATGATAATAGTGGTTATAAAACCCTAAAAAGCACACTAAGTAGAGAATCCAGACGCGTCAACGCGCAACACCTTTGGGCAAATTACGCGCCACGCAATTAGTGATTCTTCACACAAGGACGAACAACAGTTATGTTTTAGCCTTTCGCAGATCTACCACCTTTGGGGTGAATAGATTACTAGAGCTCCGCACTACCGTCCAAATGTCCTTGTGTAACCCTCCGAACTTATTGCGCAAGCATCACCTTTGGGTGAATGATTGCACATTAGTCTCAGAAAACTCCCTAAAACATGTGAAACTGTAATCCCACAAACTGACTCGAAAAGTCAACTTTGGCGGCTATGATTCTTATCAATCCACAAAACTCTTTCACGTCCGGATATCTGAATATTGCCCTAAAATTAATGTCGTGTTTCTTTTACTTAATGACGTATGGACACTTAATTGTCTAAAGAAAACGTGAAGCTTTTGTTGGGGATTGATTAATGAAAGCACTTTGAGTTTCAATCCCAAATTTTAATTCTCTCTAAATTACTTAACTAGTTTTGATATTACATTATTTAATCAAATTAATTAGAAAAATTATTTACTTCAAAATTATGAAAGAGACTAATAGATTTGAGTTAATTCGCTCTGATACAAACTATTAACAAAATTAGGAGTATGTGTCGCTACAACGAATCAATATTCCCAAAAATTATTAATGAATGCAGCGACACATAAACCTATAGGATCGTTATAACCAAACTCTATTATTCTTCTTAATTGGAGCGCAAACAAAAAAAATTATTTTCCCAAGTTAAGAACACAAAAATAAAGTGAGCTTGAACGAACGGTAACTAAAGAGCGGAAGTTAATTTATACCGTTCTTGGATTCTTGTTCGCTTTTCATAATCGCGGAAATGCACAACAATTGCGACGTCTTGTCCCTTATGAAATCAACGGCGTTAGCCGAATTCACAAACATACAATATTTTCTAAATGTGTAGCCTCTGAAAATCAGTATTCACGGGAAACCAAAGCTGCTAGTCACCTTCTCCTCCAAGACCTAGATCGATGGTGTCAACTCTGGACTGCTCCTCTCCAGGAAATGGATAGAGATACCCGATCACCTATCACAGACTTCGAACATTCGCGCAACTAAATTAACGCGCGCTCGTAAGAGTCCGAATAGACCAAATACTCGCGCACGAATTCACCAGAACGTCTCGATGAGTAAAGTCCACTTAACTGGAAATTTCTAACATCGAGAGCTCGCCAACTCAATTACGAGCTCGCTAAAGGTTGGTGCTCGCACTCACCCCAAACCGAGCTCGTTGAGTATGAGCATACCTCTCCATGAGCTATTTTCTCAACCGACTACGGCCCACTGACAAACTCTATACGAGCCATATATACCGCCAGGTTCATCGCGCTTAAAGTGTACCTCATACACGAGCTCTTCTCTAATCCTGCACGAAGCAAGACCTCGCGAGTAGGAACGTGACGGGACCTCTCACAGCAGCTCGCGAGCTCCTGTTTACAAGCAAAATCCTAAAAGCTCCTACCCCTCTCATCTTTCCCCAGTCTAACCTCGCCCGTTTCAATCACCGGACAAATAGTCTTTGGTCCCTGTCAGACCGAACCTCTTGTGGATCTAGATTTTCCTAGTCCAACAAAAATCATGCCTGTGTGGTTGCTTTTCTTGTTTTGACAAGCCCCCGCTTCTCCCCTACCATTATGATCCGAGACAAACATGGCGTTGACCAGGTGGTGGAGCTCCGCCGTCATCACGCCTCTTCTACTCCACATGTGCACACACATGACACATGAGTACTATTTCATGAAGAAACCGTGTCTGCATAGATAGCAGCATCTGTATAATCGAGCTAGGCATAAGATTTCTATTTTTTTGGCTCCAAAAAAAATTTATGCAAATTCGAATAGTCAAAGAAAAAAATATTATAATCATAATTGTCAAGTGTAATATGGAATTCAACCACATTTACGTACTCATTAGCTTAATATATGAAGGAATTTGTAATAATAATAGCTTAATAGAAATCATCAATCTGAAGAATATAAAAGCCATTAGGCCCAGTATAAATAATGACGATAATAGACTATTTTACCCTTCATCTACAAAGGGGGATTTCTTGATCAACTTCATAGTGCAAATATATATAATTAAAATATATTGTAATAACTTAGGAAACAAACACAAAGTAACAAACAGACCAAAACAGTGGATCAATCTCAAACACAAAGCTCTAGCTTAAAATCATTTATTCATGGATGATGTTATAAAGTCAAATCATCCACATTCTCCTCCACTTCACTTTCCCCTCTTCCTCTTCCCATGAAGTCTCTTCTTCATCCTCCTCTGTCTCACTCTGCTCACTCTTGTCTTGCTCCTTTTCTTCCTTCTTTCCCTCCCTTTCTCTACGCTCCTCCTCTTCCCATCTCCTCTGTGCTTCCGCTTCTTCCTCTTCTTCCCCCCTTCGTGTTTTTTCCTCTTTTCTTCGAATTGCTTCTTCTTCTTCTTCTCTTTTGTGAGTTTCCTCTTCCATTTCCTTATGTCTCTGTTTTTCCTCCTCTTTCTCCCTCCTCTGTTTTTCCTCCTCTTTCTCCCTCCTCTGTTCTTCCTCCTCTTCTCTTCTCTGCTCCTCTCTCTGTTTCTCCTCCTCTTGCTTTCTGGCTTCCTTTTCCTCCTCTCTTCTCCTAGCTTCTTCCATTTCTCTCCTCTCTTCCTCCTCTTTCCTCCACTTCTCTTCCTCCTCCCTCTCAATCTCCGCATCCATCTTCTTCTCCACTTCCTCGGCACACCCATCGCAACCAAGCAAGACAGCGTCCTTCTGCTTAGTCAAGAGATCATCCAAAGTCACGCTCTTTACATTAAAAGAAGCGGCCATGATTTCCTTTTGCAGTGTTCGAAGCACCGACCACTTCCCTGCAAGAAACTGCGGATGGTTCTTCTTCGCATTGTTACTGAATCCGACAAACACGAAGGATGAGTTCTCAAATGACAGTTGAGCCATGGGATGGAACCTCGGGACGACGAACACATCCCCTTCCTTCACATAAAACCTCTTTGTCGTCGAACTTTTGTAGTCCCCGAGTCCCGATGCAGCTGAAGGCATAATGATCTGCACCATTCCATGTCCTTTCACAACAATGGCAATCTCTGTGGCCCTTGGGTTCCAATGCGGGCCTATCATAGAGCCCTGAAACAAACAAAAAATACAAAAAAAAAAAGAAACTTTTTTACATCATGATTTATGTTGCATATAATCAAATTTAGCCATCTTTGTATTTGTATTTTATAAGCACAACAATTAGAATAAACAAAGACTTGGAAATGTGAAAGAACATGTGTGACAGTGTGAGGGCTTAATTAGTTTCTCTTTTAATGTCATGCATAATGTTTACAGAGTAAAAACTTTGGAACCCACATATTACTCTTTTAATGATTCTTTCACACATAAAAATAACAAAAAGTAATTCTCAATATTCTAGAAGTATCTAGAATAAGAACAGGATCCTCTCCATTTCGTCAATCTCCATTTCAGAAATGGAGGGGAGGGGATCATTTCATGATTCAGATTGAGTGGGGGAGGATCTGACGGGTTCAATATTCTCAGCGTTTTATATTTTCCTTTTAAGCAAAAAATGTAAGTCTTTAATGTAAGCCTTTAGATGTATTGCATTTTTTTCTTATCCACCGGATCTTGAAATGGATCCCCTCTATTTCATTACAAATGGAGAGGATCCGGATCCTCTAAAATATAGTCCAACATTGAGAAGTTTTGGAGCATTGTGCTAGAGACTAGCGACTAGAGAAATCTAGATTCGAGAATTCTATATGCATAAAGTATTCGTGCATGTTTGAGTGGGTGGTTGCATTATTGTTTTTGAATTGAGCAAAAATGCATGTCAGTTTTTTTGCTATTTGCAGACCTAAGATTTCTCTGAGATGTCCTCCTCTATTGGCTATACATATATATATATATAAACACCTCTCTTAAGACTTATTACCACCAACTCATAAGGGACTCTTGAAGAAGCCATGCAGAAATTTATTGTGATATTCTCTTGTCATCTATCTAATCTTGTTATTCATCTAAGGTTCAAGCGGTTACGACCGCATGAACCGGACCCTAATTAAGGCCCGGTTCATGCGGTCGTAACCGCTTGACCGGTGAAAATAAGTCTCCCAAACGGAGCCTAAATTTGCTTATGAAAACACTCACCTGTGTCAAATTGACCATGAACACCCCCATGGAAGATCCCGTTAATGATCTTGCTTCCTTGTGAGTCACAGCAGTGCTCCAGCCATGACTGTTCTCCACATCACGCTTTCCCTTGAGAATGCTGAAGGCCTTCTCTTCATTCCTCTTGTTTCTAAACACATAATCCATTGTTGTTCTCCCCGCAAGAGCCTCCAAGATTCCTTCTCTCCAGTCCATGGCAAAAAAGCTCTCGGTTTCATTCTTGATCCCAAAATGAATTATAGGAGGCACCTTCTCGCTCCTCGTGATCTCCTTGATGACATCTGCCGGCACCTAAAATATATGCAGCAAATTAAAGAATTCATATCATACATTGCTGTGAAATTCATGCACCAAATGTGAGCTTAAACTATAATTTTATTTATAACTTACTCCAAAGGCTGATTGAAGAACTTCGTTATCGAAACCTCGAACCAAGTCGGCGATGCTAGAGTAAGCCCCTCCTGTGAAAGAATCCTGCATGCACGCATTCAAGTTGTAAAACACCTCAAAATTTCAGTTTGTTGTACATAAAAAGAACAGTCTCGTGCACAAAGCATTCTTGTGCAATGAGGGTCCATGAGAGAGAGCCTATCATAAGAGTGAAATGTAGACAAATCTTACCCCACATTTTGGGATAGGCTTTGTAGAAATTTTCATTGCGAAATTACAAAAATCTCCCCTCAATATTTACATTTCATAGCATTCATGCACAAAAGTACTCTCTTGCACTAAAACATGATGGGGAGTCTTTTTTTGCACGGGTGTTATATATGAAATGTAAACATTGCATTGAAGGGGATAATTGTAATTTGAAACTAGAGGGGCGTAAACTGTAATAACGCAAACTTTGTGGGATGTTCCGGTAAATAACCCTTATAAATTATGGTGTTAACTATACTACCCATATTGCCAACACATTATTCTAAATTATTTTATGACTAATGTTATCAGCAAATTAAATTCTTAATAGTAATTTATATACGTATACATACTTAAATTGATTCAATATAAGTATATAACAAATGTCTGTGTAATGATATTCATCTCATTATAAAATTATAATGAAAGAATACTATTGACATCAAACAGTGTGCATAAGAGATCGAACAAAAGGTGTATATTGGTCTCACTCTTATACTTATTTTTTTTATAAAATAAGTCATAAAATATTTATGTGTATTTTTACATTCATTTTAAGTACTCATATGACTATGTTTTAAGTTGAAAATACAACAGTAAAAAGATTTTTTTTTTAACTATTTTTACAATTGAAATTTATAACTAAAATATAATTCATTTTATAGCACTTAAAATTTTGAACTAAAAAAAAACCTGTACAGAATTTCCGCACAAAAAATTCTCCTCAAAATAAAGCATGCAGGTGAAGTAAAAGATAAAATAGAATATTTACAGCAAGTGTGTCGTCCTGATCATCCCCAGTGTTGAAGATTGCATGAATCCTAAGCTTAGTTCTGTTTGGATCCTCAGAGCTTTGGATGTAGAAAACGGTTCCCTCTTCTAGTCTATAGATGTCTCCTTCTTCCACGTGTACAACTTTGACTCTCTTCTTATCAATCCAGCTAACATTTCCTCTCCCTGTTATATATATATAAATTAGGATTGCATTAAATACAAGGAAAACAAAAATAATAGATTTTTGGGTCAAATGAGCAGGCCTTCTTTCTAGGCCTAGCCCATTAATTAGTCCAAAATCCTAAAGGACAGAACTACACACCTAAAAATCACAAAAAAAAATGTGACTCATATAATAAAATAAATTATTTGTCTTCACATTTTTTTTTAGCTTTTTTGTGTATAAAATAAATTATTTTATTGTATGTGTGACTTATTTTTTGTGATTTTTAGGTATATTTTAGATGTATATAGAATTATTATCAATTCCTAAAAGATGTTAGTGCTGGGGTGATTTGAGACTATTGGGCTAATTCTAAATGGGCCTGGTTAACCCATTAGCCCAATTAAGGTTCCGTTCGGCACTGATGGCGCTCATGAACATTGGGGTTAAATTGTCATTTTTAAGGCTCGCCTAAAAAACTACACCCACTTTTATGTTCAAAGTGGATGATGTTTGTGAAGTGATTCTTAACAAACGACGATTTAGGCTTCGTTTAGGGGGATTTATTTTTACCGGTCAGAAGGTTACGACCGTATGAACCGGACCACTATGCATTTTACGACAGCATGAACCGGACGTATGCATTTACCACCGCCACCACCGTGCCAAACGGAGCCTAAAGCTAAAATAGAAGCCAATGGGCAATGATCGAGTGTAGTTCCTGCATGTCTGTCAAATATTTAAAATAAAAAGATTTTTAATCATTTTTTCATCAAAAAATCCTTTTATCTTTCAATTTTATATTATTAATATTTACATAATAGCATATTATTTATAATTATATTAAATTCTTTAATCATATAATCGTTCAATTTTTTAGACAGATATACATTACTAATCAAATAATTATTTTGTCATTAATGTGTACCTTGATACGACAAAAAATGAAATTAATATTGGTTGGCAATTCAATTTTGGTAGTTTAAAAAATGGTTAAACGTATAAATAGATATTAATTAGGAATTACTAACATTTCTATTTCTATATTTAAGGTGATTGTTATCCGCACTGCAGTTTTGGTTATTCGCAAATATTTTTTTCTTAATTTTTCGCGTCTTTTGGAAATACGTCTTGTACATGCATTTTCAGGAAAAGTGTTCAACATCAAAGTTGTAGATCTCATCGAGATCTACAACTTTCGTGTTGAACACTTTTCCTGCAAAATGCATGTACAAGACGTACTTTGGAAATACACTCAGATTTCGCGCCTTTTAGAAATACGTCTTGTACATGCATTTTCAGGAAAAGTGTTTAACACGAAAGTTGTAGATCTCGATGAGATCTACAACTTTGGTGTTGAACACTTTTCGTAAAAATGCATGTACAAGACGTATTTCTAAAAGACGCGAAAAATTGGGAAAAAAAGTGCGGATAACCAAAACTGTAGTGCGGATAACACTCACCATATTTAATATACAAATATCATTACAGACCCGTGCGCGGACACGATGATATTACAGCAGCTCACAATTTGCGACACGCCCATCTCTCTCCTTACAAAGTCACATTTATTAATTTAATTTTACAGTATTAGATATTAAAATTATTAATTGAACTTAACAACTTAATTTTAACAAATTATTTTTGATAAATTTTTTTATTTTTTAAATACATAATTACTTACATTATAATTAAAATTATAATAAAATCAGTAAAAATAATATTGGCAGTATTAATATTTCGGACATTTTCTTTTTAATATATATAATTATTGATGCATCAACTAAGATTGGGTCGTGACATATCAGAGCTTATTTTTTCCGGTGAGATTGGACAAAAATGTCATTATCATAGAATGTATGTTTGGTACAACAAATGTTACAACCGTTATATAAAAAAAGAAACTAATTTGATGCATAATATTTTGGTTTAACAATGACATTTTTGTCCAACCTCATGGTAAATTTTAGGTGTGTTTCTCTCACCTAAAATCAAGGTGGGGACGCGCATCAAGCCGTTTATACTTGTAAACTAAAACAGTTTTGATCGAAATACTGACAATACTGACAGTATTTTTTCATTACTGACAGTACTTTTTAAATATTGCAGTATTCCGCGGAAACAACTCAACCGTGCAATATCAGATCATACATGCATATTTAATCCTCCACCTAAGACTAAGTGGGAGAAACTCAGCTAAATTTTTTTTGATAAGCCACACCCAAGTTATCTCATAAAATTTAATTATTAGCCAAACTTTAATTAAAAAATAACTGAATAATTTTGAAGGCGATGGATGGTCAGCGGCATCAGCCGAACTTGAGACCAATATAAAAAAAGGAAAATAAATTTAAAGTTTAAACATTAAAAAAAACATTTCCCACTCTTACCTGTGTGCACATAGAATATCATATCGGTGTGGAGCAGAACGGGAAGAAAGAGTGATCGAGTGTCCAGCGTGAAGAACTCCAGATGGTACGACCCCACATCCTTCCGTCCATTGAAAACATCGACGGTTGTAATCTCTCCGGCATCAGTGTGCACCAGCCTCCTCCGGCTCTCCTTAGTGGCTACAAGCCCCGGGCTGTCGCCAGAAGTTCCGATGGCCGGGCAAAGCAGGTGCCCAAATATAAATACTGCAAAAACCAGGGACCAAACTGAATAATCGCGCAGGTTCTCCATTTTCATTCCTCTCCAGCGTCGCATTCAAATCTCCGGTGAAATATTCAGGATGTAGCAGGCCTGTTAAATATAAATCGGGAAGGGATGTTGGCTGGTTGCATGGGTTCCACGTGGCAGTATGGCGCACGTGTCTTGGAGGAGCAGCACGTGTACGATGGTGGCGACGAGTAGATCTGCGATCTAGAAATGTAAATCTGGGCAGCAAAATGTTTTCTAATCGGATGGCTGGAAGGAACTTGTTTTTGTCAAGGGAACACGTGGCAAATGGGCCGGGCCAAAATGAGCGAATCTAATGGGTCTACCTACACGTGACGTGAAGAGCACCTGTTAATGAATTTTCATTTGTGTGAATCCAGTCTAGTTTTTAAAAGAAAGGGAGCTCTCTTGAAGATTTGTAGCAGGCCGGAATTCTCAATTTTGTCCCTAGTTATTTGTCTATTTACAACATTTTGCTGCACCTAAATTTTAACTACTCATATCCCAAAAATAAATAAATAATACTTGTATTAAATTAAGGCTCGGTTCATGTGATCGTAATCACGGTTCATGCAGTCGTAACCGCTTGATCAGTGAAAAGAAATCCCCCCAAACGGAATTTTAATGTGTTTGTTAAACATTTCTCATCAAATAGCCATTATAGCTTCATAAGAAGAAGAGAGCACGAGGTGGAGTGGAGAGAAGACATGGGCTCCCTTTGCTTGTTTTTTTGCTCTGATGAGTTTGAATGAAAATGTCACAGTTATACAATGTATGTTTGGTGTGACAACGGTTATAATTAACCACCATCATATAAAAAAAAAGAAAACTACTTTTGAACATAAAATGTCTACAACTGCCCTAACGACTTCTAACCAAGGGTTTTTGACTTCTTCAAGTGCCCTTCTGGTTTTTGCTTTAGAGATGTGCCGACTTTACTTTAGAAGATGCGTCGAAATCATGTCAAAGATACGTCGACTTCTATTTACGTTGTGTCAATTTCTAATCGACGCAAATATGACTATTTTTTCTTCTTGATTTCATCATGCTTTCTTTTGGTCTTGACTTGGACTGACTTTTTAGGACTTTTAATGATCAAATTACTCTCACTATATAATATGATTAATTATCCTAGAATATAAAAATCACTTGGAATCAATTTGTTAGGTTAAATCTTAGGATTTTTCCCAACAAAATGACATGGTCATCCAAACTTAGTATGTTTTGGCATGCACTTAGTCATTCCAAACAACATGATTTTGTTGTTGGCAGACCAAGTTGGTATGCATCGAGTAAAACCAAAAGGCGGATTCCGTTATCCGCAAACCTCAAAAAACTATAATAGAACACTAAGGACACCTTTATAGAGGACTTCTGTTGCTTCTTTCCTTTGACGAGTTCTTGTTGGTGAAAGCTCCAACACCCTATTCACCTAGGTTTTTGGGTTTACATTCTGGTGCTCTCAAGTGCCCTATAGGATACCCGGTTCAGCTTTGAATTGGGAGAAGAAATTCTCTTTGATCTTTTGAGTTTGTGGCGGGACCTCCTCGTAGTAGCTCATGGGTACATTTCTAGCTACCTCCCGTTGAGAGTGAGGTTAATTATTTGCTCTGAGTGTGTCACAACCCGCATTTTCTCCGAATTTAATATTTATCAGAGTACGAGAAAACGCGCGTCGTGATGCCACGTCGAATAGGGGATAACTGTCGACGCTCAGGCGAAACACTACCTACCTCTTTTATGCAAAATCACAAGTTTATTAGCTTAAAAAAAATCATTTATATTTTGAGGTCGTATCCCTCGGCTCAGTGGATCAGCTAGTCCACGGTTTTTTTTTAAAAAACAATATTTGTTCGCAGCGGAAAATACTTGACTTGAGTTGAATTGACATCCTAAATGAGCATAAGTGTCCCCGGGGGACGACTTATAGAATGCTCGACTCTAAGCTTAGTATAGTATATAGTAAAAGAAGTAGTCTTGTACGCTTAAGGAAAAAGGAAATGTTTTAGTTTTTTTTTATATAAACATGATGAATATGAGCTACATATAGTAATGATTAGATTTTAAAATACCTAACATGCAATCCTAACATAAATCTTTCCCAGAAAATAAGTAAAAGGCCATACGAGGCAAACAAATAGCAGCTTTAGTTCATATCTAGCATAGCAAGTAAGCCACCAGTGGGTGTCAACATCCTGACACAAATCCCCTGGTGAGCTGCATGTCCGTACAGAAAAGGAAATAACTACCTCACAAGGATGATGTTCGGCAATCTCAGCTACCCTGGAGGATATCAACAAGTCCCACCAAAAGAAAGATCAGCCGCTCTATCGGCTACAACCTGGACCTGAGGCATTTAAAGAAAAATACCTCAGCAAAGTATCAAAACAAAAGCTAATAACAAGGGGGAAAATATGACAGTAAGAGAAAGTACTAGTCAAAAGATAGAAAAGGTAAAAATCACACCAAGTGTGAGGATAGAAGCTACCTGCTCTGCAAAAAGAAGTAACCTGCAGCATCAAAGTACAAGTATACTAGCAGGAATAAACAAAAGCAGGAAAAAGAAAGAGTTAACATCTTAACTTGGTGAGTTATTAGCAGGGGGAGTCAAAACAAGGGTCTGGGTATATAGCCAAGTCCAGACCCAAAGAGAAAGGCTAAGGGGTCAAACAGTGGTAGCCTTAGGGTCCAACACACCAACCCAAGCCGGGGCAAAAGGTGGAGGTCACGACTCTTCACATAAACACCACCCCTCTTAGAGGCCACAAAAAAAGAAACTCCCCTCAACGGCCATAACTCACGAATCGGCATACAAAAGTTAGCCGAACACCCAACACCCCCCTTAGGGAAGGAAAAACTTCTCTAACATACCAAAAAGGAACACACCTCCCGAGGCTAAAAGACTTAGCCTCTAAAAGCTGCGGCGTTGAGTGAGGTGTCCTCACTCAACCGGCGTTGAGAGAGGTACCCTCACTCAACGCCAAAACAGGCATGGCGTTGGTTAACTAAACACACATTTAAAATGTGAAAATATCTTAACCTCAAATACTTAAAGTACTACAATATCAGTTTGCATCAAGTGGTTTGATCTTAAATATATTTAAGTGGTTTGATACTAAATATATACTAAACACACACATATGAGTTATATATATGAATGAACTAAACTTCTCATTTATCTACTTGAGTGGTTTGATACTAAAAACGCGCAAGTGATTTGAAAATAAATCGAGCTGGTCATGGATTACACCCAAGGAAAATAGCACGCTATAATACAAATCTTGAAATGAGCAAAGTTATAACAATGGAGCAACTCGGTGCCAAACTCGAACTGGGCAATCAGTTATTTTGGTGGGTTGTGATCACTTTCTGGTAAGTTTACTATCACAGCTTTAGCTTATAGTTTAATAGAAAATGACACCAAAATCCATACCCCATCCTATAGAAGAGGAAGCAGTTAGTAGAGCAATAAAAATGATGAGAAGAAAATCAGTTGGCTGAGAGATACTATAACAATTAATGGTTGGACTAATTAAGGAGGACTGAAAGGCACAGTACTCTGCAAACTCAGGAGTAAGGTTATCAGCAAACTATAAGATAGCTCAGAAATTAAATAAACCAAGGGCATGACATAGAATTGCTTTGGCAAGGGCGAAGGGCACACTTGCCTTGATTTTTAGAAGAACTTCGGCCAACAACTTCTTCCAAACCTCCGGCCACCAAAAACAATCGGGCAGCACCTCCTTCCCCAAAACCACAACCTCAAGTGAAATACTTTCACCACAAAAAAATCTGGACATAAAAAGAAAATGAAATCCCAAGCATGCTTGAAATCTAAATCCTAACATACTTGAAATCTGGGCAAAATCAAAACAACAAAAGGGGGCTCTTACCTTGAGAAAAAAAAACTGGACGAATTCGGTCAGCCCTATGCTCCTAAACCGCCGGCCTTAAGCAACCTAGATCAAGAAAATTTCTGGACAACCAACCGGGAAGAACATCACTATAAAACTCAAACAAAAAAAAACTGCAAACCTAAACTACCGATCGGGCCAAAAATTCATGGAGGAATCGCGTGAGGTTTACCTCAGAACGAAGATCGCAACTAGGGGAACTCAGATCCGGCCTCCACTCGCGTTTTCGAGCGAATCTGGGCGAGGATCGGCCGGTCGGAGCAGCAGCAAGGATCCGCCCCTTTCCTTTTTCTTCCGCTCGTTTTTTTTTTCCACAGGGCTCGGTTCTTTCTCTAATACAGCAAACCTAAAAAAAATCTAATATATAACTAATGATAACACTTAACCTAAATATAATTATTGATAATAAATTAAGCCTAAATATTATAACTACACCTAATTAACTAAATTTAACCAGCTTAATTAACTAATTTCATATACACATATATACTAACTAAAGTATACACTAACACCTACATATCTAACACATACATATACACGCTAACACACATATACACGTAAACATGCACACGTAAATTCCAAATAACGCTCTGCACGCACGTACATGTGCATTCTCGCCCCGGCACGCCCAAAACACGCGCTATGCCCAAAAATGCGCAACTATATATATACGCTCGCATAAGGTGACGACTCGCTAACAAGCGACCGTCGAAACGACGTGAAAACCAACGATCTCGGATCTCGACCAGACTCGCACCGTAGTTAAATACCCTAGCTACGAAAACAACGGCGAAGTCAAAAACCACATCTGACGATCAAAACTTGGGCTAACACCACCCAAGGGAAAGAAACACAAGTATTCCCTGAGAGGCTCAGTCGAGTCATCACATCTGACACCGACTAGCTGGGGAACCTTGGAAACAGGCTACACAAGGAACCTAAAGAGCTAAGACCACGCTCTAACTACGGCAAAAGGCCGGAAACGCGTCATCGTAACGCCAAACGATAATCAAACGATCACAGAAAAATCGGGGGCGTTACAGTCACTCCCCCTAAAAGAAAGTTTCGCCTCGAAACTTTGAACATACAACTTCTTTAGCAAGAAGGAAAAGAATAGCTAAGCCAGAGCTATAAATGTGCAATCATAAAACAAAAGAGAGCACAAAATGTACAACCCCATATTCGCTGGGAGGGACCCAAAGGCTTCAGTGGTCAGGATTGGGCTAGTCTCAGGCTAGCCTCGGGTTAACCCTAAAGCGTACTTGGGGAGTTCTCGTCCTGTAGGAGCTCTCGCCAAGGGCAGGCGAAAGCTGAGGAAACCAAGGCAGATGGTCGAGCTCTCGGCAGGAGAGATCGTCGACCGACCAAGGCAGATGGTCGAGCTCTCGGCAGGAGAGATCGTCGACCGACCAAGGCAGATGGTCGAGCTCTCGGCAGGAGAGATCGTCGACCGACCAAGGCAGATGGTCGAGCTCTCGGCAGGAGAGATCGTCGACCGACCAAGGCAGATGGTCGAGCTCTCGGCAGGAGAGATCGTCGACCGACCGAAGCAGATGGCCTGACTACGGAAGCTCCCGCCTTAGGGAAAGCTCCCGCCCAGGGCATGCGAGAACGCCTTAGGAGAGCCTTCATTCGCAAGGGCAGCATGATTACCTAGCGCGAGAACCTTCCTGGCAGAAGCTCTCGCCAAGGCGGGCCTAGAGGGGACCCAGCGAGAGCCTTCTAGGCCGGGGGTCTCGCCAAGTGGGCCCACGGGGTGGGACTCGGAGTCCAGAGGAGATTATTTTATTATTATTATCCCGAGATAAAATTACCCAAATGCCCTTGGGAGGACAGCGGGATTTGGCTAGTGGCAGACCCTTCAGGGGTATTTCAGTATTTTCAGGCCAAAAGAAGACTATAAAAAGACCCATAGGGGCTCTTTGGAAGGCGGACTTTCATTTTTTACTCTCCAACTCTAGTGCCTTCTGAGGAGCTCCCAGCCCAGTGTTTGGCTTTGGAGGGGAAGCTCTCAGAGATCTTCCGGGTGTGTGGTGGGACCTCCCAGCTGAGGCTTTGGGTCTGTTTTAGGACCTTAGCAGCTAGTCAGGGGTCGAGATTTGAGAGAAGTAGGCGTCGGCTGCACTTTGATTCGTGAACATTCGTTGAGGTCATTTTTGGCTTCAACAGTTCTGGTGCGGTGAGCGTGGAAGCAGCCGGTGTAAGAAAATCTCGAGTTAGGTCCCATGGCAGGAGGCGAAGGTGAAGGATCAGGCGCAGGAGGATCCCCCACCCGGGTGGACGAGGCGACGAAGAAGATGTTTGAGGACTTCAGGCGAGAAGTCATGCAGACGATCAACTTGGCCTTTTCGGCAAGGAATGAGTGGGAGACGCCGCAGGTTCCGGTGGAGGTGGTTCCGCTGCTAGGCGAGAACGCTCCAGGGCAGCGCCCCGGGAAGGAGGTCCCGGTGGAGGCAGGCGAAAGGGACGTAGCCGCGCGGGAGCTTTTCCCAGGCCAGCGTCTCGAGAAGGAGCTTCCGGTGGATCTGGGCGAGAAGGAGGCGACGGTGCGGGAACTCTTCCCTGGGCATGGTCTCGCGGATCGGTCCAGCCAACCGAGGTCGCGATACGTGCCTTCTCGCCAGGCGGGAGGCGAGACCCCCTTTAGTGAGCTCATTGTCTCGGCCCCAGTGCCGGAGGGGTTCCGGGAGCCGGACATGACCTACTACACCGGGAAGGATGACCCGGTTCAGCACGTGCAATGGTTCGAGGACGTGGTGTCCATCAGGCAAATGTCGGATGCCTTCAAGTGTAGGCTTTTCGCCATCACTCTGAAAGAGAAGGCCAGGGACTGGTTCCACCAGTTGCCGGCGAGTTCCATCTACAGTTTTGAAGATCTGCGCAGAGGTTTCTTGTTGAGGTTCTCGACTTCAAAGAAGCGGAAGAAGGAGGCTGAATGCCTGTTTGCAGTGAGGCAAGGGCCGGAGGAGACGTTGGGACACTATGTCGACCGGTTCCAAGAGGAGGTTCTCCTGGTCCAGGAGGTCCCGGGGTATGCGCTGATGCTTGCCTTCACCCTGGGGCTGAGGCCAGGGTTTTTCAGCATGGAATTGAAGAGATTGCCCCCTCTCTCTTTTGAGGAGCTCATGGAGAGGGCGGCGAAGGAGATAGACTTCGAGAGGGCAAACCCTGCGTTTGCAAGGAAGCTGGCCAGGTTGGCCGAGGATGATGTGAAGGAGCCGGTAGTGGGAAGGCAGAGAGAGCAGAGGGAGCCGAGGGAAGATAGGAGAAGAGAAGAGCCCCGAGGGCAGGGACAGCAGCATGGGGGGGCCAGGGAGCCGAACAACCGACTGGGTTGGAGGCCTCAGGAGGGCCGCCCCCAGGGCCAAGGAGGACTTCAGGGAAGAGATAACTTCCGGGAGCAAAGAAGGCTGGAGCAGGGAGGATGGCGACAAGGACCAAGGGGTCATTTTCCACCGCCGCAGGAGGCTATGGAGGTGGGAAGGGGAAGAGGAAGAAGATTTCGGGGAGCCGGAAGAAGGGGAGGAGGATAAGGAAGGGGGGGGGGGAGGGTGGCGTTGCCTTATTGTGACTTCCATCAGGAGGAAGGTCACGCAACGGCCACCTGCCCAGAGTTTCTGGAGATTAGAGGGGCCAGAGGGGTCGGAAGGCAGGATCCGCCTGTAAGGATCGTTGAAGTGCAGCGGGAAGAGGTTGAGGACAGGTGTGAAGACAGGACTGACGTGGGGACCCGAGGAGGGATCGGAGTGATCCATGGGGGAGTGGGGATCGAGGCAACCCGCAAGGGGAGCCTTCAAACCGTGTTTCGCCGAGGGGTCGCCTCGACCTCCCAGGCTCCCCCCCCCAGAGGAGAAGATCACTTTCTCATCCGCGGATATGCCAGACTATGAGGATCCGTTCTGCGACGCGCTTGTGATCCAGACAGCGGTGGAGAACTACACCGTCTCCCGGATACTAGTGGACAATGGGAGCTCGGTGAATGTGATCTTCAAGAAGGCCTTCGACGAGATGAGGGTGGAAGGAAAAAGGGTCCTGGCTTCTGATGGACCGCTTTTTGGCTTCTCCGGAAAAAGGAAAGAAGTGGAAGGAGGAGTAGGCCTGCATATAAGGCTTGGGGGCGTCTCACGGAACTGTCGGTTCGTGATCGTGGACGCCCCGAGTAGTTACAATGCCATCTTTAGACGCCCCCTCATCAGCGCCTTTCGCTGTGTACCCTCCTCATACCACCAATGCCTCAAGTTCAACAATGGAGGGGTGCAGGTTAGGATCAGGGGGGATCCGAAGATGGCAAGGCAATGCTATGTGACGGCGGTTAACACCGTGTCATGGATGGCGGAGGCAGAGGAGTTGGAGAGGGAGATGGTTGAGCAGGAAGGAGTTGAGGAAGGGGGAATGAGCCTGGGAGAGGCGATAGAGGTTGTTGAGGAGATGGCGGAGGTGGGGGAGATCAGCCTAGAAGAGGCGAGAGGAGTGATGGATGAAAAAGAGCAGAGGCAGGAGGAGAGCCTGGAGGAGGCGATGGAAGTTGATGAGGTTGGGGGAGAGGAGCTCGAGTTTGAGCAGGAGGAGGCAAGGGTAAGTTGGGAGCGGTCGGGGCTGGAGCCGGCCGAAGAAGTGGTGGAGATGGAGGTACTTACAAGAGCGGAGGAGGTGCAAAGGGTTCGGATCAGCGGAGGCTTGAGCCTCGAGGATCAGGAGCGGATGCGAGCCTGCATCCAAAGCAACGTCGACATCTTCGCTTGGAGCGCGGCAGACATGCCGGGCATCGACGCGGACGTGGCCTGTCATCGCTTGAACCTGGATCCCAGAGCCCGCCCCATACGCCAAAAGATGAGGGCCATCGCCACCAAGCTAGAAGCCCCCATCCGAGAGGAGGTCAAAAAGCTCCTAGACGCGGGCTTCATCTCAGAGATTCAGTATCCAGGCTGGATCTCCAACGTGGTAATGGTAAAGAAGGGAGGAGGAAAATGGCGCATGTGTATTGATTTTTCTTTATTAAATAAATCATGTCCCAAGGATTGCTACCCCTTGCCTCGAATCGACGCGCTGGTTGACTCAGCCGTTGGTTTTTCTCTTATGAGTTTTTTAGATGCATTTTCAGGTTACCACCAGATCCGGATGCACCCTCCTGATGTCAAGGATGTTTCCTTCATCACGAGAGAGGGATGCTTCAGCTATAAGATGATGCCCT
Source organism: Platanthera zijinensis (assembly GCA_039513925.1). Taxonomy (NCBI): domain Eukaryota; kingdom Viridiplantae; phylum Streptophyta; class Magnoliopsida; order Asparagales; family Orchidaceae; genus Platanthera; species Platanthera zijinensis. Next base: position 24,658,376 of record CM077087.1, on the reverse strand, counting down.
TCGGATTGAAGAACGCAGGGGCAACGTACCAACGTATGATGATCGAATCTTTCGAGATCAAAGGGGAAGGAACCTGGAGGTCTACGTGGACGACCTCATGGTCAAGAGTAAGTGTGTTGATTTCCACTTGCGGGACTTAGAGGAGACGTTTGCCACCCTGCGAAGGTTCAAGATGAGGCTGAATCCCTTGAAGTGCGTCTTCGGGGCTAGTCGTGGGAAATTCCTCGGACACCTCTTGACTCCCGCGGGGGTAGAGCCTAACCCCGATAAGGTTAAGGCTATACTAGACCTGGAATCACCTCGCAATGCCAAGGAGGTCCAGCGCTTGACCGGGAAGTTGGCCGGGCTAAGCAGGTTCCTCTCTCGGTCAGGGGATAGATGTTCCTCTTTCTTTAAAGTACTTCGTGGTAACCAAGTATTCGAATGGACGGCCGAGTGTGAAGAGGCATTTCAGGGGCTGAAGAGGCAACTCTCCCAAGCTCCGTTACTTCAAAGCCCGAAGGAAGGGGAGGACCTAGCCTTGTATCTCGGAGTGGGAGGAGAGGCAGTGAGCTCCGTCTTGGTTAGGGAGGAGGGGAAGAAACAGTTGCCCGTCTATTATGTAAGCCGAATCTTAAAAAAGGCGGAGATCCGATACCTTATTCTAGAGAAGCTAGCATACTCCTTGGTCATCTCAGCTAGGAAGCTTCGCCCTTACTTTCAGGCGCACTCGATTAGGGTGGTAACCGACCATCCTCTTCGCAAAGTCTTGGAGGGGGTGGAGCATTCGGGAAGGTTGGCAAAGTGGTCCATCGAGCTAAGCGAGTTTGACATTTCTTTCGTTCCAAGGCTCTCCATCAAAGCCCAAGCCGTGGCGGACTTTTTGGCGGATTATGTCACCGAGGCCGAGGAAGAAGAGCCAAGGCCGTCGGAGGCATGGAAGATGATGGTCGATGGAGCCTCAGGAAGGCACTCCCTGGGAGGGGGTGTGGTGCTGGTAAGTCCCCAGGGGGTTACCATAGAGCAAGCAGTGGCCTTCCACTTCCCTGTAACCAATAATCAGGCGGAGTACGAAGCCGTGATAGCCGGTCTCCGACTGGCAAAGGAGTTGGAAATTCAGGATGTGGAGGCCTTCACAGACTCAATGGTGGTGGCATCGCAGATCCGAGGGGAGTTCGAGGCCCGGGAGCCTACCCTCGCGAGATATCTATCAAAGGTAAGAACTATCAATGGAGGTTTCCGTTCTTTTTCTATTCAACATGTTCCCAGGGAGGAAAGCACGGCGGCTGACCGATTAGCAAAGTTCGGGCCTCGGGGTGGAGGTACCTTAACCGAACTATTTCGGCCAGCCATTGAAGAGGGGGAGTTGATGGAGGTATGTCAGCGGTCCTCATGGATAGATCCTGAAAGTGAGGGGATAAGTTGTAAACTACTCTAGAGGGGGGGGGGGGGGTGAATAGAGTATTCAAATTTTATGAACAACTAGTCAGCTCCCTTGGAGTTTATTTGCGGAATAAATAATCTGATACTTGAACCCTAAGAGCCTAACACAGTGAAGTGCACAAGAGAGAGAGTTAACTGAAATTTCAGTTTAACTATGAGCCTATCACAGCAACTAGCAATCCTAGGTAGTTCTATCACAGCCACAGAATAGACAATTAAACAAGATAACCAGAGACACAGGATATATAGTGGTTCCCTCTAAATAGGTACTCCACTCTTCTACCACCCTGGTAGGAATCCACTACAGGTTTTTGCTAAGGTGCCCTGCCACCAATGATCTGATTCAGGTAGATCAAACAGACCCTTTGAGCTTTTGATAAGGATGCTCAACCACAGGTTGTTGATAAGGTGCCCTGTCACCAATGTTCACTTTTGAAGAGGTGTGAACAAACTCTTTTACAAAGGGGTTGAGATGGTTAGATTATCTTCTCTGTTGTAAATACAGATTAGAGAAGACTTGTGGATTCTCTAAAGAATCAAAGTCTCCCCCTGGCTCAGTGAAAGTCCAGGGAAAGCCTTTGCTTCAGGATGAAGGAGTTTCAGATATACTGAAACTAAATCCTCAGAGATCTGTAGACTGATTTTTATCAGGTCTTCAGATTCTGGAATAATTGAAGCAGAACAGGAGCTCTTTCTGAAGTCTTGAAAACTCTAAGCAGATGCTCAGGAGACTTGAGAATGAAAGTAATTGCTCTGGGCTTTTTCTTCAGGGGAGCTTTTCTTTTTTTTTTTGTGAGATGGTGAAGAGTTGCTCTGAAGATGCTTGAGAGAATGCAGCACTAAGAAAAAATCTCTCTGTAACTGTAACTTGTTCTTTTTCTGAGAAAAAAAATCTCTCTTAAATATGTCTTCTCATTTTTCCTTTGGAACGGCTCTATTGATTTGAATTCTCGAGCCCTGCAACAGATTATCTCAAAATAGAATATAGCAATAGGAATAGAATGACCTATTAGCTTACTGTCAGTCCCAATAAGGAATTAAATAAGTGGGAAAAAAATATCTCAGCATAAAGGCTTACCATTCTTGGAAATAGTATACGGTGCCAACGGCTAGAATACAGCCTGGCAATATATTTTGTATAATAGGACAAAAATGCTTTATCAAAATACTGAATCCCGTGATTTAAGCTTGACATATTTGGTAATTAATTTATTTTGAATTTAAGCCATAAATCTGCAAAAACAACTTCAGAAAATTCTCTAACCACAAGCTAAAACACTTGGAAATAAACCAAGGAATAGAATGAATATAAAAAGATAAAGGCAGACGATAATCGTCGAACAGGGGTTCGATGATTGTCGACCTAGCCAACAGATCGTCGACCAAAAGCAGAAATCTGTCGAAACAGAAATCGTGAAGCAAGAACACGATCGTTGAACTGTTGATGGCAGATCGTCGACCAACCTTCAGAGCATAATAAACTTGCTCTGAGATCGTCGACCATCGGTCGACGATAATTGTCTTGACATCAACGATTCTATAGCCCTGCTATCGTCGACCAATGATCGACGATCGCGAGGCCTCGTTCGACAATGGTCGAACGGAAAATGCCTTAACCAAAAATACATCTAGAACTTCTAGCCTAAGCTCTAGGTCAGTTATAAACTGTCCTAGGGAAATTGAACAAGGCCTAATCATGATCATATATATAGTTATATGGATCAAGAGGGGCTGGAATGGGATTACATGAGCTAAATCATATCTAGGGTACCAACAATCTCCCCCTATTTGGGTTATGTTATCCAATCCGATCTAAAAACTAATGCACACAACAACAAAAGCAGAGATTAACCAAAAATTTAAATCACAGGCAATCCATAGAAAAACATAAAAACATAAATCAGCAGAACTATAAAGTATCAAGTAGATTTATCAGAGGTTTTAGCATCAGATGAGTTCTTAGGGATTACAGTTGGTTTGAAAATAATTTCTCTGTTTGGATTTGCAGCTTGTCTTTTGGATAGCATTAGGTCATGTTCACCAATAATTTTCTTTTCACCATAGCTTGGCAGAACTGCAGCAGGGTGCAACTTCATGTATTCTTCAGTATTAAAAATTTCGGAGTTGACTTGAATTTTGCTGAGTTCCTTTTCTCTGAATTCAGACATAATTGTATATGCTGTAGGGTCTAGTCCTTGAGCTTTGGCTCTCTCCATCATGCTTAGTGCAATAGATTCCTTAAATCTTGCCATAGAGGCAACTCTTTCAGTTTCAGTCATATCTGATGGAGAGGGTGGTCTGTCAGTATCAGCTTGAGCTGTAATCTCCATGTTCCTTTGAAGGGCTGTGGCTAATTTGCTTGAGTCAAGAGGAATCTGTGCAGCCTTCTTAGGATCAGTTTCAGCATATAGAGATCTTGGAGGTGCAAGTTCATTGAACTTCTTGTGGGATTTCTCTGAATAGACCACTCTTTTTCCTTTTGTTTCAACTGTCTCAGAAGCAGCAGGTTTCCTTGATGTGGAGGATGGACCTCTCCTGGGAGGAGAAGGTTTCCATTCTGGAACTTTCTTTTTAGGAGAAGGAGGAGGAGAGAAAGTAGGATGCTGAAATGTCATCTCCTTTATTTGTTTCATGGGAACATTTTCATTTCTTTTCCTTCCTTGTCCTGATACATCTTGGCCTTCTTGGCTTTGATTACTTCTTCTCTGGTAGGTCTGAGAAGGGTTGGATCTGGCTGATTGAGCAGATGGAGCAGAAGAAAGATTTCCAGAGGCTCCAGCACCAGGAGGTGGAGGAGGACCTCTGGGAGGGAATTTCTGAACTGGAGTATTATATCTCTTGGTCTTCTTCCTCTCTTTTTGCTGGTTCTTGGAGAACCACATCCAATGTTGAAATTCCTTTGATTTTGGATCAATCCCTTTCAGAATATAATATGGCGTTTCATTATCTTTACTGGGAGGAGGAGGAGCAACAGCTTTTCTTTTCTTAGGTGCAGCCTTTTTCTTCTTCTTGGTGTTATCAGAATCTTCAGAATCATCATCATCATTATCAGAAGAGTGAGATGAGTTTTTGCCAGCATAGTCATCAAAGTCTTGTTCTGAGGGATCCTTGGCATCTGTAGCAGGTTCAGCTTTTCCTTTCTCAGGCTTCTCTCTATCTTCCTTTTCTCTTGCCTCCTCAATGACATCTTGTTCAAGGAGGGCATCAAGATCAACATTAGGAGTATTTTTCCAAAGATCTGATTCAGGATACAAATCAGGAACTGTCCTGGGGACCAATTCTGCAATAGAAGGAATGGATAGAGGATAGGTAAGGATAGGTGGAGAAAAGATGACTGTATCTGCAGGGGCAGATGCTTTTCTTAGAGAGATGGCTAGGGAAACCATATGAGATTTAGCCAACTCTTCAATGTACTCAGAGGCAATATTCTCAGCCATAAAGGCTATATATTGTTCAAGGTTTAGAGTACCTGAGCTTGATTCCTTTTCAGTCATCTTGGAGGCATTCTCTGGTAAGTCTTACACAGCCTCAGCTTCTCCAGCAGCAGTAGCAGCAGCAGCATCCTCAAGTTGTTGAACCACTACTTCTGAGTCAGTAGTGTTCATTGGAACTTTTTCACACAAGTCCATGAGGACTTCCTCATTATCTCTCTCAGAGACTTCTTCATCAGAAGCTAGATTCACTAGGGAGTGAATGTCTTTGTTAGATAAAGATATCAATTTAAAGTTCTGATTATATCCTTTAGAGGAAATGATTTACCTTCTGGTTGCTGATACTCTTTCTCTGGAATTTCTTCCTCTTGAGGCTCTTGAGGTTCTTCTATAATTGCTGGAAGGGGAAGGGAAGAATTGTCCTGAAGGGTCAAGGCATCACCTGAGACCACTTCAACAGACATCTCCCCCTGCATGACTTCAGTGGGAACTGGAGTCATGCATCTTACTGAAGAGGGCTCAGCAGAGGGTGGAAGTGATTTGATGGCATTAGTAAGGGCATTGATGGATGCAATGAGAGGGGCATTGGCAGCCTCAATCATGTTTTGGATGGATGGAGTGATGAGCTCTACAATATGTGCAAGCAATTCAGAAGTTATCTGAAATGCTGAGGGTGTGGAGGTGGATGGATGACTGTGGGATGCAAATTGAGGTGGTGATGGAATGGAAGCAGTATGATCTGCCACATGATCAATTGAATCATGTTGAGATGGGTGATCATCAACATGAGTGTGGGGTTCATGTTGAGAGAGGTGTGTGAGGATGGTAGCAGTCACTATGTCAACACTGGCTGAGGCTGCCAGATGTTGTGGTGTGGGTGACTGGGGTGGAGTTGCATGTAGGATGGGAGATGCATGTAGGGATTCATGTTGTGGTGTCACTGCAGATTGTGTGGAGGGTAATGCAGGAGATGAGGATGCAGGGGTAAAGAGGAAGGATGAAGGAATTACTGAGCCTTCCCCAGTAAGCTGGAGAGTGGCTGAAACAGCCCTTGTGTCTGATGGAGGGTTAGGATCAACCTTGGCTGACTTCTTGATGACTCTCTGGGATTTCTTGAACAGAGAGGGGTCCAACCTCTTGCTGGCGTTGACTGCAGAGGGTGCAGAAACAAGCAGCAGGGGTGCTTTCACATACAGAAACGCACCCAACGCCCTGGCAAGGTTTACTTCTTTCTTGTTGTTCTTTCTCCTTATCAGTTCAAACAGAACTTTTCCCCAGGCTATCTGCGTCTTATTCACCAAAGCTGACATTAAGGCAAATTGTTGCCTGTTGATGTTGTCGTGAGCAGAGTGTTTTCCCAAAACGACCTTGCCCACCAGGTCTGCCAGAAACTTATACTCTGGAAACAGATTGATCTTCAGCAGCTTAGCTGGAATACCCTCAGCATGGCCCATCACAGTTAGCATGCGGCCATATTCCTCTGTATTTTGCTCATAGTCCTCAGTACCGGTTGGTAGTCCAAACAGCTCAGTCAGAACTTCAGGGGTCAGAATGACCTCCTCTCCATTTATTTTTCCAGTCATGGCTTCGTCGCTGGAGGACGAAGTATATACCCATTCTCGAATCTCTGGTATATGAATCTTCGGTGAGAATGACATAAATCTCTTTAGGCCTTGATCTTCACACAGCTGCAGAATGTCTTGGATGGGTTGATCACATCGACTGAAGGAATCGAAGTCGACACAGAATCCAGTGTCGAACTTCATCCCGAAGAGAACTGCTGAAGGAATCGCCATTGGATTGAAGAGAGAATGGAGAATCGAGATGCAAGGCAGGGGAGAAGAGAATCGCGCGGGATTAGAGTTCGAGAGCGAATTCTAAGCCAGAAGATGGAATATGAAAAGACGGAGCAGAAGAACGACGATCTCCAGACCTAAATCGACTATCCGATATAAATCTGCGATTGTCGAACCCGGAACAAAATCGGTCATCGAACAATGACCGACGATAGTCAATATTTGACTAATCGTTAAACTTCGACCGACTACAAGCAATCACCACGATCGTCGATCAATATATGTTGGTCGACGATTCTCCACACAGCACAGAAAATCTGTCGTCGACCATTGGTCGACGATAGATACCTAAGGAGAGATCGTTGACCAGTTGATCGACGATTTCTGCCTTACTACAAAAACGATCTGTCGTCGACCGTCGATAGATACCTAACCTGGTCGAAGATCGTCGAGCAGACGTTCGACGATTTTAGACAGAAAACAAATCTATCCAAATTTTCACTACTCTGAACCATTAATCATGCCAAGCTGGTTCAGGAAGAACAAATGCCTTTGTTCATCAAGGGGCTTAGTGAAAATATCTCCTCTCTGCAGGTCTGTGGATATAAATTCCATAATTATCTTGTTCTTTTCCACATTATCTCTCAGAAAATGATGTCTAATCTCAATGTGCTTGGTCCTGGAATGGTGCACAGGATTTTGAGCAATTGATATTGCACTGGTACTGTCACACAGAATTTTTGTGTTTGAGTGTGTGTACCCATAATCCACTAGCTGATTTTGAATCCACAGGATCTGTGAACAACAACTAGCTACTGCTATATATTCAGCCTCAGCAGTTGAAGTAGGCACAGATGCCTGTTTCTTACAAAACCAAGAGACAAGTCTCTCTCCCAGGAATTGACAGGTCCCTGAGGTGCTTTTCCTGTCAACTCTACAACCAGCATAATCAGCATCTGAATATCCAATTAATTCAAATCCTGACTCAGCTGGGTACCACAGTCCTAAGTTAGGGCATCCCTTAAGGTATCTCAAGATCCTCTTGAGAAGAGTTAAGTGAGATTCCTTTGGGTTGACCTGAAACCTAGCACATAGGCATGTAGCAAACATTATGTCAGGCCTACTTGCAGTCAAATACAGCAGGGAACCAACAATGGCTCTATAGTTCTTTTGATCAACAGACTTGCCATTGACATCAGAATCAATAACTGCATTTGAGGCCATAGGTGTATTCATTGATGAAGCATCAGACATTCCAAATCTTTTAACCAGCTCTCTGGCATATTTTGATTGAGAAATGAAGATACCATCAACACACTGTTTCACTTGGAGACCAAGGAAATATGATAACTCACCCATGCTGCTCATCTCAAACTTGGAGTGCATTAGTTCAGAGAACCTCTTGCATAGTTTGGGATCAGTGGAGCCAAATATAATGTCATCTACATAGATTTGAACTAACAGTTGTGAGTCCTTATGATGTCTAATGAATAGGGTTCTATCTACTACACCTCTCACAAACTTGTGTTCTAGAAGGAAATTTGCTAAGGTCTCATACCAAGCTCTAGGAGCTTGCTTAAGTCCATATAGAGCCTTTTGGAGTTTGAACACATGAGTGGGTAAGGTTGATGAAACAAACCCTGGTGGTTGTTCAACAAACACTTCTTCCTTTAAATCTCCATTGAGGAAGGCACTCTTTACATCCATTTGGAAGACCTTAAATCTCTTATAGGCAGCATAGGCTAGGAAAATCCTAATGGCTTCTAGTCTAGCTACAGGGGCAAAAGTCTGATCATAATCTATGCCTTCCTCCTGTCTATAGCCTTGAGCTACTAGCCTAGCCTTATTCCTAACTACTATGTCTTGGGCATCAAGCTTGTTTCTAAACACCCACTTGGTGCCTATGATCAGTTGGCCTCTTGGTCTTGGAACCAAAGTCCAAACTTTACATCTTTCAAACTGGTTAAGTTCCTCTTGCATGGCTATAATCCAGTGTGGATCAAGCTCAGCATCTTTAATGGTTAGGGGCTCAACCTGAGAAAGGAAACAAGCAAACATCACATCTTTGTTGAGTTGATGTCTTGTCTGGACTCCTACTGAAATGTCTCCAATCACTTGAGATACAGGGTGATCTCTAAGTGTGACAAGATTAGTAGGTTCAACAATGATCTGATCTTCAACATGTTCAAGATTTAATTCCTCATGTGGAATTTGATCAACTGTTGGAGCAGGTGCTTTAACTTCTAAAAGTTCTACATCAGATTCAAAATCTGAAGAAGCAACCTGAGGAGTTTGTTGGGGATGATTCTCCTGTGTGAGTCTCAAACCTTCCAAATCCTTACTTACTCCTAGGACTTGCACTGTACTATTAGAGGAAGAGTCCTTCTCCTTATAATACATGACTGTCTCATCAAAAGAGACATGTGCAGACTCTTCTATCTTAAGAGAGAATATATTAAGGACCCTATAGGCTTTGCTTACTTGAGAGTATCCTAGAAAAACTCCCATTGAAGCTTTTGCCTCAAATTTTCTAAGGTATTCTTTGTTATTGTTATGAACAAAAGCAACACAGCCAAATACTCTAAAATAGTCTATTTTAGGTTTCACTTGCTTAAGTAACTCATAGGGAGTCTTACCCTTAAGTTTATGTATCAGACTTCTGTTCAATACATAGTTAGCTGTGCTAACTGCTTCAGCCCAAAAGGACAGAGGCATGTTAGCATCTGCCAACAATGTACTTGCAGCTTCAATTAGGGTTCTGTTTTTCCTTTCAACTACCCCATTTTGTTGAGGAGTTCTAGGAGCAGAGAAGCTATGTTTGATACCTTCCTTCTCACAGAATTCTTGCATAAGAAGAGACTCAAACTCAGTACCATGATCACTTCTGATCAAGGCAATCTGAGTAGAATACTCACTCTGTATACACTTTAGAAAATCTGTAAGAACCTTGAAGTTATCAGCCTTAGTTCTCAAGAAGAATACCCAAGTGAACCTAGAGAAGTCATCTTTAATTACTAGAGTGTAAGACTTTCCTCCAAGACTCTGTACAGCAATAGGACCAAATAAATCCAAATGTAGTAAGTACAGAATCCTGGGAAAATCACTTTTATTAACTGATTTAAAGCTATTTCTTGTTTGCTTACCTAATTGATAAGCTTTGCAAAGGCCTTCCTTCTTGTAGGGGCAAGAAGGTAAGCCTCTTACAAGATTGTATTTAGCCAACCTAGAAATGTTTTTCAAATTTACATGACTAAGTCTCTTATGCCAAAGGGTATTATTACTGGTTACTTCATTAAATAAGCATATTTCAGATTTGGATGAGTGAAAATCTACAACATAAACATTACCAATTCTAATACCTACTAACACAACAGTATTATTTAAAGCAATATTACAAGCAGTGTCAGTAAACCATACCTTGTACCCAGCATCACATATTTGGCTTACAGAGATTAGGTTGTGCTTTAGTCCTGAGACATAAGCAACCTTCTTGAATGTTACAGCTCCTATGGTGAAGCTGCCATACCCTTCAGTCTGTCCACAGCTGGAATCCCCAAATACAACTTTTGGTCCCAGCTTGGCTTTGAACCCTGACAGATTCTTCTTCTTTCCTGTCATATGCTTTGAGCATCCACTATCCAGATACCATTTGTCATGTATGACTGGATAGGTCTTCACCTGCAGAGAGGACAGTTATACATTGTGGACCCAGGTTACCTTGGGTCCAGTATTCTTCACAAAAGAAAAACTAGATATAAAAGATTTTGCAGGCTTAGATTTATATCCTAAAGGGTGTGATCTCCTAGGTGGGATAATCCATTCAGTTGAAGGATTAAACAACCTAGGGTAGTGATTGGGATTTGCAATTCTGGAAGTTTGAAATTTATTTTCCAGCTTAAGTCCAGATCGTCGATCCACGGTCGACGATCGCAAGCCATATCGTCGATCATTTGTAGCAGTGCTATATTCTGGATTCCACGATCGTCGATCACTGGTCGACGACTCAAGATGAGATCGTCGATCTCCTGCACCAAAGATATCATACTTGGTGAAGGTGTTCAGCGATCGTCGATGGACGTTTGACGATTGGTTTGACGATCGTCGATTAATGTTCGACGATTTTTGTAAAGCTAGAAATTTTTTCTTCCTGTTCTCTTTCTTAATCTTATTCTGAATTTTCTTACATTTTTCAATTTCCTCAGTATTCTTTATTCCTGATTCAGAAATAAATTTTACTGGAGTGCTAAATCTCTCCTTTGTGAGGAGGATGGGTTCACTAGATGTAGCACCTAAGCCTAGTTTATCATTACCAACCCTAGTGTTTGCTATACTGGTTATTTCAGATAATTTAAGGCTTCTGCCATTTAATTGTTCTTCTAACCTCTTAGATTTAGCTAGTTCTAATTTTAGGAATGTTACTTCTCCTCTTAAGCTTTCTAATTCCTTTTCTAATCTGATTATTTCAGTACCTTCCATGTCTAGTTCCATTATCTTTGATCTAAGTGACTTGATTTCATTTTCAGATAACAGTAGATCTAAACATAAAGTTTTAAATTTCAATTTGAACTCAGGAGATGAAAAATCAAATGAGTTGATTACCTGGTCTTCCATAGGAAGATCTTCTTCATTGTCTCCTTCTTCTTCAGAATTCTCTGCAGCTGACAAAGAGTTGCAGGCATCAATAGCCATGAGGCAGACCTCTTTGGCTTTCTTCTCTTCTTCTTCTTCTGAATCACTGGAGCTAGAGGAGCAGGTATCCTCTTCTGTTTCACTCCAGGTAGCAGCCACAAATCCCTTGTCCTTCTTCTTGTATTTGTGTGAGGAGGACTTGGAGTGGTGCTTCCTGTACTCTTTCTCATGTTTCTTCTCCTTGTGTTTCTTCTCTAGACAATCTGGAGCAATGTGTCCAGGCTTGCTGCAAACATAACAGATGATTTCTTTAGATGGAGTCTTGTCATACCTTGGTTTGTCCTCATACTTGGAGAACTTCTTTCTGAGGTCTCTTCTTCCCATGTTGAAGAACCTCTTGGCAATGAGTGCCATTAACTCCTCATTTGATTGACTTCCTTCAGAAGTCTCAGCAGCCTTAAGAGCTAGAGAGTGCTCTTTCTTTGTAGGTGTAGGAGTTTTTACTTCAGTTGCAGCAGCTCTGCTCTTTAAAGTTTGCTCATATGACTTGAGCTTTCCCAACAGAGCTTCTGTGGAGAGTTCCACAGTGTTTCTTCCATCCTTGATGGGCCATATCCTTGAGTCCCAAGAGATGGGAAGGCACATCAGGATCTTGTCATTGACTTCTGACAAAGTTATCTCCTTGTCCAAAGACCTCAGTTCACTTATTATTGAACTGAGTCTTGTGTACATTGAGTCAATGTCTTCAGCATCATCCTTCTTGAAATTCTCATACTGAGAGGTGAGGTTGGATCTCCTGTCCTTCCTCTCATCAGCTGAGCCAGCAACTATGTGGTTGAGGGAATCCCACATAGCTTTGGCTGAGGTACATTCAGCAAGCTTCTGGAATATTTCATCAGACATTGTCTGAGCTAGGATGTTCATTGCTTTTGCATCAGCTGCTTTTGCCTTCTTGTAAGTTTCATTGTAGTCAGGTGGTGGCACAGCACTGAGATCAGCAGAAGTGGAAGCAGCAGCAGGCCTAGCAGGTGGTCCTGTCAAAATAGAGGAAAAGATATCTTCATCAATAGAATTCATGTATAGTCTTATCCTGGCCTTCCATATGCCAAACTTGGACAAGTTGCATACAGTAGGTCTGGTGCTTGAATAATCCTTAGACTGGGCCATATGTGAAAGTGTTTGTGAATGGTATCAGGAAACAACTTATCACTGGATCTTTTAACTCAGGTGTTAGCCTGTATGAACAGCTAACCTCCCTCTGATACCAATTGAAAGTGAGGGGATAAGTTGTAAACTACTCTAGAGGGGGGTGAATAGAGTATTCAAATTTTATGAACAACTAGTCAGCTCCCTTGGAGTTTATTTGCGGAATAAATAATCTGATACTTGAACCCTAAGAGCCTAACACAGTGAAGTGCACAAGAGAGAGAGTTAACTGAAATTTCAGTTTAACTATAAGCCTATCACAGCAACTAGCAATCCTAGGTAGTTCTATCACAGCCACAGAATAGACAATTAAACAAGATAACCAGAGACACAGGATATATAGTGGTTCCCTCTAAATAGGTACTCCACTCTTCTACCACCCTGGTAGGAATCCACTACAGATTTTTGCTAAGGTGCCCTGCCACCAATGATCTGATTCAGGTAGATCAAACAGACCCTTTGAGCTTTTGATAAGGATGCTCAACCACAGGTTGTTGATAAGGTGCCCTGTCACCAATGTTCACTTTTGAAGAGGTGTGAACAAACTCTTTTACAAAGGGGTTGAGATGGTTAGATTATCTTCTCTGTTGTAAATACAGATTAGAGAAGACTTGTGGATTCTCTAAAGAATCAAAGTCTCCCCCTGGCTCAGTGAAAGTCCAGGGAAAGCCTTTGCTTCAGGATGAAGGAGTTTCAGATATACTGAAACTAAATCCTCAGAGATCTGTAGACTGATTTTTATCAGGTCTTCAGATTCTGGAATAATTGAAGCAGAACAGGAGCTCTTTCTGAAGTCTTGAAAACTCTAAGCAGATGCTCAGGAGACTTGAGAATGAAAGTAATTGCTCTGGGCTTTTTCTTCAGGGGAGCTTTTCTTCTTCTTTTTGTGAGATGGTGAAGAGTTGCTCTGAAGATGCTTGAGAGAATGCAGCACTGAGAAAAAATCTCTCTGTAACTGTAACTTGTTCTTTTTTTGAAAAAAAAATCTCTCTTAAATATGTCTTCTCATTTTTCCTTTGGAACGGCTCTATTGATTTGAATTCTCGAGCCCTGCAACAGATTATCTCAAAATAGAATATAGCAATAGGAATAGAATGACCTATTAGCTTACTGTCAGTCCCAATAAGGAATTAAATAAGTGGGAAAAAAATATCTCAGCATAAAGGCTTACCATTCTTGGAAATAGTATACGGTGCCAACGGCTAGAATATAGCCTGACAATATATTTTGTATAATAGGACAAAAATGCTTTATCAAAATACTGAATCCCGTGATTTAAGCTTGACATATTTAGTAATTAATTTATTTTGAATTTAAGCCATAAATCTGCAAAAACAACTTCAGAAAATTCTCTAACCACAAGCTAAAACACTTGGAAATAAACCAAGGAATAGAATGAATATAAAAAGATAAAGGCAGACGATAATCGTCGAATAGGGGTTCGATGATCGTCGACCTAGCCAACAGATCGTCGACCAAAAGCAGAAATCTGTCGAAACAGAAATCGTGAAGCAAGAACACGATCGTTGAACTGCTGATGGCAGATCGTCGACCAACCTTCAGAGCATAATAAACTTGCTCTGAGATCGTCGACCATCGGTCGACGATAATTGTCTTGACATCAACGATTCTATAGCCCTGCTATCGTCGACCAATGATCGACGATCGCGAGGCCTCGTTCGACGATGGTCGAACGGAAAATGCCTTAACCAAAAATACATCTAGAACTTCTAGCCTAAGCTCTAGGTCAGTTATAAACTGTCCTAGGGAAATTGAACAAGGCCTAATCATGATCATATATATAGTTATATGGATCAAGAGGGGCTGGAAAGGGATTACATGAGCCAAATCATATCTAGGGTACCAACAGATCTGTTGGTGACTTTCTTGACCACAGGAGAACTGTCGAAAGAAGTCAAGGATGCAAAGAGCTTCAGGCACAAGGCGGCTCATTACCTGATGCTGGAAAGGAGATTGCATCGGAAGATGTTGTCAGGACTCCTCGCGAGATGCGTGACCGAGGAGGAAGTCCCAAGGATCCTGGAAGAGGTGCATTCTGGAGAATGCGGCAGTCATTCAGGGGGAAGAACATTGGAAGCAAGGGTGATAAGGCAAGGATATTTCTGGCGGACTTTGAGGAAGGATACCGCTGAGTTCGCAAGGAGGTGTCGGAAGTGCCAAGTACATGCTCCCCTCCAGCTCTTGCTCGCCCAAAGGCTTCGAAGCATCACGGCGCCATGACCCTTCGCCATTTGGGGAATGGACCTGGTTGGACCCTTCCCTCCAGCTAGCGGGCAGAGGAGGTTCCTCCTAGTTATGATTGACTACTTCTCCAAATAGTTGGAGATCAAGCCTTTAGCCAAGGTAACCTCCCAGGTCATCAGGAACTTCGTTTGGGGGGAAATCATTTGCAGGCACGGGTTGCCCCAAGCGATAGTGACAGACAACGGTCCTCAGTTTGCCAGTGAAGAATTCATCAGTTTCTGCACCCAATTGGGGATTGACCTCAGGTTCGCCTCTGTCCATCATCCTCGGAGCAATGGCCAGGTGGAGGCGGCAAATAAGATCATTGTCAACTTGCTCAAAAAGAAGGTGGAGAACCTGAAGGGTAACTGGGTGGAACAGCTCCCTTCCGCCCTGTGGGCCTTGCGAACAACTCCGAATACGGCCACAGGGGAGACCCCCTTCAAGCTCTCTCATGGGTGTGAGGCTGTCCTCCCGGTGGAGTTCGAGGTTCGGTCCCCAAGGGTCGCGGCCGCAGTTGAGGGAAGCGAAACTTGGAGGCTGGAGAATGAGGAAGGGTTGCGCCTCTCATTAGATATGGTGGAAGAGCTGCGGGATGTTGCTGCCATCAGGCAAGAAGAAATAAAACGGCGAATGGCTCGGTACTTCAATAAGCACATCAGGGTCAAACAATTCTCCGAGGAGGATCTAGTGCTGAAAAAGGTCGACGCTGCAGGAAGGTCGGCCGCGGTTGGTAAGCTCAATCCTAGCTGGGAAGGGCCTTATATAGTAGAGAAGGCTCTGGCTAACGGAGGCTACTATCTCCAGGATGCGGAGGGAAGGACCTTGAGTCACACCTGGAATGGTGACGATCTGAAGCGCTTCTACCCGTAAAAGGGAAAGAAGGATTGTAATGTTGTAAACAACCATTGCATTTTCAATAAGTTTATTTCAGAATATTGACTATCTCTGAGTATGCGATCTTTATGTTTTTTGTTTTAACTGGCTATGACTCCTCATCTCAATGATGGAATAGGCCTGGTTGAAGGAACCTTCATCGACACCCCGAGCTCAGCTCGGCCCCAGGTAGACCCGCTGCGCAGGCTCCCATCTAGCTGGCAGGTCCGAAGGCTCGCCTGTGGGGGAGAGGTTTGGTTATCTTCATCGACACCCCGAGCTCGGCTCGGCCCCAGGTAGACCCGCTGCGCAGGCTCCCATCTAGCTGGAAGGTCCGAAGGCTCGCCTGTGGGGGAGAGGTTTGGTTATCTTCATCAACACCCCGAGCTCGGCTCGGCCCCAGGTAGACCCGCTGCGCAGGCTCCCATCTAGTTGGCAGGTCCGAAGGCTCGCCTGTGGGGGAGAGGTTTTGTTATCTTCATCAACACCCCGAGCTCGGCTCGGCCCCAGGTAGACCCGTTGCGCAGGCTCCCATCTAGCTGACAGGTCCGAAGGCTCGCCTGTGGGGGAGAGGTTTGGTTATCTTCATCAACACCCCGAGCTCGGCTCGGCCCCAGGTAGACCCGCTGCGCAGGCTCCCATCTAGCTGGCAGGTCCGAAGGCTCGCCTGTGGGGGAGAGGTTTGGTTACCTTCATCAACACCCCGAGCTCGGCTCGGCCCCAGGTAGACCCGCTGCGCAGGCTCCCATCTAGCTGGCAGGTCCGAAGGCTCGCCTGTGGGGGAGAGGTTTGGCTACCTTCATCAACACCCCGAGCTCGGCTCGGCCCCAGGTAGACCCGCTGCGCAGGCTCCCATCTAGCTGGCAGGTCCGAAGGCTCGCCTGTGGGGGAGAGGTTTTGTTACCTTCATCAACACCCCGAGCTCGGCTCGGCCCCAGGTAGACCCGCTGCGCAGGCTCCCATCTAGCTGGCAGGTCCGAAGGCTCGCCTGTGGGGGAGAGGTTTGGTTACCTTCATCAACACCCCGAGCTCAGCTCGGCCCCAGGTAGACCCGCTGCGCAGGCTCCCATCTAGCTGGCAGGTCCGAAGGCTCGCCTGTGGGGGAGAGGTTTGGTTATCTTCATCAACACCCCGAGCTCGGCTCGGCCCCAGGTAGACCCGCTGCGCAGGCTCCCATCTAGCTGGCAGGTCTGAAGGTTCGCCTGTGGGGGAGAGGTTTGGTTATCTTCATCAACACCCCGAGCTCGGCTCGGCCCCAGGTAGACCCGCTGCACAGGCTCTCATCAAGCTGGCAGGTCCGAAGGCTCGCCTGTGGGGGAAAGGTTGGCTCTTGTGATACTTTGTTCTTAGCCACTTCTACGACACCCCGAGCTCGGCTCGGCCCCAGGTAGACCCGCTGCGCAGGCTCCCATCTAGCTGGCAGGTCCGAAGGCTCGCCTGTGGGGGAAAGGTTGGCTCTTGTGATACTTTGTTCTTAGCCACTTCTACGACACCCCGAGCTCGGCTCGGCCCCAGGTAGACCCGCTGCGCAGGCTCTCATCAAGCTGGCAGGTCCGAAGGCTCGCCTGTGGGGGAAAGGTTGGCTCTTGTGATACTTTGTTCTTAGCCACTTCTACGACACCCCGAGCTCGGCTCGGCCCCAGGTAGACCCGCTGCGCAGGCTCCCATCTAGCTGGCAGGTCCGAAGGCTCGCCTGTGGGGGAAAGGTTGGCTCTTGTGATACTTTGTTCTTAGCCACTTCTACGATACCCCGAGCTCGGCTCGGCCCAAGGTAGACCCGCTGCGCAGGCTCTCATCAAGCTGGCAGGTCCGAAGGCTCGCCTGTGGGGGAAAGGTTGGCTCTTGCGATACTTTGTTCTTAGCCACTTCTACGACACCCCGAGCTTGGCTCGGCCCCAGGTTGACCCGCTGCGCAGGCTCCTATCAAGCTGGCAGGTCCGAAGGCTCGCCTGCGGGGGATAGGTGGAGTCCTTGACTTTTTGATCCTTGGTTCTTGGTTGGTAGTTACTACGTTACAACGAGCTCGGCTCGAACCCCGGTAGACCCGCTGCGCAGGCTCCCATACAAGCTAGCAGGTCCGACAGCTCGCCGGTGGGGTAGGGGTTTAATTGGTCGGAAAAATATATGAGCAGGGCCTTGGCCTAGACCGGAGGCAAGGCCCTAAAGGTCTCGGCTCAGAGGTCTCGGCCAGTAAGGGTCTCGGCTCAAAGGTCTCGGCCAGTGAAGGTCTCGGTCAAAGGGGGTTCTCGCAAAAAGGAGGCTCCCGGCGGACCTGGGCAGGACGACTTAATCGGCGACGCGAGGTTCCCGCCTAACTGATCTCTAAGAAAGGTTACCCTAAAGAGACTAAGGGTCTCGGCGGAAGCTCGCGCGGAAGCCATTCGGCAGAATATTACACTTTCAAGCACATACTGACAATGAAAGATGAAACATTACTTTACATAAAATTAATTACAAAAGTTAGAGCCTCTCGCTCATTACAAGAGAAACAAAAAGAAAAAAGAAAAGAAAAGCTTAGGGGGACGCGCTGTAACTCCCGCTGGTGCTCTCGCTTAAATCATCGCCAGAGCTCGCTTCAGATGTCTCGCCAGCGGCGGAAGAAGACCTCGGGATGTCCGAGGGAGGCGAGTCCGGCGCGCCCGGAGGTTTGGGAACTGGATCGTAGAGCCAAGGAAGGAGTTGGCGAGCGTCGATGGTCGCGCCGTCCTCCCGAAGCAGCTTAACGTCTCGCAGCGTCTCGAGCGTCAGCTTGACGGTTGCCTGCGCGTTGGCTTGCAGCAGCTTGTCAACGTTGTACTCCGAGAGGTAACGACTCCGCAGCCTCGCATCTAGCTCCGGAGGCGGGACCTTCGCCATCTCAGCGCGAAGCTATTCCCTCAGGAGGACGCTCTCGCAGCGCGCGTTGGCCAGCTCTGCGCGCAACTCCTTGACTTGGGCAGAATCCTGTGAAAAAAGAGCTCAGTCTGGAAACATCGCACAGCCGTAACTTTGAGAAACGAGAGCAAGGGCTCAGGAGGGTCTCGCTTACCTCGGTCGCGGGCCGCAGAGACAGCGCCAGTCGAGCATCCGCAAGCTCCTGTTGAGCTCTCGCGAGTTCTTCTCCCGCGGTGTGCGCTCGAGCCACCGCATCTTCCCTTGCCTTGCGCATATCGGTGAAATTCTTGTCGAGGGTGATGCTTCGGCGCGCACACATATGCGCAAGCTCGAACCCGCGCAATAGAGCCCGGATGGCATCGAAGGCTAGAAGGCGGGTAGACATCTAGTCAAACACGCTGGCATCCTCTCGGCTGTAAAGGCCATATCCAAGCGCGAAGGCCTCGCCAGTCACATCTTCCCCCTCCGCCCAGCTGGGGAGGAGCGTCGTAACCTTGATCGAGTTTGACTCGGGGTCCCATTCCATCTGAGGCTTCCCCTCCGCGTCGGCGTACTTCATGCCGAAACCAAAGTTCCTGTGCCCTTTCGGCAACTCCCGGGGCGGAGCTCTGACGGAGGTTTCGGCGGCGAGCACTTCTCCCCCAGCCTCGCTTGCGGCTGGTGGGTTCCCGGTAGAAGCCTCGGCGCGGCTCTTGGCGGCGACATCCATCTCGCTGGCCCTTTGGAGGATCGCTTCGAAGGAGCTGCCTGCGGGAAGGGGTTGGACAGGCGAGACGGCCGGGGCTTTCCCCTTCTCGAGAGCAGAAGGTTTGGGCCTCTTCAGCGTTCGGAGAGGAGGAAGGGTGACCTTCCGCTTCTTGGCTAATGGCGGCACAGGAGGGGCTGGATCGTTTCGGCAGGCGCTGGCACTAGCTTCCGCGAGCGCAAGGGAGCCTCTCGCAGCCAGACCCTCGACACCCCGGCCTTCAGCGAAGGGTTGGCGCAGAGGGACCTCCCGCTCTCCTGCAAAGTTAAAACACTTCAGCGCAAGAAAATCTTTGATAAAAGAGGGAATCTGAAGCAAGACCGTACCTTCGCCCGAGTGAACGAGTGGGAGGGAGTCGACGTCTCGCCTGAGGAAGGGAACATCGAACTCCTTGGTCCCAAAGAATTCCAGGATTGCGCTCTCGCGCGATCCCAGAGTAGGCGGTTTGTAGGCGGCGTCCTCGTACTGAACGGGCTGAAGCGGGACGTTGCCGAAGTCCCCGCTGACATAGACGAATTTCTCGCCCCAGTGATGGTGCTTGTTGGCGAGACCGGTAACCTCGAGCAGTTGCCCGGAGAAGAAAACCACCCCCCTTGGCGCGGAAGTTGAATAGCTTCCGGAAGATGGGCAAACTGAACTCGATCCTCTCGGATCGCATATAGCATATGAATGCTATAAGGATCGCGACCGAGTTCGGGTTCAGTTGGGCGGGAACCACCCCATAGTAGCGAAGAGCAAGCCGAACCTCCGGCCAAAGGGGAAGGCGGAAGCCCACCTCGAAGTGCTCGAGGGGGATGGCGAGCTCTCCCGCCTCCGGAGTATTCACCCTATCGTGATTACCCGGGTTCCGCGCCGAGAAGCCGGCGGGAATGTAGCGGTCAACGATCAGGTTATATTCGTCGAGGGTGAGCTTGCAGGAAGGGAAAATGTGTTTTTGGAAAGCTTCCGCGCAATGGGCGCGACCCTTGTTCTCGCCAGGCATGGTGGGTTTGCGAGCGAGAGCGAAAGCTGAAAAGAGGTCGAAGCGGAAACAAGAGCGCGAGAGCAAGGAAGGAAGGCTGAGGTTCCGGATCGAAGAAGTAAATGCGGTTGGTAGAAACTTCTCTATTTATAGGGAATCGTAATCATCAGGGATCCATCCGACAGAGAGAGAAAGTGACAGCGGAGTACAGCTGTCAGAATCCGGGCTAACGGCGCCTCGATTTTCCCCCTCGGGATGGCAGCGGTCAACGGTCGTTCCGGGTTTCGACGCAACTACCTGGATTGGCGCAAGCCTCCTAGATTGGCGTAAGCATCCTAGATTGGCGTAAGCCTCCTAGATAGGCGTAAGCCTCCTAGATTGGCGTAAGCCTCCTAGATTGGCGTAAGCCTCCTAGATTGGCGTAAGCCTCCTAGATTGGCGTAAGCCTCCTAGATTGGCGTAAGCCTCCTAGATAGGCATAAGCCTCCTAGATTGGCGCAAGCATCCTAGATTGGCGCAAGCATCTTAATTTAAAAAGCCTCGCAGAGCAATAAAAAGAAAAAGAAAAGAGAGACATGGGTAACAGCGAGATCCTCGCTAGCGCAAGCTAGATAAACTTAATTAACGGTAATGTTTATTACAGATACATGGATAAAAGAGATACATTGAGATTCAAGGCGGGAAGGCTAATAGGGCTTCCAGCTCCATCGTCCTCGTTCTCGCCGCCTAGTTCTCGGGGGCGCCGACGGGTTGAAGTAAGACGATAGGGTGGTACACCCAAGGTTGATCCGCCTGGCGTGATCCCGGATCTGCGAGATACACCTCCCTAGCGAAGACTCGGCAGAAGGCCCTCCCGGGCAATCAGTCTCGCCCAAGAAGAAATCCCGCTCCAGAGCCTCGAGCCTTTGCTCCACGGATTCGCGGAATGCTTTTGCCGCGGCAGCATGGGCACGGTCTCGCCGGATAAGCTTGGCCAAAATGACCGAGATCTTCCTCCGTCTCCCCTTCGCGCTCCCAGCGCTGTTCAAGGTTTCTTCTACCTCGCCAGACGAAGGGAGAGGGGACTCTTCATCCTCTTCTTCCTCCTCTTCTTCTTCCTCCTCTTCTTCTCCTTCCTCGTTGACCCCCGACCGCAAGCCAGGATCACCTGCGAAAGAAACGTGCGAGAATTTTGGTTAAGGCATGGCGATCAGCGGTTTTAAAAGGTCTCGCATACCTGCGGTAGGGCGAGAGCCGTCAAGCGACGTTGGGCGAGAAGGCCCAACCCCTCCGTTGGTTCCGTAGAGGAGGTGGAGAGGCTTGCCCAGCCCCGGGCGAAATGGCTTGCGCACGATGATCCCGGCCTGGCCGGAAGCATGAGGGGAGATGTCTTCTCTTAAGGGACGATCAGCATCCTTGAGAGTAGCGGAAGGTTCAGAAGCCGCCCCTCCCGTCGGCAGGATAGGATTGGCCGCCGAAGGAGGCACTTCAACGGTTCTCGCTTCATCTTCCAGGGTGGATAGACCCGGGTCGGCGGGAGTTGGCACTGCGAGAAGACAGTTCAGAAAAGAAAGGGTCGGGTTGAAATATTGACAAGGGAAAATGTACCTATCGTTCCGGTCTCGGCTGGAGGAATCCTCTCCGAGACCCGCGTTTGGTCCTTGGGGGAATGAGCGGGCAGGTTCGAAGAACTTGGCAGGATCTCGGCGTCATCGTCAGGAGCGGGTTCCTGCGAAAGCTTACTTTAATCATCGGATCTAGTGCATAGTCAGCTCGGTAGGCACGGTTGAAAGGCTTACCTTCTGCGGGGAAGGATCCCCCGCAGGATTGGGAGTGGGGGAAGGAGGCTCCCTGTTCTCGCGAGAAAGGTCCCGTCGGACCACCTTCGCTCTTTTCTTCTCCTTCTTCTTCGGCTCGGAAGACCCGGCGGTCGAAGTCTTTCTCACTAACCATGGAGCCACCGCCGCACAGTTAGCCAAGGCCCGCGCTTGGGCAGCGGCTAACCGGTCTTGGAGGTCTTGCGGAAGTGGTTTGGCAGCACGTTTGGGATGCATGGTGAGCTCGCGCAAAAATCCCTGGGGCGAGAGCTCAGTCGTAAAACAGTATTTCAAGGGCGAGGCATATGGTCGCCCATCGGTGCATATTTATAGCCGCAGTAGGACCCACCAAAAGATTCCCCTGGTTAGCTGGCACGTGTCCAGCGAATATTTTGGGGGTTGGACTTGTCTTGTCGAGCGCAGGGCTAGCTCGAAAAGAGCGGGGATTGTGTACAACCCCATATTCGCTGGGAGGGACCCAAAGGCTTCAGTGGTCAGGATTGGGCTAGTCTCAGGCTAGCCTCGGGTTAACCCTAAGGCATACTTGGGGAGTTCTCGTCCTGTAGGAGCTCTCGCCAAGGGCAGGCGAAAGCTGAGGAAACCAAGGCAGATGGTCGAGCTCTCGGCAGGAGAGATCGTCGACCGACCAAGGCAGATGGTCGAGCTCTCGGCAGGAGAGATCGTCGACCGACCAAGGCAGATGGTCGAGCTCTCGGCAGGAGAGATCGTCGACCGACCAAGGCAGATGGTCGAGCTCTCGGCAGGAGAGATCGTCGACCGACCAAGGCAGATGGTCGAGCTCTCGGCAGGAGAGATCGTCGACCGACCGAAGCAGATGGCCTGACTACGGAAGCTCCCGCCTTAGGGAAAGCTCCCGCCCAGGGCATGCGAGAACGCCTTAGGAGAGCCTTCATTCGCAAGGGCAGCATGATTACCTAGCGCGAGAACCTTCCTGGCAGAAGCTCTCGCCAAGGCGGGCCTAGAGGGGACCCAGCGAGAGCCTTCTAGGCCGGGGGTCTCGCCAAGTGGGCCCACGGGGTGGGACCCGGAGTCCAGAGGAGATTATTTTATTATTATTATCCCGAGGTAAAATTACCCAAATGCCCTTGGGAGGACAGCTGGATTTGGCTAGTGGCAGACCCTTCAGGGGTATTTCAGTATTTTCAGGCCAAAAGAAGACTATAAAAAGACCCATAGGGGCTCTTTGGAAGGCGGACTTTCATTTTTTACTCTCCAACTCTAGTGCCTTCTGAGGAGCTCCCAGCCCAGCATTTGGCTTTGGAGGGGAAGCTCTCAGAGATCTTCCGGGTGTGTGGTGGGACCTCCCAGCTGAGGCTTTGGGTCTGTTTTAGGACCTTAGCAGCTAGTCAGGGGTCGAGATTTGAGAGAAGTAGGCGTCGGCTGCACTTTGGTTCGTGAACATTCGTTGAGGTCATTTTTGGCTTCAACACAAAACATACCAGGCACAAGTCAGAGAAACAAATGAGGGTAAGCTTTCCTCATTGCCGACTCTAGCTCCCAAGTCGCGCTTTCCACATTCTGGTTCTTCCAAAGAATTTTAACCATAGGAATGGTTTTCCTTCGCAACACGCGATCCTGAGTATCCAAAACACGGACAGGCATGCACCTCCACAAAAGAAAGGTTCGGCTCCAACGGGGGCACAGAATCCAAAACCTGCCTGTCACTCTGCACACACTTTCGCAGCTGACTGACGTGAAAGACATCATGCACGCCAGAAAGATTTGCAGGCAACTCTAACCTGTAAGCTGATACTCCAATCCGCTCAGTAATCAAAAATGGGCCCACGTATCTCGGGTCCAACTTTCTGTTCTTGCCAAACCTTTTAACTCCGCTCATCGGGGAAACCTTTAAGAACACATGGTCCCCCACAGCGAATTCCAAATCTGATCTACGCCTGTTGGCGTTCTTTTCATATCTCTCCTGGGCTATACGAAGCTTTTCCCGAATAAGCTTCACAGAAATTTCCATCTCCTCGACTGCCTCTGGACCCAACAAGGGTCTTTCACCCAACTCAGCCCAAAACAAAGGAGTCCTGCAGCGCCTCCCATACAAAGCCTCAAAAGGAGCCATCTGCAAGCTTTCTTGATAACTGTTGTTATATGCGAATTCCATAAGCCGCAAACGCTCATCCCACGCCCCACCGTGGTCCAGAATATAGCATCGGATCATATCTTCCACAATCTGATTTACCCGCTCCGTCTGACCGTTGGTCTGCGGATGATAAGCAGTGGAATATCTCAAATCTGTCCCCAACCCTTCCTGAAGACTCTGCCAAAAACGAGACGTGAACCTGGAGTCTCGATCCGATAAGATGCTCACGGGCACACCATGCAGTCTGATGACCTCCTCCACATACAGCTCTGCTATCTTTCTCATCGGGTAGTCGATCTTGAATGGCGCGAAGTGAGCACACTTCGTCAATCTATTCACGATTACCCATACTGAATCATGCCCCCTAGGAGATCTCGGTAGGCCAGTAATGAAATCCATCGAGATGCTTTCCCATTTCCAAGTAGGAATCTCCAAGGGAGTAAGCTTGCCACCAGGCCTTCCATGATCAGCTTTCACTCGCTTACAAGTGTGGCATTCAGCAACGAATCTAGCTATATCTCCCTTCATCCCATACCACCATGCAATCTGTTTCAAATCATGGTACATCTTGGTGGATCCTGGGTGATAGGCAACGCTAGATCCATGGGCTTCCTTGCACACCATCATCCTGATGTCTCCAACAACGGGAATACATAATCTGCCACGGTACCTCAGGGTATCTGTATCATCTATAGAAAAATCTGGCAACTCGCCTTTCTCAGCTCGAAGGTACAAATGTAGAAGATCAGGATCATCTTTCTGATGCAATCTCGTAAGCGAGATCCATGAAGGTTCTACCACTGCCAGGCTGCTCTGCACACCGCAGCTACCCACAGAAATGCCCATCAACATAAACTCATCCACCAAAAGCTCGGCGGTGAGACCAAAAATTTTTCCTGACTTCCGACTCAGGGCGTCGGCCACCACGTTGGCCTTGCCCGGATGGTACTGAATCTCGACATCATAGTCGGCCACGTACTCCAACCACCGCCGCTGACGCAGGTTCAACTCCTTCTGCGTGAAGACATATTTCAAGCTCTTATGATCAGTAAAAATCCGGCACTGCACACCATACAACAGATGCCTCCACAATTTCAGCGCATAAATCACCGCGGCAAACTCCAGGTCGTGCGTAGGGTAGTTCCTCTCATGAGTCTTTAGCTGTCTCGACCCGTACGCAATTACCTTCCCATCCTGCATCAGGACACAGCCCAGCCCGATATGAGACGCATCCACATATACATCAAACTCAGAACCTTCAGTAGGCAAAGACAACACAGGAGCTGAACATAGCCTTCTCTTAAGCTCCTCAAAAGCCTCTTCACACTTGCTATCCCAAGCAAAAGTTACATTCTTCTGCGTCAACTTGGTCAAAGGCGCAGACAGAGTGGAGAATCCCTCTACGAATCTTCTATAATAGCCCGCCAAGCCCAAGAAGCTCCTGATCTCACGGGGAGTAACAGGTCTCGCCCATTCCATAACAGCAGCGATCTTTTCTGGGTCCACCGATATGCCCCTCTTGTTAACTACGTGGCCCAGGAAAGATACTTGAGGCAGCCAAAACTCACATTTGCTCAGCTTGGCGTACAGCTTATGGTCTCTCAGAGTCGCTAAGACTAGACGTAAATGTCTACCATGCTCTTCTGCGCTCCGGGAGTACACCAAAACGTCGTCTATAAAGACAATCACAAACTTGTCCAGGCAATCCTTGAACACACGCTTCATTAAATCCATGAAAGCTGAGGGCGTATTAGTCAAACCAAAAGACATGACTAAGAACTCAAAATGCCCATGGCGAGAACGGAACGCCGTCCGCGGAACATCTGACTCCCGAATCCTCAACTGGTGGTAGCCCGAACGAAGATCTATCTTCGAAAACACAGCACTGCCACGCAGCTGGTCAAACAAATCATCAATCCGAGGCAGAGGGTACCTGTTCTTAATTGTCACCTTGTTCAGTTCTCGGTAGTCGATGCATAGCCTCATCGACCCGTCTTTCTTTTTTACAAATAGAACAGGCGCACCCCAGGGCGACGAACTCGGCCTGATAAAACCCTTTGCCAACATCTCATCTAGCTGGGTCCGCAACTCTTCCAGCTCACGCGGGGCCATGCGGTACGGCGCCTTAGCAATGGGGCGTGTACCTGGCTCCAAATCTATAACAAACTCAACGTCTCTATCGGGTGGGAGACCGGGAAGATCGTCAGGAAAAACATCCGAGAAATCACGCACAACAGGAATCTCCTCTAGCCGCGGCACACTAACATCTGCCCCTACCAGAGAGACCAAACAGGCAAAACAGCCAGAATCAAGCAACTTGCGAGCACGTACCGCAGAGATGACTGGAGACTCCTGAAATGAATCGTCATAAACGCTCCCGGGCTGACCGTTGTCCTGCACAAAGTCCATGCGCTTTCCCTTGCACTGGATGACCGCATCATATTTGGACAACCAGTCCATGCCTAGGATAACGTCAAAGTCCTCCAGGTCAATCACCTTCAGATCAGCTGACGCTAGAAAGTTCCCCAACAGGATAGGGCAGTCCTGAATACCCAAACTAGAAACCACAGAGTCACCAGAGGGGAACTTAACGCAGAAAGCACCACCCTCACGATCTAGGCCCAAATGGAATCGCTCCACGAAAGCCTTAGCAATGAAAGAGTGGGTCGCGCCGGAATCGAAAAGAACGCACGCCCAGCGATTCTTTATCTTGAATCTTCCTATAAAATAGCCCACGCAAATAAGGGAAAACAAAAGCTAAACTACACAGGAAGTAAAAAAAAGGTAAACAAGCTAGGGAGAAATCTAACCTGATATGACCTGAGTCGAGGTCAAAGCTTCTTCCGAAGAGATGACATTTAACTTCCCCTTGCCTTTATCCACGCGCGGGGGCGGCAACAACGTCAGCAGTGGAGCTGCTGGGAGAACGGACTGCGCCTGAGGGCACCTCGTCTTGAGATGGCCTTTCTGCCCACACTGAAAACATGTCTTATCTTTCAACCAGCATCGGGCCACATCATGCCCCTTCCTTCCGCACAAAGAACATAACAGCTCCGCTCTGGGGGCTCCCTGAATAGCATGGACGTGCTCATTCTTCTGCGCTGCCAATCTTTTGAAACACTTCTCCACAGGATGGCCTGATCGGCCACAGAAACTACAAGTCCCCTTGGTCTTTTTCCTTGAAACTGCATCCGGTTCCTGGGCGTCCTTCCCTCTAATAGACTTCCGCTTGTCCTGCCTTGCCAGCTGGCCCCTAAACTTGGCATTCTCAACGGCCTCGATCTTCAAGGCAGCTTCGACTACTCCGGCATAAGTGACTGCCCCGTGGGCAAGTGCTAACTGCTGAACATCGCTTCTTAGCCCACCCAGAAACCGCTTAATCCGGTCTGCTTCAACACTCACCAGTCCTGGAGCAAACCGACTCAGCTTGCTAAATTCAATCTCATATTCGCTGACGGTGAGTTTCCTTTGCTTCAAATGGAGGAAGTCATTCATCAATCGGTCCCGCTCGACCGAGGGCAGAAACTTACTCAACAGCATTACCTTAAACGACTCCCAGGTGCACCCTGTCATCAAGCTTTCTTTCTCTCTTAACCACCAACTCTTTGCCATACCCTTGAGCTGGTAGGCAGCAAGCATTACCTTCTGATCATCAGTAAACCCAGAATAGGAGAACATCTCATCAATGGATATCAGCCAGTCATCCAAAACCAAGAAGTCAGCCTTTCCATCATAGGTGGGAGGGTTCAACCGCTGAAACTGAGATATGAAGGCCATTCCCGGGGGCACTACAACCAGAGGCACCAAAGGAGCAGGAGGTGCAGGAGGTGCAGGAGGTGCTGGAACAGTTGCACCCACTGTGGGGTCCTGAACTCTCGCGGTCTGACCTGCCGTCCCAGAAAGGAAGGACTGCATCTGAGCCTTCATCTCCTCCACTTGCCTGGATAATGCCTCATTACTTCGTCGGAGGCTCTCTATCAGTGCCTCGCTCTGCGCTCCTGAGGACTCTCCCTCGGACTGGGGAGTCGATCGAGTCGAAGGACTCCTTGCCATCCTATAGTCACCATAGATCTAGTTAAAACCCAACCCATTAGCTAGAACAAAACTACCCGGTACGGACAAGCATACATAAATATGAACTTCAACTGCTGAACTTGTTCTGGGAATGGTTTTATAATGATGATGTTATGCTTAACCTAAGATAGTTCACCGCTATCATACTAACTCATGTGCCTAAATCATGAATGCATGTATTTATATTCTTTTTGACTCAAAACCATGTGTGTACATATGTCATCATGCAAATCTTTAGCTTGACACGTTGTGCTTATGAAGTGTTATGCTATGCATGTTTGTGCTATGCATTCTAAAAAGGCCTTAATGCATGCCATGAGCGGCGTACGCATGAAAATGTTATGCACCCCATAAATACATGACATTTCCATGCAACGAAAGAGAAAACGTGCTAGTCGCATCCATGCGGTGAGGTTATGCACCCCATAAATACATGACCCTCGCATGTTGCCCCTATGGTGGATCCATATACAAACACATATTATGCACCCCATAAATACATAATATGCCCTGTATACTTCATGTTATGCTATGAGTGTAGTGTTCGTGCTTTAGCCAAAACGTGCTGATGACATATCGGTGTGTGTATGATATGACTCTAGACAACAAAAACAAACAAAGAAAGGTTACCCGACAAATTGTCAAGTAACCTCCCTCTGATACCAACTGTCACAACCCGCATTTTCTCCGAATTTAATATTTATCAGAGTACGAGAAAACGCGCGTCGTGATGCCACGTCGAATAGGGGATAACTGTCGACGCTCAGGCGAAACACTACCTACCTCTTTTATGCAAAATCACAAGTTTATTAGCTTAAAAAAATCATTTATATTTTGAGGCCGTATCTCTCGGCTCAGTGGATCAGCTAGTCCACGGTTTTTTAAAAAAAAACAATATTTGTTCGCAGCGGAAAATACTTGACTTGAGTTGAATTGACATCCTAAATGAGCATAAGTGTCCCTGGGGGACGACTTATAGAATGCTCGACTCTAAGGTTAGTATAGTATATAGTAAAGGAAGTAGTCTTGTACGCTTAAGGAAAAAGGAAATGTTTTAGTTTTTTTTTATATAAACATGATGAATATGAGCTACATATAGTAATGATTAGATTTTAAAATACCTAACATGCAATCCTAACATAAATCTTTCCCAAAAAACAAGTAAAAGGCCATACGAGGCAAACAAATAGCAGCTTTAGTTCATATCTAGCATAGCAAGTAAGCCACCAGTGGGTGTCAACATCCTGACACAAATCCCCTGGTGAGCTGCATGTCCGTACAGAAAAGGAAATAACTACCTCACAAGGATGATGTTCGGCAATCTCAGCTACCCTGGAGGATATCAGCAAGTCCCACCAAAAGAAAGATCAGCCGCTCTATCGGCTACAACCTGGACCTGAGGTATTTAAAGAAAAATACCTCAGCAAAGTATCAAAACAAAAGCTAATAACAAGGGGAAAAATATGACAGTAAGAGAAAATACTAGTCAAAAGATAGAAAAGGTAAAAAATCACACCAAGTGTGAGGATAGAAGCTACCTGCTCTGCAAAAAGAAGTAACCTGCAGCATCAAAGTACAAGTATACTAGCAGGAATAAACAAAAGTAGGAAAAAGAAAGAGTTAACATCTTAACTTGGTGAGTTATTAGCAGGGGGGAGTCAAAACAAGGGTCTGGGTATATAGCCAAGTCCAGACCCAAAGAGAAAGGCTAAGGGGTCAAACAGTGGTAGCCTTAGGGTCCAACACACCAACCCAAGCCGGGGCAAAAGGTGGAGGCCACGGCTCTTCACATAAACACCACCCCTCTTAGAGGCCACAAAAAAAGAAACTCCCCTCAACGGCCATAACTCACGAATCGGCATACAAAAGTTAGCCGAACACCCAACACCCCCCTTAGGGAAGGAAAAACTTCTCTAACATACCAAAAAGGAACACACCTCCCGAGGCTAAAAGACTTAGCCTCTAAAAGCTGCGGCGTTGAGTGAGGTGTCCTCACTCAACCGGCGTTGAGAGAGGTACCCTCACTCAACGCCAAAACAGGCATGGCGTTGGTTAACTAAACACACATTTAAAATGTGAAAATATCTTAACCTCAAATACTTAAAGTACTACAATATCAGTTTGCATCAAGTGGTTTGATCCTAAATATATTTAAGTGGTTTGATACTAAATATATACTAAACACACACATATGAGTTATATATATGAATGAACTAAACTTCCCATTTATCTACTTGAGTGGTTTGATACTAAACACGCGCAAGTGATTTGAAAATAAATCGAGCTGGTCATGGATTACACCCAAGGAAAATAACACGCTATAATACAAATCTTGAAATGAGCAAAGTTATAACAATGGAGCAACTCGGTGCCAAACCCGAACTGGGCAATCAGTTATTTTGGTGGGTTGTGATCACTTTCTGGTAAGTTTACTATCACAGCTTTAGCTTATAGTTTAATAGAAAATGACACCAAAATCCATACCCCATCCTATAGAAGAGGAAGCAGTTAGTAGAGCAATAAAAATGATGAGAAGAAAATCAGTTGGCTGAGAGATACTATAACAATTAATGGCTGGACTAATTAAGGAGGACTGAAAGGCACAGTACTCTGCAAACTCAGGAGTAAGGTTATCAGCAAACTATAAGATAGCTCAGAAATTAAATAAACCAAGGGCATGACATAGAATTGCTTTGGCAAGGGCGAAGGGCACACTTGCCTTGATTTTTAGAAGAACTTCGGCCAACAACTTCTTCCAAACCTCCGGCCACCAAAAACAATCGGGCAGCACCTCCTTCCCCAAAACCACAACCTCAAGTGAAATACTTTCACCACAAAAAAATCTGGACATAAAAAGAAACTGAAATCCCTAGCATGCTTGAAATCTAAATCCTAACATACTTGAAATCTGGGCAAAATCAAAACAACAAAAGGGGGCTCTTACCTTGAGAAAAAAAAACTGGACGAATTCGGTCAGCCCTATGCTCCTAAACCGCCGGCCTTAAGCAACCTAGATCAAGAAAATTTCTGGACAACCAACCGGGAAGAACATCACTATAAAACTCAAACCAAAAAAAACTGCAAACCTAAACTACCGATCGGGCCAAAAATTCATGGAGGAATCGCGTGAGGTTTACCTCGGAACGAAGATCGCAAGTAGGGGAACTCGGATCCGGCCTCCACTCGCGTTTTCGAGCGAATCTGGGCGAGGATCGGCCGGTCGGAGCAGCAGCAAGGCTCCGCCCCTTTCCTTTTTCTTCCGCTCGTTTTTTTTTTCCACAGGGCTCGGTTCTTTCTCTAATACAGCAAACCTAAAAAAATCTAATATATAACTAATGATAACACTTAACCTAAATATAATTATTGATAATAAATTAAGCCTAAATATTATAACTACACCTAATTAACTAAATTTAACCATCTTAATTAACTAATTTCATATACACATATATACTAACTAAAGTATACACTAACACCTACATATCTAACACATACATATACACGCTAACACACATATACACGTAAACACGCACACGTAAATTCCAAATAACGCTCTGCACGCACGTACATGTGCATTCTCGCCCCGACACGCCCAAAACACGCGCTATGCCCAAAAATGCACAACTATATATATACGCTCGCATAAGGTGACGACTCGCTAACAAGCAACCGTCGAAACGACGTGAAAACCAACGATCTCGGATCTCGACCAGACTCGCACCGTAGCTAAATACCCTAGCTACGAAAACAACGGCGAAGTCAAAAACCACATCCGACGATCAAAACTTGGGCTAACACCACCCAAGGGAAAGAAACACAAGTATTCCCTGAGAGGCTCAGTCGAGTCATCACATCTGACACCGACTAGCTGGGGAACCTTGGAAACAGGCTACACAAGGAACCTAAAGAGCTAAGACCACGCTCTAACTACGGCAAAAGGCCGGAAACGCGTCATCGTAACGCCAAACGATAATCAAACGATCACAGAAAAATCGGGGGCGTTACAGAGTGCCCGACCAAGTGTTTTTACTCTTGAGAAGTAAGAACAAGTTGCACTCAGTCAGTCTGAACTCCTCTTGAACCATGATTTTCGGGTTCAACACACGAGATTTTATTCATCATAAGCAGCCTTGCCACACAATTGCAATTCAATTATAAGATATTTAAATATATAAGTGTCATCCTCATTGTCCTGCTCATATCTGTTAGAGAATTAATTATATGTCTGCATGTGTCGAGACCAACTCAGAACGACATATTGGGTTTCGTGTCACTCTAGGGTATGACTCTACGCTGAAGATCGATACTATAAATAGTCATTCCACACTTGATGAGTTATAATGGACTATCTTGAGCGGAGCCTCAACATTCTCAAGATACGATTTAGGGTTTTCGCTCTCTCCTGTCTGCTTTCGTTTTTTTCATGAAATCCCAACGTCGCTCCAGTGTTCGTTCTTGTCGAGTCCAGATCAGAGAAATCACCCGTTCCTGTTTGCCGATCTTGACTTCTGCCCTCTATTCCCATCGGCGTGGCCACTCAACATCGCGAGATTCCGCCGTAGCTGATCGCTGGGAGAAATCTCGATTCTGTTTCCAGATCGAAACTTTCACTAGATTAGAACGAGGAAGCTTCTGATTCTTTATTCAGTCACTACTTTGATCCAAATTGCTGGAGATCCGGGTGGTTTTCTCTCTTAACTTGAAGCAGATCCGAATCAGAAATTCCTGATCTTGGTTTTCATTGCTGGAGACTGGTCTTCGGGGCTAGATCTCCACAGGAAGAAGACTACTGCTCTTCCTCTGGTATTTACCGATCTAGGGCAGCCCGTTGTTATTTGTAGATCTCTGTTGTTCCCGTGGATCTGCTGCAGTAAAGAAAGTTGGAGATCTCTGTGTTGCTCCCGATCTACAAGTTCTTCATTTTTGCAAGACAAAATCTACCAGTCTTGCCACAAAAACTTCAAAGATCGTAGATTTTTTTTTCTGTCGTTGCTTGATTTTTGATCTGGAGGAGGGATCTACTATACTCAGTGACGGAGCCAGAAAATAATGTCAGGGTGGGCAGACTATTCATAATGTAGTTTAAAAAATTAACTTAAATTATTCAAATAACTGTATTAATACAAAAAAATAACATATGAATATTTAAGAATATTTCAACTAAATTAAAATTAAAAACACATAACATTACCTTTCATAGTTGACCACGTCGACTTTTCATATTTTGAAAACGTTTGATGATAGTCTCATTATCAATACTTTTGAATATATCTCTTTCAATATATGTAACCAGACAATCATTCATCATTGAGTCTCCCATCCGATTACGCAGACGGTTTTTCACGATATTCATTGCAGAAAATGCTCTCTCAACTGTAGCTGTTGCAACTGGTAAAACCAATGATAATTTCAGGATCAAATAAACCAAGGGATATAAAATATCCTTCTTTTTATCAACCATCTTTACTGCAAGATCTCCAATTCCATTTACTTGTGCAAAATCACTATCAGCCCGAACATCATAAACATAAGTTTCCAACTGACAATTCAGTTCCATAATATCTAAATTTGAAAATTCGGATGGATAAAACTCAGCAAGTCGTCTTAATTTTTGCTTATCAAATGCAGAAAATGAATTATTCGGACTCAAACATGCAACACAAAGAAGTAGTTCTGTATTTCTCTCTGTAAATCGGCTATTCAATTCTTGAAGCTGCATATCTATCACATTGTAAAATATCTCAACTCGATAATGATGTAAATTTGTCATTTCTTGAACCCTTCTTCTTGATCGGCCTCTTGCAACATATATAGTATTCATATCGGGAATACTAATTTTGTAATTGTTACAGAATAAAGAAACTTCATCAAATAATTCTGTCCAACCTTTATCTCGTTTATCCTGCAACCTTTGTTTAGAAATTTGCACTAAATGCATGGCATTACAAATATCTTGGTCTTTACGTTGCAATGCTTGTGATAGACTATTTGTTATTCTCATTATATCTCTCATCAAAAATAAAACAAATATGAAATCAAATGATTGTAGTGAATCTAATAATGAAAAGGTCGTTGCTTTATGATCAGAACTTGAATGTGGATCTTTTTCAACAATCTCGAGAACATCGATAATGGAGGAAAACATCACAATTATGTTAAGCAATGAACCATAATGTGATCCCCACCTAGTATCACCTGATCTTTTTAAAGCTCTTTCTTGGTTTAAACCAGTACCACTTAAAAGTTCACCTTTTTGCAAACCTTCAACAATCTTAATAAATTGAGACTCGCGTAAAAGTTCTTGACGCTTACATGAGACATTGATTATATTGGTCAAAGTGACAGCCAATTCAAAAAGCCAAGCAACTTGGACATGATTTTTTGCAACTGCTACTAACGCTAATTGAAGTTGATGTGCAAAACAATGAACATAATATGCAGATGGGTTCTCTTTCATAATTAGAGCTTTAAGTCCATTAAACTCCCCTCGCATATTACTTGCACCATCATATCCTTGTCCACGTAATTTTGAAATGCTGAATCCATGATATAAAAAAAATTCTTCTAATGCTGCTTTAAGAGAATGAGCTGATGTATCCATTACATGCATAATTCCAAGGAAACGTTCAATTACTTGCCCTTCACTGTTAACATAGCGCAAAGCAATAGCCATTTGCTCTTTAGTAGATATATCTCGTGACTCATCTATCAGTATAGAAAAAAAATCATCTCCAATATCCATTTTAATACAATTTAGTGTCTCAACTGCCATTGCATTGATAATATCTTTTTGAATTTCCGGAGCAGTTAACTTGTTATTTTCTGGCGCGTTATGCAAAATCACATTTTCACCTCTTCATTATGATCTCCAAGAAATCTTAAAAGCTCGAGAAAATTTCCTCGATTTGTTGAAGAATCTGATTCATCATTACCACGTAATGCTAAGCCCTGTTGTATTAAAAATCGAATGCAATCAACTGATGCAGTTAGACGTGTTTTATGCTCTTGTCTAGCGAGATCCGATTGTTTAAGAAACTGTACCTCAATATGCTGACCTGATTTCATTAAGTTAGTGCACATCACTGCAGCCTGATTGTGAATACTATTGGGACCCCCAACATGTTCTCGAAGTCTACTTAAACCATCTTTCCAATTTCTAAAGCCGTCAACAGTAAATGAATCTCCCCCTGATTGTTGTCCCATTTCAGGCTTAAAAAGATAACAGAATATACAAAATGCCGCGTCTTTTGCTATGCTATATTCCAACCAAGAAGGAAATTGTTCAAACCATGCATAATTGAATCTTCTAGGTGTATTCCCAAACATTGTCTGTGGAAACTGATGATGTCGTGGTTGACATGGCCCTTTCAATAGATATTTTCTTCTAATTTCATCTCTATCATTAACATTATAATCTGATAATCTAACTCGTAGCCCTGAATCGGCTGTTATGTTGTCCAGATTAGTTTCAATCAGACCCCTCTTTGAATTTGATTTCAAATCATCTTGACAAATTCGTTTTTTCTTAAGAGCTGATTTAGAAATTGGAAATTTCTTAAAAAACTTATCCATCTTTGTAATTGAAAAGCCCCTTTCAGTGTGTTCGTTGTGATCGGATTCCCTAAACAATGATCATAGCCCGTAACAATTAGCTCAAACGTTTACACAACGAAAATGATGGGCAAGAGAGAAACACTTGCCCAAACGAAGGTTCGCTAAGCCTCTTTAGATCTCCTAACGGCTATAAAACCAATGTTCGATCAAGCGAAAGGGACCCACACGATCCGAACG
The DNA here is from genome assembly GCA_039513925.1 of Platanthera zijinensis. Classification (NCBI taxonomy): domain Eukaryota; kingdom Viridiplantae; phylum Streptophyta; class Magnoliopsida; order Asparagales; family Orchidaceae; genus Platanthera; species Platanthera zijinensis. Next base: position 24,622,418 of record CM077087.1, on the reverse strand, counting down.
AGTGATGTTGTACCAAAAGAGAAACACCCAAAATAAACATTTCGCAAGGGGGTGGTCTCTCCCAACAAAAAACAACGAGGTTCACCAAGCCTTCTCGAGCGTATTTTTTTAAAGTAAAAAATTACCACCACAGAAAATCAACACAAACATAGACAAATTGCACAAGAGGAAAGTGGAGGAACGTCGTTACCTCAACCAAGAGATTATGGCCGTCGCACAATAATCAAAGAAATTTCTCCTGCAGAAAGATCTGGACCGTTCGTCAGCTATAATTTTACTCCAATTTCTCCTGCAAAAAAAAACTAATTTTGAGCATAACATTAACATAAGTTGTAACATAAGTTTCATCAACCACCTATGTATAAGACTAATAAATATCACATCACAAAGAAAATATCTTGTAATATTAACATTAGTTAATGCAACAATTTGAAGAAGAAGAAGAAAAAGTGCTAACAATTTTCAAAAATCATGAAGAAATCAGAATGATTCCTATTAAAAGTTTTGATTCATCACTCGTTTGGCATGGTAATGGCAATCGTAAATACATGAATTAAATCGTCACTCGTTAAGGATCACATAACAAACATCATCCGTTCGAACATAAAAGTGGATGAAGTTCTTCAAGCACATAATAAATCAATAGAAATCCAAAATAAACCACTAATTCCAACCCTGACTTTTATTCTGCCCAATCAAATGAATCATATGAGTATATTCTTCTTGACAACTAAAACCCCAAAACTTAGAATTTAAAATCTATTTTCAATGAGATTAGACTTTCATTTTCAATTCCAAAACCTCAACTTCATCCAAACAAACAAACTCAATTTACCCTCAAATTTAAGAAGAATCATGAGTTATCCGATTTAATCTAATTTTACTTGGGCACTAATCATGCAAAAGCGGAAAAATATCGGCGGAGTCCCTCAATCACCTCTTTATATCAAGCCCCAATGATAAGTGATAACAAAAAAATTTGTTATAACTCATGTACTCAGCCCCAACTATAACTTGTGAGCCCTGTAAAAGTAAAATATGCGATGGATAATCAATGAGTTAGCTTCTAAAGATAAATGAAGAAATGACAGATATATAAGAGCACCAACAAAAAGAAAACAGTACCGAATACTCTTATGCTAAAGAGTCAAAAAACAGAAGAACATTGCAAGTGAGATTATGAACAGAGATGGGAAGAAAATCAGTGCAATTAATAAAAAAGAACAAATCAAAGGTAGTCGGTGAAGGAGAAACACCGAGGCTGTGGTATTCCTGGAGAAATGCCACCGACGCTGTCATGCTGTGGTTGGTGCTAGCCGTAGGCCCGTAGCTGATGTCGCAGTCCGCAGAGGCGCAGACTACTGACTACGTGAAGGAGAAACGCCGACTCGCCGTCGCCGAGGTTGTGGACGGTGGAACCGGGGGTATTCCTGGAGAAATGTCGCCGACGGCCCGAAGATGTGGTTGTCGGTTGGTGCTAGACTGGCGGATGCAGTCGTGGGCGGATGGAAAGCACGAAAGGGCAGGGCGCAGGATTGCAATTAGGGCCGGCTGGGGAACTCGGGATTCGGAAAGGATGGTTTAAAAAATATGAGATAAAATGAGTTGAGAAATTTAAAGCCGTTGGATTAGATCCAACGGATAAAAAAATTCAAAGCAAAAAACAGTTGTGGCCCGGATTTGAGCACAGGACCTCATCATAGAGACCTAAAAATTTAACCATTAAACCAAAGTAGAAATAATGAACAACTCTTATATATTTATATATATAATATATACATATATATATTAAAAAAAATTAATGCGCGTCAATGCTTCCTAATCTATTGAACATTTCGCAAAATTCAGGGTGGGCAGCTGCCCACCCTGGACTATACTTAGATCCGCCCCTGACTATACTAGACATTTCAGATCCAGCCACCTGAATCTTTGTTTGGAATTCTCCTTTTGGTTGATTGGATCAGTTTCTTTGACTGTCAGATCTTGTTGCTTGTCCACTCATCTGCAATAAGGAACTCTGTTTCCTGATTCATATCTTGTGAAGAATCCGCAGCCAATCGACCTTATTTGCCAACCTTCTCTGCCAGATTCTCTTGGATTCTTTGTGCATTTCGAAGATGTTTTAGCCTACTGTGACTGTGTTCAGTCAAAGAGGAGGAGCAAAAATTTATTTTCTTAATTGGATATGAAGACATCGTCTCCGCATGGATCAAGTGATATTGTTCTAATTGTATTTTTTTTAGAACCAAAAACATGATATCGAAGAAAAATAAGCTTGATACCATCAAATTGCAGTCTAGCTTTCGATGCCTCTAACTTCCTCAGTTGGAAAATTCAAGTCCAACTATGAATGAAGGAACAAGAAATTTTCTATACTGTTAAGAGCGATTTCGACATTATCCGAAAGGATCAAGGATGTGGACGAAAACTAGTGGAACAAGGATGATGATTTCTGTTGGGACTACATCCTGAACTCCCTGAATCCCTGACTCGCCTTGACCTACTACGCATAAAAATCTGTAAAAGATATTTGGGATCGCTTGAACGCGTATTTCCAAAATGAGGAGGGACTGTCAAAGTCGCTCATTAGAGAGAAGTTCTTCAACTTTAGGTTCAAAGCAAATTCATCAGTCACCCCACAAATCATAGAACTGAAAAACTTGTGTCACAAGCTAGAGGACGATCAATCAAATATGAACGACAATCTCTTTGTGTGTCTGATTTTGAGCAAGCTGCCTCTTGAGTGGCTCGCCTTCAAAATTGAAATGCACAGACTGAAAGAGAAGATCACTCTAGATGAACTCAAACGGTTCATCCACATCGAGGACCAAAATATTGCTGGGAAAAGCTTAAAGCAAGTTGCTCAGCCCTCACATGCTGTCAACTTCGTCTCTCGACCTAGCAAGCCTTCTCGGAAGCCCCCGACACCTAAGGGTGATACCTCTACATAGTTGGCGGTCAAAAACCTTCTCTCAAAAGAAAGAAGTGCAAGTGCCACAACTGCGGTAAGTAGGGTCATTGGGCCGCTGAATGCAGGGGTCCAAAGAAGAAAAATGAGGAAGCGCCCCACAAAATGTGGTGAACATAGTGGTCGACAACTCTGATCCCAAGTCCTTCGTAGTTATGATTGGGAGTAGTCACCGTATTGCATCTTCTGAGTGGTGGCTGGAAAGCGGTACTACCTGTCATATCACTAATGACAGTGGTCTTCTCTCAGAGGTCAGAGCAATCTAGGACAATGTTGAAAAGTGTAATGGAGGAAAGACCATGGTTATTAATTGAGGTCTAAGCATGTTAGAGTAGTACCTAACTTAACTAAAAATTTAATATCTATGAGTTTATTATATATGGCTGAAATTTCTTTTACAACCTAAAACGGTAGAATAATTTTATCAGTTAATTCACATTACTTGGGTTGCACGTATATGATCAATTGTGTGGATAGAATTAGCCTAGATAACGAGTGCATTAATCAAGTGAGTTCAACTTTTATTGATTCTAAGTTTTTTACATAATAGACTTGGACATGTGCACTATAAAAAAATCTGAGATCTAGCTAAGAGTCACAACATCCCGTTTGATCTTTCTCTTTGATTTGATAGGTATGAGATTTGTGCCTAAACTAATATTACTAGAAATCCTTTCAAGTAAGTATCTAGAAGCACCAACTTTTTGAATTGATACATTCTGACCTTTGTGATTTTCGAAGTCATGTCACTAAAGTGGTAGGAAATATTTGATTACCTTCATCGATAATTTTTCTAGATATTATCATGTTTACCTATTAAAATCAAAATATGAAGCCTTCGGGACTTTCAAGATCTTTAAAACTCATGTTGAGAATCAGTTAAACCTAAAGATTAAGAGATTTAGAAGTGATTGAGCAGGAGGGTACACTATAACTGAGTTTAAGAATTTTTGTGTCTCTAAGAGTATAATTCTAGAAACCACAACTCCTTACTCACCACAGTCAAATGGTATTGCTGAGTGTAAGAATAGAACTTTAACAGATATGTTGAATTCTATGCTCCATGTTGAAGCCAAAAATGACCTCAACGAATGTTCACGAACCAATGTGCAGCCGACGCCTACTTCTCTCAAATCTCGACCCCTGACTAGCTGCTAAAGTCCTAAAACAGACCCAAAGCATCAGCTGGGAGGTCCCACCACATACCCGGAAGATCTCTGAGAGCTTCCCCTCCAAAGCCAAACGCTGGGCTGGGAGCTCCTCAGAAGGCACTAAAGTTGGAGAGTAATGAGAGTCTGCCTTCCAAAGAGCCCCCCTATGGGTCTTTTTATAGTCTTCTTTTGGCCTGAAAATACTGTAATACCCCTGAAGGGTCTGCCAATAGCCAAATCCCGCTGTCCTCCCAAGGGCATTTGGGTAATTTTACCTCGGGATAATAATAAAATAATCCCCTCTGGACTCCGGGTCCCACCCCGTGGGCCCACTTGGCGAGACCCCCGGCCTAGAAGGCTCTCGCTGGGTCCCCTCTAGGCCCGCCTTGGCGAGAGCTCCTGCCAGGAAGGTTCTCGCGCTAGGTAGTCATGATGTCATTGCGAATGAAGGTTCACCTAAGGCCTTCTCGCCTGCCCTGGGCGGGAGCTTTCCCTAAGGCGGGAGCTTCCGTGGTCAAGCCACCTGCTCTGGCCGGTCGACGATCTCTCTTGCCGGGAGCTCGACTATCTGCGCCCGACTATCTGCCCTGGTTTCCCCAGCCTTCGCCTGCCTTTGGCGGGAACTCCTTCAGGGCGGAAGCTCCTCTGGCTTTGGACCCAAAGCCTGTCGTGGCGCGAACGATATCGCCCACCGCCAGGCGGGAGCCTTTAAGGACGAGAACTCCACCAGTATCCCTTAGGGTTAACCCAAGGCTAGCCTGAGGCTAGCCCAATCCCTCAGTGAAGTCTCCAGGTCCCACCCAGCGAATATGGGGTTGTACTCAATCCCCGCTCTTTTCGAGCTAGCCCTGCGCTCGACAAGACAAGTCCAACCCCTCATAATATTCGCTGGACACGTGTCCGCCTACCAAGGGAATCTTTTGGTGGGTCCTACTGCGGCTATAAATATGTACTGATAGGCGTCCATACGCCCTGCCCTTGAAGTACGGTTTTCCAACTGAGCTCTCGCCTCAGAGATTTTTGCGCGAGCTTACCATGCATCCCAAACGTGCTATCAAACCACTTCCGCAAGACCTCCAAGACCGGTTAGCCGCTGCCCAAGCGCGGGCCTTGGCTAACTGTGCGGCGGTGGCTCCATGGTTAGCGAGAAAGACTCCAACCGCCGGGCCTTCCGAGCCGAAGAAAAAGGAAAAGAAAAGGGCAAAGGTGGTCCGGAGGGACCTTTCTCGCGAGAACAGGGAGCCTCCTTCCCCCACTCCCAATCCTGCGGGGGATCCTTCCCCGCAGAAGGTAAGCCTTTCAACCGTGTCTACCGAGCCGATCGTGCATTAGATCCGATGGTTAAAGTAAGCTTTCGCAGGAATCCGCTCCTAACGATGACGCCGAGATCCCGCCGATTTCTTCGAACCTGCCCGCTCATTCCCCCAAGGACCAAACGCGGGTCTCGGACGCAATTCCTTCAGCCGAGACCGAAACGACGGGTACGTTTTGCTACTGTCGATATGTCAACCCTGCCTTTTCTTTTCTGAACTGTCTTCTCGCAGTGCCCGCTCCCGCCGACCCGGGCCTAACCGCCAGGGAAGTAGAAGCGAGAACTGTGGAATTGCCTCCCCTGGTGACCAATCCTACCCTGCAGGCGGGAGGGACGGCCTCTGAACCCTCTGCTACTCCCAAGGATGCCGATCATCTCTTGGGAGAAGACAACTCCCCACGAGCTTCTGGCCAGGTCGGGACCATCGCGCGCGAGCCCTTCCACCCGGGGCTGGGCAAGCCTCTTCACCTCCTTTATGGAACTACCGGAGGGGTCGGGCCTTCTCGTCCAACTGCAGGTATGCGAAACTTCCCTGGACTGCCGATTGTAATGCTTTAACCAGAATTCTCGTGCGTTCCCTTTGCAGGTGATCCCGGCTTGCGGTCGGAAGCCAACCGGGAAGAAGATGATGATGATGAAGATGAGGACGATGAAGAAGAGGAAGATTCTCCCCTCCCTTCGTCTGGCGAGATAGAAGGAATATTGAACAGCGCCGGGAGCGCGAAAGGGAGGAGGAAGAGGATCTCGACTATCCTGGCCAGGCTCATCCAGCGAGATCGTGCTCACTCTGCCGCGGCAAAAGCGTTCCGCGAATCTGTGGAGCAAAGGTTGGAGACTCTGGAGCGGGATTTCTTCTTAGGCGAGACTGATCGTCCGGGAGGGCCTTCCGCCGAGTCTTCGCCAGGGAGATGCATCTCGCAGATCCGAGATCACGCCAGGCGGATCAACCTTAGGTGTACCACCCTATCATCTTATTTCAATCCGCTGGTGCCTCCAAGAACTAGGCGGCGAGAACGAGGACGATGGTATTGGAAGCCCTATTAGACTTCTCGCTTGAATCTCTTTTATCCATGTATCTGTAATGAACATTACTGTTAATTAAGTTTATCCAACTTTCATTGGCGAGAACCTCGCTGTTACCAATGTCTCTCTTTCCTTTCCTTTTTATTGCTCTGCGAGGCTTTTAAATTAAGAGGCCTACACCAATACAGGATGCTTGCGCCAATCTAGGAGGCTCGCGCCAATCTAGGAGGCTCGCGCCAATCTAGGAGGCTCGCGCCAATCTAGGAGGCTCGCGCCAATCTAGGAGGCTCGCGCCAATCTAGGAGGCCCGTGCCAATTTAGGAGGCTTGCGCCAATCTAGGAGGCTCGCGCCAATCTAGGAGGCTCGCGCCAATCTAGGAGGCTCGCGCCAATCTAGGAGGCCCGCGCCAATCTAGGAGGCTTGCGATGATCGAGATAATTGTGTCGAAACCAGGAACGACCATTGACCGCTGCCATCCCGAGGGGGAAAATCGAGGCGTCGTTAGCCCAGATTCTGACAGCTGTACTTCGCCGTCATTTTCTCTCTCCGTCGGACGGAGCCATGATGATCACGATTCCCTTATAAATAGAGAAGTCTACCAACCGCATTTACTTCTTCGATCCGGAACCTCAGCCTTCCTTCCTTGCTCTCGCGTTCTTGCTTCCGCCTCGACCCTTTTTTCAGCTCTCGCTCTCACTCGCGGACCCACCATGCCTGGCGAGAACAAGGGTCGCGCCCACTGCGCGGAAGCTTTCCAAAAACACCTCTTCCCTTCCTGCAAGCTCACCCTAGACGAATATAACCTGATCGTTGACCGCTATATTCCCGCTGGCTTCTCGGCGCGGAACCCGGGTAATCACGATAAGGTGAATACTCCGGAGGCGGGAGAACTCGCCATCCCCCTCGAGCATTTCGAGGTGGGCTTCCGCCTTCCCCTTTGGCCGGAGGTTCGGCTTGCTCTCCGTTACTATGGGGTGGTTCCCGCCCAACTGAACCCGAACTCAGTCGCGATCCTTATAGCATTCATATGCTATATGCGATCCGAGAGGATCGAGTTCAGTTTGCCCATCTTCCGGAAGCTATTCAACTTCCGCGCTAAGGGAGGAGTGGTTTTCTTCTCCGGGCAACTGCTCGAGGTTACCGGTCTCGCCAACAAGCACCATCACTGGGGCGAGAAATTCGTTTATGTCAGCGGGGATTTTGGCAACGTCCCGCTTCAGCCCGTTCAGTATGAGGACACTGCCTACAAACCGCCTACTCTGGGATCGCGCGAGAGCGTAATCCTGGAATTCTTTGGAACCAAGGAGTTCGATGTTCCCTACCTCAGGCGAGACGTCGACTCCCTCCCACTCGTTCACTCGGGCGAAGGTATGGTCCCGCCGCAGATTCCCTCTTTTATCAAAGATCTTCTTGCGCTGAAGTGTTTTAACTTTGCAGGAGAGCGGGAGGTCCCTCCGCGCCAGCCCTTCGCTGAAGGCCGGGGTGTCGAGGGTCTGGCCGCGAGAGGCTCCCTCGCGCTCGCGGAAGCTAGCGCTAGCGCCTGCCGAAACGATCCAGCCCCTCCTTTGCCGCCGCCAGCCAAGAAGCGGAAGGTCACCCTTCCTCCTCTCCGAACGCTGAAGAGGCCCAAACCATCTGCTCTTGAGAAGGGGAAAGCCCCGGCCGTCTCGCCTGTCCAACCCCTTCCTGCAGGCAGCTCCTTCGAAGCGATCCTCCAAAGGGCCAGCGAGATGGATGCCGCCGCCAAGAGCCACGCTGAGGCTTCCACCGGGAATCCACCGGCCGTAAGCGAGGCCGGGGGAGAAGTGCTCGCCGCCGAAACCCCCAGCCGAGCTCCGCCCTGGGAGGTGCCAAAAGGGCACAGGAACTTTGGTTTCGGCATGAAGTACGCCGACGCGGAGGGGAAGCCTCAGATGGAGTGGGACCCCGAGTCAAACTCAATCAAGGTTACGACGCTCCTCCCCAGCTGGGCGGAGGAGGAAGATGTGACTGGCGAGGCCTTCGCGCTTGGATATGGCCTTTACAGCCGAGAGGATGCCAGCGTGTTTGACCAGATGTCTACCCGCCTTCTAGCCTTCGATGCCATCCGGGCTCTATTGCGCGGGTTCGAGCTTGCGCATATGTGCGCGCGCCGAAGCATCACCCTTGACAAGAATTTCACCGATATGCGCAAGGCAAGGGAGGATGCGGTGGCTCGAGCGCACACCGCGGGAGAAGAACTCGCGAGAGCTCAACAGGAGCTTGCGGATGCTCGACTGGCGCTGTCTCTACGGCCCGCGACCGAGGTAAGCGAGACCCTCCTGAGCCCTTGCTCTCGTTTCTCAAAGTTACGGATGTGCGATGTTTCCAGACTGAGCTCTTTTTTCGCAGGATTCTGCTCAAGTCAAGGAGCTGCGCGCAGAGCTGGCCAGCGCGCGCTGCGAGAGCGTCCTCCTGAGGGAACAGTTTCGCGCTGAGATGGCAAAGGTCCCGCCTCCGGAGCTAGATGCGAGGCTGCGGAGTCGTTACCTCTCGGAGTACGACATTGATAAGCTGCTGCAAGCCAACGCGCAGGCAACCGTCAAGCTGACGCTCGAGACGCTGCGAGACGTTAAGCTGCTTCGGGAGGACGGCGCGACCATCGACGCTCGCCAACTCCTTCCTTGGCTCTACGATCCAGTTCCCAAACCTCCGGGCGCGCCGGACTCGCCTCTCTCAGACATCCCGAGGTCTTCTACTGCCGCTGGCGAGACATCTGAAGCGAGCTCTGGCGATGATTTAAGCGAGAGCACCAGCGGGAGTTACAGCGCGTCCCCCTAAGCTTCTTTTTTCTTTTTGTTTCTCTTGTAATGAGCGAGAGGCTCTAACTTTTGTAATTAATTTTATGCAAAGTAATGTTTCATCTTTCATTGTCAGTGTGTGCTTGAAAGTATATTATTCTGCCGAATGGCTTCCGCGCGAGCTTCCGCCGAGACCCTTAGTCTCTTTAGGGTAATCTTTCTTAGAGATCAGTTAGGCGGGAACCTCGCGTCGCCGATTAAGTCGTCCTGCCCAGGTCCGCCGAGAGCCTCCTTTTGCGAGAGCCCCCTTTGACCGAGACCTTTTCTGGCCGAGACCTTTGAGCCGAGACCTTTACTGGCTGAGACCTTTGAGCCGAGACCCTTACTGGCCGAGACCTCCAAACCGAGGCCTTTACTGGCTGAGACCTCTGCGTTGAGACCTGTAGGGCCTTGCCTCCGGTCTGGGCCAGGGCCCTGCTCACATATTTTTCCGACCAAATAAACCCCTACCCCACCAGCGAGCCGTCGGACCTGCTAGCTTATATGGGAGCCTGCGCAGCGGGTCTGCTGGGGTTCGAGCCGAGCTCGTCGTAACGCAGTAACTACCAACCAAGTACCAAGGATCAAAAAGTCAAGGACTCCACCTATCCCCCGCAGGCGAGCCTTCGGACCTGCCAGCTTGATGGGAGCCTGCGCAGCGGGTCAACCTGGGGCCGAGCCGAGCTCGGGGTGTCGTAGAAGTGGCTAAGAACAAAGTATCGCAAGAGCCAACTTTTCCCCCACAGGCGAGCCTTCGGACCTGCCAGCTTGATGAGAGCCTGCGCAGCGGGTCTACCTGGGGCCGAGCCGGGCTCGGGGTGTCGTAGAAGTGGCTAAGAACAAGGTATCGCAAGAGCCAACCTTTCCCCCACAGGCGAGCCTTCGGACCTGCCAGCTTGATGAGAGCCTGCGCAGTGGGTCTACCTGGGGCTGAGCCGGGCTCGGGGTGTCGTAGAAGTGGCTAAGAACAAAGTATCGCAAGAGCCAACCTTTCCCCCACAGGCGAGCCTTCGGACCTGCCAGCTTGATGAGAGCCTGCGCAGCGGGTCTACCTGGGGCCGAGCCGAGCTCAGGGTATCGTAGAAGTGGCTAAGAACAAAGTACCGCAAGAGCCAACCTTTCCCCCACAGGCGAGCCTTCGGACCTGCCAGCTTGATGAGAGCCTGCGCAGCGGGTCTACCTGGGGCCGAGCCGAGCTCGGGGTGTCGTAGAATGGCTAAGAACAAAGTACCTCAAGAGCCAATCTTTCCCCCACAGGCGAGCCTTCGGACCTGCCAGCTTGATGAGAGCCTGCGCAGCGGGTCTACCTGGGGCCGAGCCGGGCTCGGGGTGTCGTAGGAGTGGCTAAGAACAAAGTATCGCAAAAGCCAACCTTTCCCCTACAGGCGAGCCTTCGGACCTGCCAGCTTGATGAGAGCCTGCGCAGCGGGTCTACCTGGGGTCGAGCCGGGCTCAGGGTGTCGTAGGAGTGGCTAAGAACAAAGTATCACAAAAGCCAACCTTTCCCCCACAGGCGAGCCTTCGGACCTGCCAGCTTGATGAGAGCCTGCGCAGCGGGTCTACCTGGGGCCGAGGCGAGCTCGGGGTGTCGTAGGAGTGGCTAAGAACAAAGTATCGCAAAAGCCAACCTTTCCCCCACAGGCGAGCCTTCGGACCTGCCAGCTTGATGAGAGCCTGCGTAGCGGGTCTACCTGGGGCCGAGCCGAGCTCGGGGTGTCGTAGAAGTGGCTAAGAACAAAGTACCGCAAGAGCCAACCTTTCCCCCACAGGCGAGCCTTCGGACCTGCCAGCTTGATGAGAGCCTGCGCAGCGGGTCTACCTGGGGCCGAGCAGAGCTCGGGGTGTCGTAGAAGTGGCTAAGAACAAAGTACCGCAAGAGCCAACCTTTCCCCCACAGGCGAGCCTTCGGACCTGCCAGCTTGATGAGAGCCTGCGCAGCGGGTCTACCTGGGGCCGAGCCGAGCTCGGGGTGTTGATGAAGATAACCAAACCTCTCCCCCACAGGCGAGCCTTCGGACCTGCCAGCTAGATGGGAGCCTGCGCAGCGGGTCTACCTGGGGCCGAGCCGAGCTAGGGGTGTTGATGAAGATAGCCAAATCTCTCCCCCACAGGCGAGCCTTCGGACCTGCCAGCTAGATGGGAGCCTGCGCAGCGGGTCTACCTGGGGCCGAGCCGAGCTCGGGGTGTTGATGAAGATAACCAAACCTCTCCCCCACAGGCGAGCCTTCGGACCTGCCAGCTAGATGGGAGCCTACACAGCGGGTCTACCTGGGGCCGAGCCGAGCTCGGGGTGTTGATGAAGATAACCAAACCTCTCCCCCATAGGCGAGCCTTCGAACCTGCCAGCTAGATGGGAGCCTACGCAGCGGGTCTACCTGGGGCCGAGCCGAGCTCGGGGTGTTGATGAAGATAACCAAACCTCTCCCCCACAGGCGAGCCTTCGGACCTGCCAGCTTGATGGGAGCCTGCGCAGCGGGTCTACCTAGGGCCGAGCCGAGCTCGGGGTGTTGATGAAGATAACCAAACCTCTCCCCCACAGGCGAGCCTTCGGACCTGCCAGCTAGATGGGAGCCTGCGCAGCGGGTCTACCTGGGGCTGAGCCGAGCTCGGGGTGTTGATGAAGATAACCAAACCTCTCCCCCACAGGCGAGCCTTCGGACCTGCCAGCTAGATGGGAGCCTGCGCAGCGGGTCTACCTGGGGCCGAGCCGAGCTCGGGGTGTTGTTGAAGATAACCAAACCTCTCCCCCACAGGCGAGCCTTCGGACCTGCCAGCTAGATGAGAGCCTGCGCAACGGGTCTACCTGGGGCCGAGCCGAGCTCGGGGTGTTGATGAAGATTCTTTCAACCAGGCCTATTCCATCATTGAGATGAGGAGTCATAGCTGGCCAAAACTAAAAACATAAAGATTGCATACTCAGAGATAATCAATATTCTGAAATAAACTTATTGAAAATGCAATAGTTGTTTACAACATTACAATCCTTCTTTCCCCTTACGGGTAGAAGCGCTTCAGGTCATCACCATTCCAGGTGTGACTCAAGGTCCTTCCCTCCGCATCCTGGAGATAGTGGCCTCCGTTAGCCAGAGCCTTCTCTACTATATAAGGCCCTTCCCAGCTAGGGTTGAGCTTACCAACCGCGGCCGACCTTCCTGCAGCGTCGACCTTTTTCAGTACTAGATCCCCCTCGGCGAATTGCTTGACTCTGATGTGCTTATTGAAGTACCGAGCCATTCGCCGTTTTACTTCTTCTTGCCTGATGGCGGCAACATCCCGCATCTCTTCTACCATATCTAATGAGAGGCGCAACCCTTCCTCATTCTCCAACCTCCCAGCTTCGCTTCCCTCGGCTGCGGCCGCGACCCTTGGGGACCGAACCTCGAACTCCACCAGGAGGACAGCCTCACACCCATGAGAGAGCTTGAAGGGGGTCTCCCCTGTGGCCGTGTTCGGAGTCGTTCGCAAGGCCCACAGAACAGAAGGGAGCTGTTCCACCCAGTTACCCTTCAGGTTCTCCACCTTCTTTTTGAGCAAGCTGACAATGATCTTGTTTGCCGCCTCCACCTGGCCATTGCTCCGAGAATGATGGACAGAGGCGAACCTGAGGTCAATCCCCAATTGGGTGCAGAAACTGATGAATTCTTCACTGGCAAACTGAGGGCCGTTGTCTGTCACTATCGCTTGGGGCAATCCGTGCCTGCAAATGATTTCCCCCCAAACGAAGTTCCTGATGACCTGGGAGGTGACCTTGGCTAAAGGCTTGATCTCCAACCACTTGGAGAAGTAGTCAATCATAACTAGGAGGAACCTCCTCTGCCCGCTAGCTGGAGGGAAGGGTCCAACCAGGTCCATTCCCCAAATGGCGAAGGGCCATGGCGCCGTGATGCTTCGAAGCCTTTGGGCGGGCAAGAGCTGGAGGGGAGCATGTACTTGGCACTTCCGACACCTCCTTGCGAACTCAGCTGTATCCTTCCTCAAAGTCCGCCAGAAATATCCTTGCCTTATCACCCTTGCTTCCAATGTCCTTCCACCTGAATGACTGCCGCATTCTCCAGAATGCACCTCTTCCAGGATCCTTGGGACTTCCTCCTCGGTCACGCATCTCGCGAGGAGTCCTGACAACATCTTCCGATGCAAGCTCCCTTCCAGCATCAGGTAATGAGCCGCCTTGTGCCTGAAGCTCTTTGCATCCTTGACTTCTTCCGACAGTTCTCCTGTGGTCAAGAAGGTCACCAACGGATCTATCCATGAGGACCGCTGACATACCTCCATCAACTCCCCCTCTTCAATGGCTGGCCGAAATAGTTCGGTTAGGGTACCTCCACCCCGAGGCCCGAACTTTGCTAATCGGTCAACTGCCGTGCTTTCCTCCCTGGGAACATGTTGAATAGAAAAAGAACGGAAACCTCCAATGATAGTTCTTACCTTTGATAGATATCTCGCGAGGGTAGGCTCCCGGGCCTCGAACTCCCCTCGGATCTGCGATGCCACCACCATTGAGTCTGTGAAGGCCTCCACATCCTGAATTTCCAACTCCTTTGCCAGTCGGAGACCGGCTATCACGGCTTCGTACTCTGCCTGATTATTGGTTACAGGGAAGTGGAAGGCCACTGCTTGCTCTATGGTAACCCCTTGTGGACTTACCAGCACCACACCCCCTCCCAGGGAGTGCCTTCCTGAGGCTCCATCGACCATCATTTTCCATGCCTCCGACGGCCTCGACTCTTCTTCCTCGGCCTCGATGACATAATCCGCCAAAAAGTCCGCCACAGCCTGGGCTTTGATGGAGAGCCTCGGGACGAAAGAAATGTCAAACTCGCTTAGCTCGATGGACCACTTTGCCAACCTTCCGGAATGCTCCACCCCCTCAAAGACCTTGCGAAGAGGATGACCGGTTACCACCCTGATCGAGTGCGCCTGAAAGTAAGGGCGGAGCTTCCTAGCCGAGACGACCAAGGCGTATGCTAGCTTCTCTAGAATAGGGTATCGGAGCTCCGCCTTTTTTAAGATTCGGCTGACATAATAGACGGGTAACTGTTTCTTCCCCTCCTCCCTAACCAAGACGGAGCTCACTACCTCTCCCCCCACTCCGAGATACAAGGCTAGGTCCTCCCCCTCCTTCGGGCTTTGAAGTAACGGAGCTTGGGAGAGTTGCCTTTTCAGCCCCTGAAATGCCTCTTCACATTCGGCCGTCCATTCGAATACTTGGTTACCACGAAGCACTTTAAAGAAAGAGGAACACCTATCCCCTGACCGAGAGAGGAATCTGCTTAGCCCGGCCAACTTCCCGGTCAAGCGCTGGACCTCTTTGGCACTGCGAGGTGATTCCAGGTTTAGAATAGCCTTAACCTTATCGGGGTTAGGTTCTACCCCCGCGGGAGTCAAGAGGTGTCCGAGGAATTTACCGCGAATAGCCCCGAAGACGCACTTCAAGGGGTTCAACCTCATCTTGGACCTTCGCAGGGTGGCAAACGTTTCCTCCAAGTCCCGCAAGTGGGAATCAACACACTTACTCTTGACCATGAGGTCGTCCACGTAGACCTCCAGGTTCCTTCCCCTTTGATCTCGAAAGATTCGATCCATCATGCGTTGGTACGTTGCCCCTGCGTTCTTCAACCCGAAGGGCATCATCTTATAGCTAAAGCATCCCTCTCTTGTGATGAAGGAAACATCCTTGACATCAGGAGGGTGCATCCGGATCTGATGGTAACCTGAAAATGCATCTAAAAAACTCATAAGAGAAAAACCGACGGCTGAGTCCACCAGCGCGTCGATTCGAGGCAAGGGGTAGCAATCCTTGGGACATGATTTATTTAATAAAGAAAAATCAATACACATGCGCCATTTTCCACCTCCCTTTTTTACCATTACCACGTTGGAGATCCAGCCTGGATACTGGATCTCTGAGATGAAGCCTGCGTCCAGGAGCTTTTTGACCTCCTCTCGGATGGGGGCTTCTAGCTTGGTGGCGATGACCCTCATCTTTTGGCGTATGGGGCGGGCTCGGGGATCCAGGTTCAAGCGATGATAAGCCACGTCCGCGTCGATGCCTGGCATGTCTGCCGCGCTCCAAGCGAAGATGTCGACGTTGCTTTGGATGCAGGCTCGCATCCGCTCCTGATCCTCGAGGCTCAAGCCTCCGCTGATCCGGACCCTTTGCACCTCCCCCGCTCTTGTAAGCACCTCCATCTCCACCACTTCTTCGGTCGGCTCCAGCCCCGACCGCTCCCAACTTACCCTTGCCTCTTCCTGCTCAAACTCGAGCTCCTCTCCCCCAACCTCATCAACTTTCGTCGCCTCCTCCAGGCTCTTCTCCTGCCTCTGCTCTTCTTCATCCGTCACTCCTCTCGCCTCTTCTAGGCCAATCTCCTCCACTTCCGCCATCTCCTCAACAACCTCCATCGCCTCTCCCAGGCTTATCTCCCCTTCCTCAACTCCTTCCTGCTCAACCATCTCCTTCTCCAACTCCTCTGCCTCCGCCATCCACGACACGGTGTTAACCGCCGTCACATAGCACTGCCTTGCCATCTTCGGATCCCCCCTGATCCTAACCTGCACCCCTCCATTGTTGAACTTGAGGCATTGGTGGTATGAGGAGGGCACGCAGCGGAAGACGCTGATGAGGGGACGTCCAAAGATGGCATTGTAACTACTCGGGGCGTCTACGATCACGAACCGACAGTTCCGTGAGACGCCCCCAAGCCTCACATGCAGGCCCACTCCCCCTTCCACTTCTTTCCTTTCTCCGGAGAAACCAAAGAGCGGTCCATCAGAAGCTAGGACCCTTTTTCCTTCCACCCTCATCTCGTCGAAGGCCTTCTTGAAGATCACGTTCACCGAGCTCCCGTTATCCACCAGTATCCGGGAGACGGTGTAGTTTTCTACCGCTGTCTGGATCACAAGCGCGTCGCAAAACGGATCCTCGTAGTCTGGCATATCTGCGGATGAGAAAGTGATCTTCTCCTCTGGGGGGGAGCCAGGGAGGTTGAGGCGACCCCTCGGCGGAACATGGTTTGAAGGCTCCCCTTGCGGGTTGCCTCGATCCCCACTCCCCTATGGATCACTCTGATCCCTCCTCGGGTCCCCACGTCTATCCTGTCTTCACACCTGTCCTCAGCCTCTTCTCGCTGTACTTCGACGATCCTTACAGGCGGGTCTTGCCTTCCGGCCCCTCTGGCCCCTCTTATCTCCAGAAACTCTGGGCAGGTGGCCATTGCGTGACCTTCCTCCTAATGGAAGTCACAATAGGGCAACGCCACCCTGCCCCCTCTTCCTTCTCCTCCTCCCCTTCTTCCGGCTCCCCGAAATCTTCCTCCTCTTCCTCTTCCCACCTCCATGGCCTCCTGCGGCGGTGGGAAATGACCCCTTGGTCCTTGTCGCCATCCTCCCTGCTCCAGCCTTCTTTGCTCCCGGAAGTTATCTCTTCCCTGAAGTCCTCCGTGGCCCTGGGGGCGACCCTCCTGAGGCCTCCAACCCAGTCGGTTGTT
The DNA here is from genome assembly GCA_039513925.1 of Platanthera zijinensis. Lineage (NCBI taxonomy): Eukaryota > Viridiplantae > Streptophyta > Magnoliopsida > Asparagales > Orchidaceae > Platanthera > Platanthera zijinensis. Next base: position 24,605,678 of record CM077087.1, on the reverse strand, counting down.
CGGCTCCCTGGCCCCCCCATGCTGCTGTCCCTGCCCTCGGGGCTCTTCTCTTCTCCTATCTTCCCTTGGCTCCCTTTGCTCCCTTTGCTCTCTCTGCCTTCCCACTACCGGCTCCTTCACATCATCCTCGGCCAACCTGGCCAGCTTCCTCGCAAACGCAGGGTTTGCCCTCTCAAAGTCTATCTCCTTCGCCGCCCTCTCCATGAGCTCCTCAAAAGAGAGAGGGGGCACCCTCTTCAACTCCATGCTGAAAAACCCTGGTCTCAGCCCCAGGGTGAAGGCAAGCATCATCGCATACCCTGGGACCTCCTGGACCAAGAGAACCTCCTCTTGGAAACGGTCCACATAGTGACCCAACGTCTCCTCCGGCTTCTGCCTCACTACGAACAGGCTGTAACACCCCATGTTCAGTCCTGGAGTCGGTGGGAGTTAACGCCTCGCGGTAGAGTAACCGTCGGCGGAAGGGCGTTGAACTGTGCAGTTTTTCCCTTAGCGCACGATCACTGACCACAGGGCGCACGACCACTGACCGTGCGCCACTGGTCGTGCATAAAGAAAATATAATGCCAAATCCCTGTTTAACGAAAACGCACGATCACTGACATAGGGCGCACGACCACTGACCGTGCGCCACTGGTCGTGCGGACGGGTGCAGAATCCGTAAAATGACTCCGTGGCCGTCCGATTTTCCATCAAATCTCATCTAACGGCCTAGGATGGTCCGCCCAAACTTTTAATTTAGGGTTGAAGGGTTCTAAACCCTCATTTCAAACCCTAGACTCTCTTTCTAAAAGTTTAGAGAGAAGGGAGAGCAAGGAAGGAGAAGAGGAGATCCGGCCGCCGGCGGAGCACCGGAGCACCGAATCTCGATCCGAGACCGGATCCTCGACGGCAAGAGCGAGGCGAAGCTTTTCAACCGTCTACTTCTTCATGACGGGCGCGCAAAAATCTGCGAGGGTAACGATCCTCTTCATAGGGCATGTGTAGTCGCCCTTCTTCCTTTGCATGGGGAAATCCCCCTCTCGCGAGTAAGCGTCGAGGAGCGGAATCCCTTCGGGTAGATATGTAAAGTCCCCGTTGTTAGAGCCCGGAATCGAAGTACGGGCGTAGGCATTGTGTGTGAAGCCTATTCGGGTTTAGCCCGAATCGGTGTTGTTGCATTGCATGGTCGGAGAAGACTTCGCGCCGATGATTTCAGTTTTCCGAAATTTCTACGCGGTAGATTGCATACAGGGATCCTTGGGGATTAACCTCGAGGCGCACCCGGAAAGCTTGGGCGGAATCGCATTGCCGCCACGATGTTGCCTTGGAGGGCAAATCGGTACATAACGGGGTTATGTGCGTGTTTTGATCGATTGTGGGAATGAGGAGAAACTTGGCCCGCACCGATGGCTAAATGGCCGTGGTGAAGTGAGCAACGGGCGGGTGGAACTCTACCCATTCCAAGTGGTCTCGGTAGAAGCGACCTAAAGTACATGGGACTTCCCGGGGGGCTGGAAACGGGCCTAGGCTTCGGCTGAAAGGGCTATTTGCTCACGAGAATTGTCGTCCACGAGACGACGGTGGAATCGCGGGAACGGACCGGGTCCGGACCGGATTCACCATTTAGTGCCCTGAGAGCACGGGGTGTACGGCCGTGCGTGCCGACACTTGTGGCGAATAGTTATATAGATTTATATATTGCTATGTTAGTTGTTATGCAGGGAAGGAGCACCGCCGTCCCGCAACTGCGGGACGGGGTCGTTATAATTTGGTCAGCATTGCTGACCGGTTACTCGTGTAAATTGCCACCTCTTCGGTGGATTGCTTCTTACAGGTGCTGCTGCGGAGCCGAGCGGCAAATAGCAGGCTAAAGCCCAAGTTGCAGCGCTAGCCCATGAAGGCTGAAGATTTAGTTTTGTTTTTCATATTCATGTTTGGCCGGCCTGCGCGCCGATGTATGAAAGACACTATTTGGTTAAGAGAACAATGTTTGTAAGGCCTTAAGGCCGAGGACTGTTTTGTGTATTTTTAATCGTTTCATTCCTATGGGTTTTATTATTAGTGGACATTCATGCTTATTGTTGGGTTCTTTTTAATAACCTAAAATGCTTCCGCTAGGTGTTGCGTAGGACGTTGTCTTTCAAATTGTGAGTATGATAATGCGATGCGTAACTCCACGGTCTGTCTGCGGTATATGGCGTCGGGCCCCGGCCGGACCTACTGCTATATGCCATGTGACGGATAGGGGTGTTACAAATTGGTATCAGACTAACGGTTTCGGTCTTGCTTATTAGAATTCGCGGACGAATTCTTTTAAGGGGTGGTGAGCACTATCACGTGCGTCATCGTTATAACATGAAAAAAAGAACCCATGAATGTCCACTTAGGAATGAAAATACACAGTTTTGAACAAGTTAAATGTTCAAATGATTGCTTTTTAGCAATGTGCATGTCGCTTATTTGTCGGTTTTGTTTATCTAGGTGACTAGGAGTGGGGCAGGGCAGTCAGCCCGTACACGTTCAGCGGAGAGTAGGGCACCAAGCGAGGCGCCTGCAACACCTCCATCTGCTGAAACTATTCGGCTGGTTACCGAGGCGGTGCTTGCCGCACTAAATGCCCAACCTGCAGGGCAGGTACAACGTCCAGCACCGGAGATTGAGCAAGAACCTGCGAGAGCGACAGTGCCTGTGGTGGCTGAGGAGCCTAGACCACCAAGGCGTACGACGGATTGTCAGCTGAAGCACGTGATGAGCTTCAATCCGCCAATATTCTCGGGGGGTGGAACCCCATCGCAAGCGGAGGATTGGCTATCACGCGTTAAGCGGATCCTTTCGACAACCAGAACCGAAGCGGATCAGAAAACCGCCATAGCCACTTTCTTATTGGATGGCGAGGCAAGGCTGTGGTGGGACGGTGTGGAGCAACACCATCTAGTCGAAAGACAGTTGGAAGAGGTTTCTATTGAAGAATTCTCGAGAATGTTCATGGCGCGGTACCTACCGTCGACCGAGAAGATAGAACTGGAAAATCAATTCCTCAGACTGCAACAAGGGAGTCAAAATGTGGATGATTATCTGCATGAGTTCACAAGGCTGGGTCGTTATGCAGCTCCTACTTTTGGCGATGAGGAACGGAAGACGAACCGTTTCTATGAAGGACTGCGAGATGATCTCAAGGTACTTCTGTCAGGGCCGTTGACGCAAGGATTTCTAACCTTGGTCGGCTCGGCTCGATCGTTGGAGCGAGAGTTGGCAAGAATCTCTGGAAAGAAAGAGCTGGGTGTGCAGAAGCCCGAGTTCAAGGTGCCGAACGCTACGAAGTCAAAGTTTCAGAGGTGGAATAAGAGGGCCAAGACGTCAAGTCAAGCCCCCTCTTCTGGCGCCTCGGGAGCAACGACAGCGCGCACCCCAGGTGCTTGTTATAACTGTGGGAGGCCAGGGCACTTTGCCCGTGATTGTTGGAGCGGACGTCCAAAGTCCGAGAGAAAGCCAGGAGCAACTTATGAGGAGAAAGGGAAGATGGCGGAGTCATCCGCATCTCACCATACTCCAGCTCAGCCCAGGGTGTACAACCTTGGCCTACAAGAAGCCATCAAACAGGCTGACGTGGTGACAGGTATGAGTTAAATTATTGCAGTTTAACCTTATTTGAATAATTACCTGTTTGCATGTTAGCTTATATTTCCTATGCTAGGCTTCGTTTTGATATCCGATAGCCCAGCAAGGGCATTATTTGATACGGGAGCGTCGCACTCCTTTATGTCCGAAGAATTCGTATCGCGCATCGGAGTCCCTTCTTCGATGGCTAAGGACAAACTGGATGTGCTACTCCCCAATGGATGCTCTATGCGCGTAGATAGAGTATGCCTCGTGAAGATTCAGATTGGGGATCAGGAATTCGATCTGCAGGCGTCGTTACTTCCGCTAGTGGAGTTTGACGTGATCCTTGGGATGGATTGGCTCTCGGAGCAGCGAGCCTATATTGACTGCAGTCGGAAGGAAGTTAAACTGGGGGCAAATACTAGTCGCGAGACTACGTTCGAGGGCATTAAAGGGGCGAGCAAGACACTGATGTCTGCTCTTCAGGTGGTCAAGGCGGTTCGGGCTGGAGCAGAGCTGTTTTTCACGTTAGTGGAGGCCGCAAAGCCTAAGACGAGTCTGGATAGTATCCCGGTGGTTTCGGAGTATCCTGACGTGTTTCCCGATGATCTCCCTGGGGCTCCACCCCAAAGAGAGATTGATTTCACAATAGAGCTGGTGCCAGGTGCCAAACCTGTGTCCCGCTCACCTTATCGGCTAGCGCCGAAGGAGATGGCAGAGCTGAAGGTCCAATTGCAAGAACTGTTGGAACAGGGGTACGTGCGTCCAAGCTCGTCACCTTGGAGTGCACCGGTCCTCTTCATCAAGAAGAAGGATGGAAGTCTGAGGCTGTGTATCGACTACCGAGAGTTGAACAAGCTCACCGAGAAGAACAAATACCCGATTCCGAGGATCGACGATCTGTTTGACCAGCTAGTGGGGTCTACAGTTTATTCGAAGTTGGATCTGAAGTCTGGGTACTACCAGTTGAAGATCAGGGAGAGTGATATCCCTAAAACGGCGTTCAGCACGCGTTATGGGCATTACGAGTTCACGGTTATGCCGTTTGGACTGACAAATGCGCCGTCCGTATTTATGGATCTGATGAACAGAACATTCAGAGAGTACTTGGATCAGTTTGTGATCGTGTTTATCGACGACATCCTGGTATACTCTCAGAGCGTAGATGATCACTACAAGCATCTGCACATGGTGTTGGAGACACTGAGGAGGAACCAGCTCTATGCTAAGTTCTCCAAATGCGAGTTCTGGTTATCCTCGGTGGCTTTCCTTGGCCACATCATTAGTGGAGCAGGGATTGCGGTAGATCCGGCGAAGATAGTGGCGATACGGGAGTGGCCTGTTCTTTCCTCGGTAGCGGAAGTCCGAAGTTTCCTAGGACTTGCCGGCTACTACAGGCGCTTCGTAGAGAACTTCTCGCGAATAGCGTTACCTCTCACGTCGTTGACAAGAAAGGATCAAAGGTTTGTGTGGTCGCCGGAGTGCGCACAAGCTTTTGAGGAGTTAAAGGGTCGGTTGACCACGGCGCCAATCTTATGTTCGCCGAGTGGGACCGAGGGATTCGAAATCTACAGTGATGCTTCGGGGAGTGGCTTGGGATGTGTACTACTACAGCGTGGGAGTGTGATTGCCTACGGCTCGCGGCAGCTGAAGGTACACGAGAGGAATTATCCGGTCCATGACTTGGAGTTAGCGGCCGTGATACATGCACTGAAGCTGTGGAGACACTACCTTTACGGTGTGAAAGTTGATATCTACACCGACCACAAGAGCTTGAAGTACTTGCTGGATCAGAAGGACTTGAATATGCGGCAAAGGAGGTGGATGGAGTTCCTGGGGGACTACACCTTCAAAATTCATTATGTGCCGGGGAAGGGCAATGCGGTGGCAGATGCGTTGAGTCGCAGAACTCCCGCACGTGCTAGTTGGCTGTTGGTGCATGATGCACGATTGATTCAAGAGTTAGAGGATTTGGAGATCTTCTGTGTAGATAGACAAACGGGCGCCGAAGCGCGTTTGAGTTGGACAGAGGTGCAGTATGACCTGGCTGATAGGATTCGGCAGGCTTTAGCTGTGGATGATGTTATGAAGCAACTCATGGATGGTGTTTTGGATGGGTCAAATTCCCAATTTATGATGGAGGACGGATTGCTCAGAAAGGACGATCGTTTGTGCGTCCCCAACGTGGGTAATCTACGGGAGGAATTGTTGTACGAGGCTCACTATACCAAGTACTCAATCCACCCGGGGAGTACAAAAATGTACAAAGACGTGAAGAAACTATTCTGGTGGCCAGGACTGAAGAAAGATGTAGCGCTGTATGTGGCGAGGTGTCAAACCTGCGCCCTAGTGAAGGCGGAATGTCAAAAGCCGGGAGGTTTCTTGAAGTCCTTACCCATTCCGGAGTGGAAATTCGACGACATATCTATGGATTTTGTGCATGGATTGCCAAGATCGCAGAAGGGAAACGACGCCATCTGGGTGATCGTGGACAGATTGACAAAAGTGTCGCGTTTCATTCCGATGAGGAAGGATGATCCGGTGGAGAAGTTAGCAAAACTCTACGTGGATAATATTGTGCGAATGCACGGAGTGCCCCGCAGCATTGTGAGTGATCGCGATGGACGCTTCACGTCCAATGACTGGAGGCTAGTACATCAGATGTTGGGCTCGAAACTGAAGTTTAGCACGGCGTTTCATCCGCAGACGGATGGCCAGACCGAGCGAGTCAACAGGACATTGGAAGACATGCTTCGCATGTGTGCGTTGGACTTCGGAAAACGGTGGGAGGATCACTTATACTTGGTCGAGTTTGCGTACAATAACAGTTACCAAGCAAGTATCCAGATGGCACCGTTCGAAGCTCTTTATGGGAGAAAGTGTCGCACGCCGTTGTCATGGTTGGAGACGGGTGAGTCGAAACTTTACAATCGTCAGGAGATCGAAGATGCGACTTCTTTGGTGCAAACGATACGAGAGCGCTTGCTTATAGCTCAGGACAGGCAGGCTAAGTATTTTAATGCCAAACATAGGAACGTGGAGTTCAATGTTGGCGAATGGGTATACCTGAAGATCAAACCGTTCAAGGGGGTGTCACGGGTTCGACGCTTGAAAAAGTTGAGTCCGAGATACCTTGGGCCATTCGAGATTCTAGAACGGATCGGAGAAGTGGCCTACCGGTTGAGATTATCTGTGGAACTGAGTTGTTTGCATGACGTATTCCACATCTCAGTATTGCGGAAGGCGGTGCAAGAGCCGTCGCAAGTGTTAGCGGTTGATCAAGTACCGGTTGAGGAAGGGTTGACGACCAAAGTCAAGCCCATTTCTATCGAAGATTTCGAGGTCAAGCGGCTTCGGAACAAAGAAATCAGGATGGTGAAAGTCCGATGGGACAGTTGCGGTCGTGAGGAGCTATCGTGGGAACGAGAGCAAACCATGCTCGAGGAGTACCCCGAACTCTTCAACTCAGGTACCGTTTAAGTTTAAGTTGTTTACTTGCTATTCGTAATTTCGGGACGAAATTCTTTTAAGGGGGGGAGAGTTGTAACACCCCATGTTCAGTCCTGGAGTCGGTGGGAGTTAACGCCTCGCGGTAGAGTAACCGTCGGCGGAAGGGCGTTGAACTGTGCAGTTTTTCCCTTAGCGCACGATCACTGACCACAGGGCGCACGACCACTGACCGTGCGCCACTGGTCGTGCATAAAGAAAATATAATGCCAAATCCCTGTTTAACGAAAACGCACGATCACTGACATAGGGCGCACGACCACTGACCGTGCGCCACTGGTCGTGCGGACGGGTGCAGAATCCGTAAAATGACTCCGTGGCCGTCCGATTTTCCATCAAATCTCATCTAACGGCCTAGGATGGTCCGCCCAAACTTTTAATTTAGGGTTGAAGGGTTCTAAACCCTCATTTCAAACCCTAGACTCTCTTTCTAAAAGTTTAGAGAGAAGGGAGAGCAAGGAAGGAGAAGAGGAGATCCGGCCGCCGGCGGAGCACCGGAGCACCGAATCTCGATCCGAGACCGGATCCTCGACGGCAAGAGCGAGGCGAAGCTTTTCAACCGTCTACTTCTTCATGACGGGCGCGCAAAAATCTGCGAGGGTAACGATCCTCTTCATAGGGCATGTGTAGTCGCCCTTCTTCCTTTGCATGGGGAAATCCCCCTCTCGCGAGTAAGCGTCGAGGAGCGGAATCCCTTCGGGTAGATATGTAAAGTCCCCGTTGTTAGAGCCCGGAATCGAAGTACGGGCGTAGGCATTGTGTGTGAAGCCTATTCGGGTTTAGCCCGAATCGGTGTTGTTGCATTGCATGGTCGGAGAAGACTCCGCGCCGATGATTTCAGTTTTCCGAAATTTCTACGCGGTAGATTGCATACAGGGATCCTTGGGGATTAACCTCGAGGCGCACCCGGAAAGCTTGGGCGGAATCGCATTGCCGCCACGATGTTGCCTTGGAGGGCAAATCGGTACATAACGGGGTTATGTGCGTGTTTTGATCGATTGTGGGAATGAGGAGAAACTTGGCCCGCACCGATGGCTAAATGGCCGTGGTGAAGTGAGCAACGGGCGGGTGGAACTCTACCCATTCCAAGTGGTCTCGGTAGAAGCGACCTAAAGTACATGGGACTTCCCGGGGGGCTGGAAACGGGCCTAGGCTTCGGCTGAAAGGGCTATTTGCTCACGAGAATTGTCGTCCACGAGACGACGGTGGAATCGCGGGAACGGACCGGGTCCGGACCGGATTCACCATTTAGTGCCCTGAGAGCACGGGGTGTACGGCCGTGCGTGCCGACACTTGTGGCGAATAGTTATATAGATTTATATATTGCTATGTTAGTTGTTATGCAGGGAAGGAGCACCGCCGTCCCGCAACTGCGGGACGGGGTCGTTATAATTTGGTCAGCATTGCTGACCGGTTACTCGTGTAAATTGCCACCTCTTCGGTGGATTGCTTCTTACAGGTGCTGCTGCGGAGCCGAGCGGCAAATAGCAGGCTAAAGCCCAAGTTGCAGCGCTAGCCCATGAAGGCTGAAGATTTAGTTTTGTTTTTCATATTCATGTTTGGCCGGCCTGCGCGCCGATGTATGAAAGACACTATTTGGTTAAGAGAACAATGTTTGTAAGGCCTTAAGGCCGAGGACTGTTTTGTGTATTTTTAATCGTTTCATTCCTATGGGTTTTATTATTAGTGGACATTCATGCTTATTGTTGGGTTCTTTTTAATAACCTAAAATGCTTCCGCTAGGTGTTGCGTAGGACGTTGTCTTTCAAATTGTGAGTATGATAATGCGATGCGTAACTCCACGGTCTGTCTGCGGTATATGGCGTCGGGCCCCGGCCGGACCTACTGCTATATGCCATGTGACGGATAGGGGTGTTACACAGGCACTCAGCCTCCTTCTTCCTTTTCTTCGAAGTTGAGAACCTCAACAGAAAACCCCTGCGCAGATCCTCAAAGCTGTAGATGGAACTCGCCGGCAACTGGTGGAACCAGTCCCTGGCCTTCTCTTTCAGAGTGATGGCAAAAAGCCTACACTTGAAGGCATCCGACATTTGTCTGATGGACACCACGTCCTCAAACCATTGCACGTGCTGAACCGAGTCATCCTTCCCGGTGTAGTAGGTCATGTCCGGCTCCCGGAACCCCTCCGGCACTGGAGCCGAGACAATGAGCTCACTAAAGGGGGTCTCGCCTCCTGCCTGGCGAGAAGGCCCGTCTCGCGACCTTGGTTGGCTGGACCGATCCGCGAGACTATGCCCGGGGAAGAGTTCCCGCACCGTCGCCTCCTTCTCGCCCAGATCCGCCGGAGGCTCCTTCTCGGGACGCTGGCCTGGGAAAAGCTCCCGCGCGGCTACGTCCCTCTCGCCTGCCTCCACCGGTACCTCCTTCCCGGGGTGCTGCCCTGGAGCGTTCTCGCCTAATAGCGGAACCACCTCCACCGGAACCTGCGGCGTCTCCCACTCATTCCTTGCCGAGAAGGCCAAGCTGATCGTCTGCATGACTTCTCGCCTGAAGTCCTCGAACATCTTCTTCGTCGCATCGTCCACCCGGGTGGGGGATCCTCCTGCGCCTGATCCTTCACCTTCGCCTCCTGTCATGGGACTTAACTCGAGATTTTCTTACACCGACTGCTTCCACGCTCACCGCACCAGAACTGTTGAAGCCAAAAATGACCTCAACGAATGTTCACGAACCAATGTGCAGCCGACGCCTACTTCTCTCAAATCTCGACCCCTGACTAGCTGCTAAAGTCCTAAAACAGACCCAAAGCCTCAGCTGGGAGGTCCCACCACACACCCGGAAGATCTCTGAGAGCTTCCCCTCCAAAGCCAAACGCTGGGCTGGGAGCTCCTCAGAAGGCACTAGAGTTGGAGAGTAATGAGAGTCTGCCTTCCAAAGAGCCCCCCTATGGGTCTTTTTATAGTCTTCTTTTGGCCTGAAAATACTGTAATACCCCTGAAGGGTCTGCCAATAGCCAAATCCCGCTGTCCTCCCAAGGGCATTTGGGTAATTTTACCTTGGGATAATAATAAAATAATCCCCTCTGGACTCCGGGTCCCACCCCGTGGGCCCACTTGGCGAGACCCCCGGCCTAGAAGGCTCTCGCTGGGTCCCCTCTAGGCCCGCCTTGGCGAGAGCTCCTGCCAGGAAGGTTCTCGCGCTAGGTAGTCATGATGTCATTGCGAATGAAGGTTCACCTAAGGCCTTCTCGCCTGCCCTGGGCGGGAGCTTTCCCTAAGGCGGGAGCTTCCGTGGTTAAGCCACCTGCTCTGGCCGGTCGACGATCTCTCTTGCCGGGAGCTCGACTATCTGCGCCCGACTATCTGCCCTGGTTTCCCCAGCCTTCGCCTGCCTTTGGCGGGAACTCCTTCAGGGCTGAAGCTCCTCTGGCTTTGGACCCAAAGCCTGTCGTGGCGCGAACGATATCGCCCACCGCCAGGCGGGAGCCTTTAAGGACGAGAACTCCACCAGTATCCCTTAGGGTTAACCCAAGGCTAGCCTGAGGCTAGCCCAATCCCTCAGTGAAGTCTCCGGGTCCCACCCAGCGAATATGGGGTTGTACACTCCACATAACTGATATACCTAATTTCTTTTGGGGGGAAGCAGTCCTAACTGCAAATTACATTCCAAATAGAGTGCCTCACTCAAAGCTCAATTTAACTCCTTATGAGTTATGCCACGATTATCCTTGTATATATGATACTTTAAAGACTTGAGGATGTATTGCTTATGTAGAATACAATGATAGAGTATAGAGATGTTAGTTTCTTTGAACATAAATTTATCAAAGATTATGACTTAACCAGTCTCTGGGTCTACTGACATGATTGTAGAATCCACTGTAGTCCCTGAAGCTGGTCCCTCTAGCACTGCTCCCCAATCCTTAGAGGTGGAACCTGTTCCTGTTAGAGCGTCTACAAGAGATAGAATCCCTAAGAACTTTGATGAGAATTTTATCACCTACCACTTAGAGGATAGTTCATTCTCCTACAAAAAAGCAATGCGATCTAGAGATTCGATAATGTAGACAGAAGACGATGATCAGATGAACTCACTGCTATAAAATAACACTTGACATATAGTTGACATGCCGAAAGGATCTAAAGTCCTAGGATACAAGTGAGTGTTGAAGAAGAAATTGCACATTAATGGGTCTATAGCCACATACAAAGCACGCCTAGCAGATAAAAACTATAAACAATATGGGGAATTGACTACTTTGACGTCTATTCACCCATATGTCATATATCCATGGTACAATCTCGTGTTCACCGAGTGTGCTCCTCAGAAGAAAATAAAGGCAAAGAGAGCAGTTTTAGGCTAAGGCGAGTCGGATTGGCGAGTGGAGAAGGAATTCTTCAGCTCGCATGGGGTAGCCATCATTAGCAGGGGGCGAGTGGAGCGCACTATTCATAAATATTAATGGCCATCAAAAGGGAGCTTTCAAATTCATAAAATGTTAAAGAATTTACTATTTTTCGTCAATTTTGAATCTTTTTTGTGTAGCATGATGGATCTCAAAATGTCATGTTATCTCTACATGTATAATTAAATTTTTTATTACGACAATATTAACGGTCAGCAAATATTAAGAAAACAAATATGCGCACCATTCTAATATCTGTATATGATTTATAAAATCATTTGGTTGAAAATTTTCCATATAGTGAAAAGAATAATAAAAAGTTTGAGGAATTTCTTTAGCAAACTGTATCCCCCTTCAACCCAGTTTGTGCTTGTGTTGCTGAAATGTAAATACATATTAATCCAACAAGAAACAAATCACTCTTTGTATGAATCTAACTCTATGTTTCCTTCGTGATGATTTCAACAAAACCTAACTCTTTCCCAATATTTCTTGTCTATTCAATCAATTCCTCCTTACTATAAATGACCTATTTATAATGAAATATGATCTGACATCGATTGAACTTTATTCAGAAGAACCATTGATTATGTCCTCATAGATTTGTAGATAATTTGGGGCTGCAAATAACCCCATCCCCATGATCTCCACTAACTTAGTGGGATCATGAGTTTGACTGTCACACACGTGATCACCATACACATTTTTCGTGCACCGTCTTATCCCTTACCATGATCGGCTGTCGGCTCCTCCATCACTGGCGTCGGGCGGCTAGCAATCGACTGGCCTCGCTGTGGGGTGCCGCTCTCAAGAGGAGACCGAGCCGCAGGGCGCCGCCCGCACGGGGGTGGCCGTGCCAGGCCGCCTCTCGCCGGGGCCGCCTCCCGCGGCCGCGGGGCGCCTCCCGCACTTGGGGGGATGCGCAGGCCGCCCCTCCCCGCAACCGCCTCCCATGGCCGCGGGGTGCCGCCATCAAGGGGGCGGTTGCGCCCGGCCGCCCCTCCCTGCGACCGCCTCCCGGGGTCACGGGGCGCCGCCCGCAAGGGGGCGGTTGCGCCCGGTTGCCCCTCCCCGTGCCCGCCTCTCGCAACCGCGAAGCGCCGCCCGCCCCTCTTCGGGCCACCTCCCGCAAGGAGCGGTCGCGCCCGACTGCCCCTTTCCGCGGCCTCCTCCCGCGACTGCGAAGCACCGCCCGCAAGGGGCGATCGCGCCCGACCGCCCCTCCCCGCGATTTCTCCTGCTGTGGCCGACCGCGACTCCTCCTTTCCCCTCGCTGGCGATCGTCCGCCGGTGAGATGACCGCTTTTTCCTAGTGAGCCCTCCTTGCCGTCCGATCATTCCACCGTGATCGCCATCATACATTTCACATATAACTACTCACTACCTATCATTATTAGTGGGGGGTTATCAGTAATTAAAAATGGTCTGTATTTAGTGTGGATTATGCGCATAATATTCGCCCAAAACTACATTAGATGTGATCTGCAAATGATAATCATGGGTGATTACGGTGTGCAGATAGCCGCGTAACCGCCATAACCACCTCCTGGAATCTAGTAAAAGGCCCCATATATAACCACCTTTATTTCCGACTTTCTCCTTCTAGTCCATTCTTCCTCAGATCAAAGCTCCGTCGGAATCCTCCTACGAGCCTCCTCCACTAACCAGACGACCAGGAAATTCGTCTAAGTCCACAACATTCTGAGGAAGAAGACGCTCTGCGCACAGCTTCAGAAAGCTTCCTACGTGTGTGATGCCACCTGAATCATCGCCAACGCATCTCGGCGCGCTTCGCCATGAAGTCTGCTCATCAAGTAACGTTCGAGAACGCTCATCTCTTTCCGAGCGTAGGAAAGAAATCAACTTCGAGTGAGGCGGCTTGTCGCCCACCGGACATTACACAATCCTTCCTCTCAAAGTTGTAACGAGGAGTAGTCTGTCACCCTTGGTTCTCCAAGCACTCTGTAAACAGCTGTCAATAGTGGAGTTTGATCGGCACCGTCCCGATCACGTGGTTTTTTACACATTTAAGGGGTTTGTCACGCTAAAATTGTCTTGTGTGTTTTTGCTCATTCTGTGACTGTGTGCTCGCTCGATCGCTCCACTGACTAAGACGACCAAATTTAATCCGGTCTAGCAGGAATGTTTAGTTGGTAGCAACAATCTTTGTATGTCAATAATTCTATGCCCTGTTGATGCTCTTCCTCGACAGAGCCGGCTTCAGATTGATGCCCTAGAGCAAAAAATGAGGTCGCCAGCTTTAGATAGATGCCCAAGAGTAAAAAAAAAACAATTTATGCCTTAGATTGATGCCCTAGCCCAAGAAACACCATAGATATGGGTTGTCGTGAGATGTGGAAGAGGGGAAAACACAAAATGTGGAAGCTTTTGTCGGCAAATACCTTCCAAATCAGGTCTCCAGACGGAAAACATGGAAGGAAGAGCCTTCCAGAGGAGTTCGCCGAACCTAATAAGAACTTCTTCGATGATTTCGGCGGTCGGCGATTGGCGGAAGGGGGAGAAACATAGGTTTCACAGAGCGGGTTTCCTGTTTCGCCATCGCGGGTTCTGCAGAGCGGCGGGGTTCAGGAGAAATGAAAAAGGGTAAGTTTTAGAGCTGCTATTAGAGGTCATTTCTATCTTATTATGTGTTTTTTTTATATTTTGTGAGGCTGTCAATATTTATAGAGAATTGTTAAAATCACTGCACTTTTAGCTATGTGCATATTTTTGTTAAAAACACCGCGATATGCTAACGACACACAAAAATATTAAAAGCACCGTATAATTATTAAAAGCAAACCAACTCAAAAAATTTTCATATAACAAAACCTACAACATGAAATTATCAAAATATATAGAGATGGATGACAAACAACACGAATATAACATAATTCAAGCTTGGAAGAGAAAAATATGTACACCAACATTGAAACTAACTATTTCATACCAACAGTGAAGCTTAACAATTATTTGCACACTAACATAGCCAGGAGATTTATGGATCAAAGCATCAGGAATAACTCGGAATGCCTTCGAGCAGGAATCAATGAAAGTGCAGAAAAAGAGCAATTATTTGCACAGTATTGTTTTTAATAGTCGATTAACAAAAAATTAGCAAAAGAAATCACATGAGATTATGATACTAATCCTTCTCAATCACCTTTAAATTATTCTTTAATTTCTCTATAGAAGCAATTTGATCTGCCCCAATCTCAAAAGTTACTCTTGATATTCCCTGCTCACCTGGAGATGTTCAGTGTGAAAGCAAGCCCATAGCTAACATCATTTCGAAGCCCATAGGCATCTGTATGTATGCCCAACGGCCCAACCTCTCTGCACTGGCTGAAGACCACAAAGAGGCGGAAGTAGGGAAAGCACCGGCGGAGGGGCACGACCAGGAGAAAGCACTGGCGGCGAGCGTCGAGGTGGCGGAAGCACGGGAGATGCCGTCAATAACGGAAAATGCGGCGGGCGAGTTCAGGGAGCTAGGGTAGAGAGACGAAAGATAGTGCTGTGCACAATAATGCGCGCACTTAATTATAAATTTAGGGAGAAGTTTAAATAAAAAATTAAGTGAATTTGCGGTGCACATATCGAATTTTGCGGTGTTTTTAATAATTCCCTAATTTTATACGGGCTGCCAGTATAAACACCATTAATTATTTAATAATGTCTATCTCAATTGAGAAATTGTGATAGTGATGCAGGACGGACGTCACATCCGCCTGCCACCCTGGAGTCCCACCAGGGGGCCGACCATGGCGTCGCATCATGACGGCTTTATCAGGCCCGTGACCTGTACACCCCAACCCATCCCCGGCCCCACAACAGGGCCGATAGGTTGTTGAGGCCAGGGCTCGATCCCCCGACCTCCTTGATAAAGAGCTTTTATGCAAGCTCCCATCACCAACTGAGCCGCGGCTGTGAGAACGGTGCAAATGAACGGGGTCTTACATTAATCATACATTCAGTTGCGATTCAAAGCATACAAATCGTAAGGAAAATCAAGTGCTTTCTATCACGCCATATTTTGTTCGTACTAACGGCATTGTATAGGATATCCATTAACTGTGGAGTCAAAGAATTCAAGACTCGATGCCAAATCTGTACAACAGTAAAGAAACGGAAGGATATCGGTTTTAGTGCAAAATTTCAGATATATCACGCTCCTTTCAGAGTATGTTGCGGTGAGTGTTTCTCTTCACTCTCTAGAAATTTCTCTTCTGCCTGAAGAGGATTCCGCCGCTGCAATGGCGGGGTAGCAACTGCAGGGAAGTGTTTTGATGGCGCTGTGAGGCGGTTTCCTTCCGTTCAGGTGATTGGATACCATTGCTTTTGTGTTTTCCGGAGGCGGTTCTTCTTCTTTTTAGGGTTTTCTCGTGATCTGTTGTTTTTTTTGCTGTGATTGCGAGTTTCTCGAAGCATATTTTAACTCTGGATATAGTGGCGATTGAGAGGGTTGGTGGGCGTTGGATGCCACTCTATAAATGCTGGGGGATTTTGGGCCTCATGCCTTTACTTCATTGTCTGTCCTATTCGATTCCTTCTTTCTCTTCTGTTTCTGTTTTACTTGTGTATCGATTTCCTTTTGGTTTTCGTCAAGGTTTCTCCTAAAATCTGCGGCAAATTTGTATAGTAAATCATATTGGCAAGGTATTTTCCTGTCTTCAAGGTTGAGTAAGTTAATTGTTCTGCATAGGGTTTAAGAACGGTGTATGATGTCTGAAAACCACGGATGATAGAGAAGTTCTTTACGCCTAAATGTATTTGGTCGTAGAGTTTTTAGGGCGTTGAAGATCATGGTGAGAGTAAAACAGTAAATCAGATTGAAGTTGTGCTGGTTGATTAGCTGATATTTGATGTATTATGTTGTGTTGTTTACATGTTATTGCCTGATATGCGAATATTTTTAAATAATTTAAGTTGAATTTCATCTGAATCATCAGTGCCTGGTGGTGGGTGAAATTTAGAATTTTGGTTATTTGGAGAACCTTTGATGGGGTAAGTTTGAGCCAAACACAATGTTATATAACATGGCGACTTAATAACACATCATGCATTTGTATGCTCTTATTCAACCTCTGTGCTCTAACATACTTTGTCCCTTCGACAATGCATTTGCTTGCACCATGTCTCTGCTACCTTTCTCGTCTGCTCAACCTTCCATCGCTCGCCGATTCCAATAAATATAGCCATCATTTCACCATATGATTTCGTAGATATCTTCAGCATCAATAAAAAAATCATCTCCCCCCATGTAAACAATTATCATAACCATGCAACAACCACAACCATTGTTCCTTTCAACATCCTTTATTATTACTTTATTAGGACATACCTCTGTACATTCTTCGTTGGCTCAGCTCTTAGGCTTCGTTTGGGGGGACTTTTTTTCACCGGTCAAGTGGTTACCACCAGTTCATGCGGTCGTAACCGTTTGACAGGTGAAAATAAGTCCCTCCAAACAGAGCCTTAGTCTCACACAATCCCGCCGTCAAACCCAACACAATCACCCTCTGTACTATCATTGCTTCTAACGATTTGCAACGACCTCCTCTATGTAGTAGTAATTTGTAAAACCCCATTTTTGTAGTGATATGCAACAATTGTTACTACATATAGTATCCATCTTTCCTTCTCCGACTAGAATTTCTCCTTCCACTCCTATCAATCCCATGGGTTGAGTTTCACTTCACCTCTCATCTTCTCCGCTTATGGTGCCAACAACCTCTCCTCTTAAGAAAATTAAATCATCTTCTACCTTTAGTACCTGGGGGCATCTAATGCGTAACAGGAATACATGAAACCTCACAAGATCTATGTGAAATTAATAAACCAAGAATCATTGTGAAATTAATAAACCAAGAATCATAATTCATACCCGCAACAAAACAATAATTCTGGTTTTGTTCTTGGAGGTTTTCATCAAAGACTAAATGCACAAATATGTCAACATCTCCATCAGTATCCACACGAATGCACGGAACTCTAACACAATATGTTCAATGACCCTGTGGAAGAAAGAGAACCGCCCGTCTCTAATACTAATTACTAGCTCCGTCTCTTTCAGATTGTCTTTCAATCTCCTGTTCTATCTCAAAAAACTAGTTCTCAATGCCTCTAAAGAGGCCAATGCCGAGTTCCTTTCCTCTCACCACCACTCATTTTTGTCTTTGCTTTGAATTATTTTTTTGCCATGGTCCAATACCCGTCCCGACCCATATGTGGTTATCATGATTTTGTTATTTTTATCGATGATTTTTCTGAAATTATTTGGGTCTACCTTTTAAACTATCAGTTTGAAGTCCTACTTGCACTTCAAACATTTTATCAAGAAGTAAAATTTCTATGTTCTATTATAATCAAGATTTTGCATGTAGTTATTGCCCTAGAATTTATCCAATCACAGTTTAAATGTTTATGTTCTAACTATGATATTCTTCATTAGTAGTATCAAGTTTTCGCAGAACTCATGATTCACCATCTATTTTATGATGCAAAAGTACTTATTTTTCATATGAATGCTCCTCAGCAATGGTGGGGAATGCTATCCTCTCAACATTTTTTCTCATCTATCTTATCCCGTCACCTCTCCTATATTATCTATCACGACAATCTACCCTCAATCTTAGCCAAATCCCGCCTATACTTTTTTGGTGTGTTAATTTTGTTTATTTTGGTTTCTCCCAGAATAAACTCTCAACTTATGCTACATGATCCAAATTTCTTGTTTATTCTAGTGCGAAGAAAAAATGTTAGTATTATAATCCTCCTGCTCATCAGTTGTACTCCACATTTGATGTTACCTTCATGAGATTACTCATTCTTTCTTTTCATCTCCCTCTCCCTCACCCTATCCCTCTGTTACTGTTAGGGGCCGAGGTAGGCACCCACAGACACAGCTACAAAAGACGCAGGGTAACAAGAACACAAATAATAATAAACGACAAACACGCTGATGAACAACCAACTACGCAGTATATATATATATATATCAATACAAACAACAGTAGGAGAAATACAAGATCCGATAAAGGGCACCATGTGTGGAATCAAACACTTCCACGCGCTGAGACAGAACAATACTTACTGCAGTCCGTTGAACAACAGACACACAAGGTTCGCACACGAACCTTCGTTGTCGGATGACGACCAACCCGCAACCACCACCAGAGAGAAACTCTGTCGAGACCAACTGCACGTGCGCACGCCTCCGACACCAAGCCCTTACTGCTGCACCATCGGTGACAACCCCCTTCCACCCCCCACAAACCCTAGAGCAAGCCCAAGAGCCGGTTGTCTCTTCTTCTTTCCCCACGACGACACTGCCCCTTTGAAATGGAGGCTCCAGTCAGCTCTACCTTCTTCACGGAGCAGAAGACAGCAGAAGGAGGTGACACCTCCTAGCCTTCATAGGATCCGGTGACTCCTCGCGCACTTGGCGGCGGAGACGACCTCTCACACGAACGGGAAGGGTGGCTCCTCGCGATTTCTGCCGGGCTGGCTCCGACGTCTCTTCTGTTCGGGATTTCTTTCCAGGCGGCAAAGGATCAGGGTTGATCCAAACCCTAGACCGAGCATGAGATAAATATCCTCATACTGGATATGGTTCAGATCCGAATCCGAATCAAAACTAAAAATCCAACAAACCACCATCTTGGTTCGGGATCCAGAGCCACCAGCTGCACAAAGCACTCCCTGCACAAGACACTAACTGCACGTAACAACAACTGCGCGAAGCAACACTGTACACAACACTACCTCAAAGATCTGAGGCGTCAGCCGACCTACTCCAGTCGACTCATCCCTGCTCGGGCTCAACCTCTGAATTCTGAAGCAAATGGATCGCTAAATCTGTCTCGTCTAGTCAGACTACCAGAAGGGCGATCCCCTGCACTACTTCAACCATCCACACTGTCTGCCGTAGAAATCATGGGCTTACCACCTCGCATCGTGGTCCCTATCAGCCGGTACAGACTACCGCGCTGAATAGCTCGCATGAATACGGTGCGCTCTCGCGTTACCGTCAGAACTCCACCTCTCGCCGCAAAAATGCATCCTTTGGAGTCCAATCTGCCCAGCGATATCAAATTCCTACGTAACTTGGGCACCAGATGTACCTACTCAAGCCTACACATTGCTCCGTCATGCGTCCTGATGTCCACCGTCCCTGTCCCCGTGACCTCACATGCTGATCACCCAATAAGACTGACCCAGACTTCACCTCTAGTGAACTGAACATCCCTGTATCTGAGCAAATGTGCTGCGAAGTACCAAAATCCAATATCCAGCTATTAGAGTCACTCTGACTCTCAATGATGGTAAGAACATCATCACTCTCCTCTGACAGGGCTAGCATCCTCTTGTCCGCACTCTGGGCGTCCCCAGAACTCTGCGCATGCTGCGAACAGTTCCTCCTAATATGACCGCTCTGCTTGCAGTTGTAACATGTCACTGCCTTTCTCGATGTAGATTCTGGCCGTGTACTCCTAGAACCCTTCTCCAACTGCCTCCCACGTCGTCCTCCTATTGCCAAAGCATGCTCACTCCCAGGAGTGGGGTCCGACAACATCTGACTGGACAGTAACGCAGATGTGATCTGCTCCACGTCTATGGTATCCTTCCCATACAGTAGCATGGTCTACATGTGCTTGTACGACGCCGGGAGCGAGGTAAGAAGTAGCAAGGGCTTTTCTTCTTCCTCCACTTTCACACCAACCATATGAAGTTGGTTCAGAAGTACGTTGAACACATTGAAGTGTTCTTGCATGTTTCCACCCTCTTGTATCTTCAGGCTGTACAGTCACTGCTTCAACAACAGCCTCGTGGTCAACGATTTGCGCATATATAGTCCCTCAAGCTTCTCCCACAGCTTGACCACAGACTCTTCAACCCCGATGTTGAACAACACTTTGTCGTTAACGCACATCTCGATGGCACTGATGGCGCGCTCATCCATCTTAAGCCACTTTGAATCCTTCACCGGATCAGGCAAATCATCACGCCCCCGCAACACTCACATCAATCCTTGCTCAACCAGCATGTCTTTGACCCCAATCCGCCATAGGCGGAAATTCCCGCTGCCATCAAACTTCTCCACTGAATATCTGACCGACAATGTGTTCTTCCTAGGCGACCTGATTAATTCGCGAATCAGATTTAGGAAGGTAGGGAGCGAACCAATGTCGTCACGAACCGTTGACCCAAATTTAACTCGGAACGTCCAATCAGATACCTACGGAACTTGTCTCTGATATCACTTGTTAGGGGCCGAGGTACGACACCCACATGCACAGCTACAACAGACGCAGGGTAACAAGAACACACATAATAATAAACGACAAACACGCCGATGAACAGCTAACCACGCAGTATATATATATATATATATATCAATACAAGCAATAGTAAGAGAAATACAAGATTCGATAAAGGGCACCATGCGTGGAATCAGACACCTCCACGCGCTGAGACAGAACAATACTTACTGCAGTCCGTTGAACAACGGACGCACAAGGTTCACACACGAACCTTCGTTGTCGGACGGCGACCAACCCGCATCCACCACCGGAGAGAAACTCTGTTGAGGCCAACTGCACTTGCACACGCCTCCGACACGAAGCCCTTACCGCTGCACCACCGGTGACAACCCCTTTCCACCCTCCACAAACCTTAGAGCAAGCCCAAGAGCCGGTTGGCTCTTCTTCCTTCCCCACGCCGACACTGCCCCTTTGAAATGGAGGCTCCAGTCAGCCCTACCTCCTTCACGGAGCAAAATACAATAGAAGGAGGTGACACCTCCTAGCCTTCACAGGATCCGGCGACTCCTCATGCATTGGGCGGTGGCGGCGAACTCTCACGGGAACGGGAAGGGCGGCTCCTCGCGATTTCTGTCAGGCTGGCTTCGGCGGCTCTTCCGCTCGGGATTTCTTTCCAGGCGGCAAAGGATTGGGGATGATCCAAACCCTAGACCGAGCATTGGATAAATATCCCCATACCGGATCCGGATTCGAACCAAAACCGAAAACCCAACCGTTACTTCATCATTTTTTCCCGTCCCTTAAGGGCACCTCTCTCTAATCCCATTCCTTCAGAAGATTGTAGCTGCCAATTGCATCCTCATGCTAAAACACTTCCATTGGCATGGTCTGAATCAACTGAGTGTGCTCCTAAATGACAACATACCTTATTGTACCATTCACGCTTGTGTGTCCTAATTTTTATTATTTCCTTATCTTTTTCATCTATAACTACTTCCATGATGTATCCAACGGAGCTACAACTTCATCTCTACAAACATGGTTTTGATGTGGAGATGAAAGAACTCGTTAATAATCATGCATACATCATGGCCGAGTACCATACATGGGACATGGTTGAGACCCACTATTGGGTAAATTCTATTGTTTGTTGGTGGGTTTTCACAGTCAAATACATCTAAATGGTTGGATTTAAATAGTTGGAGTGATATCTATAAAGTTCAATTGTTATGAATGGCTTCACTCAATTATATGGCTCCTGGATGCCCCCTTTATTTGTCCTGCATTTCAGCCTCCTTGCACTCGGGAACCTTGCGCATTGCCCTGCTTGTGTTTGTCCTGCCTCTAGTGGTTTATGGTTTGATTTACTTGTGGTAGTGGGCGGGTTTATGGTGGATTTGTCGACTGCTCCTCCCTCGTCATCTTCTAAGGTTGCTTCATTTGCAAATGTGGTTTCTTCAAGCCTGGCTCGTGGTCACTCCGGTCTTCCGGATCGGCTACTTACGCACTTTGCATCTGGTGTTCCCATCACAATGTTCTCAGAGGAGGAAATTAACTTTGTTGTGGGCTCACTCAAATTTTTCTTGGTCGTTAAATGCGCATATGGAATACCATCCATTCTGATGCTCAAGACATTCCTGATGCAGCAGTTGCAGCTTTCCCATAATTTCAAGGTTACCCCCATTTGATTTCAGACATCTAATTCTGACTTTTGAGGTCAAGGAGGATTTAAGAAAGTCCGACATCAAGATACTATGGTCCTTAAACATTTCCTATTTCATTTTTTGAGGTGGTCTCTTGACTACTCTCCATCTCGGGAGCTGAACATTGTCCCTGCTTGGATCAATATTTAGGGGATGCCTTTCCATTGCTTTGATCACATCCTTGTCAAATCCTTGAGCTCGCTTCTTTCTTTGGATTCTCACATGTTGCTAGGTATGCGCATGAAGTCCGAGTTTTTATTGAATTTAATTTCAATTCCTCGCCACCCTCACATATCTTTATGAGAGTGATTAATGCAACCCAAAATCAGGTAACTCACTCCTTGTCATTTCTTAAAGAAACCTTACTCTTTTGTTATGGGTGTCGCAAACAAGGGCATGCTATTGGTGAATGCAAGAGATCCAAGTGCCCTGACGCCGCTCCTGCTATCGCAACGGTTATTGAATCCCCCACATGGGTTCCTATTGCCACTCCTGCTCCCGTTCATGTTGATTCGGTAGTCGTTGTTGAATCACTTGAGAGTTGAAGATAACAACTATGCAGATAAGCGATCTGCCCGGGCTTCTCGTAGGCCTAGGTGGGCTCGGTCGGGATAGTGTGGTTCTCGGGCCCCTGCTGTTCCTTTGGCTGACCTCTTGTCGGATTTTGCTGCCCATGACGAAGGAAATTTTGAGGATCTGGGTTCAATATGTGCAAATTGCCTTTATTGATGGCATTTTAGAGGAGCAAAAGGTGGATCCTGATACTAGGCCGGATAACTCAAATGTCGACACTGCGAGTTCGCGTATGTTGGGGATTGGCAAACTCAAAGGCCTAAAAAATGTAACAAAAATGTTTACACTAAGCGAACATCACCTCGCCCCTCCGACATCGACTAGTGCATGAGATGTCTCGTAGTGTTGAATCTGAAGAGTTTTGAGCTGTTTTTTTGACATGTTTTAATAGTTTGCGCATCTTCTAGCCTTTTTGGCCACGTATATTTTGTACCTTTCATTTAGTTTTAAATAAAAATTCAACCCTTATAAAAAATAGAGATTTAACACCTTCTCCCAAGTTGTTAGGCTGAACTGCATTCAAATGCTATTCTCTATCACCGATATTGAAGTGCTATATGCTTTGTCGATGGATGATAGAAATGTCTTATTTTAGAGATCATTAGGGATGAGTGTATATGGATTAATCACTTGTGTATGTTGATTAGTGGGGGAATCATATTTATGTTTGCTTAAGAAGGCTATTTATCATCCAAGGCAAAGTCCTAAGAACTAGTATAATGTGCTTTGCATTGCCTTGGCCAAAATTAATCTTCAATATAGCATCTTAGACTATTTCATCTTTTTCAAGCGCAACATCAAGAACAGCTATATTAGCCGTACCTTACTCATTGCAAGTGATCAACAAGGGGTCTCCTTAGCATTTTTCCTTTGATTTTGATGTCATTCCAAATTTCGATTGTTCATTGCCATTTGAAGACTGATTCCTTTGTACATGTACAAGTGTATATGTCTGCGAGGTATGGGGTGTTAAATCTTTGTTTGATTTGTTGCTTCATCCATTTACATTCTTTCCACTACTTTCTTAGGGAAAAATGTTGATTTTAATCTATTTTGGAATTATCTGCTTCTCATGGAAAAATATAATTTGATATCCTGGTGACAGCAAACTTCATTTTATACAGTTTTTGTTGCGATTTTTCATTCTAAAGGGTGGCTTGTCATTTCATTAAACATGTATATGTGAAAGTTGTAATTGCAACAAATTTTGTCTTTTGTTTTTTGAAGGATTATGAAGTCAGGCTCAAAGAATGGTTGGAATTCTCTTATGCCATTTCGGGTGGGCAGGAAATCTTCAGTTCGCTTTTGTTTGTTCCCCAAAGTTCGCTCAGCTGGGCAAACTTCTGGCAATACACCTGTTTATCTCAACGTATATGACTTGACGCCCTTGAATGGTTATGTTTATTGGGCAGGACTTGGTATATTTCACTCTGGGGTTGAAGGTAAAATGTTCCTTATGTGTGAGATTTTTTTCTCGAAACTGTGCATCTGTCACTATACACGAACAAATGCACATATATTTATGTACTTATCTGCCGAACTATCCTCTGATGAGATTGTATAAAGTATGATTCTTTCTCATAAATGTGACACCCGCATAGACATGATTTCTTGGATGGAGAATGATGATTTTATTACATTGTTTGAGCGGAAAAATATCCTACAAATACACTTAATAGCTCTGGGATTTAATTTCCCCATATTAGGACTACGACACTGTAAAAAGGACAACTAAAACTCTAGGATAGACATTTGGTAGTATATACATAGGACATTTAAAACCCAAAATTCTAGATGGAAAATTATTTTGTAAGATGAGTAGTAATGATAGCTTCCTGTTAGAAAAGGGTATGTAAAGGCCCACCTAATGGCCCATTTAGTTTCTCCTCTCTATGTAGTATGTATTAGTCCCACACCTTGTAAATGAGACTCTTCTCTCCTTCCTCTTCCTATATATATATATATGTACTCATACATTGTATTTACATACTCAACAAAGATATACAAGGTTTTCCTAGTTTTCCTTTATTGATCGTGTGCTTCTCTACATGGTATCAGAGCCAGCGGTCCTACCTCTTGTTTCGGGCGGATAGCATTTCCTGCTAACCGCCAGTACTGCGGTTTTGCACTCTCTACCCGCTGCTATTCTAGCCGTGCGGTCTTCTTCTGTCTACCCGCTGTTGTTCTACCAGTGCGGACTTATTCTGTCTAACCGCAGGCTCCTTCCTGTGGAACGGAATTGAACATAACTACACCTTATTTCAATGATATATAAATTATATAATTATGTTTTTGCTCAAATTTTCCACTTATTTCACCTCACATTATCTTTTTGGTGTTTATGTATATCACATGCTTAAAATCGCTCCGAAACCGCAACTCAAAAAACCGCACCAAACCGAAACCGCACGTAATTTTGGTGCGGTGCTGTTTTGCTCGATCCAAAATCGCGTCCCTGCTGTGCGGTTGCGGTTTGGGCCAAAACCACACCAAACTACACCGCTCACACCCCTACTTGTTCGGGTACATATTAGAATTCAGTGAACGGAATTGAACATACAATATAATTTCATGAACAAAAATATTTCCAGGTTCCAATCTAATCCCAATATAGAAAAATATAGGCTGGTAACATGTAAAAATTAAGTAGAAGCCCTTTTTATTTTATAATCTGATCTTCTACATGGAAGAAGATGTTTTAGCACATACAAAAAAATTTCAAGTACTTATGATGAACGATCAAGATCTTCTCTGAGTTTGTCCCCATTTAGACCTAGTTCTAGCCACACTTCTTCTAGCTTGATTAAAAATATATAGATGTGAAGGGTTTCTGATATTATCAACATTCTATTTCAAGGCATCAACAATGTATTTCAAGGCAACGACTGATCAATACTAATATTGACATCTGTAAAAATATTAGTAAACACTGCACACAAATTCTTTGCAATGGATTCACTTTTCCAAGGCAGAAGCTTGGGGCTGATCACCAGCTTCTACCCATTCATCTTCATCCTCTAAAAAATTTGGCTAGCTTCTTCCTTGCAAACGTCCTCCTTTGCCTTTTTTTATTACCCCGAGATTTTTGATTAGGTGTTTTGAGGCGGCATGGGAATCTCTAACCTAGGCTTACCACTTGGCTTCTCAACTTCAATCACCATGGGCATGTGCTTCTTTCTCTGTTTTTGATCTTCGCTCCTTTGAATATGCCCCCAATTTTACCCATGGATGCGCTGTTGATGGATCTCGAAACCAAAGTTGCAGTGACGGTCCTTGAAAACAACAATGCAGAGCAAAATATTCTCGCCGTCGTTGAGCACGGTTGTCCTCTTCTTTAGTAGCTATCATCGAGAGGAAAGATTTGTAACAACGACACAGTTGAAGGGGAAGAAGGATTGGGAGGCGTCATCTCCTTCGCTCGCGTGAAAAAAAGGAATGCGAAAAGGGCGTGACTGCAAACTCGCGAGAAAAAAATTGGCGGAATCCGGAAGTCCGACCTCCCGAGGTATGAATTGGCGGAGGGAAAAATTGGCGAAACCAGTCATGATCAGTTCCCGGTTTTGGTCTGGACTGCAATCTGACATACAATCAGAATTGGCTTATCACCGCTCGGAATCACCGCTCGGAGTCCCTTGAGCAGACATATTAGCTCGCCCTTCATCATGAACGGTCCTTGAGATCTGCTAGAGTGCCGAAGTGGATTCACACCTGATCGCCCCAGTATGAGTCCATCCCGTACTTAGGGCACCACTTTGCCTACCCTTGTCCTGTTGGACACGACAGAAGTGTTCCCAAGTCTGATTTCTCTCATCACAGTGAGGTACTTAGTCCGATGAGTGGTCCATCCTTTGATTCTGAATCATTTTCTGTGATCTCGAATGAGAGGGAGTCTGGGCGACTTAGCGATCCTATAGCGATGTGTTCTTATCCTCCCTCCTACTTTGACTTCATTATTGCTCCTGCCATAGACCCACTTATTGTCACCATACATATGAACCCATTCTTGAGAATGCCTTTTTCACTCTCCCTCTGTCATTGTCCCGAGCCACATCACGACTAATAGCCAAGAGCTTGGGGCTGATCTCATAGTGTCTGCCTTGCCTATATATGGGGGCACTACCCCTTACGTTGGTTCTGATCTGGAGGATTATGCCATGTTGACGGGTTCTTTGAGGAGCCCCTCGTTGAGCCTCCTGATGAGCCACCACGTCCGAATGAGGATGAGATTCAAGTGAGCCACTCGTTTATGAGTATCGAGTTATTGACGTCTATTTCGTTATCGTCCTACTGTTGCCCCAAAGAATGAATCTTGAGTGGAGCATCAATATTTGGGTCTTTCTTTAAGTACACTTGAACATACTCCCGATATTTTGAGGACTTACCTTATGACACATCGCACTCTTGATGAGTTTTGGGACACAACACCTGCTGACCCATCTGATAAGTTCTTTCTTTCGAGGGGCACTCATCACACTCTAGATTCACGTTTTCTAATCGATGTATATGATTTTTACTCATGTGGTCGTTCCATTCGCGATGAATTTTCATACATACCTCTTAGTGAGCGCCATGATGCGCCGCGTTTTCTGAGAGATATTTGGCTCTTTATAAGCTTGTATTTGAGTGTTGATGTCTCTTGCAGTCATTTGAATACTCGTCACATGCTCGATGAGTTTTTCTACACTCCACCAAAAGAGCCTCCTGATTGATCACCTCTTCTTAGATATTTGTAGGTCATTGTCAGACTGCTCCTCAAGAATGTATCGTGTCTGTCGTGTTTCATTTGCATTATTTACACGAGTTTGTTGAGTCATTTGTTCATCATTTTGCATGTGTCTTTGAGTCATTTGTACATCGTTGCATGTGTTTCATGATTCGGTCCGGCGGAGGATCAATACTGGTAGTAAATCTTATTTATTGCATGCAAATGTTCATTGGCAAGAGCATAAATTTCATGAAAGCGGGCAGGTGATGGTGAGAATCCGCACTGTGAGGCTTCTTGGGGGCTTGTTAAAAGTTTGAGCGTTAGGCGAATGGTCACTACACAATCATGGGAAGGATCAGAGCAAATACATACGATCTTATTATCCCTACGAGCATGAGTATACATCCTATATTTATTGTTGAGGATCTGATGTCATATTACAAACCTCACCAATATATGGACTCAATTCATAGAGATCCTATTGAGCCTACACCACGACATTCTTTTGAGCCCACTCCTCCATATCCTTTTGAGCCCACACACTCACATCCTCAGTCCTGCACCTATTTCACTTATGAGTCCCACCTGTCTTTAGGTCAGCCGCCTATGGCTTCACCATTTGTATCAACGATCACACTGGAAATTCTAGCACATTAGTGGATTGTTGAAAGCATTATTGATATCGTGACTCACATATGCGTATCCGTGCCATAAAGCCAGACCCAGAAGTACCATTGGAGAGGATGCTCTATCAATGATACTTGGACGGCCTCTGATGAATCTCATTGATTCTTACCTAGCACGCACCGAGAGGATCTCGATCTCTATTCATCATGAGAAGAATTTTTCAAGCTGGGGAGAATGATATGGAATGAAAACGCAAACCCGCGACGGAGGGTGGGTTTTGGGCCCGTTTGGCCCCAATTGATTGTCTGACATATATAGCATTTTCGGATCGACGATACGACTCCGCGAATGCCTTTGGCTCGTCGTTTACATACGATTTCATATATCACTTTGTTGTTTTTTATTTGTGAGAATTTTAAATAACAGAATTTTATTGCTTCAAAAACTTAATATTACACGGGTATGACCCCTATTTATAAAAGAATGGGGGGGGGGGAGAGGATACAATAGACAATACGGGATAAAAATACAATGCCTACAGCAGGCAACTGGGTGGACATATATTTACAGACAGCGCAGGCTGTGCGGTTAGACAAGCTAATCGCCCGACTATAGCAAATCAATGAAGTATCCACCGACCTCTAATGAATAGATCGCAGTAGACCACCATGCACAACAAGAGCGGTTAAACAGATTCTAACTGGAAGACCGTAACAACTTTAACCTTCTCTGATTGCCATACCGCAACATCAGTTAATTTCCAGTCTTCTCTTGCTCTCTATCAAAGGTGCGGCTACGCCAGTCCTCCTCAAGTCGGCCAGACTACCAAACCAGACCGCTAAGCCGCCAGGTCCAGACCGCCAGAGCAGGCCTCCAGACCGCCATAGCGAGCTTCTAGACCGCCAGGTCCAGTCCGCCAAGGCTTTATGGTCTAACACTCCCCCCCAAGCTGGAGCATATATGTTAATCATGCCTAGCTTGTCACAAATGTTTGAAAAAGAAGTGGACACTTGTTTGATAAAGACATCTGCTAGTTCTCTGTCGGAAGTGACAAATAGAGCGCTTGTTTGATTCTTCAATATTTCTTCTCTAATAAAGTGACAGTCAACTTCAATGTGTGTTGTCCTCTCATGAAAAATTGGATTCTTCAAAATGTATATAACGACTTTGTTGTCATAGAACATTGGTAGGGGATGATCATAGATTTCTCCTAAGTCAAGCATAAGTGTCTGTAATCATTTCAAATTGCAAGTTGTCAAAGTCATGTTTCTGTATTCAGCTTTAGCACTTGATTCGAACACAACAGACTGTTTCTTGCTTTTTCAGCTAACCAGATTTCCTCCTACAAAAGTGCAAAACCCAGATGTAGACTTTTTATCTTTTTTATCATCAACATAACTGTCATCAGAGCAAAATTCAATTCTCAAATGATTATTCTTCTGAAATAGTAACTCCTTCCCCGAAGATCCTCACATATTCCAAGATTTTTAGAGCTAAATGAAGATGCCACTCCCTGAGAGTCTGCATAAACTGACTAACTCTGCCTTCTGCATAACAGATATCTAATCTTGTGATAGTCAGATAGATAAGTTTTCTTGCTAGCCGTCCGTACCTGGTGCTATCCGGAAGAAGAGGTGAATCCTCACTCCAGCATTTGTCATCACCAACGACTATCAGACATCGAACGGGTCTTGCCCCAAGAAGACCGGTCTCTTTTAAAAGGTACAACACATATTCCGCTGTGAGAGCACTATTGAGTTGTATTTTCATGAGATTTGTATTCTCAAAAAGTACTTAGGAGATCTCATATCTTTTATAACAAAGTGTTGCAGAAGTTGTTTCTTGGTAAGATCAATTCTCTCATTATCATCACCTGTAAGGAGAATGTCATCCACATAGACAACAAAAACAACCAACCCTTTAGAAGTCTTGCGTATGAAGAGATAGTGCTATGCAGAACTTTGAGCAAAACCAATGACTGAGATAACTTTGCTGAACTTGTCGAACCAGACCCGATGGCTTTGCTTTAGGCCATATATTGCCTTCCGCAGCTTCTATACCTGAGACTCCCCCTATGCAACATACCAGGAGGTTGCTCTATGTATACTACTTCATGCAGATCACCATAAAGGAAAACATTCTTGACATCTAAACGAGACATCTCCCAATACTTGTTAATTGCCACAAAAAAGAGAATGCGGATCGTGCTAATGTGAACAACTGGGGAGGTGTCGAAAAAATCCACACCATATGTCTGAGTAAAACCTTTGGTAACCAACCTAGCCTTATAATGATCTATAACACCATCAAGATGAAACTTGATGACAAAGGCCCATCGACAACCAACCACATCAGCTCTTGGAGGGATAATGGCAAGAGTTCAAGTGCCTCTCTCGGTTAAAGTCTTCATCTCTTTGCCCATAACAGCTTTCTAATGAAGAATAGTAAGAGCATCTTGATAAGTGGTCGGGGAGACAGTGACTGAGAGAGCGAGAGTAAATCCGTCGTTGAGAGTGCTAGCCTGGGAACTGTTAGCGATGACTCAAGTGGTAGAGAAGCAGTGTCAGGAGAAAGGGATGGAGAGACAGAAACTGGTGGGGGAAGAGAAGGAAGAACAAGCTCGGGCAGAGATGGAGAAACAATTGGTGAACAAGGAGGATTAACAGGAGGTGAGAGAGTAGAGGCTTGAGCAAAGAAGCATCTTAAAGAAAGTGACGTCAACAAAGACATACTGTTTCCGAAGAAGAGAATCATATCACTGATACCCCTTTTGAGTTAGAGAGTAGCCAAGTAAGATACACTTAACAGAGTGAGGAGAAAGTTTATCACGACTAAGAGAAGCAGAGTGGACAAACGCCGTACAACCAAAGACTCGCGAAGGTAAAGGGAACAGTGTGGCATCTGGGTACATGATGAAGAAGTGGGTTTTGCCGTGGAGAATCTAAGAAGGAACACAATTGATGAGATGACATGAAATAAGAACAACATGACTCTAATAAGTTCGAGGTACATTCATTTGAGTGAAAATGGTGCGAGCAACATCCAAGAGATGACGATTCTTGCATTCAACAACGCCATTTTGTTCAGAAGTATACAGATATCTGGTTTGATGAATAATACCACGATGCATACAAAAAAACGAGAATTGATGACTAAGATACTCTTTTATATTATTAGTGCGAAAATTTTTATACGTACACCAAACTGTATGCGCATTTCATTATAAAAAGCAATGAACACAAATAAAAGTTCAGAACGTTCTTTTAAACGATACAACCAAGTGCATGCAAAAAAGTCATCAATAAAGGTAACAAAATATAGACTGTCTTTACCAACAGATCTAGTAGGAGAGGAACCCCAATATCGGAACGAATAAGATCAAAAGGACGAGAAAAATTGCGTCTTTGTCTTGCTGGATTGGATGAGCGGTGATGTTTGCCGAGTTGACAGACTTCACAGTTGAGAGAGGAGTCTCCCTGACGCAGGTCTGGTAGAAGTTGGTAGATGAGGCGAGGAGGAGGATGACAAGCCAAAGATGTCACTGTAGAAGAGAAGTAGATGCAGAGAAAGTAAAGATATTGTCAAAAAGAAGAGGCCTTCGCTTTCAGTCCCAGTAGCAATCGTCTCCTTGGAGTGTGGATCCTGAAAAGATTAAGTAGTGGATGTAAAGGTAACTATGCAATTCAGTTGTTTGCATATAGAGGTTACAAAGAGTAAACTGCATGAAAAAGTTGGGACATAGAGAGTGTAGCAGTCTCACACACAGGGGATGGAGAACCATCTGCAACAAACACCGGAGGTGAGCGGTTATGTTTTTCCAAATGGGAGAAAAGAAGGGAATTGTCCGTCATATGATTAGTAACACCAGAGTCAATGAACCATTTACCCTTAATGACCATATGAGCACTACCTATAGCAGAGGTAATGTATATTGACTGCATCGTGGTAGTGAAAGTGGCGTCAGCTTCTGGAGGGCAGAGATGAGGTTGCTTAACCCAACAACGATCAACAAGGTGTCCTGTCTTGCCACAATGGGAGCAGTGGTGTCGAGACAGACCACGCCCACCAGAGTGACCTCCACGACCACTAGAGTTCCTACGACGAGCCAGATGAGCATTGTTGTCAGGATGTGGTGGAGAGGCAAACAAAGGACGCTGAAGAAGATTAATGATAGCAGAGATGCGAGCAGCAGTAACATCAAGGATGAGAGAGTCAGCCTCTCCTAAAATTTGTTGTCGGATCATATTATAAGACTCTGGAAGACGAAGAAGATAACATACCACCAAAAGTTCTTGGAAGTGTTTGTGTTGTTCGGCAAGATCAGTGGAGAAATGACGATGTTGAAGAAGTTTGGCACTAAGAGCTTGCACCTCCTGGTAAACAACAACAAGAGTCATTGTGGGGTGGGCAAAGAGATCAACAGTTAACGTGTATATGCGAGAAGTTTGAGCCCCGTTGGAGTAGAGAGCAACTAGATGAGTCCATGAAACCTTAACTAATTCATCATGGAGGATGATGGGCATGCACTCGTCAGAGAGACTGTTAGCAAGCCACGTTCTAACTAGAGCATCACTGACGTCCTAGTCGTTGAAGGTAGCAAGCCCTTTGGCAGGAGGATCATCAGTGAGGTGATGACGCTTGCGTTGAGACCGTAACAAAAAGATAAAGGAAACATTCCAATCTGGATAGTTTGTGCCGATCAGCTTGGAGGCAATGCCAAGATTGCCGGAAGGAGTGAAAGCTGAAGGGGCGGTCTGAACTGGTGGCGCGGATCGGGTAGAGGAAGAGAGAGTCAGAGTTTCCATAGGAAGAGAGAATAAAGCGGACAGAGAAAGCTAACCGCACGGCTGGAGAGAGACCGCACGAAGACGACGTAGATCGCGGAGAACGCAAAATGCAAAGAGAAGGGCGGGCGGGCGATTAAGAAACTGGAAAGCAGCAAGGAGCAGAGAACACGGTGAATGAAGAAACCGCTCAGAGAGAGCACATGGAGGCGGGTGGTTAGAAAACTGAAGTCCACTCAGGCCGTGCCGAACTAGAACAGAGATCAGAACTCAAGGATCGATGTTAGCTCTGATACCATTTGAGAATTCTAAATAACAGATTTTTATTGCTCCAAAAATTTAATTTTACACTTGTATGACCCTCTATTTATAAAAGAAAGGGGGGGGGGGAGGATACAATCGACAATGTGAGACTAAAAAATACAATGTCTACAACAAGCGACTAGGCGGACAGATATTTACAGACCGCGCAAGCTATGCGGTTAAACAAGTTAAACGCCCAACTATAGTAAATCAACAAATTATCCGCCGACCTTTAATGAATAGATCGCAGTAGACCACCATGCACGACAGGAGCGGTTAGACAGATTCTAACCGCCAGACCGTAACAACTTTAGCCTTCTCTGATTGCCAGAGCGCAACAACGGTTAATCTCGAGGCTTCCCTTGCTCTTTCAAAGGTGCGGCTATGCTGGTCCTCCTCAAGTCAGCCAGACCGCCAAACCAGACCGCTAATCTGCCAAGCCCAAACCGCCAGAGCAAGCCTCCAGATCGCCAGGTACATACCGCCAGAGCAGGCCTCTAGACCACCAGGTCCAGTCCGCAAGGGCTTGATGTTCTAACATTATTTATATTTGTAATCGGGCCCTCTACATCCATAGCCAATCATAGTTGTTGATACTGTTTGCCTTAATTATGTTTTATAAATAAGAGGCATGAGGACTGCTTGGAGGCTATTGCAGCTTTTTGAGAGGAAGAATTCCTGGTAACCAGTGATCCCTACACAATGCCGATTCCGTGGAACCCTAGGTGACGACTCTTAGTCCCTCTCCCGCTCCCCAAAGATATCCCCCATCCATAGCCCTCTTTCTCTATCCTCAAAGCTCTCCACTGCCATCCATACAACCCTCCAAACAACCATCCACCACACCCTCCCTACTGTCCAACAACGGCCGCCAGTTCCACCTCCTGCAGTCGTCCTCCCAGCCCCCTCCCCGCTTGCCGCTGCTCCCAACAACCCCCTCCTTGCTTGCCGCCTTTCCTTTTGTCGTCCAACAAAGCATCCACAACCCTCTTTCCTGCTGCTCAGTAACCCAGCCGCCGCCCTTAAGTCCGTCATCCAGTACATCAGTTGTTGTCTCACTTCTAATCCTAGCAGTCCCACACCTCCTCCCTCCCTCTCCCCTACATCCCGACCCCCCTCCAATCCAAACAGCCCCACACCTCCTTCCTCCCTCTCCCCTACATTCTGACCTGCCTCCCAAATTCATTGCCGACCCTTGCTTGAACCCTACCCACCACCCATCATTCAGATCTGATTTCTGCAGCCCCGATCCTGCTCCAAATAGCCATATCCAATCTATCCAGCCCTAGTTCCTTCCCTGATCATCTCCACCGCACCGTGTTCCACCGAATCTGTGTCTCGGGCTGCCCCAATGCTTTTGTGAGCGTTTCTTGCTGTACAGGCTCTTGTTTCTTAATATTAATATATGACTATGTGATTTCTTGTTTATTGGATATCTTGTTTTATAGTTGTTTGCTCTGGATTATTATTGTGATTTGTAGGATCAATTTGCCACGCGCTCTTGCTTTGGCCCTTTATGCGGAGGAAAATCATTGATTGTTCGCTTAAAGAAATTATTTTTGCTTTTGCTAAAATTATCTAAGTGTGATTTAATTATTTATTATCTGATTTTGATTTATTCGCCGGGTTTTGCACATGACATAGTATTCAATGATATTAGACTTACTTTCCCCGACACTTCACTTAAGATTGCATGTTAGTCGCACACGTAGCCTACCCTACATCAATTAACATTATGTTGTTATTTCAGTTCATCGCTTGCGTGCTTGCCTGCATTTCACATACCATTAGGTCAACATCGAATCCCATGGCCTTGTCCCGCAGCACATAGTATTAAAGAGACAATAAAGATGGAAAGCTTCCCTGTGCATGGAGCTTGTTGTGTAATCATGCAATTTAACATTTGTGCTGAATGTTTTCAACTTCCCTTTTATATATGATAGATGGTAAAATACTAAAAGTTTGCTATTATGGAATTAGTCAGTAATCGTTTGAACAACTATGCACATCTTCACTTTGATATAGGATGAATTTATAGGTGGTGGACAAATGATGCCCTAACCCTACATGTAATGCAAAAATTCATTCAACGACTGCAATGAACCTAAACACAGTCTAATGAAGGGTGGGACGCGTGGATGTGTGACTAACAAACAACCCTAAGTGAGGTGCAAATATGCAACTCTTCTATATGTAGTATGAAAACAAGATTGACGGAGAGGGCAAAACAAACAATAAATTATTAAATCTCAAGCGATAATTTAAACGAAACAATTTATTTCTTTTAGGCAAAACAAGCTCAAGCTTTCCTCCACGTGGAGGGTCAAAGCGTGTGCGCGCGACAAATAGTTCCTGCAAACACAAGATATTTCAGAACAAAATTCCACAATACAATAGATCCACAAGATCAAAATTTTAATCTTTAAAACAAAAACTCCATACAACATCAAAATACTCACAGATTAAGTGGCAACTGTAATCGTGGAAGATCCGATGGTAGGCTTGTTGTGCAATCCCGGAGTTGGCGGCGTCGGCTGAATGATGCAGGGGATTTGAAAGGAGGGTGGTGGTCTGGGGAATGAAGTGGGGCTGGTGGGTTGAATCGTGGTCTTGTTAAATGAAATCCGTGGGTTATCGATGGGGGGGGGATTTGGAAGCAGGAAGTTGTCCAGAAACCACGAGGAGGATTTGATTGTTGGACTGTTTGGAAGGGGATTTCAGGCTCAGTGGAATTAGGTTGTGGGTGTTAGGGCTATACGGGGGTGGGGGGATGTAGGCCGCTATTAGGGTTTGAAAATTGCGATATTTTTTTATGCGGTTGAAAAATAATTTTGAAAAAAAGAAAGGAGGCCGAGTGGGCCAAATCGAAGTTTGCGTGTGAAAATCAAACTCGTCGTTATGAACCTTAAGAAATTCGTTAATTTCGTTTGGATGGACCCCTCGCGTGTTTTACGAGTCAAATCTTCCACTAGAATTAATTCGACCACAAGCTAAATTACAAGCAATAATTTATGAAATACGATAATGAAAGCAATCTAACGTTTGACAAACTTAGGATTATTTTAGTGGAGTACATAAAAATAACTAAACGATCGGAGCAAAAATACCGAAGAATACGCTGAGGGAAGTCGTCCAATCCGAGACCCGTCGGGCAGGGGGAAGAACAACAACTCCTAGGCTTCTCGGTTCACCAATCAACAGGAAGAACAGACACTGAAGGGTGCCAGAATGGGGTGTCGCAGTCGACGACACTCCTCGCGCAAAAGTCTCGAACGACGCCAGAATGGAGTGAAGTCGACGAC
Source organism: Platanthera zijinensis (assembly GCA_039513925.1). Classification (NCBI taxonomy): domain Eukaryota; kingdom Viridiplantae; phylum Streptophyta; class Magnoliopsida; order Asparagales; family Orchidaceae; genus Platanthera; species Platanthera zijinensis. The sequence continues at coordinate 24,568,963 of CM077087.1, read as the reverse complement.
ATTGTTGCTTGTTGGTGGAGGTCGTGGATGCGGGCGGCGGTAGGCGCGTAACAGACCTCGTCTCATGGAAATATCAACTTGTGGAAATGGAGCTCGCTAGTGACGACGATCTGGAGCAGTGGACGGAGGCTGGCACTTGCAGAGACACGATTTTTTGTTTCTCTGCTTTTGTCCAGGATGTCCCTTTCTTCTTCATGGGGCCATTGTTATAGCAGCAGTAGGGCTCCAATTTTGGCATGAAATTATATTTCTAAATGGCAGGTCCAATCATTGAAATTATGTGTCAAAGGGATTTGATTGGACCGGCATCTCCATCAATGGAATTAATCTTGGCAACAAATTATATTTCCAAATTAATAATTATCAGTTCAATGGAAATATGGAATACTTCTACATATAATACTTGCTTTAAATATTTGCTCTAATTTAAACTTCTGTTTTTCCTAAAATAACCTAAGCTTGTCATTACCGCCTTAATTACTAACCTTTTATTCATGGTCTCACTGGACGGTCATCCCGATAAGCCGCAAAATAAAGATGGATGCACGGAAAAGAAATACAAGTCATGAAATAAAAATAAATGCATAATAAGGGAGATTATGATGTTTCTCTAAAAACTTTCTCTCTTACAAGTTTTGGAAATCTAATGGTTTCTTCAGTTAGAACATGCTCAGAGGCCGGACGGCCTTCCTCCAGCGATTCCGAGCCCCGGACGGCATTCCTCGGCGATTCCGAGCCCCCGACGTCCTTCCTCCGGCGATTCTGAGCGCACTTCTGCACAGAACAACCAAACACTCTGCAGTTTTTCAAAACTGCTCCCCAAAGATCTATTTTAAAACAGCTCTATCCGGACAGCAGCTTTTCAATCCGCCAGAGCTGTCCCAAACAGAGCCTAAGTCCTCTATCTTCTTCACTCATTTTGTCAAGGGTACCTAACTACTAACTCTGTAAGTGCTCTTGACCATTCATTAATATTTCCCTTCCCTCTCCAATCTCCAGCCAGATGAAATCAGTCCTGGTGGAGATGTTGAATTCTGAAATTTATGTGAAATCTGAATGATTGCTTATATTTAAATATTAAAATCGTAGATTTGTAGATACTTGTTTGCTGGCTTTCTTCAAAATTTTGATTTAGGGTTAATCAAAGAGGGTGTAGTTCTTTCAATTTGTGTTCGCTTAGATTTAAATTTAATTTCTTGATTTAGGGCAAAAAAAATCTATTGTGCCCGGGCAGTGCAAAAATCCTAGTTCCGCCCTTGCTTTCATACTACTTTTATCTATTTGTGCTGTGGGCCCTGGCATTATTTTCCCAAAATTTCAGCACTATAATCCATCTATTAGCAGCTTCATATATTGATTTGTTCATTATATTTGGTTTTCTTGTACAAGTCTCAATTATACTCCGATTTATCCATTGAATTTCAACTCTTAAAGTTATTTTATTATCTCTATTCAAATTCTAATAAAATTGATCCAATATTTGTGAAACAGAGTCACTATATACATTTATTACCAAAGCATTTTGCCTGTATACATACTTCGATTCGATTTATAAAGCATTCTTTTAGAACTGTAATGTTACAAAAACTTGTTCTCAGTTCATGGTGTGGAGTATGCATTTGGGGCACACGACCATCCAACAAGCGGAGTGTTTGAGATTGAGCCTCGGCAATGTCCTGGGTTCAGGTTTAGGAAGTCTATATTCATTGGAACAACATGTCTAAATGCAGTTCAAGTCAGAGAGTTTATGGAACATCATTCTCTTAACTACAGTGGAGACAAATATCACTTAATTGTTAAGAATTGCAACCATTTCTGCAAGGACGTCTGCTACAAGCTAACAGGAAACTCTATTCCAAAATGGGTGAATCGGCTTGCGAGAATAGGTAAATTTCGAGCCTTCATCAACTTGATGAACTGCTTTCCATTGTTTGAGAAGCTTGGCAGCTGAATAGATGGAAAGTGACAAATCAGTTTCATATCAATAGATTTCTAGCTTAACTTGGTATATCACTCTTTAGAAATCTGTTATTTGTAAAAGCTTATAAAGTGATGGCTGATTGGGTGTGTCATAAGACATAAGAACAATATTATAAGGTTATTGGCGCGGCAATTTGAACTTTCTTTTGAACTCATTTTCTTTCATAAAATAATTCCCACCCCAACCCCCCAGAACCCAAACCCCCAAGTGAAAAACCTTCCAAATACTACTGTAATTACCATATATATACGTATGTATATGATAGGATCTACTAGGGAGAAGGAGAACTAGAGAGGAAAAGTAGGGAGAAAACTAGGGTTTGAGAGAAGAAGAGGGAAATACCTTAGGGTTATTTTGCATGCCCCCAAATGAACACATTCCCGGGTATAAATACCCGGGCCAAGGAGGGAGCCGGCCAGCCCCTCCATATAGGGCTGAACCGGTTGGTTCAGCCCTTGGCCGGCCGGTTCTACTGAGTGGGGACTGAACCGATGGTTCAGCCCCTTCTTCGCCTGTTGTCTCCTTGCACCTGCGAGCATAATAACGCCCCGAGAAGCGGGTCGCGGTTGGGGGCGTAACATTCCCCTCCCCATCAAGACCCAGCTTGTCCTCAAGATGGAAATCCGGGTACAGCTCCTTGAAGTCCTGCAGATCAACCCAAGAATTATGGGCTTCGGATAAGTGCTTCCACTTGACCAACAGCTCGGCTCGAAACTCGGTGCCCCGCTGCTTCCACCTGAGTAAGAGAATCCGACAGCGACCGAAGTTCGCCTGCCACGGTAGCTTCCGGTAAGAAAGGACTCGGTTGGGTACTGTCACCAACCTTCTTCTTAAGCAAGGAAACATGAAATGTCGGATGGATGCGTGAGCCCGCGGGGAGCTCCAACGTATAAGCGACAGACCCCACCCTTTTGAGAACACGAAAGGGGCCATAATATCGAGGAGCCAGCTTCTGATTTGTGCGGCGAGCCACTGAGAGTTGTCTGTAAGGTTGGAGCTTGAGGAAAACTTTATCGCCCACGACAAATTCCCGCTCCTTGCGGTGCTTGTCTGCCTGGGCCTTCATGCGATTTTGGGCAATGTGAAGATTTGCCCGTAATGTCACTAAAGTGCGGTCGCGGTCACGGAGGGCCCGATCAACTGCTGGTAGCGCCGTGCTGCCCGGCTCGTAACCGTTGAGAGAAGGGGGTGGACGGCCGTAGACCACCTCGAATGGCGTCATCTTGCTGGCGGAGTGATAAACAATGTTGTAACAATACTCGGCCCAATGTAGCCAACTTGTCCAAGTCCGGGGCTCGTCCATGATGAAACACCGGAGGTATGTTTCCACGCTGCGATTAAGAACTTCGGTTTGGCCGTCAGTCTGGGGGTGATTCGCTGTGCTGAAACTTAAGCAAGTGCCTTGAAGCCTGAAAAGCTCCCGCCAGAATTGGCTCACAAAAGTGGGATCACGATCAGAAATGATGGCACGTAGAAGACCGTGCAAGCGGACGACCTCCCGGGTAAAGAGTTCGGCGACCGATTCCGCCGTATAAGGGTGACTGAGAGCGAGGAAGTGACCATACTTGGAGAGCTTGTCGACGACCACCAAGATGACCGACTTGCCCTGAGACTTGGGCAATCCGTCAATAAAATCCATCGATATAGTATCCCAAATGTGCTGCGGAATCGCAAGTGGGTGAAGCAATCCGGCCGGTGTGGTGGTCTCATACTTCTGACACTGACATGTCTCACACTGTCGGACAAACTGCTGCGCATCCCGACGCATCCCGGGCCAAAAAACATTTGCTCTCGCCCGTTGGAGAGTACGGAGCACTCCTGCATAACCCCCCACTGGAGAGGAATGGAACTTGTGGAGCATAACTGTCTTCCAGGCGGACTCTGAAGGTATGACTACTCGGCCGTGGTAATGTAGTCGCCCACTCTGGAGATGATAACCTGGCGTCACGGTCTCCCCACGCTGAAGGGCCTCCACGAGGGCCCGTAGAGAGGGAGTCCGCAAAACCTCCTCGTGTATGTCATCGAATGAGTCGAAGACGGGAGCCGAGATCTGAGTGAGCGCCCCATCAGGTAGGCGGGACAAAGCGTCCGCTACCACATTCTCCTTGCCCTGGCGGTAAACAATCTCATAATCGTAGCACAAAAGTTTAGTGACCCACTTTTGCTGAAGAGGAGAGGAGACACGCTGATCCAGCAAATGCTTCAGACTCTGATGATCCGTACGAATCTTGAAGTGCCGCCCCAAAAGATATGGCCGCCAGAGGCCCACTGCCTGAACCACTGCTAACAACTCTTTTTCATACGTGGACAGTCCCAACATCTTAGGCGCCAACGCCTTACTATAAAAGCCAGTGGCCCACCCTCTTGCATCAGAACTGCACCTAGCCCCACACCGGAGGCGTCTGTCTCCACCATGAACTTTTTTGTGAAATCCGGAAGGGCTAGCACAGGGGTAGTCGTCACCGCCTGTTTGAGCGCCTGAAAAGCCGCCTCGACATCATCCTGCCACGGGAAAGCGTCCTTCTGCAGCAGCTGGGTCAGCGGCCGAGCAATCTTCCCATAATCCCGCACAAACCGTCGGTAGTAGTCAGTGAGGCCCAAGAATCCCCGAAGAGCCCGAACGGTCTGGGGTCGTGGCCAAGTAACCATGCTTTGAATCTTCCGAGGGTCAGCTCTGACCCCTTCAGCCGACACTAAATGACCCAAGTACTCAACCTCCTGTTGCCCAAAAGAACACTTGGAGCGCTTAGCATAGAGCTGGTGCTTGCGTAGAAGAGAGAATACTTGTTCAACATGGCACGAGTGATCTTCCCAGCATATCAAGATGTCATCAAAGAAAATCAGCACAAAAAGGCGAAGTAGCGGCCTAAATATCTCGTTCATGTTGGCTTGGAAGGTGGACGGCCCGCCAGTCAGCCCGTTGGCCATCACCAGAAACTCGTAGTGGCCGTCGTGTGTCCAGAAAGCCGTCTTATGGACGTCCTCTTCCCGCATAAGGATCTGATAGTAGCCTGAACGCAGGTCAAGCTTGGTAAATAAAGTCGCTCCATGTAGCTCATCCAAGAGCTCTTCCACCAAAGGAATAAGAAACTTGTCCTTCAAGGTAATGCCATTCAAAGCCCGGTAGTCAACACAAAACCGCCACGAGCCATTTTTTTTTGACAAGAATAATCGGTGCCGAAAAAGAGCTCGTGCTGGGTCGGATAATCCCAGCGTCGAGCATCTCCCGAACGCTGCGTTCGATCTCTGCCTTCTGCATGTGTGGATACCGATAAGGCCGGATATTGGTAGGCTCCGCTCCGGCCTTGAGGACTATCTGGTGATCCCGAAACTGCGATGACGGTAGTGTACGTGGCTCCTGGAAGACGTCCGCATACCGCTCGACTAAAGACTGCAACTGTATCGGTACCTCAGACGAGCCAGCCTCGTCGGACCGCACCCCCAAAAGGACCGCCATCAAACTCCCGGCCTCTCCTAGCCGCTGCATGCTCCGAAGAGAAATTTCCTTGACTGGCGAGGTTGTAAGACCTTTCAAACAGAACTGGCGGCCCCGCTGCAAGAACTTCATCGTCATGAGCTCCCAATCAAAAGTGACCCGCTTCAGCTGCCGTAGCCATTGAACTCCGAGCACCATGTCTGATCCCCGTATAGGTAGAAGGTATACATCCGCGCTCCCAACGTATCCCTGAATCCGCAACTCCACTCCTTTCATGACCCCTTCGCACTGCAGCTTGCTGCCGTCAGCCACCATAACTTGGAATGCAGCTCCCCTGTCAATGTCATGTCCAACCCGCTGAGCAACGGTTTGGTGAATGAAATTATGGGTGCTCCCACTGTCCACCAATATTGTCACTTTCTCCTGTCCAACCCGTCCGGCAACCCGCATCGTAAGGGGTGGATTGCACCCCTCCATGGCCTGTATGGAAACTCTAAATTCCGTCACATCCTCATCCTCCAATAGCGCCTCCTCAACTGCGACTCGTCCGTCACATCCTCATGCAACATGAAAACTTGGAGCTTCTAGCACTTGTGCCCGGGCACAAACTTCTCGTCGCAATTGAAGCAGGGGCCCTTCTCCTTGCGGGCCTGGAGCTCGCCCCACGACAAACGAGTCACTGTAGGCTTGGTAACCACCTGCTCCTTCCTGGCTGTGGTGGGCCCGACAAGAGGCTTTCCCGTGGTTCTGGATCGCTGTCGGTTCAGCCGCTCCTCCTGAATGCGTGCTAGGGTGATAGCGTGGTTCAAGCTCCTTGGCATGTAAGCATGAACCTCATCCCGCAATTGCTCCTTCAAGCCGGACACAAAGCAACTCAGCAGTGTCTTCTCTTCCCAACGTACCCGGTTGGCCAACCTTTCGAACTCTGTCCGGTACTCAGTCACTGTCCCTTTCTGTTTTAATTTCTGCAGCAGCGCCTCAAAGTCCTCATATTCCAGCGGCCCGAATCGGGCCGTGAACCCCTCCACAAAATCCGTCCACGGTACGTAGTCTCTACCTCTCAGAAACCACTGAGTCCACTGGAACGCGTCGTCCTCCAAATGGAACGACGCTAGCTGCACCCATTGACCCTCTGGGACCTCCTGGTAGCTGAAGAACAACTCCACCTTGTGAACCCATTCCAGCGCATCCCCCCCTTTGAACTTAGGAAAGTTCATGCGTGTTAACTTGGGTGGCATGTACGCACGTGGTCCAGATTGCCCTTGTCAGCCGTGTCCTTGCCCCATCTGTCGCCCCATATGCCCGTCATGTCCACCCGGGTAGCCCTGAGGTGGCTGACCCTGATGAGGGGCATGTTGCCCGGCCCATGGAATGTGGCCTTCAAATCCACCCGGAAAAGCGCCGCCTCGCGGGTGAGGGAGAAGCCCCGCTGCCGCTCCTGAAGCTTGCACAGCAGTCCCCAGCCCTCCCTCCGCCTGCAGCCATGGCTGCCGCCCGCCGTCCGCTAGTCCTCCCCCGCCCGAGCCCCCGCCAGGATGCCTGGCTGGCCCAAACTCAGTCGGCCCCGCAAAACAAGGCCCGCCGCCTCCTCCTGCTGTCGGCGGCCACGCCGCTGCTCCTCCACGGTTGCCGGTGGCTCCCCATGGTCGGGCGAACCCGACGCCACTGATTCCTCCAAACCCCAACGCTCCAGTGCTCGCCGGCCTGGAAAAATTGGGCCCGATGCCCTCCGCTGCAGCCGCCGACCACACCGGCCCTCCCCCGCCTTCGCCGGAGGTCCCCCATGGCCGGGAGGGCCCGATGCCACCGTTTCCGCCCAGGCCCGACATTCCCGTGCTCAGACGCGCCAGATCGGGTGTTCCGGAACCCTCGACGGACCGATCGGGCCTTCCGCCGATCGGTTCTTCCTCGCTGGGGCTTTTTCCTTTCAACAGCGCCTTAAGCTCCTCCATACGCACATCTATGCACTCCTCCAATCGCTGCGTAGTTGTGCGTACCTCTTGCTCGATCGCCGCTACCGAATCCAACAATCCATCGTAGTTTTCCTCCAAGGTCTCCAAACGGGTGACCTCCTCTTGCGTGCGAGTGGTGACCATCGTCGGAGAATGACCGCCTCTGATACCAAATGATAGGATCTACTAGGGAGAAGGAGAATTAGAGAGGAAAAGTAGGGAGAAAACTAGGGTTTGAGAGAAGAAGAGGGAAATACCTTAGGGTTATTTTGCATGCACCCAAATGAACACATTCCCGAGTATAAATACCCGGGCCAAGGAGGGAGCCGGCCGGCCCCTCCATATAGGGCTGAACCGATTGGTTCAGCCCTTGGCCGGCCGGTTCTATTGAGTGGGGGCTGAACCGGATGGTTCAGCCATGTTGTCTCCTTGCACCTGCGAGCATAATAACGCCCCGAGAAGCGGGTCGCGGTTGGGGGCGTAACAGTATATGACATTGCTTTAGGGTGTCCTATTGATAGTCTAGACTCTAGTGTAAGGATTTTGTTTATCTGGATTAAATAGAATACCGTCCTTTGCTATATTGTAGAATGTGTCTGGTATGGAAGTGACGAGACCAGTAGAAAAGGAAACTTATGATGAGGATATCAAGTCTCTTGTCGGGTCAAATTTTAATAGACATACAAAAAAGTGTATTTGTTGTGATGAATCTCGTGTTTTTCTGTCCTTTAATATGTACTTTATTTAGTGTGCTTGTAGGGGAGTTAATATAAATAGCTTCCCCCCAACCAATTGTATTTCCGGTGTTGGGTGACCTTAAGAAGTGCCTAGGGCTGGTTAGTTGATTTGGTGCCAGCCATTGTGTACCTAGCGCCACTATCTCCTGCCCATGTTGACCTTAAGAAGCGACTCGCGACGCATGACATGATCTGTGAGATGATAACAATAAAGGGCTAGTTTGTGGTGGTCAACATGAGCAGGAGATAGTGGCGCTAGGTACACAATGGCTGGCACCGAATCAACTGACCAGCCCTAGGCACTTCTTAAGGTCACCCAACACAAGATAGTGGCGTCGGTGCAACATAGGCGACCCACGACACACGACACATGACTCCTCAATTCTAAAAAATACCATATTCCAACACGCTGTGACACGTATATTAAATATTTATTTATTTTTTAATTATGAAAATCTTAAAACATTTATCAAAAAATAAAAAAATGAATAATTAACAGATATTCAAATAAACTAAGCCAAATTTAAATATTACTCATCAAATATTCAATGTAAAATTTAACAAAAGGTCAAAAAATGATAAAACATTAACACATTACCATTATATATCATTGGTAAAAATAATGAATTCTCAAGCAAATCTTTTCCCCCACTTTCAATCTTCTTTTTTTTAGAGAAAATATCCACCTCACTAGTAGATCCACTTTCACTACTAGAAATGCTAGAAGGGGCAAAGACACTTTTTATGACCAAAACTCACTATTCTAGTATTCACCTCAAATAGATCACTCATTGAGACTATTATACACTTTCCAATTTCTTTTCCATCAATCATGAACAAATATACTCTCACTCTTGTATATGAACTTATAAATATTTTTCACAAAAATTGTACTTCCAAGACAAATGGTCTCTCGCCTCACCATGAGTAGCTAGCTTAGGGACATGCGTGTTCGATTGACTAGGAAACACGAGTCCCACGTGAGTCAATGCGTAGGACTTCCGACACGCGTGTCGGAGAGTGTCAGAGAGTCGGACGTGTGTCAGAGAGTTCGACACTGACACGCGTGTCAGAGAGTTTAATTTTCGAACTGTGGTTTGCACAGGACAACATGAATGATCATTCCTGCAGTTAGAGGGGCTGACTGTAAGACGACTAGGTTTAGAGGTGATGAGGGGGATGGGGGTATTTGTGGTTCTATGTGCAAGGGTGCATGGGATGGGAGTTTGGAAATGATGAGAGGGGGAAGGGATTTTTTTGTGGATGCACGTGAGGTAGGACTAGAGGGAGGGGATCAGTTAGTGAAGGAAAGTTGGGCTAAAAAACAGGGGAAGTGGGATGAGGGAGGTGGGCTGGCAGGCACAAATGGGGGGGGGGTGTTAGTTATCTTTAAAGTTAGGAATTAAATGTTAAAATTTGATATAGCGGAAGACGGGAAACCAGATGCAAGAACATTCAACCAATCCGAGCTCAAATAAACCAGATACAAACCAGAAGAACAAGAATCTTGTACTAAACAATCTTTATAAGGCGAGACATATATGACGAGACATGATTCACCAAAGTAACTAAAAGTAAAACAGAAACAGTTACAAGGCAAAACCTAACCGTGCGAACTCAAAGAGTTAGCCACCGGCTCTACTGCTGTACTACGGAGTCCGCACAAACTGCCAGGTCGCCAGACCGCAATCCAAGCTCGCGGACTGCCCGTTATTCCAATGCAAGAAGGAACTCTACTCGCCGATCAGCAAGCCGCCTAACCGCAAGGTCACCCAGCCGCCTGACCGCACGATCTGCTGCTGCCGAACTGAACAGGCTGCCTGAAACGGACAGTTTGTTGAAATGGGAAACTAGTTGCCGAAGAGAAGACCGCCTGGTCGCTATCCGCGACCTGTTGTTAACCGCTGGTTGCTATCCGCAAAGTCCGCACTGTCCCTGACCAAAATCAAAACCAAGTCCTGGCTTTCCAGCGCTATCCGCACAACCTGCACAGCACAACCCCGTCAATCTTCAAACCGCGCGGATACAATATCCAGTCCGCAACAACTATCCGCGAGTTCACTTACTGTTCATTCGCTCTCTATTGATGTGATAGGGGGTTCTATTTATAGGCACAGTGAGGAGTGTTGTCACCGCCCTAGCTGATAGGATAACCACCTCAGCCCACAGCGATCACCAAGTGTATCCGCAAGCCGCAGATACACAGGCAGTCCTCCGCGACCTGTGCAGGATAGCCAGCCCGCCAAGTAGCATCATTAAGGCCAGATAGAAACCTCTATCCGCCTTGTCGCCAAAGGCCAAGCCAGGACGCCGCCACCAGCAGAACTCTGCAGCAACACCCTGTCCGCCTATAAGCGGACACCGCTCCAGTCCGCGCGCCCTGCTGACACAACATCAGTTCGCACCCCCAAGTTCGTAACCAAGGCACAACAACCAATCTGCCGAACTTGGCGGACACTGCACCTGTCCGCACGCCTTGCAGACTCAACTCCAGTCCGCATTCCCCAAGCTCGCTACCAAGGCACACGACAACTGCTGTCGAGCTTGGCGGACTGAGAAGCATTCCGCGCTTAACCGCGCGATCACGCCGGACTGAGCCAACATGGACTTGGTTCAGAACCAACCAAGTCCACACCACTGGCCACAAGGGCCAGTCCGCACTTACTGGCGGACACTGGCATCAGTCTGCCAATCCTGGCGAACTCCAGCACCAGTCCGCACTAATCGGCGAACCCTGCGGCTTCCACCAGCCGCACCACTAGAGCTAGACCAAGGCATCTGCCATGCCGGTCTGCCGAGCTCCAGCCCAGTCCGCATCTTGCCGGACTCCGCGGATATAGAAGCTATCCGCCCGGTTACCTTCTGGGATCCAACTGCCTGCTGAGCATAAGCCGGCCTGGCTGGCTGCCTCTTCTGTTCGCACAGACCGCGCGAACAGACAGCCCAGACCGCCAAAGAACAAGCCGTCTGCAACAGCTCTGCCGACCTGGCTAACCGCCAGTCCTGTCCGCATAGACCGCGCGGACAGGTCGCCCAGGTTGCCCAATCCCCCACTTTCACTTCACCATTTTCAACATTAAATTCCTAAAATTTAGGAGAGTGGAAATATGGGGGTAGTGGGGAATTATGGAAGTTATGGGGTAGTGGAGGTCGTGGCTGGTGGTGACCGGTTGTAGTGGTGGTCGCTGGAGACGTTTTCCAGCGATCGCCGAAAAACCCCAAATGTATGGAAAATGTAGAGGTGTAAGACGACCACTGGAGGTGGCCGGAGGAATACTCTGGTGATCGCCGGAGGAGGCAATTGGGGGGGGGGGGGGGCAAATGGTCTGTCTTGGTGGGGATCTTTAGGGAGGAGGCTGTTTATGTGGAGGGGAGAAGGAGAGGTCCCTTTGAAGGTGGCCGGCTGTTGCTTGTTGGAGGAGGGGAAAAATGATGGTTGTTGTACAGAAAGTTGGTTGTTGCTGAAGGTGGAGGAGGGTGGTGGGTTGGCCGGTTACTGTAGATGGAGGAGAGGGGAAGCTGTCTTGGGCTGCTGTAGATGGAGGGGTGGTGGGGGGGGGGGGGAATTGGCCAGCCAACAGTAGAGGTAAAATGGCTTGGCCGGCCAAGGATAGGGAGGAGGGAGAAATCCCAGGCTTCACACCCGGAGTCGGCTTTGACACCGAAGTGATCAAGGATTGGGCTTCTAGATTCCAATCTTCAATGCACTTAATGAGAGTTCTCACCCTCTATTTAGACTATTTATTACTTTTCTAGGGATCAATGAACGGATATGATTGGTTGACGCTTCGATAAAAAAATACATCAAGACACAAAAATACTAGAAATGGCGAGGCGCTCGAAATGAGCAGTTCCGATCGTCACTATGCCCGAGGTCGCCGAGAGTAGACCCAAATGTGTCGGGCGGGCTACTCCCCATCATAAGTGTTGATCCAACATTATAGCCATCATTGCTCAAGCAATGAAGTGTAATGTTTTTGTGGAGCGCGTCAAACCGGCTTTGTCGTTTTGTTTGTCAAGCTCCTCATCCATTTCCCTGTCTTCTTCCGGACCACTTCATCCTCATATCTACGATTGACTTGTACTCACAATCCAACCACTATCACCATATCCATGGACACAACTCACCTTGTTCAAGCTGAATTCTCCATCAAATCAACCATCCCTACCTTCCCTCCACGTAATTCTTACCCCCATATAGAGTTAACTCCAAGCCTACTTGGTGGAGACTAGTCCCAATCTAGACGTCGCAAAAGTGTCCGACGTCGCACCCGTACGGACTTCTATCGGCCTTGAGTTTTGCATGTTTTATTTGTCATTTTTTTGTACTTATGTGTGGCAATATATATATGTAATACATATAAATATTTATATTCTGTTAAAACATACATACATACATATATATATATATATATATATATATATATATATATATAAACATTTTATATGTTAAAACCATACCAATTCCCCGGTTCACATTTCCCCGGCCCAAGCCCTATTCATCTTCCCGTTCGGCCAGAGAAAGAGCTCCCGCAAGATTAGGGCTTGGATCCACCCGCACCTCCCCGACATCGATGCTGCACCAGGAGAAGTAGCCGCCCAATCTCTACCCACGTTCCTGCCGCTCTGCACATCGCACGACTTACGATCATCTTCCGCTGCCACGATCTCCTCTTCCCTGTGTTTTTTGGACCTGTCCAAGCTTCTGCCATGACTGGTTCTCTGTTTTATTTTCAGTTTTTGTTTTCGGTTCTGCTTTTGAACCCTATATAAAGGGTTGTCTGCATGTTTTGTTTTTTTGGTGACGATTGATGTTGATGAACTTATTGAGTGTTGCGTTTGATGATTCCTGTTGAGGAGTGTTGTAAGTGAGATTAGGAGTCATTGTTAATGAGATTTCCGGTTGAGTTTTTGTTGTACGCAGGAGTTCATTTATGTGTATGAGAATTGCCACCATTTTAGATTGTTGGATAGAGATTTGTGCCTAGTGTTTGTGTTGGTTTTCCCATTGGAAGAAGAACAGTCTACTGCAGGGACTTGTGGAATCCCATTTTAGAGGGGAGAATTTAATGTTACTGTAGAGTATAGGAGTTGTAAAAAATTAATGTTTTCGTGTGATTGTTGAATGTAAGATTTTACCGTTGTTGTTCTCTTTCCTTACGGAAAAACAGTGGAATGAAAAAATGAATGTAGCTGTTCCCTTGCATTAAGGGAAATTGAACTTATGTTGTTGGGTTCAATATTGTCGTAAGAGTGTTGAATTGTTAGAGATTTCGTGGATCCACTTTCGTGTGAGTGAAAGATTGAAGGTGACGAGAAAATTCCTCGTGGGATTGCCATCGACCTCGATTACGGAAAGATGCCTCTTTTCGTGGGTAACCTGCTTCTTTCTCTTCCTTTGTGTACGCCTAAATTTTCTCTTAGGTTAATTAGATTAATTGGTTGGTTTTCACCCGAGTTTTGTCAGCGAACGTTACGTCGAAAACTCCAAATTGAAACGTATTTGGAGTTCACAATTTTCGTTTTATTACGACAAGGGGAAAAGAGAAGGTTGCGAACCTTCTTTTCCCAGATTTAGAATTGAACTATTTTTAAGAAAAATCATTTTTTTAACAAAATAGTTCTTTTTGTGTTTTACAAAATTAAAGTTGTTTCATTTCTTAAAGTTCGTGCAACACCCGCTCAAAATTTAATTTTTCATTGCATGCATTTATGGTTTCCTAGAAATAGCCGACAGACGCACAAACCCTATGCGCCGTCCTACATCAATTTGGTATCAAAGCCTCTCTTTAGAGGACATCAATTCTTCAAGCCTATAGGCCCGTTTCTTCTGTAGGCGGGACATCAATTCTTCAGGCCCTCTCTTTAGAGGAGGCCCGAGCCCTGTTGGCAAAAAGCCCGAGCCCGATCGGCCTGGTCCCAGTCCGGCCCGATCGGGTTTTTTGAACATGACTAGGAGAAATCCTTTTTTTGAGGAATCACAAATCCACTTACACATGCTCCCTTAGAGCCCCATCAAGGATATCTTTACGATACTTCGATGATTATTCTCGATCACAGTATTTCACTTACATAGATCGTGTTGATCCACCAATACGGTCTCATTATGCTAGAGACGATCAGTATGTTGATTTTCGTCATTCTTATCCCCGCACTCGAATGGATCTTATTGGTCCTTCGATACAATATTATGATCAATATCACTCCAGTCATCGACATTACACATCTCTTCTATATGAGGAACCTGAGTCTGTATATGCGCGACCACCACCACACGTTCGTAGGACTCACGTCCAACCACGACAGGATTTTGTTATGGACGATCCCCACGATTATCCTCAAAAATTCTTTTGAGATCACTCTCGTCAAGATTACATCACATTTAGTGATCCTCTTAGTGTTCCAAAAACGAACACGACGGTGGCCGAATTTCAACAATTTGATGATCTACACACCCGCATTGCCACCGTTAAGGGTCGGCGAGAGCACTCCACTTCCCAAAGCAGGGAAACTCTTCACCTACTCTGTCTGATGTTCTAATATAGGATGTGTGGAGTCAACCCCCACGAGAGTCTGCTCCACTTAGTGAACCTGCCCTCGATTTTAAATCTATTAGCTCTCTATTAAGTGTAGATTTTTCGCACTCTTCACCCGATAACACACCGAGTCACATCACGATCGGGAGCCAAGAGCTTTATAGTGATCTCGAGATTGCCACCTCTTCCCTTTCCGGGAGCATGATCCCTTTTGATGGTTTGCTTCTGGAGGACCATCACTCTACTGATGGGTTCTTTGACGACCCTCCTATTGAGCCTCCATATGAGCCACCACGTACTTATGTGGATGAGAATCATGTGAGTAACACACTTATGAATTATAAGACATTGACATCTTTTCCATTATCGCCTCTGATGTCGATAGTGCTCCAGAGAGAGGATTTTGAGTGTGACATCCATATAGTGGGGCTTGATCATAACCATCCGGTCCCTCACACTCTTGATGAGTTATGGGACGTACCACCTCTATGGCATCCACCTGATGAGCTGGGGATTGATGCGAATGTGGCTTGCCACCGGCTCAACCTTGATCCCGGCGCTCGCCCCATCTAGCAGAAGAAGAGGTCCGTCGCCGACAGGTTGGCTGAGCCCATCTGAGAGGAGGTAGGTAAGCTTCTTAAGGCAGGGTTTGTTTCGGAGATCCAGTACCCAAGCTTGGTCCTTAACACGGTGATGATTAAGAAGGGATATGGGCGCTGGGGAATGTGTATCGATTTCTCACTTTTAAATAAAGTCTGTCCTAAGGATTGTTATCCCTTGTCTCAAATCGACGCGCTGGTTGACTCAGCCTTCGGTTTTTTTTCTAATGAGTTTTCTAGATGCCTTTTCAGGATACCACCAGATCAGGATGCACTACCCAGACATAAATGATGTTTTCTTCATTACAGGGGATGAGTGCTACTGTTATAAGATGATGTCCTTTGGGCTGAAGAATGCAGAGGCAAAGTATCAAAGAATGATGAACCGGGTTTTCCGAGAGCAAAAGGAAAGGAATTTGGAGGTGTATGTGGACGACCTCACGGTGAAGAGTCGGGATACGAGATCCCATCTCCAAGATCTGGAGGAGACCTTTAACACCTTACAAAAATATAAGAGGAGGCTGAACCCCCTGAAGTGTGTTTTCAGCGCAAGCAGAGGGAAGTTACTGGGTCACCTCCTTACTCCTGCGGTGTGGAACCCAATCCTGATAAGGTGAGGGCGATCATGGAGTTGGAGTCGCCGCGAAATATCAAGCAAGTCCAGCGCCTGACAGGGAAGCTTGCAGGGCTGAGCAGGTTCCTCTCTTGGGCAGGAGAAAAGTGCTCTCCCTTCTTCAAAGTGCTGAGGGGAGGCCACAAATTTGAATGGTCCAAGGAGTGCGAGGAGGCCTTCCAAGCCTTGAAGAGACAGCTCACTCAGGCTCCGCTTCTCCAAGGACCAGAGGATGGGGAAGATTTATCCCTTTAACTTGGGGTCGGAGTCGAGGTCGTGAGCTCCGAAGAGGGAAAGAAGCAGCTGCCGATCAATTATGTGAGCAGGATCCTGAGGAAGGCGGAGCTTCGATACCCGATCCTAGAAAAGTTGGCCTTCGCTTTGGTCATCTCGGCTCGGAGGCTCCGACCGTACTTTCAGGCACATTCAATCCGAGTGGTGACCGACCACCCCCTCCGCAATATCTTCGAAGAGGTGGAACATTCAAGGAGGCTAGCAAAGTGGTCAGTAGAGTTGAGCGAGTTTGACATATCCTTTGTCACTCGCCTTTCGAAAAGGACCAAACAATGACCGATTTCCTAGCCGACTATGTGGTTGAGGTAGCAGAGACGGAGCTCACTCTTCCAGTGCCTTGGAAAGTGAGGGTGGATGGCACCTCTGGAAAACATTCTTTGGGAGTATGAGTAATGCTGGAAAGTCTCTATGGGACGAGGATAGAGCAGACGATGGTCATCCATTTTCCTATTACTAACAATCAAGCGGAGTATGAGACGGTAATCGTGGGGTTACGTCCAGCAAGAGAGTTGGGGGTGCATGACGTGGAAGTGCTAATGGACTCCCTGGTGGTGTCCTCTCAAATCAACGACAAGTTTGAGGCAAGGGAGCCTACTCTCCAACTGTACCTAGCAAAGGTGAAGTGCATCATTGGCACGTTCCAAACGTTTTCCATCCGACATGTGCCGCGGGAGGAAAGTGAACGAGTGGGTCAGCTGCTGGCTAAGTTCGGACCCCTTGCGGGAGGAACTATAATTGACATATTCCGCCCCTCTATTGAGGAAGGGGAGTGATGGAGGTGGACCAACGCCCCTCATGGACCCCTTCGTGGTTTTCTTATCCACAGGAGAATTCTCGGAGGGTCTGGACAAGAAGCGTTTCAAGTATAAGTCGGCATACTACCTAATGCACTTTGGGAAGCTGTACAGGAAAACCCTCTCGGGATTGCTGGCACGTTGCGTGGCCGAGGAGGAGGTCCCGAGAATTTTGGAGGAAGTCCATTCCAGTAAGTGCGGGAGCCACTCTGTTGGAACCCTAGGTTTGATTTGAGCTAGGATCACTATTAGAATGCTTAGGCTGACCCAACATGTATAGTCTAGAGTCATAGGATTTTTCAGGGTTTTGCCTTAGAAGATTTCAAAGTTCAGGAATTCAGTTCGACGAAAGTTGAACTTAGCTCGACGAACTCAAAGTTCCACTTCTGAGTTGAGCTCGACGAAAGCTGAGCTCCGGTCGACGAAATTTATCCTCAACTCTGCAATCTTAGCTCGACGATAGCCCAGCTCAGCTCGACAAACTTGGAGCTCAGGTCGACGAATACGAAGAATCAGCTCGACGAATTCCAGGCTCAGGTCGACGATTTATTTGCTGAGTTCGACTATTTCTCTGCAGATAGGCTATTTTATTGGCAAAAGCAGAATAATTTTCAGGCTTAATTTCAGGCTAATCATTCTGAAGGCAGAATATTCTAATGGGATTAATTTCAGGCAGTTATGACTCTGACATTTAATGCAATATATTCTAATGAATATAGCCGTTTAGAGGCAACATTAAATGTGGATATTATCACAGAGTTTATTGCTGATTAATTCCCAAGGGCAGTTTCCTTCTCAAGGAATGTTCCAACTGTATCAGAATTAATGATTTCAAATAATTGAAATCTGATCAGCATTCTATATATTCTCAGAAGTTTTTCTATCTCAATATTACAGAGCTATACACTCAGACAGTTACAGACTTACAAAACAACAAACTGTTATTCAGACTTTCTGCCTCAGTTTTCTTCCAGCAAACAATCTTCATTCTGAGATCATCTTCACAATCTCTCAGATACATCTACTGGAAAGAGCAGTTTTCAATAGAAAGCCTACACCCTGAAGAGAAAAGGACTCCCTCACCTGATCATCAACTATATTCATATCAGGGGGAGCTTTCTGCTTCATCAGATCCACTAGTCTTCTCTCGGATTATTGAAAGAGAAGAATATCTTCAACTTTTTGTTTATTTCATCCAACTGTGTATAGGGTTTTCTTAACTCCCTTCAAAAGTTATACTGTTGGTTTTTTAAGTCTCCTGATCAAAAGACTTAGTTTGGTTTTTGGACACCTGATCAAAAACTCAAAGGGTTGCGAGGTCTCCCTTAGACAATAGATCTTGTGGTGACAGGACACCTGATAAAAAATCTGTAGTGCATTCCTACCAAGGTGGTAGAAGAGTGGATGTACCCAGGTTTATTGAGGAACCACTATTGTGTCTTCTGTGTTTTTTTATTTCTTTGCTTGTGTGCTGTGATATCCTCTGTTTATGCTTATATATATATCATCATATTTTAATCCGCTATAAAAACAAGTTAATAATTTTTAATACTCTATTCACCCCCCCCATCTATAGTAAACATAAGATCTATCCCTCACTTTCAATTGGTATCAGAGGTTCGGGTTGTTTGGTTTCACAGATTAACACCTGAACCAAAAGATCTGATAATCTTTATTTTACTTTAGATTTTATCATGGCACAAAACAAGGAATTTTCAAGCACTAGACCTCCAGTGTGCAACTTAAATAAGTCTGCACTTTGGAAGACAAGGATTAGACTCTACATGAATTCTATTGATGAAGACATTTATAATTCTATTTTGTCAGGTCCCCCTACTCCATCTGCATCAACAAGCACTAGTGAAGTTCCACCTCCTGAGTGGACAGAAGCTCGGAAGAAGCTGAAGGTAGCTGATGCCAAATCCATGAACATTTTGGCTCAAACTATGTCTGATGACATATTCCAGAAAGTTGCTGAATGCACTTTAGCCAAAGATATTTGGGATTCCTTAAATGGAATGGTTGCTGGTTCTGCAGATGAAAGAAAGGACAGAAGGTCCCACTTGATTTCTCAATATGAGAATTTCAAGAAGGGTGAATCAGAATCAGTTGCTGATATGTACACCAGACTCAGTCTCATCATCAATGAACTGAAAACCCTTGAAAAGGACATCACATTGACAGAAGTCAATGATAAGATCCTTATGTGCTTCCCTAACACATGAGACTCAAGGATCTGGCCAATCAAAAGAAGCTAAAAGCTTAAATGAGATTTCAACTGAAACCCTGTTGGGCAAGCTCAAGTCTTATGAGCAGCTTATCAAGTCAAGGGAAGCTGAGCAAAAGGCTTCACCTTCACCCAAGAAAGAAAAGAGCATTGTTTTCCAAGCTACAGATGAAGCATAAGCTATTCCAAGAAATGAAGACCTCATGAGTCTTCTGGCCAAGAGATTCTACAAAATGACCAAGAAGAACTTCAGGAGAAGGTCTTCCAGAAATGAAGATAAACCAAGGTATGATAAAACTCATACTAAAGAGATAGTTTGTTGTGGATGCAGGAAATCAGGATATATCCTTCCAGAATGTCCTGAAAAGCAGAAGAAAGACAAGCTGAAGGAGAAGGACTCCATGAAGCAATCAAACAAATTCTCTTCCAACAGATACAAGAAGAAGGAGAGAGGTTTTGTTGCTGAGACATGAAGTGACTCAGATTCAGATTCTTCATCTAGTTCCAGTGAAGATGAAGAAGAAGCAAAAGCAAAAGAGATCTGTTTGATGACAATCAATGCCTCATGCAATAATTTTAAGGAAGAGCCAGAGTCAGAATCTGAAGAAGATCGGGTAATATCTACTTTTGATTTTACCTCAGATCAATTCAAAATAGATTTTAAATTACTTTGCAAAGATCTAATTCAATCTGAAAAGGAAATAAAACTTCTTAGAAAAAAATTAAATGATTCAGACAACCTATCTTCAGAAAATACAAAACTTAAAGAAGATTTAAAAACTGCAAATGAACAAATATTTTCTTTAGAAAATAAACTAAATGAGGCTAAGCTATTTGAAGAATCCCTTAATGAGAGAAGCATGAAATTGATGAACATCACAAGCACAGTCAATGACAGACTTAATGACAAACTAGTCTTGGGAGCCTCATCAAGTCAGCCTCCTATTCTTCAGAAAAATATTTTATCAACCCTCATAAAATTCATCTCTGCTAAAGGTAAAGAAAAAGAAGTTTTATAACTCACATACAAAGATACTAAAGTTCTACCAAAGACTAAATCAAAACAAAATAAAAATTCACAGAAAAATCATGTTCAACAAAATTCGTCGAACTCAGATCGACGAAAGCAGTATTATTCGTCGAACGACGATCGACGCTCTCTGAACCCAGAATTTGGGTATAATTACTCATCTGCGGGTGCTCGACAAAAATTTGGGTATAATTACTCATCTGCGGGTGCTCGACAAAATCATTATGATTCGTCGAACAAAGTTCGACGATCGTGGAAAGCAGAAAATGAACTCTATCATTCTGTGAAACGAGATCGACGAAATCAATACCTTTCGTCGAACTCAGATCGACGAACTAAATTAAAATCATCGAACTCATTTTCTCAAAACAGAGATTTTAACTCATATCAAAATAATAATCAAAGACAAAAAATTATTAATCCTTTTACTCAATCGATAATTCCTCCTAGGAGATATCATCCATTAGGTCATAAGGATCAACCTGATTACTCTTATATTTCTAGTTATTCTTATGAAAGAAATCATGGACCCAAGATAACCTGAGTCAAAAACACCTAACTTGTTTTGCTTATGTGAATGCATTGATGACTCTAGTCCTGATCGTAAAACACTGGAGACTGTACTTGCGTGGATGACACTTCACCATTCACATTGATCATCATAACATATGTTCTCGCTTTAGAAAATCTCCACTACCCAACAGGTTTGGGTGGCCGCATACACCATGTGTTTCAAGTTTCACAACTAAAGAAAGTTGTAGGAAATAACATGTTGGATGATGCCATCCAATGTGAAATTGGCCATGGGCTACTTATCTCTGGGTGTTGCACATCATGTTACCATACCTTTGGCGTAGATTATGATCTAGGGTCAGTTTTTTTTTTTTGCTTTCCTGCTCCATTTCATTGGGGGAAAACACCACTGCTAAAACAAACTGTTTGGTAACTCCAATTCTCACTGTCATCGCTCCAAAACGTCATTTTTGATCTTTTTTTAGAATGCAGCCACCCTCCATTCCCCACCACTCTATTGTCAACGCTCTCATTTCCACCGCTCCAACTCTCATCGCCGAAACAAACAGACCCCGAGTCGCATGACAAAGCGGGAGACAAATCATTGGTGTTGTGACCAGCAGAAAAGCAAATAATGATGCAGGTTTCATGACCATGATGAAGACATCATTGATGTCCTGACCAGCAGGAAAGCAAATAATGACGCAGGTCTATTGTAGAAGGATTATGACATAGAACATGATGTGACGTGATGGATCTTTTGTATATTCGGTATATTTTATTAACATTTTATTGAATGGCTTTTAGAAGAGCCAAAGGCTATCAGGTTGCTCTGGTTTGGATCTCCCCTCTCCTCCCTTTCTTATTGCCTCCGAAAATCCTCTCCAAACAAGTATTTGGGCTCATTGCACCTATTTACAAAAATAAATGAATATTTTACCTATCAAAGTGGCTTCTACACAATTTATAATTGGCTTATGTTGCAGGTTCCTTGTGCAACTGCCTGTTGCCCGAGGCTATTAAGGTTTCGACAGTCCGGCATGATCCTGGCTCCTCGTACGAGGAGAAGCGTCGGCTCAAATCCCCTTTCAACTGCCTGTCTTCAATTTCGTTGCGGCAAAGACAGTTCTCTTCTTCCTCTATATTATTGCGTTGACTACTGAAAGTCTGTACCTTTCCTCCATGGGAGCGTAGAAAGTCTGCTCCCACCCCCCTTGATGAACAGGTGAATAAGAACCGTCCATCTAATGATTCTAATCTATCATCTGCTTTGATCAATCAACTGCTTTCTAAACACTAATTGTTGATATTATTTACAAAGTTTTCAAGCTATACATTCATGTTTGGATGCTGCCAATCTTTTGTAGGTAGCATTTCATGTGCATTTTAGAAGCATTTTAGATTTACAGGATGCATCTGTGGATGCTAATTGCCTGCTGTGTTCTGCTCATTTTACAGTTTATGTTAATTTTTTCCTGGTAGAGATAAATATGATATGAACAATTATGAAATGGGAGCTTCTTTGAATTTCACTCTTTTCCCATGAAGTGGAGGATAAGATCATACGACTCATAATGAGGGGATTTTGTTTTATTTTAAAGCTGGTGATCATACTACTGGACCCAATAATGATTCATTATGATATTAATCTTATGCATTTATGAATATTTCATTTGGGTTCGATTCCGGTGCGGTGCACTCGACCCAATGGAATTGGGCTGAGTAAGGGCCTACTACCTGCAGCGCTATAGGGATCCCTATCGCGGATGGCTCTGCCCAGGAACCTCGATGGTGGATGATTTGGCATTTGGGCTTGGACACTTTTGGTTATGCATGAGAGGGCTTGCCGGTGGATCGAGATCCTCTCCATTTGGATCAGATGGATAGTATCTATTTGGTGGTAAATTTTTATTGTAAGTAAAAAAATTGTGATTAGCTAACCTGTTGGATCCATTGAGAAATGATCTTGATCATCAAATATATACTATTCATTTGGTCCCAAATGGAGAGGATCCGAATTTCTTACTGGTGCTAGTAATTTTACGATACCGATTGAGTTTAAGAATGAAACACAGATCTCTCCTACCCAGCATGCATGCTGTAGTTTAAAGATCTTTATTTTTTTATACCATTTGAAGAATTATGTGAATGTTAGGTGCAAATAGTTGTCTTTTTGAATAAAATTTTCACACAAGAAATGTGTGCTCATGAAATTCTTGTAGTAGTTAGGACTCAAAAAGCCAATTTTCGCCTTAAAATCTTTCATTTGAACAATAATATTTGTTTTTGTATTCTAAAAGTCAATCCTTGAATACTATTGTGGTTCAAACGAATGGATTTTTAATGTGTCACAATCAAAATTTTAAGTTGATGTAAGATTGTTATCTGCAGATCGAAAAGTGCTATTTACAGATTATTACTATTCATAGTTCCAAAGATACTAAAAATTGTTATTCACGAAAATTATTGTTATTCGCAGACCAACATAAAAAGTAAAAAAAATCAAGAAGTGCAGGATCGGGCAAGATCGGGTAAGTGTCTGGGAAGGGGAAAATGAATTATGGTTTGGTTTGTGAATTAGGGGTTTGAAATAACATGGGGAATTAACGCCTTTAAAAAGTGCTATTTTTGGTTTACGAATAGCTATTTTCGATCCGCAGTTAGCAATCCCTTTATTATATTATCAAGTTGTATCTGTCAAAGTAAAATAAATGTGATTTAAAAAAAGAGGATAAAAAAGAGAAGATTGAAAGGAGAGAGGGTGTGTCATGCTTGAGGCCGCGAATTGTGGGAGTGTCATCGCGCTGTGGCACTGTCGCTGCCGGAATACTGTTGCGACCGCATGGGAGGCCCCGTGTATCACTCGTATATATAAATAGTCAAAATTCTCATTTTGGTTTACCAACTTTAAGATTTTGGTCCTTTAACTTTTTTTTTTTATTTTAAGATGTTAGTCTTTTGACTTCTTTACTCTAGGATCTCAATCCCTCATCTCTTTCACTTTGGGATTTTAGGCATCATTTGAATAGGCGTTCAACTCTAGTGGCGTTCATGGGAAACATCAACGCAAAGTGTTTTGCCGCTTTTCGATCGCAACAACTAAGGGCCCATTTGTAAGTTTTCTTTTACCTTGGATTCTTCGCGGTTCGCAACCGCGGGTCCTAACCTTCAGTCGCTTGCATTTTCCTCTTTCTGCGAGTATACCTCCAGCGAAACAGCACACAGAGCTAACCATCGTCAATGCTCTCCATCCAAGCCGATAGCAGAGGTCGGGGAGCTCAATCTCAAAGGAAACTCTTGGATCTCGACCTTCTCACATCGCCGGCCTCCCATCTGTGTCAGCCTCAGATCTGGATCTGATTTGTAGTAGTTTTCAAGCCTCAGTTCAGTATGTGGATTGTTTAGGCAAAACTAGCAGGCTGCGTGGACCAAGCATGCAAGCGTTGTACAAAGCATGAAAAAGACGACTGAAAATAGAACAAAACAGGAGCTCGAAGCAGCCAAGGGGAGGAGACATGCATAACATTGAACAATCAACATGAATTTTATATATAATATGATTAATAATCAAAATATAATATAAGACCTAAAATGAGATTAAAAATATTTCACTTATGTTACTACTGATGATTGCTAGGCAATAATTTGCACTGTGATTTAAGTTTAGCTGATAGAAATTTTTAAAAGATTGAATGTAATTGGAGTTTCTGCATACTCAGCAAATGTATTTCGAGTTTATACAAATGTTAATGTATATGCATGTTTTTCTAGTTTAGGCATGTGTGTATTTTTCGAGCAGCTTATAAATTATGTATTGGTAGCATGGAAAAAAATCTTAATAATAATATTACACCGTTATTTTGTCAAATGACCGGTTCTCTGTTTTGAACAGTTCTGTAAATACAGACTTGTACAACCCCGTATTCGCCCCAACTATAAGTTTTTAAGCTTTTTGAGAGATCTTGCACTCTTGGTGGCCAATTTTGGCATTGCCTTAGAAATATACTAGTAGGGGGAGGAAAAAAAGGAGCTTAGCTGGCTAGTGCTTGGAATACTCTTCAGGGGAGCGAGTGCGGCGGGAGGCCGACACTCGCCCCGACCCCTCTTTAGGGTACGGGTGCAGCGCCCCTTTCAGGGGTCTCGATGGGCCTATTCCAGAGGTCTCGGAGGGCCTATTCCAAGGGTCTCGGCGGGCCAGCTCCTAGGTTCTCGGCGGGACAGCTCCCGGGGTCTCGGCGGGACAGCTCCCGAGGTCTCGGCGGGACAACTCCCGGGGTCACGGCGGGACAGCTCCCGGTGTCTCGGCGGGACAGCTCCCGGGGTCTCGGCGGGACAGCTCCCGGGGTCTCGGCGGGACAGCTCCCGGGGTCTCGGCGGGACAGCTCCCGGGGTCTCGGCGGGACAGCTCCCGGGGTCTCGTCGGGACAGCTCCCGGGGTCTCGGCGGGACAGCTCACGGGGTCTCGGCGGGACAGCTCACGGGGTCTCGGCGGGACAGCTCCCGGGGTCTCGGCGGGACAGCTCCCGGGGTCTCGGCGGGACAGCTCTCGGGGTCTCGGCGGGACAGCTCCCGGGGTCTCGACGGGACAGCTCCCGGGGTATCGGCGGGACAGCTCCCGGGGTCTCGGCGGGACAGCTCCCGAGCTCCCAGGGTCTCGGCGGGACATCTCCCAGCTCCCAGGGTCTCGACGGGAAAGCTCCAAGGGTCTCGGCAGGACAGCTCCCAGGGTCTCGGCAGGACAGCTCTCAAGGTCTCAGCGTGATAGCTCCCAGGGTCTTGGCGGGACAACTCCGCTCCCAGGGTCTCGGGGGGACAGATCCCAGGGAGATAAGGGGTGTGGCTCCTCCCACCCTTGGACCTCTCTCCGGACCATGTTTTTACCGTTATGCCCTTGGGGGAATTACCTCTCTACCCCCCGATGTGGAGTTTTTCTATTGGCTAGAGGTTTATTTTGTCCTAATGGCATTTTGGTCATTTTACCCCGAGGACTTGAAAAATCTATAAATAGACCCTTGAGTGTGCCTTGGAGAGCATGACTTCTTAGCCACTTAAATTCCCTTGACTTTCTTCCTCCAAGACACCTAGCTCAAGCATTGGCTAGGGAGGGGGAGACCTCAAAGGTCTTCCGGGTGTGAGGTGGGACCTGCACGCTAGAGCCGAGGGTCTGTTGCTAGCTTCTTGAGCCTTTGGCCTGTGACGTTCTCCTGAGTGTAGTAGGTGTGAGGTCACCCCTCTTTTGGGACCCCGAACTCCACAGAGGTCATTTTTGGCTTCAACACTTTTGGTGCGGTGAGCGTGGAGAGTGATCAGCACAGAACATCTCGGGAGAGTGTCATGGCTGGAGATCAGGGAGGTAGTGATGATCTTGGCGAGCTCCCCAACCCCGGACCCTTCGTAGGAAGGGAGGAGTTCATGGCTTCCATCGAAGGCATCATGGGGATGCTTAGAAGCATTGCCCCTCGGGCTGACAACTCAACCCCCACCCCCCAGGGACTGGCTCCCAGGGGTCCCGACGAGCTGACCCAGAGTGGTCTCGGCGAGCTGCCTCCCAGGGGCAAATGCGAGGTGACCCCAGCAGGGGGAGAAGGAAGTGCACCAGGTAGGCGACCTGGCAAGGAGAGGATGGGAGAGGGGGTCGAGCGAGACCTCCTCGGCCAAGAGTTATTCCCCAGCCTAGTGAGTGCTAGCCCTCCAGGCGAGCAGGTCGCGCGAGTAGAGGTGGCAAAAGCACCCCTTAGGGGTTCACCCTTCAGCGAGTTGATCATCTCAGCTCCCGTTCCCGAGGGGTTCAGAGAGCCAGACATGACTTATTATACCGGGAAGGATGATCCCGTCCAACACCTGCAGTGGTTCGAGGATGCCGTCTCCATCAGGCTGATGACGGATGCCTTCAAGTGTCGCCTCTTTGCGATCACGTTGAAGGAGAAGGCAAGGGACTGGTTTCATCAACTCCCTCCGAGGTCAATCTATGGGTTCGAGGACTTGAGCCGGAGCTTCCAGCTCCGCTTCTCCACCTCCAAGAAGAGGAAGAGGAGTCCTGAATCCATCTTCCTAATAAGGCAGAGAGCCGAGGAGTCGCTGACCCACTACGTTGACAGGTTCTAGGAAGAGATCCTGGATATCCAGGAGATGCCGAGGTATGCTCTCCAGATGGTCTTCACCGTTGGGCTGAAGGAGGGATTCTTCAAGATGAGCTTGACTCGGAAGGCCCCCCTTTCCTTCGAGGAGCTGATGGAAAGGGCGGCAGAGGAGATAGCCATGGAGGCGGCCAACCCGGCATTCGTCAAGAAGTTGGCGAAGCTGACAGAGACAGAGTCAAAGGAGCAAGGTGGCTCAAGGCATCATGAAGGAAGAAGGAGGGAAGAGCAGAGAGCTCGGGGGTTCTAGGGATAGGAGGGTCCGGAACCAGGCTGGAGGCAGCAGGGAAGACCTACCCAAGGTCCAAGAAGAGTCCTCGTCCCAGGTGGAGAGAACTTCCATGGGGGCCAAGGGAGGTGCAACTTCCAAAGGCAGGGCCCTAGACAGCTCCTGCCCCCACCCAAACAGGCCTTGGCAATAGGTGAAGGAGGAAGAGGCAACAGGAGAGATCGCCCAGCCCGCCAAAAGAGGGGAGAAAGGGCACTACTGTACTGTGACTTCCACTAGATGGAGGGGCACGCAACAACCACCTGCCCCGAGTTCCTAGAGGTAAGGGGGGCGAGGGGTCCAGCCCAGCAACCGCCGCCAGAGCGGATTGAAGTTCTACCCCAAGGAGGGGGTGATGATGTATGCGAGGACCGGGTTGATGTAGGGCCCCAAGGTGGTATAGCTGTGATCCACGGGGGGGGGGGGGGGGGATCGAAGCCACTCGAAAGGCAAGTCTCCACGTCATGTACCGCTGGAGCGTCGTCTCGACGTACCAGGCCCCACCCCTAGAAGAAAAGATCACCCTCTCGTCAAAGGACATGCCAGAGCATGAGGACCCATTCCGCGACGCCCTGGTCATCCAGGCCGCCATCGAAGGCTTTACCGTCTCCCGAATCTTGGTTGACAATGGAAGCTCTGTCAACGTCGTTTTCAAGAAAGCGTTTGACGGGATGAAGGTAGAGCCAAGGAGGGTGCTGGCCTCAGATGGACCCCTGTTTGGATTTTAAGGGGAGAGGAAGGAAGTTGAAGGTGGAATCGGACTCCAGGTGAAGTTAGGGGGGACCTCAAGAAACTGCAGGTTCGTCATTATTGACGCCCCAAGCAGTTACAACGCCATCTTCGGGAGGCCCCTCATCAGTGCCTTCCGTTGTGTGCCGTTTTCCCTTCACCAGTGCCTTAAGTTTAACTCAGAGGGGACTCAGATCAGGATCAAGGGAGACTCTAGGATGGCGAGACAGTGCTACGTCACGGCTGTCAACACTATCTCTTGGTTGGCCAAGGCGGAGGAGATGGAGAAGATCATGGAGAGCCTGAGCAGGATGGAAGTGTCCGAGGAGATGGAATCGGACGACGGCCAAGTCCCAGGCCCCCTGAAGAAGCCTCGTCTCGGCAGAGTCTTTTATCTTTTTCTTATGTTGTAATGAGTCCAGCCCTCGACCAGTAGAGTCGGGGGGGGGTCATGTAACCCATATTTTTTCCCCCGTTAGAGGATGTTGGAATTGAAAAAGCTTAGGTGATATGTCCAGCTCCCAACCCCCGAGAGGATCTCCTCATACCAGGCTCACACCAACTGACAGGTCGAGAGTGCCTCGGAGGGTGGCTCGTTTCTCCCTTTGCTCCGATGATGATTCCGCTGTCAGGCTCTCATTAGCTGACATGACCGGTTGATCTCTCGTAGAAGCCCAGTTCCTTTGCTCTGATGATAATTCCGCTATCAGGCTCTCACTAGCTGACAAGACCGGTTGATCTCACGTGGAAGCCCAGTTCCTCTGCTCCGATGATGATTCCGCTGTCAGGCTCTAACTAGCTGACAAGGCCAGTTGATCTCTCGGGGAAGCCCAGTTCCTCTGCTCCGATGATGATTCTGTTGTCAGGCTCTCACTAGCTGACAAGGCCGGTTGATCTATCGCGGAAGCCTAGTTCCTCTGCTCCGATGATGATTCCGCTGTCAGGCTCTCACTAGCTGACAAGGCCGGTTGATCTCTCGTGTAAGCCCAGTTCCTTTGCTCCGATGATGATTACACTGTCAGGCTCTCACTAGCTGACAAGGCCGGTTGACCCCTCCGGGAGGTTAAGTGTTCTTTGCCCGGAGGAGGTCTCGCCACCCAGGCTCCCATCAAGCTGGCATGGCAGGTTGACCCCTCCGGGAGGTTAATTGTTCTTTGCCCGGGGGAGGTCTCGCTACCCAGGCTCCCATCAAGCTGGCATGACAGGTTGACCCCTCCGGGAGGTTTAGTGTTCTTTGCCCGGAGGAGGTCTCGCCACCCAGGCTCCCATCAAGCTGGCATGACAGGTTGACCCCTCCAGGAGGTTAAGTGTTCTTTACCCGGAGGAGGTCTCGCCACCCAGGCTCCCATCAAGCTGGCATGACAAGTTTATCCCTCCGGGAGGTTAAGTGTTCTTTGCTCGGAGGAGGTCTCGCCACCCAGGCTCCCATCAAGCTGGCTTGGCAGGTTGACCCCTCCGGGAGGTTAAGTGTTCTTTGCCCGGAGGAGGTCTCGTCACCCAGGCTCCCATCAAGCTGGCCTGGAAGGTTGTCCCCTCCGGGAGGTTAAGTGTTCTTTGCCCGGAGGAGGTCTCGCCACCCATGCTCCCATCAAGCTGGCATGGCAGGTTGACCCCTCCGGGAGGTTAAGTGTTCTTTTCCCGGAGGAGGTCTCGCCACCCAGGCTCCCATCAAGCTGGCATGGCAGGTTGACCCCTCTGGGAGGTTAAGTGTTCTTTTCCCGGAGAAGGTCTCGCCACCCAGGCTCCAATCAAGCTGACATGGCAGGTTGACCCATCCAGGAGGTTAAGTATTTTTTTCCCGGAGGAGGTCTCGCCACCCAGGCTCCCATCAAGCTGGCATGGCAGGTTGACCCATCCGGGAGATCTTATAATCTTTCAAACCTTGAGAAGAGGCCACTCAGCAAATACGTTGAGTTGGATGTATCTTTCCGATCGTGGGACTCGCTCGAAAAGAGCGGGGATTGTGTACAACCCCGTATCGCCCCAACTATAAGTTTTTAAGCTTTTTGAGAGATCTTGCACTCTTGGTGGCCAATTTTGGCCTTGCCTTGGAAATATACTAGTAGGGGGAGGAAAAAAAGAGCTTAGCTGGCTAGTGCTTGGAGTACTCTTCAAGGGGGCGAGTGCGGCGGGAGGCCGGCACTCGCCCCGACCCCTCTTTAGGGTACAGGTGCAGCGCCCCTTTCAGGGGTCTCAGTGGGCCTATTCCAAAGGTCTCAGCGGGCCTATTCCAAGGGTCTCGGCGGGCCTATTCCAAGGGTTTCGGCGGGACAGCTCCCAGGATCTCGGCGGGACAGCTCCCAGGGTCTCGGCGGGACAGCTCCCAGGGTCTCGCCGGGACAGCTCCCAGGATCTCGGCAGGACAGCTCCCAGGGTCTCGGCGGGACAGCTCCCAGGGTTCGGCGGGACAGCTCCCAGGGTCTCGGCGGGACAGCTCCCATGGTCTCCGCGGGACAGCTCCCATGGTCTCGGCGGGACAGCTCCCAGGGTCTCGGCGGAACAGCTCCCAGGGTCTCGGCGGGAAAGCTCCCAGGGTCTCGGCGGGACAGCTCCCGGGGTCTCGGCGGGACAGCTCCCGGGGTCTCGGCGGGACAGCTCCCGGGGTCTCGGCGGGACAGCTCCCGGGGTCTCGGCGGGACAGCTCCCGGGTTCTCGGCGGGACAGCTCCCGGGGTCTCGACGGGACAGCTCCCAGGGGTCTCGGCGGGACAGCTCCCAGGGGTGTCGGCGGGACAGCTCCCAGGGGTGTCGGCGGGACAGCCCCCAGGGGTGTCGGCGGGACAGCCCCCAGGGGTCTCGGCGGGACAGCCCCCAGGGGTCTCGGCGGGACAGCCCCCAGGGGTCTCGGCGGGACAGCCCCCAGGGGTCTCGGCGGGACAGCCCCCAGGGGTCTCGGCGGGACAGCCCCCAGGGGTCTCGGCGGGACAGCCCCCAGGGGTCTCGGCGGGACAGCCCCCAGGGGTCTCGGCGGGACAGCCCCCAGGGGTCTCGGCGGGACAGCCCCCAGGGTCTCGGCGGGACAGCCCCCAGGGTCTCGGCGGGACAGCTCCCAGGGTCTCGGCGGGACAGCTCCCAGGGAGATAAGGGGTGTGGCTCCTCCCACCCTTGGACCTCTCTCCGGACCATGTTTTACACCGTTATGCCCTTGGGGGGAGGGGGAATTATCTCTCTACCCCCCGATGTGGAGTTTTTCTATTGGCTAGAGTTTTATTTTGTCCTAAGGGCATTTTGGTCATTTTACCTCCAGGACTTAGAAAATCTATAAATAGACCCTTGAGGGTGCCTTGGAGCATGACTTCTTAGCCACTTAAATCCCCTTTGCTTTCTTCCTCCAAGGCACCTAGCTCAAGCATCTGCTAGGGAGGGGGAGACCTCAAAAGTCTTCCGGGTGTGAGGTGAGACCTCCACGCTACAGCCGATGGTCTGTTGCTAGCTTCTTGAGCCTTTGGCCTGTGACGTTCTCCTGAGTATAGTAGGTGTGAGTTCACCCCTCTTTTGGGACTCCGAACTCCACAGAGGTCATTTTTGCCTTCAACATGACTATTTAAAAAAAACTCCAATTACACCAACTAATTTCCAACGACTACATTTACTACCACTTCTTTTACAATCAAAATCACTCTCCCAAATGAAGCCTTAGGCTCCGTTTGGTAGGGCTTATTTTCACCAGTCAAGCGGTCACGACCGCATGAACCGGACCTTAATTATGGTTCGATTCATGTGGTCGAGACCGCTTGACCGGTGAAAATAAGCCCCCCCCCCCCCCCCCCCCCCCCAAACGGAACCTTAGTCGCTTAACTGTTTTAATTTAGAATTTTAGTTTCTTATATTTTTTAAGGATTTCAGACAACCCTAGTGGAATAGTAAAATTTAACTTGCTAAAGTGCACAAAAAAACAAACTGATTCTTAAATACATTTGAATTTATAGCATTCACTGAAATAATTGGGAATTGATGAGCCCAACTATCTACTCTTGAATGAACATTTTTGATGCTTTTCGGACTTAAATATCTTTGAAATTTTAATTTGAAGGTGCAAAGTGCTAGAAATTGATAATTTGGAGTGCAAAATATCAATTTTAAAGATTTGAAGTGCAAAATATCAACCCCTAACTTAGAATTATATAGATAATCTATCTAACTATAGCCCCGTGAGCAATGGCTCCCTAGGTATAGAGCGGCCCACGAGTTCTGTTTAATGGCCGAATATGAAAGTGCCCGGGAAGGTTGAAGATGAAGCTAAAGGCTCGCATATGATGACACGAACATATCAGGTGCGACAGGCCCGATTAGTTCCGGGTCGGACCGGTCTATGTGGGGCCCTCCGTGATGCACTCGGTCACATGTTTGCGGTATGAAATGAGCTCAGAATAGCACGATCTTGCCCTATTTGGAATCATCTTTCCGAGTTGATTGCGGCCGTCTCTTCATCTGGTCCATCACTTCAAATTTGTAGGAATACCCGCTAGGCTCAGTTTGACGGAACTTTTTTGCTCCGGTAAATTTGGACGAAAAAGCCACTATCATAAAATGCATGTCGGACAAGACAATGGCTATGACCGCCTCAAGAAAACAAAACTAATTTTGAGCAGAGAAATGAATGAAGTTGCTCAGACGAAATTAGGCGTTAAAGAACGACAATTCATAACCACGGTGTTCATAAATGTCGACGTAGTGCCAAACATAGCCTAACTAGTTTTTAACACAATTTGTTTCAACATATGTCCTAACACAATCAATATATGTGAGTTTGACACAATAATACGACATGTTATTTGTTGCGGACTAACTCGATGTCCCGGTCGGACCGGATTAACTCGGACCGTCTTAGCCCGCGGAGCGGTCGAGCGCGCACACAACCAATGTAAATGAAAAGTCGACACAAGGTGTGAGGACGTGGAAAAATCCCTTAAATGGGTAAAAAATCACGTAACCGGGTCTGTGCCAATCAAATTCCACTGGCTTCCGGTGATTACAGTGTGTTGGAGAATCGGGGCGATAGGCCGCTCCCGTCACAACTTGGGGGAGAGAGGGAGACTACAGCTCCCGACGGGCAACAGGCTGCGCCGCAGGAGTAACTTGGATGTTGAAATGCGTGGGATGATCCTGGTGCTCTGGTGCTTGTGGTCGCGCACTCTTGCTGACGACGAATGCCTTCTCCCTTTGGCTTTCTCGGGGACTTGGGCGTTTTTCTGCTGGCAACGTGCTGGTGGAGCGCTGGTAGCCGCAGGTGGCCGCTGGTGGCCGCCAGTGGTTCACGACGTCTGGAGACAGACTCGGGGGAGGAGGCAGGAGAGCTCTCACCTGAGGAAGAAGAAGACAACCCGGAGAAGAGAAAAATGAAGTATGAAGAGGCCCTGGGGTCCCTTTTATAGCCTCCGGGGGAGGATCATGGCGGGCCTCACCACTAAAGTAGTGTGTTAGTGGGTGGTTACCCTCTTGATCGGACGGCGAGGAGAGCCTCCCCTCGATCAGACGGTGTGGAGGTCGTCCACGGCAACGGGCCGCCACGGCAGCGGTGGTGGCCGGCTGGGCGCCGGAGGCCGGACGCGGCTAGGCCGGCGGCTTGCCGCGGCTCGGCCGGCGGCCTGCCGTGGCCGGGCCGCCGCCGGTCAGGTGGCCTGCCGCGACCGGCCGCGGCAAAGCCGGCCGCGCCCGCGCCCGGCCGTGGCCAGGCCGCGGCTAGGCCGGCCGCGCCCACCCCGCCGGCGAGGCCGGCGGTCCGGCCGTGGCGAGGCCCGAAAAGGGGCCGGCCGCCGGTGGTGGTCAGACCGCCCGACGGCAGGGGTCTTCCGGCGGCGGCCCTCCTCCATGGGGAGAGGGAGTGGGTCCCGCTCCCCCCCCATGATTCTCTTCCCATGAGAGTTCATGGGGGGGGGGGGGGGGGATGGCCCACCCATGATCCAATTTGGAAGGAGATCATGGAGAACTTTCTCTCCTATAAATGATGATGGAATCCATCGCTATTATTCGTAAAGTAGCACGTGCATTTAATGTGTTGACTAGTAATACTATTTTGCTATAAAAAAATCCATTGTGGCACGTCTTTTTCCTCTACTCGGCATAGCCACATGGATTTTCCGGAGGCTTATCAGCTGCATTAAGATGTTGTTTTCAATAACTAGCGTCCAGATTTATTGTCCAGCGGCTTAATAAAACAAACAATAAAACAAACACACACACAATCTTGTGGGTTTCTCGTGTCGATCGAACCGACTTTACTATATCCAAGCTCCTTGATTTTTCGCGCGACCGCTATCTGAGAATTTGATGCATTCTGCAACTCGCAGATTTGCGGAATGCACGCAAGCTTGTAACGTATACTTCTTTCAAGCTCGTGTGGGTTTGTTCTCATTAAACGGCCCTATCAAAGTGATCAAAATGAATAATTCGTCGAGTGTGCGTCTCATAATTTTCTCTGTGACGCAGTCGTTTGAAATAGCGTTGTGAGGGCATGCCCGAGCATCCGTCGATCGAGGAGAATATTTGTATCACGATAACCCCGACGGATTTCTTTATACTCTCCAATGGCAACACTTTGCATCTCACAAAAATTCATTAATTGTTGGGTACGATCCAAGGTTGGTGAGCCAATAACGCTCATCAAATTTTGGGTAAAATTTTGAGAACCGATAGTTGTACACCTTTAATTATGCGGCGTCCCCTAGAACACCAGCAGGCATGGGCAAATTTAAAAGCCTATTTGATCTTCGGGTAGAGAAGGTGATAAGGTAATATTTTCTTCAACATACATACATTGAATATAGCCCTATAAATTTTGACAAATTATTAAATATATCCATGATATTATCAAATATCATTATTATCGTAAATTTAGGGGCAGAAATGCCATTTTAATGTTACCTTGGTGACAGTATTTATGTTATAGATATGGATGCCATAATCTGCCTGTCTATAAAACTCATTAAAAATGTATGCTTCTGCTGATTTTTTTGAACCGGTACCGGTTCAACTTAAGTGGGCCCTCTGTAGGGCCCATCATTATATATCTAGGAAACATGTGGTACACATCTAACTATCAGGTAGTGATGGCAAAGACATCCGGGTATGCACGCAACTCATGGATAAGGGCCCTTCCAATTTGCCTGATATTACCATCAGGGTCATTAAATAATTAGGTTAGCGATTTCAATTACCTTAATAATTTCTAATTATTAATAATCCAAATATCCCATGAGAGTAGGCATAATTACACGTTATGAACGTGTGCAGAACGAGTTCAGACCAACAAAGTGAGCAAAAGAATAATTTTGGACTGCCTACAAATAAGACGAGCATGAGGGATCCTAGGCATGCCGACTTGTATGTGTGAACTCACATACAAGAGACTGGCATCTTACAATTTGCAAGAGAAGGAAGTCTAGGCAGATCATCCATCGGTCGAGAAAGTCCCCTTCCAGGAATCTTTTCGTAATGAACGTGTGTATTTCAAGATAGTCCACAATCTTGTTTAGACGTTATATGTTGGGAAATAATGCGGAAACTATCCACTAGGCGCAATAAAATTTAATATTGGGTACACAAGTGCATAAATCTAAGCAAAACCAATGCATATAAATGTTGTGAAATTGGGACCGAATCCGCAATTACGGTAGTTCGCCGCGGATCTAGCAACAGAAGCTAGTCTGAGCAATAAAATGATGAACGAAATTTAAATCTAAGCAAACACAACCAGACAATAAAATAATTACGTGGTTCGGAGTTTGGGCTCCTACGTCTATGGGGAGAGCGCGCCAGAAAGATCCCCTAAAAACGGATGAGGTTACAAGATACAACAAGAGAAAATAGAAAACACTGAAAAAACACTGTCTATCTTCTCCGCTGGAATCACCGCATGCTTCCGCCGCCTGATGCCGATCCCGCCTGGATCAGCCGCCTGAAGCCGCTGAACACCTGAAGTCAACTTCTGGAGGCCGGCCGGATGTCGCCTCGCCCGAGGTGACCGAATGAGCCGCCTCCGTTAGCTCCGCCTGTATCGCCGCCTATGCGCCTGCTGCCGCCGTCGCCACACCTGATTCCGCCGAACCTCTGGGGCCTACTGCTGGTGGCCGGCCGGATGTCGCCTCGCCTGAGGTGACCGGATGCGCCACAACCTTGCGCGTCAGATGCCTCTGCCTGCTGTCGCCGTTCGCCGGAAGAACCGCGTGAAAGCTCAAAGTTCTCCCTCTCTTAATTCTCACTAGTGCTGTACGGATCCTTGCTTGTTTCTAGATAGGGGAAGACTGTCACTTTATAAGGGGAAAAGATCGATAATACTCCTAAATAGGAGATAAATATCATATTAATTTTGCTTGCCAAAGAGAATGACCGGACACCAAATAAACATCTCAAATAAATCATATATCTATAATAGGATCTCCCTAAAATATGGTATAATAGCTAATAGGAAACACCCAATTTATTTGACCGGGCCAAAATAAATCTCCCCTATAAAGACATTCCAAAATTGAATTAGCCTAATTTGGAAAACCTATAGGCACACGGATCGCTGAGGTGTCACAATCTCAACATATAAATACTACAATTGCAATAATAATACATGAAGAAATGTACCGACGCCCGTTACATAATACATTGCGGAGGAGCCGAACTCGCTCGATCCGCGGGAAAGAGAATAATCTAAACTGCAATCCGCTAGCACAGCGGACACACAAGGTTCACCGGAAATCTTCGTCGTCGAATGGCGACCAAATCACCAGCCACCACCGGAGAAGCACCGTCGAGGCCAACTGCACTCGCGCACGCTATCGACACCAAGCCACACCGCCGGAGAGAAACTCTATCAAGACCACTGCACCACCGCAATCCTTCGCCGCAACACTCGTACCGCCGGAGAGAAACTTCGTCAAGGTCACTGCACCACCGCAAGCCTTCGCCGCCACGCCCGCACGACATCATATCCTCGCTTCGCCGTCATCACACGGTGTTGCACCCACGGCAACCACCGGTGGCATCCTACAGGGGTCTCCCACCCCTCGCAACACCAAGAGCAAGACGGCGGCGGCGGCTCCACCCTCCAATGCTAGCAAGGGCGGTTATTCCTCCACGTGAAATGGAAATCCTGCTCTCTCCTCCGAAATATTCGTAGTGGTTGCTTCTCCAACATAAACAGGAGCAATTATTCCTCTCAGGCGGCTTGCCTTCTCTTCCTGTCAGAAAAGTGAGGTCGGTACTGAATTTCCTGACCTTGGATGAAGTTGAGGGTCTCTCTCCCACTATAGTCCCCGTGGACGAAGAGGATATGCACCCCGATGATGTTTTTTTTCTTTACAGAGGACTAGAGAACCGAGGTGAGAAGGAAATGGAAGGGCGCAAAAAAATTAGCGGGAGAGAGATATGAGCATTTCGGGGTTGAACGGTGATGCTAGATCAAAGATTTAAGGCTTTAAGAAGCGGATCGGAGAACGAATCGGCGAGATCAAAGGTTCAAGGTCCGACTGATCAGATCGGAGTTGAACCATAATGCTAGATAATAACATATCACATATCATAACTCATAAATTCATATTATATATGATGTAAATATCAAATTGAGCTCAAATATAACTAAATGTAATCATTTTATTAGAAAAAAATAATTTTTAATCAATTGAATAGTTATATATAATAAGATATGTGTGTTTAGAATTTAAATATCTATTTAAAGACTATATATTACAAATATTTCATTATTTTTTCATTATAATAATTGAATAGTTATAATATTTCAATAGTTTTTAAAGATATATATTATATATTGAGTTGTAAAAGGAGAGACTGTTGCTGCATCAAATGCGTCTTCTATTTAACGGGTAGTTCGGTCTCACAAGCTAGGTGAAGAAGAGGGCTGCGGAGATAGCGGAGAGGCTTGATGATCAGCGGAGAAGCTTGATGATCAGCGAAGAAGTTTGATGATTAGCGGAGAAGCTTGATGATCAGCGAAGAAGGTTGATCAGGAACTGTCGAGCAGACAGTTACTTTGACGGTTGAGATCTGATGGTTGAGACCAAGAGAAGAGAAGAACAGAAAGGGCCGCTAATAGCGGCAACAACAGACTTCGCCCTCCGCGGCTTGAATGCTACTCTTGCGACGGACTTTTCCTTTAATCAAGAAACAAGATTACAACTTGCTATTACACTTTTACATGAGAAAGCAATAAATGGTACAAAGAGGGAAGCTGACGGCTAAAGAAGAAGTTGTCAGAGGCTAAGGAAAAGAGGCTGCTAGCAAGCCGCACAGCTTGATGTCAGCTTGCTGGTAGCGGCGGGGGACTGGGAAACTGAGTCCGCAGGTCTTGATGATCAGCCGTGGAGGACTGGAAAACTGAGTCCGTAGGTCTTACTGACAGCGGTAGAGGACTGGAAAACTGAGTCCGCAGGTCTTGATGGCCCGATAGTTTTTCTCTTGCCTCCCCCCAAATGTGAGGCATTGGGGGCTATTTATATACCTGGGGAAGATCTTCTGGAAGCAGGGCCCAGTGACGTCATCAAGGAGGCCTGTGCGGACTCGACGAGCAGGCTGCCCGGCTGGGCGGACTGGGAGAAGGCAGGCCGCACCTTTAGGCGGCTGAGGCAGGCAGGCTGCCCCTAGGGCTGGCGACCTGAGGAGCAGGCCGCCTCTAGGTGGCGGCCTGAGGAGCAGGCCAGGCCGCCCCTCTAGGGGAGATGGAATCCCTCTGATGGCGAGCCGGGAAATGAGTTCGCCGAGCCCGCGACGGTTGAGTTGGTCTAGGGTTGACGCCGGCTGGGCGACCTGGCGGACTGAAGAAATAGATCGCGCAGATCGCCCCCTGCTGCTTTAGGCTGCCTCCTGCAAGAAAGAATGTTGCGCGGTTAGCAGGCCTAACCGCGCGGCCTGCGAGGGTAAGCTATGGGAGTAGCCCGTCGTCCCGCAGGGCACGCGGTAGCTATGCGACCGAGGTGATTAGAATAGGGAGGCCGCCCTAGCCACGCGGTCGAAGCAGATAGGAGTTTCTATCCGCCTGACCCAAAAAAGGAGGGTTGAGGCAGATCGCAACCCTCGGGGGGAACCCCTGCGTGGTCCGCGACTTTCGAACTAGAGATCTTGGGATGAATCGCCGATTTTTAAATTAAGAGAGACGGTTTGTAATTTTGTATAGTATAAAATTGAATTTAAAATTTTTGTAAAGATATATAAATTTATTAAGTTATATTTAAATATTAAATTGTATGATAATTAAAAATATATATAATAAATATTTTAGTATACATAAATATTTTAATATTTAATATGCAATATAAATTAAATATACATATTAATAAATATTATAATTGGGTTATAAGCTATTATTATTTATTAGATGGTAAATATATCTAAATTAGTTTGAACAAAAACAACAACTACAAAATGTTTCAGTGATCAGCATCTTATATTAGAAAGTGCCTAGGTTTGATCGCTAGCGCCCTCAATTT
Source organism: Platanthera zijinensis (assembly GCA_039513925.1). Classification (NCBI taxonomy): domain Eukaryota; kingdom Viridiplantae; phylum Streptophyta; class Magnoliopsida; order Asparagales; family Orchidaceae; genus Platanthera; species Platanthera zijinensis. Next base: position 24,529,686 of record CM077087.1, on the reverse strand, counting down.
TTTTTTATTATGCTCGCCTGATTGCCTAATAACCGGTCAGGTTTTCAGGTCTAACCGTTCAATTAACCGGTTATTGGCCGGTTTGCAGTAGAGGTGATTTTAGGGATCGGACCGGCCGATCTGGTCCGGTTTTTAAAACATTGTTTATATCTATTTTTTACAACCAAAACATTAATAATTGTAAAATATTGTGGCGTCGCTCTCCAAAGTCATGCGATTAGGGGAGAATAGGTCACCCCGCTTATACACCTAGAACCAAAGAGCACGCTAAACATTATGGAACTAAACCATCCATTTTAACAAGTCACAATAAAACCACTCCTTTAACGAGCCACGACACACACAACGCGGATGAGTATGAGCAGTGATGTTAGTCTCCTCGGTGACCTCAACAATCCGCCACATGGCAGTTTAAGGTAAGCCACCCGGTGTTGGACTTGGGTCAAACGCGGCACGTGCAGATGGGTTTGTTCTAGTGGACTGCAGTCTACACGGGGGGGGGGGGGGGGGGGGGGGGGGGGGGGGGGGGGGGGGGGCGGGATACCCACAGAGTGGGCCGGCCTCCGTTTAACAAAAACCGATTTTTATTAGAAGGGGCGTGCGACAGTTTAACCCACCTCGCAAGGTATCCGGACTGCCATCCTTAAACTCCCTTAGAGGGTTGCAATCCAACCAGCCCAACTCTTCTCCATTACTGTTCTCATAATGGTGGGTTGTTGCCACGGAACCTCGAACCCCAAACCTTTATAAGAGGCTCTCCAAACAGCCCTCAACACCCATTTACGCTGCAGCGCGAATGGGTGATGAGGGCTGTTTGGACAACCTCTTATCAAGGTCGGGGGTTCGAGGCTCCGCAGCAACAACCCACCATTATGAGAACAATAATGGAGAGGGATTGAGCCGGTTGGGCTGCAGCCCTCTAAGAGAGTTTAAGGATGATAGTTGGGATACCTTCAGAGATGGGTTAAACTGCCCCACACCCCTTCAAACAATAATAATCACATACAAGTTCAGGGATATTTAGGATCTCTGATGTTAGAATGTGCATCATTCACATGAGTTTGGCTCTATATGATACGTGGCGGAATTTCCTCCATTATCCCTTATGTGCGAAGATTGCATTATTTTTCTTAATTTATTTCAATGTCCACGTTAGCATCATAATCATCGTCTCCAGACCATCACATTATTAACGAAAATTTCAAACTGCCTAAAATTTTGGTATAAACATAAGCAAAATAAATTTTGGTACAAACATAAGAAAAATAAATTTTCTAGAAAGAATTTCAAACTAGGTCTTTGAATTGAAACGGAGGGTTAAATTTAAATAAAAATTACCTCTCATTTTAATTCCAAATCTATGATTCGGCTTAAACGAACAAACCACCAGAATTAGTGCACGATAGAAATAAATTCACGTGAACACAGATGACTATTATGTTTAGAGAATTGATATTTGTAGGTCATATTTGATTATTTGTACCTCAAATATCATTAAAATTTTAATATATTTTTTCAAATAAAAAATCATATTTATACCCTGTTATGCAATCGGATCGAGTACCGTGGTAGCGCAACGGAATTAAAATGAGCAAAACAATCAGCAAAATAAAATAACGGAGATTTCAAACACGCAGACGACAAAAGATATACGTGGTTCGGAGATGGGCTCCTACGTCCACGGGGAGAGCACGCCAGAAAGATCCACTATAATCCTGATGAGGTTACACAGATACAACCAGAGACCAAACAAACTCGGTCGAACAACAAAAGAAAAAACAAAGATCCCAAAATGCTGAAGAACTGACACCGCCGGGAGGTATCGATGTCGCCGAGCGACAAGCCCTGTTCTTCTTCCCGCTGGATACGCCGCTTCCTACACCTGTTGTCGCCGCCTGAAGCTGCCTGCCACCGCTGGACAGTGCCGCCTCCACCTGAATCCGCCTACTACCATCGCCTCCTGGAGCTGCCTGCCGCCGTTGGACAGAGCCTCCTCCGCCTGAGGTGAACCTGTACAACCTCGGGCTCACAGGAGGGAACCCGGCAGAGAGGGAATTAGAAGAATCCTCAAAAGGAGACAAGGCCCTAAGCGAGAGAGGTCTAAAAGCTGGGTCCACTCGCAATGGGCGAGAGGAGCCCAAAAGCTGGGTCCACTCGCAATGGGCGAGAGGAGCCCAAAAGAGGGTCCACTCGCAATAGGCGAGAGGAGCCCAAAAGAGGGTCCACTCGCAATAGGCGAGAGGAGCCCAAAAGAGGGTCTACTCGCAATAGGCGAGAGGAGCCAAAACGTGGGACCATTCGCCTGGCGGGTGGGGGTCAAAGGAAGATTGTCTATATGTCGTCTGAGGGTCTCGCCCGCGAGGTAACCCTTTTCAGCCGCAAGGTGGTCCTCTCGCCAAGCATCGGGTCGGCAGGAAGAGATAAGACCGGTTCAGCAATTGGGTGGGGACCGGCTCACTTAGCAAGCGGTTCATCCTTTTTGGCCTTTTTACTCTTTTACCCTCGGGGGTCTGCTCATAGCCCTTCAGAACAGCGGAGTTTGGCTGTTGGCAGACCCAACCCAGGGTATTCAGGTAATTTCACAGATGCTTGTTTTGGTTATTTGCAATTCAAATCCTGAAGCCTATAAATAGACCGGTAAGGTGTCTGAGAAGGAGTGATGTGGAACCTTCTTTTTCCTTCTCACTCAGACACCTAGCTCAGCACTGGCTAGGGAGGGGAAGGATTCTAGTCCTTCTGGGTGAGTGGTGGGACCTCCGAGCTGAAGCTCCCGGTCTGTTCCTTTAGGTGTCTTGTTAGGAGCATGGTTCAAAGAAAGTAAGCGTGGGTTGCAGCCTTAGATCCGAGCTTTTAGGGGAAACTAGTTCGACTGGTTTCAACATTTTTGGTGCGGTGAGCGTGGATCGCAGCCTGAGTCGAAGAACTTTGGATCATCTCATGGCAGGAGATCTAGGAGGAGGAGATGAGGGCGGAGGAAATGAGGGCGGGTCCCAGAACCCAGGAGGATATGTTGGGAGGGAAGAATTCATGGCATCCATCGGGGGCATCATGGGGATGTTGCAGCAGATCTCGCAGCGAGGCGAGTGCGTGACCCCTCTACCTCAGGGGCCGGGCCTCTTGCCTCCGGAAGGAGCCGTCTCGGCAAGGGTAGGCGAGGATGCGCCAGGAGGGCGGCCCGGAAAGGAGAAAGTGGTGGAGGGAAGCGGGCGAGACCTGGCAGGAAGGGAGTTGTTCCCCAGCCCGACGAGCGCCGTCTCGCCAGTAGATCTCGTCGCGCGAGTGGAGACGGCGAGACCCCTGGCGAGAGGGTCCCCCTTTTGCGAGCTGGTTCTTTCGGCTCCCGTTCCGGAGGGGTTCCGCGAGCCTGAGATGGTTTATTATGTGGGGAAGGATGATCCCCTCCAACACTTGCAATGGTTCGAAGATGCGGTCTCCATCAGGCCGATGACGGATGCATTCAAGTGCCGCCTTTTCGCGATCACCTTGAAGGACAAGGCCCGGGACTGGTTTCATCAACTCCCAGCAGGGTCAATATATGGTTTTGAAGATTTGAGTAGGAGCTTCCAGCTGCGCTTCTCGACCTCGAAGAAGAGGAAGAAGAATCCGGAGTCCATCTTCCTGATCAAGCAAAAGGCAGACGAGTCCTTAGCCCAGTACGTGGATCGCTTCCAAGAGGAAATCCTGGACATTCAGGAGGTGCCGGGATTTGCTCTCCAGATGGCCTTTACTGTGGGTCTCAGGGAAGGCTTTTTCAAAATGAGCCTCACCAGGAAGGCACCCTTATCCTTTGAAGGGTTGATGGAGAAGGCAGCCAAGGAGATAGCGATGGAAGCAGCGAACCCGGCTTTTGCCAAGAAATTAGCAAGGCTGACGGAGGCAGAATCCAGAGAACCAGGAGGAGCGAGGCAGCAGGAAGGGAGGAGAAGGGAGGAGCCAAGGGGGCCGGCACCGCAGGAGTTGAGTTGGAGGCAACCGGAAGGCCCGGTTCAAGGGCAATGGAGAGGTCTTCCCCCGGGGGGAAGGAACTACTACCATGGAGGAGCAGGAAGGTTGCCACAGCTGGGGTGGAGACAGGGACCTAGGCCACTCCCACCCCCGCCTCAGCAGGCTATGGCTATAGGCCGGGGAAGAGGAAGAGGAAGAGAGCGAGGAAGGGGGGGAGCCGGAGCAGGGAGGAGAAGGAATCACCAAGAAGGGAGGCAGGAGGGGGAAGTAGCTATACCATTCTGTGACTTTCACGAGGAGGAAGGTCACGCGACAGCTACATGTCCAGAGTTTCTGGAGCTGAAGGGGAGAAGAGGAGCGGGAGAGCAGCAGCCACCGGCGCGGATAGTAGAGATGACCGGAGTAGGGGAAGAGGATAGATGTGTAGATCGGTCAGATGTGGGGGATAGAGGGGGGATCGGGGTGATTCATGGTGGGGTGGGAATCGAGGCTACCCGAAAGGCCAGTCTTCATACAATGTACCGTCGAGGTGTCGCCTCGACGTCGCAAGCCCCGCCCCCGGACGAGAAGATCACCTTCTCCAGAAAGGACTTGCCAGATCACGAAGACCCATTCTGCGACGCGCTGGTGATTCGGACGGCTATCGAAGGTTTCACGGTATCAAGGATCTTGGTGGACAATGGGAGCTCGGTTAATGTCATCTTCAAAAAGGCATTCAATGAGATGAGGGTGGAAGCCAGGAGGGTGTTAGCAGCAGACGGACCGCTGTTCGGATTCTCAGGAGAAAGGAAAGAAGTGGAGGGGGGAGTCGGTCTCCAGGTAACCCTGGGAGGGCTGTCCAGGAACTGCCGCTTTGTGATAGTGGACGCTCCCAGCAGTTACAACGCCATCTTCGGGCGCCCCTTGATTAGTGCCTTTAGGTGTGTACCATCATCTTTTCATCAATGTCTGAAACTCAATTCAGGAGGGACCCAGATCAGGGTGAGAGGAGATCCGAAGGCGGCCCGGGAATGTTATGTGACAGCAGTAAACACTATCTCATGGAGGGGGGACGCGGAAGAGTTAGAGAGAAGACTGGAACGGGAGGAGCAAGAGGAGAGTAGAGTTGAGGAGCTGGGAGGTGGCATTGCGGAGGAGCCAGTAATGGCAGGGGAGTCAAGGGTCGGAAGAGAAGGGAAAGAGGAGAGAGGAAGGAAAAGAAAAATAGGAGAGATGGAAGAGTCAGTGCTAGGAGGAGGCCCGGTGCGGGTGGAGGTGAGGTTCGTAGAGAAAGTAGACATGGCAGTGGAGAGAAAGGAGGGTGGAGAGCAAGAGCTCGGAAACCAGGAGGGGGGGCTGGCAAAGGAAGAGGAGATTCCGAAAGATCAGGAGGAAGAAGAAGAGCCCTCGAGGCTGAAGGCTGCAGTTGAGCTACAGGAGGTGGACATCCTAACAAAAGAAGGAAGGAAAGAAAAGATCAGAATCAACGGAGAACTCGGTCTTGAGGATCAGGAGGAGATCCGAAAATGCGTGCAGGAAAACATTGATGTCTTTGCGTGGAGCGCGGCCGACATGCCAGGGATTGACGCAGATGTGGCATGCCATCGTCTCAACCTTGACCCCAAGGTTCGTCCCATCCAGCAGAAGAAAAGGGCCATCGCCTCCAGGATGGCCAAGCCTATCAGGGAGGAAGTGGAAAAGCTGCTCCAGGCGGGGTTCATATCTGCAAACAAGTATCCAGGGTGGGTGAGCAATGTTGTGATGGTAAGGAAGGGAGACGAGAAGTGGCTGGTAGATAATGACGAAGAGCAACGACTCTCCCTCGACTTGGTGGTGGAGCTTAGAGAACTGGCATCTATCCGACAGGAAGAGGTCAAGCGCCGGATGTCAAGATATTTTGATAAGCACGTCAGAGTCAAGCAGTTTGAGAAGGGAGACTTGGTCCTCAAGAAGGTGGATGCAGCAGGGAGAGGGGCTTCAGTAGGGAAGCTCAACCCCAACTGGGAAGGTCCTTTTATCGTAAAAGAGGTCTTGAAATCAGGAGGGTATCACCTCCAAGATGTAGACGGGACACCCCTGGATCGCGCCCGAAGCGGCGACGACCTAAAGCGTTTCTATCCTTAATACTTTTGTTCATGTTCATTATCTATTATGAATGAGATGTAGTTTTCTTTGTGTTTCTCTCTCGCTTTCCAAGGTTAGCCAACCTGGCAGGACCTTCTGGCACTGCCACACAGTTCCAAGTAGCTGTCCCCTCAAAGTAGGAAGATTTTATTTTGGAAAAGAGGCCCCGATAAGACCCGCTGTCCAGGCTACCATCAAGCTGGCAGGTCTGTAGGCTCACTCGGTGGTTGGAGTTGGTTTTGGAGAGGAGACCCCGAGAAGACCCGCTGTCCAGGCTACCATCGAGCTGGCAGGTCTGTAGGCTCACTCGGTGGTTGGAGTTGGTTTTGGAGAGGAGACCCCGAGAAGACCCGCTGTCCAGGCTACCATCGAGCTGGCAGGTCTGTAGGCTCACTCGGTGGTTGGAGTTGGTTTTGGAGAGGAGACCCCGAGAAGACCCGCTGTCCAGGCTACCATCGAGCTGGCAGGTCTGTAGGCTCACTCGGTGGTTGGAGTTGGTTTTGGAGAGGAGACCCCGAGAAGACCCGCTGTCCAGGCTACCATCGAGCTGGCAGGTCTGTAGGCTCACTCGGTGGTTGGAGTTGGTTTTGGAGAGGAGACCCCGAGAAGACCCGCTGTCCAGGCTACCATCGAGCTGGCAGGTCTGTAGGCTCACTCGGTGGTTGGAGTTGGTTTTGGAGAGGGGACCCCGAGAAGACCCGCTGTCCAGGCTACCATCGAGCTGGCAGGTCTGCAGGCTCACTCGGTGGTTGGAGTTGGTTTTGGAGAGAGGACCCCGAGAAGACCCGCTATCCAGGCTACCATCGAGCTGGCAGGTCTGTAGGCTCACTCGGTGGTTGGAGTTGGCTTTGGAGAGGAGACCCCGAGAAGACCCGCTGTCCAGGCTACCATCGAGCTGGCAGGCCTGTAGGCTCACTCGGTGGTTGGAGTTGGTTTTGGAGAGGAGACCCCGAGAAGACCCGCTGTCCAGGCTACCATCGAGCTGGCAGGTCTGTAGGCTCACTCGGTGGTTGGAGTTGGCTTTAGAGAGGAGACCCCGAGAAGACCCGCTGTCCAGGATACCATCGAGCTGGCAGGTCTGTAGGCTCACTCGGTGGTTGGAGTTGGTTTTGGAGAGGAGACCCCGAGAAGACCCGCTGTCCAGGCTACCATCGAGCTGGCAGGTCTGTAGGCTCACTCGGTGGTTGGAGTTGGTTTTGGAGAGGAGACCCCGAGAAGACCCGCTGTCCAGGCTACCATCGAGCTGGCAGGTCTGTAGGCTCACTCGGTGGTTGGAGTTGGTTTTGGAGAGGAGACCCCGAGAAGACCCGCTGTCCAGGCTACCATCGAGCTGGCAGGTCTGTAGGCTCACTCGGTGGTTGGAGTTGGTTTTGGAGAGGGGACCCCGAGAAGACCCGCTGTCCAGGCTACCATCGAGCTGGCAGGTCTGTAGGCTCACTCGGTGGTTGGAGTTGGCTTTGGAGAGGAGACCCCGAGAAGACCCGCTGTCCAGGCTACCATCGAGCTGGCAGGCCTGTAGGCTCACTCGGTGGTTGGAGTTGGTTTTGGAGAGGAGACCCCGAGAAGACCCGCTGTCCAGGCTACCATCGAGCTGGCAGGTCTGTAGGCTCACTCGGTGGTTGGAGTTGGTTTTGGAGAGGAGACCCCGAGAAGACCGCTGTCCAGGCTACCATCGAGCTGGCAGGCCTGTAGGCTCACTCGGTGGTTGGAGTTGGTTTTGGAGAGGAGACCCTGAGAAGACCCGCTGTCCAGGCTACCATCGAGCTGGCAGGTCGGTAGGCTCACTCAGAGGTTAGGTAAAGGGGCAGCATATGGATAGGAGTTTCATAATTTGATCAAAAGCAAGATCCTTGTCCCAAAGGAAGAAGAGGGGGAAGGAGTCGGTCCCTCAAGATCCTCTCGCGCCAGGGGGCAAGACGAGTGGAAGGGTACATGGCTATTCGCACTTAGAGTAAGGGGTCTGCTCTTCGGCCTAAGGGCGAGAGGAGGAGTACCTTCGTCTCGCAAACAAAACCAAGCATAATAACGATTCGAGACCCACTCGCGCCTGGGGTGTCCGGGGATAAGGCGAGAGGGAGTGATACGTCCCTGCGCGAGAGCACTGAGGGCCCGCCCACTCGCGCCACAAGTAAAGCTAGCCTCTCCATCGTTAGGCGAGACAAGCCGTGATCTCGTTCCGCAAAGTGAAGAGAGGGTAGGCATACAGGAGAGATGAAAAGAAGGGCCTTAAAAACAAAATGTATATATGTCATCCACAAAAAGAGGCTGTAATACAAAAATGCCTCAGCAGCAAATATCCAAAAGAGAAAAAGGGGGGGAGAAGAGGAATATACAAAAAACACTGTAAGATAAATCCTCTATTCTTCCGCGCTGGAGGACGGGCCGTCTTCCTCCTCGCCATAAACCTCTGGTACCAGGTCGCGGGCAGTGACCTCCTCGCAGCCTTCCCTGATAACTTCCATCTCCTTCATCATCTTCACGATTAGTTCGGCGGTCCTGATGTTGGCGTCTTTGCAGAGTCCCACGACCTCGGCATGAGAATAATGAGAGGGAGGAGGCTGGGGGATCACCACGCGAGAAGGCGAGAGAGCAGCCTCCTGAAGCCGAATGATCTCGGACTCCATGCTTTTAACCTCCCCTTCCAGAGTAGCTATGCGCGAATGCATCCTATCGGCCGTCTCGGCATCCTGCAAGAGGTTTATTCATTAGGGGAGTTGAAGGTGAACAATGAAAGGGAAGGAATTGAGAATGGGGAAACTCACCACACCACCCCGCGCCTTGGCGAGAAGGTTTTCGGCCACGGCCAGCCGTTTCTCAAGATCCGTAGACTTCTCGCGCTCTGCCGCCAGGCTCGCCTCTGAATCCCTCCAGCTCTTATTATTATAAATCAGACGGCGTGAGACCTGGTGCGATAGCTCTAGCGAGCGCATCTGGGATTGCGCGGCCCTTAGGATCAAATCCCGCGAGGGGGGCTCAGCGGCAGCTTCTCGCACTGCGCCTCCATAAAGGCCAAAGCCCAGAGAGAATGCGTGAGCCGTGGGTTGGTCTCGCTCCACCCAGGGAGGAAGGAGGGTAGAGATAGAGACCCGGTTCTCCTCCTTGTCCCATGTCAGGGTTGGCTCACCGACAGCATCCGGGAGCGCTGGGCCCATATTGAAGTTCGGATGAGTGGAGGGAGCCGGGCGGCTGGAAGAGCCCACCTCGCGAGTAGGAGATTTCGGGGGGATGTCGTCAGCAAGAGAGTCAGGTTGACCCGCCCCGCCAATCGGCGAGACGGTCCGCTGATCAAGAAGCCGAGAGGGGGATTGGGGAGATTGAGAACCCAGAGAGATGGGGGATAAGGACCCCGACACATCCACCATCTCGGCAGAAACTTGCTTCGCCTTTCCAGAGGGAAGAGACGCTCCTTTCTTGACCTTTGCTTTCTTCGAAGGACTCTGGCGAGACGGGGCGGAGCCTCCTGTAGGCCTTTTCTTTAGGGAGAGGGGTAGGTTTTCTCTCGCCGCCTCAGCTGCCATCGTGGCGAGGGCGACGTCTTTGGAGGGTTTGATGCAGCTTTTATAAGGCGGGCGAACGGGAACATTTCTTTCTCCTAGAAACGGCGAGACGATGCGTTTATAACCGCTATTCGTTAGACCTAGACGAAAATAAAGGGCCCCAGCATTTACCTTCGCCTGGAAGCACAGGAAGGAGGGAGTCGAGGCCGCGCCTCAGGAACTGTACCTCGAAGTTCTTGCCGATGAAGAAGTCACAAAGAAGCTTGTCTGTGCCACTAACCTGGGGAGTGGTATAGAACACCTCGGCTGGCGACACAGGCGCCAGCGGAATGCCACCCATGTTGCCGCGGATGAAGACGAAGCGAGTAATCCAATGATGATTCTTGTTAGGCGTCTCGCAAACCTTGAGACCCAGCCCCGTGAAATAGGAAACGCCGTCGACATTGGCATGGTAGACAAAAAGCTGGCGGAAGGAATTCAGGCTGAACTCGATTCGCTCTCTGCGCATATAGCAGGCGAAGGCAACGAGTACAGAGATGGCGTTTGGGTTCAGCTGCGCAGGAACAGTCCCGAAGTATTTAAGAACCTGTTTCACTTCTGGCCAGAGGGGCAACCTCAGCCCCGCTTCGAAATGCGAGACGGGGAAGGCGAGTTCACCGGGATAGAAAGTGTTGACTGACTCGCCCACTTTCGGAGGGCGGGACTCAAAACCTTCCGGCAAGAAATCGCGAGTAAAGGCGTTGTAGTCCTCCTCGGAAATCCGGCCGGGAGGAAAATCATGGTCACCAAACCGCCTCCCGCATCGGCTTCGCCCCTCGCCTTCTTCAGCTTTCTTTTTCCCCATTCTGGACAGAGAGCGAAAAGGAGGATGCGAGAAGAACAGGCGAGACGAGGCACCAGCAGGATCAGTTCGCGAGAAAAGGGAGAGAGAGGTGAGGTTTAGGGCGCCGAGACAAATCAAGAGCATGACCCCGGCCCAGGGATAGGGGGGTATTTATAGCCGTTGAATAAAGGGAAAAATACGAAGAGGTGGGAAAAATATATAGTGTAAAGGAAGGGGAAGAGTCAGCCGTCCTTCTCTCTCTCCTAGTCTCGATTGGTGTAGCCTAACGTAAGCCCCAAGCCGGGGGCGAGGCAGTATCCTAAAAAATACAATAAAAATAAAAAGAGAGTAGTGATTTAAGCACAGATACAACGCGCGAGTCACAGAGTAGAAAAGCGCGGTACTAGAAGTAAAATTATCGAAGGAACTGTTAAAAGAAGTTATTAAGCCGACCCATTCAGTAGGTCCAAAGAGTTCGGGCGGTAGCCGCGAGAGAAAATGTTATTACAAAACAAAGAGCGGGACAAAGAAAATAAAGGCGTAGGGTGGCGCGAGGGATTCAATCCTTATGCCACCGCCAGCGCCCCCCACCGCGAGACCTCGCGCAGGGAGGACGGTGGGGGAGGTGAAAAGCGCGAGCCGCATCCACGCCGCGACGCGCGAGGCGAAGTTGTTGATCGACCTCGTTCAGAATCGCCTGGGGATCGGTCTCGTCTATCTCAATATCAGCATCAACTTCGGAGGTCAAGCGAGCAACCTCCACATCTAGCCAATCAATCTGCCGGTCGGCCGTTTGCTTGTCTTTCTCCAACTCTTGAATCATGATCGCGTGTTTTCGGAATAACTCGGCCACCCTGCGCTTCATCGCCAGCGGATCCATAGGGTCGCCAAGGTAATCTTCTATCTCGTCCAGGGGAGGAGGAGGCGAGGAGACCGCTCGCCTCGGACGCTCCTCAGCAGGCGAGTCTTCGGCAGATGAGTCTACTCGCACATCTGCAAAGGCAAGAACAGAAGGAAGGACATAATAAAAGGTGGACGGCCAGAGAAGGCTAGAGCCAAGGGTAGGGGATTCCTAACCAGAGTGGCGAGAAGTCCCAGCGACATGGGAAGGCTCACCATTCTTCCCACCAGGAGTAGAAGGAGGAGGCGAGGCAGGGTTTGGATGATGGCTGGCGAGATGAGTTTGTGTGCTACCAGACTGACCGTGGGGAGCGTGGCTTTTCTGAAAAACAACAGCAAAAGGAGCAATGAGAGATAGATAACGAACAGATGAGGTATACAAGGACCTTACCTCCTTTTCTTGGGGAAGCAACGGTGTAGGGGGGATGCGTCTTTCCGGGGGATCCGGTAAGAGTCCTCCCGACGAGGGAACCAGATCGGTTGTTCTCGCCTTCTTTGGGCGAGAAGACGAGGGCGGAGGTGAAGAAAAAGTGCGGGCGGGAATTAGGTTCAAGGCAGCCGCACTCGCTTTGTTCTGCTGGCGCACCAGCGCGATACGATCGCGAAAGCTTTTGCTAAGAGACATGGCAGCAGGATAGATGTAGCGGTTACAAAGAAAGGAGGCCAGCTGCACTTGGGGAGGATCCCGATATTTATAGACTCGTGGGGGGGGGGGGGGAATCTCACCCGAAAAAGATTCCGCTGTAAAGTCGCTGAGGTGACGTGAGCCTCGGTTGGACTTTTCTTTTCGGGCTTAGACAACCCCGAAAAGAGCGGGGATTGTGTACAACCTCGGGCTCACAGGAGGGAACCCGGCAGAGAGGGAATTAGAAGAATCCTCAAAAGGAGACAAGGCCCTAAGCGAGAGAGGTCTAAAAGCTGGGTCCACTCGCAATGGGCGAGAGGAGCCCAAAAGCTGGGTCCACTCGCAATGGGCGAGAGGAGCCCAAAAGAGGGTCCACTCGCAATAGGCGAGAGGAGCCCAAAAGAGGGTCCACTCGCAATAGGCGAGAGGAGCCCAAAAGAGGGTCTACTCGCAATAGGCGAGAGGAGCCAAAACGTGGGACCATTCGCCTGGCGGGTGGGGGTCAAAGGAAGATTGTCTATATGTCGTCTGAGGGTCTCGCCCGCGAGGTAACCCTTTTCAGCCGCAAGGTGGTCCTCTCGCCAAGCATCGGGTCGGCAGGAAGAGATAAGACCGGTTCAACAATTGGGTGGGGACCGGCTCACTTAGCAAGCGGTTCATCCTTTTTGGCCTTTTTACTCTTTTACCCTCGGGGGTCTGCTCATAGCCCTTCAGAACAGCGGAGTTTGGCTGTTGGCAGACCCAACCCAGGGTATTCAGGTAATTTCACAGATGCTTGTTTTGGTTATTTGCAGTTCAAATCCTGAAGCCTATAAATAGACCGGTAAGGTGTCTGAGAAGGAGTGATGTGGAACCTTCTTTTTCCTTCTCACTCAGACACCTAGCTCAGCACTGGCTAGGGAGGGGAAGGATTCTAGTCCTTCTGGGTGAGTGGTGGGACCTCCGAGCTGAAGCTCCCGGTCTGTTCCTTTAGGTGTCTTGTTAGGAGCATGGTTCAAAGAAAGTAAGCGTGGGTTGCAGCCTTAGATCCGAGCTTTTAGGGGAAACTAGTTCGACTGGTTTCAACAGAACCGATGCGCCGCCGCCTTGCGCAGCACGCCTGCTGCCGCCGCCGCGCCTGAACTGTACTGGAGCCGTCACCGCTGACGCCGCCTGAACGACTCTCGGTGACTGCCTGGAGATCGCCGCTGCAGCCCGTGGCCGCCGTCTCTGATCCTCCTGCACCGACGAGGTCCGCCTGTGCCGCCGCCGCCGGAAACCTCCTCCACATAACCTGCTCTCACACTCCTCACTGGTGGCCGAAAATAAACTGAATTCCTCTCTGATTCTTGCTTGAATGAAACGACTGGGGCGGACACCTCTTTATAGGATCAAGATCCAATATCAAATTAGGAAGATGATCTCTTATTTAAGAGATTGTCTTATTTCTCCTCATAAAGATATCTCAAATATAGGACTCCTCCAAAATTAGGAATTATGGAGGCACACAGATTGATGAGGTATCATAATCCAATATTTATATATTCTCCTATTAATGATCTTCCTAAATATTATTCCTAAATAGGTTTAGCCAGGATTAGGAATCGAGACCTCCCACGGATCGATGACATGGCGCGATCCTAACGATCCGGGCGCGATGAGGTGTCATAATCTAACAATCTCCACCTTGACGCCTCACGCGACAGACTCCACCTCGAAGCCTAACAAACGTACATGTACCTCCAACCTGGATCTCTCCGACTGGCGACTACAAGCCCCCTCTCCCTGGGGTCAAACCCTCGATCATGCATAAGAATGAGTCAAGTCAAGATCGTTCTTGAACTTGACTCCTGTCACTGATTTATCCCGCATGCCCGCACGGATATCCTCCGTAGAGACCTTCCGCAACACCATACCTCTACCCCAAGCGAACTACCTCGACTCTTGGTGGCGCACACCACTGTGCAGCTCCACCTTATTCTGAGTACACCTGAGTTCCTTGGTGGGACTCCTGAGCCAAATGGCTCTCCTTGCGGTGCCTGGGCACTTCTGAGATGACACTCTGCCCTTCTTCTCCACGGCTGCGAAGATTTTATCTTCGCCAAGGCCCTTCCTCTGCGCAAATCCCTTCGCCACGAATCTTGCCTCGCTCCTCCACTTATCCTTCTGAGCTTTCCCCTGAGAGCTATCTTTGCTCTCTAAAGCTTTTCCTGAGGAACTAGCGTGAAAGGCACACGCTACCGTGTCATGTAGCCTGGGAGGCAATTTGACCTCTCTCATCGCCCTTCCGCTCGCAATTGTGGTACCGATCAGTCTGTCGAGAGTACCAGAACGCTCTCCTACCATGACTACTTGCGCGCCTCTTCTGACCTTCAAACATCCGCCGTTTCCAGTATAAGAGTACCCGGCGGCCTCCAGAGTGCCTAGAGAAATCAAGCTCTTTCTCAACTTGGGCACATACCGAACGTTGGTGAGTGTCCTGATCACTCCGTCGAACATCTCAATCCTGATGTTACCAACTCCCAACACCTCACACTCTGAGTCATTCCCCATACGAACACGACCACCCTCACACTGCCTAAAGCTGGAGAACCATCCCATGTTTGGGCACATGTGGTACGAACATCCTGTATCCATGATACAGGAACCTGTGGTCTCAAGACTGGGTGAAACATGAAGAACGTCTGCGTCGTTCTCATCCTCGGATGCCACCGCAGCCTGATGTGGCTCATGCGTCTGCTCCTTAAACTTCCTCTTCGGGCACTCATTCTTCCAGTGCCCCTCCTCCTTGCAGTAGTGACACTTCGTATTCCTGCCCCCGGACTTAAACCTAGGTCGGTCTTCCTCCTTCCCTTTTCCTCTGAATCTACCCCGGGTTGGGTCTGAACACTTAACAAATAGGTCTTCTGTAGTCTCAGCGTCGGATACGTTATACATGACCTCATTGGCTAGACTCGGCTGAATCGTGTTGATGGCCTTCAGTTCCAGTTCTCCTTGCCGAAGAGTGCCTTGTGGAGACCTTGCTGAACGAGAACCGCCTTGATCCGTTTTTGCCTTAGCCCGAAATCGATTTTGCCGTCGTACTTTGAAATCTCAAATTTTGCTGCTATTATTTTGCTCGCAGGGCTACTAGGTAATCCAATTAGGTTCACGGATTAGATCTAAGAAGATAGGGAGCGGAGCGATGGTCGTCACCTACCGTTGACCCAAATCTAAGACGGAACGTACAATTGATCACCTCCGCGGAACCTCCCTCTGATACCAATTGTTATGCAATCGGACCGAGTACCGCGGTAGCGCAACGGAATTAAAATGAGCAAAACAATCAGCAAAATAAAATAACGGAGATTTCAAACACGCAGACGACAAAAGATATACGTGGTTCGGAGATGGGCTCCTACGTCCACGGGGAGAGCGCGCCAGAAAGATCCACTATAATCCTGATGAAGTTACACAGATACAACCAGAGACCAAACAAACTCGGTCGAACAACCAAGGAAAAAACAAAGATCCCAAAATGCTGAAGAACTGATACCGCCGGGCGGTATCGATGTCGCCGAGCGACAAGCCCTGTTCTTCTTCCCGCTGGATACGCCGCTTCCTACACCTGTTGTCGCCGCCTGAAGCTGCCTGCCACCGCTGGATAGTGCCGCCTCCACCTGAATTCGCCTACTACCACCGCCTCCACCTGAATCCGCCTACTACCACCGCCTCCTGGAGCTGCCTGCAGCCGCTGGACAGAGCCGCCTCCGCCTGAGATGAACCGATGCGCCGCCGCCTTGCGCAGTACGCCTGCTGCCGCCGCCGTGCCTGAACTGTACTGGAGCCGTCACCGCTACCGCCGCCTGAACGCCTCTCGGTGACTGCCTGGAGATCGCCGCTGCAGCCCGTGGCCACCGCCTCTGATCCTCCTGCACCGACGAGGTCCGCCTGTGCCGCCGCCGCCGGAAACCTCCTCCACATAACCTGCTCTCACACTCCTCACTGGTGGCCAAAAATAAACTGGATTCCTCTCTGATTCTTGCTTGAATGAAACGACTGGGGCGGACACCTATTTATAGGATCAAGATCCAATAACAAATTAGGAAGATGATCTCCTATTTAAGAGATTGCCTTATTTCTCCTCATAAAGATATCCCAAATATAGGACTCCTCCAAAATTAGGAATTATGGAGGCACACAGATTGATGAGGTGTCATAATCCAATATTTATATATTCTCCTATTAATGATCTTCCTAAATATTATTCCTAAATAGGTTTAGCCCGGATTAGGAATCGAGACCTCCCACAGATCGATGACATGGCGCGATCCTAACGATCCGGGCGCGATGAGGTGTCATAATCTAACAGTACCCCCCTTTCTTCCCTCCCGTGAAAAACCAGGAGAAATTCTGCCTCCCAATCCGACGGCCTGCTCGCCCCTTCCGCCCGCCAGGCGTGTGTCACCCTGCTCCCTCCATGTTGGGAAAAACGAGTGCAAAAACAATCACAGAAAACGCAGAACATAACACGGGAAATTAATGTGGAAAAACCCCAAATCCGGGGAAAAAAATCACAACCACCCGCGCCACAGAAATCCACTATGAAGAACGTTCAAGAAACTTACACAGCTTCTCTTTTTCGCCGCTCTCCTCCCTTCGGTTTATGATCTATTCAATTCGCCCGAAACCCTAAGCCGAAAAAGGCTTAATCCACGAAATAAAGATGTACAAATTGCATAAATACCAACGCAGTCACGCTCCACCTCTAACAATCCACCCCGGCCGGCCTGCTCTTTTACGCCAGCAACCTCCCTATTCCCACCCCGGTGAGTTTTCCCTCCTCTCTTTTAATTTTTTCGGATATAAGAACTTAATTTTTTTAAAATCCTTCACGCAGTCGCTGCCCTTCCTTCCGCCGCCCTTGATTGCTCCTCCCTGGCCGGTGTTTTCTCTAACGGCGGTGACCTCCTTATTGCAGCCCTCCGGATAGTTGTCTCTTATCTTCTCTCAATTGCCCCTCTCTAATAACCTATATTTTTTGAAATCTTTCTAAAATATTTTTGATATAGCTTTTGGATTCTTGTTATTGATACCACATTCTCTTCGGTGGATCCCCAATGTGAGTTTTCAATTTTTTTTCTACCCTAAAAGCCCTTGGTTTGAGTTTTTGATATGAGTTTTCACTTTTTCTCCAAATGCATATTTGTAAATGTTTGTTTATATATGTTAGATTGAAATGAATTCAGACGATGTTATGTTATTAGCAAACGTTGAATGATCTAAAGATAACCCAGTTGATGTTGGTATTCATTTTCGTACAAATATGTCTTTTTCAGGTAAGAAAAAATTAGTTGGATGAGCTAAAAATATTGCAAATAATCTGGAGTTTGTTATCATTATTTTGAGGGCAGATGATCTCACTGCAAAAACAAAACCTAGGATAATTCTAGGTTGTGCCAGAGCCAGATCTTCTCGTGATAGTCGAAATAAGAAAAGTTATTTAAAAAAACATCAAAAAATCAAGTTCTAAACATTGTGGATGTAAGTTTACACTGAACGGACATCCAGAAAAAATTAATGAGAGGACGATTAAAGTAAAAAAATTGTATACATAATCAAGATTTTGCTCACTTAAAAGCGCATCCATATGATGGTAGACTTGATGACACTGAGCAGAAGATCGTGTCTTATATATTTAATACTGGAGTTAAGTCATACAAAATATTGTCATCATTAAAGAAAAGAAATCCGGAAAATACATTAATTTTAAAAATTTCATTTTTGCGGGGTACGAATATTGATTTTGGGTACAAATATAATCCTGTGGTGTACGAATATCATTGGATACAAATAATCAAATATGATCTACAAATATAGATTCCCTATATTTATTAATTAGGGTGCCATTTATATCCGCAAATTAATTATATGTAGGCCGACTTTAGCTATGTGCAGACAGCACAATTTCATAACTATTATGTGCACTACAATACCTATGTGGTTCACATTTCACAGCTTCCCATGATTTTTTTTAATTTACACATAACAAAAAACAGCCGGCATATAACGTGTAATTTTTGGGCGGGCGTGACTCACCGTGAGCGCGAGATCAATGCTGTGCACTCGCACATCAAATATCATGCATCTGATTTGATGTGCGAGTGCACGACCCTGATTTATTTGCTCACGGTGAGCCACGTCCACCCAAAAATTACTGGCATATAGCATCCCTCTCTATATCGAGCATTTTTTGCGTACGACTACAGTGCCGTGCGATAGCCCATCCCGCCGTTCACTTGCCCATCAAAAGTTGTGCTCGCACATCATCAACTGCGCGAGTGCGAGTGAACGATTGGAATGGGCTATCGCACGGCTACTGCGATAGCCGTACGCAAAATTTTTTCCTCTATATCAAACTCTCATGAAGATTTTGTTTGGCAAAACTATGAAATCAGTCCCAAAATTTTACATGTTTTATGAAATCAGTCCCTATGTTTTATTTTGATTGAAATTTGTCCCCTAAATTTAAAAAGTACATGAAATCAGTCCCTTCATTTTATCTGTTAGTCCAGTTAACAGAAAAGAGACTGTTAGCCGTAAATCTGTGATCCAAAAGGCTCCTCCATCCTGTCGGCGATGAAGGAAGACCATGGGGGAGAGGTGAATTCAGCGGTTTCTAGGGAAACGTCAATGGATTCAAGCAGGGAAGGCAACGAGTTTGCATTCACTGGAGGAGGAAGATGCGGCCTCTGACAGCGGAACGAAGGAGGCGATCTAATCAATGATATGAGTAAAAATGGAGGAGGAATCCAAATACACTATTAATTTTTTTTAAAAAAATGAAGGTGCCAATATCCTTCGGGCCCTCCTCTAAATCCGCCCTCTGGATGCTCGTGCTATTTATCAATGGATGTAGCTGATAATTTATAACAAATACGGAGGACTAATAAAAACTTAATAACTCAAATTAAAATAGGAAATTGTTAAGTGCAAATCAAATTTGACTATCCGTAAATCATTGTTAACAACAAATTATATATTTTTAGAAATACTCAGTGCAAATAAAAATGTTAATAAAAAAACATAATTATTAACAACAAATCAATACTATAAATTACATAATCAAATTTTTTAGACAAAAAAAATTTAAATCCATGTTATTTTCATCAAAACATTTCAACAAAATAATTTTGGGATGCACATGATCTTTTTGATCAATGCATAAGCGCACCTAAAGTTTTTACTATGGTTATTCCAAACACAAAAGGAACATAGTTCATGAATATACAAACTTCTCCCCCGTCCAAAACCATACAAAAATCTGAAATTACGAACTAAAACAAAATCTGAAAATGAAAAACAGAAGGGAAATCTAAAATGAAAAATCAAATGAAAATCAGAAATGAAAAATCAAATACAAATACAAATCTGAAATGGGAACCTAACAAAAAAACTGAAATGGAAATTCAAATGAAATCTAAAATGGAAGTTAGAAACCCTAAACCATGGAGAACTATGCTTTAATCTGCAAAAATAAGCTCAAATTTCTTATACCTTCAAAAAAAAACTTAGTCTACGTGTCGAGCGGTTCTCGAAAACCTCGCAAATGACCGTCAACAGGAGAGGAGACCGCATGAGAGGTGACGGGAGCAGTGACATGAGCAATGGCGAGAGCGGTGATGGGAGAGGCGACATCTTCTCCATTCGGCTTCGGCGGATTTGCGATTCGGGACGACTGCTAGGGGGCCCGGGGAGGGTAAAGTACAACAAATGCACTTTACCATGCAGTGCGCGTGATCCGACGGCCGCGAGTGCATCTCAACCCGCACGAAGTTGCGTGCACACTTTGAAATATGTGTGCATGCTTTGAAATATGCGCGCTGAGATGTGCACGCAACTCAACACACTCGCATTCATTGGATCACATTGCACGGTAAAATGCAACGGCTCACATGATCTTTTTGATACCCACAGAGTGGGCCGGCCTCCGTTTAACAAAAACCGATTTTTATTAGAAGGGGTGTGCGACAGTTTAACCCACCTCGCAAGGTATCCGGACTGCCATCCTTAAACTCCCTTAGAGGGTTGCAATCCAACCGGCCCAACTCTTCTCCATTACTGTTCTCATAATGGTGGGTTGTTGCCACGGAACCTCGAACCCCAAACCTTTATAAGAGGCTCTCCAAACAGCCCTCAACACCCATTTACGCTGCAGCGCGAATGGGTGATGAGGGCTGTTTGGACAACCTCTTATCAAGGTCGGGGGTTCGAGGCTCTGCAGCAACAACCCACCATTATGAGAACAATAATGGAGAGGGATTGAGCCGGTTGGGCTGCAGCCCTCTAAGAGAGTTTAAGGATGATAGTTGGGATACCTTCAGAGATGGGTTAAACTGCCCCACACCCCTTCAAACAATAATAATCACATACAAGTTCAGGGATATTTAGGATCTCTGATGTTAGAATGTGCATCATTCACATGAGTTTGGCTCTATATGATACGTGGCGGAATTTCCTCCATTATCCCTTATGTGCGAAGATTGCATTATTTTTCTTAATTTATTTCAATGTCCACGTTAGCATCATAATCATCGTCTCCAGACCATCACATTATTAACGAAAATTTCAAACTGCCTAAAATTTTGGTATAAACATAAGCAAAATAAATTTTGGTACAAACATAAGAAAAATAAATTTTCTAGAAAGAATTTCAAACTAATTCAGGTCTTTGAATTGAAACGGAGGGTTAAATTTAAATAAAAATTACCTCTCATTTTAATTCCAAATCTATGATTCGGCTTAAACGAACAAACCACCAGAATTAGTGCACGATAGAAATAAATTCACGTGAACACAGATGACTATTATGTTTAGAGAATTGATATTTGTAGGTCATATTTGATTATTTGTACCTCAAATATCATTAAAATTTTAATATATTTTTTCAAATAAAAAATCATATTTGTACCCTGTTATTCAATCGGACCGAGTACCGTGGTTGCGCAATGGAATTAAAATGAGCAAAACAATCAGCAAAATAAAATAACGGAGATTTCAAATACGCAGACGACAAAAGATATACGTGATTCGGAGATGGGCTCCTATGTCCACTGGGAGAGCGCGCCAGAAAGATCCACTATAATCCTGATGAGGTTACACAGATACAACCAGAGACCAAACAAACTCGGTCGAACAACAAAGGAAAAAACAAAGATCCCAAAATGCTGAAGAACTGGCTGTTCTTCTTCCCGCTGGATACGCCGCTTCCTACACCTGTTGTCGCCGCCTGAAGCTGCCTGCCACCGCTGGACAGTGTCGCCTCCACCTGAATCCGCCTACTACCACCGCCTCCTGGAGCTGCCTGCCGCCGCTGGACAGAGCCTCCTCCGCCTGAGGTGAACCGATGCGCCGCTGCCTTGCGCATCACGCCTGCTGCCGCCGCCGCGCCTGAACTGTACTGGAGCCGTCACCGCTGTCGCCGCCTGAACGCCTCTCGGTGACTGCCTGGAGATCGTCGCTGCAGCACGTGGCCGCCGCCTCTGATCCTCCTGCACCGACGAGGTCCGCCTGTACCGCCGCCGCCGGAAACCTCCTCCACATAACCTGCTCTCACACTCCTCACTGGTGGCCGAAAATAAACTGGATTCCTCTCTGATTCTTGCTTGAATGAAACGACTGGGGCGGACACCTCTTTATAGGATTAAGATCCAATATCAAATTAGAAAGATGATCTCTTATTTAAGAGATTGTCTTATTTCTCCTCATAAAGATATCTCAAATATAGAACTCCTCCAAAATTAGGAATTATGGAGGCACACAGATTGATGAGGTGTCATAATCCAATATTTATATATTCTCCTATTAATGATCTTCCTAAATATTATTCCTAAATAGGTTTAGCCCGAATTAGGAATCGAGACCTCCCACGGATCGATGACATGGCGCGATCCTAACGATCCGGGCGCGATGAGGTGTCATAATCTAACAATCTCCACCTTGACGCCTCACGCGACAGACTCCACCTCGAAGCCTAACAAACGTACCTGTACCTCCAACCTGGATCTCTCCGACTGGCGACTACAAGCCCCCTCTCCCTGGGGTCAAACCCTCGATCATGCATAAGAATGAGTCAAGTCAAGATCGTTCTTGAACTTGACTCCTGTCACTGATTTATCCCGCATGCCCGCACTGATATCCTCCGTAGAGACCTTCCGCAACACCATACCTCTACCCCAAGCAAACTCCCTCGACTCTTGGTGGCGCACACCACTGTGCAGCTCCACCTTATTCTGAGTACACCTGAGTTCCTTGGTGGGACTCCTGAGCCAAATGGCTTGTTGGGTACATTGGAAAATGTGTACCTGATTTGAAGAAGCCCAACCTAGCTCAATGATATACATCATGTTGTATTTGATGTTGTTTTGAGTTGACATGTGCAGGTAAAGAATTGTTAAAGTTTACAGGAAAAAGTTCTAAGTCCAAGTGTCGACACAAAGGAACATGTGTCGTCACATAGAAGAAAGTTGTCAACACAACACTGGGAAAGTGTGTCGACACAGAAGGTGTAAGTCGACACTACTCTGGGAAAAAGTGTCGACACATAACATAGTCTACAACAACACTGGGAAAAAGTGTCGACACAGAAGAAGTCAGTCGACACAACACTGGGAAATTGTGTCGACTCAGAAGAAGTAAGTCGACACAACACTGGGAAATTGTGTCGACTCAGAAGAAGTAAGTCGACACAACACTGGGAAATTGTGTCGACACAGAAGAAAAACGTCGACCTCAACATTGGGAGAATGCGTCGACACTGAAGAGTATAGTCGATCTCCAGTTTGTCGACATCATCTGAATATGTCGACACAGAAGAAAATAGTCGACACCTGAAGGCCAAGTCAACACTTACTAAAGTTATGATTCTACAACAACTGTGTCGACACACAGGACTTGTGTCGACACACTGCAGAGTCAAAGACCAAGTTAGTTTCAGAAGAAGATGTGTCGACACAAAGGCAATTTAGTCGACATCACTGAAGGCAGTGTCGACACCAAAGTCAATTGTGTCGACACAAATAGACAGATGGTCTCGACACTTTCTGACAGACTGTTTCAACACTAAGGCACAGGACTTGTTTGAAGACTTGACAGCTGTGGGTTATCATCAGTTAACTGAAGTTGTCAGACTTGTCAGAAAACGGTTAGAAACCGGATCAGCCGGTTACCATGACGAATGTCTATAAATAGACAGATTCAGAAGGAGAAAAAAACACACTGAACTACATATAGAACTGATCCTTTAAAATACATTGGATCAGAAAGTAGAGAGGGATTACATTCTACTCATTTCAAGAAAGTGCTAGGCACTTAAGAAGATCTTCTCCGGGAGATCTAAGAAGACTATCTAAGGATAGATCTAAGAAGAGTTCTAATCAGAATTCAGAAGAATCATTCAAAGTTCTGGATAGAGAGAGATCAAGTCAGAATTTGAAGAAGAAGAAGGAATCCACCAGTGGATTCTCAAGAAGCTGTTTGGAATCAACTCAGCTAAGTACATTTTCAAGAAGCTTTGAAGAAGGCTAAGAAACAGTTGATCGCATCAGCTGATTAAGAATTGTCATTGCCTTTTCTCTCTCAATTTGGCAAGACAAATTTAAAACAATCTTTTCTATATTTCTGTAGGATCTGTTTATACAGATCTGAGTTGTAAGCCTATGTTATAAAGGCTGAGTGTAGGAGTGTTGAACTCTGAGTGGTAGGGCTGATTGCCTGAGTGTAGGAGAAGGATATTCTCTGAGTTGTAGGCCTTGAGGCAAGGCTGAGGTAGGGCAGTTGTGCCTGAGTTGTAGGAACCTGTTGGGTTCTGAGTTGTAAGATCTATTGATCTGAGATAAGTGGAAGTTTGGCCGAATCTAGCATACAGCTAGATAGGTGAAGGGGGAAAGTGGATGTACCCAGACCTTGGGGAACCACTATAAATCATAGTGCAATCTGTGATGTTTTGTTTTCTGTGATTGCTGTGTTTTCATATTAGTTAATAAATTGAATTCTGTCTAGAAGTTTTAGAAAGAAAAGCAGAACCTATTCACCCCCCCCCCCTCTAGGTGTTTAGGCTGCCTTGAAAGTTAAACTATCAAGTGGTATCAGAGGCAGGTTCCTCAAAAAAGGACTTAACAGTCTGAGGTAGATCTGATAGGCAGATTCAAGAATCAAGAAGATGGGTTCTGGAGAGAATCATAAGGAGCTAGGGTCAATGAAATTACCCATATGCAAGAAGGAAATCTTTGGGATCTGGAAAGAAAGAGTCAGATTGTTTATGGAAGCATCTGACCCAAGGGTTTACATCACAGTACAGGAAGGCCCCTTCATACCAATGAAGATATCTGTTCTTGATGCAAATATCCAAACACCAAAGACTTATTCTGAAATGACCAAGGATGAAATCATCTTGGCAACTATGGACAAAAGGGCACAGAACATCATTGTCAGTGCCATAGATGATTCAACATTTCAGAATCTGATTCACTGCAAGACCTCCAAGGAGATGTGGGACACATTGATTGTCTACATGGAGGGATCAGAAGAAGTAAGGCTGGACAGAAAATCTATGCTAAATCAGGAGTATGAAAGTTTTAGACAAGGAAAATCTGACAGCATAACTGAGTGCTATAAGAAATTCTATAGAATTGTGAATGAGCTAATTTCCTATGGAAGAGTCTTCAGTACCTATGAACTGAATGACAAATTCTTAAGATCCTTATCAAAGGATTGGGATACAAAGATCTGTGCCATAAGAGAAGTGGCAAAATTGGCAGAGATATCTCCTCCAACTCTGTTTGGAAAGTTGCTATCCTATGAAATGCAACTTATGGTAAGGAAGGAGGAGGAAAGAAACTCAAGAGGAGAGCATAGAGAAAAGACTGTGGCATTTAATGCTGAAGCCACCAGAAAGAATAGGAGGAAATCACCATCTCCTCCTAAGGAAGTTGAAGAAGGTAGTTCTGAAAATTCAGATAAGGGTTCAGTCAGCAGTGATTCAGATGCAGACTTTGCTGCATTCACTAGGCAATTTCAAAGGTTCTTGAAAAAGAAGCAATGGAAGTCTAGGCCTTCCTCATCACAGCAAGTAGATGACTATTATCAGAAAAGAAGGTCATCTAGGAAAGAGAAAAGCAGGTCAAAGCCCAGCAAAGCCACTACTTCAAAGATTGTCTGCTATTGTTGCAATAGGCCTGGACATGTAGTGGCTGATTGTCCTGACAAAAGGAAGGAATCTTCAGAAAAGAAGAAGACTTATCAGAAAGGCAAGAAGGAGAAATCCTTTGTAGCAAAGAAAGATAAAAGTCTGTCAGACCAGTCAACTTCAGAATCAGGATCTGAAGCTGAAGCATATATTGGATTATATGCTGCATCTGAGGAAGAGGAGTTTATGCAGTTGCTAGACTCCATCAATGAACATCAATGCATGGGTTTGATGACTAGATCAGAAGAGGACCTATGCCAGAATCAGTCTGGTCCTAATGAGGTAAACTGTCCTTCCAGTACATATGTTTGTAGTACAAGTGAAGAATCAGCTACATCTGCATCAAGTGATGAAGATGCATCTGAATCTGAAGGAGATGTCTATCAATTGATAGACAAGTATGGGGACTTGTTGCAGGCCCTTAAGAAAAGCAAGAACCTGGTTAAATCACAGGCTCAGGAAATTGCTGATCTAAGGGTTGCAACAACTGAGTTAGAAAAAGTCCTTGATCAAAAGTCAGCTGAAATTGCCAAGCTGAAGAATATAACTATTATTCAGATGGGCACAATTAACTATACTAATGATCAAGTAAAGAGTCTGGAGGACAGACTTAGAATTGAAAGGGATTTAGTGGCTAGTTACTCTAAGCCAAAATCTGTCTTACCCTTGATAGATGAATTTGTCACTCAGAAGGGTAAGGCTGGATTAGGATTTAAGGGTAACTCCAGGGCTGGCAGATTCAAAAGGAAAGGCAAAGCCCCTATTCAGCCACTAAACCTTTCAGTCCCCATAAGGTTTGGTAAGGAGAAAGTGTCTTCTAACATATATGATCATGAAGACATTCAGGATCATATCAAGACAAATGTTCTGAAGAACAAGGGTGTTAAGGCAAGCAGGCCAACCTATGGTCATAAGCCCTATGGCTTTAAGAAACCAGTAGGAGAAGTTGCAACAGCACCAGCAATGAACAGAAATGCTTCTGACAAGGATGTATCTAGATCTAGATACAATAAGTTTGAATGTTGGTGCTGTGGCAAGAGGGGTCATTTTGCATTGGACTGCTGGTATAACACAAGTGTTATAAAGAATAAGATATTTCCTGTTAGAAGAGGTTATGATAACTTTATTAAGGCTAACCTGAACCAAGGACCCAAGACTTACTTGGGTTCTAAGGGTAAGTAATTCTGTATTGCAGGTGAATCCAAGTTACCATGCCCCTATATGGTACTTGGATAGTGGTTGTTCCAGGCACATGACTGGAACAAAGGGGCTGCTGAAGGAGTATTCATCTGTCAAAGATGGACATAAAGTGATCTTTGGTGGATCTGAAAAAGGAGTCATCAAAGGATTTGGTAACATCTCTTCAAACCTAATTACTATCACCCAAGTGGCCTATGTAAAAGGTTTGAAACATAATCTAATAAGCATAAGCCAGCTGAGTGATCTAGGATATGACATTTCATTTGGTAAGGATGGATGTCATATCAAAAGGTCAAGTGATCAAGAGATCATATTGACTGGGTATAGGAAGAGAAATGTGTATTGCCTTAATTTTGAATGTGAGAATAAGGCATCCCCCATTTGTCTTGTAGCTGATGACAATGCTTCTCATTGTGTTAAGTGGCACAAGAGATTGGCTCATCTAAACTACAAGACAATTGGCCAACTCTTTAGTAAAGAACTAGTGAGGAATGGGCCTCAAGTTAAGTGTATAAAGGAAGGGGTATGCTCAGCTTGTCAAAAGGGCAAGCAGACAAAAACCTCATTTCAGAGCCTTGAAAACAAGGATTCTGTGAGGTGCTTATACCTCTTGCATATGGATCTTTTTGGTCCTATGCCAGTTCACAGTCTAGGTAGGAAGGTCTACACACTAGTGGTTGTAGATGACTATTCTAGATTTACATGGGTGTTCTTTCTGAGACAAAAATCTGAAACCCCAAGTGTATTATTTAAGTTTGTAAAGCAAATTCAGAATGAACTGAACAGTACAGTGGTCAAAATCAGAAGTGACCATGGTACTGAGTTTCAATCTGAAAGCATGACAAACTTGTGTATAGACTTTGGGATTTTCCAAGAGTTCTCCTCACCTAGAACACCTCAGCAAAATGGAATTGCTGAAAGAAAGAATAGATCATTAATTGAAGCTGGTAGAACTCTATTGAGTGACACCTCTCTCCCAGAATATTTTTGGGCTGAGGCAGTTAACACTGCTTGTCATGTCATCAATAGGGCTTCTATCACCAAAAGCCACAGGAAGACTCCCTATGAGATTGTGAAAGGCAGAAAACCAAATCTATCCTATTTTAGGATCTTTGGCTGCAAGTGCTATATACTTAACAATGGTAAGTCTTATTTGACTAAGTTTGCTGCCAAATCCCAGGATGGGATATTTGTTGGGTACAGCACAAATAGTAAGGCCTATAGAGTCTTCAACTTAACTACTCAAGTTGTTGAAGAATCTGTGCATATTGTATTTGATGAAACAAGATTAATCAATTGTGAATTGTCTTGTAGATCAAATGACTCAACAGGTATAAGCAAGAAGATGGACAAGCTCTCCATTGCTGAAGCTTCAAAGGAAGAGGGAGCATTGGAAAATGAAGGCTGCTGTCCAGGGGGAGTACAAGAGATAATGGAAGCTGATGAAAACCAAGAGGAACAGCAGAATGAAGAAGCTGGAGATGCTCAACCTGAAGGGAATCTACCTCCAGCTATAAGATATCTAAGAGATCATCCTACTGATCAGATAATTGGTGATCCAAGACAAGGAGTGCAAACTAGAAGCAGAAATCAAAGCACAGTTTTGCATTCTAGTTTCTTGTCTCAAATGGAACCTAAGAAGTTTGAAGAAGCTATCCAAGACCAGCACTGGATTGATGCTATGCAAGAGGAGCTGAATCAGTTCAGAAGGTGCAAGGTCTGGGAGCTTGTTCCTAAACCAAGAGGCCACAACATAATTGGGACTAAGTGGATCTATAGGAACAAGCTAGATGAAAGTGGAATAATAATAAAGAATAAAGCAAGATTGGTTGCAAAAGGATACAGGCAGGAAGAAGGGATTGACTTTGATCAAACCTTTGCTCCAGTAGCAAGGCTGGAGGCAATCAGAATGTTCCTTGCCTATGCAGCCTACCAAGACTTCAAAGTATACCAGATGGATGTAAAGTCAGCATTTCTGAATGGTGATCTTAAAGAAGAAGTATATGTAGAGCAGCCATCAGGTTTTGTAGATCCTCTTAAACCTGATTCTGTGTACAAGCTTAGGAAAGCTTTGTATGGGTTAAAACAAGCTCCAAGGGCTTGGTATGAAACCCTGTCTACCTTCCTCATTGAGAATAAATTCTCAAGAGGAAAGATAGACAAAACTCTATTCCTTAGGGAATCCAAAGGAAAGATCATCTTAGTCCAGATCTATGTTGATGACATAATCTTTGGATCTACTGAAAACAACCTTTGTAAGAAGTTTGCCAAACTTATGCAAGGGAAGTTTGAGATGAGCAGTATGGGAGAACTTAAGTTCTTCTTGGGACTCCAAGTAAGACAGACTGATGATGGATTGTTCATATCCCAGTCTAAGTTCACCAAGGAATTAATTAAAAAATATGGTATGGAGTCATCCTCCTCCATGAGAACTCCTATGGGCACAAGTATGCCAATATGCAAAGATGAGGCAGGTAAACCTGTTGATGAATCATTGTATAGAGGAATAGTTGGGTCACTACTATATCTCACTGCTAGTAGACCTGACATTATGTATGCAACATGTGTCTGTGCTAGGTACCAAGCCTGCCCTAAAGAATCTCATTATACTGCAGTAAAAAGGATTCTGAGATATCTAAAGGGCACTCCTACTCTAGGTCTTTGGTACCCTAGGAATAGAGATTTTCAACTAACAGGCTATTCAGATGCAGATTTTGCAGGATGTAGAGAGGATAGAAAGAGTACTACAGGTACTTGTCAATTCCTGGGAGGAAGACTAATATCTTGGAGTAGTAAAAAACAGACTAGTGTGGCAATTTCCACAGCTGAGTCAGAGTATATTGCTGCAGGAAGCTGCTGTGCACAGCTATTATGGATGCAGCATCAGCTTAAAGATTATGGTATTCAGGTAAGTAGAACACCCCTTTTATGTGATTCTAAGAGTGCTATTTCTATTGCTAATAATCCAGTTTCTCATAGTAGAACTAAGCATATAGAAATCAAATATCATTTTCTTAGAGAACATGTAGAAAAAGGTGACATCTCATTGGAATTTGTAAAAACAGATTATCAAATAGGAGATGTATTTACTAAGCCTTTAGATGAAACCAAATTCAATAAATTCAAAATTGAATTAGGTATGTTAACCATTGATTAATGTATTAAATAAAATCATTAACAATGCTATTGAAATGGTTAATAAGTAAGTAAAAGTAGTAACAACAATAATCAAGTGTTAAAAAGGACACATTGAAGTTACAGAAATTGGCTAAGTAAGAATGTGTCGACACATTCAGTAATAATGTGTCGACTCAGAGAAATTATGTCGACAAGTCAAAAATAGTGTGTCGACACAGAGAATATGTGTCGACACTTAAGAGGTTTATTGTCGACTTAACCAGGAATGTAATGTCGACTCAACCAGAATTATGGTGTCGACACTTACAAAATATGTGTCGACACTTGTCCTTAGTGTCGACACAGAATTTCTGTCTTTCTACTATGTATCCAAGGTGTCGACATAACCACATATTGGTGTCGACACATAGTAGGCTGAAGAAATGTCGAGTTAATAGAAGCTTGTGTCGACACATTCCGTCTGTGTCGACACATTTAGACTGTTTTTGGCGCCTTTTGAACTTCTTTCAACAGAAGCTATAAATAGGTCAAAAGCTCTTATTGTCGACACGCTTTCAAGGTTTTCGAGATTCAAACCCTGTGTCGACAATCTTTCTTTCTCTCCTCTCTCAAGCCTTCTCGACGACTCGATGGCGCCAAGGATTGAAGACAATGTTAATGAAGGGTATGAATTGGTGCGCCAGGCGTTTGCAGAGGCGCCGCCTGATGTTCAAGAAGTTATCACTCTTCTCTCTGCATCAGGGTTAGAATTTCTTGTCTCAGAACCATCCAAGATCTGGAAGAAGGAGGTGCATGAGTTCTTTATCTCAGCATCAGTCCATTCTACTGAACTCAAGATCAAGTCCATTATTCACGGGACTAAGATTAAGATTACCCAAAGAGGTTTGAGAAAGTTTTTGCAATTACATGTGGTTGAAAATGAAGAAGAGGTTCCTAGTTCTAAGACAAGGGAAGCCCTTCAATGGTGTGGTTTGGATTCAAACATGAAGATTGGTGCTGCATTCAATAGGAAGGGTATGAATCAGCAAGGAAAGTTCTTGTCTGAAATAGTTGGGAAAGTAATTCTCTGCAAGACAGGTGGACATGATAGGATTTCTGCCTATATGTTCAACCTTATGACCAGGATTGTCTTTACAATTCCTACTGATTGGTCAGTAATCCTATTTGACAAGATTAAAGAAGGGATCAAGAAGCCTAACATGGCTAGGATCATAAGTCTATATCTCAATGGAGCAATTCCTGAAGTGATGCAGCAACTGCCAGGATCTAAAATCAATCATATGAGAAGAATGGACATGAGACTATTCTCCAGGTGGGAAAGGGTGCTGTCTAAGGATGTGCCTGAAGAGAGCAGGCCAGACACCCCTGTAAAATCCCCTTCTCCAGCTCACGAGACTGAGCAACAACAAGAGGACCCACTTAGGATACAGAGTGAAGAACAACCTGCCTCCACTATAGTTCATCAAGTAGATACATCTGCACAGATGCAGGGGGAGCCAGTTCAATCCCCTACCCAGGTACAAGTGGTACAGGTGTAGGGGGAGCAAATGTATTTTACTATAAAAGACTTTCTAAAAGTTTTTTTTTTTTGCACAGGTTCAGGGGGAGCATGTGTCTTCTCCTACTCCAGATATGCAGCTGCCTGAGAATGTGCACAAGGATGCACCTAATGACTTATCTTCAGATGCTCCAGTTCAAAAAGAATACACTCTGGATGAGTTATTTCCTAATGATGACATAGCTACTGATAGAATAGAAGAGGACCAAGATGTTGAGCAGCCTCTTGACATAGAGCTAGAACAAGAAGTGGAGAAAGTTCAAGAGATTGAAAAAGTTCAAGAAATAGAGGAGGAGCAAAGAATTGAGGGGGAGCCAGTACATGTTGAAACTGAGCAACATGGCACTGAAGCAGATAAAGTTCACATTAAGAGTACTTCTGAATCTGAAACTGAAGAAGCCAGGTTGGCTAAGAAAAGAAAACTGGTTGTATTTAAAAGAAGAAGCAAAACTTATAAGCAGGCTTTACAGACAACACCTCCACCTCCACCTCCTGAAGTTGATTATAACAAGTTCTTGGTGGATTTACAGGTGAAATTGGATGACCACAGGGTGGCCATTGAGAAATATGTTGATGAAAGCAACAAATCTCTGCAGTTTGACTTAGCCCAAGATATCAAATCTATCCAATTTCAAGTCAACTTGAATAAAACTGAAATGACAGATTGCTTCCACAAGGGTGGCAATGCTGTAGTTTATCTGGCTAAACAACAGCAGGCTATCTCTACAAAGGTGGATGATATTGCCTTGAAGCAAGGTTATGTTCTGGAAAATCAAATAAGAATGAATGACAATTTAACTGAATCTCATAATGAGATCATTCAAGAGGTGAAGAAGATTGTTCCAGGGATGCCTGCAAATAGAGCCAAAGAAATGGAAGAATTTGATAAGAATTTTCAGGCTGCTATTGCATCTGTTAAGACTGCCATCACAACCTCTCAACAGGAAATATCTGAAAAACTTCAAAAGTTAAGACCATTTTTCAAAGAGGGAGTGAATTATTTGGATGGCCAAATTCGATTCCAGAAAGAAGATCTTAGAGATCATATATCAAGAGAAGCCATAAAGGGGGAGAGGATGCTGATTCATGCAGGCTCTGAGCATGCCAAATGGGTGACCAATAGTATAAGAGCCACATTGGGATATCCACCATTGTGTGATGATAACATGGTGGCTGAGTCTGGTCTACAAATAGGACTACTTGAAGGTGACCAACCTGAGGTTGCCCAAGTCATATACCCCCCTCCAGATTTTGATATATTGGATCAGCAAGTGCAATATATGTATAGTCCTTCAAAGGAAGTTGTAAATGTTATCTTTGGAAAGGTTGATAAGCCTGAGGTAAATTTGCAAGAACAGCAAGATGCTCTACTGTCAAAGAAAAGATTTAGAGAGCAGGCTGAGCTGAAGCCAGATTTTGAGCAGTGGAGTCCTACTTCCAGAAATATAATACTCACTGCATGGAAAGCTGTCAAAGATCAAGTTCATGAAAGGGGCAAGTGGTACAATGAGCAGGAATGGCAGAAGTATGAAGCAAGACAAGAAGCCATTGTACAATTCAGAAGGAAAGCTAAGCTGGGAAGACTTCCAACTGATGCTATGGAGCCAAGCAAATACTTCCCAAAGCCTTTTCACTATTTTGAAAGGCAAAGGCTCAAGGAAGAAGCTAAGAAGAAAGCTGATCTTAAAGGAAAAAAGATGGCTGAAGAATCAGAAGCTCCTGTGACAGCTAAAATTAAATCTGGCCAAGGGATTGTTATTAGAGAACCTAATCAATCCTGATAATGTTTAGTTCTTTTATAATGTTTTGTAATGATGTAATGTGATCAGTCAAAGAAAAACCATGTAATCAAACATTACCCAGTAATAAACAAAATATTGTTAAAATCTGTGATAGATTGTTTTATCCATGATGTTCTTATTATTTTGTTTATAATTAAGTATCCCTGTGTATTGTCATATATCATCATTTTATACTATTTCTAAATGGTGTATATCATTGGCTATAAGGGTTATGACTTCTCCAAATAGGGGGAGATTGTTGGGTACATTGGAAAATGTGTACCTGATTTGAAGAAGCCCAACCTAGCTCAATGATATACATCATGTTGTATTTGATGTTGTTTTGAGTTGACATGTGCAGGTAAAGAATTGTTAAAGTTTACAGGAAAAAGTTCTAAGTCCAAGTGTCGACACAAAGGAACATGTGTCGTCACATAGAAGAAAGTTGTCAACACAACACTGGGAAAGTGTGTCGACACAGAAGGTGTAAGTCGACACTACTCTGGGAAAAAGTGTCGACACATAACATAGTCTACAACAACACTGGGAAAAAGTGTCGACACAGAAGAAGTCAGTCGACACAACACTGGGAAATTGTGTCGACTCAGAAGAAGTAAGTCGACACAACACTGGGAAATTGTGTCGACTCAGAAGAAGTAAGTCGACACAACACTGGGAAATTGTGTCGACACAGAAGAAAAACGTCGACCTCAACATTGGGAGAATGCGTCGACACTGAAGAGTATAGTCGATCTCCAGTTTGTCGACATCATCTGAATATGTCGACACAGAAGAAAATAGTCGACACCTGAAGGCCAAGTCAACACTTACTAAAGTTATGATTCTACAACAACTGTGTCGACACACAGGACTTGTGTCGACACACTGCAGAGTCAAAGACCAAGTTAGTTTCAGAAGAAGATGTGTCGACACAAAGGCAATTTAGTCGACATCACTGAAGGCAGTGTCGACACCAAAGTCAATTGTGTCGACACAAATAGACAGATGGTCTCGACACTTTCTGACAGACTGTTTCAACACTAAGGCACAGGACTTGTTTGAAGACTTGACAGCTGTGGGTTATCATCAGTTAACTGAAGTTGTCAGACTTGTCAGAAAACGGTTAGAAACCGGATCAGCCGGTTACCATGACGAATGTCTATAAATAGACAGATTCAGAAGGAGAAAAAAACACACTGAACTACATATAGAACTGATCCTTTAAAATACATTGGATCAGAAAGTAGAGAGGGATTACATTCTACTCATTTCAAGAAAGTGCTAGGCACTTAAGAAGATCTTCTCCGGGAGATCTAAGAAGACTATCTAAGGATAGATCTAAGAAGAGTTCTAATCAGAATTCAGAAGAATCATTCAAAGTTCTGGATAGAGAGAGATCAAGTCAGAATTTGAAGAAGAAGAAGGAATCCACCAGTGGATTCTCAAGAAGCTGTTTGGAATCAACTCAGCTAAGTACATTTTCAAGAAGCTTTGAAGAAGGCTAAGAAACAGTTGATTGCATCAGCTGATTAAGAATTGTCATTGCCTTTTCTCTCTCAATTTGGCAAGACAAATTTAAAACAATCTTTTCTATATTTCTGTAGGATCTGTTTATACAGATCTGAGTTGTAAGCCTATGTTATAAAGGCTGAGTGTAGGAGTGTTGAACTCTGAGTGGTAGGGCTGATTGCCTGAGTGTAGGAGAAGGATATTCTCTGAGTTGTAGGCCTTGGGGCAAGGCTGAGGTAGGGCAGTTGTGCCTGAGTTGTAGGAACCTGTTGGGTTCTGAGTTGTAAGATCTATTGATCTGAGATAAGTGGAAGTTTGGCCGAATCTAGCATACAGCTAGATAGGTGAAGGGGGAAAGTGGATGTACCCAGACCTTGGGGAACCACTATAAATCATAGTGCAATCTGTGATGTTTTGTTTTCTGTGATTGCTGTGTTTTCATATTAGTTAATAAATTGAATTCTGTCTAGAAGTTTTAGAAAGAAAAGCAGAACCTATTCACCCCCCCCCCCCCCCTCTAGGTGTTTAGGCTGCCTTGAAAGTTAAACTATCATGGCTCTCCTTGCGGTGCCTGGGCACTTCTGAGATGACACTCTGCCCTTCTTCTCCACGGCTGCGAAGATTTTATCTTCGCCAAGGCCCTTCCTCTGCGCAAATCCCTTCGCCACGAATCTTGCCTCGCTCCTCCACTTTTCCTTCTGAGCTTTCCCCTAAGAGCTGTCTTTGCTCTCTAAAGCTTTTCCTGAGGAACTAGCGTGAAAGGCACACACTACCGTGTCATGTAGCCTGGGAGGCAATTTGACCTCTCTCATCACCCTTCCGCTCGCAATTGTGGTACCGATCAGTCTGTCGAGAGTACCAGAACGCTCTCCTACCATGACTACTTGCGCGCCTCTTCTGACCTTCAAACATCCGCCGTTTCCAGTATAAGAGTACCCGGCGGCCTCCAGAGTGCCTAGAGAAATCAAGCTCTTTCTCAACTTGGGCACATACCGAACGTTGGTGAGTGTCCTGATCACTCCGTCGAACATCTCAATCCTGATGTTACCAACTCCCAACACCTCACACTCTGAGTCATTCCCCATACGAACACAACCACCCTCACACTGCCTAAAGCTGGAGAACCATCCCATGTTTGGGCACATGTGGTACGAACATCCTGTATCCATGATCCAGGAACCTGTGGTCTCAAGACTGGGTGAAACATGAAGAACGTCGGCGTCGTTCTCATCCTCGGATGCCACCGCAGCCTGATGTGGCTCATGCGTCTGCTCCTTAAACTTCCTCTTCGGGCACTCATTCTTCCAGTGCTCCTCCTCCTTGCAGTAGTGACACTTCGTATTCCTGCCCCCAGACTTAAACCTAGGTCGGTCTTCCTCCTTCCCTTTTCCTCTCAATCTACCCCGGGTGGGGTCTTTGCACTTAACAAATAGGTCTTCTGTAGTCTCAGCGTCGACTACGTTATACATGACCTCAT
Source organism: Platanthera zijinensis (assembly GCA_039513925.1). Classification (NCBI taxonomy): domain Eukaryota; kingdom Viridiplantae; phylum Streptophyta; class Magnoliopsida; order Asparagales; family Orchidaceae; genus Platanthera; species Platanthera zijinensis. The sequence continues at coordinate 24,493,926 of CM077087.1, read as the reverse complement.
CCGCTAGACTCGGCTGAATCGTGTTGATGGCCTTCAGATCCAGTTCTTCCCACTCGTCATCCTTCTTTCCGGGCTTCTCCTTGCCGAAGAGCGCCTTGTGGAGACCTTGCTGAACGAGAACCGCCTTGATCCGTTTTTGCCTTAGCCCGAAATCGATTTTGCCGTCGTACTTTGAAATCTCAAATTTTGCTGCCATTGTTTTGCTCGCATGGCTACTAGGTAATCCAATTAGGTTCACGGATCAGATCTGAGAAGATAGGGAGCGGACCGATGGTCGTCACCTACCATTGACCCAAATCTAAGACGGAACGTACAATTAGTCACCTCCGCGGAACCTCCCTCTGATACCAATTGTTATGCAATCAGACCGAGTACCGCGGTAGCACAACAGAATTAAAATGAGCAAAACAATCAGCAAAATAAAATAACGGAGATTTCAAACACGCAGACGACAAAAGATATACGTGGTTCGGAGATGGGCTCCTACGTCCACGGGGAGAGCGCGCCAGAAAGATCCACTATAATCCTGATGAAGTTACACAGATACAACCAGAGACCAAACAAACTCAGTCGAACAACCAAGGAAAAAACAAAGATCCCAAAATGCTGAAGAACTGATACCGCCGGGCGGTATCGATGTCGCCGAGCGACAAGCCCTGTTCTTCTTCCCGCTGGATACGCCGCTTCCTACACCTGTTGTCGCCGCCTGAATCTGCCTGCCACCGCTGGACAGTGCCGCCTCCACCTGAATCCGCCTACTACCACCGCCTGCACCTGAATCCGCCTACTACCACCGCCTCCTGGAGCTGCCTGCCGCCGCTGGACAGAGCCGTCTCTGCCTGAGGTGAACCGATGCGTCGCCACCTTGCGCAGTACGCCTGCTGCCGCCGCCGCGCCTGAACTATACTGGAGCCGTCACCGCTGCCGCCGCCTGAACGCCTCTCGGTGACTGCCTGGAGATCGCCGCTGCAGCCCGTGGCCGCCGCCTCTGATCCTCCTGCACCGACGAGGTCCGCCTGTGCCGCCGCCGCCGGAAACCTCCTCCACATAACCTGCTCTCACACTCCTCACTGGTGGCAAAAAATAAACTGGATTCCTCTCTGATTCTTGCTTGAATGAAACGACTGGGGCGGACACCTATTTATAGGATCAAGATCAAATATCAAATTAGCAAGATGATCTCCTATTTAAGAGATTGCCTTATTTCTCCTCATAAAGATATCCCAAATATAGGACTCCTCCAAAATTAGGAATTATGGAGGCACACAGATTGATGAGATGTCATAATCCAATATTTATATATTCTCCTATTAATGATCTTCCTAAATATTATTCCTAAATATGTTTAGCCCGAATTAGGAATCGAGACCTCCCACGGATCGATGACATGACACGATCCTAACGATCCGGGCGCGATGAGGTGTCATAATCTAACAGTACCCCCCCTTTCTTCCCTCCCGTGAAAAACCAGGAGAAATTCTGCCTCCCAATCCGACGGCCTGCTCGCCCCTTCCGCCCGCCAGGCGTGTGTCACCCTGCTCCCTCCATGTTGGGAAAAACGAGTGCAAAAACAATCACAGAAAACGCAGAACATAACACGGGAAATTAATGTGGAAAAACCCCCAATCCGGGGAAAAAAAACCACAACCACCCGCGCCACAGAAATCCACTATGAAGAACGTTCAAGAAACTTACACAGCTTCTCTTTTTCGCCGCTCTCCTCCCTCCGGTTTATGATCTATTCAATTCGCCCGAAACCCTAAGCCGAAAAAGGCTTAATCCACGAAATAAAGATGTACAAATTGCATAAATACCAACGCAGTCAGGCTCCACCTCTACCAATCCACCCCGGCCAGCCTGCTCTTTTACGCCAGCAACCTCCCTATTCCCACCCCGGTGAGTTTTCCCTCCTCTCTTTTAATTTTTTCGGATATAAGAACTTAATTTTTTTTAAAATCCTTCACGCAGTCGCTGCCCTTCCTTCCGCCGCCCTTGATTGCTCCTCCCTGGCCGGTGTTTTCTCTAACGGCGGTGACCTCCTTATTGCAGCCCTCCGGATAGTTCTCTCTTATCTTCTCTCAATTGCTTCTCTCTAATAACCTATATTTTTTGAAATCTTTCTAAAATATTTTTGATATAGCTTTTGGATTCTTGTTATTGATACCACATTCTCTTCGGTGGATCTCCAATGTGAGTTTTCAATTTTTTTTCTACCCTAAAAGCCCTTGGTTTGAGTTTTTGATATGAGTTTTCACTTTTTCTCCAAATGCATATTTGTAAATGTTTGTTTATATATGTTAGATTGAAATGAATTCAGACGATGTTATGTTATTAGCAAACGTTGAATGATCTAAAGATAACCCAGTTGATGTTGGTATTCATTTTCGTACAAATATGACTTTTTCAAGTAAGAAAAAATTAGTTGGATGAGCTAAAAATATTGCAAATAATCTGGAATTTGTTATCATTATTTTGAGGGCATATGATCTCACTGCAAAAACAAAACCTAGGATAATTCTAGGTTGTGCCAGAGCCAGATCTTCTCGTGATAGTCGAAATAAGAAAAGTTATTTAAAAAACATCAAAAAATCAAGTTCTAAACATTGTGGATGTAAGTTTACACTGAACGGACATCGAGAAAAAATTAATGAGAGGACGATTAAAGTAAAAAAATTGTATACATAATCAAGATTTTGCTCACTTAAAAGCGCATCCATATGATGGTAGACTTGATGACACTGAGCAGAAGATCGTGTCTTATATATTTAATACTGGAGTTAAGCCATACAAAATATTGTCATCATTAAAGAAAAGAAATCCGGAAAATACATTAATTTTAAAATTTTCATTTTTGCGGGGTACGAATATTGATTTTGGGTACAAATATAATCCCGTGGTGTACGAATATCATTGGATACAAATAATCAAATATGATCTACAAATATCGATTCCCTATATTTATTAATTAGGGTGCCATTTATATCCGCAAATTAATTATATGTAGGCCGACTTTAGCTATGTGTAGACAGCACAATTTCATTACTATTATGTGCACTACAATACCTATGTGGTTCACATTTCACAGCTTCCCATTATTTTTTTTAATTTACACAACCAAAAACAGCCGGCATATAACGTGTAATTTTTGGGCGGGCGTGACTCACCGTGAGGGCGAGATCAATGTTGTGCACTCGCACATCAAATATCATGCATCTGATTTGATGTGCGAGTGCACGACCCTGATTTATTTGCTCACGGTGAACCACGCCCACCCAAAAATTACTGGCATATAACATCCCCCTCTATATCGAGCATTTTTTGCGTACGACTATCGCACGGCTACAGTGCCGTGCGATAGCCCATCCCGCCATTCACTTGCCCATCAAAAGTTATGCTCGCACATCATCAACTGCGCGAGTGCGAGTGAACGATTGGAATGGGCTATCGCACGGCTACTGCGATAGCCGTACGTAAAATTTTTTCCTCTATATCAAACTCTCATGAAGATTTTGTTTGGCAAAACTATGAAATCAGTCCCAAAATTTTACATGTTTTATGATATCAGTCCCTATGTTTTATTTTGATTGAAATTTGTCCCCAAAGTTTAAAAAGTACATGAAATCAGTCCCTTCATTTTATCTGTTAGTCCAGTTAATGGAAAAGAGACTGTTAGCCGTAAATCTGTGATCCAAAAGGCTCCTCCATCCCGTCGGCGATGAAGGAAGACCATGGGGGAGAGGTGAATTCAGCGGTTTCTAGGGAAACGTCAATGGATTCAAGCAGAGAAGGCAACGAGTTTGCATTCACTGGAGGAGGAAGATGCGGCCTCTGACAGCGGAACGAAGAAGGCGATCTACTCAATGATATGAGTAAAAATGGAGGAGGAATTTGAAGTGAGTTGCTCAGAGATGTCTCAGGCGGCGGAGGTGGGAGTGGAGGTGGAGGCGGATGGGGTGTGCATGTTTCCGGTGACATGGGGAGGCCATCAAATGGGGTTCTTCAAATTTTCATGGACGGATTTGAAGCACCTCTCTGAAAATCATGGAGCACCTCTCTGGAGATCACGGATTTGTGGCAGATTTACGGTGATTTGACACTTTTCCGTTAACTAGACTAACAGATTTTAGGTAGGGACTGATTTCATATATTTTTAAAACTTTGGGGACCAAATTCAATCAAAATAAATTATAGGGACTGATTTCATAAATCATGTAAAGTTTGAGAACTCATTTCATAATTTTGCCATTTTGATTTTGAAAAAAAATATATAAAAAACTGAGCACATATGTTATAGGCCACTGTCATTCAGAGATTTTCTAGAACATATGTTACAGGCCTCTCGAAGAAATTATCACGATAGGATCGTCGTTCCCGAAACCTTAAATAGAATTATCCCGAAACCCTAATAAAAATTAACCCGAAACCAATTAATGGAGCAATAGTTTAGAGATCACAACAAATAAATTAAAAATTTCTCATTTGCCCAAACCCAGCGTCAGCTCCAGATCCTCCTCCATCCCCACATCGTGAATCCTCTCCCCCTCCCATGGCTTCACCCTCATGCTCTCGAATTCAAACTCCACCGCGCTTATACTCCGCTCCAGCATCCCTCCGGCGACCGCGGCAGACGCCGGCATCATCGGAGCCGCCGCTCCATTGACAAGGTTAAAGGTGGGCGATGCGGGGGCGGTGGTGGTCTGCAGGCTTACCCATCTACTGGAATCGATGGTGGACGCATCCGACTCGTCGCATTCCGGTATGGTCGCCGGGTACGGCTGGTGGCGGCCTCGGGTCGGGCTGGCCGGAGCCGAAACGGCGAAGAGCGGGTGGCCGAGGTAGGCGTAGTCCCAATCGGGCTTTTTGAGCTTCTGAGGCCGGGATGAGGTGGGGGAGGAGACCGGAGGGGTCACCGGAGCGCTGTTGGAGATTCGGAGAGGAGGGAGGGAGGAGAGGTTTCGGAGGAAAGGGAGGAGGAAGGAGGGGCTTATGATCGGAGGATTGTCGGAGTTGTTGTCGTGTCTCGACGGGCTCGGGAAGGAGGAAGACGTGGGGCTCGCGTGGTAGGAAGGCACGGGGCTCGTGAAGGCCGATGACGGGGGACTGGTGAAGCCGGAGTACGGGTTCATGCTGCTGAACAGAGCTCCCTCTGCCGGCGCCGGCGATGGCGAAGGGGGTGGTTTCGTCCCCTGCGATTGAAATAAATGTATGGATGAATCAGACATTTTTAACAATTTGATGAGACAGAAATTATTCAGGCCAGAGAGCAACAGTATAAAGCAGTCAAAATCTTCAAAAAAAAAAAAACATTTTTGATGGAATCAGCCAACAAGTCCGCCGAGCTTGGGATGTAGCAACAGTAGTTAGATTTGAATGCAAATAGCACAACTTTCAAAAGTGCGGATTTCATAATTTTCACACAAAATGTGTGAAAGCTGAAAACAAGATCATCATTTTCTATACACAAGTAATCGAATGAGCCATAAATGATAATGATTAATTTATAAATTATTGCCCCAATTAATTCTCTGAATAAAATGGTTGGAAGAATGGTTTGAAGAATATGGATAAAAAGCTGGGGATTTTTTTTTCTTTCTTCAAGTTTTTCCCCTTTTCAGGATCAAGAGAGAAGCAATTTAAGGATCAGAAACATGGATCCAAAATCAGGCGCTAAAATTCCCAGCATTTTAATATATAACGCAGATCAGGAAAAAGTCCTTCGTTCCAAGAGCAGATGATGAAGAAGATCAACAGAAGAATACAAATGTCTTCACACAGAAAAATCCTCAAAATATAAAAGCATCGCGGGGAAAAAAACAGCGGGCAAAAATAAAGGGAGTAAAAAAAACCCTAGATCTGACATAAATAAGTCAAAATAGAGTTGGATCGGATGGAAGAAGAGGGGTGGGGAGGAAGATGATCGGACCTTGCGATAAGTGGTGCCATCCTCCTCAACGATCCAGCCGGCCTCGGCGCAGAGGGCTTTAAGGACCTCGTTGTTGTCGCAGTGCTTGGGGAGCTTATAGTTGCCGAGGTTTCTCAGGCCGGAGAAAATTTTGGCGGCGATGGCCCTCCTCCTCCTCTCCCTCTTCTTGTTGTTCTCCCTTTCCTTCCATGTCGGCAGCCTCCCGCCTCCTGAGGTCATATCTCCGGCCACTTCTTCAACTCTTCCTTCTTCTTCTTCTTCTTCTACCTTCTGAGATCTCAGTCGATCGTTCTATTTCAGGAGAGTAAAAGGGAGACTGGTTCACGAGGAGATTTGGATAGATTCTCTCACGAGTAGCAACAAGAGAGATAAAGAGCTCGGTACTTCTGCCTGCCTCTCTCTCTCTCTCTCTCTCCTCTTCTCTCTATTCGCTCTCTCTACTCTGTTGCTCGCTCTTCTTTTGAGAAGGTGATTGGCGAAGCGGAGCCTCTTGTGAACCAGGCCTCAGGCCTCTCTCTCTCTCTTCTGCGAGAACTTCACTTAATGCGTACGAAATTACTGATTTCTCCTGCGGAGGAGGGTAGGATTAGGGAATAATAGCGCGGGGGAGATCAGCTGGGTTAGCATTAAATTGTGTGTTTAGCTTAATTGGAGCTCAATTAAGGAATGAAACAGATTAGGAGTAGTCGGTGGTGTTGACTTTAGCTACATTTGTAAGGATTTTGTTTGAGATGACAAAACAAGCCCACGGATGTTTGCAATTTTAAGCTTTCATTTCTCAACACTATCTAGCGGGTAATAATTCCGTACGTACAACGCATATAAAGGAGCCTGCGGAACTGCATTTTCAATGTAAAATACAACTGCAATGTAAAATGCAGTTGCAAATGGACTGCATTTTCAGTGTAAAATGCAGTTATAAAAGTTGTCAAATGCAGATGTAAAATGCAGTTGTAAAATTATTTTTTGCATACGTATTTTCAAATCAAAATATATACATATGACTACTTAAAATGATCATAAAAATACAATGATCAATATTCCATAATTTTTTTTGTGACCGAAAAAATCAATATGAAGAAAATTTTATTTTCCGCATGATTCTTACATCCGTTTCACGTATTTAAAAATTAGCCCTATCTAGCTCCCCGATTTTGTTAGGATGGTGTTCTTTATATATCATAAATAATTATTTACAATTTATGTATATTTATGCATCTTACAATTTTATTTGTATCTTGAATTCTTGATAGGCTATTTGTAACTAAACATTGCCACACTAAAACCTTTGTAACTCAATGTTTGAAATTTTAAAATATATAGAATGATAATTTTAAAGAACAATAACTAAACATTGTCACACTAACTAGAACTTTTAATCATAGAAGAACATATGTAAGAGTAAAACAAGATGATGGTTGGCACGGCGATGGTGTTGGTGGTTGGCGCGATGACGATGCCAGTTGGCGCGGCGGCGGGGATGGCGACAATGATGGCGGCTTCGGTGCGGCGGTGGTGGCGATGGCGGTTGCCGCAACGACAATGACTGTTGGCGCGGCGTGTTGAACCTCCGCACCCGGGTTTGCTGCGGTGGCGGTTGGCACGGCGACGATGATGACGGCTTGCAAAGAGGAAAGTTATTTTATGGCATGAACAAGAGAGTTTTGGAACCAGGAGTCCGGATAAACTATCAAATTTTAAAGAATATCAATAACATCTGGTGCTAAAAAATTTGATAAGCAAGGAAAGAAAATGCATTTTTTAATATCAGACTACTACAACCAAACATTGGTACCTGGAGGCACATAAAGACAACGTCTCGTGGGAGATAAGTCAGGAAACTTCATACAAAGAACAAGATTTAAGAAGCAAAATGAATTCTTTAAGGTGAACTTTGGAAACAATCCGTAAGTTTTGAAGGAAAAATATCCCTTCTTACCATACTTGAAACTTTCAGCCCCTTCTAGAATAACAAAATGGGTGAATATGCACTTTTGGTGTCCTTCAGAAAAATAATTTTTCTGAAACTGAACAGGGCTTGAACCGTGGCCCTGCAGTGGTGCTGGAGTGGAGGATCTATTTCGCCGGAATGGATGCTATACTTCGCCAATGGACGATCTACTTCGGCGGAGTGGACGATCTACTTTGCCGGAGTATGAAATCCTGCGAGCGGCACGAAAGACGCGGAACAATAACTAAACATTGTCACACTAACTAGAACTTTTAATCATAGAAGAACATATGTAAGAGTAAAACAAGATGATGGTTGGCACGGCGATGGTGTTGGTGGTTGGCGCGATGACGATGCCAGTTGGCGCGGCGGCGGGGATGGCGACAATGATGGCGGCTTCGGTGCGGCGGTGGTGGCGATGGCGGTTGCCGCAACGACAATGACTGTTGGCGCGGCGTGTTGAACCTCCGCACCCGAGTTTGCTGCGGTGGCGGTTGGCACTGCGACGATGATGACGGCTTGCAAAGAGGAAAGTTATTTTATGGCATGAATAAGAGAGTTTTGGAACCAGGAGTCCAGATAAACTATCAAATTTTAAAGAATATCAATAACATCTGGTGCTAAAAAATTTGATAAGCAAGGAAAGAAAATGCATTTTTTAATATCAGACTACTACAACCAAACATTGGTACCTGGAGGCACATAAAGACAACGCCTCGTGGGAGATAAGTCAGGAAACTTCATACAAAGAACAAGATTTAAGAAGCAAAATGAATTCTTTAAGGTGAACTTTGGAAACAATCCGTAAGTTTTGAAGGAAAAACATCCCTTCTTACCATACTTGAAACTTTCAGCCCCTTCTAGAATAACAAAATGGGTGAATATGCGCTTTTGGTGCCCTTCAGAAATTTTTTTTTTCTGAAACTGAACATGGCTTGAACCAAGGCCCTGCAGTGGTGCTGGAATGGAGGATCTATTTCGCCGGAATGGATGCTATACTTCGCCAATGGACGATCTACTTCGGCGGAGTGGACGATCTACTTTGCCGGAGTATGGAATCCTGCGAGCGGAACGAAAGACGCGGAAGAATTGCATAGGGTATCAGGGAGATTCACCGTGTGTGAATGGCCGGAAGAAATGAGGTACGGATATTAGATTTTAATGTTTTTAAAAGAGGGAATGGTGCGGAAAATAGCAATTTATGATGTACAAATATCACCACCGTTCTCTTATTGTAGGGAATGTAGGGATGTTTTTGATGAGTCACGCCCGTGAGTTGACCGGATATTTCGGTCTGCTGCCCGATTGAAATGAGGAGCAAATGCATTTTAAATGAAAGAACCCAAACTATGGGGCGTTATTATTTATATGTATTAATGGACCGAAAAATTTCTCGGGTTGAATGTAGTTTTGATTAATAATAAATATATAACATGATATGGGAAGAATTATTATAATCTATGTGTACTATATTTTGAATCAAGCTAAAATTTACCCATGTGTCGGCCAAAGCAACACCCCTGGACATCCGAAATATTCCCATGTCTCTCTTGACTGATAAATTTGTAGGTTCGGGTCCCAGTTATAACTGGGACCAATCATATGCCGCCATGGTTTAAGCGAGATATTTGAGATAAAGGAGGAATATCCAGCTTTTTTTTTTGAAATATCTGAGATAAAGGAGAACTGCTGTGAATCTGTGATTGGTCCGGATTATAATCGGATTTCAGACCTAAAAAATTCGCCTCTTGGCCATGCTCTTCTACATGTTTTTCTAATTTTAAATTTCACCTCTGCTTCATTTGCCAATTGTTGCCTCCTCGCTATCTCAAATCACTCTCACCCCGGCTCCTCGAGCTCCCTCTCACTATTTTACAAGGCCTTGTCTTACTTAAAGTTATTAGGGCTCCGTTTGGCATGGAGGTAGGGAACGCGGTGGTTAGGAACTATCCTTTATGAACACTGACATTACCTCTGGAACTTCAACAACTTTTATGTCCAAAACTAGTTTTTTTATTGGTTACTCGCATTACCAATGTCTTGCAATACATGCAATTCATGAAGGTGACATTTTTGTCTAAACTCACCGAAGCAAAAATATCACAAAAAAGGAGCTTACCTTTGTATTTTTTTTTCATTTTTATTGATTTATTTCATTTTTGTTTTTTTTGAATCATTTATTAGAAATGGTCCAAATGGATGTGGGATTGTTATTTCAGTAGGAAGTCTACTAAACTCCTTGCGAAAGTGAAGTTCATGGTCTACATTCTTTTTCTGCTCAATATATCTTTTGATCCTTCTTCTTAAAGGGAAAGTGTAAGAATCCATCCCCTTGAAAGAAACTATTTTTTTGGTAAATTATTGTTTAGACTAGCATATTTACTAATTTATTTATTGATTCTCATGGTCTCCTTTTCTCAAATTAGGATCCTCTCTTGTTGCGGTCAAACAGAGCGCTCCGATCGATCCGGACTAACTTGGACCGCCTTAGCTTACGGAGCGGTCGAGCGCGCACACAGTCAGTTGAAAAAAGGGGAATGTACACCAGAAGTTTTAACGTGGAAAACCCTTCAACCGGGTAAAAAACCACGTGACCGGGTCTGTGCCGGTCAAATTCCACTAGCTTTCGGGAGTTACAATTTGTTTGGTGAATCGGGGCGACAGACCGCTCCCGTTACAACTTTGAGAGGAGAGATAAAGACCGACGCTTCCAGCGGGCAACAGGCTGCCCCGCGGAAGTGACTTAGGCGAGCAAATGTGCGGAGTGTTTCTGGCGCGCGTGCTCGGGGCGGCGCGCGCTTGCTAGCTTTGGATTGCTTCTTCCCTTGGCTTCCTTGCGGTCCTGGACGTCCTTTGACTGACGGTGCGCTGATGGGTGCTTGTAACCGCTGATAGCAGCTAATTGTCACCGGTGGCCGTTGGTGGCTGTTGGAGGTTCACGGCGAGCGGTGGCCGACTCGACGGAGGAGGCAGGGGGGCTCTCACCTGAAGAAGAAGAGGAAGGAGCGGAGAAGAGAAAAGGTGAGGAATAAGAGTCCCCTGGGGGCCTTTTTATAGCCTTCAGGAGCGGATCATGGCGGGCCCCACCACTACAGTAGTGAGATAGTGGGGGGTTACCCCTTCGATCGGACGGCCGGGAGGGCCTCCCCCTTGATCGGACGGCGAGGAGGCTTCTCATGACGGCGGGCCGCCATGATGGCGACGGCGGCCGGGCGGCCGGCGACGGGGCCGGCCGCGTGCCTCCCGGCGGCGACATGCCACCGGCCGGGCGCGGCGAGGGTGGTCGGCCACGGCCGGAGCGGCAATGGCCAGGGCGGCCATGGCCGCGGCCGGAGCGGCCATGGCCGGGGCGGTCATGGCCGGGTCGGCCATGGCCGGGGCTGGCCATGGCCGGGGGCGGCCATGGCCGCGGCCGTCCATGGCCGGGGGCGGCCATGGCCGCGACCGTCCATGGCCGGGGCGGTCATGATCGCGGTGGTCGTGGCCGAGGCGGCCATGGTTGCGGCCGGATACGGTCGCGGCGGCCGAGGGAGTGCCGTCCGCCGGCGGTGGCTCGGCCTCTTGCCGGCGGCGGTTTTCCCCACGAAGGGAGGGAGTGGGGCCCTCCCCCATCATCTCCATGAGAGATCATGGGGGTGGGGGGGGGGGTGGGGCCCACCCATGACTTTCCTTGGGTTGAGATCATGGGGGGCTCCTTGCTTCCTATAAACTAAGGTGGAACCCATCAAATGCCCCCCAAATCTCTACTGGCCGGGAGCGAAGCGAGCGTGAGGAGAGATTTCTGCAGTTCCTTGTTGTCATGGTGGGTGCCGACGAGAAATCCGAGGCGGCGGTGATAAATCGTGGTTCTAAGGTATTATGTCGTGCGGGGGCTTGGCGAACGGGCTCCGGAAACATGCGGACGGAGGCCGACGCGGTTTTTGAGCGTTAAAACGGCGCACGCGAGGAAGGGCTTCGGGGGCGGGCTCTGGTCGCGCGCGCTGGCGGCGTGCGGGCCGACCGCGCGCGCAGGCCTTGCACGCGCGTCGGCCGTGTGCGCGCAGACTGGGCGCGTGCAGGTAGGTCGCGCGCGCAGGCCGGCCGCGCGCGCAGGCCGGCCGCGCGCGCCGGAAGGCCGCGCCCGCGAAGGCCGCACGCGCAGGCCGCGCGCGCGCGCGCAGGCCGCGCGCGCGCGGGCCGCGCGTGCTCGGGCCGCGCGCGCCTGTGCTGGCCGCCTGGGCAAGCTTGGCGCGCGGCTTGAGCGCGCGGGTCTTGTGCGCGTAGGCGGGTTTTGCGTGCATTTTGCGCGCTCAAGCGAGGGTTGTGCGGTTTTACAGCTATTACCTGATTTTTTGTTCTTCATCATGTGCAGGTAACGAAGCGTTCCTCTGGTCCGATGCGTTTGCACTCTTCCTTTACTGAAGACGGTGTGGAAATTTGGAGGGCGAAGTATGGTCTTCCTGCTGACTTAGAAGTGAGGATCCCACGTCCCGAGGAGCGGATTCAGAATCCTCCCCGTGGGTGGCTGACGATTTGTGAAGTGTCACTCTGATCCGGCTTCCGGTTTCCTCCCTGCGATGAGGTGGTAGAGATTTTGAAGTTCTGTGGAGTGTCTGTCTCCTAGATTGCTCCGACTGGGGTTGCCCGAATCATGGGCTTGGTTGCGTCTTCCGTGAGCATGGGAGCTCGCTCTCTTTGGACCAGTTTCGGGATTGGTGCAACGTGCACTTTGATATAGGTGAGCGGATTGAGGTGCAAAGCAATAAGGCTTGGCTGGAGTTTGAGGCTCGTAAAGATATTCGTTGTACAACCCCGTATTCGCAGAGTAGGGTCCATTCGGCAGGCGCTGGGTCAGTTTTATGTTTTTAAGTTTTTTAGAGATTTTGGACTCTTGGTGGCCAATTTTGGCTTGTCCTTGAAAATATACTAGTAGGGGGAGAAAAAAATCTAAACTCGCCGATGTCTTGCAATACCAAGTTTTTATTGGTTACTCGCATTACCAATGTCTTGCAAAACATGCAATTCATGAAGGTGACATTTGTACAACCCCATATTCGCTGGGTGGGACCCGGAGACACCACTGAGGAATTGGGCTAGCCTCACGTTAGCCTTGGGTTAACCCTAAGGCATACCGGTGGAATTCTCGTCCTTAAAGGCTCCCGCCTGGCGGTGGGCGATATCGTTCGCGCCACGACAGGATTCGGCTCCAAATCCAGAGGAGCTTCCGCCCTGAAAGAGCTCCCGCCAAGGGCAGGCGAAAGCTGGGGAAACCAGGGCAGATAGTCGAGCTCCCGGCAGGAGAGATCGTCGACCGACCAAAGCAGATGGCTTGACTACGGAAGCTCCTGCCTTAGGGAAAGCTCCCGCCCAGGGCAGGCGAGAACGCCTTAGGAGAGCCTTCATTCGCAAGGGCAGCATGACTACCTAGCGCGAGAACCTTCCTGGCAGGAGTTCTCGCCAAGGTGGGCCTAGTGGGGACCCAGCGAGAGCCTTCTAGGCCGGGGGTCTCGCCAAGTGGGCCCACGGGGTGGGGCCCGGAGTCCAGAGGAGGTTATTTTATTATTATTTTTTATCCCGAGGTAAAATTACCCAAATGCCCTTGGGATGACAGCGGGATTTGGCTATTGGCAGACCCCTCAAGGGTATTTCAGTATTTTCAGGTCAAAGGAAGACTATAAAAAGACCCATAGGGGCTCTTTGGAAGGCAGGCCTTTCATTACTCTCCAACTCTAGTGCCTTCTGAGGAGCTCCCAGCCCAGCATTTGGCTTTGGAGGGGAAGCTCTCAGAGATCTTCCGGGTGTGTGGTGGGACCTCCCAGCTGAGGCTTTGGGTCAGTCTTTTGACCTTGGCAGCCAGTCAAGGGTCGAGATAAGAGAGAAGTAGGCGTCGGCTGCACTTTGGTTTGTGAACATTCGTTGGGGTCAATTTTGGCTTCAACAGTTCTGGTGCGGTGAGCGTGGAAGCAGTCGGTGTAAGAAAATCTCGAGTCAAGTCCCATGGCAGGAGGCCAAGGTGAAGGATCAGGCGCAGGAGGATCCCCCACCCGGGTGGACGATGCGACGAAGAACATGTTTGAGGACTTCAGGCGAGAAGTCATGCAGACGATCAGCTTGGCCTTCTCGGCAAGGAATGAGTGGGAGACGCCGCAGGTTCCGGTGGAGGTGGTTCCGCTGTTAGGCGAGAACGCTCCAGGGCAGCGCCCCGGGAAGGAAGTCCCGGTGGAGGCAGGCGAGAGGGACGTAGCCGCGCTGGAGCTTTTCCCAGGCCAGCGTCCCGAGAAGGAGCTCCCGACGGATCTGGGCGAGAAGGAGGCGACAGTGCGGGAACTCTTCCCCGGGCATGGTCTCGCGGATCGGTCCAGCCAACCGAGGTCGCGAGACGTGCCGTCTCGCCAGGCGGGAGGCGAGACCCCCTTTAGTGAGCTCATTGTCTCGGCTCCAGTGCCGGAGGGGTTCCGGGAGCCGGACATGACCTACTACACCGGGAAGGATGACCCGGTTCAGCACGTGCAGTGGTTTGAGTACGTGGTGTCCATCAGACAAATGTCGGATGCCTTCAAGTGTAGGCTTTTTGCCATCACTCTGAAAGAGAAGGCCAGGGACTGGTTCCACCAGTTGCCGGCGAGTTCCATCTACAGTTTTGAAGATCTGCGCAGGGGTTTCTTGTTGAGGTTCTCGACTTCAAAGAAGCGGAAGAAGGAGGCTGAATGCCTGTTTACAGTGAGGCAAGGGCCGGAGGAGACGCTGGGTCACTATGTGGACCGTTTCCAAGAGGAGGTTCTCTTGGTCCAGGAGGTCCCAGGGTATGCGCTGATGCTTGCCTTCACCCTGGGGCTGAGACCCGGGTTTTTCAGCATGGAGTTGAAGAGGGTGCCCCCTCTCTCTTTTGAGGAGCTCATGGAGAGGGCGGCGAAGGAGATAGACTTTGAGAGGGCAAACCCTGCGTTTGCAAGGAAGCTGGCCAGGTTGGCCGAGGATGATGTGAAGGAGCCGGCAGTGGGAAAACAGAGAGAGCAGAGAGAGCAGAGGGAGCCCCCATCCGAGAGGAGGTCAAAAAGCTCCTGGACGCAGGCTTCATCTCAGAGATCCAGTATCCAGGCTAGATCTCCAACGTGGTAATGGTAAAGAAGGGAGGAGGAAAATGGCGCATGTGTATTGATTTTTCTTTATTAAATAAATCATGTCCCAAGGATTGCTACCCCTTGCCTCGAATCGACGCGCTGGTTGACTCAGCCGTCGGTTTTTCTCTTATGAGTTTTTTAGATGCATTTTCAGGTTACCATCAGATCCGGATGCACCCTCCTGATGTCAAGGATGTTTCCTTCATCACAAGAGAGGGATGCTTCAGCTATAAGATGATGCCCTTCGGGTTGAAGAACGCAGGGGCAACGTACCAACGCATGATGGATCGAATCTTTCGAGATCAAAGGGGAAGGAACCTGGAGGTCTATGTGGACGACCTCATGGTCAAGAGCAAGTGTGTTGATTCCCACTTGCGGGACTTGGAGGAAACGTTTGCCACCCTGCGAAGGTTCAAGATGAGGTTGAATCCCTTGAAGTGCGTCTTCGGGGCTAGTCGCGGGAAATTCCTCGGACACCTCTTGACTCCCGCGGGGGTAGAACCTAACCCCGATAAGGTTAAGGCTATTCTAGACCTGGAATCACCTCGCAGTGCCAAAGAGGTCCAGCGCTTGACCGGGAAGTTGGCCGGGCTAAGCAGGTTCCTCTCTCGGTCATGGGATAGGTGTTCCTGTTTCTTTAAAGTACTTCGTGGTAACCAAGTATTCGAATGGACGGCCGAATGTGAAGAGGCATTTCAGGGGCTGAAGAGGCAACTCTCCCGAGCTCCGTTACTTCAAAGCCCGAAGGAAGGGGAGGACCTAGCCTTGTATCTCGGAGTGGGGATAGAGGCAGTGAGCTCCGTCTTGGTTAGGGAGGAGGGGAAGAAACAGTTGCCCGTCTATTATGTAAGCCGAATCTTAAAAAAGGCGGAGCTCCGATACCCCATCCTGGAGAAGCTAGCGTATGCTTTGGTCATCTCAGCTAGGAAGCTTTGCCCTTACTTTCAGGCGCACTCGATTAGGGTGGTAACCGACCATCCTCTTCGCAAGGTCTTTGAGGGGGTGGAGCATTCAGGAAGGTTGGCAAAGTGGTCCATCGAGCTAAGCGAGTTTGACATTTCTTTCGTCCCAAGGCTCTCCATCAAAGCCCAAGCCGTGGCGGACTTCTTGGCGGACTATGTCACCGAAGCCGAGGAAGAAGAGCCAAGGCCGTCGGAGGCGTGGAAGATGATGGTCGATGGAGCCTCAGGAAGGCACTCCCTGGGAGGAGGTATGGTGCTGGTAAGTCCCCAAGGGGTTACCATAGAACAAGCAGTTGCCTTCCACTTCCCTGTAACCAATAATCAGGCGGAGTACGAAGCCGTGATAGCCGGTCTCCGACTGGCAAACGAGTTGGAAATTCAGGATGTGGAGGCCTTCACAGACTCAATGGTGGTGGCATCGCAGATCCGAGGGGAGTTCGAGGCCCGGGAGCCTACCCTCGCGAGATATCTATCAAAGGTAAGAACTATCATTGGAGGTTTTCGTTCTTTTTCTATTCAACATGTTCCCAGGGAGGAAAGCATGGCAGCTGACCGATTAGCAAAGTTCGGGCCTCGGGGTGGAGGTACCCTAACCGAATTATTTCAGCCAGCCATTGAAGAGGGGGAGGTGATGGAGGTGAATCGGCGGTCCTCATGGGTAGATCCGTTGGTGACCTTCTTGACCACAGGAGAACTGTCGGAAGGAGTCAAGGATGCCAAGAGCTTCAGGCATAAGGCGGCTCATTACCTGATGCTGGAAGGGAGCTTGCATCGGAAGATGTTGTCAGGACTCCTCGCGAGATGCGTGACCGAGGAGGAAGTCCCAGGGATCCTGGAAGAGCTGCATTCTGGGGAATGCGGCAGTCATTCAGGGGGAAGGACATTGGAAGCAAGGGTGATAAGGCAAGGATATTTCTGGCGGACTTTGAGGAAGGATACAGCTGAGTTCGCAAGGAGGTGTCGGAAGTGCCAAGTACATGCTCCCCTCCAGCTCTTGCCCGCCCAAAGGCTTCGAAGCATCACGGCGCCATGGCCCTTCGCCATTTGGGGAATGGACCTGGTTGGACCCTTTCCTCCAGCTAGCGGGCAGAGGAGATTCCTCCTAGTTATGATTGACTACTTCTCCAAGTGGCTGGAGATCAAGCCGTTAGCCAAGGTAACCTCCCAGGTCATCAGGAACTTCGTTTGGGGGGAAATCGTTTGCAGGCACGGATTGCCCCAAGCGATAGTGACAGACAACGGTCCTCAGTTTGCCAGTGAAGAATTCATCAATTTCTGCACCCAATTGGGGATTGACCTCAGGTTCGCCTCTGTCCATCATCCTCGAAGCAATGGCCAGGTGGAGGCGGCAAACAAGATCATTGTCAGCTTGCTCAAAAAGAAGGTAGAGAACCTGAAGGGTAACTGGGTGGAACAGCTCCCTTCCGTTCTGTGGGCCTTGCGAACAACTCCGAACACGGCCACAGGGGAGACCCCCTTCAAGCTCTCTCATGGGTGTGAGGCTGTCCTCCCGGTGGAGTTCGAGGTTCGGTCCCCAAGGGTCGCGGCCGCGGCTGAGGGAAGCAAAGCTTGGAGGTTGGAGAATGAGGAAGGGTTGCGCCTCTCATTAGATATGGTGGAAGAGCTGCGGGAGGTTGCCGCCATCAGGCAAGAGGAAGTAAAACGGCGAATGGCTCGGTACTTCGATAAGCACATCAGAGTCAAGCAATTCGCCGAGGGGGATCTAGTACTGAAAAAGGTCGACGCTGCAGGAAGGTCGGCCGCGGTTGGTAAGCTCAACCCTAGCTGGGAAGGGCCTTATATAGTAGAGAAGGCCCTGGTTAACGGAGGCTACTATCTCCAGGATGCGGAGGGAAGGATCTTGAGTCACACCTGGAGTGGTGACGATCTGAAGCGCTTCTACCCGTAAGAGGGAAAGAAGGATTGTAATGTTGTAAACAACCATTGCATTTTCAATAAGTTTATTCCAGAATGTTAACTATCTCTGAGTATGCAATCTTTATGTTTTTTGTTTTAACTAGCTATGACTCCTCATCTCAATGACGGAATAGGCCTGGTTGAAGGAATCTTCATCAACACCCCGAGCTCGGCTCGGCCCCAGGTAGACCCGCTGCGCAGGCTCTCATCTAGATGGCAGGTCCGAAGGCTCGCCTGTGGGGGAGAGGTTTGGTTATCTTCATCAACACCCCGAGCTCGGCTCGGCCCCAGGTAGACCCGCTGCGCAGGCTCTCATCTAGCTGGCAGGTCCGAAGGCTCGCCTGTGGGGGAGAGGTTTGGTTATCTTCATCAACACCCCGAGCTTGGCTCGGCCCCAGGTAGACCCGCTGCGCAGGCTCTCATCAAGCTGGCAGGTCCGAAGGCTCGCCTGTGGGGGAAAGGTTGGCTCTTGTGATACTCTGTTCTTAGCCACTTCTACGACACCCCGAGCTCGGCTCGGCCCCAGGTAGACTCGCTGCGCAGGCTCTCATCAAGCTGGCAGGTCCGAAGGCTTGCCTGTGGGGGAAAGGTTGGCTCTTGTGATACTCTGTTCTTAGCCACTTCTACGACACCCCGAGCTCGGCTCGGCCCCAGGTAGACCCGCTGCGCAGGCTCTCATCAAGCTGGCAGGTCCAAAGGCTCGCCTGTGGGGGAAAGGTTGGCTCTTGTGATACTCTGTTCTTAGCCACTTATACGACACCCCGAGCTCGGCTCGGCCCCAGGTAGACCCGCTGCGCAGGCTCTCATCAAGCTGGCAGGTCCGAAGGCTCGCCTGTGGGGGAAAGGTTGGCTCTTGTGATACTCTGTTCTTAGCCACTTCTACGACACCCCGAGCTCGGCTCGGCCCCAGGTAGACCCGCTGCGCAGGCTCTCATCAAGCTGGCAGGTCCGAAGGCTCGCCTGTGGGGGAAAGGTTGGCTCTTGTGATACTCTGTTCTTAGCCACTTCTACGACACCCCGAGCTCGGCTCGGCCCCAGGTAGACCCGCTGCGCAGGCTCTCATCAAGCTGGCAGGTCCGAAGGCTCGCCTGTGGGGGAAAGGTTGGCTCTTGTGATACTCTGTTCTTAGCCACTTCTACGACACCCCGAGCTCGGCTCGGCCCCAGGTAGACCCGCTGCGCAGGCTCTCATCAAGCTGGCAGGTCCGAAGGCTCGCCTGTAGGGGAAAGGTTGGCTCTTGTGATACTCTGTTCTTAGCCACTTCTACGACACCCCGAGCTCGGCTCGGCCCAAGGTAGACCCGCTGCGCAGGCTCTCATCAAGCTGGCAGGTCCGAAGGCTCGCCTGTGGGGGAAAGGTTGGCTCTTGTGATACTCTGTTCTTAGCCACTTCTACGACACCCCGAGCTCGGCTCGGCCCCAGGTAGACCCGCTGCGTAGGCTCTCATCAAGCTGGCAGGTCCGAAGGCTCGCCTGTGGGGGAAAGGTTGGCTCTTGTGATACTTTGTTCTTAACCACTTCTACGACACCCCGAGCTCGGCTCGGCCCCAGGTAGACCCGTTGCGCAGGCTCTCATCAAGCTGGCAGGTCCGAAGGCTCGCCTGTGGGGAAAAGGTTGGCTCTTGTGATACTCTGTTCTTAGCCACTTCTACGACACCCCGAGCTCGGCTCGGCCCCAGGTAGACCCGCTGCGCAGGCTCTCATCAAGCTGGCAGGTCCGAAGGCTCGCCTGTGGGGGAAAGGTTGGCTCTTGTGATACTCTGTTCTTAGCCACTTCTACGACACCCCGAGCTCAGCTCGGCCCCAGGTAGACCTGCTGCGCAGGCTCTCATCAAGCTGGCAGGTCCGAAGGCTCGCCTGTGGGGGAAAGGTTGGCTCTTGTCATACTCTGTTCTTAGCCACTTCTACGACACCCCTAGCTCAGCTCGGCCCCAGGTAGACCCGCTGCGCAGGCTCTCATCAAGCTGGCAGGTCTGAAGGCTCGTCTGTGGGGGAAAGGCTGGCTCTTGTGATACTCTGTTCTTAGCCACTTCTACGACACCCCGAGCTCGGCTCGGCCCCAGGTTGACCCGCTGCGCAGGCCCCCATCAAGCTGGCAGGTCCGAAGGCTCGCCTGCGGGGGATAGGTGGAGTCCTTGACTTTTTGATCCTTGGTCCTTGGTAGGTAGTTACTACGTTACAACGAGCTCGGCTCGAACCCCGGTAGACCCGCTGCGCAGGCTCCCTTATAAGCTAGCATGTCCGACGGCTCGCCGGTGGGGTAGGGGTTTAATTGGTCGGAAAAATATGTGAGCAGGGCCTTGGCCTAGACCGGAGGCAAGGCCCTAAAGGTCTCGGCTCAGAGGTCTCAGCCAGTAAAGGCCTCGGTTTGGAGGTCTCGGCCAGCAAGGGTCTCGGCTCAAAGGTCTCGGCCAGTAAAGGTCTCGGTCAAAGGGGGGTTCTCGTAAAAGGAGGCTCCCGGCGGACCTGGGCAGGACGGCTTAATCGACGGCGCGAGGTTCCCGCCTAACTGATCTCTAAGAAAGATTACCCTAAAGAGACTAAGGGTCTCGGCGGAAGCCCGCGCGGAAGCCATTCGGCAGGATAATATACTTTCAAGCACACACTGACAATGAAAGATGAAACATTACTTTACATAAAATTAATTACAAAAGTTGGAGCCTCTCGCTCATTACAAAAGAAACAAAAAGAAAAAAGAAGCTTAGGGGGACGCGCTGTAACTCCTGCTGGTGCTCTCGCTTGAATCATCGCCAGAGCTCGCTTCAGATGTCTCGCCAGCGGCGGTAGAAGACCTCGGGATGTCTGAGGGAGGCGAGTCCGGCGCGCCCGGAGGTTTGGGAACTGGATCGTAGAGCCAAGGAAGAAGTTGGCGAGCGTCGATGGTCGCGTCGTCCTCCCGAAGCAGCTTGACGTCTCGCAGCGTCTCGAGCGTCAGCTTGACGGTTGCCTGAGCGTTAGCTTGCAGCAGCTTGTCAACGTCGTACTCCGAGAGGTAACGACTCCGCATCCTCGCATCTAGCTCCGGAGGCGGGACCTTCGCCATCTCAGCGCGAAGCTGTTCCCTCAGGAGGACGCTCTCGCAGCGCGCGTTGGCCAGCTCTGCGTGAAGCTCCTTGACTTGGGCAGAATCCTGTGAAAAAAGAGTTCAGTCTGGAAACATCGCACAGTCGTAACTTTGAGAAACGAGAGCAAGGGCTCAGGAGGGTCTCGCTTACCTCGGTCGCGGGCCGTAGAGACAGCGCCAGTCGAGCATCCGCAAGCTCCTGTTGAGCTCTCGCAAGTTCTTCTCCCGCGGTGTGCGCTCGAGCCATCGCGTCCTCCCTTGCCTTGCACATATCAGTGAAATTCTTGTCGAGAGTGATGCTTCGACGCGCACACATATGCGCAAGCTCGAACCCGCGCAATAGAGCCCGGATGCCATCGAAGGCTATAAGGCGGGTGGACATCTGGTCAAACACGCTGGCATCCTCTCGGCTGTAAAGGCCATATCCAAGCGAGAAGGCCTCGCCAGTCACATCTTCCCCCTCCGCCCAGCTGGGAAGGAGCGTCGTAACCTTGATTAAGTTTGACTCGGGGTCCCATTCCATCTGAGGCTTCCCCTCCGCATCGACGTACTTCACGCCGAAGCCAAAGTTCCTGTGCCCTTTCGGCACCTCCCGGGGCGGAGCTCGGGCGGAGGTTTCGGCGGCGAGCACTTCTCCCCCAGCCTCGCTTGCGGCCGGTGGGTTCCCGGTGGAGGCCTCGGCGCGGCTCTTGGCGGCGGCATCCATCTCGCTGGCCCTTTGGAGGATCGCTTCGAAGGAGCTGCCTGCGGGAAGGGGTTGGACAGGCGAGACGGCCGGGGCTTTCCCCTTCTCGAGAGCAGAGGGTTTGGGCCTCTTCAGCGTTCGGAGAGGAGGAAGGGTGACCTTCCGCTTCTTGGCTTGCGGCGACAAAGGAGGGGCTGGATTGTTTCGGCAGGCGCTGGCGCTAGCTTCCGCGAGCGCAAGGGAACCTCTCGCGGCCAGACCCTCGACACTACGGCCTTCAGCGAAGGGTTGGCGCAGAGGGACCTCCCGCTCTCCTGCAAAGTTAAAACACTTCAGCGCAAGAAGATCTTTGATAAAAGAGGGAATCTGAGGCGAGACCGTACCTTCGCCCGAGTGAACGAGTGGGAGGGAGTCGACGTCTCGCCTGAGGTAGGGGACATCGAACTCCTTGGTTCCAAAGAATTCCAGGATTGCGCTCTCGCGCGATCCCAGAGTAGGCGGTTTGTAGGCCGCGTCCTCGTACTGAACGGGCTGAAGCGGGACGTTGCCGAAGTCCCCGCTGACATAGACGAATTTCTCGCCCCAGTGATGGTGCTTGTTGGCGAGACCGGTAACCTCGAGCAGTTGCCCGGAGAAGAAAACCACCCCTCCCTTGGCGCGGAAGTTGAATAGCTTCCGGAAGATGGACAAACTGAACTCGATCCTCTCGGATCGCATATAGCATATGAATGCTATAAGGATCGCGACTGAGTTCGGGTTCAGTTGAGCGGGCACCACCCCATAGTACCGAAGAGCAAGCCGAACCTCCGGCCAAAGGGGAAGGCGGAAGCCCACCTCGAAATGCTCGAGGGGGATGGCGAGTTCTCCCGCCTCCGGAGTATTCACCTTATCGTGATTACCCGGGTTCCGCGCCGAGAAGCCAGCGGGGATGTAGCGGTCGACGATCAGGTTATATTCGTCTAGGGTGAGCTTGCAGGAAGGGAAGAGGTGCTTTTGGAAAGCTTTCGCGCAGTGGGCGCGACCATTATTCTCGCCAGGCATGGTGGGTTCGCAAGTAAGAGCGAGAGCTGAAAAGAGGTCGAAGCGGAAGCAAGAACGCGAGAGCAAGGAAGGAAGGCTGAGGTTCCAGATCGAAGAAGTAAATGAGGTTGGTAGACTTCTCTATTTATAGGGAATCGTAATCATCATGAATCCATCCGACAGAGAGAGAAAGTGACAGCGGAGTACAGCTGTCAGAATCCGGGCTAACGACGCCTCGATTTTCCCCCTCGGGATGGCAGCGGTCAACGGTCGTTCCTGTTTTCGACGCAACTATCTAGATTGGTGCAAGCCTCCTAGACTGGCGCAAGCCTCCTAGATTGGCGCAAGCCTCCTAGATTGGCGCAAGCATCCTAGATTGGTGTAAGCGTCTCAATTTAAAAGCCTCGCAGAGCAATAAAAAGAAAAGAAAAGAGAGACATTGGTAACAGTGAGGTTCTCGCCAACGAAAGTTGGATAAACTTAATTAACAGTAATGTTTATTACAGATACATTGATAAAAGAGATTCAAGCGAGAAGTCTAATAGGGCTTCCAATACCACCGTCCTCGTTCTCGCCGCCTAGTTCTTGGAGGCACCAGCGGATTGAAATAAGACGATAGGGTGGTACACCCAAGGTTGATCCGCCTGGCGTGATCTCGGATCTGCGAGATGCATCTCCCTGGCGAAGACTCGGCGGAAGGCCCTCCCGGACGATCAGCCTCGCCTAAGAAGAAGTCCCGCTCCAGAGTCTCCAACCTTTGCTCCACAGATTCGCGGAACGCTTTTGCCGCGGCAGAGTGAGCACGATCTCGCCGGATGAGCCTGGCCAGGATAGCCGAGATCTTCTTCCTCCTTCCCTTCGCGCTCCCGGCGCTGTTCAATATTCCTTCTATCTCGCCAGACGAAGGGAGGGGAGAATCTTCCTCTTCCTCATCGTCATCATCTTCATCATCATCTTCTTCTTCCCAGTTGGCTTCCGACCGCAAGCCGGGATCACCTGCAAAGGAAACGCACGAGAATTTTGGTCAAGGCATGACAATCAACAGTCCAGAAAAGTTTTCGCATACCTGCGGCTGGGCGAGAACCGTCAACCAAAGTTGGACGAGAAGGCCCGACCCCTCCGTTGGTTCCATAAAGGAGGTGAAGCGGCTTGCCCAGCCCCGGGCGGAAGGGCTCGCGCACGATGGTCCCGACCTGGCCAGAAGCTCGTGGGGAGTTGTCTTCTCCCAAGAGATGATCGACATCCTTGGGAGTAGCGGAGGGATCAGAGGCCGTCCCTCCCGCCTGCAGGGTAGGATTGGTCACTAAGGGAGGCAATTCCACAGTTCTCGCTTCTACTTCCCTGGCGGTTAGGCCCGGGTCGGCGGGAGCGGGCATTGCGAGAAGATAGTTCAGAAAAGAAAAGGCAGGGTTGACATATCGACAGTAGCAAAACGTACCTGCCGTTTCGGTCTCGGCTGGAGGAATTGCGTCCGAGACCCGTGTTTGGTCCTTTGGGGAATGAGCGGGCAGGTTCGAAGAACTTGGCGGGATCTCGGCGTCATCGTTAGGAGCGGATTCCTGCGAAAGCGTACTTTAATCATCGGATCTAGTGCACAATCAGCTCGGTAGGCACGGTTGAAAGTCTTACCTTCTGCGGGGAAGGATCCCCCGCAGGATTGGGAGTGGGGGAAGGAGGATCCCTGTTCTCGCGAGAAAGGTCCCGCCGGACCACCTTCGCCCTTTTCTTTTCCTTCTTCTTCGGCTCGGAAGGCCCGGCGGTTGAAGTCTTTCTCGCTAACCATGGAGCCACCGCCGCACAGTTAGCCAAGGCCCGCGCTTGGGCAGCGGCTAACCGGTCTTGGAGGTCTTGCGGAAGTGGTTTGGCAGCACGTTTGGGATGCATGGTAAGCTCGCGCAAAAATCCCTGAGGCGAGAGCTCAGTTGGAAAACCGTACTTCAAGGGCGGGGCGTATGGACGCCTATCAGTGCATATTTATAGCCGCAGTAGGACCCACCAAAAGATTCCCTCGGTAGGCGGGCACGTGTCCAGCGAATATTTTGGGGGTTGGACTTGTCTTGTCGAGCGCAGGGCTAGCTCGAAAAGAGCGGGGATTGTGTACAACCCCATATTCGCTGGGTGGGACCCGGAGACACCACTGAGGAATTGGGCTAGCCTCACGTTAGCCTTGGGTTAACCCTAAGGCATACCGGTGGAATTCTCGTCCTTAAAAGCTCCCGCCTGGCGGTGGGCGATATCGTTCGCGCCACGACAGGCTTCGGCTCCAAAGCCAGAGGAGCTTCCGCCCTGAAAGAGCTCCCGCCAAGGGCAGGCGAAAGCTGGGGAAACCAGGGCAGATAGTCGAGCTCCCGGCAGGAGAGATCGTCGACCGACCAAAGCAGATGGCTTGACTACGGAAGCTCCTGCCTTAGGGAAAGCTCCCGCCCAGGGCAGGCGAGAACGCCTTAGGAGAGCCTTCATTCGCAAGGGCAGCATGACTACCTAGCGCGAGAACCTTCCTGGCAGGAGTTCTTGCCAAGGTGGGCCTAATGGGGACCCAGCGAGAGCCTTCTAGGCCGGGGGTCTCGCCAAGTGGGCCCACGGGGTGGGGCCCGGAGTCCAGAGGAGGTTATTTTATTATTATTTTTTATCCCGAGGTAAAATTACCCAAATGCCCTTGGGATGACAGCGGGATTTGGCTATTGGCAGACCCCTCAGGGGTATTTCAGTATTTTCAGGTCAAAGGAAGACTATAAAAAGACTCATAGGGGCTCTTTGAAAGGCAGGCCTTTCATTACTCTCCAACTCTAGTGCCTTCTGAGGAGCTCCCAGCCTAGCATTTGGCTTTGGAGGGGAAGCTCTCAGAGATCTTCCGGGTGTGTGGTGGGACCTCCCAGCTGAGGCTTTGGGTCAGTCTTTTGACCTTGGCAGCCAGTCAAGGGTCGAGATAAGAGAGAAGTAGGCGTCGGCTGCACTTTGGTTTGTGAACATTCGTTGGGGTCAATTTTGGCTTCAACAACATTTTTGTCTAAACTCACCGAAGCAAAAACATGACAAAAAACGGAGCTTAGCTTTGCAATTTTTTTTCATTTTTATTGACTTATTTCAATTTTGTTTTTTTGAATCACTTATTAGAAATGGTCCAAATGGACGTGGGATTGTTATTTCAGTAGGAAGTCTACTAAACTCCTTGCGAAAGTGAAGTTCATGGTCTACATTCTTTTTCTGCTCAATATATCTTTTGATCCTTCTTCTTAATGGGAAAGTGTAAGAATCCATCCCCTTGAAAGAAACTATTTTTTTGGTAAATTATTGTTTAGACTAGCATATTTACTAATTTATTTATTGATTCTCATGGTCTCCTTTTCTCAAATTAGGATCCTCTCTTGTTGCGGGCAAACTCAGCGTTTCGGTCGATCCGGAATAACTTGGACCGCCTTAGCTTGCGGAGCGGTCAAGCGCGCACACAATCAGTTGAAAAAGGGGAATGTACACCATAAGTTTTAACGTGGAAAACCCTTCAACCGGGTAAAAAACCACGTGACCGGGTCTGTGCCGGTCAAATTCCACTAGCTTTCGGGGGTTACAATTTGTTTGGTGAATCGGGGCGACAGACCGCTCCCGTTACAACTTTGAGAGGAGAGATAAAGACCGACGCTTCCAGCGGGTAACAGGCTGCCCCGCGGAAGTGACTTAGGCGAGCAAATGTGCGGAGTGTTTCTGGCGTGCGTGCTCGGGGCGACGGGCGCTTGCTAGCTTTGGATTGCTTCTTCCCTTGGCTTCCTTGCGGTCCTGGACGTCCTTTGGCTGACGGTGCGCTGATGGGTGCTTGTAACCGCTGATAGCAGCTAATTGTCACCGGTGGCCGTTGGTGGCTGATAGTGGCTGTTGGAGGTTCACGGCGAGCGGTGGCCGACTCGACGGAGGAGGCAGGGGGGCTCTCACCTGAAGAAGAAGAGGAAGGAGCGGAGAAGAGAAAAGGCGAGGAATAAGAGTCCCCTGAGGGCCTTTTTATAGCCTCCTGGAGCGGATCATGGCGGGCCCCACCACTACAGTAGTGGGTGGTTACCCCTTCGATCGGATGGCCGGGAGGGCCTCCCCCTTGATCGGACGGCGGGGAGGCTTCTCATGACGGCGGGCCGCCATGATGGCGACGGCGGCCGGGCGGCCGGTGACGGGGGCCGGGCGCGACGAGGGTGGCCGGCCACGGCCGGAGCGGCAATGGCCGCGGCAGGGGCGGCCGCGGCCGGGGCGGCCGCGGCCGGGGCCGCCGCGGCCGGGGCGGCCATGGTTGCGGGCGGATACGGTCGCGGCGGCCGAGGGAGTGCCGGCCGCCGACGGTGGCTCGGCCTCTTGCCGGCGGCGGTTTTCCCCACGAAGGGAGGGAGTGGGGCCCTCCCCCATCATCTCCATGAGAGATCATGGGGGCGGGGGTGGGCCCACCCATGACTTTCCATGGGTGGAGATCATGGGGGGCTCCTTGCTTCCTATAAATGAAAGTGGAACTCATCAAATGCCCCCAAAATCTCTACTGGCCGGGAGAGAAGCGAGCGTGAGGAGAGATTTCTGAGGTTCCTTGTTGTCATGGTGGGTGCCGACGAGAAATCCGAGGCGGCGGCGATGGATCGTGGTTCTAAGGTATTATGTCGTGCGGGGGCTTGGCGAACGGGCGCCGGAAACATGCGGACGGAGGCCGACGCGGTTTTTGAGCGTCAAAACGGCGCTCGCGAGGAAGGGCTGCGGGGGCGGGCTCTGGCCGCGCGCGCTGGCGGCGCGCGGGCCGACCGCGCGCGCAGGCCTTACACGCGCGTCGGCCGTGTGCACGCAGACCGGGCGCGCGCAGGCAGGTCGCGCGCGCAGGGCGGCCGCGCGCGAGCTGCGCGCAGGCCGCGCACGCGCAGGAAGGCCGCGCCCGCGAAGGCCGCGCGCGCAGGCCTCGCGCGCGGGCCGCGCGCGGAGGCAGGCCGCACGTGCTTGTGCTGGCCGCTCGCGCAAGCTTGGCGCGCGGCTTGAGCGCGCGGGTCTTGTGCGCGTAGGCGGGTTTTGCGTGCATTTTGCGCGCTAAAGCGAGGGTTGTGCGGTTTTACAGCTGTGACCTGATTTTTTTTCTTCTTCATGTGCAGGTAACGAAGCGTTCCTCTGGTCCGATGCGTTTGCGCTCTTCCTTTACTGAAGACGGTGTGCAAATTTGGAGGGCGAAGTATGGTCTTCCTGCTGACTTAGAAGTGAGGATCCCGCGGCCCGAGGAGCGGATTCAGAATCCTCCCCATGGGTGGCTGACGATTTGTGAAGTGTCCCTCCGATCCGACTTCCGGTTTCTGCCCTGCGATGAGGTGGTAGAGATTTTGAAGTTCTGTGGAGTATCTTTCTCCCAGTTTGCTCCGACTGGGGTTGCCCGAATCATGGGCTTGGTTGCTTTCTTCCGTGAGCATGGGAGCTCGCTCTCTTTGGACCAGTTTCGGGATTGGTGCGACGTGCACTTTGATGTAGGTGAGCGGATTGAGGTGCGTAGCAATAAGGCTTGGCTGTAGTTTGAGGCTCGTAAAGATCTTCGTCACGGTAATACTTTGTTTGGATATGTGAAGAACTCCTGGGGTCTTCCTGAGGTGTGGAACGCGCTTCCCGACCGTTGCCGTCGTGTGAAAGGGAGGGAGCGAGACTTTTCCCCAGTGCTGGGATTCTCCGAGCCTCATGAGCTAGCCAATCGTCTCTTCAACATATATGTTTACGTGGAGGAAAAGCGACTGTTGGGATGTGGTATCTCGGTGGGCGCGGTTCAGGTGGCGACGACTTCTCAGGGAGGGGGCCGGAAGAGGAAAGCGGTGATGGCCCCTGCTGATGACCTTGATGTTGTGGTGGTAGCTTCTGACTATTCAGTGTTGAAGCCAAAAATGGCCGAAGCCAAACTTTACTTATGTGGAGTTCGACCCTTGGGGAAAGGGGTGACCTCACACCTACTATGCTCGGAAGAACGTCACGGACCGAAGACTTAGGAAGTTATGAACTGAACCTCGGCTCTAGCGTGGAGGTCCCACCTCACACCCGGAAGACCTTTGAGGTCTCCCCCTCCCTAGCCAATGCTTGAGCTAGGTTCCTTGGAGGAAGAAAGCCAAAGAGATTCAAGTGGCTAAGGAATAATGAATGCTCTCCAAGGCACCCTCAAGGGTCTATTTATAGTTTTTCCAAGTCCTGGTGGTAAAATGACCAAAATACCCCTAAGGCAACTAAGCCTCTAGCCAATAGAAAGCCTCCACACCGGGGGGGAAAAGGGGAAATTCCACCCCGGGGGTAAAAGGGTCCAAGGGAAAGAGGAGTCCTGACCACACCCCTCCCACCTCCCTGGGCACCCGGGACAGTTGGGGAGCAGGGAGCTGGGGCGAGACCCCAGCCCCCGGCCGGTCTCGCCCGACCTGGCCTCACCAGGCCGCGAGGCAGGGGCGAGACCCCAGCCCCCGGCCGGTCTCGCCCGGCCAGGCCACACCAGGCCGCAAGGCAGGGGCGGGAACCCGGCCCCGGGCCAGTCTCGCCCCGCCTGGCCCCGCCAGGCCGCGAGGCAGGGGCGAGAACCCGGCCCCGGGCCGGTCTCGCCCCGCCTGGACCCGCCAGGCCGCGAGGAAGGGGAGAGAACCCGGCCCCCGGGCCGGTCTCGCCTCACCTGGCCCCGCCAGGCCGCGAGGCAGGGGCGAGAACCCGGCCCCCGGGCCGGTCTCGCCTCACCTGGCCCCGCCACGCCGCGGACTCCGGGCAGGGGTGAGCCTCCGGACTCTGGCCGGTCCCACTGCTTCCAACTAGCACCTACCAGGACGGGACGGGTGTTCGCCAACTTGCCGCACCCGCCCCCCAAAGAGGGGCCACCGGGGGGGAGGCAGATTCTTCCTCCCCTACTGGTATATACTCAAGGTCAAGCCAAAATGGGCCCCTTAGAGTGCAAGACAGCTCAAAAGCTTAAAACCTATAAGCGGGCCTTATGCCTCGCTTGGGATCCTCACTCCGCGAATACGAGGTTGTACATTCAGCTCCAGAGGTGCAATTGCCTGCTTCCCCAGTTCTTCAGGCGCCTGTTAGTACAGTGGCTCCACGGATGTCTTCTTCCTTGAGAGCGATGAGCGACGCGGTAAGACTATCTCTTTTCCTTTCTTCTTCCTTTTTTTTTGAAAGTGGCTGATTGTGTGTTTTTCTCTTGCAGATTGAGACACAGGCGCAGATTGCAGTGACTTGGAACGATCATTACGTGAGCCTTAAAGACGGATATCTCGCTTTACAGGAGAAGCTTCGGTTGTCGATGGGCTCACTCTCCTCCCTGAAGGAGGAACATGACCGGGATATTGCGCGGTACCGTCGAGTTGGCTCAGAGCTGAAGTCTGAGCTGGAAGATACGCGTGCAGCCTTAGACGTGGAGAAAGCTTTGGTGGAGAGGACCACTCAGATGCTGAAGCATGCGAAGGAGGAGACATCTGGCTTGGGGACCCAGCTGTAAGCGGCACGAGAGGAGGTTTCTGGCCTGGAGGTCCAGCTTCGGACAGCGAAGGCGCAGGTGGATATGCTGTCTTCTGACGACCATGCATCAGAGCTGAAGGCGGCATGGCTTGCAGAGTATTTGGAGTCGCTGGACTATCTTCGCGATCGCAACTTGATTGCGGAAGAGGCTCGTGATGATATTTGGTCCAAGGAGGTGGAGCCCCAGATGGATGACATACGCGAGCTAGCGCTCCGTCGCGGGGTCTCAAAGGCCTTTCGCTTCGTATGGAAGCGCCTTGGATGCGACACCTCCGGTTTCAGTTTTGCGGACGTTTCTGGGGACGAGCGTTCTGACTTAGATGCTGATGGAGAGTAGATGTGGTGTTTATTTGCTGTTGCAGATCTTGTTGTTGTTTTTTGCTTTTGTTGTAGCTTTTGAGATTGTCGCCCTTAGGGCTCAGATTTGTTGTCCCTTTATGACATCTTTATCTTTATGTTATTGTCATATATTTTGCACAGATATGTTTTACCACAAAGTGGCAGTGTAGGAAGGTGTTGGTGGCGTCCTCCCTGAATCCTTGAGAGCTTGTTTGAATCATCTTACATTTTTCGGCTTAGCTGTAAAGATAGAGAGGGAGTAGGCCCTTACAAGGGTGTATGAGTCAGGCTTGTGACTTAGTCGCGTGGAGCTTGTCTAAGGCGTTTGTGCGTGAGGCTGGCTGGCGGCTTGGTTGCGTGGAGCTGGTCCACGGTTTTGTGCACGAGGCTGGCTCGCGGCTTGGTTGCGTGGAGCTGGTCTACGGCTTTGTGCGCGAGGCTGGCTCGCGGCTTGGTTGCGTGAAGCTGGTCCACGGCTTTGTGCGCGAGGCTGGATCGCGGCTTGGTTGCGTGGAGATGGTCCACGGCTTTGTGCGCGAGGCTGGCTCGCGGCTTGGTTGCGTGGACTTGGTCCATGGCTTTGTGCGCGAGGCTGGCTCGCGGCTTGGTTGCGTGGAGTTGGTCCACGGCTTTGTGCGCGAGGCTGGCTCGCGGCTTAGTTGCGTGGAGCTGGTCCACGGCTTTGTGCGCGAGGCTGGCTCGCGGCTTGGTTGCGTGGAGCTGGTCTACGGCTTTGCTGGAGAAATGGGGGCAGACCCTCTCCAGGTTGCATAAGTTAGGGAGACCTTGGATCTTAACTGAATACACAATGTTTGCAGAAAGCAAAATGCAATACTTTGAATAAATAATAGTCTGCACGAGATCAGGCTCACGACTTATATGAATCACATAGTTTTGAATGGTAAAATTACTACATAAAGAAAATCATAACGTATTATTGATAAAAGTGGCGCAGATTTTGTGCGTTCCACGTGCGGGGAAGGGTTTTTTCCTTCGGCGTTCCGTAACTTGTACGTGTCTGGTTTTATCATAGCGGTGACAACGAACGGTCCTTCCCATGTTGGAGATAGCTTGTCGCCTTGTGCTCCCTTTCCGGCGGCTTCCAAGGTGCGAAGGACTAGGTCTCCCACATTGATCGGGTGGGGCTTCACCCGTCGATTGTAGTAGCGGGTCGTGCGTTGTTTGTAGGCGGCGGCGCGGAGGGCGGCTTCTTCTCGTACTTCGAAGACCAAGTCGAGGTTGTCACGGAGTGCTTCATCGTTTGACTAGAGATCAAAGTTGGATGCCCGGGAGCTAGGGACGCCGATGTCGACCGGGATAATGGCCTCCGTTCCATAGCAGAGATTGTACGGTGTTTCTCCTGTAGGCGTCCTTTCTGTTGTACAATATGCCCATAGCACGTTAGGGAGAGCGTCGACCCATTGCCCCCCAGCTCCTTCTAGTCGTGTTTTCAGCCCCTTCAGGATAGTATGGTTAGTCACTTCAATTTGCCCATTAGCTTGCGGGTGCGATACCGCTGTGTGTCGCAATTCTATCTTCAATTCCTCGCATAACTTGGTAAAGGACTTTCCGGTGAATTGGGTGTCGTTGTCGGTGATGATGATCGCCGGTATGCCAATGCGACACGCGATGTTCTTCCAGACGAATTGCTTGGCATTTTCTTCGGTTATCTTGGCTAGTTGTTCTGCCTCGACCCACTTGGTGAAGTAATCGATTGCTATAATAATGAATTTCCTCTGATCAGAGGCTAGCGGCAGAGGCCCGAGAAGATCTATTCCCCATTGTGCAAATGGCCAAGCTCCTTGTAGTGATGTGAGGGCTACGGGCGGTTGCCGGGGAACGCTGGCGTGCACTTGACAGCTTCTACATTTCTGCACGAACTTCGTTGCCTCCTTTTTCATAGTTGGCCAATAAAACCCTTGTCATAGGATTTTTCTGGCTAAGGCTTTTCCTCCAAGGTGCTCGCCGTATATCTCTTCATGGACTTCGCGGAGCGTATATTCGGTGTCTTCGTCTGATAGGCACTTCAGGTAAGGTCCTGCGTAGGACCGTTTGTACAATTCTCCGTCTATCAAGGTGAACGCCACCGCTCTCATTCTCAGGCAGCGAGCTTCCTTGTGATCCTCAGGTTGCTGCTGATCTTTTAAGTAGGCGATTAGCGGGGCTGTCCATGACTCTTCTGTTTTATTGATTTCCGTCACTTCCCATGGGCTATGAATGCTGGGGAAGGCTATTTCTTCTATCTGGCGTCTTCTTGTCCGGTACCGTATTGAGGATGTGGCTAGTTTTGACAGGGCATCTGCCTTGTTGTTTTGTTCTCTGGGAATATGTAGAATTTGAAACTGTGGGATTTGGGTGAAAAGGGACTTGACGAGCTGCAGGTACTGAGCTAGCTGCTCGTTCTTAGCTTCGAATTCTCCTTTTACCTGCGAGACAACAAGTTGTGAGTAAGAGTATGTAACACCTCTACCCGTCAAGAAGAATATAATAGAGGGTCCGGCCGGGGCCCCATACCATATTCCACAAACAGGCGGAGACGCTACGAAATAATATCATAACCACGCATCCTAACACAGAGCATTCTAGCGGAAGCTTCACGGTTGAATTATTGAACTCAAGATAAATAACATTGTCCACTAAAACTTAGGAATATATATAAACATCACAAGAGTTTGGCCTTAAGGCCTTACAACAATTTCTCTTAACAAGAGTGTGGATTACAAACATCGGCACGCAGGCCGGCCACACATGAACAAAAGAAACAAAACAATGCCTTTGAGGGCAGCAGCGCAGCTTTGGGCTTCAGCCCGCTAAGTCCCGCTCGGACCAGCAACTCCAGTACCTGTAATAACCAATCCACCAAGCGGTGGCAAACAGGGCAACGGTCAGCATTCAGCTGACCAATTATAACGACCCTGCCCCTGGCACGGGGCAGCGGAATTCCATCCCTGCATAGCAATCTTCCAATATGATATATATAGCAATTTAAGCAAGACGTGCACGCCCGCACAGTCACATATCACAAACGCCGGCACGACGGCCCGACGCTCCGTGCACTCAGGGCACATTATCGGTGTTCCGTATTTCCACGGCCACACCACCGTTCAGAGGTCCCAGACATAACGGTTCAATATGAGCATTCTAGTCTGATCGGCTCATAGGCCGTCGACTCTCGCTATGTGATCCTAACAGGGTCTTAAACACCCAAGGTTAGACAACCATAACGCGGGTACAGATCCACCTTTCCCGTTGCTCACATCGTCAGACTCACGCCTGGACTGACGCGGGTACAGTTTCACCTTGCCCGTTCCACGTTTCCTAGTTGCAGCCCCACGGCTCAACCTCATACAAAGTAGCAACTCACGGCTACAAGAGAGTCCAACTCTCATATTTTCCTGGACTTTCTCCAGTACTTTATCCATCATGCCTACCAGCAAGAATCACGGAGTCTTCTCCGATATGCAAACAAGCATCACCAATCCAGACCATATCCAGATGGGCTTCACACAGCATGCCTAGATCCGTTCTCCAATTCCGGATTCTAACAAGGGGGACTTCACATATCTACCCCAAGGGACGCCACAACCCACCGCACACTCGCGGGGAAGGGTTTTCCCTATGCAATGCAAGAATTAAGGACTTCACATGTCCAAGCAGGAAATCGTTACCCTAGGAGTTCGCTTCGGAGCCATGGAGAGAAATTTGAGACGGATGAAAGCCTTCGCAGCAGCGTTGCCTTCGCAAATCCGAACTCGGCTCACGATTTGGACCACCGTAGCTCCACCGGCAGCCGGACTCCACTTCTTCTTCCTCACCTTGCTCTCACCTCTCTCTTAAAAGTTAGAAAGAGAAGATGAAACTCAAAATGAGCCTTTCCTCCTTCTTTCCCGGCCTTATCAGCCCAGGAATGATCCCCAGCCACAGAATCCTCTTTAAGGAAAATGAACGGCCAAGATCTGCCCCAAAATATTGAACTTTTTGGCCGACACGGCCTGTGACACGCCCGTGTCACAGGCCGTGTACCCTTAAGCGGCACACGCGGCACTCGCACCGACTAAAAATTACCAGAACACGGGTATCGACACGCCCGTGTCGAACCTGACACGCCCGTGTCGGTCATGTGACACGCCCGTGTCACACCTGTTATACGGTACTCAACGAGCGCTAAATCCAGTCAGAGCAGTACACAGGTAGGCACACGCCCTCTGACACGCCCGTGTCAAAACTGACACGGCCGTGTCCAAGCCTTGGTTCCGGGCCGTGTACATTTCTGACTCGATACGGCATTTTATTGAGTGACACGCCCTGGGACACGCCCGTGTCGAAGGCCGTGTCCCAGGCTCGACTATCGTCGACCTCCGATCATCGACTAACCTGAACACGCCCTGGGACACGCCCGTGTCCCAGGCCGTGTACCCCGACACGCCCGTGTCCCAGGCCGTGTTAAGCAACCTGCACCTCAATTCCAATTTTGACTCTTTTTGGGGTGTTACAGAGTAAACGGTCAGCTGCTTGACCTGGCAGGTGACGGCGAGCTTGAGTCCTGCAATGAGGGCTTCGTATTCCGCAGCATTGTTCGTAGCAGGGAATTTTAGCCGGAGTCCATATTCCATAGTGACGAGCTCTGGACTAATAAGGAGCAGGCCTGCTCCAGCGCCCTCAGCTCCTGAGGCCCCATCCACATATAGCGTCCATGCTTGCCCGATCTCTGCTGGGGCGACCTCTACTTCTGTTGGTAGAGTGTTTTCCACGATGAAGTCAGCCAAGACTTGAGACTTAATGACAAGGCGTGGGAGGAAGTGGATGTCGAACTCTCCAAGTTCAACGACCCACTTAACCAGTCGACCGGATGCTTCAGGTTTCTGGAGAATGGCTCGGAGTGGCAACTCGGTTAATACTTTAATGGTGTGTGCTTGGAAGTAGGGGCGAAGTTTCCTGGCGGAGAAGACAAGTGCTAAGGCTGTTTTGTCCGCAGCCAGGTACCGGGTCTCTGTATCAGAAAGGATTTTGCTAAGGTAGTAAATGGGGCGTTGAACTCCCCCTTCATCTTTAACTAGAACTGAACTCAATGCAGCTAGCGTGACAGCGAGGTATAAAAAGAGAATCTCTCCAGGAGCTGGCTTGGAAAGAAGCGGGGGGGGGGGGAGGCAAGATATTGCTTCAAGGATTCAAAGGCTGACTGGCACTCGTCAGTCCACTGAAATCTTGTGTTTCGCGCTCCTCGAAGGATCTTGAAGAAGGGGAGGTACTTGTCTCCTGTCCGAGCTAGGAATCGGGATAGTGCTGTGATTCTTCCATTCAGCCGTTGTACATCTTTGAGCGATCTGGTCGGAGACATTTCTTCGAGAGCCTTAATCTTCTCTGGATTTGCCTCTATTCCTCGCTGGGTAACCATGAACCCTAGGAACTTTCCCGAAGTGACCCTGAAGGCACACTTGCTAGGGTTAAGTCTCATTATACTGCCTAAGGATTCTGAAGCATTTCTCCAAATCTTTCAAGTGGTCATCACGACGATGCTTTTGACTAGCATGTCGTCTACGTACACCTCCATGGATCTGCCGATGAGCTCTTTAAAGATTTTGTTCATGAGTCGCTGATAGGTAGCTCTTGCATTCTTAAGTCCGAATGGCATTACTTTATAGCAGTAGATTCTCTTGTCGGTACAGAAAGCCGTGTGTTCCTCGTCGGTCGGGTTCATTCGAATCTGATTGTACCCTTAGTAGGCATCCATGAAGCTGAGTAGTTGGTGTCTGGCAGTTGAATCAACTTGTTGATCTATCCTAGGAAGTGGAAAACTGTCTTTAGGTCAAGCCTGATTAAGGTTGGTATAGTCCACACACATCCTTCACTTCCCTGAGGACTTTTTTACTAGGACAACGTTAGCCACCCAAGCGGGGTAGCCAACCTCTCGAATGAATTGGGCGCGGAGGAGCTTCTCAACTTCTTCTTCCATTGCTTGGAGTCTCTCGAGGGCGAAATTTCTCTTCTTTTGGATGACGGGCTTGCATGAGGGATTAATGTTAAGGGAGTGCTGGATGACCCGAGGGTCGATTCCAGGCATATCTTCCGGAGACCAGGCGAAGATATCCTTATTCTCCCGAAGGTAGGTTGCTAACTCCTCCCTCTCACGCTGTGGTAAGAGGGACCCGAGCTGAACGGTGTGATCTAGTTTTGTTGGAGAGAGGGGGACCTCGATCAGGCTTTCGATGGGTGCCCCCCTTTGCAGAACTGCTTCATCTCTGAGGTCGAAATCAACAATATCTAGTGTGGTAGGCTTGGTTGGCTGTGCTTGTTTAGAATAGCAATTTTTAGCGGCTTCCTGATTTTCGCGTACTACTCCAATTCCTCCGGGAGTAGGGAACTTCATCGCTAGGTGAGGGATAGATGGGATAGCTTTGAAGGTGGTATGAGCATGCCTTCCAAAGATAGCATTATATGCTGAGCTTGATTCTACTACCACGAACTGGACTTCATGCGTTATCTGCCTGGGAAATTCTCCCAACGTAACCGGTAGGGTGATTGTTCCGATGACTTGGACTGGATGGTTGTCAAAACCGTACACTAGGCCAGCTGCTGGAGTTAGTTGATGCCGGGATATATTCATACTTTGGAGAGTGGTGGCAAAAAGGACGTCGACTGAGCTCTCGTTATCGACGAGGATTCGTTTGACGTTGTAGCAGGGGTCTCCGATGCCAACACTGATTACAAGTGGGTCTTGATGTGCCGTTCGGATACCGATGAGGTCTTCATCTCCAAATGATATGGTGGTATCTCGCTTACTCTTCTTATTTTCATGGGATTCCTTTCCGGTGTGTACCGATAGTATCTGTGTAGTCAGAACAGGTGATCCGGCAATGGTTTAAATGTTTCCTACCACCTGCCTTCCTCCTCCTGGTGCCGGTGGGGCATTCTGCTGGTCCCTGGGATGCCTTGGCTGATCCTGCTGTTCCTGCACCCTTCCCTATAAAAACCTACTGAGCAGTCCTAGCCGGAACAGACGCTTAATCTCCTCTTTCAGGCGAGCACAATCTTCAGTGGTGTGCCCGGTTGTTCGATGGTATTTGCAATACTTAGACTGATCTTTCTTGGGATTAGGAGGTGGTTGCCTTGGTCGTTGTAGTGCTGGTTCATTCTGGATGTCATATAAAACATTGGTGCGAGAAGTATTGAGAGGGGTA
The DNA here is from genome assembly GCA_039513925.1 of Platanthera zijinensis. Lineage (NCBI taxonomy): Eukaryota > Viridiplantae > Streptophyta > Magnoliopsida > Asparagales > Orchidaceae > Platanthera > Platanthera zijinensis. Next base: position 24,456,312 of record CM077087.1, on the reverse strand, counting down.
TAATCTCTAGATGGATCTCTCTTGAAATCTCGTTTGCGCTGTCCGTTTCGACGCTCCTCAGGGAATCTTCCCTCCTGGCGCTGAGGGGTCGACTCTTTGTCCCTTTTTCTTTTCTGTACCCCGTCGAACTGTCGTCGATGAGCTTCAATAGCTTCATCTGCGGCTATCTGTGCTTCGACTCTGTGCACCAGATCTGGATAGTTGGAGACGGTTTCCCTCATAAGTGCCGAGTAGAAACCGCTAGGGCGGAGACCTCCCAGGAACACTCCCCGCAGGAGTTCGGGGCCGACTCCTGGGATTTGGCGGGCTTCTACAGTGAAACGTCGGAAGAATTCTTTGAGGGTCTCTCCTTCGTTTTGGCGGATTCCATAGAGATGTGATGGATCGCGAACAATCCTCCGATTGGCGATGAATTGGTCGGAGAACTGTCTGGTCAGTTCGGCGAAGCTGGTAACGGTGCCTTCTCTTAGAGAGTGAAACCACGTTTGAGCTTGCCCTTTGAGGGTGGTTGGGAATACTTGACACAGCAACGGATCAGAGGCATGGAAGATCCTCATGATCGTGGTGAAATGATTAACATGTTCGAGTGGATTGTCCGTTCCGTCGAATGTTTCGATGTTTGGGAGTTTGAATCCCTGCGGGATCGGATGGTCGAGGATTTGCGGGGCCAAGGGGGAGCCATGGTAGAGCGGCCAATGCGGGTGAAAATCTCTTTGAGCGGCTTGGCGGTATTCTTCAGCAACGACCTCCCTGATTTCTTCACGGGTGAGGAGAGGGTGGAACTGGCGGCGTCAGAGTAGTTTCCAAGCTCTTCTTGCCCCACAGGGGCTTCCTGGTTCCTTGGTGGATTGAGTGGTGGAGGATTGTTAGCTGGCGGCGGTGACCTCGGTGGAGCTGGAGGGGCTCCTAGGTTCCGAAGTAGTGTGAGCATCTCGGTCTGCTGCTCTTCCATTTGGCGAACACGCCCCTCCAAAGCGGTGACGGGGGTGAAAACTGCTTCAGCGGTCAGCGGCACGTCTACTAGAGAGTGAGATCGTGCTGGTTCAGTGTGTCCGCCAAGTGCGGACCCTTCAGTAGTGCGGGCACTTCTCTTTTCCATCATTGTTGCAGGGATGGTGAACTTGTTCTGCGAAGGATGATGGGAATGTTTCCCATAGACAGCGCCAAACTGTTGCGGCCAAACTCGGCGCTCCGGTCGATCCAGACTAACTTGGACCGCCTTAGCTCGCGGAGCGGTCGAGCGCGCACACAGTAAGTTGAAAAAAGGGGAATGTACACCAGAAGTTTTAACGTGGAAAACCCTTCAACCGGGTAAAAAATCACGTGACCGGGTCTGTGCCGGTCAAATTCCACTAGCTTTCGGGGGTTACAATTTGTTTGGTGAATCGGAGCGACATGCCGCTCCCATTACAACTTTGAGAGGAGAGATAAAGACCGACGCTTCCCGCGGGCAACAGGCTGCCCCGCGGAAGTGTCTTAGGCGAGCAAATGTGCGGAGTGTTTCTGGCGCGCGTGCTCGGGGCGGCGCGCCGCTTGCTAGCTTTGAATTACTTCTTCCCTTGGCTTCCTTGCGGTCCTGGACGTCCTTTTGCTGACGGTGCGCTGATGGGGTGCTTGTAATCGCTGATAGCAGCTAATTGTCACCGGTGGCCGTTGGTGGCTGATGGTGGCTGTTGGAGGTTCACGGCGAGCGGTGGCCGACTCGACGGAGGAGGCAGGGGGGCTCTAACCTGAAGAAGAAGAGGAAGGAGCGGAGAAGAGAAAAGGTGAGGAATAAGAGTCCCCTGGGGGCCTTTTTATAGCCTCCAGGAGCGGATCATGGCGGGCCCCACCACTAAAGTAGTGGGATAGTGGGTGGTTACCCCTTCGATTGGACGGCCGGGAGGGCCTCCCCCTTGATCGGACGGCGAGGAGGCTTCTCATGACGGCGGGTCGCCATGATGGCGGCGGCGGCCGGGCGGCCGGCGACGGGGGCCGGCCGCGTGCCTCCCGGCGGTGACCTGCCACCGGCCGGGCGCGGCAGGTCGCGTGCCATGGCCGCCGGGGCGGCCATGGCCGGGGGCGGCCAATGCCGCGGCCGGCCATGGCCGGGGCGGCCATGGCCGGGGCGGCCATGGCCGGGCTGGCCATGGCCGGGCTGGCCATGGCCGCCCGGCGGCCATGACCGCGGTGGTCATGGCCGAGGCGGCCATGGTTGCGTCCGGATACGGTCGCGGCGGCCGAGGGAGTGCCGGCCGCCGGCGGTGGCTCGGCCTCTTGCCGGCGGCGATTTTCCCCACGAAGGGAGGGAGTGGGGCCCTCCCCCATCATCTCCATGAGAGATAATGGGGGTGGGGGTGGGGCCCACCCATGACTTTCCTTGGGTGGAGATCATGGGGGGGGGGGGCTCCTTTCTTCCTATAAATGAAGGTGGAACCCATCATCTCTATTTCATGTAAAATGAATTGTATCCATTTTACGGTCCAGATTATTTTTTGGTTGATTTGACGGATTCACTAATTTCATTCTTTTATATTTTTGTTTTTTCAATAAATTCTACATCATTAAATCAAATAAGAATGCATGCATCTAGAACATTAAATAGTCCTTTATTTGGGGTCCCAAATGGAGAGGATCCCATTTTCTCCCCTACCTTTAAATGTTTGGGGGGGGGGGGGGGGGGGGGTATGGAAGGCTATTTCCTTGGACATCATTTCTCTACTGAGGTTTATGTGAATATAAGTATTTAGAACTTATCAAAAGGTTATTTTTAAATATATGAAGATTTTGATTTGATGCTCATGTTCTTTTAGTTGATTATGTTTTCATCTTCTTTTAGTTGATTTATGTTTTTTGAAAAAAAAAACATGGCATTTAGGAGCATGTTTAAGGTTTATCTCGCGTGTAGGCATGAGCGGGGGTCTATGTGCACCAAAAGTAACCATAGACAGACGAAATCTGTTCGTCGACAAGCTGGTGCTATGACGATTAAGTTGTTTGGGCTATTTCTGCTAGTCGAGTGCCAGCTTAATTTAATAATAGAAATGTGCACCTAGGAGATTCTTGATTGGATGTAATTTTAGTTGTCATCCTTGATGCGGGGGATCAATTAAGACAGTTGAACGTGATGTGGTCATTGCCAGTGGGAGCTATCATCATTTTACTTGTAGAAAACATATTTTCCTAGGCCTAATTTGAAACCCAAATTGATGAAACTTGTGTATAGATCTCGCTAGTCTATATCTCACACATTTAGAACTCGCGCTAGTCTATATCTCGCATGTTTAGAACTCGCGCTAGTCTATATCTCGCACGTTTAGAACTCGCGCTAGTATATATCTCGCACGTTTAGAACTCGCTTAAATGATTACTCAATCCACAAACACCTCTGGTGAGGCATGACTTAGGCTTCGTTTGGGAGAACTTATTTTCACCGGTCAAGAGGTCATGACCGCATGAACCGGGACTTAAATAAGTCCCGATTCATGCGGTCATAACCGTTTCACCGGTGAAAATAAGTCCTCCCAAACGGAGCCTTAGTCTATCTCAATGTCATCCTCTTTTGGTGCACTATTTTACATAATTCAGAAATATAGAAAATGTGATGTGAAGATATTGAGATCGCAAAATGAATTCACATGCACAAGAATTGAATTAGCATGTCTTTTGTACTCTACTGACTGCAATTAAATTGTTAAAACAAACTTTCATAGGATTTTATGGCCAAGTATCTCCCATCGGAGAATGCTTCGAAATTGTTCTTAGTAATATTTCATGAAAACACACATCTCCAATTTTGACTTTAAAATAATGAAATCTTGTTAGAATTCAGTCTTACAAAGTCAAGCTTTCCTTAGTATTCCAGGAAAAAACACGTCTTCATCTCAAGTTTATGGCCGCTTATCTATAGTACCAGTTGTTGTTTCATTGAATTTGCTTCATTAATAGGCTTGAGATTCGACTTTGATCGTTATAGGTTGGCGTCAAGATTAAGGCCAAGGCAAGCGGATCACATTTTAACAGCCGGAAGAGTAACAATGAAAATGACTCACTTTAATAAGATTATATATATGAGCAAAAGCCTGAAACACAATATGTCATTGCTATGAGAGCATGTATTATTACAGGAGAGATGTTCGGTACTGATTCTTGTAGAACTGTTCAGGGAGTCGATAAGCTAATTCACGTGGATGCCTATTTGCCAGACTGTTCGATGACTTTTGTCGTCATTCAGCTTGCCAAATTGACTAATCCACAATTAATTGAGGGATGCAACTTAGATCGGTTCAATTTGGTTTCACTTAGAACCAAGAATCGATCCGTATAGGTTCAGTTCCAAATTTTTGGTGCCGAAACCGACAAACGGTTATAAATTGTAGAGCCGGAAATGAATTGGAAATATCGGTTCGGTTCCTTAAATTTATGGTGTAATTATGCTGGCCTAGAAAAAATAAATGCAAAATCAATGTTTATAATTCGAATAAACTAGAAGATCTTATGATTGCATGGCTCCAAAATCATCATGATTTCTTATATTACTAAATACATTTAATAATCTCATCATACAACATTTCATATTCAAAGATTCTAATAATTAAACAAAAGTTTAATTAGCATTGTCGAAACATAAGCAAATAGTTTAAAAAATTACAAATGAAATAGCTCCATCAAACTAATTATTCATCAATCTCTTTTAATTTCCTCTTCCTCATCACAAATTTATTTTTGATTCATAAATTCAATAACTCGGTTCTCGAGTCGATTCTCGGGTCAGTTCTGCGTACCCAAGTGTAAGAATCGAGAACCGAACCAAGTGGCTGGTTCTGAAAAGTTTGGACCCAGAACCGAACCGAAATACATAAGAACCGACCCGAACCGCTCGATTTGATTCAATTCTGATTCGATTCTCGGTTGTTCGATTATTTTTGCACACCCCTAATTAATTCATTACATTATTAATTGAAGGAGTTCTTAAATTAAGGGTCTGTTTGGGGCAGCTCTGGCGGTTGGAAAATCTCTATTCCAACCGCCAGAGCTGCTTTCAGTCTGTTTGGGACAGCTCCCTGTGAAGAGCTTTTCAAAAATCTGGAGCTGTTTTGCAGCTTTTCAGAAATCTCTCCCTCCCCAGCTTCTGCTCCCGCAAAATAGCTTTCTCTCTCACATGTTTTGGAAATCTAATGGTTTCTTCAGTTGGAACATGCTCAGAGGCCGGACGGCCTTCCTCCGGCGATTTCGAGCCCCGGACGGCTTTCCTCCCGCAATTCCAAGCCCCCGACGTCCTTCCTCCGGCGATTCCGAGCGCACTTCTGCACAGAACACCCAAACAGTCTGCAGCTTTTCAAAACTGCTCCTCAGAGATCTATTTTAAAACAGCTCTATCCGGACAGCAGCTTTTCAATCCGCCAGAGCTGTCCCAAACAGACCCTAACTCTTGGGCATGTGGTGGAATCTCGAGCAACCTCCGCCTCCACTATTTATAACAAGCTGGGTCTTCGTCCGTTAGGGATAAATTGAGGTCTAACAAAAACCCATTCAAAATGATAAATACTAGTTTTGAATGTAAAAGATTACTTACATTGAATTATTTATAACAAAGACGTTGTTGGATGCATAGTGAACTAGTGAAGTATTAAATTGATATGATTTGATTGAGATTGAATAATTAATCCTATTGAGGAATTAATTGAAGGACCTCTTATATTAGGCAAATGTTATTTGCAAATCATAAACATCTATTCGCAGATCAAAAATTTTATATTTATAAATTATTATTCACGGACAAACTTTAAACTTTAGCAATTGATATCTTTAAAATTTTTATATTTATAAACTGATATCTTTTTTTCTTGAGCAAGGCCCAACAACGAAGACACATCTTTGTCAACCTTTTGAGTCAATATCGGAGATAAAAATGGTAAAATTCACGTCAAAATGGTGAAATTCACATCAAAATGGTGAAATTCATGTCAAATTGATGGAATGAAGGTTGTCGGAGTTCCTTCGTTGTCGGGTCTTGCTCAGTAGAAGAAGATATCAATTGCTAAAATTTAAAGTTAGTAAGCAGATACTAATTTATAAACATGAAAAATTTATTTAACGAATAGACGTTTATGATTTATGAATAACAACTCCCTTAAATTAACTTTACAGTGTGGGACGGGATAACTGAAATCCATCAAAAGTTATAATTGCAAGTTTTGAATGCAAGAGGTTATCTTCCACAGAACCGAAAGTGATGTGACCATATAATTACTATTGAATAATTATATATATATATATTATTGCGGGTTACTCGTTTTCCCTTCGGTCTGAAGAATCAGACCATCTTGACTTGAGAGTGAGCAAACAGTTAAAAGATATCCAACAACAATGATAAACAAGACGTTTTAGCGTGGAAAATCCAAAAAAGCTGAAAAATCATGTGGTTGGATCTGTGTCGGGCCGAAATCCACTAATTCTTTTATTGTTACAAGAATTGAAATCAGGGAGAATGACACCACCACTCTTTTTACAAAGCCTTGAAGGCGAAGTGGGAAGAAAAAGGATAAGTTCACGGAGTTATAGCTTCTACGAGAAAGATCTTCTATGTCTCCTTATGTGCTTGTTGAAGTGTTCCCGAGAGCATTAAAAGCAAGTAGACTTGAGAGCGAGCAGAGAGAATTTGGAGTGAAGGAATGATCTAAGCCGCACGTCCTCGCCGGAAAACCTCAGAGCTCTGTCATGGCTTTTTGATCGCTTGTCTGTAAATGAAGGTCTGGAGGCTTTTTTATAGCTTTCTTGAAGGGGCGTGTCAGTAATTGCGCTAGACTGAATCTTAAGTTGACGAATGACGTTTTCCGCCTGAGTCACCTGAATAACTAATTTTCTAGAAATGACGAACATGCTCCCATGGCGGTCCGGGCGGCCCAGGCAAGTTGCCCGACAATGGTTGGGTCGGCTTGCTTGAGTATTTCGGTCTAAGTTCTACCAATTTGACTCGGGAATCTTCAAGGGGAGCCCCACCATAATTATAGTAAATAAATAGGGCGCTGATATTTGTACACCATAAACGATTATTCATACACCATTCTTCTTAATAAAACTTCTCTTTTTAAAACTCTAAAATCTGATATTTATACCCCATTTCCAGCCCTCATCTCACACATTTCTATCCGAACTGCGTCTTATACGTGCATTTTCATTAGAAGTGTTCAACATGAAAGTTGTCGATCTTAACGAGATCAACAACTTTCATGTTGAACATTTTTTGATTTAAAGCAGTTTAGACCCCTGATTTTGCTCCAGAAAAAAATCACGCCGAACATATGTACGGACGCCCGGGATCGGCGTGACTTTTTTAGGGGCCAAATCGGGGGCTTACACGGCTTCAAATTAAAAAGTGTTCAACATAAAAGTTGTAGACCTCCAGGATATATACAACTTTCATGTTTAACATTTTTTGATTTGAAACAGTTTAGACCCCCGTTTTGAGCCCTGAAAAAGTCACGACGAAAATCTGTACCGACGACTCATTCCGAGCGTGTCTTTTGTAAGGCCCAAATTGGTGGCCTAAACAGCTTCAAATCAAAAAATGGCCAACATGAAAGTTGTAGATCTCGATGAGATCTACAACTTTCATGTAGAACACTTTTTCAAATGAGAAACATTTGGAGCTCAAAATTCAAAAATACAAAAATTGCAAAAAAATAAAATTGGTTTGCTAGTTTTATCGAGCTGGATTGCATCGAGCCTATTGGATAGGTGGTCGATTTGCTCCCTCGACTTGTCCATTGTCTTTCTGAAAAGAACCATAGATTCCCGGAATTGAGCATCTAAACGCTCGAGGGTCTCCTTATATCTTACAAATTGGGGGTACAAATAGTCTATCAGAGTATAAATATAATTTTAAGGTGTACAAATATCTATGAGTTATAAATAGCCATTTAAGATGTACAAATATCAACACCCTAAATAAATTGCAGAAAAAAACAGAGGAAAAATCAGGATGTGAATAAATTGCAGTAAAAAACAGGGAACAAAATCATAAACAATGTCAAACTCAAAGCTCAGAGCTCCTCCTCCCGTCGAAGAGATTGGGGCACAAAAAATAAGAAATGGAATCACTTCGACTGCCCCTAACCGCACCTCATGAAAATGAAGATCTGGAGAAGTATTGAAGAGCAACTGGAAGAGCCAAAGAGATTCGGGGTCGCTAGTTGTTGTCTTGTGGAATGAAGTTAAGAGCGACTGGAACTCTAGAAGCGTCAAAGAGATTAGGTCGTCCCGAAGAGGCAAGAGCGAATGGATTAGGGCGTCGCGTCGTCGTCGTCCCTTGGAATGAAGCCAAGACGCTGAAGAGAAGAGATTAGGGCGCGATCGCCATTCACGAGTAACTGAAGCGAAGACGCCCTTAACCGATTTTTCCAATTTCTTAACCCGGGCACGTGCCCGAGTGTGATGCCAATTGGGTCCGCCCATGGTGCCGCGGGACCATGACCTTGTGCCTGCCGCGCCGATGAAATCCATGGGTCTCCTGACGTTTTAGCATTGGGGCGGATTCCCACCGCCCTGCCGCGCCGCCGCCAAAGTTTTAAAACCGTGGCCAAGAGTGCAGTCCGCAGGAGCAAAGTGGGCCTAAAGTGTGAGTTCTTGGATGATTTTCGCCGAGTGTTGTTATGTGCAGCTCAATTTTGACTACGTGCAAATCGCCCGAAAAACAAAAAAACACTTTTAAAGTTGTATTCCTTATATCCTGTACAAAGTTAGGTGCAGCCCAACACAAAAACACTGTTGCTTCTCACGCGTCCCCTGCCCTAGCTAATCATGTCCTTCTCACGGAGTGGCCGACCAGCGACTTCTCCGCTGATCATGTCTTTCAATCTATTGCAAGGTATCCAATTCTCTGTTTCCGATTTTCGGTGTGTTGGTTGTGGAAGTTGCTGCAGGTATTCCCCCTAAAGTAAGGAGGCGCATCAGTCACCTTCACAAACACAAAGTCACAAACCCCCTTGCTAGATCAGGATCCTCTTCATTTCAAAAGAAATGAAGGGAATTCATTTTACGATCCAGATTAAAAGCTCTTGGATCGACGGATTTGTCTCGCTTCTCTGCGGGACTTCTCGGCTCTCTTCAGATATCGCCATTTGAGATTGAAGCATTTCATGGATCACCACAATCAGCACCTTGAGTTAATTCGGCTTTTAAACATTCACCCACCATATACTCCACCGTGATATTTTATAAAATAAATATGGAAAGAAAATCTCAGCCCATGCAACACACTTGATATAATACTAAAATATATAAAAAAAAGAGCAAAAGTCAAAACAAGCTGCCTTTTGAACGTGGGAAAATTTGTCAAAACAAGCTGCCTTGTGAAAGTGGGAAATTTTTTGCGTGGTGGGTAAATATCTTCTTTTTGTGGGCCCCACTTCAATTTCTGCGTCCCCCCTGAACTCTCTCGTTTCACTACAACGCCGGATTACTCTTTCTTTCACTCAAATATAGGGGTGAGGAACGAAAACCGATTAAATCGACCGAACCGATCAAACTGACCAAACCGCACCGACTTTGAAACCGAACCGCCCGGTCCGGTGTTGGTTCGGTTTGGAGCTTTTGAAAACCGAAGGCTTATCCGTTCGGGTCGGTTTTTAAGTTGCGAAAACCGACTAAACCGAACCGAACCGAGCACTTCACCACTGTTTTGGGGTGTATTTGATCGTGCAACTTTAAGATCATCTTTGGGTCTACAATGAAGTTCACTTTCCCCATCTCCGTGCTTGGTGAGATTTTTTTGACCCTTCTCCTTAGATTTAGAGAGAGTTTTTCAGATCCTAAGTAATTCTGTTGGAAAAAAGTTTTATTAAGAGTTTAATTATTTGAGATGTTTTGTACATTAAATTGATTTAATAACGGCAATTATTATCTATCGTGATACTCTAATTGCTCTGATTGCTTATTGTTGGATCTATTAATATTAAATTTGTCCAAGTTATTATAGAGAATTGTGGGATGTCATAAGGAAGGTTTGCCCTATTATACCAAAACTCCACATGTCTAAAAGTGCATGAATATAATAGTTGTTTGTGTGTGATGTGGATTTAATAAACCTTCTCTCTGACTTGTACTCTAAAAAATTGTATGTTATTTATTTAATATAAACTTTCAGTTGATAAAGATTATGAAATTAGAAAAGGGATGATGACCGATCTAACAAATAGCATTTGATTATGTTTTTTCGCAGAAAACTGACACCGAACCGCAAAAAACCGACTAAAAACCGAACCGACTTTGAACCGAACCGACTGGGTTCGAGTCGGGTAGGTTTGGACAAACCAAAAACCGAGACATGTCGGTTCGGTTTCGGTTTGGGTCCAAACCGACCCAAACCGAACCGCTTGCACCCATACTCAAATACCATCAAAAGTTATGGTATTTCTACAGAATACTGTCAAAATACTGCCTCAACTGTATTGAGAAGGTAATTAACTATGTTTTTCTTCTATCCGCTTATTCAAAGTAGTATTGTTTATGATCAATCAATGTATGCTTTATTGTTATGGTGATCCATATATTACCTAAATTTAGTTGTAATAGATATTTACTTTAATATGTGGATTTTAAATATAGACTTTTAATGTTTGTTATTGTGGTAATATGTTCGTCCTTGTTATGATTGTTGCGATTCACTTAATGTCCTCGGTAGATCGGTTTCAGATCGGTCCGTCTTAGTCCCGCGCGATTGAGTACGCACACAGTCATAGTAAAAACAGAGAAATTGTACACACACAACTTTGACGTGAAAAACCCCGGAAAGGAGAAAAAATCACGTGGTCGAGTCTGTGCCAGCCAAACTCCACTATCTGCCTCCGTTACAGCGCTCTTGTAAAGAGAAAGCGAGGGCGACAAGCCACGCCTCGTTACAAATACTGGAGAGTTGAGAGAGCTCTCCTTGGGTGACAGGCCACCGCTTAGGAGTCCGTGCACTTTGACATGCGTCTTTCTTGAGCGCTTGCTCTTCTGACTCGCGCGCCGCAGGATGCCTGCGCTTTATGCCTCGGAAAGAGGAGGGCTGCCTTCACTGGCACTTCGTTTCCATCCTTCTCTGGGCGGCGTTCATAGGAGAACCTGCCAAGTTAGTGAGTGAAAGAGGAACGGAGGAGGAGAGAAGAGAGAGAAGCTCTGGGGAAAAGTAGAAACGAAGAGAGAGAAAGCGAAGGAGAGAATGAAGCCGGGTCCCCCTGAAATGAACTATCAAGGGTGCTTATATATGATTTCCGAGGTGGTTAGGGTGGTTACGGTAGTTAATCGCAGATCGGAGGGTCGCGATCCCTAGCGGCGATCGAAGGGCCGTGATGGCCCGCCATGATTGGACGGTGGAGAAAAGGCCGAACCACGACGGTAGTCGCCCGAGGGAGGGGCGGCCGGCCGCGAGGAGGCGGTCGGCCGCAAGGGGGCGACCGGCCGCGGCCGCCGGCCGCAAAGGGGCGGCCGGTCCCGGACGGCGGGCCGCGGCCGCCGGCCGCAAGGAGGCGGCTGGCCCCGGCCGGCCGGCCGAGGCCGCCGGCCGCAAAGGGTGCGGTCGGCCGCAAAGGGGGCGGCCGGCCGCAAAGGGGGCGGCCGGCCGCAAAGGGGGCGACCGGTTGCATGGGGGCGGCCGGCCGTGGGAGGCCGACCACCGGCCGCCGCCCGCCCGTAAAGATGGCGGCGGCGACGGTTGCGATTTGGGGCGGGGGACATATGATCCAGTGCGCGAGAGTTACGATTCGGTGCGCAGGAGTTATGATCCGGTGCGCGGGAGTTATCATCCAGTGCGCGGGAGTTATCATAATTATCTATAAATTAATGGGTACCCATCATTTGCCCCCCAAAATTTCGTCATCTTGGAGCGAACGACAAGCGCGAGAATTTTTTTCTTTGCGACGGGGCTAGGCGACGATGGCCGGAACGGGTGCTAACACTGAGATGGGCGGCAACGACGGCAGTGCTATAGTAAGAATCCGACCGAAAAGAAGGTTCGGGAACCGGACGAAGCCGGAGGGGCTGCACCCGCGCGCGGGTGCGCGCCGGTCTGGCCCCGCGCTCTGGTGGGCGCGGGGCTGCACCCGCGCGTGGGTGCGCATAGGGCTGACCCAGCGCGTGGGCGCGTGGGGCTGAATCTGCGCGCAGGGCGCGCGCGGTGCGGCCGCTCTGCTTACGAGTGGCTCGACTGCAAGTGTGGGCTGGGCCTGCGCGCGCTTTGTGTGCGTGCATGGCTCGTATGCGTGGGCGCAACGTGCGCTCGGACTCGCTTTTCTGACCTTGCTTTTCTGTTCTTTCGGGTTTCCAAGCGGGGTGTGCAGAGCGGTCTTATGCGGCTGCGCTCGAGTCTCTCCATCGAGCACGTGGATATTTGGAGGAAGCGCTTCAACCTGCCCCTCGATTTTGAGGTGCGGATCCCTAGTCCTGAAGAGCGGGTGCAAAACCCTCCGCGAGGTTGGATGACTCTTTGCGAGTCGTCACTTCGGTGCGGTTTTCGCCTTCCGGCTTGCGAGGAAGTTGCCGAGATTCTGAAGTTCTGCGACGTTCATGTGTCGCAGTTTACCCCTCTTGGGATGACGCGGATCATGGGGTTGATCGCATTCTTTCGTGAGCGTGGATCGAGGTTTTTCTTGGATATTTTCAAGGATTGGTGTGAGGTGCGCGCCGACGGCGGGGACCGCGTGGACGTCCTCAGCAACAAGCGGTGGCTGGAGTTTGAGACCCGGGCGGATTGTCGCCACGGAAATACCTTGTTCGGATATGTCAGGAACCCAGGCAGAGTGCCAGAGGTGTGGAACGCGCTTCCGGACCGTTGCCGGCGTTCTAGAGGACACGAGCGGGAGTTTACTCCCGTCCTTAGTTTTGCAGAGCCCCGAGAGCTGGGGAACATCTTGTACATCATCTCTACTTTCGTTGATGAGAAACGCCTGCTGTTATGCGGGTTGTCTGCTGATTCGGGACGTGCTGCCGCCATCCCTCTCTCCCGTGACAGGAAGAGGAAGCTAGTGTTTGGAGGCCGTGGAGCTGAGGAGGCGGGTCCTAGCCTTCTGCTGCGACATGATGTTCTTTCTGAGGGGGCTGCCCCTTGTGGCTCTAGAGTTGGAGGCGAGCCGGATGACGCAGATCTTGAGGTCCTGGGGTCCTCTGCCCCCCAGGCAACCTGAGGTAGACATCCCATCTAACTGGCGCCATAAATCACCGAGCTCCGCAAAGAAGGTCTGAACGGAGCGGTCATGCTGATGAGCTGAAGCAAGCGTCTGCACCAAGGAGTACTTCTGCGTCTGGCTTGAAGGCAGATAGAGCTAGCGTAGATGATCCCAGATCTCCCTGGCAGTGGGAAAATCATATACAGCCCTTCAAATGAATATCTCAACGAACTGGCAATGAATGACAATAATCCGGACATCATCATCATGCCATTTTTTCCAATCTATCCCACTAGTGATAAAAGGAGAGGACGCATCTATCCCACTAATTGCAGAAGGAGAAGAAGCATTGTCAACGAGAATGGGTGTTGGAGCCGGAGTGGATCCATCAAGATGACCCAAAAGTTGTAATCCCGGAAGAAGAACTCGAATCATGGAGGACCAATCCTTGTAGTTGGTTCCATTAAGGATGATGTCGGATTTCGGGATCGAGGTATGAAATCTGAGATGAGGCAATTTGAATAGGCAGAGGCAACAAGAAGGAAAAGGACCTCACGAGAAGATTAGAGTGTCGGAGAGGAAGAAGACAACATCAACAGATCTGCAAAGAGAAGGGACAAACTCCGGCAGGCCAGACCAATATATGCAGGCAGGAGGCAACGACAAACAGTCGACGAGGCTTCCCGGGACGGGGATTGACGGGATACGTCGCAGCTAAGACAAGCGGGGTAAGCACCCGAGGGGATCAACGGGATTTGCAGCCGACCGGATCGGCGGGATACGTCGCAGCCAGGACAAGCGGGGTAAGCACGGTCGGCACGGGCGGTGTAAGCACCTGACGGGACAAGTCGCAGACGACAACGGCGCAGACGGAGTGGGATCAATGAAACCTAACCTTCCCCTCCAATACCATGTTACCTGAAGGCGATGAAGACCGATCACAAACTAATCACAATGAACCTGGTTCACCCTTATATATATATATATAGCACATCTAACAGAATCGACTCAAATTGAGTCGAATAAATTTTAAACAATTCCGATTCGACCCAATTTTCGAGCGGCTTTGGAGTTTCAAATAATATGCTCAGCCCTAATGCCACGTCGCTAACATGGGGTATAAGAGCACTGATGATCCTAGCATGTTTAACATGAACCCATTCTTGAGGAAGGGGGGGGGGGGGGGGGGGGGTCCTAGCACTGATTCGACCCAATTTAACTGCCGATAAAAGTTTCTTTGATCAATTTCTAGCATGTTTAACATGGGGTATAAGAGCACTGATGATCCTTCTACCCATTTCTTCACATGAACCCATTCTTGAGGAAGGGGGGGTCCTTCTAGCTAGCACTTCAACAATCATTGTCTCTAATTCTTTGCAATTACAAAATTCAGATATCCCTGCTATGATTCTTGCCAATCAAATCTTAGAAGAACAAGCTAGAATTTGTCAATGAATCTGTCCCGATCGAGGCCTAAATGCTCAAAATTATTCCACAACACCTTCAGATTTCTTTAGCAATTCCACACAAGGAAATCATACCCAATATAATCATCCTAGAGGGCCACATGCTTGGAATAATAATAATAATAATAATAATAATAATATTTCTTGGTGTGATCATTGCCACATGTCTGGACATACCAAAGCAAAGTTCTTCAAACTTCATCAAACTAACCGGACAAAGGACAGGAAATCCAATTGTCACTGATAATGCTGTTATGCCGCAACTGACCCGAGACCAAATTGCTCAACTTCTTGGCCTCCTTCCACTCCTGTTAGAGCTCAACGGAAAAAATTTGGTGGAAGAAAGCTGGTAGAGAAAGAATGCTTTGTAATTTTTCTTGATGTTTTCATTCAGCAATACAACTCCATTATATAGCTGGAGAATACAAAGAAACGGCTAAACAATTAACACATAATTAAATCATAACTCCTAAACCATTTAAGACAAAACTCCTACAACTATTGAAGGGAAATAAACTCTAAGAAACTGTCTGCATCATTAAGGCCCATGAAAAACAAAGAAACGGTAAAAAACAGTCACATTAAAAAAAACTAATTAATAACATTCAACCCCTAATTAGTTTGTCCTTCACGTCACGCACTCGAAGTCGCTCCCGCATTTCAACAAACTTGTTCCTTGCGAGTGCCTTAGTGAATATGTCAGCAAGCTGGTCGTTAGTATGTATATACTCGACCTCGATCATCCCACGCTCCACGCAGTCCCGAATGTAGTGGTAACGAGTATCAATGTGTTTTGACCGATCATGATACACGGGGTTCTTGGTTAGTGCGATTGCCGACTTGTTGTCAACAAAGAGAGTTGCTTTGCACCTAATCCTCTTCCGAATATCATCGAGTAGGTTGAGTAACCATACTCCTTGCTGTGCCGCAATCGAAGCTGATATATATTCGGCCTCACAAGAAGATAAGACTACAACCCGTTGCTTCTGCGACATCCATGTGATGATGTTTCGGCCTAGGAAGTATGCAACTCCCGTAGTGCTTTTCCTATCATCAATGCTCCCTCTATGATCACTGTCGCAGTAGCCAACAAGCTTCGTTCCTCCACGAAGATTCCTCTCATAAGAAAGACCAAACCCAATTGTACCTTTCAGATACCGCAAAATCTGCTTCACCACCGCAAAATGCTGGGTATTGGGCTTCTCCATGAACCTGCTCGCTATCCCAACGGCATATGCAATATCCGGACGCATATTTACAAAATATCTTAAGCATCCTATTGCGCTCCTGTATTCCGTAGGATCCACCAAAGGATAATCGCCCGTCTTGCTCAATTTGAGCCTTGGTTCCATCGGAACTTGAGAACTATTGCAGTCTCCCATCCCAAATTTCTCAAGAATTTTTAATGTGTACGAAGACTGACAAAAGGTGATTACCTGAGGTGTTTGGGATACCTCTATCCCCAAGTAGTAGGTGAGCAATCCGAGATCGCTCATGCAAAACAACTCCTTCATCTGAGCTTTGAACTTGTTTATTTCCACGCCGCTTGATCCGGTGATGATGAGATCATCCACATAGACTCCAACCAGTAAGATTGAATCTCCCACAACTCGCTTGTAAACAGCGTGCTCAATCGGACTCCTCTCAAAGCCCAATGAGGATAGACTTTGATCCAGCTTGAAGTTCCAAGCCCGAGGGGCTTGTCGAAGGCCATACAACGCCTTTTTGAGCTTCAACACCTTGTGCTCTTCACCAACAATCACAAAACCGGGAGGTTGAGAAACGTATACCTCCTCGACTAGATCCCCGTTGAGAAAAGCCGATTTTACATCCATGTGGTGGATGTCCCATCCTTCTTCCGCTGCCAAAGCAATGAGCAGACGGACCGTCTCCAATCTCGCCACGGGTGCAAAAACCTCGTCGAAGTCAACCCCATGTCGCTGCACATACCCCTTCGCCACAAGACGAGCTTTATGTTTCACAATGTTTCCCTCCGGGTCCCGCTTCGTCTTGAAAACCCACTTGAATCCAATGGATTTTTGACCATTCGGGAGGGTGGTGATCTCCCAAGTATTATTGTCCCGGATGGAATTTAGTTCCTCCTCCATAGCTCGTTTCCAACTTTGATCGTCTTTAGCTTCCTCATAAGTTGTTGGCTCTCCTGCAGCGAAGAAACAGAGTCCAGCCTCCTCCTCCTGCATCTCTTCAGTTTCGCCGTAGATCTCCTCAAGTGACCGGAATCGAATCGGTCCGCTAGAGCTCGAAGTTGCCTCGGAAGTGGGGGAGGCACTGGCCGCGGGTGAGCCGCGGTGAAGGGTGCAGGTTACGGGTGAGCTGTTTGCTGCGGGCGACGCGCTGGCCGCGGGTGAGCCGCGGTGGGGGGAGGCCGGCCCGTCGCCGGTGGGGGTGGCTGGTACTAGTGCAGCGAGAGGAGCTGCTGCTCCTTCTATCGTCAAAAACTGATCGTAGCCAGAGAGCATTTCTCCGTCTTTCTCTTCCCAGTCCCACTTTGCTTCTTCACGAAAGACGACATCACGGCTGATCACGAGCTTGCCCGTCTCTGGATTGAACAACCTGTACGCCTTAGAACCCGTCTCGTAGCCGATGAGTACCATCTTGGTGCTCCGATCTTCTAGCTTTGCAAGATTAGGCTTTGTTGTCTTCGCGTACGCAAGGCAACCGAAAGTGCGAAGGTAGTGCACTTTTGGTTTCCTTCCGTAGAACGCCTCGTAAGGCGTCTTCCCAACAACACTATGAGTAGCCGCCCGGTTAAGAAGATGCACCGCGGTTGTCAACGCTTCTCCCCAAAACTTCGTCGGCACGTGTTTGCACTTTAGAAGACTTCGAACCATTCCCATGACAGTTTGATTGCGACGCTCCACCATGCCGTTTTGTTGCGGGGAATAAGGGGCTGTGAGAAATCGTTTGATCCCAACTCCCTCACAATAAGCATCAAACCCCTTGGAGGTGAACTCCCCACCTCGATCGCTACGAAATCCTTTCACTTTGTATTCCGTTTCCATCTCCGCTCGCGCCTTTAGTCTCTTGAATGCATCCAAGGCTTCGTCCTTGGATTTTAATAATTCCACCCACATGAACCTGCTATGATCATCCACTAGCAAGAAGAAGTATTGTTTACCGCCAGGGGTGGCCGGAGTGATGGGTCCGCACAAATCTCCATGTACAAGTTGGAGAGGCTTTGTTGCACGGCTCGCCGCAACACTCGGAAATGGTAACCTCCTTTATTTTGCTACTAAACACCCGTCGCAAAGTTCTTGTGAGTGCTCAATGGAGGGCATTCCCTCCACCATCTTGAAACGCCCCATGTCATGAAGTGCCCGAAAGTTGAGATGTCCCCATCTAGCGTGCCATAGCCACGCTTCGTCTTTGTATTGCTCCGCTAGCAAGGCCACCGGAGCATCCGTCTTCATATTTAGGATGTAGAGACGATTCTTGGACCTCTCCACCTTCGCCAAGAGACGCCTCTCTTGATCGAATAGACACAAGAATCCATCCTGCATGACGATCTTGCATCCGTTCTCCTCCAATTGTCCCAAACTCGCAATGTTTGTGCGAAGTTTCGGGATGTAGTAGACGTTGGTAAACACTTTGTGCTGCTCCTTTTGGTCTTTGAGGAAGACTGCTCCCCGACCACATATCTCCACCGAAGAGCCATCTCCAAACTTCACCTTGCCTCTCACCGTCTCATCTAGCGAGGAAAAGAAATCCTTGCAACCCGTCATATGGTTGCTAGCCCCCGTATCAAGGTACCAATCCGATTTCTCCACGTCGCCGGGAAAAATTCCCGGTTGTACATTCTCTTCATTAAGGAGAAAATTAGAACATACCATTTTCGGGTGATCTTCTTCGCCCTCCGCCAATAAAAGAGCCGGTTCGATATCCTCGAAGGCTTCGGCCATGTGCGCTTTCTCCTCGTTGTCCTTCTTCTTCGAGCGGCACTCCGAGGCATAGTGGCCCAACTTGTGGCAATAGAAGCACTCAATTTTTGACTTATCTTTAACACCGTCGTTGCGATCTTGACATTCGCGTCGATCGTTGTTGCGATGTTGTCCGCCGCGCCCTCGTCCACGGCCGCGGCCTCCACGGCCTCCGGTTTGGTGTCCTCCACCATTATATGGCTTCTTGTCACGAGCCATAAACTCTCTCATCATCAAGAGGAGTTTTTCCTCGTCTTTGTTGGTAGCCCCACCAACACGCTCTTCATGAGTCTTGAGACGGCCGACAACCTCCTCCACTGTCATCGTCGTGAAGTCGCCAAATTGCTCTATCGTCGAAGCAATCTGGACAAACTTCGATGGGACGGATCGCAGGAATTTTTTTCACAACCGCAACCTCCGCTACCTCTCCTCCCAACGCCCTTTGCATATTGACGTTGGTGGTGAGCTTCATTGTGAAATCATCTATTGAATCCGTCTCTTTCATGCGAAGCATCTCAAACTCCGTTTGCAGAGTTTGGATCTTTGCATCCTTGACGCGGTCCGCGCCTTGGTACATGATCCTAAGCATGTCTCATACCTCCTTCGCAGTTTTCTTCTCCGCAACCATCTGGAGAACGTCATCTGGAAGAGCTTGTTGGATGACCGAAAAAGCTATTTTGTTCTTTTTCTCATCCACCTCCGCCGTCGGATCGATTGGTTCCACCACCTCCAAGACGTCCTGGACATCGAGGATCCCCCTCATTCTGATAGCCCAGACGCCGTAGTTGCTCCTCGTGAGCACCGGGTATTTGAAGTGTCCATGGAACTCATCCGACTTTGAAGATGTCTCCGCCATTGAAGAAACAACGTTTCTTCCTCACAATGGAACGATCTCCTTCTTGCCTCTGATACCAAATGTTAGAGCTCAACAGAAAAAATTTGGTGGAAGAAAGCTGGTAGAGAAAGAATGCTTTGTAATTTTTCTTGATGTTTTCATTCAGCAATACAACTCCATTATATAGCTGGAGAATACAAAGAAACGGCTAAACAATTAACACATAATTAAATCATAACTCCTAAACCATTTAAGACAAAACTCCTACAACTATTGAAGGGAAATAAACTCTAAGAAACTGCCTGCATCATTAAGGCCCATGAAAAACAAAGAAACGGTAAAAAACAGTCACATTAAAAAAAACTAATTAATAACAACTCCAACATCAATCATTAATAAATCCAGTATCACCTGATGTAGTTCAGAAACTTGCAGGTACTTGCTATTTTATGTCTATGAGGTTTCATAGTGAGAGAACTGGATTATAGAGAGTGGTGCCACCAATAATATCTCTCCTTGTTTTCATTTATTCATATCACCTGATTTACTTCAGAAACTTGCAGGTACCTGATGGTTCTACTACTTCCGTCACGCGTATACGTCACATTCAAATTTTTGTTTTCAATTCTTCTCTCATTTTACAGAATGTGTTTTCAGTGAGCAAATTATCTACTGATTCCAAGAGCATTTCAGTGAGCAAATTATTATGTCTTTTATGCAGGACACTTTGAAGAAGAAAACACTGGCAATTGGTGAATGGATAAATGGCTTGTATTGTCTACTCAAATATCCTCAAGCCACTGCATCCAACCATCTTCCGGTCATTCAAAGTCATACCGCTATAGCATCACCGTTTACGACACGTTTCACTCGATAAACTGCGACATCTTATTTTTCTTCTTCCTGAGTTAGATAAAGTTCATAATTTGTCTTGTAAAATTTGCCCTCCTGCAATACAATCTCGCTTTCCTTTTCATAAAAGTGATAGTTATTCTGCCAAATATTTGGATTTTGTGCTTTGTGATGTATGCGAACCATACAAAAATTCTACACGTTTTGGTTCTCGCTATTTCTTAATTCTCTTTGATCACTACGTGAGAAATGTTTGGACTTATTTGATACTTTCCAAAGGGGGAAGTTCCAGATTAACTCAAATCTTTTTATTCTCTGATTCTTAATCGATTCAAGGTTTCTATTAAAAATTTTAGGACCGATAATAGTTCTGAGTTTTATAAGAATAGGTTAAAACAGTTTTTCTTAGCTCATGGAATTCTTCGTCAAAGTAGTTGCGTTTATTCTCCTCAGCAAAATGATATTCAGGAAGGTAAGCATCAACATATTGTAGAAATAGTTCGGGCCATTCGTTTTCAAGCTTCCTTGATTAATTGAATTCCATCAACTGTTTTGAACCATAAAACACCTTATAAAGTTGTGTTTCCAACCACACCCATTGTCATCATTTAGGGTTCATTCGGCACACAGGAGTTGACCCTCTGGAATTGGCCTTGGATTTCAGAATGTCAACTCTACTGTTCCGCGCGTTAGAATGGCGGGAGTATTTGCTTTATAACCAAAAGCCACGGTATTGGCTTTATACTAAAATTTCAAAACCAGAAAACTTACCTATTGTCGTCGATTTTGCGAGATTTTGCTCGCCCGTGACTGATCCTGCAAAGGCATGTTTTTTACGGTCACATCAATGAGGAGTTACAAGGATCTCACGACGGTGAATCTCATGACAACGAAGAGGGGTTACGGTCATGGCGAAGAGGAGCATCAGGGATCTCACGGCGGCGGATCTCTATCGCGTCAAAGAGGAGTTACGGCCATAGCAATGAGGGGTTATGGCCATGGTGAAGAGAAGCGTCGGGGATCTCAAGGCGGCGGATCATCGTAGCCTACTTCTGTGGTCATATTCATCAACCTTGACTAGATTTTTGTTACGGCTTCGACAAATTTCTTTCACCACCTTCTTCTGCGGGCAAATTTTTTCGAAGCAGATAATCTAAATGCTCATCTTCTCCGGCCAGTCTCATTGTCTTGGATTTGTTTTTCATGCTCGCAATCTTTGTGTATTATAAATGTCGATTCACTTGTACATTTGACTTTTCATCAATTATTTGTGTCCGATTGAGACTATAAGTCAATATTCAAATGATATCTATGAAGCATTATATTGTATGTAGGTGTAATTTGTTCATTGTGAATGTTAAATTTCAAAAAAAAATAATTTTTTTAAATTTCAATTCCAGAAAATCAATGTCATTGCAGTCGAACAACTTTTATGTATCAATTTCAAGTTTGTTTACTGAATTCCATCCTGCAGCCGAACATCAAAATTGCAGAAAGTCAATTCAAATAGATATTGATTTTCTGTCAAAGCCAATTCCGAAAAGTCTAACCGTGTTGTTGTAATTGTCGTCTCTTTCCATACGGCCAGAGGGTTGATTTTGGAAGCAACGCAATCTATGGTGCCATCGTTTTTGGAATCAAATTATTGACATTGTCTCTTTTGATTTTTGGAAACCTTCCAATCTTGTTTGGAGACTGCTCAATTCGTGACTCCTCCTTTTAGAATTCCCACAATTCCGGCAATTTTGGAGCAGCATTGGTGGCAAAATATATTTTCTTCCAAATAATTGAGGAGATTTTTTGGAAGAAAATTTTGTCTTTTTCATTGATTGGATCCAGCCGGCCCCACCTTCTTCTTACCCGATTTAGGGTTCTTCAAGCCTATATAAAGAGGGGACCGATTTTCCCCAAGTATTCATGATTTCAAGCAAGCAGGAGAACGCAGAGGATGTCGGTCGGCCTTGGCCGAACCTTGGGGTTCTTCCCCATTGCAACCGCGTGTGTGTTTTTTTAGTCGGCGTCCGCCATTCTTGTTGTCGAGCTTCTTCTTGCTGTAGCTTTGTCGACGGGCTTCTTCCTTACTGCAGCGTGCTCGACTCTCGACCACCGACTTTTCTTTTATTGCCGCTGGTTTTCTTTCTCGTCGCAACGTGTACGACCGGATCTTGAAGGATTCTCTCTCGGTTTATTTTTTATTCCATTATAGTCATATTATATGTTTGAGAAAGAAAATATAAAATTATTTATCTGCACAGTAGACGTCCTCATTTTCAATTTCGGGGAATCACTTTAAATTTAATGTTCTTTGTTTGTGGTGTTTTCTTATTGTTTCGTGTTTATCATTCTTCCTAATCAATTTTTTGTCGTTAGATTATTTTTTATAAATCTGAAAATTATCTGCCTGGACCAATTTTTCATAACAAGTGGTGTCAAAACGAGGTTCGATCAACAACTAATTGGACGTTCCGTTTCGAGTTGGGTCAACGGTAGGTGACGACATATCGGTCTGTTGGGTGTGGTTCCCATCCGAGTCGGTAAAAACCACCGGGCACGCGCTAAGAATTCGCTTCGAGAAGGAAATTTGCCAAAAATCTTCATAGCCTCGAAAAAGGTTGCAACGTCCAAAATAATTGGTTGCAACGTCCAAGTCTCGGTTTGGCAAAGCAGGAGCAGGCACAGACGCAGAGGTTGCAACGTCCAGAAAAATGAGGTTACAACAACTTGGGGGCGGCGTTTTTTGAAATCTGACGCTGAATTAAAATATGAAAAGGTGTGCCTCTTGGGGACTCTTGGACGTGATTTAAGAGGTAGTTATGGCAAGGAATATACAACACCAAAATCATTCTCTGAAGGTGAGAGGGCGTAGAGAGGAGTTTTAGGTTTTCGGTGGAAGAAGAAAAGGCGATCTTGTTTTTGGAGAAATCGCCTCCAGCCGCCGCCGCCCGTTCGTGGTCCTCCTCCGACGTCGGCATCCAGATTGATGCTGTCACCGGCGTCCAGATCCCGCCGCGTTCACCGTCCAAATCTCGTTGTCGTCGCATGCAGAGATTGCTGTCGTCGCCCGTGAAGAAATAAGATCGGGCCACTTGTTGTCGGCCCTTGTTCGTGGCATGGAAGTTGAAGACAGAGTTGAAAGGGGCTGTGCATAGCCGTCCTTCTTCGTGGTTTTGCGAACGCCATCTTCGACGTTGGGACGGATTGTTCAATCCGTCCGGGTAACACTTCTCACCTCGCTTGTATTTCTTTTTCAATCTTGTACTTATGTGTGTGGATTGGAAGGAAGATTGTATATCCTGTGTGAATTGTATTTGTGGTGGAGGAGTGGAGATCCTGTGTGGATCGGTGGAGAGAAAGCCTGTAATCTGTGCGTGTGATTTATCACACATCTTTAGTGGAGACTTTCCAGGTTGGACTCCGATCGTTCCGTGATTTTTCACCCAATTGAATTTTCCACGTTAAAAATTTCCTGTGTTTTTCTGTGTTTTGTTGCCTTTATACGCTTGCATACCGTTGAACGCGGTCGCACATGTGCTCGCTCAAATTTGCAACAAGTGCTCTGTTTGGGATTGTTCGCTCTCTTTCCCAACACGGTTCGCTTTCTATCTTCTCAATCTTGATTCGTGAATTTTCTGGTCGCCTCGACCTCGGTGCAGATTTTTCAGTTTGATTTCTATGACATTTCTATAACCAGTGCGAAGTTTTAAGTTGCGTTATTATAACTCTTATTTTGGAGTTATTTTTCCTGCTCAAAAACTTTATTTTGTGAATGCAATTTAATCATCCTCTATTACCTATGTTTTTTTTTCTTATTACTCCTTCATTTTACATGAACTTAGAGTGTGTCTAATCAACTTCTTTTTGATTTGTTCTCATAGGAGTTCATTTTTTTCATGCTGAGATCAGTTTTGTTTGCATTCATTGTTGATGTGTCTGCATTTGTCAATTTCTCTCTCACGCGCACATCAAATGTCAGAAGTCTTGACAGGTTCATTTATTTTGATATGTGAGACCACCGCTGGAGGTGGATCAATTGAAATTTAGCTTCAAATTGGAGCGTTTTTGAGATAGACATGTTAGTCCAATTTGTGTGCTACTTAGGATTTAATGAGTTTTTTTTCTTATGATCATTCTTGGCTGAAGTTCATTTTGTTAGTCCCTTTGGCTTTGGATTTTGGTGACCCGTGGGGCATCTTGGTGTTATCTCAGACAAGCGGAGCATGTCATGAAAGAGGCATCAAGGTGAAGATTGTTGTGGTAATTGTCCCAAACTTAGGGCGAGTGGCGAGTCCCGGCTTCATCAGGCACTCGCCACCCCCAAGATGCCTCATTCAGGCCTGCCACTAGCCGCTCCAAACATCGGGATTATACTATTGGCAGACCAATTTGGGCTGCAGTTAGTAAAATCAAATGATGGATTTTTGCTATTCGCAAACCAACCTCAAGAAAACTATAAATAGACTCTCATGCGCACCTTTGGAGGGGGACATCTTTCTTTCATCTCTCCTTAGGCTGGCTCTAGTCGGCAAGAGCTCTAGCTCCCTGTTCATCGTAGTTTTCAGGTGGACAGGTTGAGAGCTTTAGCTCCCTATTCACCGTGGTTTTCGGGTGGACAGGTGGAGTGTTCTTAAGTGCCCTCCAAGGTACCAGACTCAGTGTTGGCTTGAGAGCGAAAACTCTCTTAGACTTTTCGGGTGTGTGGCAGGACCTCCACGCTGCATCTCGGGATCTGTTTCTAGTTTTCCATCAGTTGAGGATGAGGTCCCTTGCTCCAAGAATCCGACCTAGTTCTCTAGCTCCGGAGAAATAAGCGCAAGTTACCACCCCCGGTCCGAACTCTCTTTGAATCGTGGTTTTCGGGTTCAACACTTAACATCACAAGCTCCATTGTAATAGCTATGTTGGACAAAATAATGTATTTGTCAAGGGCTTTTAACGCTACAGGTCGAAGTAGACAGATGATAGGTTAGAGAACGCAAATTAGAGACAACCCTACGAGCATCCTCCTCAACTTGCTTGGAACCCGCGGCGAACTCACTGAGGCCACCCCTTGCAGCACGCCGGGAGGTTGATCGTTGTCACCAGTCCCCCAACCCCCTCATAATCTAATTTCCGATAAATACGATCACCGACGCCGGGGAAAGGCAGCACCATCGACCCATAGGGAACCTCGCCAATGCTTCCAGCTAGTCTGCCCCTCCCCTCCTAACTCATCACACAACATTTGATTTGAGAGGAAGAATTCATATACACTTCTGTTATTTTTTGATGCTTTACTGGACCGGTCCAGTAAAGCATCAAAAAATAACAATCTCCACCTTGATGCTTCATGAACACTAATACCGCATAAGACACACAGACCCCTACTGGCGACTACAAGCCCCCTCTCCCTGGGGCCGGCACGATCAACGTGCATCAGTCTGAGTCAAGTCAAACTTGACTCGCCTCACTGATTTCTCTCGTATGCTCGCAACACATTCCTCCGTAGGACTCTCCCGTAACATAACGCCTCCACCTCGAGCGAACTCCCTCAACTCCCGGTGACGCATGCCGACGTGCTTCGTCCTTACACGATAGACCGGGTCTACTGCAAGACGAATCGCACTCGAACTCTCACTGTGCAACTCCACCTTCTCCTGAGTGATCCTAAGTTCCTCGGTGAGACCTCTGAGCCTGATGGCTCCTCTCACGGTGTCTGGGTGCTCCTGAGATGACTCTCTACCCGTCTCCTCTACGGCTGCGAAAACTCTACCTCCGCCAAGGTCCTCTCTACGCGCACACGCCCTTGCCACGAATCCTGCCCTGCTCCTCCGCTGGTCCTTCCTAGCCTTTCGTTGAGAACGGTCTCCGCTCTCTAAAGCCCTATCGAAGGAACCGCGACCTGAGGAGATCGCCTGAAATGCATATGCTACCGTATCCTGTAGCTCGAGAGACAGTCCGACCTCTCTCCTCACATTTCCCCCGGCAATCGTGGTGCCAATAAGTCTATAGAGCGATCCAAAACGCTCTCCTCTCAAGACATTCTGCGCGCCTCTCCTGACCTCCAAATACCCGCTGCTACTGGTATAAGAATACCCGACAGCCTCCAGAGTGCCTAGAGAAAGCAAGCTCTTCCTCAACTCAGGCACATACCTAACGTCGGTGAGGGTCCTAACCACTCCATCGAACATCCTAATCCTGATGCTCCTGACTCCCGATATCTCGCACTCTGATTGGTTCCCCATCCGAACACGACCACCTCCACAGTGCCTAATACTGGAGAACCATTCAATGTTCGGGCACATGTGGAACGAACATCCTGTATCCATGATCCAGGAATCTGAGGTCCCGACTACCACATCGTGACTCTGTGAAACGTGGAGAACATCATCATCGCTCACGCACTCTGATGCCACTACAGCCTGCTGAGGCACAGACTCTTTGCCCTTGAGTTTCCTCACTGGGCAGTTGGCCTTCCAATGCCCCTCCTCCTTGCAGTAATGACACCTACCCCTGGACCTAGGTCGATCATCCTCCTTGCCTTCCCCTCTCGATCTACCTCGGGATGGGTCTCTGCTCTTCACGAGCATACCCTCGCTCGCACTCGATCCGGAACTGCTCCTCTTCTCATTAGAGAGAAGCATCGTCACCACTTCCTCCATCTTAAGCGTATCCTTCCCATACAATATGGTGGTGACTAAATGATCGAACGACCTCGGAAGTGAGGACAAGAGGAGAAGAGCCTGATCTTCCTCCTCGACCTTCACATCCATGCTGCGCAACTGGGATACCAACTTGTTGAACACATTTAAATGATCCAACAGTTGCGCGCCATCGGACATCCTCAAGCTGTACAACTGCTTCTTTACGTACAGCTTGTTCGTGAGCGACCTAGACATGTAGAGCTCCTTGAGCTTCCTCCACATGTCCACCGTATTTTCCGCCTCGATAACGTTGTGTATGACCTCGTCTGCCAAACACAGCTGTATGGTGCTGATGGCCTTGAGGTCCAGTTCATCCCACTCGTCGTCGTCATTCACCTTAGTCTTCTCCTTTCCAAGGAGTGCCTTGTGAAGATCCTGCTGAACGAGTACGGCCTTTATGCGCTTTTGCCAAAGACCGAAATCGATCCACCCATCGTATTTTAGAATCTCGAATTTGGCCGCCATTGAATTTGCTCACTGGTCCGAAGGTCGAACCTCCCTCTGATACCAATTATTGTGCAATTGGCACCGGCCCGCGAGTACGGAACTCGTCGCGGACAATAGCAACGGAAGCGAATTACTAAGCAAATAATGGCGCGCACCAATCAATCCTCGGAAGGATACAAGTACGAGATTCCAGAACACAAATCAGCACAGACGACAAGAGATATATGTGGTTCGGAGTTAAGCTCCTACGTCCACGGGGAGAGCGCGCCGGATCCACTAAACAAAATAGAGGTTCGATTACAACACAGAGCACTCAACGATCCTTTCGGATCGACACTAACCTAGAATAGGAAAACAAGAACAAAGAGGGAAGAAAACTCCCCTAGCGCGCTGCCGCCGTCCGGCAAAGAAAGTCGCTGCCCTCTTCAAGACGAAGGAACCGCAGCCTTATGCTCTCTTTCACCGCCGGAGTCGCCGCCGCCGCTGGATCGCCGGAGCCGCCGAAGGAAGAAACACGCACCCGCCGCTGCCGTGGATCTCCCCTCTCCTACACCGGAGATGGAGCCGATGCCGCTGCCGTGCACTAGATCGGAAACCCCGATCAATCTTCCGCCGCCTCGGATCGCTGCTGTCGCCGGAGAAGGAACCCAAGATCCTGATCCTCCTGATGCCGCCGCTCCTCTTCCTCCTTGCCGCCGCCGGATCTCCAAGATCGCCGGAGAAAATATCCCTAGACTAGGCTTGCCTTACGCCTCTGCAGAAGGAGGCCGCTCCCGACCTTGTCGCCGCCGGAGAAGAAGAGACCGCCGTCCGCACACCTTGATCGGTCCTTCCTGTCGATGCCGCCGCGCTCCCGATCTTGATGCCCGCCGCTAGGTCGATGCCGCCGCTCCTCTTCTTCCTTGATGTCGCCGGAGAAGAAGCCGCCTACCTCCGCCGCTCCTTCCTCCTCACCGCCGGAGAAGAAGCCGCTCGATTTCCCCTGCTTTTCTTCTGTTCTTGCAGCCGCCTGCTTCTCCGCTAGGTTTAGGAAAATATCGGGCTTGCTGCTCTTATTATAATCTGTCTGAGCAAGCTTATTATACTTCATCAATGACAACCACTTCAATAAGCATTATTTTCCCATGCCCAAATCAAAACTTTAAAGCCAGGCAATTTTAGTATAACATCACAAGCTTCATTGGAAAGAAAGAGGATTCTGCGGTTCAAGCCCAAATGGTTACAATAATAATTCGGAGAATTTGAAACGGCTCGTGTGGACATATCTCAAAGCGAGGAAGGGAATGGTGAATTCTTACTGGCACATAAAATGAATTTTGACGCTCCTTTCTGTATGTCAATGTCATCGACCTGAAGCTTTAACCTAAAACTACACAATCCGTTCCGCCATTTCTCTATTTCTGCCTGTAGGCGATATAATTTGCGAGGTGAAGCAACGGCGCAGCCTTCGCCGGATCAAAATCCTCCAACTGAGACTCGGCATCCCGGAGAAGTTCCTCGGCGAGTTCTCTGGACCTCTCCATCCCCAACAGCTTCGGATACGTGGTCTTGTCGCTGGCCAAGTCCTTGGCGGCAGTTTTCCCGAGTTCCTGCGATGATTTGGTCACATCTAAGATGTCGTCCACCACCTGGAACAGCAGCCCGATGCACCGAGCATAACACCTCAGCCGCTCGATCTCGCCGTCGGATCCGCCGCCGATGATACCCCCGATTGCAACGGAACCCTCGAGCAGGGCCGCAGTTTTATGCAGGTGAATTGATTCGAGCCGATCGACATCAATGGGTTTGTTGACGCCGGTGGACTCCATGTCGAGTACCTGGCCGGCGGCGAGGCCTTCAGCGCCTATGCTGCGGCTGAGCTCGGTCGTGGCACGCAAAATGAGGGCTGGGGGAACGCCGGAGGGGTAGTTGTCCATATCCGCGAGATGACGGTAGGAGAGGAAGAGAAGGGCGTCGCCGGCGAGGACGGCGAGGGGCTCGCCGTATGCCCTGTGGCAGGAGGGCTGACCTCGGCGGAGATCATCGTTGTCCATCCAAGGGAGATCGTCGTGCATAAGGGACGTGGTGTGGACCATCTCGACGGCGCAGGCTGGAGGCATCGCGAATGCTTCGGCTCCGCCGACGATCTCGCAGGCGGCGATGCAGAGGATGGGGCGAATGCGCTTCCCGCCGGCGGCCAGGAGGGAGTAGCGCATTGCTTCGTGCATCAGTTTAGGGTGGAGCTGCGGGGGCACCGCGAGATCAAGGGCTCGATTGACGGATGCTGCCTTTCTTAGCAAGTAACCCTTGAAATCGAACTCGGCGGCGGGCTCCGATGCGAAGAAGGATGGGCCAGTCTTGATGTCCGCCGCCTTGGCCGACGGGAAGCAGATAGAGAGAGAACGGGATCGGCCGGTTGGGGCTGAGGCCATGAAATTGGAGAGAGAGGAGAATCGGTGGGGCCAGCTGCCGGCAGAGTGAACCGTGAGCTGAGCCATGAAAGCCATTAACAGCAGCTGCCGTCGCGCCGCTACTTCTGCACGAGCTGGGGGAATCGCAGTTGTAGCGGCGCTCTCTGTGTTTTCTTTAATGCGAAAGCAATGGATGCTGGTATGGTGGGTTAGGATTTTTAATTGTCGCTCTGATCGGCGGCAATCATCGGAGAAAGAGGAAGGGTTTGTTAGAAGTCCTGAGGTAGGTTGGTTGGTTTAGCCCATTTTTGGGTGAAATTACTAGCAAATTAATGAATTATTAATAATAGTAAATTATGTATTCACAAAAATATCATTAGTAAATGAGCAAATCATTTCTTCATTTTATTATTAATAAATCATAAGAAACTATTTAAAAAATATTTCTCGTGTTAATCATAAGAGTGTTTTAAAATTAATTTTGGGATGTGACTTGGGGTAGTGGCGTCTTGGCGAAGATGATGGTGATTTAAATAGGTGATTGTTATCCGCACTGCAGTTTTGGTTATTTGCAAATATTTTTTTCCTAATTTTTCGTGTCTTTTAAAAATACGTCATGTACATGCATTTTCAGGAAAAGTGTTCAACACGAAAGTTGTAGATCTCATCGAGATCTACAACTTTCGTGTTGAACACTTTTCCTGAAAATGCATGTACAAGACGTACTTTGGAAATACACCCAGATTTCGCGTCTTTTAGAAATACGTCTTGTACATGCATTTTCAGGAAAAGTGTTTAACACGAAAGTTGTAGATCTCGATGAGATCTACAACTTTGGTGTTGAACACTTTTCGTAAAAATGCATGTACAAGACGTATTTCTAAAAGGCGCAAAAAATTGGGAAAAAATGTGCGGATAACCAAAACTGTAGTGCGGATAACACTCACCTTTAAATAGGTGATTGTTATTAGCACCGTAATTTTGGTTAGTAGCATCACACTTTCTCATAATTTTTCGCGCTTTTTATAAATACGTTTTGTACATACATTTTTAAAAAAGTGTTCAACACGAAAGTTGTAGATCTCGCGAGATCTATAATTTTTGTGTTGAACACTTTTCTTAAAAATGCATGTACAAAGCGTACTTTGAAAATACGTGCAGGTTTTACGTCTTTTCGAAATACTTCTTGGACATGCATTTTTAGAAAAAGTGTTCAACACGAAAGTTGTAGATCTCGTCGAGATCTACAACTTTCGTCAAAATCTACAACTTTCGTGCTGAATACTTTTCCTAAAAATGCATGTACAAGACGTATTTAAAAAAGACACGAAAAATTATAAGTGTGGTGCGACTGGCAAAAACTGCAGTGCTAATAACAATCACCTTTAAATATGGAAGGCAGTCCTATTTTTTGCTTTAGGCAGCCCATAAAATGAATGGTCCCACCATTTTTTGCTTCCTTGTAAATTAGTAGCAACCCAAAAACCCTAATCCCACCTTCGTTTCCGCCCCCCCCCCCCCCATCGCCTCTAATGTCGTTTGACAGTTCCCTCTTCCCCGACGATCACCTCGCCCTGGATCTGATTACCGAAAAACCCACAGAGTGCTACGTGCCTCCATTTCATCTGTCGTTGTAGCCGCGGAAGTTCATTCTAGTTCTCCCTGGAAGACATCGTCATTTGTGTTGTAGAGGCTTCATTCAGTTCACGTTGATTTCGAACGAGAACCGCATATTGCTCGCCTTCTACCGCTCAATAGCAGTTGTCCATCCCTTTCGCTGAACGAGGAGTTCATGCAGCCTTCTTTTGCCGATTCAGGTATATTTTCCCTACTTATTTTCTGCATTTCCTTCTCTTGAATTGTGGTGTAATTTTGAAAAAAATTAGGCATGATATTGGGTCTAATGGGAGAGTTTTCTCAAATTTTTGTGCTTCACCAATTTGGAAACTTATTTTGAAAGTTTAGTGTTTTTTGAAATCATAGTGTCGGAAGATAAAAGTTTGACACTAGTATAGATAGATTTGAAATTACAATTTACCATCAATATGAGTTTTCCTACGAAGGAAGAATTGATCTGTTGACATGTAATATTGTGAAAGGACCTTGGTTTGTAATCACGATTAAAGATGTCGATAAATTGACATCTCGAAGCAAACTTAGGGTTAAACTTGGGTGTGATAGAGGGGGTTATAAACAGTTCAGTCAAAGTTTAAAAGTTGGATCAATCAAAATATAAGAAAATCCTCCAATAAGCGTGGTAGATGATGTCTTTTCGCTTTGTTAGGTGTAAGAAATGTTAATGGAAATGAGTGGACTATTGAAGTGAAATGTGGTTTTCACAACCACATGTTGCACCTTGAAGCTCATGCATATGCTGGTAGTCTGATAGATTATCAGAGTCTGAGCAAAAAATCGTACATGAAATGTACGGTACAGGAGTAGAAATTCCATTCCACTATGGATGATTCATACCCATTAGAAACAACTATAACTAATTGAAAAGGACGTCGAAGAGGATATAAAGGTAGAAAGTGATGTGCCAAATGAATTAGACATATGATGTGATGGTATTTTAAAGAGGTATAACAACACAAATGTATTTCACAAACATGACAACACTCTAATTATACATTTTGTAGTATAAAAGCATATGCAAACATCAACATATAGTGCTCTAATTATATATATATATTTTTTAAAAATGGACCTCCAATAACAAATTGGATTGCAATGTGGTAAAAATGGGCTGCTATTAACGATGTCTGCCTAAAGCCAAAAGTGCGCTGCCCATATTGGCCCCTTTGCATATTAGTCGTGCAATGACATGATCCAAAAGTCTAGAAATCCTTATATTTTTTTTTCAATATTCAAAACATAAACATTTTAATTTAAATCATATTACCCCTGAAATTTAAAAACCGAAATCACAAAAAACCGCAACACCACATTGTCTTCGAAACGCACCGAACGGTGTGGTTGTGATGCGATTTTGATTATTGAAAAATCGCATGGTTTGCGGTACGG
Source organism: Platanthera zijinensis (assembly GCA_039513925.1). Taxonomy (NCBI): domain Eukaryota; kingdom Viridiplantae; phylum Streptophyta; class Magnoliopsida; order Asparagales; family Orchidaceae; genus Platanthera; species Platanthera zijinensis. The sequence continues at coordinate 24,423,556 of CM077087.1, read as the reverse complement.
TACGATTTTTGCCTTACAAAACCAAATAAACCACAACGCACCCCAAAGATCATAATATTATTTTATTTTTAATTTTATATCTTGTAATATAATATATCTTATTTTATATCTTACAAATTAATTAATATATCTTATATTATATCTTATAATATATCTTACACTTATATAATATAATATATTAATATATCTTAATCTAAGTATCTAAATCAAACCAAGTACCACAATACACCACTGCAGCCTCTGCCTGAAATGAACGATGAACCTGTGGGTTGACCCGCTAAAATAGTGAAATCCAACCAACAATGCTTATTTTAATTTTTCATTCCTTCAGATTTTTTTCATTCCTTCTGGCTATTGCCCGCATATTTGGCTTTCTGCCCTAGCCTGACGACGGTAACACGAGCGAGCGTGGAGCGGCTCTTCAGCCTTCACTTGGCGCCTCTTCAGTCTTCACTTCTTCAGTCTAACAACCGATACATGGACATCGACTCAAAGATATGGTTATATGTGTCGCACCAGAAATTGGATATATAAACAAAGAATGGAGGTTACAAAAACGAATTCTTAATTTCGTTAATATCATTGATCACATGAGGAAGGGACTGAGAAATGAAATTATGAATTGTTAGTCTTCATGAAAGATTAAAAAATCCTCACAATTATCATGGACGATGACGAAGTACCGTATTGGGACATGAGTTTTTGCATGTTAGATGTTCTGCACATATTTTAAATTTAATTGTGAAAGATGGGTTGTTGATTCAATTAAATTCAATTGCAAAGATAGAGTGTAAAAGCATTATTATGTCTTGATGTTAAAGATGAAATTCCACCAAACTGGTGTTAGAAATGGAAGTAAAATTTGAGAGAGCTTTCAAAAGATTAGAGAATGTAACTTCATATACTAGTTAGTTACTTCACTAATGAACCTTCTACTCCATCGGATTCAAAGAATGCTAGTTTATTTATAAAGCTGCTGAAATTATTTTACATTGTAACTTTAGAGGTTTCTAGTTCTAAATATCAGACTTCACATATCTATTTTTTCAAAATATTTCAATGATAGGACATGTTATTAATTCAATGTGTGATAACACTGATTCAACAATGAGTAGTGTTGCTAATCGTATGAAGATTAAATTTGATAAGTATTGTGATAGTTCAGAAAAAAAAAACTGTATTGTTATATGTTGTTTTTTTGTTGATATAAGATTAAATGTGTAGCCAAATGTTTGAATGCAATATATGATGCAATAAAATTATGCAGAAAGCACACTCACTTGCTCACATGATCATTATAATGCAAATCCAAACCAAAATATTAATCAAACTTATGTTAGTCAGTCATCAAACTCTACACAATGTATGGATGCAGATGTTGAATTTGGTACTTTGGAGTACAAAAAGAAAATATAGTTGGATCATTCTGATGAAGAATCTAAAAAATTGTGCATCTGAATTGGTATTATATTTTAAAGAAAAATGCATTAAAAATGCAACTCAACTTTAACATATTGAATTGGTGGAAAATGAACTCATCAAGGTTTCCAATACTATCTCAAATTGCAAAAGATGTTTTGACGATACGAATTTCAATTGTGGCCTCTGAATTAGCATTTAGTACGAACGACAGACTATTAGATCTATTTAGAAGCTCCCTAGCACCAAAAAACAATTGAATCTCTTGTATTTTGCAATAATTAGTTGTGTTGCAAGACAAATCTCAATGAGATAGAAAAAATGATGATCGATAATGAGAAATATGAAAAACTCTCTTTATTATTAACATATTACATTATAAATTATTAAATTGCTTGATAATATATATATATATATTTAAAATTTTAGAGTTGGAAGAGGAAATACGAGAGTCCGGATCATCTTGAAGAGGCAAATGCAAAATTGTAATTGACGATTTAACATGAGATAAATGATTTTGCAAATTATTTATCTTATAATTTTTATTCTTTGCACTGTCTTTATTGAATGAAGTAATTTTATTATTAATATTTTTTAATTTTGAGTTATTTATCTTATATTTTGTCTCGCTTCAGAATTTGTGATCTTTTATGAATCATAATTCATAATACAATGAATATCTTGATTTAAATGTCATAATTATATAATGATATGACAATTTTAGTGTCATACTAATTTTCAGCACATATTTGCATAGCTAATATAACTTAATAGATTCACTATTTTTATGTACTACAAAAAAATGCATATGTACCTTATGATCAAACGATTGTTGGTAATTGGACAAATAGTATTGTTATTGAAGTGATCATTCAGTCATTGGAATATATTATTACTATCCAATTTCAAAAGAATACCATGTGTTAGAAAATTTTGAGGAGATGACATTATTGGGTATAAATTGTAAATAGTCCATGTGCTATTTGTTAAGTTTTGGTAAATATGCAAAAATCGAAATTACATCACAAAAACCGACTCCAAACCGCACCAATATCAAACCATAACGCACGGTTTGGATGCGGTATGATTTTGTAAAGTCAAAAACCAACCCTCTTCGATGCAGTTGCAAAACCGACCCTCTTCGGTGCAAATGCGGTTTGTGCTCAAACCGCACCAATTTAACCCCTACATGGGAAACTTCCCTCGACCCTCCCTACCGGGATACTTCGCGCACCGGAATATAAAAAGAAATTGGAATTTCAAATAATGCCTACAAACAAAATCACATTTTCTTCTTTGCTAAAAGACAAACATGATTTGAGTAGGCAATGCCCTAAGTTTTTAGGCTTTGTTTGGCACACCGGTACCGGCCAAGAACACGGTGGTTATGAACCGTTGTTCGTGAACACCCAACCTCATCTAAGATATTTAATCCACTTTTACGTTCAAAGCTATTTTTCTTTTTTTGATGACGGTCATAACCATTGTCATGCCAAACATACATTTTATGGCAGTGGCGTTTTTATCCAAAGTCATGAGAGCAAAAAAGCCACACCAAACAAAGCCTTGGTCTCTATGTATAGAAGAACTTACACCACTAAGGGAAAATACCTATTTGATTGCTTAAGGCATTCTTGAGGAGAGTAGGAGAGAGAAAATGGCAATAAGTACCGTAAACAGAAGATGAGTCATATACTTCTTCTCTCATAATGGAGCCTTAGCCAAACCACCATTATCACTTTTATCCTCACCAATCCATCTTTATCATCAGATTCAAATGGAGATTGCAACCCTATCAGAGTTTTCAGCTCACATTCAGCTTCTAAGCACAGGACTCATTTAAATTCCGATCATCATACTCCTCTTTATTGCATAAAAAATCAATCCTGGTCATACCATTTTCTGGCTCCAGCACAACCTGCCGGCTTTCATAGAAGCAGAGGCTCTTATGTAATGCATTTCAAAATCAGCTTTATTTTCAGCATAAGATCCCGGAATAGAGCCTTTCAGAATCTTCCCTATAAACTCAAACGCTCATTGAATCATTTATTCGTAAACCCAAAGAGAAATCTTCGCTCGAAATTTCATAACGAACGAATAGTCTGCAAAAGAAAATCAAAGATAAATTACATTTCAGAGGAATGTCATGGATGAACAGAGAGCAGTCTGAAGCAATATTCAAGTATCAAGCCATCAAATAAAAGAAAAGGTTGAAGGCTGGCAAGGGAGGAGAAAAACCCATTTGTTCTTGTGGGCATCCTGAAGGGAGCTCATTGTCTGCCTCCTACAATAATAAGCTCAAAAAATGCAGGCCATTCAATCCGCTTGAGCTACTCAAGTATTTCTCTCCTAATCATCTCAAACTTTGGGTGGATGCGTGGACGCACGAAACTAGATAAAATTAGGAATGAATGTATCAGGGATAAAGACAGGAGTAGCACCAATTGCAGGGAAGATGTGAGAACCTCGACTAAGATGGTTTGGGCACGTACAAAGGAGACCATTAGAGGCACCTGTTAGGCGTTGCGAGAGTCTAGTCACTAGGCATGTTAAACGAGTGGGGGTAGACCAATAAAGACTTGGAATGAAACTATAAGGAAAGACATGATGTACTTAGGCATTAATGAGATTATGACAAAAGATAGGGCACAATGACGACAAAGGATCCATATAGCCGACCTCACTGTAGTGGGATAAAGGCTTGAGTGTTGTTGTAACCGTCTCAAACTGCAACCAAAGCAATCATGCGGGCCCTCTGTTAAAATGTTAGTGCCTTTGAACCTAGGGGCTATAATCATAAAAATATGAAACCTTAAGGACTAAAAACATACAACAACAACACTCAAGCTTTAACCCACCATAGTAGGGTCAGTTGTATGGATACTTTGTCGACATCACCCTATCTTTAGTCAAAATCTCATTAATGCCTAAATACATCACGTCTTTCCATATAGTTTCATTCCAAGTCTTTTTTGGTCTAGCCCTCCCCCGTTTAACATGTTTAATGGCTACACTCTCACCACGTTTAACAGGTGCCTCTAATGGTTTCCTTTGTACGTGTCTGAACCATCTTAATCAAGCTTCTCGTACCTTCTCTACAATTGGTGTCACTTCCGTCTTATCCCCGATACATTCATTCCCAATTTTATTCAGTCTCGTGTGTCCACACATCCACCTAAGCAGCATTCTCATCTCCACAACTCCCATTTTTTGCTCATGTACACAATCCCTTGCCAAACACTCAGAACCGTCGAGCATCACTGGTCTAATTGCAGTACTCAAACGATCCATATTTATAAAAGTGATTAAATTTTTATGTTGACAGTCAACCGAAATACCTAATGCAACACTCATCATTTCTCATCCAGGCTTGAGACTGTCAAAGGCGGATTTTTAAGGACTAAGGCTTCATTTGGTTCGGCAGTGGCGGGTCGATCCGGCGGGTGGAAACGGAGTGTTCGAATCGGAGGGGGGAGGTGGCTACTCCAAACGGAGCTTTTTGGGGCATTTCTCAAGGCGGGAGGGTAGAAACGGAGCAAACGCCGCCGGAGATTCATTTGTTTACCCTCCTTCCGGTGGCGTTTGCCCAAAACGGAGCAGCGAAACGCCCAAACAAATAGAGCCTAAATGTCTAATGTACAAAAAATTCTAGGACTGGAGTCACAGATTTAATAAACCTTTGGGACTGAAATCATAAAGTTTTTAACACCTTTCTATAAGGTAAGAAAATAAGCTTCTAGTTCACATTTCGACAATGGCAATATGTCACAGATCCGCATCCACCATCAGTTATTGTGCATTATTATTACAATTATTATTATTATTTATATGTTGAGTCGTGATGTATCGAGTTATGTTGTATCGAGGCGTGTCGTAGTGTTTGAGTGTTTTAATATTGTTATATGTTGTGTTATTTACAATTATGTCATTGGTGCCTATATATAGGGCCTTGGGGGTCTTGTAATGGTTATGGAAGAAATATAGTGAAATTCTCTCTCTCTCTATCTTCCCCTCTCTCTCTAGTCTTCCCTCCTCCCTTCTAAGGTTTTGTCTCTCCGTCACCTCTACCGACCCTTCCCCTCGCCGGATTCCTCCTGGAATTTATTCATGATCTTATCAATTGGTCCGACCTGCCGCACCGCCCGCAAACTTGCCGTCGGTGCTCATATTTGGGTGCATCTGCCCTGCTGTCCGTCAACTCCGCCCGTATTCACGTTCCCATCTCGGACCGATTTGGCGTCGTTGTTCCGCTCCATAACGTCAACCCTACAACGTCGATCTGCCACTACTGCGTCCAGATCCAGCCACCGTCCGTGCTGCGCCGCTCCCTCCGTGCGTACCGCGCGCCTATTTCCATCCGCGCGCATTTAGAGCCGCAGGTCACTAATCAGCGCCGACCGTCCTCCTGAAGCCACAGTTCCCACTCTCTTCCCCGGATTTGCCCGTGGACGGCCCAGACCCTTGATTCGCCGGCTTCCATCCCTGTTCCGCCGATCTCCAACTGGACCCGCCCTTCCAGACGCTCTCCGACGTCGGACCACTGCTTTGCCACCTGCGTTCCTCACTGCCAGCCATTGTCGGACGCCACCTTCCTTGTTTTGGGTCGGGATATGTTGCAAGGAGAACCAGGCGACTGTTTCGCCGTCTCCCAGACCATATCCGCGGACCCGCCGCGTTCTGGCCCTGATCCGCTGGCCCAACCACACCCAAGCCCCGATCCGACGGTTTTCGGTTGTGCCGACCTGTCGTTCCCCCAAGGACATCGTCAGCGTCATCTCCAGCCTACATCCCTCGCACCATGGTCGCAGCCCAATCTGCCACTTCCGGGCTGCTTTTCTTGCCGTCGCCGGACACCAGCCCCCGACTGGATTTCTCTGCCCTAGCTGCACAAATCCTGGCCGCATGCGCCTCTCTCCATGTAAATCGTCTCCTCGGGATCGACGGACGGGTTTCTGCAACCCCCCACGAGGTTCCCTACCCTAAGCCGTCTCCACCACGACTGCATCTTACACCATGCGAGAGTTTCCCTGCCATGCCGCCCCCAACATTCCGCTACGACACCGACCCCCTCCTCTACGCCACAGACGATCCTCCCATCGAAAGCGCACCGTCCGCCAATGTACTACATCTCTCCATGGTGGTCGTACCTCCACCGCTTCCGCCACCTCTTCGGTCACCCGTTCTGCCGCCTCCTTTGACCATCTCACCGCCTCCTCTCCCGGCTCTTCCTCCACCGGCCCCTGCCTTGCCGTTTCCACAGGCCGCATCGCCGCCTCTTCTGTCGGCCCATGCCCCCGGTGCCCGACGGATCCGTTCTTGCTGCCGGTCTTCGCGCCTCTGACATCCTTGTGGCTACTCGCCAACACCGTTGTCGCTGTTACGCGCTACCTGACCTTGTTCTAGCGGGAGGTCAAGGTACCAGATGATCCGGCCACCCGTTTGGTACATGAGCTTGAGGGCAAGCTCGTTTTGAAGGACGGATGGAGTGTTACGGATCCGCCATCAGTGATCGTGCATTATTAATATTATTTATATGTTGAGTCGTGATTTATCGAGTCATGCTGTAACGAGTCGTGTCGTAACGTTTAAGTGTTTTAATATTGTTGTATGTTGTGTTATTTACAATTATGACATCGGTGCCTATATAGGATCTTGTGGGTCTTGTAATGATTATGGAAGAAATATAGTGAAATTATCTATCTCTCTCTATCTTCCCCTCTCTCTGGTCTTCTCTCCTCTCTTTTAGGGTTTCGTCTCTCCCTCACCTTCACCAGCTCTTCCCCTCGCCGGATTCCTCCGGGAATTTATCCGTGATCTTATCACAATATATCGCAGGATTCATCGCATACTCTCTTCTCCGTCCACGGCATACCAACTAAAAACCCTAGCCCTAGCCAACAGGTTGTGATTCTATACTCCGATGAATCTTTTTTTAGATATGAAATTATAAACCTAATGTATACAGATCCCAAAATTTTTTGTCAACTTTATAAATCATTATCTGGTATATACAAGTTTATAGATTCAAAAAAATAATGTTTGATAAATCTGAAATTATAAATCTGAACTTTCTACAGAATTTAAATTCTCCCAAGAGCATGGAACAAATATATAAAATTGATTTTTGAATAAAATAAAATTCTTCCAAACAAAATATTGCTCACAAATTTCACCGCAAAAATTGTAAAATAAAGGATTAAAGGTTCTACCTCCCGTCTCCTTCCTGCACCTCCATGCTGCTCCTTCACACTCGTTGCCGACCATCGTTGCCGCAGCAGTACACCACTCTCTGCATCCGACCTTCTCTCCAATTCTTTCTCACTTGAAGTTTTTTTTTTTTGGAAATGCATGCATTTGCAGCAGGGTTAAAATTGGAACTTCATCTTGCTGCATGTCAGCACCAAATAATATGCTTTATAATATAGTATATATGTAGGCAATATCTAGAAAGCTCAGGTACATTTTTTTTCACAGAATGAAATTGATCCACAGGTCAAAGATCTCCACTTTTAACAGATCCTGGACATAGAAAATACAAAGGGGCTTCATAAAAAGGCACCCAAAAAAGAAAAATATCAACCATACAAAATTTCTAACAGGGAATCTGATCATGGTGTTCCCTTTTGACAAAGTATGTCAAGTCCTGGAAACGAAGAGGTTCGTTGCCCCAAGAAGTCCATTCAGCTATCAGCTCCCTTGCAAAAAGTTCTATGCACCTTGAAGGCTTCGGACCTGGAATATTATCTACTAGCAGTTCTTCACATAGTTAAGAATGGCAGGCCAAACTATATGTTGACTTCGATCCTCATTCCATATATTATTATATATAAACTACATTAAAGAAAGTTCTTTACAACAGTTCATGATCCATATAAGACCATAGAGAATACGTGGGAGGGTATGTTAGTGAAACGCAAGGTAGGGATACGTTGGGCCGTACCCCTCCTCCAATTACCCAATTCTCAAGATAGAAATTGCCCATCACAATAGTTCTCCTCCCCCATATTTATAGGGGGCAATCACATAGCAATAATGCTAAAAAGGAAATATCAGATAAGGAAATATACGATAAAAGAAATATATGCTAAAAGGAAATATACGATAAAGGAAATATATGCTAAAAAGGAAATGCAATATAACGGGAAAAAAATCTTAGATCCAATCTAGCGCATCCTCAAGCCGCGCCAGGTTTCTGTGCGCGCCTCGTGTAAACCCTTGCGTAGCGCTTGCCTAGGATGGGGTCTTCCGCCCTCATATCAACACCCCGGGGCTCCACAACGACCTTGTCCTCAAGGTCAAATTCCAGAAACTAGACCTTGATCCCCTCCTCCAGGTTCCATGTGGCCTCTTCGGTCGGTTGGTCCTTCCATTGGATGAGGACTTGTCGCATTGTTCATTCTTGAATGTCTTTGGTCTGTGTTCCCAAAATTGTTGCTTGCTTGTCCCGGAGAACCGATTTAACGGCTAACTTGTCTGGTAGTGTAGCCTAGAGGGGGTGATCCCTTAGAGCCCTTTTCAGCTAGGAGACATGAAAGAAGGCATGAATTCTGCAGTCGTTGGGGAGCTGCAGGCGGTAGGTCACCTCTCCAATTTTCTCCAAGATCAGGAAGGGGCCAAAATAGCGCACCGAGAGCTTGGGGTGTAGTCGGCCGGTCAAGGAGCTCTGTCTATGCGAGTGTCATTTGACGAAAACCTTCTCGCCCGGGGAGAGTATCACCTCACGACGATGATGATTGGCCTGTTGAATCATGCGCTGCTGAGCCCGAACCAGATGGTGCTTCAGTTGGCGGAGGCCCTCGTCCCAGTTCTGGAGGTCGGCGGCCAGGGCTTGTACTTGACATTTGTCGGGTAAGTTGCACGGTATGGGTGAGGGTGGGCGACCGTAGACCGCCTGAAATGGGGTGACACCCGTGACAGACTGATAGGATGTGTTGTACAATAGCTCTGCCCATGCAATCCACTGGGTCCACTGTCGAGGCTGCTCAGTCGCAAAACAGCGCAGATACGTTCCAACGCAACGGTTGAGGACCTCTGTCTGTCTGTGGGTGGTACGCGGTACCGAACCGCAGCTTGGTCCCCTGTAGACGGAACAACTCTTGCCAAAAGGAGCTTGTGAAAATTGGGTCGTGACCGCTCAGGATGGAACGGGGAAAACAGTGGAGGTGAACCACCTCCCCAATGAAAATCCGAGCAACTGAGCTAGCGGTGTAGGGGTGACGAATCGGTAAGAAATGCCCGTTCTTGGACAGGCGGTCCACCACCATAAGAAGACAAACATAGCCCTAAAAGCCGGGAAAGCAGGTGAGAAAATACATGCATATATCTTCCCAGACCATATCAGGGACGGATAGGGGCTGGAGTTCAGCTGGCGAGAGAGCCTGGTATTAGGCCTTCTGACACGCCAGGCAGTTGGCTACTAATTGTTGGACGGACCGCAGCATACCACGCCAGTACAGGGTAGACGCTAGTCGACAATACGTGGGGTAGGCACCAGAATGGCGCACTGTGGAATTAGCATGAAACTCGTGAAGCAAACGAGGAATCCAGGGTGACGAATCGGCGACCACGAGACGATTTCGGTAGAAAAGTTGATCTCTGATCATCCGGAAGGGGGGTGCGAAATCAGATTTCTCTACAAATCCCGTATCATGGAGGCATAGTAGGGATCCCCACGCACCTCTGCCTGTAGAACATCAGCATCCCGCCAACGAGCCTGGGAGATCGCTGCCAAGGTTCCCACATGCTCTCGTCGGAACAAGGCGTCAGCGCCGGTGAACGTCCCCCCCGTACAGTATTCGATGGAGAACTGGTATCCCAAGAGTTTGGCATTCCAAAGTTGTTGTGCGGGCGTCGTGACCTTCTGACTCCACAAGTGGCGCAAGCTGCGGTGATCCATGTGCACCCCGAAGGGTCGCCCAAGAAGATAGGGGCGCCAGTGCTGAACGGAGAGAACAAGTGTCCGGAGCTCGTTGTCGTAATCGAACTCCACATCCTACCGCCTGGAGAAGGCCTTGCTGAAATAGGCGATGGGTCGACCCCCCTGCATGAGGACCACCCCCACCCCCTTCCCGGAAGCGTCGCACTCCACAACGAATGACTCAGAAAAGTCCAGCTTGCCCAGGACTGGGGCTGATGTGAGCACGTGTTGTAGTCCATGAAAGGCCTTCTGGGTTGTCTGGCTCTAAGAGAACGGTGCCCCTTTCTTGAGGAGGTCAGTTAGCGGGCGCGCCAACGCCTCGTAGTTGCGAATGAATCTGCGGAAGTATCCGGTAAGGCACAAAAATACGCGCACTGCTCTGATGATCGTTGGAGTAGCCCACTATAGGACTGTGTACACCTTGGCCGGATCCATAACCAGACCGACAGCCGAGATGATGTGCCCCAAATACTCGATGTGTCTGCCCAAAAAGGCACTTGTGGTGGGCCACAAATTGGTGCTATGTGAGAAGTTGAAGCACGGTGGGCACGGTGGCCAGATGATCTAGGTGGAGCTGCCAAGAAGAGATATAGACCAATATGTCATAAAAAATACCTATACGAACTTACGTAGATGTGGACGAAAGGCGTCGTTCATCGTGGATTGAAACGTGACTGGGGCATTAGTCAGACTGAAGGGCATGACTATAAATTCATAGTGGTCGTCATTAGTGTGAAACGCCGTCTTAGGAACATCCTTGGCTTTGACCCGAATCGGGTGATAGCCCAAACGAAGATCCAACTTGGAGAAATAAGTCGCTCCATGTAGTTCATTCAACAGCTCCTGGATGAGGGGAATCAGGTACTTGTCGGGGATGGTGAGCTTGTTCAACTCATGATAGTTCACACAAAATCTCCAGCTGCCATCCTTCTTTCGTACCAGAAGAACCGGGCTGGAGAAGGGGCTCGTACTTGGGTGGATGATGTTCGCCGTAAAGATCTCGTGGACCATGGTGATGTGATCCTGTCTACGGCTCGCTAGAACCGCTTCGGTTCTATAGTTTTACTGCTTTTATTATCGTGTAGATTTATTTCATGAATATTTTAATGCTTTTATTATCATATAACGGCGCGTGAGATCGACCACCTCGCGTGACCCTGAATGGATTGGTCCGGTTTGGTGTGGTCGGGTTGAGTCGGCACATGTCATTGGGTTCAAGAAGTTTGCTGAATTTAATCTATTTAATTAAAAAAGGAGTGGGGGAAGGGCTATAAATAATAGGCTTGTTGCCCTAATTGAGGGAGGAAAAAAGAATAGAAACCGGGATTGATTATTTTCAATCTCCCGGTTGGCTTTCTTCGCCGCACAGCAGCAGCAGCCGATCCCGCATCTCCCGCAGCAGCGCCCGCCTTTCCCTCCGCTATCGCTCAGCCGCTTGGCCGCCGCCTCCGTTCCGCTCCTAGCCCCATCTCCGGCAAGCCCTCATACCCAGCTCCACGGTAAGCCATCCCCAACCTTCCCCTCGTCGCCCTAGCTTCACTGCCGACCAGCCCGGACACCCTCCATCCTCTTCCCACTCCACCGCAAGCCCAGCCAGCCTTCTCTTTCGTTTTCTCCACTCCACCGCATGCCAACCAGCCACCTCCTCCAATCCCTAGTTCCACCGCTAGCCAAGCCCAGCCGTCCACTTCCGTTGCCCTAGCTCCACCGCAAGCCCTGCTCCCGCAACCTCCTGATTCCTCTTCCCCACAACTCCATCGGAAAGCTCGACGCCCATCTGCTACGGTATCGGAAGGATCGGAAACGGGCAAGCCCCCCTTGGTGAGATCTCTCTTTTCCCCACTCCTCCTGATTTTACTTGCTAATTTATTGGATTAATTTCAGCAAAGTGGTTTTACTGTTTCAACCCAATGTTATATGCGCTTATCCCAATCATGCCTCGTCGTTCGTCTTACTCCGTGTGTTAGGGTTCCGTCCGTTGAGTTGTGCCTTATTTAATTCGCCACGTTGTCGACTACGTCTCAATTTAGGAATTATTTGCATCACATGGCCTCCATAGCACTCTTCTGATCATGGCCATAACGATACGGGCGGACGGAGACAGCGGATACCCCCGGCTATAGGACATTGGCGTGATCGGCGGCTTGTTTCAGGAGAAGCCCGTGCAGAGTAGAAAAAATGGGTCCATGCATATCCAAGAGACGTTGGATGTCGGCGTGCGGGGCGTGCGGTGCTTGGGGAATTGTCGCCTTCAAGTGTCACAGGAGGACGCTGGAGTCTGAGTCTGTCATCCGCGAGATGGAGAGCAGGGTGGCGGGGGTACAGGCCAAGGACGAGTCTCCCTATAGCCAGTGAGTGGTGCCCGACGCCTCGAAGACCATGGTGAGGCGATCCCAGTTGTGCTAAATGTCACCTAACGTGCGCAGCCAGGCCACGCCAAGAATGGCATCAAGGTCGTCAAGTTCGAAGGCAGAAAAATGTCGTACCCGAATAGGATCCGATCGTGAGGGGAAACCCAGGGGAGCGACCCGTCGTTGAAGCCCGATGGCCGTCGTCGAGGCACACATAGAAACCCGGGGCAGGCAACACCGGAAGTTGCAACTCCGTCACGAGGGCTTGGGAGATGAAGTTGTGGCTTACCCCGCTGTCAATCATGAGAACTATTGAACAGTCGCGAAGGAGGGCCCCCAGCTTCATGGTACATGGGCCGGTCATGCCTCGAACTGAGTAACAGGAAATCTCGATGCGATGGAGAAGAGCTAGTGGGGTCGGTTCGAGGTTGTCCTCATCAAGCTCCAAGATCTCAAAGTCGGTCATGTTGATGTCGTCATCTTCACCCCCAGGGAGCATTTTGAAGTCTTTGTTCGGGCATATATGAGTAGGGGAGTAAGGACCTTTACAGCGAAAGCAAAGACCCTAGTCGCGGAGGTCCAAATACTCGGCCAGAGAGATCTTATGGACCGGTATCTTGGCTCGGGGAGGTGCTGCAAGAGGTCGCGGCGGAGGCCGGCCGAGAGCAAGAGAGGGCTCGGCCGGAAGACGAAGCGGAGGTGCTGGTGGCCTAAGTGAGCTGGTGCGGCTAGAAGATGAGGCGTCGGTGGAGTGAAGTGTTGGGCTGGAGGGCAAGGTGGCAAAATCCTCCTCGGCAATGTGATCTTCTCTAACATGGCCTCATTCGGCGGAGCGTCTCCCTTCTCCTATCGAGTTCTATTGGTGCATAAGAAGAACAATTCTTGGCGCATGTGCGTGGGCTACCGGGAGTTAAACGTCATCACAGCCAAGGACAAGTTTCCCATCTCGGTAGTCGAGGAGCTTCTGGATGAGCTACAAGGGACATGTTTCTTCACCAAGCTCGATCTTTCTTCGGGCTACTATCAAGTTCGGATGGCTGAGATCGATGTGGAGAAGACTGCGTTCAGCACCCACCACGGCCATTTCAAATTTTTAGTGATGCCCTTTGGCCTAACTAACGCGCCATCGACTTTCCAAGCATTGATGAACGAGGTATTCCAACCCCTACTCCGCAAATATGTTCTCGTATTCTTTGACGATATTCTTGTGTATAGCCATATTTGGGAGGAGCACCTACTACACCTTTGGGCCGTCCTTCACTTGTTGCGGACGCACCACTTGATCCTTAAAGCTTTGAATTGCTCTTTCGGTCAACGCTCCATTGCCTACTTGGGGCATATTGTGGACGTGACGGGCGTAACCGCCGACCCGACAAAACTCCAAGGTGTGGCGTCGTGGTCGCGACCGCAGTCCATTACTGATTTACGAGGTTTTCTTGGGATCACAGGATACTACCGTCGTTTCATCTGGGATTACGACACCATCGTCGCCCCTTTGATTGTGCTGCTCCGGAAGAACGCTTTTTCATGGTCAGACACTACTACTCAAGCTTTCCACTCCCTCCAGGCTGCTTTACTGTCCACTCCGGTCCTTCGCCTACCGGATTTAACCATACCCTTTCTTGTGGAGTGTGACGCCTCCGGCGTCGGATATGGGGTTATTTTACAACAGGAGAGGAACCCTATAGCCTACTTCAGTCGGCCGACTGCTATACATCATCGCAAATTGCCCGCTTATGAACAGGAGCTCATCGGCCTTGCAAAGGCCGTTCAGCATTGGCGCCCGTACCTTTGGGGGCGGGCTTTTCTCATCCGGACAGATCACTTCAGTCTAAAATATCTCCTGGAACAAAGACTTACTACAGTTCCTCAGCAACGATGGGTGAGCAAACTGCTCGGGTTCGATTTTCAAGTAGAGCACAAGGCCAATGTTTTAAACCGCGCCGCCGACGCTCTCTCTCGCCGCGACACACCATCTGATGCCTCTCTTCTCGCCATCTCCTTTTCGATAGCGCATCTCCTCACCACCCTTCGCCAAGAGATCCAGAGCTCTCCCAGTTTGGCCGAACTCCTTCGTCGGGCGGAACAAGGGCTCGCTGGATCACACTGGATAACTCACAATGGGTTGATTCCGTACCGCTCTCGAATGTATGTGGACACGACCTCTTCTCTCATTCCGACTATTATTGAGGATGTCCATGTTCGCAGTCATGAGGAGGTTCACCGTACACTACAGCGCATCCGCCTAGAGTTTTATTGGAAGGGGATGCGCAAGCATGTCCATGATTTCATCGCCGCCTGCATTGTGTGTCAACAGAACAAGGCCGACCATCTTCTTCCAGCCGGTTTGCTCCAACCCCTACCGGTTCCTACTCAAGTTTGGGAGGATCTCTCCATGGACTTTGTGGAAGGGCTGCCCTCCGTTCGCGAGAAGTCCATCTTGATGGTGGTGGTTGATCGGTTTTCGAAGGGGGCCCATTTTATTGTGTTGACCAGGCCGCTTGTTGCTGAGCACGTGGCGCGGGTTTTCTTTTAGGAGATCTTCCGGTTACATGGCATGTCGAAAACTCTTGTTTCCGATCGTGACCAGGTGTTTACCGGCTCTTTTTGGCGGGAGTTGTTTACCCTCAGCGACACCAAACTTGCTTTTTCTTCCGCATATCACCCACAGTTGGACAAATCGAGGTGGTTAACCGGACCTTGGGCATGTACTTGCGATGTATCACCGGCGACCGGCCCCGTGATTGGCCGCGTTGGCTCCCTTGGATCGAATATTGTTATAACACCGCCTATCACACCGCGCTGCAAACCACTCCTTTTCGCCTTATTTATGGCCGCGAACCCCCTCGGCTCTTGTCCTACACGGGCGGTTCTACCCATTTGACGGCCGTTGACAAGGAATTGGAGGATCGGGACACATTCTTGGTGGCAGACCGGAACCGTCTTCTTCAGGCACAACAACGTATGGAAACTGCTTACAATCGAGGACATCGCGATCTCACTCTTGTCGTGGATGATTGGGTGTGGGTGCGGTGTCGCCCTTTCCGTCAAACCTCCGTCACCCGACCGGCTTCCAACAAGTTGGGGCCCAAGTTTTTTGGCTCATTCAAGATCACAGAGCGCATTGGAGATGTTTCCTACCGCCTCGACTTGCCCCCGGGAGCCCGAATTCATGATGTCTTCCACATCTCGCTCAAGTCCTTCGTGGGACCTCCGCCACCGGCTCCTCTAGTTGGCATTCCACCACAGCTTGAGGGCAAGCTGTCTTCCGACGAGGGCGGTGATGTTACGCCGCATGATACTACGACACACGCCGAGACCGATCCGCATGATGGAAGTTTGGCGGCCTTATGTTTTTATGTTTTTTATTCTCGTATGTGTTTTCTTATTTGACCCACATGTTTAAGCCCAAGTGGGGGGGGGGGGGGGCACGTTGTGAATTTGGATATATGTCGGTTGGAACTTTATGTGGGGTATGAAATGAATTAGTCTTTTCCTCCCCTATCTCTCTCTAAAACCCTCTCTCTACCCCCTCCCCGACCTGCGCCCTAGCCGCATGGGCGGTTCCGCCGAAACCCACAGCAACGCCGAGCGCCCCCCCCCCCCTCCTCCGGCACCTCTCTTCCCCCCCTCCTCCGGCACCTCTCTTCCCCCCCCCCCTCTTTTCCCCCACCTCCAACCATAGCACCCACCAGATCCAAGACGGGTCCGACCCAACCGTGGAGTTCTTCCTCGTCTTTGGGACCGATCACTAGATCGAGGTCAGGAGACCACATCATACCCCTCCAATTACTCAATTTTCAAGATAGAAATTACTCACTACAATAGTTCTCCTCCCCCATATATATAGGGGTCGGGGAAATTACATAGCAATAATGCTGAAAAGGAAATATCAAATAAAAGGAAATATATGATAAAGGAAATATATGCTAAAAATGAAATGCAAGATAATGGGAATAAAATCTCAGATCCAATCTGGCGCATCCTCAAGCTGCTTATATATACCGGAATCTTCCCAAGATGTTTGCATTATCACAAAGACCTTCCCTGTATATTTTTGAAATTAGAAAAATCTCCCTTACCGACCCCACTATAGTGGGATAAAGGCTTGAGTGTTGTTGTTGTAGAAAAACCTCCCTTATGAATGTGATCAAGATACTTCCTAATGGAGGATTCTGTTGGTAAGCTCTCGATTATGGTTGTGTTTAAGAGATGATCTTTTAATATAGTACATCATGAGATATCAAAACTATAAAACTAAGGGTCATTTTTTCCTATAAAGCACAGGAGAAGAGACTGGTTACGGGATAAGATACGAAGCGGATATGGGAAATGCAATTTTTCAAAAAATTGGGATACGGGTAACGTTTTTTAAAAAATTAATTATTTAAACATAATTATTAATTAATGTGGAAACAAACTAAGTGTACATATTATATGATAAGCATTGCTTTGAAAAAGCTAGTAACTTTGCTCATATGGAAACTTTAGAGTGTTTTGATTAGGATACTTGCAAGTGGAGGTTTCCGCGAGTAAGCACCAGGGATGCTAATGAAAATTTGGTTCTCTTCCAAATTTTGATTGCAAT
Organism: Platanthera zijinensis; assembly: GCA_039513925.1. Lineage (NCBI taxonomy): Eukaryota > Viridiplantae > Streptophyta > Magnoliopsida > Asparagales > Orchidaceae > Platanthera > Platanthera zijinensis. The sequence goes on along the minus strand of CM077087.1, from coordinate 24,406,281 downwards.
CAGGTACAACTTTCTGCAACAGATCAGAAAAAAAACTCGTATAATAAAATTGAATGTGCAAAGAGAGCGGTAGTCACGAGCTTTGGCATTGTAAACTATAGAAACAAAATTTGGAACTCTGACCTTTCCATTGACATAGCCAAGAAGAAGGTACTCATATGGTTTGTGATGAATCAAGTCCAAATCACCAAGCAAAGAACCATCTGGTTTTATCTATGGGAACAAAATAAACAAAATGCAAGTGTAAATCAAATACTGTTACAGTTAAATTATCACATCAACCAGTGTACATGGAACAATGAAAGGTGGTTCCAATTACATTCACAAGAAGTTAGGCAGCATTTGCATCAAAAAAGTATACAAGACAGAAAATGAAAATGAAAGTTATGCTTCCAAAGAAGAGAAATTAAACTCTAATGGTTCAAGGATCCTCAAAAACAAGAAATGTACATTCAGTTGGATGGAATTTGGGCTTCAGAATTGGAATTGGAGGTCCAGCTCCAATGAAAATGGACCTCTAATTCTAATTCTAGCGACCCAACTCTATCAAAACAAACAGACCAGAAAGGAACACGGAACTACCTTCAGCCAGTAAATAGTTCTGATGTCAGTCACTCCCCATGATGGAAATAACTCATTTTCAACAAATGAACGAAGCTTCCCTCTGTTTGTCATCCATAATGCCACAAGGGCCCCATCTGTATGAGCAAGTTGTCTGATAGGAAGGTACAGGAAATACCGATTCGGTAATGTCGGATACCTGCAATAAAGAAGTATTAAATCCTTTTTGGAATTATCATCAAAAAAGAACTTAAATTTATAAACCATGATTCATCAACATCTTCATCTATTCCTAACTATTTGGGGTCAGCTTTACGAATCCTCATTTTTCATTCGTCCATATCATCATTATCGAGTGATGCCTAAGCAATTTAACATAACTATGCAAATCATTTTGAAGAACTTTCATCAATTTTATAAAATTTACTAATTTATCGTCAGCATGGAGATGAAACCTCTTCTTCTATCTAATCATTCGACATTTAACCTACACATGCATCTTGAGCATAACATCTGTTTTATAAAATTTACAGTCAAAGTATTTATGGCATCCTCTTATCGCACTGTTCCCAAATACTAATCTATTTTAACCTCTCACCTTTAGCTCAAGAGGTTATATCATCACAAATATCTTCGTTTTTTTTAATGATCAATCCAAGGTACTTAAATCTATAGCACTTAGATATCATTTTATTCTTTAATAAGTGTTAGAAATAGAATACAAGCATCCAACCTAAAACCAATTAGTTGGAGGTGGAGAAACTCGAATTCTATATTAAATGCATAAGGCTAAGTTAGTTTTCCAATGTGAAACTATTCTCAACACGCTCCCTCACGTGTAGGGTCTTCGGCCTCTAACAAGTGGATTACTTTTTTATATTTAATGAGTCGTTGGACATATCCTCTCTTATACCATGTTAGAATTCAAGCATTCAACAGAAAGTCAATTGGTTGGAAGTGGAGAGACTGAAGATCTATATTAAATGCACAAAGCTGCATTAGTTTCCTTATGTGGGACTATTCTCAACATGTTCCCCGAATAGTTAAAGATTCAAGGAGAGTCAAGACACGAAGGGAACCTAGAGCCTAGGGGCAAGAGCGTGCCGGATGAAGGCAAATCACTATCGAATCATCTTTTAAATAATCATCATCCAACATCAATTCAGTTTCTCAATCAAATTCTTCATCAACTTTAAATTTCAGTCATTCATTATTATCATACATATCTATTAAGAAATGGGATCATTGTGACTTGAATATCAAAGCCTCGATACTCGATAATATTTCGCAAACACGAAATCATTCAAATGATGCTCAACTATTATATTATTTCTTTCATTTTTTTGAAAAAAATAATTTTACAATAGAAACATGACTTAAGTTCATCTTTTATGTTCTGAAGGCGAAAAAAGGGCATGCGCGAAGTCTATAAGGCGCAAACCTTTGAACCTTGTCAGCCTTAGTGATGTAACTGTTGCAGCATCCAAGAACGCGTGACATCATCGCGCGTCATTTATTATATGTATTATTTTCGGTTATTTTATTTTATTTTGCCAACTTTTTTCGCGCACCAGCTAATGTTTTACGACTCACCGATTTGACCGTCTGATGAGACCTTGAATAAAAGGTCCGGTAATTTTGGTAGTTAGGACGTAAGGGGCAAGGTTAAATTATTTAATTGAACTGCATAATCTAATTCATGAGGATACCATTATTTGGAGAAATGTTTGAAATTAAAATTATCTGCAAACAAAATTTTGGGGAAATAAAACATTTGCAGCCTGAAGAAATTTTGGAAACAAATCTCTTTGGAAAAGAAATCGAATTGGGAAATTACTGAAACCAGCTTTGGAAAGACTGTATTGGAAATCAATACCAGCTCTCTTATTTAAAAAAACTCTGCTAGAAGATTAGGGCAGGCCAGATTTTTCAGAGACGCTCATTGTGTTTCTCTAAGTTGTCGGTCGACAACTTCCGCAAGTCACATCCCATCCCGATTCCAGACGCCAACACCGGGACGACACGGCAACCAGACGCCAGCCGCCGCTCCAGCACCATCGTCGTCTTCCGACGATCCCAACAACGCCCTGTCTTTCCTCCGTCTTCCCTATCGCGGGAGCCTTCTCTGCCAAACGGGGGCTCTGCCACTCTCTACGTCCTAGTACCAGCACCTGTCGCCAGAGGCCCGACGTTCCAGCGAGCCTTCGACGCACCTGTCGGATCTTCGGCCCACCAGTCAACGCCAATCGATGCAATCTACTCTCGGTTGCGTGAAGGACTTCGGAGTGGACTGTCGCCTTGCCATATCCTTTCTTGGAATAATTAGCTTTTGATTTGTGCATTTCTATCTAAATAATTATTAGTTTGCCTCTACGTTCATACTGTTTTATTGTCGCTTATCCATAAATTGGTACTTGTGATTTGCTTGTGGATCTACGAATCTCGCCATGGTTCAATTCGTTAGTCGCTCGTGGGAACTTCTTTTCAAATAATGATTAACGGATGTGCTGAAATTTGTCGTTGAGAGTAGTTGTACGCGCTAAGAGTTCGATTTGACCCGCTCGGGCTTCTTTCGTAATTAAAATTGGTTGCTTAAAGTCGTGTATTTTCAAAACCCTAGCATAGTCTACATCACTTAGGTAGGCATTTAACAACAGATTCCCCTTCACATGTAGGGTTGTGTCCTCTAAATGTGGTTTTTTTTAATTGGGTGGCAAAAAATGAATCGTTAGGCTTAGTCTTCTCTGAAACACCGTTAGAATTCAATCATCCAACTTAAAACCAATTGGAGGCGGAGAAATATATATTAAGTGTACAAGTCTATGGTAGTTTCCCAATGTGCTCAACAAGAATATATTATGAAAAATGTTAATATCATCTTCATTAAAATTGTAGATCTTTGTTCATCTGAAAGCTTCTTTCTTCTAAGCAATATCTCCATTATCCTAATTTTAACTCATATATGTCTCACTGAAAAAAACTATGCTATCTTCGAAAAGCATACAAATAAAACATCATATTTTTAATATCTTTTGTGTGTATCTCCATAATTACAACAAAAAATAAATGGACTCATTGTTGATCCTTGATAAGAAAATGTACTGTGAATGGAAATACTTTGATCACTTGATTCACTTCACAACTACTTTTAAAACTACTTAGTACTTACTATTCTACCATGTATATTTTTAAATACTTCAACATACCTTTGACACACGCAATTCTTTTTAAAAGTACATCAAATCAGATTTTGGGTTATTAGCTCATGTTTTCCATAAAAACCATAGCAATTTTACTTCGCCCTTTATGATTTTAACTGTATTACCACAACTTTGCTTCCATAATAAATCTATCCTAGCACAAAATCAAATACATTTCTTAAATTGGCATAATTTTTTGAAGCTTGTCCATAACTCTTTCACATAGTTTCTTTGTCTAATTTGTAAGTTTAATGCATCAATAATTAACACAATCTTGAACATCTTTGTTCTTAAATATTGGCAACAAGATGTTTCTTCTTTAGGCATCTGACATCATTTAGCCTTCAAAATTATACTGAAAAGACTTTCAATCAAATAACTGCAATGTCTCTTCGTAACTCATCAAATTTAAATAAGTGATGGAAAGCCGTAACTTTTTACGTTTTTGTTAAGAAAAATTCACTTCACATTTTTTGGAGTACTATATATCATACATCCTTATTCTGCTCATGATGCTCTTCCAAAATATTTTTTTTCTTAAACTTTTATTTTATTACTTCTCCAAAATAGTATTTACATCTCTCTTTGATGGCTTCATATTTAATTAAGATCATATTATCATCATTCTAAACACATAAAATTTGATCAAAAACTTTAGATCTCTTCTTATATTCTACAGACCTAATTTTATCACTCTCTAGTATCATGTCTTCTATGTAAACCATCAAAATATGCAGCTTTTGTTTTAAAATTAGACTCTTAGAAAGACTTGTAGCTTTCTCATAGTCAAAATAAGCTTCAGTAGCATTCAATTGCCACTCTTTAAAAGCACATTTCTTTTTTTTAATAATTTTAATACCTCCTCACTCCATCACAAAGTCCTTTATAAATAAATAGTTTCTCTAGCTCTACTAAATTATTTATGGAATCTTCTTAACAGAACTAATCATTTTATCCTTTTATCCTTGTAGAGAAGTACAAGGGTAATTCTTGAAAATCAGTCAATTTTGTATATGCTTATTCAGTATGTAAATACAAGTATGAGTACAAATATAGAGGGGGAGAAGAGAGAAGAATCTCAAATCCAAGATATGAGACTAAAACAAAAAAAGAGGAAAATACATAAATGGGCCAAAACATGGGCTTTTACATGGTCTTTTCTAACACTCCCCCGCAAGCTGGAGCGTACAAGTCGTAGGAATCCAGCTTGGACAAGAACTGAAAAAATAGAGCACTTGATAGGGCCTTAATGAGGATGTCAGCCACTTGGTCAGTATCCGGAACATGTCTCAATTCCAGCTTCTTCATTTAAACCTTTTCCCGAACAAAATGGCAGTCGACTTCAATGTGTTTCGTTCTTTCATGAAATATCGGGTTCTTAGCTATATGAATAGCAGCTTGACTGTCACAGAGTAATGTAGCTGGTGAACAAAGTTTTACTCACATATCACTTAAGAGACTTTCAAGCCATGTAAGCTCGGATACAGCAGACGCCATTGACCGGTATTCAGCTTAGGTTGAGGATCGAGCAACCACGACTTGTTTCTTACTACGCCAGGTAACAAGGTGACCTCCAAAGTAGGTACAAAATCCGCTGGTAGAACGCCGATCGTCCAGAAAATCAGCATAATCTGCATCAGAATACACAATCAATGTTAAAGTAGAAGAAGAGGTTTTGTATGTCAGCCCTTGACCAGAAGCAGTTTTTAGATATCTCAGTATGCGTTCGACGGCCTGAAGATGAGACATTCAAGGAGAATGCATAAACCAGCTGACCACCCCAACAACAAAGGATATGTCTGGTCTCGTGACCGTCAGATAAATCAACTTCCCAACAAGTCGTCGATATTATTCTGGATTTGGAATAAGAAGATCTGCATCAGAAGCATATGCACACAACTTGTGATTGACATCCATAGAAGTGTTAACCGGCTTGCATCCAGAATAGCCAGCATCCTGGAGAAGGAGAGACGGCACTTCCGTTGAGTTAGAACGAGGTCATCGGGACATCTGGTGATCTCAATGTCAAGGAAGTATCGAAGGTTCCCCAGATCTTTTGTTTGAAACACGGAACTAAGGTGTTGTTTGACCACTTGTATTCCTTTTGAATCATCTCTGGTGATTAGGATGTTATCAACATACACCAGAAGAAGAACCGTTCATGTTATTTGATGTCGAGTAAATAGAGAGAAGTCTGTCGAGGTTCAAGTAAAGCCAACCTCCCGAACAGCCTTACTGAACTTATCGAACCATACCCGAGAGGGTTGTTTGAGACCATAAATTGACTTCTTAAGATGACAAACTTGAGACTCCCCCGTGGTCTCAAACCTGGAGTCTACTGCATGTAGACTGCCTCTTGATGATCTCCATTTAAAAAGGCATTTTTAATATCCAGTTGATGTAATGGCCACTGGTGATGCACAGCAACAGAGAGGAGGACATGAACCGTGTTGAGTTTCACTACCGAAGAGAAGATTTCTTCACAGTCAAGGTCATGTTGTTGAGTGAAGTCGCGAGCCAACAGTCGGGCTTTAAGACGCTCAATTGTCCCATCAGGAGCATGCTTGATGACAAACACCCATTTACAGTCAACAGGGGACTGTCCAGATATTGGAGAGTCGGATGCACAGAATTAGGGACAAAAATAGAGGATAATGTAATGGCAAAGTCCTGAAGCGTCGGGGACAGGCGATGTAAGGATACGTAATTCGTCATAGGATGGGCGGTGGAAGTCGGCGTCGGATCAGCAAGTCGCAGTGCCAGAGGAGGAAGTTGGCTGTATTGGGGCGGCGAAACGAGGGGGCGACGAGTGTAGACACGAAGAAGAAGAGGTTGGTGGTGAACAGGAACTTTGGTGGGAAGTGGCAGTGGTGGAGATGACGTAATTGGAACAACAGGTCGAGGTAATGATGGCGATGGAGGAGGTGGTGATGAAGCAGAAAAAAATGGTTGATCTTCTAGAAAGGTAACATCTGTCAAAACAGTCATCTTGCGGGTAGTGGGAGAGTAACAAACGTACCCTTTTTGAGTACGGGAGTAACCAACAAACATATATTTTTCTGCACGAGGATTGAACTTGTCAGTGGAGGGCCCGAGATGATGAACATAGTAAGTACAACTAAATGTGCGAGGGGTGAGAGGGAATGGTGGTGTAGAGGGAAAAAGGAGACTGAATGGAGTAGCGTTGTTGAGAACGGAGGAAGGGAGACGGTTGATGAGATGGCATGCCATGGAAACCGCAATGGGAACATGCATTTGGATCATGAGACAACGAGCAACATCAAGAAGATATCTATTTTGTGATCAGCCACACCGTTTTGTTGAGGAGTATATGCACACGAAGTCTGATGAATAATCCCAAATTCAGAGCAGAGAGTATTGAATTCATGACTAGTGTATTCTCGAGCATTATCTGTCCGGAGCGTTTTGAGTGTATCGGCAAATTGAGTGTGAGTCTCAAGAATGAAAGCACGGAACACACGAGGAAGTTCGGAGCGGTCACGAAGTAGGTACAACCAGGTCATCCATGAATAATCATCAATGAAAGTAATGAAATAACGATAACCAGATACACTTGTTATTTTATAGGGGCCCCAAATATCATAATGAACTAACATAAAAGGAGCAAAGCTCCGGATACAATGAGGGGGAAACGAGGAACGACGTTGTTTCCCCAAGAATAGATGAATCACAGGAAAAAACTTTAAGCGGAACATCAGGAAGTGCCTTCCGGAGAACGGAAAGCGGAGCATGCCCAAGATGTCGATGTCAGTCAACTGAGGAGACGGAGGAGAGAATGGTAGGAGAGGCCTCGAGAAGGTAGAATCCGTTTTGCAGTCTTCCTCTACCAATGATACTTTGCGTCCTGCGATCCTGCCTCAAAAAAGAAGAAGGGGTGAACGTGATAGAACAATCAAAATCTGCAGTGAGGTGACTAACAGACAGTAAATTAAAGGGTGAGCTCGGTACATGGAGAGCCAAGCGAAGAGAAATAAAGGGATTGAGGGGTATGTCGGCAGAGCCGGAGACAGGAGTGGTGTTGCCATTGGCAACGGTGATAAACTTTGGATGCAGAGAATCCAAGTATCGGGGTGGCTTCAGGGATGTGATATGGTGAGTAGCATCTGAATCCACTATCTAGCTCGGACTAGTGGAGAGACAAGCGATACCTTCAGTAAAGACAGAGGCAACAGAGGCAGACGAGTTGTGGAGTAACCTTTGAAGTTGTTGGAGCTGGAGGCGTACTTCATCAAGATCAGCACGAGTGGCTGACAGACTGAGGGCAGCAACAGAAGCATTCGGACGAGGAGGAAGACCATGTTTGAGGTAGCAGGTGGCCTCAAGATGGCCATCTTTATCACAAAAAGAACACTTAGGTCGTGGTCGGCTTCCTTGACCCCTCCCCTGAGGGCCTGGACGTCCTCCACGAGCCGGAGGAGGGAGAGTTAGTAATGGTGATGAAGAGTGTTGGATAAGAGCCGGGGAGGGAGGTCTAATAATATCAGGAGGTGGTGAAACCTTTAGCAGCACGGAGCACACATCAGAGAATGAGGGAGTCGTAGCAGACGAGAGGACCTGAGCCCGAACACTCTGAAGATGAGGCGGGACACGAGCCATCAACATGGCAATACTGACTATGAAACATGAAAGTAGCTGGCAATATTGTTAACAAAACAATTTGTAATATTTTTTGTGTCATCAGTATCAATAAAAATGTGTAAATGGAGCCGTAGGGTTAGGGTTAAGGGTGGAATTGAGAAAAAAGAGAGAAATGAAGTGTTAAAGCACCCAAAATTAAGAGGGGCAAAATAAAACAAGAACATAGAAGAGTAATGAATGTTACAGCTCAAAGTATGGCAAGCTTCACCTCTCTTTAGCGGGTGGAGCTGAGCCTGAAAAAAAGGCCTTCAAATTCCTCCAATACCAACCACCATTTTTGTTTCCAAATCTTATTCCGAGTCCCTGCAACACTAAACGTCGGTGCATTTCATGGGGGCGAATCCAAGCCGTTAAGTTTCTGGTGTCGCAAATTATGTGGAAGTTCTGCTACTGATAATTCCCGAGAATGACAACGAATTCAGCAGCGTTCCGAGGATTGCAAGGCACATTATCAACCATGATTCAAGGCAGATAAAGTAATTCTCTGTTGGGAAATCCCACATTATGCCGTCGACAAAAATGATGGAGAATTCCGGCAAATTCACCTTCCCTGCCCCAGACATATTGTAGCACAGGCTCAGTGTGGGAAATGGGAAAAAAGACCTCCAGAAGTCGGAATTGGGAGGAGAGAGAAAATAGGCAAAAATAAATTCCCATGGAATTGAGTTCAATTCCATTTCCGCCTGAAAAATTGGAGCGCCGAACAACATAATTGGAATTGGCCTCCTTGACTCTAACTCAAATTTTCTTAACTCTAACACAAAGTGGGATACTTCAACTCCCTTGAGGGAAGACAATATATACAATGGCCTTTTGAAAAGAATCATTATAGTATTAATTATCTATTTAATAATAGCCCTCAAGTGGAGTATGAAGATTAGACGTACTCAATTTGATTACATTAGTAGAGAGACCAGACACTCAAATTCTTAATAAAAATATCTGAAAGTTGATCATCTGATTTAACAAAGAGAATACAAAAAAAAAATCATTATTTTTTTTCTTCATAAAATTCGGATCGATCTTGATATGTTTGGTATGATCATATTGGACTGGATTCTGCACAACAAAGATAACAACATTGTTATCACAGAATAAACAAATAGGTTTAGTTGAAAACATCTCAAGATCCATCATTAGCATTGTAAGCCACATCCCCTCACAAATATCAAAGGTCATAACCTTATATTCGGCTTTTGGAATGGATCTAGCAACCACCAATTGTTTTTTACTTCATGTCACAAGGTTAAAACAACACTATACAGCAGTTGAGTGTTTGCCCGCCATGGATCCAGCTCAATTTGCATCATCATAAATTTCAATTCTCATTCAACCCTAAGGGTAAATTTATCTTTCTTATTGTAAGTGGAGAATAGTATCCTTTATCTGCAGTGACCTCCAAGTATCAAATAATCTTGATAGTAGCATCATGATGTCTTTCTCAATGACCATGCATAAATTGGCTCAAGACACTGATAACATATGAAATATAAGTCCCATTACATTAAAGATAAATGAGATGATCCATCAATAGTTGATAGCTAACAACATCCTTAATAGGATCACAATCATCTCTATTCTCTACCAATCCTATGATTAGCTTCAATTGGGGAGTCAACAGGCTAGCGTCATAGCTTTCAATATCTTCAAACAGGTCCAGAATGTATTATCTCTGTTAGATGAAAAAATTATTATTTCTGGAGACTTCAATTCCAAGAAATTATTGAAGGGCATTGAGATCCTTCACTTCAAAATTCCTTATAAAGTTTAGATTTGAGTGAAAAGATTTCCATGGTATCATTCCCAGATACAACAATATCATCAATATACGCAATACGAGATGTTATATTTCTCTCATATCTTATGATGTACAAGGTATGATCATCATTACTTTCTATATATCTAAAAGTATAACTATATTGAAGTGGCAAACCATGCTCTTAAAGATTGTTTCAATTCATACATTGCCTTCTATAGCTTTGATGAGCCCTTCAACGCATCATAGTATTTATGCATTTATTTTTGTAGTTTGTTTCATGCACTTTTTATTTCAGGCACTCATTTATTGGTTTGGCACTTGTTATTTTCCGGCTCATCGGCATGACCGACCGTTGGGACTTCAATAAAGAGATATGGTATTACTAGTAGTAGAACGATAGCAGCAAGCCCAAAATTAATTAAATGAGCATAATTTTCATTTTAAAATTTCAAATTCAAAAATCACATTCCTTAGTGAAAAGGATCATTTAGAGGAAAATATTTTTAAAGAAGGAATAAAAGTTATGAGGAAAATATTTGTGTTGTAGATGGAAGGAAATCAAGAGAGATTTAAACCCTTTTAAAAAAGCCCCTTCAGTAGGAGACAAGGGAGAGGGGAAAGAACAAAGAGCGGTACTTTCGTTCTCTGTTCCTCTTCTGCAGGTTATCGTGCAGCAGCTCCGGCCCTCTCCCGTTCCAGTTCGACGACCGCCGGCAACCAGTGGTCAACCGCGCCTCCCCGCCCCGTTTTCGATCGACGAATCCCGCCGCTGGACGCACTCCGCCCCGACGCCGCTGCCGCAAGCTTTGTCGACCTCGACACTGCAGATCGCCGCCTCCCGGGACGTCGTCGACACTGACACCAACATCTGTCGGCCTGGACGTTTTCCTGTGAACCGTCGACGACGACGCGACCCTTCCGGTCACGGGACCTGAATCTGCCGACCGCTGGGTTATTTTCCCTGTTGTGCATCAGTGGGTTTGGAGAGGACCTCATTTCCCGATTCTTTGGTAATCCTGTTCCCTCGCCCGCATTAGTATGAAATTATGTTTTTCATTTAAATTAATTCATGGGCTTGCCGTTGCGTTCTTCTGCTACTAATATCGTTATTTCATAAATTATTGCTTCTAATTCGGCTTGTGATCGTAAAGATTTCGCGGAGGATTTGGAACCCTAAAACGCGTAGGAGTTTCACTCGAACGAATTTAGCGAACTTCTCAAAGTTCAGATCGACGTCGTTGAAAATACACCCGCGAAAATTAGACTTGGCCGCTCGGCCCTCGTGTTTGTAAATTCAAACCCTAAATTTCTAATTTCATTTAAAGTAATTTTTTTATATAAAAATCAAAATTAAGCAATTTTCCAAAACCCTAAGTTTGAGGTTACATCAAGCTTGCACAATTTCCCTTGAGTTCTAAGCATTGAACCTGGGTGGAGTGCTCATGTAAACTTCTTTGTCTATGTCATCATAAAAAAGGAAGTCATTTTGAACATGTAGTTGTTGGAGGTGCCACTCATTGTTAGCAGCACATGAGAGCAAGACTCTAATAGTATTCATCTTGCCTACAGGAGCGAAGGTCTCATGATGATAAATCACAAAAGTCTGAGTATATCCATGTACAACCAATCATGTCTTATATCTTTCAATAGGGTTGCGCATGAAAGCCAAAATTAACCAAACTGAGTCGAACCGCTCAAGCCGAACAAGCATTTAACCCGCTCGGTTTCGATTGGTTTTCCTAATCTTGAAATCGAGAAAACCGAACTGCACCCACTTTATTTTATGTCTAAAATAATACTATATAGTTATTTATATACGAAATAAAATATAATATTTTTTCATGAATGAGTTACATACACCTAAACTAAATAAGCATAATGACAATATATAATATCCAATATATTTTGATTCAAGCATTTAATTAATTAATAATAAGTGTCATTCATGTAATTGAGTTCATTTGTCTAATATATAATCCTATAATGCTTGATACAAACTTCAATTATGATTATAAAGAAACAATTGTTTCATAATAAATTATTATTTGAAATTTAAATTACGATTGCAAATAAATTATTATACAAGAATATAAGAAACAATTAGTTAATGCATTGTATTCAAAATTTTCTACAACCTTTAAACATTTTGTTGCTCATATATAGTAAAAATAGTCAATCCGAACTGATAAAAACTAAAACTGAACCAAAGTAAACCTATCAGGTCGGTTCGATTTAGGTCAAAATTGAACCAAACCGAGCTGCTTTCAGTCTTAACAGTAAAGACCCCCGAGCATCCAATAATTGTTTTTCCAAAAGGAAGCTCAGTAATCTCCCATATTTGAATTTTTTTTCCAAAGTCCTCATCTCTCCTACTGTAGCATCAAAGCATTTAGGAGCTTTGAGTGCTTCCTGTCAATACTTTGGCATATGTATAGATGATTTGAAAGTAATAGTAGTTTGGTGTGATGGAGGTAAGGAAGCATATGATGTAAATTTTCCAATGCAATGTTGGGTGCAAGTATGATTACCTTTTCAAAGAGCTATAGGTAAATCATCCAAGCTCGGAGGAGTAGAATCTGATGAAAGCACAGGCAAAAGCCCAGGATAAATATTTGTGGTAGGAACATGTACATTTCTCCTGTGATACGCAATAATCTCCTTCTCAGAATGAGGCAAATAAATAGTGTGAGCATGGGGAATAAGAAAAGGTCAGGCCATTTCATCTTCTAATATCTTTCTATGAACTGGACCATGATAGTATGAGACATTTTCATGAAAAGTAACATCGAAACATATGTACTACAAGTGGAAGGATAACATTTGTACCTTTTTTGGTAGCAGAAGCCAATCAAGACACATTTATGAGCATGGGTCAAGTTTCCCATGAAAAAACTTACAAATATGCTGGAAACGTACATAGCCAAAGGCTTTAAGTGAGAGTTTATGAGGGGGAAAAGAAAGAGTAGTAAAAGGAGTAGAATAGCCCAGAACCCTAGAAGGCATACAATTAATAAGTTATAGAACAGTAAGGACAACATCTCTCCAATAAAGTTTAGAAAGTGTCATGGTGAACATGAAGTTCTAGTAGCTTCAAGAAGATGTCTATTTTTTCGTTCAGTAATGTAATTTTGAGCAGAAGTAATAGCAGATTTGGTGAATAATAGCATGGTCAAGGAGATGAGATTTAAGCATTTTATCAAGATATTCAAGACCATTATTACACCAAAAAATCTTAAAAGTGGCATTATAATGGTTGCACATGCGTTTCTGAAAATGTTCAAAACATGTATACACTCAATTTTAGAGTGCAAGTAAAACCAAGTGGCATGCAAGTAACAATCAATAGAAGTAGCGAATCATCGATGACCAATAAGAGTAGTGGGACAGTCCTCAGACATCAGTATCAATATGTTACGCCCCCGGACGGATCCGAAGGCGACAACGGGGCTGAACCAACTGGTTCAGCCCCCACGTTCTAAAAGGCGGCCCTCGGGGGCTGAGCCCACCCGGTTCAGCCCCAATTGGGTATAAATATACCCGGATCCTCTATGGAGGGGACTATGCAAAGTATTATCAAGGTAGCCTCCTCTCTAACCCTAAAAATCTCTCCTTCTCCCTCAATCTTATCTAGTTCCTAACAATTGGTATCAGAGGATTCTTCCTCCCATTTTTTTTCGTTCCAGCTCACATCCAGGCCGAATCCCTGCCCGCAGACCGCACCCCGCATCCCGCATCCAGGCCGCATCCCGCATCCAGGCCGAATCCCTACGTCGACAACTCCCGCTTGCATCCAGACCGCCAGCTCTCGGCATCGCTTCTGCCGACTCCTGCCGCCAGCTCTCCGCCTCCGACTTCTGCCGCCAGCTGCCGCTCCTGTTGCTGCATCCGATTGCGGCATCCAGAGGCCACCGCCTCCAAAAAATTTTTGCCATTTCACCATGGTGACTCGCACCCAAGAAGACTCCAATCGGCTCGCACATCTCAAAGAAACCTACACCGGGCTGACTGACACCGTGGAAGCCCTCGCCGATAAGTTAAAGGCATCGGAAAAACGTCTCGAAGATAAATTGGATGCCCGCATGGACGAGCTTAAAAATATGTTCACTCAACACCTTAAAGGAAAAACTGTTGTGGATGAGACCAACGCAGTCCAGTTTCCCCTTCCTATTCCAGCATCGGGGCACGAAGATCAGACCTCTAGCATCAATGGGGGGCTTGGAATTGACAGTGGCAGGGTAGGCGGCTCACGACGACCACAAGTTTGGTCTGAGGCAACCCAGTTTGGCGGCATCGCCGCGTCTGCCTTGGACTTTCCTCCCTACCGTGAAGACCGCCAGGAGGACCCACAATCCAACGGGATGGGGTACCCACCTCATGATGGGCTCCTCCCTATTCCAGGAGCACCAGGACACGCCGCAGGCGGACGGGGAGGCGGCGGATGGGAGTTTAGGCCGCCAGTCTTGAGGAACCCCTATGGAGGGGATTGGGGGCACCCACACGTGGCCACTGATAGACGGCTACCGCTTGGACACGGGCAGGAGCACGGAGGACCCAGACAACAGCTACCACGCGCTTATATGCCGTCGAAGGTTACTCGCATGAACTACCCCAAGTTCAAAGGAGGAGATGCACTCGAATGGGTCCAAAAGGCAGAGTTATTTTACAGTTATCAGGAGATACCCGAGGCACAGTGGGTACAGTTGGCGTCCTTCCACCTTGAAGAGGACGCCTATCAGTGGACCCAATGGTTCCTCCGGGGACGGGATCACACGCCATGGCACGAGTTTGTCGACGGATTCACCGCCCGCTTTGGTCCACTTGAGTATGAAGAATTTGAGGCTCTTCTTCAGAAATTGCGTCAAAAAGGGACTGTGATGGAGTACCGAACCGAGTTTGAACGCTTAGCCAACAGGGTGTGATGGGGCGAGCGGACATTAACAAGTTGTTTTATTTCCGGCTTGAAAGAGAACATCAGAGATGAGGTGCATGCATATATGTCGCACAGCTTGACACACGCTATCAGCTTGGCCCGGATTCAGGAAGAGTGTCTCAATCGACAGAAGTCCAGGGGGGCACTCCGAGGCACGCTACACACCTTTCCGACAAAAAAAAAAGATCAATCAACTACTGAACGGGCGACGATGAAGAAATTGACTTGGACATAGCTACAGGCTCGGAAGGAACAGGGATTATGCTTCAACTGCGATGAGAAATTTACCCCGGACCACAAATGTCAGCGGATCCAGATTTACATGTTGCAGGAAGGTCCGATGTCAGATATAGAAGGAGGGGAACAGGAGCACATTCTGGATACCATCGAGTACGGGGTATCTTCCCTGACCATGGCGAGAGACTCCGCTTCGCCCACTATGAGTATTGCGGGGTGGATTGGCCAACAGCAGGTGACCATTCTGCTTGACAGTGGGAGTACACAACTTCATTCGCCCGGCGGTGGCACAGAAGCTGGGGCTAGAGATCATCAAAGATGCTGCTTCCCAGGTTGTGGTGGTCGGTGGACACGAGCTGCAGTGCGAAGGAGTTCTTCCGGACGTGGAAATCAGTGTGCAGGGATACACCGACAACATGGATGTCTACTTATTGCCCATCCAGGGGCCAGATATGATTTTGGGGGCCCAGTGGTTGCGACAGCTGGGTAGGGTGACTCTGAATTGGGAGAAGTTGACTATGGAGTTTGCTAAGGATGGGAGAGAGTACTGCCTGCAGGGAATCATGATCTCACCAGTGACAGGGGGCTCTCTTTGCTATTTGGAGAGGCTGTGGAGGCAAGGGCATGACGTGGCTTGGGTAGGCCTGCGGGGACGGACGGAGCCACCAGATTCTCACCTTGAGGACAAGCTGGGTCTTGATGGGGCGGGGAATGTTACGCCCCCGGACGGATCCGAAGGCGACAACGGGGCTGAACCAACTAGTTCAGCACCCACGTTCTAAAAGGCGGCCCTCGGGGGCTGAACCCACCCGGTTCAGCCCCAATTGGGGTCGGCCGGCCCCCTTGGTCCGGGTATAAATATACTCGGATCCTCTATGCAAAGTATTATCAAGGTAGCCTCCACTCTAACCCTAGAAATCTCCCCTTCTCCCTCAATCTTATCTAGTTCCTAACACAATAAGAGAAAAAGTATGGTACTAGCCTACTAGGGAAGGAAATATTAGATATCGCAGTTAAAGTTTTGCACACTTTTTGTATAGAAGGAATCATTCATCTCATAACAGAGGGATACAAATCTCCTAAACGACAATGAAAAGTGAAAAAATATAAAGAGGCTAAGTAAGCCTGAGGCAAAGTCTGCAAGGGCCTCTCCAGCACATAAAACTCATACTTCAATCTACCTGATCCAATAGTGTACTTCGTAGTCAAATCAGACGTTGAGTTAAATAACTAAAAAATTATATTTTTTAGGAAAAGGAAATGAAGAATAGAAGATAAGGTAAAAGAAGGAGAGTGAGAGTTGATTTAATTGCCAGAAATGAAGGCAAGGGACCCATCAGCAAGACTGACTTTATCTCCAGGGAGAGGTGTATAGGAGGTAAACATGTACGCTAACCAATCATGCGAAGGTAGAGCTAGAGGTGGAGAAAGCACACATGGGTTATGTGTGGATGTGAAAAATGAAGATGAAGGCTCGGTAGATAAGCCATGCATAAGTCATCGTAGATCCTAAAGTTCCTCGACTTTTAAGTCGATTGGAGGGTAAAGAGGGGTAGTACACTGAGAGTTAGGGGGCATTTGAAAAATGTGCAACGGGAGTTCTCAAATTGCCATGACGTCCTCTTCATCCAACACCCTGAAAAATAGTCATCCCTACCTGGCAGCTTATAACATGTTTCTCTGGTGTCTTGATTTGTTGCAGTAATCACAAAAGATGGATTCATAATTAGATTGAAAAAGAGAATCATGACCTTTACGTGAGAAAAAAAAAGGAGGAACGTTAACTGTAAGGGCCCACAACAGTAGAGATAGATCTAAATTCCATGTCGCTGGCTTCTTCATGTACAATACCAAATGTTTCATGCAAAGATGGTCTAGGAACACGTTCCAAAATTTGTAATGTGATATAATAAAAATCCCGATTTAATTATCTAAGAACTGATAAACTTCATCTACTTTCCATTTCTGAAAAGCATCAGTTCATGGGTACACATAAAGGGGAAAATGTCAAGAAAGTCGTACTACTGAAATAATTAACATAAGTCAGAGAAGCAACGAGAGACGGTATTATCTCCTTGAACAAATCGATAGCACTTTCCCATAACTGAAAATTGTGTGTAGAATTTCTACGACGGGAGCAAGTAAGCTCTGCCTAGATACAAATATCACAAGCAATGTCGAACAAAGCATATTGTAAATATAGGACTTCAACGAATTGAGAAGCCTAGAGACAACCAAAGAATTCATGAACCCACATTTATCAAAAGAGGGTTCAATGGTAAGAGGGGCGCATTTACTCCCACTAATATACACAACTCCCACTAATATACACAACTAGACGATGACTCCTCACAACAAAGTCAAACACTCAGGACCAAGCAAGATATTTGTATCATCAAAGATAATGGGCGTAATGGCAATCGGGTGATTCTCATGCCCATTGAAAAATGCAAGGTTGAATTTTCAGTGATTTTTGAAAGACTCAGAGTAGACAAAGTCGACAACATGGTCAAAAAAGAGGAACACACACTAAAGCAAGAGGAAAGGGGCCAGTAACGACTTACTATAAATTCTTCAAGGTTGCTAGAGCAAAAAAATAGAAAAATGTAGGGGATCCATAAAAATAAGGACTCGATAATGGTTTTGTTGGCAGAGGAGTCATCGAACACAATCCCTAGGAATAACGATCGGTAGAGGCGAGGAGAATGCAAATCATCAAGGAATAACGATCGGTAGAGGCGAGGAGAATGCAAATCATCCAGGAATAACATCGGTAAAGGCGAGGAGAATGCAAATCATGTCGTCAATTGGCACCCAGTAGAATGCCCCCATCCATATTGTTTGAGCCAAGATTCAGGCTCGCAAAGTTCGGACCAAAAAGATGGTTGAAGGTTACTTGCCTTAAATTAGCAAGAACAAACGCGTAACAAACTAGAGAGAGATCAAGGGCCCGCGTTGCCTACAAGTATGATCCACGCACCGCGACGTGGAGGTCCCACAACACACCCAGGAGTGTATAGGAACTCCCTCTCCCAAACGAAGACCGAGATGGGTTCGCTGAAGAGGTTGGTGGGCTTGCTGGCTAAAAGTGAGTAAACTTCTGGGTCTAGAATGCCTCCCCATCCCTGTACATTGGGTCGTATTTATAGGGAGCTAGGTTTAGTGGAGGGGGTGCTGTTGATGCGCGAAATGCGACACCGACCAGTTAACGGATTGTTCGATCTCACAAGCTAAGGGTGAAGGAAGAAGGGTTGCGGGGATAGAGGAGAAGCTTGCTCGAGCAGAGAGGAAGCTTGCTCAAGCAGAGAGGAAGCTTGCTCAAGCAGAGAGGAAGCTTGCTCAAGCAGAGAGAAAACTTGCTTGAGCAAAGGAGAAGCTTGATTGATCAACGGAGAAGCTTGATTGATCAACGGAGAAGTTTGATTGATCAACGGAGAAGTTTGATTGATCAACGGAGAAGCTTGATCAGGTACTGTCGAGCAGACGGCTACTTTGTGTTAAAAGTAGCGAGCAAACGACTAGAGCAGAGAATAAACGACTAGAAAACAAGCCGGAGATTTGAATAATTGAAATTTTATTATCCAAAAAGATATCATTTACAAAGGTATGGCCTCCCTTTTATAGAATGGAGGAGAGAGAGAAGAATACAAACTAACAATGTGGGACTAAAGCTATACAACAGATCTGGGCGGCTAGAATAAGAGACCGGAACAGGCCGCGCGGTTAGATAATGTTCTAACCGCTCGGCAATACCAGAACCAAGAGAGAGATGCGGTAAGAGACCGCTAGACCGGCCGGTATCCAAGCCGCCGGAGATAATCCGACAGACCGCCGGATTAACAACCCGCCGGACACAAACCGCCAGACCGCCCGGTCTACAACCCGCCAGGCTCAAACCGCCAGACCGCCCGGTCTCATACTTCGACACTCCCCCTCAAGCTGGAGCATAGATATCAATCATGCCCAGGTTGTCACAGATATGGAAGAAGGAAGTAGAAACCGGCTTGGTGAAGATATCAGCCAACTCTTTGTCGGAGGTGACGAACGGAGTGCAAATCTGTTTCTTCAAGACCTCTTCTCGGATGAAATGGCAGTCGACCTCTATATGTTTCGTTCTCTCATGGAAGACCGGATTTTTGGATATGTATATAGCGGATTTGTTGTCACAGAACATAGGCAGAGGATAATTGTAGACCTCTCCTAGGTCAAGCATGAGAGCCCGCAACCATTTTAACTCACACGTGGTTGACGCCATACTCCGGTATTCGGCTTCTGCACTGGACCTTGAGACAACAGACTGCTTCTTGCTCTTCCAGCTCACAAGATTACCTCCAACAAATGTGCAGAAACCCGATGTAGATTTACGGTCACCTTTATCATCCGCATAGCTTGAGTCTGAGTAGGCTTCAACTCTCAGATGACCATGCTTCTGAAAGAGTAGCTCTTTCCCTGGTGCGGCTTTGACATACTCTAGTATCTTCAAGGCAGACTGAAGATGACATTCCCTGGGAGCTTGCATGAACTGACTGACTTTGCCTACAGCATAGGCGATATCGGGTCTGGTCACCGTGAGATAAATGAGTTTGCCCACCAGACGTCTATACCTCGTGGCATCGGATATAAGAGGTGAGTCATCTGTCCATGTTTTGTCTTCTCCAGTGGCCATGGGATACCGGGCCGGTTTGGCCCCGGTCAATCCTGCCTCTTGTAGAAGATCAAGCGCATACTTCCGTTGGGAGAGAACCATCGAGTCGGGCTTCCGAGAGATTTCTATCCCCAAAAAATATTTCGGGGAGCCCATATCCTTCGTGACAAGGTGTTGACGGAGGTGTTTCTTTGTCATGTCCACCCCAGCCTGGTCATCACCGGTAAGAAGGATATCATCCACATACACCGCCAAAACCACAAGGCCAGATGCAGTTTTGCGAATAAACAATGAGTGATCGGCGGAACTTCTTGCAAAGCCAATTGCAGCTACAATGCCACTAAACTTGTCAAACCACGCCCGAGGGCTCTGCTTTAGGCCGTAGATGGCCTTCTTCAACTGGCATACGCGTGTCTCCCCCTGAGCAACATACCCTGGAGGTTGCTCCATATAGACGTCCTCCTGAAGATCCCCATACAGAAAAGCATTCTTGACATCAAGTTGAGAAATTTCCCACTCTCTGTTGACGGCCACAGAAAGAAGAACCCGGATGGTGCTGAGGCGAGCAACCGGAGAGAAAGTGTCAAAATAGTCAACTCCATAAGTCTGAGTAAAGCCTTTGGCCACCAGTCGGGCCTTGTAACGATCCACAGTGCCGTCCGGGCGAAACTTCACAACGAACACCCAGCGGCAGCCAACCACATCAGTACCGATTGGTGGAGGAACAAGGGTCCAGGTACCTCTTTCAGTAAGAGTGGCAATTTCCTCATCCATGGCAGATTTCCAATGAGGAATAACAAGAGCCTCCTGGTAAGTGCGGGGAGTGGTAGTAGCCGAGATGGCCAAAGCAAAGCACCTGCGAGAGGGAGTAAGCCGATCATAGGAAACAACAGCCGCAAGCGAGTGTTGGGTACACGCCCGCACCCCTTTGCGAAGGGCAATGGGAAGATCCAGGTCGTCTTGTGCCTCAGGGACCGGAGTATCCGTGGCAGAGAAGGCTGGCCCGGGACTAGAGAGAGACGGCTGCGGAGAGATAATAGGGAGAGGAGGAGACGGCATAGGAGGGGAGATAATAGGGAGAGGAGGAGACGGCATAGGAGGGGAGACGTCGATATGTGTGGAAGGCTCACAGAGAGATGGAGGAGAGTCAGAGACAGCAGGAGGAGGTGAAGATGGGAAAGAAAAGTAGGATGCATTTTCAAAGAAGGTGACGTCTGCGGAAACGAACTGCTTGCGCAGAACGGGATCAAAGCAACAGTAGCCTTTTTGAGTTGTCGAGTAACCCAAAAAGACACATTTGGTGGAGCGGGGGGAAAGCTTGTCGCGGGTAGCAGACGGAGCATGCACAAAGGCCGTGCACCCAAAGATACGGAGAGGAAGAGGAAAGGGTTCCTTGCTCGGGTAGAGAATGGAGAAGGGGGTCTTGCCGTGAAGAACAGAAGAGGGAATGCGATTGATGAGATAGCAGGCAAGAAGAACCGCATAGCCCCAGTAGGAGCGAGGCACCTGCATCTGTGTCATCAGAGTGCGAGCGATATCGAGGAGATGACGATTTTTTCGTTCCGCCACCCCATTTTGTTGGGAGGTGTAAACACAGCTGGTCTGATGAATAAGACCATGTTGCATACAAAAAGATGAAAACTCATGACTGAGATATTCTTTAGCATTATCAGAGCGCAATACTTTAATAGAAAGAGCAAACTGAGTTTTAATCATATTATAAAAAGATTGCCATACAGATAAGAGTTCAGAGCGGTCTTTTAATAGATACACCCAGGTACATCTGGAGAAATCATCAATAAAAGTTACAAAGTAAAAACTACCCCGACCAACGGTGGGAGTAGGAGCAGGACCCCAGATATCAGAATGAATGAGATCAAAAGGGCGGGAGGAACCACGGCCTTGCTTCTGCGGGAAGGAGGAGCGGTGATGCTTGCCAAGCTGACACGCATCACAGTTGAGCGGAGGACTGGTTTGAGGTAAGTGGGGAAGAAGCTGACGAAGAATCCGAGGAGGAGGATGGCCAAGGCGAAGATGCCATTGAAGCAGATCAGTAGACGAGGAAGAGAAGGCGGACAGAGCGGAAACATTGTCGAGGAAGTAGAGGCCGACGCTCTCAGTCCCAGTAGCAATCGTCCGTTGGGTCCTCGGGTCCTGAAAGCAACAAGAAGTAGGAGTCAATAATACAGAGCACTGAAGTTGCTTGCATAAAGTAGTAACTGAGAGTAAATTGCAAGGGAACTTCGGGACATAGAGAGTGTCCGCTAAGCGAAGCGAGGGAGTGACTTGAACCATGCCCGTCCCATGAACCGGGGAAGGCGAACCATCCGCAACGAGGACCGGGGGTAACCGATCATGCGTCTCTAGGAGAGAGAAGCAGTGAGGGTTTCCGGTCATGTGATTTGTAGCACCAGAGTCAATCAGCCATTTACCTTGGGTAACGACGTGTGCACTACCTGAGGTGGTGGCCACAGAAGCAGATGGCCGAGAGGAGGCGGAGGTTGAGGAAGAAGTATCACCAGAGGGGCGAAGATGAGGATGTTTCTGCCAGCAGCGGTCAACAGAGTGGCCGGTACGACCACAGTGAGAGCAGAGGAATCTTGACGGACCGCGCGTGCCAGATTGGCTGCGACCACTATTGCCACCCCGCTGGACTTGGTGAGCATAGGAGTCCGGTGGAGGAGGGGAGGACAATAGAGGACGTTGGAGCAGTGAAGTAACAGCGGCGATGCGAGCCGCGGTGGCATCCAAGGTGGGAGACTCGGCTTCGCCCAAGATCTGCTGGCGGATCATATCAAAGGATTCAGGAAGCCGTAGAAGATAACAAACAACCAGGAGTTCCTGGAAGTGTTTGTGCTGTTCGGCCAAGTCCGCGGAGAAGGGGCGATTCTGGAGGATTTCGGCTCCAAGAGCCTGAACTTGCTGATAAGCCGCAGCAGGAGACAATGAAGGGCGAGCGAAGAGATCCGCGTAGAGAGTATAAATGCGGGATGTCTGGGCCCCCTTTGAGTAGAGAGCAGCAAGGTGAAGCCACGCGGTCTTGACCGTCTCATCATGGTGTATGACAGGAAGACATTCATCGGAGAGGCTGTTAGCCAACCACGTGCGGACAAGCGCATCACTGGCATCCCAGTCATCAAATTCAGCAGAGTCTGAGGGAGGAGGGTCATCGGTCAGGTGATGACGTTTGCGCTGAGAGCGGAGAAGAAATGTGAAAGAGACACTCCAATCCGGATAGTTGGAGCCAACAAGTTTAGAAACCGTGCCAAGGTTGCCAGAGGGAGTAGGAGGCGGCGCCGGAGTGGCGATAGGAGTGGTGGTGGTGGAGGTTTCAGAAAGGGTCATAGGAGAAAACTGCGAGAAGCCGCGCGGTTAGAAGATAAGCCGTGCGGACAGACAAGGCGAATAAAGCAGCAGGTCGCGACGAACAAGAAAATAGGTCGCTGCGACTGAAAGGCAGGAGAAAGAGGACGCGCGGACAGGGCGCAAACAGCGAGAACAGGTCGCGAGAAGAAGGGGCAAGCCGCGCGGACAGGGCGCACAGAATCAGGAGGAGAAGATCGAGTCCTCTGATACCATGTTAAAAGTAGCGAGCAAACGACTAGAGCAGAGAATAAACGACTAGAAAACAAGCCGGAGATTTGAATAATTGAAATTTTATTATCCAAAAAGATATCATTTACAAAGGTATGGCCTCCCTTTTATAGAATGGAGGAGAGAGAGAAGAATACAAACTAACAATGTGGGACTAAAGCTATACAACAGATCTGGGCGGCTAGAATAAGAGACCGGAACAGGCCGCGCGGTTAGATAATGTTCTAACCGCTCGGCAATACCAGAACCAAGAGAGAGATGCGGTAAGAGACCGCTAGACCGGCCGGTATCCAAGCCGCCGGAGATAATCCGACAGACCGCCGGATTAACAACCCGCCGGACACAAACCGCCAGACCGCCCGGTCTACAACCCGCCAGGCTCAAACCGCCAGACCGCCCGGTCTCATACTTCGACACTTTGATGGTTAGCTTCGCAGGTTGATGCCGAGAGAGGAGAGAAGAAGAGAGGAGGCCGCTAGCAGCGGCAACAGCAGACTTCGCCCGCCGCGGATTGAATGTCACTCTTGCGACGGGCTTTTCCTTTAATCAAGAAGCGAGTTTACAATTTGCTAGTTCACCATTACATGTAAAAACGGTAAAGGATACAGGGGGAAGCTGGCGGCTGAGAAAAAGAGTTGTCAGAGACTAAGTAAAAGAGGCTGCAGAGGACTGGAGAACTGAGGCTGCAGGTGCTGCTCAAGCTGCCTGCTGAGGGCAGAAAAAACTAAGTCCACAGCCCTTGACGACCTGGGCGGACTGGAGATTTGAGTCCGCAGTTCTTGCTTGATCAACTTTGACGGACTGGAAAACTGAGTCTGCGGACCTTGCTTGATCAACTATGGCGGACTGGAAAACTGAGTCCGCAGACCTTGATCAAGCTGACAGTTCTCTGGTGCTCCCCCCCCCCCCAAATGAGAGGTCTCGAGGCCTATTTATAGGCCCGAGGGGAATATTCTTGAAGCGGGACCCAGTGATGTCATCATGGAGGACTGGGCAGACTCGGTGGACTGGAAATTTGAGTCTGCGCAGGTCGTCGAGAGTTGAGCAGCGGAGCCGACAGATCTCTGGGCGGACTCCAGGGGGAGTCCGCCCCTGATGGAGCGGAGGCCGCCCCCTAGCGGCGGCCTGGGCGGACTCCAGGGGGAGTCCGCCCGGCTGGCGGAGGCCGCCCCCTAGCGGGCGGCCTGTGCGGACTCCAGGGGGAGTCCGCCCGGCTGACGGAGGCCGCCCCCTAGCGGCGGCCTGGGCGGACTCCAGGGGGAGTCCGCCCGGCTGGCGGAGGCCGCCCCTAGCGGCGGCCTGGGCGGACTCCAGGGGGAGTCCGCCCGGCTGGCGGAGGCCGCCCCCTAGCGGGCGGCCTGGGCGGACTCCAGGGGGAGTCCGCCCGGCTGGCGGAGGCCGCCCCCTAGCGGCGGCCTGGGCGGACTCCAGGGGGAGTCCGCCCGGCTGGCGGAGGCCGCCCCCTAGCGGGCGGTTTAGGCGGACTCCAGGGGGAGTCCGCCCGGCTGGCGGAGGCCGCCCCCTAGCGGCGGCCTGGGTGGACTCCAGGGGGAGTCCGCCCGGCTGGCGGAGCATCCGTCCTTGAGCGACTTTTTACCCGGCAGTCCGTCTTGCGCGGACACGGTGGACACCAGGGGTAGTCTGCTCCTTGCGGATGAGAACCTGTAGGAGAGAAGTAGAAAAGATGGGCACCTTGGAGAGGATTGCCGATTTTGGGGTTAACATAATCCCCGCACTTTTTTAAGTTCCGAAGGGAACTTTGAAAAAGTAGGAGACCCACAAAAATCGTAATCCTCCCCTCAAAAAATCAGGAGAGAAAAAATTAGAGATTAAGATAGATAGAACCTGATATTTCTCCTCGGAAAAATCTGTCAGTGCCTATCTTTTACCTGTGAAGAAAAAGTCAATGCAGGCCAAAGGAGGTGCATCTTGCGTGTACCTGAGCTGAAGAGGACTTGCTGGTATCTACTAGTCTCTACAAAAGTAGGGTGAGTGAGCAGATAGGAAAAGAGAATAAGGTGCAAATACCTGAGAGGAACTTGTTAATGTCTGCTAGTCTCTGCAAAAGGAGAGTGAGCAAACATATATGATAGAAGATTAGATCGCAGGTACCTGGAGGGAACCTGCGAATGTCGATTGTTGATAGGATAAAATATGATAAAAGATATATACGGCAAACTTTATTATAAACTGAAATAGAGATCAGAACGTGACAATGTTCATCTCGTATGTTCAGATATAATGTTAATATGAAACCCAGATCAGCAAGATGAAACCATCTTAGTTTAGAATTGTAACAACATAACTTGTCAATCAAGAAGAACCAGATACTCTGATCAATGATTCGTGCCAGAAATATCTGATAAGAGAGCTTGTTGATAGTCATATGATAGAACTTTATGCAGGCAGCGCATATAAGATGACCATAAGCCAAAATGATATTGTCAATCCTTAGAATAGATTGAGTTTAACCTGTTGACCTGTAAAAAGGCAAAAAGACAAAGGAGGGCTACATCTCTATGGTGTTCCAAAAAAGACTGGATACTGCCACAGGTGTTCCCCGTGGGCGTTATGGATCGCTTGCCTTTAAAGGAAACCATATAGAGGGTAGTCCTACCTAAAGCGGGCCGGCCGCGCTCCCTTAGAAGGGCACAAAAGAAAAACAAGCGCGGAAATTCCTGAGAAGGAATCGACAGATGCACTTCTCTCATGCCTCGGGTTACAAGCATCGCTGATCAATTAGACTAGTTGCACCAAGCGGCCTATTGCTTGTCTGCGAATTGATCAGCGGAGTTGTGGGCCCCGCGAAGGCACGGATTGAGAGTACCAAGGAGTGTTCAGCCGTTACAATTGTGAGATGATCGAAGAGATAAGGCTACACTTGATCGTCATTGCTTGTCACACAAAGATCATCGTAACTGTAATGTATCCTTTAACAAAGCACAGCAGAGCTAACACATGGGTCCTCCCTGGAAACACGCTCTGTGTTAGATGCTGGCAAGGATCCAAAGTCCCGTCATCCTCCGCACGAGAGTTGAACGGCCCCCACTGCACATATGCGAAAACTCCCCGCGATATGTGGTCTTACGCCAGAGGACAATCTCGAGGGGGGCCCTGAGCAAGACTTGGCGATATCTCGGTGGTTCAGTGATCTCTTTGGCAAAAAGAAAAAGTAGAGGAGGAAGCACTTCACAGAGGGAAAAGTATCAGTATGGGATCTCTGACGTAAACTTTATTGATATAGAAAATGAAACACTTAGAAGTATTGAAAGATATTGTGCTTGAAGAGTAGAGTAAAAACAACCGATCATTATTATGAGGGTCCTCGAAGAGCTATGACGTCCTCTTTGTTTTAGAATAGCCTTCCAAGGTCACCCTCGTCATCGGCGTCAAAGCACTCAGGCCGAACGTTGATAGGCCCGAAACGGCCTGCATCCTCTACGTCCACGCAATTCAATTGAACTTCAGCCACCTCCTTGCCCTTGGAGGTGGAAGGCTTTGAAGAATCAACCTTCTTGATCAGGTCGTTGATCTTGCCCTCGATGAGTAATCTTTCAACTAGTCGTCGAAGGGCCTTGCAGTCTTCAGTGAAATGACCCTTCTCTCGGTGGAATTCACAGAACGGATCTGAATCTCTTGATCTTTGATTTGCCGACTGGTAAGGCCTTTTTGAATTTGCTCTATCCTTCATGATCTGGCAGACTTCTTGCATGGTCTCATCGAGTCCAGAGTACGGTACATCATTATCTTGTGAGTGATGCACAGAAGCCGTTTGCAGAGATGGGGCTGGTAGCGGTTGTACTCGCTCGTGGACACGATCCTGACCTGGGAAGGAGTGCTGATGATGATGCTGGAACTTCTTTACTTTCCTAGAGTGGGATGAAAAATCTTTTCGAGGAGACCTCGGAGGCTGCTTGTAAGGTTGATTTCTCTCTGCTACAAGCCTGGAGACAAAGCTGGGGTTGCTTTTCTCACCGCGGATGTATGAATTGGCTAAACCAATCAACTCTTGATAAGTCCTGGGTGCTCGGACGTTAGCCTCAAACTTGAGTGGTCCTTCACGCAGGCCGTGAATAAGAGCCACTCGGTACATTTCTTGATCAACGATCTCAATGTCTAAGATTTCTCTCTGGAAGCGATCCACAAAATGAGACCAAGTCTCCGTCTCTCGCTGCTTGATCTCAAAGAGGGCTTCTGGGCCACCCTTTCTCTTTGTTGATGTAGAAAATCTGAGCAAGAACTCCCTTCGCAGATCAGCAAAGGAAGAGATTGACTGAGGACGTAGTCCATAGAACCAATCCCTCACTTGGCCATCAAAGGTCGTTACGAGGAGTTTGCACTTAGTCGCATCTGAGAGAGTCTTGAGAGCAACGGCAGATTCAAAAGCTTGAAGGTGCTTGACTGGATCAGTCTCCCTAGTGTAAATGGGCAACCGTGGCTCTCTGAAGTTAGCTGAAGTCGGTTCATATCGAACACTCTCTGTAAATGGTGACTGCTCTTCTTGTTCTCCTACAGCATAAGGAAAAAAGGGAGCATAAGTTGCAGCTGCACAAGGAGCTGATGGATAGGAGGGAAAAGTTACTGCGGGAGGAGCAAAGGCAGGAGTGGATGAGTAGGGATAACTTCCCTGAAAATTTAGAAATCTCGCTGGACTTCCCCGGACAGCTTCTCGGAAGAAGCTTTGACGAGCTGCGAATTCCTCATTTTGAGACAGCAGAGGGGCTGCAGGCCCTTGCGGAAAGGTTGGAGTGTAAAGAGGAGGATAGGTCGATGGATAAACTTGAGGAGTCTCAAATGCCGGTGCCGGATTGATTGGAGGAGCTAGTGCTGCCGAAGATTGTGCTTCCAGTCGTTGGGTGATAGCGGCTAGAGTATGGTTGATCGCTTGAAATTGTTGGGCAGTTTCTCTGCGAGATTGCTCTAAGCCTCCCAAAGAGAATCATCACTGGGACTTGAAGCAAGATTCTTGGCTGGTTGATGGTCTGACATGAGTAACCACTGCTTTCACTATCTGATCGAGATCTGAAGGTCGCGTGTTAACTGTTGATGCGCGAAATGCGACACCGACCAGTTAACGGATTGTTCGATCTCACAAGCTAAGGGTGAAGGAAGAAGGGTTGCGGGGATAGAGGAGAAGCTTGCTCGAGCAGAGAGGAAGCTTGCTCAAGCAGAGAGGAAGCTTGCTCAAGCAGAGAGGAAGCTTGCTCGAGCAAAGGAGAAGCTTGATTGATCAACGGAGAAGCTTGATTGATCAACGGAGAAGCTTGATTGATCAACGGAGAAGCTTGATTGATCAACGGAGAAGCTAGATTGATCAACGGAGAAGTTTGATTGATCAACGGAGAAGCTTGATCAGGTACTGTCGAGCAGACGGCTACTTTGATGGTTAGCTTCGCAGGTTGATGCCGAGAGAGGAGAGAAGAAGAGAGGAGGCCGCTAGCAGCGGCAACAGCAGACTTCGCCCGCCGCGGCTTGAATGTCACTCTTGCGACGGGCTTTTCCTTTAATCAAGAAGCGAGTTTACAATTTGCAAGTTCACCATTACATGTAAAAACGGTAAAGGGTACAGGGGGAAGCTGGCGGCTGAGAAAAAGAGTTGTCAGAGACTAAGTAAAAGAGGTTGCAGAGGACTGGAGAACTGAGGCTGCAGGTGCTGCTCAAGCTGCCTGCTGAGGGCAGAAAAAACTAAGTCCACGGCCCTTGACGACCTGGGCGGACTGGAGATTTGAGCCCGCAGATCTTGCTTGATCAACTTTGACGGACTGGAAAACTGAGTCCGCGGACCTTGCTTGATCAACTATGGCGGACTGGAAAACTGAGTCCGCAGACCTTGATCAAGCTGGCAGTTCTCTGGTGCTCCCCCCCCCCAAAAAAAATGAGAGGTCTTGAGGCCTATTTATAGGCCCGAGGGGAATATTCTTGAAGCGGGACCCAGTGATGTCATCATGGAGGACTGGGCGGACTCGGCGGACTGGAAATTTGAGTCCGCGCAGGTCGTCGGGAGTTGAGCAGCGGAGCCGGCAGATCTCTGGGCGAACTGGGCGGACTCCAGGGGGAGTCCGCCCCTGATGGAGCGGAGGCCGCCCCCTAGCGGGCGGCCTGGGCGGACTCCAGGGGGAGTCCGCCCGGCTGGCGGAGGCCGCCCCCTAGCGGGCGGCCTGGGCGGACTCCAGGGGGAGTCCGCCCGGCTGGCGGAGGCCGCCCCCTAGCGGCGGCCTGGGCGGACTCCAGGGGGAGTCCGCCCGACTGGCGGAGGCCGCCCCCTAGCGGCGGCCTGGGCGGACTCCAGGGGGAGTCTGCCCGGCTGGCGGAGGCCGCCCCCTAGCGGGCGGCCTGGGCGGACTCCAGGGGGAGTCCGCCCGGCTGGCAGAGGCCGCCCCCTAGCGACGGCCTGGGCGGACTCCAGGGGGAGTCCGCCCGGCTGGCGGAGGCCGCCCCCTAGTGGCGGCCTGGGCGGACTCCAGGGGGAGTTCGCCCGGCTGGCGGAGCATCCGTCCTTGAGCGACTTTTTACCCGGCAGTCCGTCTTGCGCGGACACGGTGGACATCAGGGGTAGCCTGCTCCTTGCGGATGAGAACCTGTAGGAGAGAAGTAGAAAAGATGGGCACCTTGGAGAGGATTGCCGATTTTGGGGTTAACAGGTGCTCAATTGTCAGTGAGTTAATCATGCAACGGCCTCCCCAACACACAGCTCGAAAGGACGATCGCCGACACCCCCAGCACCCAGCTCGAAAGTGTGAGCCTCAACAGGTCTGCAGACTGCACACCGAAACCCCTCTCTATGCCCACTAGCGGGTTGTTGGAGGTCGCAGCCTCCCTTTGATGAGGGAAACTCAAGTTAAGGGGATAGCACGGGGACTTCCCAGGAGGTCACCCATCCCGCCACTACTCCCGCCTAAGCACGCTTAACTATGGAGTTTCAAATCATGCCCCAGCAAACCTAATCATGTCGCCCAATGAGCTGATCCAAGGTTGGGGCGAGTTGTTGCGACCTAAAGGAAGTCGTTGATGAGTTCTTGGAGAGGGTCATATGAGCTCCAGGCAAGTAGTATGGGGATTCCGTACAGCTGTCCTGCGATCAAACACCAATCCTCTACCTTTTGTACTGTACTCGCCAAATGTCGGTTGTACACATTGTCGATATTCGTAAAATGTCGACCGTGTGATATCCAGATACTGTCAATCTTCATCCAGTGGATCGTCGAAGGTAGCTATTCTATCGGGAGAGATTTAAGCTAGTGATCAACAAGGGAAGGAACCACACGAGTGGATCAATGGGCGGTAGTGTAACCACGCGCGGTGATATCATGCTAAAATAAGAAATCATTCTATTTCTCATAAAATTAGGTTACTAGCTATTGGATCGTAAGGCAACCTTAGAAGGTAGGGTGAATAAAGTTTATGACAAATTAATATTTTCCGCCAAAATCCATTAAACGTGTAACAAAAATATAAAAACTCGGAGATTTCATTGAAAACAAAATAAAAATATTTTATTCATAAACAAGGCGATACAAGATTAGATCTTTTACGCAAAGATCGAATCCCCTAACCTAACCTTAATCCTAGTTGCCAAACCAAGGCGAATTCATTCAATAGATCTAAGCAAGATCTAATCGCCACAATCGCAGTGAATTCCACACACTAGATCTATCACGATCTAGTCGTCATCTCAACGACGAAGTAACCACGAACAAGAGTTATAAAACTGATAATAGAAAAGATAAAACAAGAACTAAAACACTAGAACAAAAGAAAACTTCAATATATAAAAACCCTTGACCTTGATGTCGTTTTGATGTAAATGTTCAGTCTTTATTGCATGAGATGTTTCAACTTCCTTGTGCACATGATCCTCGAACTTCTCTGCTTGATAAGAGTTTGATTGCAGCAAGAATGCTTGGATCGTTGAGAGAAAACTTAAAGAAAATCTGTAAAGAAGGATTCTTGATCACATTTTAATGGCCTTCCATCTTCTTGATTGCTCGTAATCTTCCTTGAAAAAATTTCCCTTAAATAAGTGAAGTTGACCCCTTTCACTCCCCTTGAATAGCTAGGGCAAACTCCCTCTTCAAATTTCGTCAAGTTAGAGAAAGAGCTCTCATGTTGTATTTATAGAAGCAGTGAAATATTTAGAGAGCTATTGTCGGTGCCAGCACTAACATTGGGCGGTGGTGTTCAAATTTCAAATCTCATGTTGTCTGCCATCTCATGCATGACACTTTCCATTTTGAGCAAGTGTTAATGTGTTTTTACCGCTAGTGCTACCGATGGGCGGCAGCATAGTATTTTCCTGCCCATACATTTTAACTCTAAATTATTATTGTGAGGCGTTGGCACCTACCACAAAGCAGTAGTATGCAACATTTATTTTTGTTCAGGCCGTACCGAAACTTTTCAGGAACCATACAAATGAATAAGGAAGTTTTTCTTTTGTTATCGTCGACGGTATTCATTTTCTAACCACCGCGAGTAGCGATCGCCGATCGCTGGCAGGTAGTGACGATCGCCGACCAAAGCTAATAAACATTGATTGCCGACCGAGAGTATCCATTGTCGATCAAGAGTAGCGATCGCCGATCACCGACTGGATCTAGCGATCGTCGATCACTGACTGAATCTAGCGATCGCCGACCAGTAGTAGCGATCGTCAATCACTGACCAGAGTTAATGATCGTTGATCGTACTATCGACGTGGTACCGCGGGTGGTAGTGTTCATTTTTTGACCATATCATTGTTTCGCTAGATCAAATCCTTGCATATACTTGTCTATGCATACTATGAAAAGCTTGCAAATGGATATTAAAGACTTATCGGAATTTGTATTTCTAAAACAGAGTGGCGAACAATGATCCAGCTGTTACAATATTGTGAACCTTATATAAGAAGACCGCAAAGACAATATACACAAATTTAATCTTAAAAGGAATAATTACAACATTAAATATCTATTTAACAACTTCTTTGTCCCTAAAGATATCAATGTGCCTTTTGTAGTGCACACAGCATAATGTAATGGGCCTGAGGTAGTGGGTTGTTGTTAGGGTCTCGCGCCGTCAATTATCTATTAGAGGTTATATTATTTTATTACGAGACTTTAAATATTGAAGTCGAGTTGCATGAGTCAAGTCGTAGTTATAAGTAATTAGAGTCGTAATATTTTTGTATTTCCCGCATCTCTTTTATTTTATGGTTATTTACACTCATGTCATTTTGTAGTACTATATATATACCACATTGGGTCATAAGAAGGATATGAATGAATTAATCAAAAAAATTTCTCTACGATCTTCTTCCTCTTTCAAGTTCTTTTTTCTTCATTACATTTCTAGGGTTATGGTTGAGCAAGGCTCATCCTTCTTCCTCTCCCCTCCCATTCTATGTGGGTTGAGCTTGGCTCACCTTGTATCTCCACCGCCACCTCCGACGAGATCATAGAATAGGTCCATAACAAATTTGGTATCAGAGTCATCGATCATCCGCTCTTCTACAACCAACATCGGCAATTGCTCGTCTTTTCCTCATCGACAACAACCATCCTTTTCCTCACTGACAACTGCAAGCCCTTGCAGCGGCACTTTTCTAGTTAGCAATACCTTTTAAGTTCATGCACGGGTGAAAGGTCCATGTGCCATCATCGCCTTCCAGCGTAACCGCCGATCGCGCATCTTTCAACCCCAGCTCACCGACTCTTAGAGCACTCAATCGTGACGTCCAGAACCCTACGTCGACATTGTCGACCGTTGGGCCTTGTCGATCTTCTATATCGCAATTTGGTCGCATAATAACTCCTGCTCATCGCTCCTCCGGTTGTTCCAAGTGCATTGCTCCTCTGCGAGTTTTAGTGCATCGTCATCCCCCTTACCACAAGTGTCCAAGAACTCTGATGTTGGTGCATCGTCAAACTGCCAGCATCAACCTCCTTTGTCATATTGACCTCATGCAAGCCAACGCCTAATCGCATCCTTCAAGTCGACCCCACCTACTCCTTTCGTTCTCGCGTGCAACGCTCTGCTCTACCCTCTGCCTCATCGACGCCACAAAAGACGATCTCATCTCCATCGAGCCCAACGCACGATCGATCATCCTTCGATGTTTATCGACTGCTCCCTGTGACCTTCTGGTTTCTTCTGCCCGGCGCCTACAATCCTTGCACCTTGTTTCTCAAGCATCGCCATGCAGCCTAACAAACCGCAACAGTATATTGATCCACCTTCCATTTCCTTCGAGATTTCCGCCAGTAGTCTGCCACCCTCGAGTAGCACATCTATGTTTTGGGGTTTCCTTCCAAAGGCCGCAACTACACATCATTTACTAATTACTTGATTAATTATTAATTCAAGTAATTGATTAATTAATTTTTTTTGCATGAGGATAACTGACATAGAAGAAGCCGCCCTTTGTTCAATGATATTGGAGATATCGACGTCCTTTGACTCTGCGCATTCACGTTTCATCGCCAACATTGACCGACACTTTGGAGGTTCGATCCGACCATAGAAGACGATTCCACCAGCACAGGTCGCCGCCATGTCCTTCCCAGCTTGCCTTGTCCCACCACCTCCTATGATTGCTCCATTGAGGCCGCTACCTGCGCCTCCGCCGCCCATACCACTATGAACCATGCAGCCCCCCTGTCCTCGTCCCCGTCAACTCCATTAGAGCAATCACCGCTCCCACCAACATTCAAAGAAGTTTCTCTGCTCTCTGTTGTTCTTGTCGCTCTATCTTCGCCTCCATTTGTTCCCTCCAGGTAGTTCACACACCCGACATTGTCGCCTCTATGCCCAACGGTGATACCACCACAATTTGTGTCGTCGCCATCAATCCATGCAGCCTCCGCTCTGATCATCTGCTTAGTTGGCCCCTCTAGAGTCATTCCTTCCAGCAACTACAGTCGTCGTATTTGATCTTCGCAGCTCACAGACAATCTAATCTTTCGTCGTCATCGATCGTCCACCAGGCACACTCGCCCCGACTCTCGATATGCCCGACAATCTCCCCTCAGCAAGTCTCTACCACGATAACTCCTTGCAGTCTTTTATGAAATCTATGAGCCCGTTGATGCCCTTCCGCTCGATGCAACCCCCACTACGGTGACCCACTACAGGGAGTTGTTCTGGCGAGAAATCAAAGAGGCAGATAATCACGTCGTACAAGCCTCATTCGAGCTTAAGAACAAGCTCAATTTGAAGAATACATGGGATGTTATGGGTCCTACATTGTCAGTTATCTATTAGCGATTATATGATTTTATTATGAGGATTTAGATATTGGAATCGAGTTGTATAAGTCGAGTCGTAGTTACGAGTAATTAAAGTTGTAACTACTTTGTGCATCCCTTTTTATTTTGGGGTTGTTTACACTCATGTCATCTTGTAGTGTTATATATAGACCCCCTTGGGTCATGAGAAGAATATGAATGAATTAATCAAAATTTTCTCTATCTCTCTAAGTTCTTTTCCCTCTCTCTAATTCTTTTCTCATCACATATCTAGGGTTAGGGTTGAGTAAGACTCCCTCTTTTTCCTCTACCCTTGCATTCTTCGTGGGTTGAGCTTGGCTCCCCTTGTATCTCCGCCACCATCGCCGTCTACGACGAGATTCCGGAGTAGTTCCATAACAGTTGCGTGCCATCAATGCCTCCTCATTGGATCAGCCTATGTATATAAGGTCTAAGATATAATCTCAAAAAATATCAAGCTGGAGTTGAATGAGCGTACACTGCTTTTTGATAAGCACTTCCATTTTCCCAGGGTGGATCAATAACAATTAGATTAAATCCTTGATCGGAAGAACCTGCGGAAAGGTAACATTGAAAAAAAGCATTTCAATCAATACATACATTTTAGGGACAAGGCTTTGGGAAAAATAAAATAGTTTAAAACTTAATTTAATGCATTGGTACAGGAGATTAATGAACATTACCAGGAATGAGATCATGGATTTGTCTCAAATCAGACTTCCAGGCAAACATACATTTAAAAAGGAATAATACAGAAATTAAAATTAAAAAAATTAAATGTAAACGGATCACAAGACAAATAAAAAATCCATGAAAAGTTGAAAACAAGAATATCATCTTGTTAAATATGAAGCAATAGCACAACATATAAGTTGAGAAAATAAAAGGGCAGCCCAGTGCACAAACAACATATAAGTTGAGAATATGCCAAAAAAATTGGTCCTTAAACAAGTAGAAGAAAAATGAGTATGGTTTCAAAGGAGAGAACTAAATCAATAGGGAGGGGCTGCTTTATAGTAACATACCATATGAAAAGAGCATTGGCGGGGCAATACAAATCTCCGGTTAACAAATTCAGCGTCCACGTCATTAGTTGTATTATTATTGATTAAGTTATTAAAAAGCGGAGCAACTGTACTTCCACTAGACTCTTCATGTTGCAAACCTGATCAACCAAAAGACATTATGTAGCGTTAGATGCCAGACAGTCAATATTTCAGGAAAGTAAAAATTGATGGTCAAATTTTCTACATAATGACAAGTCCAACTATCGCTTCTGTGAATCATTTTTCAAAATATATTATCTTTTTTACTCTTTGCAGGGAAAGAAATCAAAGAGCAAAATTTAGCAAAGAAGTGCCTGATATTTGGCAAATCCCCCCCCCCCCCCTCCTATATACACACTGCGAAAAACTCCCTCCTAACTTTACATAAATACAGGAACTTCCCCTCTATCTTTCAGATTTTCCAAAACCTCCCTTCAAATTTTGCATTGCTAACATTCGCTTACCAAAATCTCCCCTCTATCTTTAAAAAAAAATTAAGGGCATGTAGCAATGTAAAATTAGAGGGAAGGTTTTGATAACTTTGAAAGATAGAGAGAAGGCCCCTATAAACGACTCTATATATATTTCTATTGTTTCAAAGAAGTCACATCATAAATTTTGCAAAAGATGCTTGCAGAGTGGGTCTTTGTGCTAGAGTCCATAGTACAAGTTATACATATGATGATCAGGCTAGCCAGTTTGGTGTGTTAACCTAGGCGGACATGGTGGACAGTAGTGGTCCACAGGTGATCGGCGACAATGGTATTTGATAGTTTAACTTTCAAGACAGCCTAAACACCTAGAGGGGGGGTGAATAGGTTCTGCTTATTTATAAAAACTTCTAGGCAGAATTCAGTTTAATGGCTAACACAATAATCACAGCAATCACAGAAAATAAAACATCACAGATTGCACAATATTTTATAGTGGTTCCCCAAGGTCTGGGTACATCCACTTTCCCCCTTCACCTATCTAGCAGTATGCTAGATTCGGCCAAACTTCCACTAATCTCAGATCAATAGATCCTACAACTCAGAACCCAACTGGTTCCTACAACTCAGGCACAACAGCCCTACCTCAGCCTTGCCCCAAGGCCTACAACTCAGAGAAGACCCTTCTCCTACACTCAGGCACACAGCCCTACCACTCAGAGTACAACACTCCTACACTCAGCCTTTATAACATAGGCTTACAACTCAGATCTGTGTAAACAGGTCCTACAGAAATATAGAAAAGTTTATCTAACTGTCTTGCCTAAATTGAGAGAGAAAAGGCCAAGACAATTCTTGATCAGCTGATGAAATCAACTGAATCTGAGCTTTCTTCAAAGCTTCTTGAATAAGAACTTAGCTGAGTTGATTTCCAAACAGCTTCTTGAGAATCCACTGGTGGTTTCTTTCTTCTTCTTCAAATTCTGGCTTGATCTCTCTCTATCCAGCACTTTGAATGATTCTTCTGAATTCTGATTAGAACTCTTCTTTGATCTATCCTTAGATAGTCTTCTTAGATCTTCCGGAGAAGATCTTCTTAAGTGCCTAGCACTTTCTTGAAATGAATTGGATCGTAATCCTTCTCAACTTTTTGATTCTCAACAATGTTTTTCAAAAGTTTTTTTCTCCTTCTGAATCTGTCTATTTATAGACTTTCTTCATGGTAACCGGCTGATCCGGTTTCTAACCGTTTTCTGACAAGTCTGACAGCTTCAGTTAACCGGTGGCAACCCACAGCTGTCAAGTCTTCAAACAAGTCCTGTGCCTTAGTCTTGAACCACAAGTTGTCGAGACAGTCTGTCAGAAAGTGTCGAGACCATCTGTCCATCTGTGTCGACACAATTGACTTTGGTGTCGACACAGTCTTCAGTGATGTCGACTAAGTTGCCTTTGAGTCGACACAGCTTCTTCTGAAAATAACTTGGTCTTGACTCTTCAGTGTGTTGACACAAGTCCTGTGTGTCGACACAGTTGTTGTAGAATCATAACTTAGTAAGTGTCGACTTAGCCTTCAGGTGTCGACACAGTCTTCTTTTAACTCTGCTGTAATGTGTCGACTTAATCACAATGTGTCGACACATTCTGCTGGTGTAGACAAACTTGAGGTCGACTATATTCTTCTGAGTCAACACATCCTGCTGGTGTCGACAAACCTGAGGTCGACTATATTCTTCTGTGTCGACACAAATTCCCAGTGTTGTGTCGACTTACTTCTTCTGTGTCGACACTTTTTCCCAGTGTAGTTGTAGACTAACTGCTATGTGTCGACACTGCTTCCCAGTGTTGTGTCGACTAATTTCTTCTATGTGTCGACACATCCTTCTCTGTGTCGACACTTGGACTTAGAATTTTTCTGCATACTTTATCAATTCTTCACCTGCACATGTCAACTCAAAAACAACATCAAATACACCTTGATGTATATCATTGAGCTAGGTTGGGCTTCTTCAAATCAGGTACACATTTTCCAATGTACCCAACAATCTCCCCCTATTTGGAGAAGTCATAACCCTTATAGCCAATGATATACACCATTTATAAACAGTACTAAATTGATGATATATGACATAACAGGAATACTTAATATAAACAAAACATAAAAAAAACAATCCATCACAGAATGAACATTATAATATGTCAATCAACATTTTGTTTATAACTGGGTAATGTTTGATTACATTGTTTTACATTTAATGATCACATCACAACATTACAAAAACACTATGAAGGAACTAAAAACATAATCAGGATTGATCAGGCTCTCTTATGATAATCCCTTTGCCAGATTGAATTGTAGCTGTCACAGGAGCTTCTGATTCTTCAGCTATCTTCTTTTCTTTTTGATCAGCTTTCTTCTGAGCTTCTTCCTTGATCCTTTGCCTTTCAAAATAGTGAAAAGGCTTTGGGAAGTACTTGCTTGGCTCCTTAGCATCTGGTGGCAGCCTTCCCAGCTTAGCTTTCCTTCTGAATTGTACTATTGCTTCCTGTCTTGCCTCATACTTCTGTCATTCTATCTCATTGTACCACTTCCCTCTCTCATGAACTTTGTCTTGTACAGCTTTCCATGCAGTGAGTATTATGTTCCTTGAAGTAGGACTCCACTGCTCATAATCTGGCTTGAGTGCAGCCTGCTCTCTGAATCTCTTCTTTGTTAATAGAGCATCTTGCTGTTCTTTCAGAGTAGCCTCTGGCTTATCAACCTTCCCAATGACAATATTAGTAACCTCCTTTGGAGGACTATACATGTCTTGAACCTGCTGATCAATCATGTCAAAATCTGGAGGGGGTAAATGACTTGGGCAATCTCAGGTTGATTGCCTTCAAGTAGATTTGTTTGTATTCCTGACTCAGCCACCATAGCATCATCACACAATGAGGGATATCTCAATGTGGCTCGGATACTATTGGTCACCCATTTGGAGTGCTCTGAGCCTGCATGAATTAGCATCCTCTCCCCCTTTATGGCTTCTCTAGATACATGATCTCTTAGATCTTCCTTTTGAAATCTGATTTGGCCATCCAGATAATTCACACCCTCTTTAAAAAATGGTTTTAATCTTTGAAGCTTTTCAGATATTTCTTTTTGAGAGGTAGTGATTGCAGTCTTAACAGAAGCAATGGCAGCTTGAAAATTCTTATCAAATTCTTCCCTTTCTTTTGTTTTATCTGTAGGCAGGCCAGAAACAAACTTCTTGACTTCCTCAACGATCGCATTATGAGATTCAGTTAAATTATCATTCATTCTTAACTGATTTTCCAATACATAGCTTTGCTTCAGGGCAATATCATCTACCTTTTTAGTATTAGCCTCTTGTTGTTGAGCTAGATAAACCACATCATGGCCTCCCTTTTGGAAGCAATCTATCATTTCTTTCTTATGCATGTTGACTTGAAACTGGATGGACTTTATATCCTGAGCTAAGTCAAACTGAAGTGACTTGCTATTTTCATCAACATACTTTTCCAGAGCCATCCTTTGTTCATCCAATTTTACCTGTAGATCTACCATAAACCTGTTATAATCAAAGGCAGGAGATACTTGTGGAGGTGTTGTCTGTAAAGCCTGCTTATAATTCTTGCTTCTTCTTTTAAATACAACAAGTTTTCTTTTCTTTGCCATCCTGGCTTCTTCAGTTTCAGTATCAGATGAAGTATCTAGGTGAATTTTTTCTTGAGGAGGATGAAGTGTATCTGTTCCAGTGACCTGTTGCTCAGTCTCAACATCCACTGGCTCCCCCTCAACTTGTGGCTCAACTTCAGCTTCCTGATCAATGTCCATACCTATGGACTTCTCAATGTCTGGTCCACCTCCTACTTTATCAGTAGTAGTATCAACATCAGGGAATAACTCCTCCATAGTAAATTCCAGTTGAGCTGAATCTCCTGCTGCAGTTAAATCTTGAGATAAGTCTAACTGTGCATCCTCTTGCACTTGTACTGACAACAGCTTCTCCTGTAGTCGTTCAGTAATTGTAGTATCTTGAGTAGGAGTGGACACTAGCTCTTCCTGAACCTGTGCATTAATAAGAATATGAGCAAAGTCTTTTATAGTAAAATACATTAGCTCCCCCTACACATGTACCTGATCAGGTGCAGATACATTTTGAGCAGGAGTGGAAACTGGCTCCCCCTGCATTTGTGCAGGTGTTGACACTTGCTGGACTATAGTTGAGTCTGGCTGATCTTCAACCTGTGTCCTGAGTTGGTCGTCTTGTAGTTGTTCAGGTTCTTGGTTTTGAGTAGGGGATTTCACAGGGGTGTCTGGCCTGTTCTCTTCAGGCATATCCTTGGACAGCACCCTATCCCACCTAGAGAACAGTCTCATATCCATCCTTCTCATATGATTGATCTTAGTCCCTGGCAGTTGCTGCATCACTTCAGGGATCACTCCAATGAGATATAAGCTCATGATTCTAGCCATGTTGGGCTTCTTGATTCCTTCTTTGATCTTGTCAAAGAGTACTCCTGACCAATCAGTAGGAATTGTAAAAACAATCCTAGTCATAAGGCTGAACATATAGGCAGAAATCCTATCATGTCCACCTGTCTTGCAGAGGATTACTTTCCCAACAACTTCAGACAAGAATTTCCCTTGCTGATTCATACCCTTCCTGTTGAATGCAGCTCCAATCTTCATACTCGAGTCCAGTCCACACCATTGAAGGGCTTCCCTTGTCTTAGAACTAGGAACTTCCTCTTCATTCTCAACTACTTGTAATTGAAAGATTTTTCTCAAAGTTCTTGGAGTAATCTTCACCTTAGTCCCTTGAACATTGGACTTAATCTTGAGGCCTGTTGAGTGGACTGATGCAGAGATAAAGAACTCGTGCACCTCCTTCTTCCAGATTTTAGTTGGCTCTGAGATTAGAAATTCTAACCCTGACTCGGAGAGGAGGGTGATAACTCCTTGAACATCTGGCGGCGCATCTGCAAAGGCCTGGCGCACCAACTCATACCCCTCATTGACGTTGTCTTCCATCCTTGGCGCCATTGATTTGTCGAGAAAGCTTGAGAGAAGAGAGAAAGATAGACTGTCGACACAGGGTTTTAGTCTCGAAAACCTTGGAAGCGTGTCGACAGAAAGCGTTTTTCACATATTTATACCTTTTGTTGAAAGAAGTTCAAAAGGCGCCAAACACAGACTAAATGTGTCGACACAGACGGAATGTGTCGACACAAACTTCTATTGTCTCGACATTACTTCAGCCTACTATGTGTCGACACCAATTTGTGGTTATGTCGACACCTTAGATAGACAGAAATTCTGTGTCGACTCTAAGGATAAGTGTCGACACATATTCTGTAAGTGTCGACACCATTATCCTGGTTGAGTCGACATTACATTTCTGGTTAAGTCGACAATATAACTCTTAAGTGTCGACACATATTCTCTGTGTCGACACAATATTTCTGACTTGTCGACATTATTTCTCTGAGTCGACACATAATTACTGAATGTGTCGACACATTCTTACTTAGCCAATTTCTGTTGGTTCAACACCACTTGTAAGTGTTACTTCAATGTGTCCTTTTTAACACTTGATTATGTTGTTATTACTTTTACTTACTTACATACCACTTCAATTGCATTGTTAATGATTTTGTTAATACATTAATCAATGATTAACATACCTAATTCAATTTTGAATTTATTGAATTTGGTTTCATCTAAAGGCTTAGTAAATACATCTGCTATTTGATAATCTGTTTTTACAAATTCCAATGAGATGTCTCCTTTTTCTACATGTTCTCTAAGAAAATGGTATTTGATTTCTATATGCTTAGTTCTACTATGAGAAACTGGATTATTAGCAATAGAAATAGCACTCTTAGAATCACATAAAAGA
Organism: Platanthera zijinensis; assembly: GCA_039513925.1. NCBI lineage: Eukaryota > Viridiplantae > Streptophyta > Magnoliopsida > Asparagales > Orchidaceae > Platanthera > Platanthera zijinensis. The sequence goes on along the minus strand of CM077087.1, from coordinate 24,364,067 downwards.
GGTGTTCTACTTACCTGAATACCATAATCCTTAAGCTGATTCTGCATCCATAATAGCTGTGCACAGCAGCTTCCAGCAGCAACATACTCTGACTCAGCTGTGGAAATTGCCACACTGGTCTGCTTTTTACTACTCCATGATATTAGTCTTCCTCCCAGGAATTGACAAGTACCTGTAGTACTCTTTCTATCCTTTCTACATCCTGCAAAATCTGCATCTGAATAGCCTGTTAGTTGAAAATCTCTATTCCTAGGGTACCAAAGACCTAGATTAGGTGTGCCCTTAAGATATCTCAGAATCCTTTTGACTGCAGTATAATGTGATTTTTTAAGACAGGCTTGGTACCTAGCACAGACACATGTTGTATACATAATGTCTGGTCTACTAGCAGTGAGATATAGTAGAGACCCAACTATTCCTCTATACACTGATTCATCAACAGGTTTACCTGCCTCATCTTTGCATATAGGCATACTTGTTCTCATAGGAGTTCTCATGGTGGAGGATGACTCCATACCATATTTCTTAATTAATTCTTTGGTGAACTTAGACTGGGATATGGACAATCCATCATCAGTCTGTCTTACTTGGAGTCCCAAGAAGAACTTAAGTTCTCCCATACTGCTCATCTCAAACTTCCCTTGCATAAGTTTGGCAAACTTTTTACAAAAGTTGTTTTCAGTAGATCCAAAAATTATGTCATCAACATAGATCTGAACTAAGATGATCTTACCTTTGGATTCCGTAAGGAATAGAGTTTTGTCTATCTTTCCTCTTGAGAATTTATTCTCAATGAGGAAGGTAGACAGGGTTTCATACCAAGCCCTTGGAGCTTGTTTTAACCCATACAAAGCTTTCCTAAGCTTATACACAGAATTAGGTTTAAGAGAATCTACAAAACCTGATGGCTGCTCTACATATACTTCTTCTTTAAGATCACCATTCAGAAATGCTGACTTCACATCCATCTGGTATACTTTGAAGTCTTGGTAGGCTGCATAGGCAAGGAATATTCTGATAGCCTCCAGCCTTGCTACTGGAGCAAAGGTTTGATCAAAGTCAATCCCTTCTTCCTGCATGTATCCTTTTGCAACCAATCTTGCTTTATTCTTCACTATTATCCCACTTTCATCTAGCTTGTTCCTATAGATCCACTTAGTGCCAATTATGTTGTGGCCTCTTGGTTTAGGAACAAGCTCCCAGACTTTGCACCTTCTGAATTGATTCAGCTCCTCTTGCATAGCATCAATCCAGTGCTGGTCTTGGATAGCTTCTTCAAACTTCTTAGGTTCCATCTGAGACAAGAAACTTGAATGCAAAACTGTGCTTTGATTTCTGCTTCTAGTTTGCACTCCTTGTCTTGGATCACCTATTATCTGATCAGCAGGATGATCTCTTAGATATCTTATAGCTGGAGGAAGATTCCCTTCAGGTTGAGCATCTCCAGCTTCTTCATTCTGCTGAACCTCTTGGTTTTCATCAGCTTCCATTATCTCTTGTACTCCCCCTGGACAGCAGCCTTCATTTTCCAATGCTCCATCTTCCTTTGAAGCTTCAGCAATGGAGAGCTTGTCCATCCTCTTGCTTATATCTGTTGAGTCATTTGATCTACAAGACAACTCACAATTGATTAATCTTGTTTCATCAAATACAACATGCACAGATTCTTCAACAACTTGAGTAGTTAAGTTGAAGACTCTATAGGCCTTACTATTTGTGCTGTACCCAACAAATATCCCATCTTGGGATTTGGCAGCAAACTTAGTCAAATATGACTTGCCATTGTTAAGTATATAGCACTTGCAACCAAAGATCCTAAAATAGGATAGATTTGGTTTTCTGCCTTTCACAATCTCATAGGGAGTCTTTCTGTGGCTTTTGGTGATAGAAGCCCTATTGATGACATGACAAGCAGTGTTAACTGCCTCAGCCCAAAAATATTCTGGGAGAGAGGTGTCACTCAATAGAGTTCTACCAGCTTCAATTAATGTTCTATTCTTTCTTTCAGTAATTCCATTTTGCTGAGGTGTTCTTGGTGAGGAGAACTCTTGGAAAATCTCAAAGTCTTTACACAAGTTTGTTATGCTTTCAGATTGAAACTCAGTACCATGGTCACTTCTGATTTTGACCACTGTACTATTCAGTTCATTCTGAATTTGCTTTACAAAATTAAGTAATACACTTGGGGTTTCAGATTTTTGTCTCAGAAAGAACACTCATGTAAATCTAGAATAATCATCTACAACCACAAAAGTGTAGACCTTCCTACCTAGACTATGAACTGGCATAGGACCAAAAAGATCCATATGCAAGAGGTATAAGCACCTCACAGAATCCTTGTTTTCAAGGCTTTGAAATGAGGATTTTGTCTGCTTGCCCTTTTGACAAGCTGAACATACCCCTTCCTTTATACACTTAACTTGAGGCCCATTCCTCACTAGTTCTTTACTAATGAGTTGGTCAATTGTCTTGTAGTTTAGATGAGCCAATCTCTTGTGCCACTTAACACAATGGGAAGCATTGTCATCAGCTACAAGACAAATGGGGGAAGCCTTATTTTCACATTCAAAATTAAGGCAATATACATTTCTCTTCCTATACCCAGTCAAAATGATCTCTTGATCACTTGACCTTTTGATATGACATCCATCCTTACCAAATGAAATGTCATATCCTAGATCACTCAGCTGGCTTATGCTTATTAGATTATGTTTCAAACCTTTTACATAGGCCACTTGGGTGATAGTAATTAGGTTAGAAGAAATGTTACCAAACCCTTTGATGACTCCCTTCTCAGATCCACCAAAGATCACTTTAGGTCCATCTTTGACAGATGAATACTCCTTCAGCAGCCCCTTTGTTCCAGTCATGTGCCTGGAACAACCACTATCCAAGTACCATATAGGGGCATGGTTACTTGGATTCACCTGCAATACAGAATTACTTACCCTTAGAACCCAAGTAATTCTTGGGTCCTTGGTTCAGATTAGCATTAATAAAGTTATCATAACCTCTTCTAACAGGTAGACTCTTATTCTTTATAACACTTGTCTTATACCAGCAGTCTAATGCAAAATGGCCTCTCTTGCCACAGCACCAACATTCAAACTTATTGTATCTAGATCTAGATACATCCTTGTCAGAAGAATTTTTGTTCATTGCTGGTGCTGTTGCAACTTCACCTACTGATTTCTTAAAACCATTGGGTTTATGACCATAGGTAGGCCTGCTTGCATTAACACCCTTGTTCTTCAGAACATTAGTCTTAATATGACCTTGAATGTCTTCATGATCATATATGTTAGAAGGCATTTTCACCTTACTAAACTTTATGGGGACTGAAAGGTTTAGTGGCTGAATAGGGGCTTTGTCTTTCCTCTTGAATCTGCCAGCCCTGGAGTTACCTTTAAATCCTAATCCAGCCTTACCCTTCTGAGTGACAAATTCATCTATCAAGGGTAAGACAGATTTTGGCTTAGAGTAACTAGCCACTAAATCCCTTTCAATTCTAAGTCTGGCCTCCAGACTCTTCACTTGATCATTAGTATAATTAATTGTGCCCATCTGAATAATAGTTATATTCTTCAGCTTGGCAATTTCATTTAATTTTTGATCAAGGACTTTTTCTAACTCAGTTGTTGCAACCCTTAGTTCAGCAATTTCCTGAGCCTGAGTTTTAACCAGGTTCTTGCTTTTCTTAAGGGCCTGCAACAAGTCCTCATACTTGTCTATCAATTGATAGACATCTCCTTCAGATTCAGATGCATCTTCATCACTTGATGCAGATGTAGCTGATTCTTCACTTGTACTACAAACAGATGTACTGGAAGGACATTTTACCTCATTAGGACCAGACTGATTCTGGCATATGTCCTCTTCTGATCTTGTCATCAACCCCATGCATTGATGTTCATTGATGGAGTCTAGCAACTGCATAAACTCCTCTTCCTCAGATGCAGCATATAGTCCAATATATGCTTCAGCTTCAGATCCTGATTCTGAAGTTGACTGGTCTGACAGACTCTTATCTTTCTTTGCTACAAAGGATTTCTCTTTCTTACCTTTCTGATAAGTCTTCTTCTTCTCTGAAGATTCCTTTCTCTTGTCAGGACAATCAGCCACTACATGTCCAGGCCTATTGCAACAATAGCAGACAATCTTTGAAGTAGTGGCTTTGCTGGGTTTTGATCTGTTCTTCTCTTTCCTTGATGACCTTTTCTTTTTATAATAGTCATCAACTTGCTGTGATGGGGAAGGCCTAGACTTCCACTGCTTCTTCTTCAAGAACCTCTGGAATTGTCTTGTGAATGCAGCAAAATCTGCATCTGAATCACAGCTTTCAGAACCCTTGTTTGAACTTTCAGAACTATCTTCTGTAACTTCCTTAGGAGGAGATGGTGATTTCCTCCTATTCTTTCTAGTGGCTTCTGCATTGAATGCCACAGTCTTTTCTCTATGCTCTCCTCTTGAGTTTATTTCCTCCTCCTTCCTCACCATAAGTTGCATTTCATAGGATAGCAACTTTCTAAACAGGATTGGAGGAGATATCTCTGCCAATTTAGCCACCTCTCTTATGGCACAGATCTTTGTATCCCAATCCTTTGATAAGGATCTTAAGAATTTGTCATTCAGTTCATAGGTACTGAACACTCTTCCATAGGATATTAGTTCATTCACAATTCTATAGAATTTCTTATAGCACTCAGTTATGCTATCAGATTTTCCTTGTCTAAAGCTTTCATACTCCTGATTTAGCATAGACTTCCTGTCCAGCCTTACTTCTTCAGATCCCTCCATGTAGACAATCAATGTGTCCCACATTTCCTTGGAGGTCTTGCAGTGAATCAGATTCTGAAATGTTGAATCATCTATGACACTCACAATAATGTTCTGAGCTCTTTTATCCATGGTTGCCAAGATGATTTCATCTTTGGTCATTTCTGAATAACTCTTTGGAGTTTGGATATTTGCATCAAGAACTGATACCTTCATTGGAATGAAGGGGCCTTCCTGTACTGTGATGTAAATTCTTGGGTCAGATGCTTCCATAAACAGTCTGACTCTTTCTTTCCAAATTCCAAAAATTTCTTTCTTGCATATGGGTAATTTCATAGACCCTAGCTCCTTATGATTCTCTCCAGAACCCATCTTCTTGAATCTTGAATCTGTCTTTCAGATCTACCTCAGACTGTTAAGTCCTTTTTGAGGAACCTCCCTCTGATACCACTTGATAGTTTAACTTTCAAGACAGCCTAAACACCTAGAGGGGGGGTGAATAGGTTCTGCTTATTTATAAAAACTTCTAGGCAGAATTCAGTTTAATGGCTAACACAATAATCACAGCAATCACAGAAAATAAAACATCACATATTGCACAATATTTTATAGTGGTTCCCCAAGGTCTGGGTACATCCACTTTCCCCCTTCACCTATCTAGCAGTATGCTAGATTCGGCCAAACTTCCACTAATCTCAGATCAATAAATCCTACAACTCAGAACCCAACTGGTTCCTACAACTCAGGCACAACAGCCCTACCTCAGCCTTGCCCCAAGGCCTACAACTCAGAGAAGACCCTTCTCCTACACTCAGGCACACAGCCCTACCACTCAGAGTACAACACTCCTACACTCAGCCTTTATAACATAGGCTTACAACTCAGATCTGTGTAAACAGGTCCTACAGAAATATAGAAAAGTTTATCTAACTGTCTTGCCTAAATTGAGAGAGAAAAGGCCAAGACAATTCTTGATCAGCTGATGAAATCAACTGAATCTGAGCTTTCTTCAAAGCTTCTTGAATAAGAACTTAGCTGAGTTGATTTCCAAACAGCTTCTTGAGAATCCACTGGTGGTTTCTTTCTTCTTCTTCAAATTCTGGCTTGATCTCTCTCTATCCAGCACTTTGAATGATTCTTCTGAATTCTGATTAGAACTCTTCTTTGATCTATCCTTAGATAGTCTTCTTAGATCTTCCGGAGAAGATCTTCTTAAGTGCCTAGCACTTTCTTGAAATGAATTGGATCGTAATCCTTCTCAACTTTTTGATTCTCAACAATGTTTTTCAAAAGTTTTTTTCTCCTTCTGAATCTGTCTATTTATAGACTTTCTTCATGGTAACCGGCTGATCCGGTTTCTAACCGTTTTCTGACAAGTCTGACAGCTTCAGTTAACCGGTGGCAACCCACAGCTGTCAAGTCTTCAAACAAGTCCTGTGCCTTAGTCTTGAACCACAAGTTGTCGAGACAGTCTGTCAGAAAGTGTCGAGACCATCTGTCCATCTGTGTCGACACAATTGACTTTGGTGTCGACACAGTCTTCAGTGATGTCGACTAAGTTGCCTTTGAGTCGACACAGCTTCTTCTGAAAATAACTTGGTCTTGACTCTTCAGTGTGTTGACACAAGTCCTGTGTGTCGACACAGTTGTTGTAGAATCATAACTTAGTAAGTGTCGACTTAGCCTTCAGGTGTCGACACAGTCTTCTTTTAACTCTGCTGTAATGTGTCGACTTAATCACAATGTGTCGACACATTCTGCTGGTGTAGACAAACTTGAGGTCGACTATATTCTTCTGAGTCAACACATCCTGCTGGTGTCGACAAACCTGAGGTCGACTATATTCTTCTGTGTCGACACAAATTCCCAGTGTTGTGTCGACTTACTTCTTCTGTGTCGACACTTTTTCCCAGTGTAGTTGTAGACTAACTGCTATGTGTCGACACTGCTTCCCAGTGTTGTGTCGACTAATTTCTTCTATGTGTCGACACATCCTTCTCTGTGTCGACACTTGGACTTAGAATTTTTCTGCATACTTTATCAATTCTTCACCTGCACATGTCAACTCAAAAACAACATCAAATACACCTTGATGTATATCATTGAGCTAGGTTGGGCTTCTTCAAATCAGGTACACATTTTCCAATGTACCCAACAGTATTGTTGTGCCCATCACCAAAATGTTTTTCAAAAGTCAACCCCAAAAGATCACCTTATAGTTCTAACAATGGTCTTGTCGTGCCACTAAAATATTAAGGATGTCTCGGCATTTTATATTGAATGCTCATCTCAAAAGATAGGGCACAATGAAGACAAAGGATCCATATAGCCAACCCCACTATAGTGGGATAAAGGCTTGAGTGTTGTTTGTTGTTTTTGCTCATCTCTACAAGAGCAGTATTTTACCGTATCGATTCACGGAATAGATTCCTTATTGATTTCACAATAGCTTCAACAAGTTCATTTTTTCTAGACAAAACAAAAAAAAGTGTTAAAGCAGAGGTTGAACATGCTAATTCAGCTAACTAAGGGCCTTTCAACGAACACTTAAAAAAATCACTGGATATGTTGTGACAAGAAGATCTTTTGACCATTTTTTACCATTTTGCACTAATTAAACCTCTGATTTCATTTTTGAATAAATTTTTTCTATTATCATCAATAAAATTATCCCAATCATGTGGGGCTGTCTTTATGAATTTTTAATGTACAACAATAAACAATAGTACATTAATGAGTCATTTATTATAAATAGACGGTACATACCTAATGTGAAGCTGTGAAGTCTTAGGTCGGTAGGTGAAGAGCCGATTGCAAAGGCTGTGCGAAGAAGTGATGTAGACTAGGGTTGGGGATTCAAAAGATTTTTCTTTTTAAGCAAAATGATTCATCCAATGTAAGCTCAAATTAGGATCTCAAATAAAATATTTTATACTAATTTTTACTTATCTCAAAGGAAGGCTGAGCGGGCCAACACAAACTTTTTGCACGCAAATTGCTCTTACCGATAAACTTTCGCAAATCTGTTATTTGTTATTCAGAAAATTTGTCGGCGCTAACGGATTGAGACGTAGCGGGGCTTGTACGTTCACAAGCGCACTCCACAAGCAACAATTTATGAAATAGACAGTAATAAAGGCGATAGAACGTTCGGGGCAAGCTCTTAATTATTTAAACATCGCATAAATTTAAATCTAACTAACTCGAACAAGGAATGGGCGTCGTTACCACACGAGACCCAGTCGAATCGATCCGTAAGCAGAATCAAAACCAGAGTTGGCGGCCTTAGCTGGAGATGTCGGGGTTGGAGATCTGTCGGGAGAGTGCTTGGAACCCAACAGCAGGACCCAATGTGGCGACGGATGAATGGACCGGCGCAGGGGCTCGCTGGATTTAAAATTCTGAGTCGACGGCGAGTCCCTGGGCGTTGATGGCGGATGACGTAGAGGAGTAAGTGGCCCGCCGGAAAAGAATTTCGCAGTCGATGGTGGGATGAAGGTCGCTCCTCTAACTGGGACGGAGTCAATCGGCGGTTGAGAGCAAATAGTTCTATGTTGGTGGTTTGCACAGCGGCAGGGAGCACGACCTATTGTCGAGGCGGCTGGAGCTTCGACGGAGGGAGTCGATCTCACAGGGGCAAAGAGAAATGACAAGGTCGCCTCTCTCTACTTCTGTCTGGTCCGCCTTCAATTCAGCGGTTGTCCCTTTTAATGAAGATTTCAATTTTGTCCCTTTAATTTACTTTTCAACTACAGGACTGACCAAATTATCTATTCCCAACTACAGAGCTGTTCAACAACTAATACATCATAAATGATTGTTTCCCTATTAACAATATTTCTCAAATACTATTTTCCATAAACTCTTTTTCAAATGATTGCACATTAATTTTAATTTTAAATTTACGCGTTTTAAATAATCTTAAGCTTGACCGTGACGTCCTAATGACTAAAATTACCGAACCTTTTTATTAAGGGTTTCATCGGACGGTCAACCTGAAGAGCCAATCAACAAAGCAAATATGCGACAAAAGAAGTACACGACAAATAAATGCATAAATAAAATGCGCGACGCCGAGTGACATCATGCAATAACTGATGAGACTGAGGATGCATCAAGAAGAAAGGTACATGTTTGGTTTACATGGTATCGAGCATTATGGATCATTTTCCAATACGATTTATCTTCTGCAACAAGTAATAATCCCGTGACTTCTTCCTTTGACGCTTTTGGGACACGACATCTTCTAATTGTGTGACGTCCGCCATTATCTCCCCTCAAGTTGCCGAAGATGAATCCTATAATCTCTTCATTATCTCAATAGTCACACGGCTTCTTCTAGACTTCGAAGAATCTTGTTGTGTAGATCCAACGATGTTTCTCTTATGCAGTGCAAAGACAAGGGCGCTTTAGCGATGCTCTTACAATCTTAGGTGATCTAGTACAAGAAAGATTGCGAGTGACGTATGAGAAGTTTGAGGTTTTTACTCCCCCTATTGCAGAGAAACATTTGTTAACAAATTCTTTATGACTTTCTGAAGACTCTTTTCTAATGCAACCCATAATGTTCACCCTCAAGTTGTCAAAGGGAAGCTAGATTACCTCGAGTACCAAAAGGGCGAAGATAGCTTCAAGTCAAACCGACCAGATAAATCAATTAAAGGTCTTATGACTAACACTTTTAGTGTTAGAGGATTTGTTGAGAACAAAATTGGTCTTCCATCAACATCAGTATCATCTCAACTATTTGGGGTCGTTTTTTGAATCCTGGTATTAAAATAGTAATACATTAATTAATAATTGAATATAAATAAATGGTACAATACCTAGTGGGAAGTCTTTGAGTTGAGAGTAGGAAAAGCCTCCGGAAGTGACGGCTATTCATAAAGAAGAAAAAAGTACTTAATTTAATTACATGATATTATAGCATTCTACCTCTCTACTGGTCGTCTTGTTTTTTTATCTTCTATAACAAGTCATCATGTTCCAATGCTTTGCGATGTGATCCTTTGACACCTTTGCAGTGAGACATCTTTTGAATGTGCGGCGTCTCTCACTATCTCCCTTTCGGTTATCGAAGGTGAATCACGTAATCCCTCAATTCTCACTAGTGGCCGAATTCTACCTTCTACAATGCAAAGTCAAGATAGCTTTGGAAGTGAAATTAAAATTTTGTAATCTCACGCACTGTCAACTGCAACTCTGCATGGTAACCTTACAGGTTATCGATGTGAAATTTGAGGTTTTTCCTATGACTGTTGCAGAGAAATTTTATGAAGGCTTGTTTCCGGTGAAACCCATAACGTTTACCTTATGTTGTTGATTGGGTTATCTTATGATAGCGGATTTTAAATTTTTCTTCTAATTCATGTGCTTTTATATGGTGAATTTTCTCTACCATATTATTGTGTTATTTTTTCATATGTCCAAATCTATCAGTACCATTTGATAGCCTTAGATGTTGGGTACAATGCTTGTTATTATAAAGGAATACCTAAACTTTCTTTAAGTTAATTATGTGTCAGTAAACTTACTAAAACCTTAAACCATTCAATGACATTTCTTCCAAATAATTGTTTTTCGAAGACCAATATCACGAGGATAATCAGTTTCGGAATTGAGTTTGTGGGGCTTTATAATTTGGACATTGTATCCCTACAACCAATCACGGATCTGCAAGTTTTTGCAACTTTATTAACAACATGGTCATCCATCCATCACCATAATGAAATTGAAATTTCCATAACTTTCCATTGTATCTGGTCTAGAGTGTGAATGATGTGAATATGAGAAGCATTGAGGTGTGTCTACTTCCCCATGTCAATCAAAGAGTGGATAATCCGAACAAACTTAATCATAGTGATGTATGGAATCCTTGTAGAACTAAGCAGTGTGTCTACTCTCTCATGTCAATCAAAGAGTGGATAAACCAAGCGAACTTATTCATAGTGATGTATGGGATCCTTGTAGAACTATCACTTTGAAGGGTTTTGATACATGTTGCTTTTGATGATGATTTCTCTGGCATTTCTTGTGTTTTTATTATGAAGTTGCTTAAACATATATAATGATTTTAGATAATTTTATGTTGAGGTCATGTTAAAACCCATAGGAATGATAATGTCCTATAATATAATTATATAAACAAGACAAATTATCTCATGATTAACTGCAAGCTTATGGAATCCTCCATGAAAGTTCATGTGCTCATGCTTGGCTCAAAATGGGATAGTTGTAAGAAAGAACCGATATCTACTAGAAATTACGCTCTATGATGTTCCAAATGAGTGTTATCTATTGGGCCTATCATTCTTACAATCAGTAACTTAAAAAAGAATGTCTTCCTTCATGTCAATCATCAAACCACATAAAAATTTTTTTTGAATAAAAGATCACTTCATCTTTCATATCATACTTGTAGATGCACGAAATTTGTTCATCGGTAAGGTTAGTAGGGGGGTAAGTTAGATCTTGAGGCAATTAAATGTATTTTTAGGGGGTGTCCTATGAATCTGAAATGATAAGTGTTATAGTTCATCGTTTAAGTGGTATTTTGTATATTAATATCACACTCCTTGATTCCATATCATATTTCTCCAATTCAAAGACTTTGTGTTTTAAGGAATTTGAATATCCTTTTACATTATTTCAATCACCAGTTAAGGCGACTGCTTCAATTACTTAAGGGTAGCCTCTTAGTAGTGAATCAGTTGTTCTCTGTGACGATAGGATTTCAGGAGGAAACAAGGAAAAGCTCATTGAGCACCTCCCTATCATTTTCAAATTCTTGGAAGAAAACGGTAAAGATGTTGAAGCCATTTCTCTAGACTCACATCCTCTATCATCTGAATCCTCATTATGAACATTGATTCTACTTTTGAGCTCCTTATAGATCTTCGAAAAGTTCAATCATCTAGCACTCAACACTCTATTACAAAGTATGATTCCTAAGATTCTTTGTCAACCAAAAATTGTGCATTTTACCATAATATCATATATTATTATTGTTCTTAAAACAGTTAAGCATACTACATCTGACCTAGCACAGAAGAAGGCAACCGTAGAAGAAAATAATATGATAGATTTCAATGAAAATTGAGATTTGGTTTACTTTTCAAGAGTAGTCCGTATTTACATATAGATGGGTGTATGTAGTTAAAGTAAATTTGGATGGGCGTGTTTCTCGGTTGCCGACCAAGCCTGTTTCTGTTACGCCCCCGGACGTGACGAGGCTATTTGGACAATATTATAAACGTCGGCAAAGGCAAGATGGAAGTGGCAACGGGGCTGAACCAGCGGGTCCAGCCCCCTCTTCGTAATTTCGGCCCAATAGGGGCTGAACCGCACGGGTTCAGCCCTTTGGGGCCGGCCGGCCTCCTTGGCCGGCCGGTCTATTGGGTCCGGGTATAACTATACCCGGACCCCCTCCTTGGTGGATATGCAAGTATTATGAGGTATTATTCTTCTCTCTCACAAACCCTAATCTTCTCTTTTGCTCTCTAGAATTATCTCCTCCCCCCCCTCCTTTCTCCTAACAATTGGTATCAGAGGCTTCGTCCTCCGCCATGGTCTCTACACGCTCGCAAGAGGAAACCACGCGGTTGGAAACCCTAGAGGTTAGCGTTGCGGGATTGACGGATTCGATGGCCGCCATCGAAGAAAGTGTGAAAGCGACAACTCAAAACTTGGATGGAAGATTGGATGAAATCATGGCCTTGCTGAAAGGGAAGGCACCGATGGAAGAGGAAACGAGCACTCATGGAGTTTCGCGGCTGGATCCGTTACGGCACGGAGGTGGCGATTCCGGGCCGATGTCGATCCCGACTAGCGGATCGGGCGGACATGGGTCGGCTGCCGGATCGGGACAACCGGGTCCTCTTGCGACCGGATCCGGTTCGCACAGCGCGGGACTGCATGCGACGACACTGGCGGGCTACAGCCGAGCCGCTGAGGCTCCGATGGGCTCGATCCGCCATGGATGGCACGGCGCCGGCGAAGGAGCGATCGGCGGTGGCTGGGGAGGATCTTCCGGCTTCGGCGGCGCTGCAGCGGGTCGCGGCTGGCCAGGCGCTGTTCCGGCGGTCTTCTCCGACAACGGCAATGGCAGCGGCGGCAGTGGCGCTGGGGCTGGTGGTCGCAGCGGGCAGGCGGCGGCCTCCGCTGTGGGTTACGAGGTCGGTTTTGGCAGTGCTCCGGTCCATGGATGGGGGGCGCCTGCGGGACCGACCATGGGAGCTGTTGGAGGCTTCGGGCAAGTCCGCAACGGAGGCGGTGGACTATTACCGAACCCAAATGATAGGGGACAGCCGCCAACGGGTCTTGGAAGGGGCATGCAGTGGGGAGAAGGGCAGTTTCGACAGTTTCCCGCCATGCCTAGGGAGCCTGACGAGATGCGGAGACAGGATGGGGGTTGGCGGGGACAACACGGTTATCGTCCGTACATGCCTCCGAAATTAACAAGGATGAATTTCCCTCGCTTCGCCGGTGGAGACCCCCTTGAGTGGGTGCAAAAAGCAGAGTTGTTCTTCAGTTACCAAGAGATACCGGAGGAACAACGGGTCCGATTGGCGTCCTTTCATTTGGAGGATGATGCTTTTCAGTGGACCCAGTGGTTTTTGAGGGGACGCGACTATGCACCATGGGTGGAGTTTGTTGACGGGTTTACATCTCGGTTCGGACCCTTGGAATTTGAGGATTTCGAGGCTCTCTTACAGAAGTTGCGACAGCGAGGAACCGTGACGGAATATCGAACGGAGTTCGAAAGGCTGGCAAATAGGGTCCATTGGGAGGAGAGGACGCTCCTCAGTTGTTTTGTATCGGGATTGAAGGAGTATTTACGTGATGAGGTGCACGCTTATGCGCCCCGCAGCCTGACTCATGCGATCAGCTTGGCTCGCATCCAAGAGGAACGGTTCAACCGGCAACGAGTCCGCAATATCACGAGGCCTACTGCCGTGACACCTCCAGCACGGAGGGACACACCGGTAGCTGGGAAACCAACGATAACACGGTTGTCTTGGGGGGAGCTACAAGCTAGGAAGGAAAAGGGACTGTGTTTCAATTGTGATGAAAAGTTCACGGCGGGGCACAAGTGCCAAAAGGTTCAGGTCTTCTTATTACAGCAGGATGCGGATGATGATGAAGATTTGAACCCCGTCGAGTTGGAGTGCAGCGATGACTTGGATCTGACTGAGCTCGGGGTCTCTTTACATGCGATGGAGGGGTGCAACCCTCCTCCACTCACCATGCGGCTGGCGGGCAAGATGCGGCAGGAACGGGTGACCATCTTGGTGGATAGTGGGAGTACACACAACTTCATCCACCCAGATGTGGCTCAAAAGGTGGGGCATGTTGTTGATACGGGAGCTGCCTTCCAAGTCATGGTGGCTGATGGCAGCAAATTACAGTGCCAGGGAGTGATGAAGGGAGTGGAGCTTCGGATGCAAGGGTATGTGGGGTGCACAGATGTTTATCTCTTACCCATTCGGGGCTCCGACATGGTGTTGGGAGTCCATTGGTTGCAGCAGTTGCGGAGGGTCACTTTTGACTGGGATCAGATGACGATGGAGTTCTTACAACATGGGAAGCAGTTCTGTTTGAAGGGGCTCACCTCCTCACTGGTACATGAAGTTTCACTTCGTAGTATGCAGCGTCTCGGGGCGGAAGGGAACTTGATGGCAGTTTTGTTGGGGGTGCGGACGGACGAGGGAGCATCTTTGGACGTGCCAATTGAGATGCAGGATTTGGTGGAAGAGTATGCTGACATTTTTCAGGAGCCCCGAACCCTTCCTCCGTCACGATTTCGGGATCATCAGATTGTTCTTAAGACGGGGACCGAGCCGACCAACGTTCGACCATACCGGTACCCGTATATGCAGAAGATGGAGATTGAACGCAGCGTTCGGGAAATGCTCGATGCGGGCATCATACGGCCGAGCACAAGCTCTTTTTCAGCCCCGATTATATTGGTGAAAAAGAAAGACGGTTCGTGGCGGTTTTGTGTTGACTACCGCGCCCTGAATAGTGCGACATTGAAAGATAAGTTTCCGATCCCCTTGATTGAAGAGTTTTTGGATGAGTTACATGGAGCGACACTTTTTACTAAGCTGGATTTGCGCTCCGGCTACTATCAGATTCTGATGAAGGAGGAAGACGTTCATAAAACTGCTTTCAGGACACATGATGGGCATTATGAGTTCTTGGTGATGGCTAATGGGCTGACGGGAGGGCCTTCTACTTTTCAAGCGAATATGAACGAGATCTTCAGGGATCTCCTTCGTCACTTTGTGCTCATCTTCTTCGACGACATCCTGATCTATAGTGCCACATGGGAGGATCACATACATCATGTCACTCAGGTTTTCGCTCTCTTGAGGAAGCACCACTTGTATGCGAAGAGATCTAAATGCTCCTTTGGTCAAGCGGAGGTGGAATATTTGGGACACTTGGTGTCGTTTGATGGGGTAAAGGCGGACCCGCGGAAGATCGAGAGCATGATTTCGTGGCCACGGCCACAAACTCTGCGGGCTTTGCGGGGTTTCTTGGGCCTCACAGGTTACTACCGGCGGTTCGTGCGGGACTATGGGAAAATTGCTCGACCGTTGACACAACTACTACAGAAAGATGCTTTTGTTTGGCAAGAGGAAGCTGAGGCCGCCTTCCAGGCCCTCAAACGGGCCATGACGACCACTCCGGTCTTGGTCCTTCCGGATTTTACTAAGGAGTTCGTTGTGGAGACGGATGCTTCGGGAGTTGGGCTGGGCGCTGTGTTGATGCAGGAGGGGCGGCCGATTGCTTTCTATAGCAAGGCTCTCGCTCCGCGGACGTTGGGATTATCGGCATATGAGAAGGAGATGTTAGCGGTCATCCACGCCGTGGCCTTATGGCGACCATATTTGTTGGGAAATCATTTCAAAATCCGCACAGATCACCAGAGTTTGAAACATTTTCTGGAGCAGCGTGTGTCCTCGCCGCTCCAACAGAAATGGGTTACGAAGTTGTTGGGTTATGACTATGAGATTATATACCGGCAAGGGAAAGACAATCAAGTCGCGGATGCATTGTCTCGTTTGCCGGAAGGTACTCTTGCTCACATTTCCACGCCGCATTTGGATGCGATCGATGAGATTCAGGAGGAAGTTCAGCGAGACCCTGAGTTGGGGGCTTTGGTGCGGGACTTACGGGAGGCCAGGGAGGTGGCTCCAGGCTATCATCTTGTGAATGATCGATTGTACTATCAGGATAGGGTGGTGATACCATCCCAGTCGGCTTGGAGGACGGTTATGATGCATGAGTTCCACTCCTCCCCAACAGGGGGACATGCGGGCATCCTACGCACACTTCAGCGGGCTCGGGCTAATGTTTTTTGGAAAGGAATGAGGCGGGACATTCAGTTATTCATCCAGCAGTGTGATATTTGCCAACGGCAGAAGTACGAGACGATCTCTCCAGCCGGGCTTCTTACACCGTTGGAGATTCCGCACCAGATATGGGACACGGTCTCTATGGATTTTGTTGATGGGTTGCCTCGGTCGAAAGGCAAGTCGGTTATCATGGTGGTGGTGGATAAGCTCTCCAAATACGGGCATTTCGTCGCACTGAGCCATCCTTACACGGGTGAGTCCGTGGCGGCCCTTTTCACTCGTGAGATTGTTCGGCTTCATGGGATCCCGCGGGCGATCATCTCGGATCGCGACCCCACCTTTGTGGGGAACTTTTGGAGGGAGCTATTTCGGCTGCAGGGGACGACCCTGCGTTTCAGTACGGCTCACCACCCGCAGACTGATGGACAGACGGAGGTGCTGAATCGAGGTGTTGAGACTTACCTCCGATGTTTCGTCTTGGACGAGCCGCGCACGTGGACAAATTGGTTGCATTGGGCGGAGTACTGCTTCAACACATCCTATCACTCCGCCAGCAAATTGACCCCCTTCGAGGTGGTCTATGGGCGGCCACCTCCTTCTCTTAGCAGTTATGAGCCGGGGGCTACGGCAGTGGCGGCGGTTGACCGGGCGCTTCGGGACCGGGACCGCACACTTGCTATGTTACGTGAGAACCTTCGGGTGGCACAGGATCGAATGAAGATGCAGGCGGATAAGCATCGCACAGAGCGGGAGTTCCAGGTCGGGGATGAGGTTTTCCTCAAGCTCCGCCCTTACCGGCAGCTGTCCGTCGCACAACGGACTAATCAGAAGTTGGCACCTCGTTATTATGGGCCGTTCCGGATTACTCGGCGGGTGGGACCCGTTGCTTATACTTTGGCCTTGCCGGAGGGGTCTCGCATACACCCTACTTTCCACGTATCATTGTTGAAGAAGAGGATTGGGGACAGTGTCGAGTCCAGCTTATCTCTCCCAGAGGTCACTAGTGGGGGCGAGCTTCGCCCGATTCCTGAAGAGGTGTTACTGATCAAATGGAAACGCCGAGGCACGGCGTACTGTCCCGAGCTACTAGTCAAGTGGAAGGATCTTCCGGCAGAACACAACACTTGGGTGGATTTGTTGGAATTTCGGGAGCTCTACCCCGACCACCACCTTGGGGACAAGTTGGTTCTTGATGGGGAGGGGAATGTTACGCCCCCGGACGTGACGAGGCTATTTGGACAATATTATAAACGTCGGCAGAGGCAAGATGGAAGTGGCAACGGGGCTGAACCAGCGGGTCCAGCCCCCTCTTCGTAATTTCGGCCCAATAGGGGCTGAACCGCACGGGTTCAGCCCTTTGGGGCCGGCCGGCCTCCTTGGCCGGCCGGTCTATTGGGTCCGGGTATAACTATACCCGGACCCCCTCCTTGGTGGATATGCAAGTATTATGAGGTATTATTCTTCTCTCTCACAAACCCTAATCTTCTCTTTTGCTCTCTAGAATTATCTCCTCCCCCCCCCCTCCTTTCTCCTAACAATTGGTATCAGAGGCTTCGTCCTCCGCCATGGTCTCTACACGCTCGCAAGAGGAAACCACGCGGTTGGAAACCCTAGAGGTTAGCGTTGCGGGATTGACGGATTCGATGGCCGCCATCGAAGAAAGTGTGAAAGCGACAACTCAAAACTTGGATGGAAGATTGGATGAAATCATGGCCTTGCTGAAAGGGAAGGCACCGATGGAAGAGGAAACGAGCAAGCCTGTTTCCGACCATCGGAACAATTTATGAGGTATTTTGGGTCCGGGTATAAAAGTAAATTTGGATGGGCGTGTTTCTCGGTTGCCGACCAAGCCTGTTTCCTAGGTCCATGATCAAATATATGGAGTGGATTACTATGAGATTTTCTTTATAGTAAATAAAATGATGTTTATTTAAGTGATCGTATGTTTAGCTACAACGAACCGTCACCCATTGGCTAGTTAACATTACTAATGCACTTTTCATATAGATCGGGGAAGAAGTGCAAATGAAACAACCCTTCACTTTATTGCTCAAGGGAAATATTGTGGTATGGAGTATAAACTAGAGAAAACATTATATGAACTAAAACCGTCACCTTGCCATGATTTGAAAAATTGTCTAACACATCGGAACAATTTAGCCTTCAGAGATGTAAAATACACCACTCCGTATTGCATCGCCATATAAAAGAAAAAAATACCCAGAAGTGCACCGTGATGATGTTAACTATGAGTATTGATAACAAAATGATCACATGAGATCTCTTAGTTGCTTTGCATGCTTTTTTCATTATTATTTTTATCTAAAACTAACTTTCATAGATTTTTCTATAGCAAACCAAAATTGATTCTATAACTTGTGTATTTTGTCTAAGTTTATTTTGCATAACTCTCACATAACTTTGTTGTAAGAATGATGATTTTGGTGATTCTATAAAAATCTTACTTGCAGAAGAAACTCTTATATTACTGTTGAAACCGGGAAAATCCCTACTCCAAAATTCGGATCAAGACAAAACTAAGCTTACTGCTCCAGCAGTCAGGCTCGACGGCTTAATGGGCTAGAACACAGAAACAGAGGGACAAAAAAAAGGACCTCAGGCGTTGCGGCAGGGAGGTCCCACCACGTACCCGGATGCTTAGAAGAAGTTTCCCCTCCACAACCAAAAATAACCGAGCAGGGTACAAGGTAGACTCTAGCTGGCGACTAAGTCAAAGCGGCGACTAAGAGAGATAATTGCTAACTCACACTTGTTTATTTGAAGAAAGGATCCAAAGGCTCAGCTCGATGTCCAAAAAAAGAAGTGTTCGAGATCTTTTGCGAGATTCCGAAGTCCATATCTTTGTACCTCTGGGGTCCTATTTATAGATAAATCCAAAAGGAGGGAAGTCTTATTTATAGCCCCACCCCCCCACCCCCCGCCCCGGCGATTGGGCGACTTCAGAGGGAGCTCGCTCAGCTGCGGGCGAGCAACTGCCCTAGTCGCCTACCTGGCGAGTATGCGAGGGGAGCTCGTCATACTTGTCTAGGCCTTCTACTGTCTTGAATGTTGACTCTGATCTCTGTCTTGACCTATTCACTTTGACTTCTTGCTGACCTAGCTCTAGGGGGGTTCACCCTTAACGAATATGGGTTTTACACAATCCTCGCTCTTTGCGAGTGACGTAGGGGCTCGGAAAGAAACATCCAACGCTTATTCGGCGAGATGCTTATGGTGAGTATCTGGGCTACTCGCGAACAGTGGATGTCGGCTGACCTCTATAAATAGGGGGGCTCATCTTTGATGCACTCCTTCTGAACTCGCACGTCATGTCGAAATCTGCCGAGCAAGTCTACAACGTGAGTATTGCTGCTATGTCAGGGTTCTTGGAGCCCAAGAAGCCAAAAAGGGTGCGGAAAGGAGACGACACTGATGACCTTCCCCCGTCGAAGAAGAAGATGAAGAAGAAGATGAAGAAGAAAACGAAATCGCTGGCTTCGAAGAAAATCAACCTGCCTACGGGTGATCAGGATGTCGCCACCCCGGCCGACCATCCCGTAGTTCCTGCAAACACTTAACAAATCCTCGACGATCTCAGCCTGGGCGACATCCCCGAGTAGTCGGCGCCATAAACTTCTCGCCATCTTCCGCGGACTTCTCCACCAGCTCCGAACCTTGCCGGGTCCCAGGCCCAAACGCAATCGGATCTCGCTGCCTCGCAAGGTTACCATCTCGTCGCTGATTCCTTCGAGTTGTTGAACAAATCTTGTCTGTTTTGTTGACCTTTGTACCTTGCTCGCAGCGCCTCCGCCGACTACCTCTGGCGAGCACCTGAACATCGCTCCCCTGCAATCAGTTCCGTTGGTCGCCCTCGAAGCTCCGCAACAGCCGCGATCTGGGCACACCGTCCGGATCAATGTCGGTTCTAAGAAGCAACCGGAAAAACAAGCTACGGAAACGAGAGACAAAGATCCTCCTGCGTTGAAAACCTCGCAACCTGAGGCGAGCAAGGTCCCTCCTCCTGCGACTAGCTCGTCGCAACTGATGACGAGCACTCCTCTGTCGTCGCCTCCTTTGTCGTCGATTACTGATGTTCGCCCTGAAGTTCGCCCAGAGAAAACTACGGCCCCACTGAATCCACCAGAGAGCTTGTCACGAGATCAGGACGGAAGGCGCCCAGACTACTTCCCGCCAAGGACCGGAGGTCGCGATCCTGGAGGTCACAACCAAGGGTAAGCCGTTGAGTGCCCGGGAGGCTCGTCGTTGGGACAGCGAGAATCATCTCGTCGCAGCCCATCGCCTCGCCAATCTCACTCTCCTCGGCACGATAACTCGCCTGAGGCCGAACTGGTTGACTGCTGATATATTGCGGTTTTGAACTGATTTGGCGACTTCTTCTTTGTTTAACAGGTCGCCATGCAACCCCGGGAGCGGCTTTCATTGATGCCCTTGGGCTCCCAGCCTACGAGTACCGCCAGACCGCTACCCGCGCGTACATGGAGCTGGAGGCAAAGTTCGACCAACTTGCTATCTGCGAGCCTCATCGCCGGATCTCAGCACTGGAGGTCAGGATGGCGATGATGGAAAAGTTGTCTGAAAGGCTCACTGGCGCTGAGTCCCGCTTCCATATGATCAACTAGTTGGAGCGGCGACAAGCCATGACCGAACATCGCCAGCAGTTCCATCACGAGGAGCTAGTGGGGATGCGGGCGAGCATGGGTTCCGCTGGTCGGCTGGCGAGGATGTAGGAGAACCTGCGATGAAGCGATGACCCAATGGCCGTGGCGAGTGAGCACTACCAGCGAGCGCGCGACATGAGCTGGGTCGGGCGACATCCTCCACTTCCAGAGCAGCGACCACCTAGGAATTAGGATTTTATTCCAAGTCTTTTTTCTTTCTTCGTCGTTGGCGACACTGTCTCGAACAATTTTGTAATATTCTTTTAATGTGATGGCGAGTTTGGATCTCGCACTAAGTTTGCGGCCTTGCTTTTTCTGCGTTGATAATTGTCTTTATTCTGCGATTTCTTGGGATGATTGTGCAAGTTTCAGCGAGTTGGCGATCTTCGGGTTGGCACAACGCGAGTTAGGGTCTTAGCGATTTCCTACACTTCGTCGACTAGGCTGCGACTTAGGTTGATACTCGCGCGAGATTGTCATACCCCCCCCCCCACCCCTTCGTCCTCTGCCTATAAATAGAAGGGATAGGTGGGTCTTTACTATGTTGTTGTGATTTCTAAGTCCTGCTCGCGAACATTTCAGACCTATCTCTTTCTCGATAACTTTACTCGCACTTCTCTTCCTGCTTCTCCATTGCTCGTTACTCCCTTCTGAAGATGGTTGGCGACGATGCCAATGCTCGACGACAGGCCCACGCGATCAATTTCTCAGAGGCTATCTTCAAGAAGTCTGTCGCCACTGAGTGGGACTTGGAGGATTTCAGAAAAAGACTCCTTCCTGAAGGGTACTCGGTCAGGCTCCTCGCCCGGACTGAGCGGCTAAACTCATTCCTCGAAGGCAAGCTCATCCTCCCCTTCCGCCACTTCGAAGTTAGCCTGCGACTTCCCCTGTGCCTGGAGTATTGCCAAATCATGCGGTACTTCGGGATAGTCCCAGCCAAGATCAACCCGAACGGGGTAGCGATGATCATGGGTTTCCTCTGCTTCTTGCGAGAAGAGAATATTGTCTTCGATTTCTCCGTCTTCAGGAAGATCTTTGCCTTCGCAGCGAATGTCGAGGGCGTCAACTTCTTCAGCAGCCACGTTTGTTACCTTGGTCGGCACGGCGAATAAGGTCCACTGATGGGGCAAGTACTTGGTCGTTGTCGCTGGCGACTTCGAAGGGGTACCTCGCAGGCCGCATCAGTCGTTGGAGGTCACCTTCCAGCCACCTATTCTGGAGGGGCCGCGCGAATCACTGTTTGAGGCCTTCTGAGGCCGACGGTTCGATGCCATCCACTGGCGTCTGAACGTAAACGAGCTTGGCGAAGTCTATCCCGGGTGTTGAAACCGAAAAATCGGTCCCTGTGGAGTCCGACCCTTGCGGAAGGGGTGATCGCACACTTACTTCTCTACTCACAAGCCCAAGGGCCAAGGGAGAGGGACCGGGAACAGACCCAAGGCTTCAGCACGGAGGTCCCACCACACACCCGGAAGATCTTAGAGCGCTTCCCCTCCTTAGCCAAGTGCTGAAGCTAAGGTACCTCAGAAAGCGCTAGAAGACCGGGCACAAGAAAGCGTGTCCTCTGAGGTACCCCTTGGGTCCTATTTATAGGAATAGTTGGGCTGCTAATAACTAGGCGTCACTGTTTTCGAGGACTATAGGCAATCCAAGGGGGGTAACATGGTAAAAACACCCCCACAACTGAAAGATGAGCCGGCCCTGAGAAGAGCTCACTGAGTGGGGGCGGCGAGTACGGGCGCGAGAAGGCTCCTACTGCGCCGAGGCGAGGGGCGGCGGTTGAACTCGCCCCTCGCAGCGCCGTGGTCCTGACTCGCGCCGTGGACTGGACTCGCCTCGCCTCGAGCCTGGGAAGGTCGGGCCTGAAGCCCTTGCTCGCTGGTGACGGTCGCGTCGGTACCCGCCGAACAGGTATCGGACGAGCGCGTACTCGGCCGGGCTTACAACGAACGACATCCTCTCGTCGGGCTCAGCTCCACGATCTTCGAGCTCGGCCCGACGATTGCCGAGCACGTACTCGGCCGGGCTTACAACGAACGACATCCTCTCGTCGGGCTCAGCTCCACGATCTTCGAGCTCGGCCCGACGATTGCCGAGCACGTACTCGGCATGCTCGTACTCGGCATACCCTACTGGACTCACCTGAGGCTCGGGGGGCGGTCTGGGCCGGCCGGATCGGCTCCTGTTAGCCCACTCGCTGGATACGGGGTTGTACACAATCCCCGCTCTTTGCGAGGTTGGCACAAACTCGGAAAGAGACATCCAACCCACTAGGATCCTGCGAGTGCGACAGGAGCCGAAAGGAATCTCTTGGTAGGGCCCACCGATGGCTATATATACATGCCCTGCCTGCTCGACTGACCCCCGCCCCTTTCTTTACTTAAGCCCTGCCGAGATGCCACTCCCGAAAGAAGTCACGGAACGACTCGCGAAGTCGCGCGAGGAGACCGCCCTTCGTGCCGCGGCCCTGATGGATCTGAGCGCCCCGGCCCGCCGTTTTGCTGAATTTGGCTCGGCCAAGAGGGCGAGGCCCTTTCCTCCCGAGGCCGAGCACATCTTTACCGACCTAAAGAATACTTTAGCCCATGGCTCCGACTCTTCCAACCGTTCTCCCCCGGCCCCTCATGACAAGGATTTTGTGGATCTTACCGCCGAACAGGACCAAGGCGGCGAGGCCTCCACACCAAGGGTCGAGGGTCTACCCGCCAAGGAGCCCGAGTCCTCCCCTGACCCGCGCCTGCGAGACTCGCCCATTGTTACCAAAATCGTGGAGCCAGGCTCGCGAGGGTCGGTATCGCCGGCTCGCCTTCGCTCTCAACATCCCTCCTCTGCTCCTGCGATTACTGGGATGGACGCCGATCATACATCCGCTCCTGCTTCCCTCCAGGACACTGAAGGTATGCCCCTGACCTCCTCATTTTGCGTCTGATTCTAACTGGCGCTCGCTGCTCCCACCCGCTATCTCGACTTTCCTGTGCAGGCCTCCCGGACCCAGCCGCGACTGATGACTCCGCCGAACGGGCCATTTATTCACCTCTCCCATCGCCGCGCGCCTTGGACGTCTTTCTGGACTCGGAGGTGGACAGCCCCGAACGTTCGAGGCGAAGCCAATTGGTCCTAAAGAAATTAGTGCGCGAGCTTCATGAGCTGAAGAAAGACAACTCCAGGCTGCAGAACGAATGCGCGCAGCTTGCCGGTGAGGCGAGGATCAGCTCGGCATATGCGGCCACATCTTCCTCCATACTTTTCGACGAGATTGACGAGAACCTGCGTGCGGCGAACAGGAACCTGGGGCAACTTCGGCAACTCTTTGCGCAGCGGTTGGCGGCATCGGGTCGGCGAGACCGGGGTAATTGAGGAAGGCTCTCTTGCGAGCCGACCGGTACTCGCCCCCATTGCCGCCTGGTCTACGCGCGCGCTTTTCTGATTTTCTTTGCTCTGAACAATTTTCTTTTTAATGCTAAATAAAGTGTAAATTTTATCGCGCGAGCCAGCCTTTTTCTTATTCGGGTGGTGCGTGCCTTTTCGGATTCCTTGGCTAGGCTCGCCTAAGTCGGCGAGTACAGAGTGATGAGACGGGATACGCGAAGCGGTGTATGCGAGCCGAGCTGGTCAGTCGGTTTCGCTTCCCCTTCCTTTTCTATAAATAGGGATCCCCACCTACCCCCGGCTACGCCTTTATTGCCTTCTCATCCCTTCCTTTCCTTGCCCTTCCTACCTTCTGCTCGCGCGCCTTCGTCTCCTCCGCGAGCATGGGTAAAGGCAACCCCGACTCCGAGGGCCGCTCCAAGTGCGCCCAGAACTTCGCGGATCACTGCTTTTTCGAGGGGAATACCACGGCGAGCGAGCTCGCCGAGTTTGTGGCAGATTACGTTCCCGCCGGCTTTGTGGCCCGCCTCCCGGCGGAGCATGAGGCCATTAACTCATTCTTCGAGGACGAGCTCGCCTTCCCCATCTCGCACTTTGAGGTGGGGTTGCGCCTGCCGCTCTGGCCGGAGGTCTGCCAGGTACTCAAGTATTATGGCGCCGTGCCCGCGCAGCTCAACCCCAACGCTATTGCCATGATAGTGGGGTTTGCCTGCTACCTCCGCCGAGAGCGGATCGAGTTCAACCTAACCGTCTTCCGCAAGCTCTTCTCCTACAAAGCCAACGCCGACGGGGTCGCCTTCTTTGGCGGCACGTCCATAAAGATCCGCGAGGTCGCCAACAAAAACCACAACTGGATGTCGAAGATTGTCTTCATCCGGGGCGACCTCGGCAATATCCCGTTCTCGCCCTTGCAGAAGAGCGAGGAGGTTTACCGACCGCCGTCAGTGTCTGGTAATGATGCCGAACTCCACAAGTTCTTCTTGTACAAGGATTTCGAGGTCGCCTTCCTCCGTCGCGGCCTCGAATCCCTTCCACTTATCCTTCCCGGTGAAGGTTTGTCTCGCTCACCTTCCGCTCGCCATTTGGCCTAACCGATCAGAACCTCATTCTTTGTCCAAGTCTTTTTTGCAGGGGAGCGACTGATCCCGGTGAACCCTCCCTTCGCCGACCCGGGGGTGTTTTCGGATCCGCTCGAGCGGGCTCGGGCCGCGGCTGAGGCGTGCCGGGAAGAGAAGGTCAAGGGGAAATCCTCCAGCAAGAAGCGGTTGGAGCTTGGGGGGCCGAGCTCGGTCCACCGCCCCTCGGCCCTTAAAAGGGCGAAGGTGGTCTCGCGAGGCCTTCCACGGTAGCCCGCGTCGCCCGTTAGATTCATGAGCTCGCCGGAGGTTTTTTCCGACGAAGCCCCGGCGAGCCCACTGAAGGAGATATCATCCCCCCGCGAGAAGAGGCGCGGGTCCCACTCTCCTCCCTCTGTCGAGAAGGTCGCCCCCAGTAGCTCGGGAGCTCCAAAGGACCACCCTCACTTTGGAAAGGGGGGAAGGAGCAAGGACGCGGCCGGCGAGCCGATGCTGCTCTGGGACGAGGGAGCCCATCGTGTTTCCGTCTCCACTCGCGCTCCTTCCTGGGGGGCTCGCCGGCCTCCCACGGGCCACGCATTTGCCCTTGGCTTCGGCCTCTATGGCCGGGAGGGCGCCGACACCTACACGAACCTGACCCCCCGGCAGATAGGTCACGAGGGCCTGCAGGCGCATCTGAGGGCCTTTGAACTCCACCATATGATGGTCCGCCGTGGCTTTCAGCTCAGCCAACTCCTGATCAAAGCCGAGCAGGAGCGCGACCTGGCGACGGAGAAAGCTGCCGACGCGGAGCGGCGGTTCGGCATAGCCGAGCGCTTACTCGACGAGGCTTCAGGCGGGCTGGTAAGAGTCGACCAACCCTTGTTTTAACTTGGAAAATGTTTTTCAGAGAGTTTGACCCTTTTGTTTTTCAGGATGCCGAGTCCGCCAAGGTGCTGCAAGCTCGCGTCAGTGAGCTGGAGGGCGAGACTGCCCTGCTGCGGCTCCGGCTCGCGGATCAGGAGGCCGGCTCGCGCGAGCAGGAGGCTTTTGCTGCTCGGTCGGCGGCCGAGGTGGAGTCGCTAAAAGAGCAGAACCGCTGTCTTCAAGGCGAGGTCAGCCGGCTGACGGAAGCCCTCTTCCCTCCAGACAGTGCCGAGCCGCCTTTTCCCTACAAGCGGCCCTGGGTCTTCGGCGAGGGGGAGGTTATGGAGCGGCTGCGAGTCAACTCGATCGAGTCTGCCGAATGCCTCCTGAATGCCATGAGGGGGTCGGGGATTCTGGCCGAGGGCTACGAGGAGGTGGCGGTCCGGGACCTTCTGCCGAGCCTGTTTCCGCCGTCTCCGCCCAGCGAGAAGGAGGAGAGCTTCGGCTCCCTTTTTGATGGGGCGAAGGGCAAGGAACGATCGCTTGGGGGCGAGGAGGACCGCCATTCGGGAGAGGAGGGCGAGAGCTGACCGAATTCCTCCCTTTCCTTTTTTCTATCTTTTTGTAATCATCCCCCCTTTTTTCCTGTAATCTCGCCGGGGCGAGCCCTTCCTTCTTTTGCGATCATAATGAAAGGAACTTTGCTTCTGACTTCTTTTCTTTTTTTTTGTTTTTCTCTTTTTTTTTTGCGCTAGAATGCACGTGAGTTAGGATTCGCGCTCGGCGAGAGACCTTGAGCGTTGGCGGCGACCGGACTCGCGAACTCTTCACTTACCCGCGAGGCGATCTTCGCGAGAACGGTTGTCGCCGGCGCCCGCTTGTCATACCGAGGAATGCCCTCTGCCGAGCAGACCCCGCGAGAACGGGCTCGCCCCGGGGGGGGGGGGTATGTCCTTCCACCAATCGGAGGTGGATCGAAGAACCCCTTTTTGACAGAAAACCAAGGGGGACAGGACCCCTTGAGCTCGCCCTTCTAACTGGTGGATTTGCTCGGACACGCTTGTCATGTGTCAACTTCCGGGTCCGCCCCCTGGACAGTAACGACGTCCATCGAGACCCCGGCCCTGCCAGCTTGGAGGGAGCCTGACAGCGGGAGAATCGGGACCTATCCCCAGAGCGAGAAGACTTGGAACAATTGCATCTCTCGGGTGCTACCACCAGGCCAGTCAGCTAGATGGGAGCCTGAGGGCGGGTGTCGAACATCCTCCGGGCTCAGCTCCAGGGTCATAACGACGTCCATCGAGACCCCGGCCCTGCCAGCTTGAAGGGAGCCTGACAGCGGGAGGATCGAGACCTAACCCCAGAGCGAGAAGACTTGGAACAATTGCCTCTCCCGGGTGCTACCACCAGGCCAGTCAGCTAGATGGGAGCCTGAGGGCGGGTGTTGAACATCCTCCGGGCTCAGCTCCAGGGTCATAACGACGTCCATCGAGACCCCGGCCCTGCCAGCTTGAAGGGAGCCTGACAGCGGGAGGATCGAGACCTAACCCCAGAGCGAGAAGACTTGGAACAATTGCCTCTCCCGGGTGCTACCACCAGGCCAGTCAGCTAGATGGGAGCCTGAGGGCGGGTGTTGAACATCCTCCGGGCTCAGCTCCAGGGTCATAACGACGTCCATCGAGACCCCGGCCCTGCCAGCTTGAAGGGAGCCTGACAGCGGGAGAATCGAGACCTAACCCCAGAGCGAGAAGACTTGGAACAATTGTCTCTCCCGGGTGCTACCACCAGGCCAGTCAGCTAGATGGGAGCCTGAGGGCGGGTGTTGAACATCCTCCGGGCTCAGCTCCAGGGTCATAACGACGTCCATCGAGACCCCGGCCCTGCCAGCTTGAAGGGAGCCTGACAGCGGGAAAATCGAGACCTAACCCCAGAGCGAGAAGACTTAGACCAATTGCCTCTCCCGGGTGCTACCACCAGGCCAGTCAGCTAGATGGGAGCCTGAGGGCGGGTGTTGAACATCCTCCGGGCTCAGCTCCAGGGTCATAACGACGTCCATCGAGACCCCGGCCCTGCCAGCTTGAAGGGAGCCTGACAGCGGGAGAATCGAGACCTAACCCCAGAGCGAGAAGACTTGGAACAATTGCCTCTCCCGGGTGCTACCACCAGGCCAGTCAGCTAGATGGGAGCCTGAGGGCGGGTGTTGAACATCCTCCGGGCTCAGCTCCAGGGTCATAACGACGTCCATCGAGACCCCGGCCCTGCCAGCTTGAAGGGAGCCTGACAGCGGGAGAATCGAGACCTAACCCCAGAGCGAGAAGACTTGGAACAATTGCCTCTCCCGGGTGCTACCACCAGGCCAGTCAGCTAGATGGGAGCCTGAGGGCGGGTGTTGAACATCCTCCGGGCTCAGCTCCAGGGTCATAACGACGTCCATCGAGACCCCGGCCCTGCCAGCTTGAAGGGAGCCTGACAGCGGGAGAATCGAGACCTAACCCCAGAGCGAGAAGACTTAGACCAATTGCCTCTCCCGGGTGCTACCACCAGGCCAGTCAGCTAGATGGGAGCCTGAGGGCGGGTGTTGAACATCCTCCGGGCTCAGCTCCAGGGTCATAACGACGTCCATCGAGACCCCGGCCCTGCCAGCTTGAAGGGAGCCTGACAGCGGGAGAATCGAGACCTAACCCCAGAGCGAGAAGACTTAGACCATTTTCTGAGTGTTTAACGTCGCTCTTTAATGGAAGTTCCGTCACATTGCATGTCATTGTTACGATTATTGCGGAGAAAGAGTCAAATACATTGCATTCGGAAAAAGCTGAGGCACGTACAAGTTTTCAAGGATAAAAGCGTTTCAGGTCGTCGCCGCTCCAGGTGTGGTTCAAAGTCTCGCCTTCCACATTCTGGAGGTGGTATCCTCCCGACTTTAATGCCTCCTTCACGATGTAGGGCCCCTCCCAATTTGGATGGAGCTTGCCCACGGCTGCCGATCTTCCCGCCGCATCTACCTTCTTTAGAACCAGGTCGCCCTCCGCGAACTGCTTGACCCGGACATGTTTGTCGAAGTACTTAGCCATTCTCCGCTTGACTTCCTCCTGCCGGACTGCGGAGAGGTCGCGTACTTCCTCTATCAAGTCCAAAGAGAGTCGTTGTTCTTCCTCATTCTCAACTCTCCACTCCTCCCTTCCAGCTTCTGCCTCGGCAACCCTGGGAGTACGGACCTCGAGTTCAATGGGGAGCACCGCCTCGCTTCCGTGAGATAGTTTAAAGGGCGTCTCCCCGGTGGCGGTGTTGGGGGTGGTCCTCAAGGCCCAGAGGACCGAGGGGAGTTGCTCCACCCAATTACCCTTCAAATTCTCCACCTTCTTTTTTAGGAGGTTCACGATGATCTTGTTGGCCGCCTCTACCTGCCCGTTGCTCCTAGGGTGGTGGACAGAGGCGAACCTGAGGTCGATCCCGAGCTCTCCACAGAACTTGATGAACTCATTGCTGGCGAACTGTGGTCCGTTGTCGGTGACGATGGCCTGGGGCATCCCATGCCTGCAGATGATCTCCCCCCATACAAAATTTCGAATGATCTGTGAGGTTACCTTGGCCAAAGCCTTCACCTCCATCCACTTGGAGAAATAGTCGATCATTACCAGCAAGAATCTCCTCTGCCCACTTGCCTGTGGGAAGGGACCTACCAGGTCCATTCCCCAAATTGCGAAAGGCCAAGGGGCCGTGATACTCCTGAGTCGCTGAGCCGGTTGCAGTTGGAGGGGGGCAAACAGTTGGCACTTGTGGCATTTCTTGACAAATTCTAAGGCATCGTGCCTCAGGGTAGGCCAGAAGTACCCTTGCCTGATGATTCTTCCCTCCAGGGTCCGACCTCCTGAATGGCTCACGCACTCCCCGGAGTGAACTTCTTCCAAAATCCTCGGCGCCTCCCCCTCCGCTACGCAACGGGCGAGTAATCCTGAAAGGGTCTTGCGGTAAAGTTGCCCGTCGCGCAAAAGGTAATATGCCGACTTGTACTTGAGCTTCTTCCTATCCATCCCTTCTGGGTACTCTCCTGTGGACAGGTAGGTAGTGAATGGGTCCATCCATGTGGACCGCCGATCTATCTCCATCAACTCTCCTTCTTCCAGGGATGGGTGGAAGAGGTCCGTGATAGTGCCCCCCACCCGAGGGCCGCGCTTGGCGAGGTGCTCGACTTGTTCATTTTCCTCCCGTGGCACATGCTGAATGGAGAAGGTCTGGAACCCGCCGATGATTCCCTTAACCTTTGCCAGATATCGTTGTAGGGTGGGCTCCCTTGCCTCGAACTCCCCATTGATCTGGGAGGCCACTACCATGGAGTCAGTGAGGACCTTCACATCGTGCACCCCCAATTCCTTGGCCAGGCGTAGTCCCGCGATTACCGCCTCGTACTCGGCCTGGTTGTTGGTTATGGAGAAATGTATCACCACCGTTTGCTCGATCCGGGTCCCTTGGGGGCTTTCTAAGACGACCCCAACCCCCAGGGAGTGTTTCCCTGAAGCCCCATCCACCATCACCTTCCAAGGGATGGGACGAGTGAGTTTGTCCTCTGCCACCTCAACCACATAGTCAGCTAGGAAGTCAGCCATTGCTTGTGCCTTGATTGCGAGCCGGGGAACAAAGGAGATGTCAAACTCGCTCAACTCCACCGACCACTTGGCGAGTCTTCCCGAATGCTCCACTCCCTCGAAGATGCTGCGGAGGGGGTGGTCAGTTACCACCTGGATGGAGTGTGCCTGTAAGTAGGGCCTGAGTCTCCGGGCCGAGATGATTAGGGCGAAGGCCAACTTCTCAAAGATGGGATAGCGGAGTTCTGCCTTCCTCAGAACCCTACTCACATAATAGATGGGCAGCTGCTTTCTCCCCTCTTCCCGAACTAAAACAGAACTCACGGCCTCCGCCCCGACCCCTAAGTACAAAAACAAGTCCTCCCCCTCCTTTGGCCCTTGGAGCAAGGGGGCCTGAGTCAACTGCTTCTTCAAGGCTGGAATGCCTCCTCGCATTCCGGGGTCCATTCAAACTTCCGACCTCCCCTTAAGGTCCTGAAGAAGGGGGAACACCTCTCCCCGGCCCGGGAGAGGAACCTGCTTAGTCCTGCCAGCTTCCTGTCAGCCGTTGTACCTCCTTCGCATCCCGAGGTGGCCCCAACTCCATAATTGCCCGAACTTTGTCGGGGTTGGGCTCGACCCCGGCTGGGGTGAGAAGATGACCCAAAAATTTGCCTTTGCTTGCCCCGAAGATGCACTTTAGAGGATTCAACCTCATCTTGTATCTGCGCAAAGTGTCGAAGGTCTCCTCCAGATCCTGGAGGTGAGAATCGACCTCTTTGCTTTTTACCATCAGGTCATCCACGTACACTTCCAAGTTCCTTCCCTTCTGTCCCTGGAATACACGGTCCATCATCTTCTGGTATGTAGCCCCTGCATTTTTTAACCCAAAAGGCATCATCTTGTAGCAGTAGCACCCATCCCCTGTAATGAACGAGACATCTTTTATGTCAGGAGGGTGCATCCTGATTTGATGATAACCTGAAAAAGCATCCAAAAAACTCATTACAGAAAAACCAACGGCTGAATCTACCAGCGCGTCGATTCTAGGCAAGGGGTAACAATCCTTAGGGCATGATTTATTAAGCAGTGAAAAATCTACACACATCCTCCACCGGCCGTCCCCTTTTTTCACCATTACAACATTCGAGACCCAGCCGGGGTATTGAATTTCGGAAACAAAGCCGGCCTTAAGGAGCTTGGAGACTTCCTCCCTGATGGGTTCGGCCAGTTTGTCCGTGACGGACCTTCTCTTCTGCTGGATGGGGCGAGCCTCCGGGTGTAGATTGAGGCGGTGGCAGACGACGTCGGCATCAATCCCAGGCATCTCCGCTGCGCTCCAGGCGAAGATATCCACATTCTTTTGGATGCACTCCAGCATCCTGCCTTGATCTTCCGGGTCAGCCCCCGCTGATGCGGACCTTCTCCACCCTGCCTCCCTGGGTGAGGACTTCCATCTCTACGACCTCCTCGGCGGCCTCCAACCGGGACTGCTCCTCCCACTCTGCGGCGTCCTCCCCTCTTGGCGTAAGGATCTCCCCCTCCCCTGGGATTATCGCCCCAACTGACCCTTCTGGGAGCATCCCCTCGCGTGTTTCTCCTTCCATTCCTCCTTCCTCCCCGCCTTCTTCTCCGGCCTCTTGCCCTTCCATCTCCTTCATCCTTCTCCCCATCCCCTCGGCCTCCTCCTGCCAAGAAATTGAATTCACCGCGGTTACGTAGCATTCCCGAGCTGCTTTGGGGTCACCGCGAACCCGGACCTGGATCCCGTCCACATTAAATTTAAGGCATTGATGGAAGGAGGAGGGGACGCATCGGAAGGCGCTGATGAGGGGTCTCCCAAAAATGGCGTTGTAGCTGCTGGGGGCCTCCACTATGACGAACCGACAGTTCCGGGACTGTCCCCCCAAGCTGACATGGAGCCCCACTCCCCCCTCTACTTCTTTCCTCTCCCCTGAAAAACCGAAGAGGGGCCCATCGGAGGCCAGCACCCTCTTGGCCTCTACCTGCATGGCATCGAAAGGCTTCTTGAAGATGATATTGACTGAGCTCCCATTGTCAATGAGGATCCGGGAGACTGTGAAATTTTCGATGGCTGTCTGGATGACCAGCGCATCGCAGAAGGGGTCATCGTGACCCGGCATATCCTCCCTTGAGAAGGTGATCCTCTCTTCCGGGGGTGGAGTCTGAGATGTGGAGCCGATGCTCCTTCGGTACATGGTGTGGAGGCTTGCTTTCCGGGAAGCCTCGACTCCCACCACCCCATGGATCACTCCGATCCCTCCTCGGGTCCCCACATCGGCCCGGTCTTTGCAACGATCCCCCTCCACCTGAGGCCGGACTTCCTCAATCCGCACCTCCTGATGATTCCGCAGTTGTCGCTGCTGCTCCCTGTTCTCCCGCACCTCGAGGAACTCCGGACACGTGACCGTCGTGTGCCCCTCTTCTTGATGGTAGTCGCAATAGGGTAGGTCTATCCTGACCTCCCTCCTCCTCCTTGGTTGCCCTCTCCTTCGCCCCCCCAGGGCGATAGCCATGGCCTCCTCCTGGTCTGGAAGAGGCGGTCTCTGGCCCTGCCTCCCTCCCTGGGGGTAAAACTGGCCACGCCCACCTTGGCGGTTGTCTCCCCCCTGATAGCCCCTCCGTGGCCCTTGATCCTGCCACTCCGGCCTCCAACCCAATCGGTTGTTCGGCTCCTGACGCCCCCACCTATGCTGCTGCGGCTGCTGTTCTCTCTGTCTGGGCTCGACCCTTCTCTCCTCCTGGGCCCGACCTCCCTTTGGCTTCTCCTCCTCCACGGCCCACCTAGCCAACCTCCGAGCGAACTCTGGATGTGCCGCCTCCATGTCGGCCTCCCTTGCCGCCCTCTCCAAGAGTGCTTCGAAAGACACCGGAGGCGTCCTCTTCAACTCCATGGCGAAGAACCCGGGCTGGAGACCCAGGGTGAAGGCCACCATCATGGTGTGCCCTGGCATCTCTTGTACCTGGGACAGTTCTTCCTGGAACCTGTCCAGGTAACTTCCCAGGGTCTCCCCTACTTTCTGCTTGACACGGAACAGGGACTCGACCTCCCTCTTCCTCTTCTTCGAGGTGGTGAATCTCAACATGAATCCTCTGCGCAAATCCTCGAAGCAGTAGATGGAACCGGCCGGGAGCTGATGAAACCACTCCCTCGCTTTTTCCCTGAGGGTGATGGCGAAGAGCCTACACTTGAAACCATCCGACATCTGTCGGATTGACACCACGTCTTCGAACCACTGGACGTGCTGGGTCGGATCTCCCTTTCCTGAGTAGTAGGACATCTCCGGCTCTCGGAATCCTTCTGGAACCGGGGCTGACGAGACGAACTCGCTGAAGGGGCTCCCTCCTTCAGCTGGGCGAGTTGGGAACTCCCTCCCCCCCGTCTCGCCGAACAGGTACTCGCCCGCCGAGCCCGGAAAGAGGACTCGCCCCCTCGGCTCGCGCTCCCCCTCGCTCGCGACCTCCTTCCCTGCGCGCCTGAGGGGCGCATCGTTGCCTAACGCTGGATCGGCGACCACAGGAACCGCTGGCGTCGTACTCTCGGCTCGCATGCCGAGTGCGACCCTAACTAGCCCGAGCACTTCCTCCCTGAGCTCCGCGGATATCCCCGCCATCGCGGGAGGGGGAGGGAGTGGCGAGTCCCCCCTTCCTGAACCTTGCCCCTCGTCTCTTGCCATTAGTCCTGTGGAAGATTTTCGGTGCTGACCACGCTCCACGCTCACCGCACCAAAGTGTTGAAACCGAAAAATCGGTCCCTGTGGAGTCCGACCCTTGCGGAAGGGGTGATCGCACACTTACTTCTCTACTCACAAGCCCAAGGGCCAAGGGAGAGGGACCGGGAATAGACCCAAGGCTTCAGCACGGAGGTCCCACCACACACCCGGAAGATCTTAGAGCGCTTCCCCTCCTTAGCCAAGTGCTGAAGCTAAGGTACCTCAGAAAGCGCTAGAAGACCGGGCACAAGAAAGCGTGTCCTCTGAGGTACCCCTTGGGTCCTATTTATAGGAATAGTTGGGCTGCTAATAACTAGGCGTCACTGTTTTCGAGGACTATAGGCAATCCAAGGGGGGTAACATGGTAAAAACACCCCCACAACTGAAAGATGAGCCGGCCCTGAGAAGAGCTCACTGAGTGGGGGCGGCGAGTACGGGCGCGAGAAGGCTCCTACTGCGCCGAGGCGAGGGGCGGCGGTTGAACTCGCCCGTCGCAGCGTCGTGGTCCTGACTCGCGCCGTGGACTGGACTCGCCTCGCCTCGAGCCTGGGAAGGTCGGGCCTGAAGCCCTTGCTCGCTGGTGACGGTCGCGTCGGTACCCGCCGAACAGGTATCGGACGAGCGCGTACTCGGCCGGGCTTACAACGAACGACATCCTCTCGTCGGGCTCAGCTCCACGATCTTCGAGCTCGGCCCGACGATTGCCGAGCACGTACTCGGCCGGGCTTACAACGAACGACATCCTCTCGTCGGGCTCAGCTCCACGATCTTCGAGCTCGGCCCGACGATTGCCGAGCACGTACTCGGCATGCTCGTACTCGGCATACCCTACTGGACTCACCTGAGGCTCGGGGGGCGGTCTGGGCCGGCCGGATCGGCTCCTGTTAGCCCACTCGCTGGATACGGGGTTGTATACCGGGGAAGGTATATACCTGGGTGAGATCTCGTTATACTCACTGACTTTGTGGCTGATTGATTCTGCCTGTCGTTGCGATTAACTCTTTTATGATTTTGTGGAGCTACTCGCATTCTTCCGCGAGAATCTCTTCCCCTGGCGAAGGAAGCCGCGTCGTCGCGCAAGGGCTCAGTGAACCTGCCCGTCGATGTCGAGGAGATACCGCCTCCTGCGGGTATCAAAGGTCGTTCGCGAGCTGACGATAAGGAAGGCACCTCGCAGAGGAAGTCGGACAAGGGGAAGGAGAAAGCCAAGTCCCCAGAGCACGTGAAGAAAAACGCAAAGATCTTCCACGAGCTCTTCGACGGGAGGGAGTCGCCGGTGGATGTCGGGGAGCCGTACTTCATCCAAACTACAATCTCGGCCTCGAAGGCAAGGACGTCTTCGGCTGCCTGCTGGTGTCCTGGACTGAGGGCGAGCACAAGGTGAAACTGAGCACCAACCTGTCGGCCTGGTCTGAAGATTGCGAGGACAAGGTCAAGGCTTACGACGTCGCCTTCGCTCTCCGCGGGCGAGTTGACGCTGAGTCGTTGCAGGACATCGACGCACAGAACCTCGCTCGCCAAACTACTTGCGCGCTCCTGCAAGCTACTGAGCTCGGTCACTATACCGCGAGGAGGCTGCTCGAGTCACAGGAGCAACTGAAGATCGTGTCGAAGAAGGCAATCGACCTGGGGCCCAAGGCCACCCAGTGCAAGGACTACGAGGTAGCTTTAGCTTCTTTGCGCGACTTCTCCAGAGCCGTCACTTCACTTGCTTGATTTCCTGACAGTTTTATTGTTGATACTCGCAGGAAGCCGAGATAGAAATGGCGAAAAAGATCTCTGAGCTCGAGTAAGAACTCGCTAGCACCAAGGCCGAGCTGAAGATCGCTCAGGTCTGGATCGCCGAGCTGGAGACTCGTCCGGCAATAGCTAAAGCTCGCCCTGCTACGGAAGATACTCGCCTAGCTGGACATCAGCCGGCAGCGAGTCCCCACGGGATGGGGAAGAACATCCCATTTCATGGAGACGAGATGCACACGATTCATCGCGGCATCGCGCGAGCAACGGGAGACGTCGTTCTCGCCAAGCTAAGAATGGATGGCTTCCTTGGCCCGGAAACCGATCACCTGATAGTGATGGACCTCATTCCCGGCATGCTCGCCGAGGAGTTCAACTCACCAGGTCGCGTTCTGTCCTCTGCTACTTATCCTGACGACGATGAAGACAGAGGCAGCGAAGAGGGCAGCGACGGCGATGAGGATGGTGAGGAAGATGATGGCGACGAGTAAGATGACGTTATTGAGGACGAGGAGTACAAGCCTGATACTGGCGACGATGAGTCCTACTCGGCCGGCGACCTCCTGTGTGCGATCATGTATATATCATGTAACATAGCTTTAGAAAAATTTTCGACGAACCTGTTTCAAGACGGCATTGCCCTTTTGTGTTGTCATGCTCGCTACATATATATAAAAGGAATTTTTTGTGTTCTGCTCTTTCATGCTCGCTTTTTTGTCCATATACTCGCTCGTCTTCGATATTTGATAGGCTCATAGGCGCGGGAAGATCGAATGCTCGTTGTGGGCGATCTTCACATCGCCTACTCGTTCATGCTAACTCGCACAACGTTTCTCGTCATCGTTGCTCGTGCATGCATGCTCGCACCTTGTTACTCGCATTTGCATGATTGCACGTCGTTACTCGCACCTACATGCCCGTACGTCGCTACTCGTATCTGCATGCTCACACAAAGAACATCATTATATATGTTCGATTTTTGCAAACTTTGGTGAAATTGCCCAAGGAACGGTACTTGCTGAAAAGGAAAACTAAAAGATTTTCTTTGTTGGTTGACTACGATCCTTCGGACAAGGGAGCTGCACTCGGGGGGTCTCGTAAGACGCACAATCTCGTGGTTAACCCTCCACTTCAACCAACAAAGACTGAAGGGATCCAGAGATAGGGAACGGCAATCAGGGGGTCCAACAGGACGCACACACTCGAGGCCTCCATCTTATCGCAGACTTGAACCTCCCGGGACTTTGCTTAGCTACTTCCAAAAGCATGACGGTTTATCCCACCTTCGCGCTAACAGAGACGCATCCTGCTTCGCGGGACAAAAAGTTGCTAAGAGTAGGTCTTTTAGTCTTCTCAAATATTGATGACGCCTTTACGCAAGGTGTCACTTTGTGAGGTCGACCGTTCGTCGAGTTTGGCAAGTTGGCGTTCAGACCTGTTCCTGATAGTTTCTCCAGTCGGATGAGAAGTGCGATCGGGTAGGTGGATAGGCCAACATACAAGGGGAGAGTTGAACTTGACCGTCAATGCAGGAACTTGGACTTATAAGAACGCTTTTAAGACCAGACACACCGTCCCATCACCCGCTATGGGCTTTTTAGGAGAATCGGGTCGGAGGCGAATTTTTCAAATCGATTGTGAATATTGACTTCACTGTTTCTAGCTAACTCGAGACGATTCGAACAAAGAAGACAACTCGTATCAACCCATGTTTCAGGAGATAAAGGATTTTTATAAAAATGCAGAAGCAACTTTACATACAAGTAGTCATTACGCGTTACCGCTTAGGGATAGAACCTTTTCAGGTCGTCCCCGCTCCATGTGCTTCTCAGTAGCTCTCCTTGATTTTGCAAGTGATAGCCTCCGGTGGCTAGAGCCTCTTGGACGATGAAAGGTCCCTCCCAATTAGGGTTCAGCTTGCTAAAAACAGCTGCCCTTCCTACCGCATCTACCTTCTTCATGACGAGATCACCTGCAAGGAACTGCTTGAGGCGAACGTTTTTGTCGAAGTGATTTGTCATTCGTCTCTTGACCTTCTCTTGGTGGACTGCGGCTAGGTCTCGAAGTTCCTCAATGTAGTCCATAGAAAGTCTCTGAGAATCTTCGTTTTTAGGCGTCATTCTTCACTGCCTTCTCCTGCTGCAATGACTCTCGGGCTCCGGACTTCGAACTCCACTGAGATGAGAGCCTCAGGCCCGTGGGACAACTTGAAAGCGTTTCCCCCGTGGTCGAGTTAGGAGTTGTTCTCAGAGCTCATACGACCGAAGGGCGTTGCTCTGCCCAATTCCCCTTCAAGTTGGTGACCTTCTTCTTCCAGAGGTTGATGATCAGCTTGTTGGCGGCATCCACTTGTCTGTGAACCATACAATCAGGCCCCGACGCAGGTCCTCGAAGTGGTAGATGGAACCTTCGGGCAACTGGTGGAACCAATCCCTCGCCTTCCGCTCGAAGGTGATGGATAAAAACCTGCACTTGAATGCATCAGTCATGTTGCGGATAGACACCACATCCTCGAACCATTGGAGATGTCTGACCGGATCATCACTGCCGGAATAGTAACTTGGGATGGGCTCTTTGAAGCCCTCGGGAACTGGTGTTGTTAGGAATTCGTCACAGAAGGGGTTGCTTCATCCTTGGCAATGATGGGGTTCGTACTCGCGAGTTTCCTCCTCATATTCGCCAACCGGCCGAGTATCATGGAACCATGTCGGCTGCTCCGCATCTCGGAACCTGATCCCCAGTCAGCTTGTCGGACAGTATTGCGACTGCATTGGTCGCTCCTGCCCCTCTCTTGCTCGCTCCTTCCCTGGTCTTCTAGGTGGCGCCCTTCCTCCGACGGTGTCACACGACGAGGCGAGGTCGCCGTGACATCGAGGCGAGGAGGGAACCCTACTAGGATGCTCCTCTTGATCCTCCTTATAAACACTTCGAACATCGCCACTGTCACAAAGTCGCCTCCTCTTGCCGAGTTGTTGACTCCTGCCGAGTTGTCGACTATCTCCTCATTTTCGCCTTCATTCACCATCTCGCCTACTCGCGAAACTTTTTTCCTCGGTTACGATTCACACTCACCGCACCAAAGTGTTGAAGCCGAGAAAATTCCTACTCCAAAATTTGGATCAAGGCAGCCTAAGATTACTGGTCCAACGGTCAGGCTCGACGACTTAATGGGCTAGAACACAGAAACAAAGGGACAATAAAAAGGACCACAAGCGTTGCGACAAGAAGATCACACCGCGTACATGAATGCTTAGAAGAAGCTTCCACTCCACAACCAAAAATGGTCGAGCAAGGTACAAGGTAAACTCTAGCTGGCGACAAAGTCAAAGCGGCAACTACGAGAGATAATCGCTAGCTCGCACTTATTTCTTTGAAGAAATGATCTAAAGGCTCAGCTCGATGTCCAGAAAAAAGAAGTGTTTGAGATCTTTTGCGAGATTCTGAAGTCCATATCCTCGTACCTATGGGGTCCTATTTATAGGCAAATTCAAAGAGAGGAGGGGTCTTATTTATAGCCTCAACTCCCGGTGATTTGGCGACTTCAGAGGGAGCTCGCTCGACTGCTGGCGAGCAACTGCCCTAGTCGCCTACCTGGCGAGTATGTGAGGGGAACTTGTCATACTCGCCTAGGTCTTCTACCGTCTTGAATGTTAACTCTGATCTCTATCTTGACCTGTTGACTTTGACTTCTTACTGACCTGGCTCTGGGAGAGTTCACCCTCGACAAATATGAGTTGTACATTACTAAATTAGAAAAAAAGCCTAACCTTGCTCTTGCCATTCATTGGTGTTTTCTTCTGTGCATAAAACAATCTCGTAAAGAGGTGCCTGCCACAAGCCTCCAAGCTCAACAAAGTTCTGTTCCAGCCCTCCTCCATCAAGACAAGACTCTTCATCTCTCACTAGAGTAGGGAGGAAGCCGAGAAGTTCAGCTGTACCAGACAATGCCTCGTGAGCCTTGAGCAAGAGAGGCCTCACTTCCTGGAAAAGAAACCCCACTCAGAATCATAGTTGAGCAAATCCAGATATTAAACGAAGAGAAAATAAATTATACAGAGATGGATCACCTGGTGGCGTCTCTCGGCGATTATTTCTTGCTCATTTAGGTCATGGGAACGACTCCTCTTCCTCTTATTCTTGGATCGAGAAGAATCGTTCACTTCTTTGTTTGTTTTTCTTCCTTTCCCCGGGGAATCGAAGGTGCGGCAGTAGTAGCCGGATGCAGAAACCCTATAGCGGGAGTATGAAAAGTTAAGAAGACGAACGGGATCTACAAAAGCAGCGTTGACAACTCCGGGCAGACGATAGATGCCGGAACGTGAGAATGAGGAAAGCTCGCCGACGAGCGCCTTCCCGCCATTGTTATGTTGGCCGGACATTAGACTGCCACAGGGTTTCAAACCCCTCCCATTTCGTTAAGCGAAGCGGTCGTATCTAGGACGAGAGGATCCGGATCCGAGAGCATGAGGTTATCGGAGAAATATGTTGTATGGCTGATGATATTTCGGTGCGGTGTAAATCTCGCCCTTCGTTTGTAGTCAACTTTGTAAAATGTATTGTATGATCGAATTCTTAACCAATCACATTCACATATCTAAAACTGTTATTGTAAAAGATTGAAGGTAGGATTTTGACTAAGGCTCCATTAGGGGGGATTTATTTTCAGCGGTCAAGTGGTTATGACCGCATGTATCAAATCTTAATTAAGGCCCGGTACATGCGGTCGTAACCACTTGACCGCTGAAAATAAGTCCCCCCCAGACAAAGCCTAACCCAAGTGTGTTATAAGTACCAAAAAATAAGTCATGTTATTTTTTTTGTAAAAAAAATCTAAACAGTTATTATACGCAAATCATAAATGCTTATCCGTAAATTAAATTTTTATGTTTATAAATTATTATTCGTTGATCAACTTTAATCTTTAGCAATTGATGCTCTGACAACGAAGGAATTTCTCCGACAAATTTTTGAGTCTATGCCGACGACTTCCAACAATTTGACATGAATATCTCGATTTGATGTGAATATCATCATTTTAACGTGAATTTCATCATTTTTGCCTCTGGCATTGGCTCACAAGGTTGACAAAGATGTTTCTTAATTATCGGACACTACTCGTGAGAAGAATACATTGATTGTTAAAATGTAAACTTATCTGCAGATAGAAATTTATAAATATTAAAAAGTTGATCTATGAATCGACGTTTATGATTTGCAAATAACAAGTGGCAAAAAATATTGAGCATGTTGTCACAATTTTGTTGAAATTGAAATTTAAAATTAAAAAAAGTGATCAAAATGTGAAGTAAGAAAATGAATGAGACATCAACATACATACCTACAAAAATATAAACAAAGTCAAAATAAATTTGCTGAAAATATTAAAAACAAATCAAAATATAGTCCACATATAAAAAAAAGAAGTATGTATTATAGATAATAATAGAACTAATCATGCTGGTAGCTTAAAGTTATAACAATCTCCCAAATGAAACCCATAAACACGTCCTTCGTTTCATCAAAGCTCAACATATAGATATGGCCTTTATAATCTTATACTTAGGCTCCGTTTGGAAGGACTTATTTTCACCGGTCAAACGGTTACGATCACATGAACCGGACCTTCATGCGGTCGTAATCGCTTGACCGGTGAAAATAAGTCCTCCCATACGGAGCTTTAGTCATATATTTAATAGCTGTAACTATCACATATATCTTATCAATTGGAGATCTGTTGTGAAGGTTGAACACTCATATTGCTCTTAAGTTTCATATTTCTTGCAATTGCTAAAATAACATGTGCAATAATACCAAAGGCAACTACTTTGTTCTTATCTGGTTGTGGCTTGACCTTTTCAACAACATTTTCATCAATTGAATCTTCTATGTTAATTTCACAGTCGCATCATGAATTTCAATTTCATTCAATCAAATCTTTTGGAGCAAACATTAAGCGTCTTCATCTTCCAAGTTACCGAGTACTGTAGTCGGCTTCCACTTATCACATTGTTTGGTGCGGCAATTGAATGCACTTGGTCATGCTTTTGGAAGGACTAGAGAATGAATCTAAGAAGTTTAACAAAATACAAGTTAATTTGAGTTAGGCTCTATTTGGTGTTGTTATGCCAGTCATGATCGCGATGGTTATGAACCATTGTTCATGAATGCCCGACCTCACGTAAGGAACTTCATTAACTTTTATGTTCAAAACTAACTTTCTTTTCTTTATGACAGTAATAACTGTTGTCATGTCAAACATACATTTTATGACAGTGACGTTTTTGTTGAAACTCACTGGAGTAAAAATCCCTCCCCCCACCCAATCCCCCCCCCCCCCCCCCACCCCAACAGAGCCTTAGTTCGAGGATGAAGATAGAGCTATCTCATTCTGCATATGAAATGATGTGGACACGAACACTAAAAAATTGATTTCTCAATCACACACACATGACGTTGTTTTATGACAATCAAGTGATGTTTTATCATTAGCAACCATGCCTTTGTTTGGCATGACGGTGCAGATCGTGAACACAATGGTCATAAACTGTAGTCCGTGAACGCACAATCTCACTCCCAAAACATCATTCACATTTAGGTTTAAAGTCACGTTTTTTTGCGAACGCTCATCACTTGTGAAACCATGTCCTTAGGTTCAAACTTACATTTTTGTGG
Source organism: Platanthera zijinensis (assembly GCA_039513925.1). Classification (NCBI taxonomy): domain Eukaryota; kingdom Viridiplantae; phylum Streptophyta; class Magnoliopsida; order Asparagales; family Orchidaceae; genus Platanthera; species Platanthera zijinensis. The sequence goes on along the minus strand of CM077087.1, from coordinate 24,321,253 downwards.
CAGCAATTGCGACCATTGTCGTGCTAAACATATACTTTATAACGGCTGGGTTTTTGCCCAAACACGTCAAAACAAAAACGCCGGGCCAAACAGACCCTAAGCTAATTGAGATCAACTATGGACCTGTGGCATGGCGGTCACGAACATTATGGTTACGAACATAAAAAATAGATAGAATTCCTTAGATGAGAACAAGTCGTCAATGTCTTCTCTAAAGCTATAGGCCTCTACTTTCCCCACATGCTCCAGCTTGTGTATTAGTTGGGCAAATAGTAAAATCCCATCAACAGCCATCGTTCATGCCCATTATAATCTCCACCCTTGATTCATGCATACATGATACATGAGATATACATCCACTATATACTCTAATACAAATTCTCCATTGATTAAATACAACATTTCACACTTATTAAAACAAATCACTCTCTGATAAATATAAAGTTAAACGACTAAAAAATTTTGATGAAATACTGTTAGATAATATAAAGCATGAGAAGTAATGATAAAAATAGGATGCTGAATTAACTAAAATTGGCGGTGCAGAAATCTAACGCTCTCACATGTAAACTGCAGAATGTACAATAAAGAGTTTATAAGAAGCTCTCTAATATCCAACATGGTGGAAAAGAGAGTCTACAGGCTTGAAGCTTCAGCCAAGAATCAAATGAGCTCCACATGGAGGCACTAGAAAGAATGGAACGGACGATTGAACACAACAACACCGGACACAATAACAATTTAACTATATAATCGACACATAAAAAACTGATTATGAAAATTCATCAACTCTTGGCTTGCCCGAGCTCAACATCTGACTCGGTGATGCCGCTAGTTCTATCCTTGAGGAGCTTCACATCCTCCTCGTCCCCTCGGACACCGGCAACGAGCTTTGACAGCTTCTCGGATTCGACGGCCCAGCTGTAGACGATCATGCCGACCACGGCAAGCATCATTCCCAGTATGTTCTTGATAGTGAGGGCCGAGTCGAACAATACCCAACCAAGAATCAGCACGCACACCGTCTTCATGTGGCCGAGGACTTGGAAGGTCGTTGCGGAGAATCGGCCGATGCAAAGATACTGGCTCATGTTGCAGAACACGGCCAATGCGCACGAGAGAACTATAAATAACTGCGCAGAAGAAACAATGGTTTAATATGGTTCAGGTAGCAAGAAATAATTATGAAAAACTATCCTGTGAGTTTGAATAATTATTAGGAGCTCTCTACTTCTTAAAATTACCAAGGCCACCCCCAGTTTAAATTGGTAACATATATCGAGCATGTTAACAATGTAAACCCTTGAGGGAAGTTTTGGTAATTTTAGAAAGTAGAGGAAAGGTCTCTGTAATCATGAGGGAGGTCCCTGTAAATGACTCTTAATATCCCTAAATAACAATTGTATAAATGATATTTGAGTGTACTTTGATGTCATTTAAATACCGGTCGAATAACAACAAAAAGCTGTGTAATTTGGTTTATGGAAAAAATTATATGGAACAGAAAGATAACAATCACAATTTATCCATCTTATAAAACATTACACTACTGCATAAGATAACATTTAGACAGAACACATTGCATTAGAGAGACAACATTGTTATTTGAATTGTCTGAATAACATTGGCATCCATATAACATTGGCATCCATATAACATTGGCATCCATATAACATTGAACTGAGCAGCCCACACATGTAATCTGGTTAGTTGTGCCATTGAGCTACAAGTACTGCATGGATGTGTCTCCTTGCAGGATTGCTGTAGGATTAAATCTTGTGCTAGCAAGTGACAACAGTGCATATTAGGATCAATGCAGCTGAGCAGTGGCAAATATGTTTGAATCTCGCATGTTAATTGCCCAAATGTTAATTGACTCGAAATTTTAATACCGGGACCTCCCCTTGAAGGTTGTAAAATTACAGCTTGGGGCCCCTCTAACTTTTGAAATTACAAAAACCTCCCCTCAATGTTTGCATTTCATAACATCATGCACAAAAGTATCCTCTTGGAGTAATTCTTGAGGAGGGTCTTTTTGTGCATGGATGTTATGAAATGTAAACATTGAAGGGGGTAACTATAATTTTGAAAGTTAAGAGAGGTGCAAGTTGTAATTACACAAACTTCGAGGGGAGGTCCAAGTAAATAACCCTATATAGAGAGACAAAAAAAGAAAATCCCCCTTTGGTGAAACATTAGGTTTTCCCATTCCGCCCCAATAATAAAATTCAAAAAAACATGTACATTTAAGTAATTTGCAGAATTATGACAAGGCTCTCTTGAAAGTGTGTTGGAATTATTTAGGCCAGCAATGCAAGCACGGGAGCGAGGGAGAGAGAGGGGGAGAGAGATATCTTCACACATGCGCGTAAATCCCTAAGTATGCAACAAAAACTTCATTGATATATATAATCTCGTCTAAGAAGGAAGTAATATTTTAAATTAAAAAACTTAGCTTGAATCAGCTTATTATAATTGACACCTATTTTAAACTTATCTAAGAACGAAACAATCCTTTTAAGTTAAGAAACTAGCTTAAATAGAATCAAAATCAATCGTGTTCAACTTATCTCTTTTCAAAGTTTTAATATATTTGTATTTATTTAATGCCAGCTCCCTCAAGCTCCTCTGGAAATCACTCCTACCGAAAAGTAATAATTATAATTCCTCATGCATTAAATCCAAAAACATATTTTTTTAAAATCCTTTTCCACTAGATAATAATAAAGCGCACAATCTAGCCATTGTTTTGGAAGATTCGCACTCTTTTTTCTTCTCCTCAACGATGCATTCTTCATCAGTACATCATCAAATGGAGTGCACTATCATGCATCAAAAATATGAATTGAAAGAAAAGGAAAATAAAACTTACTAATGCTCCAGTAGAAAAATGATAATTTAAGATCCACTGCCCGTTGAGGCAGTAGTCCATGAATGGGCCCACCAAAAGAAGAGACGCAGCTTGTATGGGAGCAGTTTTGCTCAAGAGCTCAAATGAACCAATGCTATACTTTTTCTGGAAAGAGCCAATGGTCTGGAAGAAAAATGATGTGCTATTTGTTAATGATAATTCATGCCATGCCAAATAACAGAAACGTCAATGAAGTTATCAGAACAAAAAGAAATGATGAAATTTGAATGCATATTTTTCAGTCAAAGGCAAGAGGAAGACTAAGAAGACAACAAATTAGTGAAGCACAAGCAAATAAATTAACTAGATTCTTTGCTAAAGCTTAAACTCAGATTATTTCTGCATATGGGAAATAGTGATTCATGTAGAACGGATATATGATTACTTGGGCCACTAAAAGCAAAAGCTCAATCAATCGAGCTGAGAACATTAAGTGTGTAGTGTTACATTCTGATGGTTGTAACTTTTGATCTGAGAGAAGCTACAGAATTTGCAGCGCCATTTAGGAAAGGTGCAGACCTAATAAAGGCTAGTTAAGTAGTCCTCATTTGGGAGTCATAACTTTGAAATTCCTCTGCGATTGGTAGACACGGGCTCCTCAAGTTTACTGCAGGTGTTATTTATTATTTTGATCACTAGTTTACTTAATATTATTTGTATCTATTTGTATATGACGCGGGGCGAATCTATAGGTGGCAGATAAACTGCGATCTAACCCTACATGCTATGCAGATCCGACGGTTAGATCACAAATTAAATAAGAAATACTATCATCCCACGCAGAATATTGAAAACAAGATACAAATAATTTATTAGAGCAAACAAGCTTAGGTTTTCCTCCGCGCGGAGGGCCAAAGCTAGAGCGCACGGCAAATAAAGTCATGCAAATCACAATATTTATCTAATAAATTACTATCATATGAGATATCCAAACCAATATGATGTCCAATCCGATAAATAAATGCTGAAAAGTAATAATCCAATACAAAAATACTCACTAAATAGTGGGATGACCAAGACAATGAAAATTTCGGATTCGGGCTAGGGGATGGTGTACGGGTGGTGGAAATAAAGTATCGGGGGCTTAAATTCTCAGATCTGGACTGATCTTGAGAAACGAGACGACGGAGAGGTGGATCCACGTGAAGGGAGGGTTGGCGGCTTTGAAAAAGGTTGTAGAGGGAGTAGCGGGTGCAGATATGGAGGGGAGGGGAAAATCTGGTGGCTTGCGGCCAGAGGGAAGCAAGGGGGAGGGGTGGTGGTAGCCCTGGAGGGTGGGGGAAGAGGTTGTGAGGCGGGTTGCTGGGAGGAAGAAATGAAGGGAGGCGGCCTGCTGTCCGTGAAGCAGGGGAGGCTCGGGTTGAAGGGGAGATAGGACTTTAGGATGCAATAATCTAATTAATCAAACAGTAATATGAATTAGGAGAAAAGAACGGGAATTCTGGAAGCCTCCGTGTGAGGAAAATTGCAAACATGTAGGACTGGGTGTGGCTTCCGGTAGAGGGTTTTGGAGAGGGAAAACGAAGGTTAGGGATAGGGAATACCTTGGGGAGGAAGAAAACCACCTAGGAGTCGTCACCTAAGATTCCACAGAGTCGGCACCGTGGAGGGATCGCCGGATTTCGGGTTTCATTGTCTCCAAAATCTGTCATCCCTTGGATAAACCCCTAACACCTCTATTTATAATAACATGAAGACTAGGGCATCCCCAATCAACGACTATGATTGGTCGGGGGGAATCACTTAAATATAATAATATTAAACCTAAAAATATAAAGTAATATATGATCTTGACTCGCGGCACGGATCCAGACACATCTGCGGAGTCTGATCGTCGATCCGGGCACGCCATATATGGTAAGTCACCAAATCAGCCTCGAACGGACCCAAAACCCGGCTTGAAAGAATTCATCTCCCGGTGAATTGGGATCAGAATTCTCTCGATGAATGTCAAGTACAACTCGAAGAGGTCCACCAGCGTCGTAGGTAAAACCAAAGAAGACGATTCCCCAGGTAGGTGGGTGTCAGAAGTGGGTGAGTAGTGGTGGCCATCAGACGTGTGTGGGCTATGAAGTTGGCAAGGCAACGAAAATGGAGGTGTGGGCGGTTGGAAGTCCCCACTGCTTGGGTCCACATACTCGTGAGGCTCGTAGTATGGCGTTATATTTTCAACATTAAATACCAGGTGGATACCCATACTTGCAGGGATATCAAGATAGTAGGTGTTTTCTTCGATCCGTCTCATGATTATATAGGGATTCATTCGTCTAACACTCAAGCTTTTAGCAAGCCTCACACGGAGCCTCACAACGCAGATTCTTACCATCACCTGCTCGTCTTCATGAAGTACTTGCACTTGTCAATGAATATTCGCATGTGATTTACAAGATTTATTACCAATATGGATTATTCGTCGGACCGACTCATGACATACATGCAAATGATGAGCAGACAACACAATAGAATCATGCAAAAGATGACAAAACGACTGAACAGACTCATGCAAAAGACACATGACCGACACAACATACTCTTTATGGGAGAATCTAATAATGACCTGAAAACTTATCAAAGGAGGTGGCTTATCAGGAGGCTCTCTCAGTGGAGTGTAGAAAACTCATCTCGTGTGTGACGAGTGCTCAGGTGACTGTGCGGAACATCTACACTCAAGGGCGATCTCATGAAGAGTAAAATGTCTCTCAGAGAGTGTAACGCATCAGGGGGCTGACCAGGAGGTGTAAGAAAATTCATCACGACTGCGACGACCACCTAAATGAAAATCGTGTATACCGACTAAAAGACGTGACTCTCGAGTGTGGTGCGTGTCCCTGAAAAGAAAGAGCTTGTCTGGTGGGTCAGCAGGTGGTGCGACCCAAAACTTATCGAGGGTGCGATGTGTCGACAGGTGGTGCCCTAAATACTTGATGTTCCACAAAATATCCATCCTCTGGGGCAAGGCCAGAGACGATAATGGAAGAAACGTCACTAACTCGAAACTCGTAAACAAGCGGCTCACCTGAATCACATCCTCACTAGGATGTCGTGGATCATCAGGAGGCTCAACAAGGGGGTCGTCATAGTACTCGTCGCTAGGGTCATGGTCCTCCAGATGAGTTCCATCGTGAAGGGTAGTGTCCCCGTGAATGGGTGACATAGCCACTAAGAGATCAACACCAGGCTCTGGGCTCTCAATCGTGATGTGACTCCGGGTAATGACAATGGGAGAGTGACATGGACCTACACTCAAGAATGGATATGTGGGTGCGGTGTCAGGAAATGGGTCTGTGGTTGGGGTGTTAACTAATCCGATGTATGGCATAGGAGGAAGTGTGGGTGAGGGGCACAACACTGCAGACTCAGTAAGTCGCTCGGGCTCGCTCACAGTCGGGATCACAAAAGACAGGTCAGAAACAAGAGATAGGTCACTCACTAGGCTAAGCACCTTATTTGGGTGAGAGTAATCCGCCTCAGGTATCACTTCTGTCGTGGTTGATAGGACAGTGGTAGGCATCGTGGTTACTCAGTATGGGAGGGACTCGTACTGCGAAGGTCAAGATGAGAATCTCATCGACCAGCTCTTGCGGATCTCAATAACTGTTCATAACGAAGGGCGATCTAATATGTCTGTTCGAGGGGCATCGAGTTATGATAAACTACCTTAGTACGTAAGTCAGACCGAAGTCCAGATCGATATCGGGCAATGGCCATGGATGGATCCTCATTGATATCACTTCTCACCACTAACTCATCAAAATGGTTTATGTACTCAGCGGCAGACATACATCCTTGCTGAAGGGAAAATAATTGATCGAGCAAGCGACTCCGATATGACAAAGACAGATACCTCTAACACAATGTACGTTTCATGTCCGCCCAACTAGTGATGCGACGAAGATAGTCTCGCTCGCGGGTCCTCTCAACGTCAGACCAATAAGATTTCGCCTGATCTAAAAATCTAAATTTCGCAAACTTTACGCGACGCTCACCGCATAACTCAAACTGATCAAGATAATACTTCATATCCATAGGGCAATAACTGAAAGACTCAGGACTCGATGAGCCGTCAAAGAAAAGGGCAACAGTACGAAACTGACTCTCAAGATCTCTCTCAAAGCGATGATCCTCATAATGGTCATCCCTAAGGTAATCGAGTCGTGTCGACGAATCAACACGATCCGCTCACATGTAAGGATATGAATAACGACAATCATCATACTTATCGTCACTAGTGTAGTGGGGTCGTGTCAGTGGGTAAACACGATCTCGAAAAATGGTGTACTGCGATCGAGAATAATCATCGCAGTAACGTGATGATCTCTCTGAAGAGGCTCTATAGAAGTGTGTGTAAGTGGTCTCAGAATAACGGTGATACATAGACATGATAAAACTTATACACTCTACAACTGCGTATCGAAAAGTGTGTGCAACCTGACTCTGATACCAATTGACGCAGGGCGAATCTATAGGCGGCGGATAAATTGCGACATAACCCTACATGTTATGCAGATCCAACGATTAGATCACAAATTAGATAAGAAATACTATCATCCCACACAGAATATTGAAAGCAAGATACAAATAATTTATTAGGGCAAACAAACTTAGGCTTTCCTCCGCAGGGAGGGCCAAAGCTAGAGCGCACGGAGAAAAAAGTCCTGCAAATCACAATATTTATCTAACAAACTACTATCATACGAGATATCCAAACCAATATGATGTCCAATCCGATAAATAAATGCTGAAAAATAATAATCCAATACAACAATACTCACTAAATAGTGGGATGACCAAGACAATGAAGATTTCGTATCCGGGCAAGGGATGGTGTACGAGTGGTGGAAATAACGGATCGGGGGATAAAATTCTCAGATCTAGACTGATCTTGAGAAACGAGACGACGGGGAGGTGGATCCACGTGAAGGAAGGGTTGGCGGCTTGGAAAAAGGTTATAGAGGGAGTGGCGGGTCAGTGCAGATCTAGGGGAGGGGAAAATCTGGTGGCTTGCGGCCCGAGGGAAGCAAGGGGGAGGGGTGGTGGTGGCCCTGGAGGGTGGGGGAAAGAGGCTGTGAGGCGGGTTGCTGGGAGGAAGAAATGAAGGGAGGCGGACTGCTGTCAGTGAAGTAGGGGAGGCTCGGGTTGAAGGGGATATAGGACTTTAGGATGCAATAATCTAATTAATCAAACAGTAATATGAATTAGGAGAAAAGAACATGAATTCTAGAAGCCTTCGTGTGAGGAAAATTGCAAACATGTAGGACTGGGTGTGGCTTCCAGTGGAGGGTTTTGGAGAGGGAAAACGAAGATTAGGGATAGAGAATACCTTGGGGAGGAAGAAAATCACCTAGGAGTCGTCACCTAGGGTTCCACGGAGTCGGCACCGTGGAGGGATCGCCGGATTTTGGGATTCTGTCTCCAAAATCTATCATCCCTTGGATCAGCCTCTAATACCTCTATTTATAATAACATGAAGACTAGGGCATCCCCAATCAATGGTTATGATTGGTCGGGGGGAAACCACTTAAGTATAACAATAATAAACTAAAATATATAAAGTAATATATGATCTTAATTCGCGACGCGGATCTGGACACATCTGTGGAGTCCGATCGTCGATCCGGGCACGCCATATATGGTAAGTCACCAAATCATCCCTGAACGGGCCCAAAGCTCGTCCTCGTCTCTGCTCTGCACCAGTATCCTAAACCCTAAATATATTAATGTTGCTAAGTCGTTTGGGAAGAACTCGTTTTCATCTTTATCAAAACCAAAACATACATGTACGGTTCTTCCCTATTTCTAATGGATTCCAGTGTTCTAAGCCTTGATGAAGATCAAGCCTATTTTTTTAATATCATCCTTTGAGTCAATGATAGTGATGATATTTTGCAGATGATCATAAGAACTAGACAAAGACCACTAAGGGACCGTTTGGCCAACGTTTTAGCTCCGGTGAGTATAGACATAAACGTTGTCTGTGTGGCACTGTTCACTTTTCCAATCTGGCGGGCATATATCAGTTTTAAACACACACCAGGCAAAAGCAGCGCCCCCTTACGCTGTTACACGAAGGATAAAGTAAAATAGTAGCAGCAGGTCCAATGGGCTTAGTTCCTGTCAGAGAAAAGACATAAACAACTATATATGTATACATGTGTAAAGTAATACACATGTATACATATATAAAATAACTAAGCAGAGGAGAACTAAATTATATTCTAATACCCTTCCTTAATATAGGTCTCGTTATCTTCCCCGATTACCTCCATGTCCTTCCTTAATATAGGTCTCGTTATCTTCCCCGATTACCTCCTTGTTGCTGATCACGCTGATGTCCCCGCGGAAAGCTTAAAAAAATTTGTGGGCAGGTCCTTTGTCATCTCGTCTGCGAGTTGCTCTTTGGTATTGCAGTGGCACGCATCGATCTCTCCTTCCTCTATCAGCTCTCTGACAAAATGATGCTTAATCTGAATGTGTTTTGTGCAATTATGAAGAACAGAGTTTTTGCCAATGGAAATTGCCGAGGTGTTGTCGACCATGAGAGTAACAACGTGTATCTCTTTTTGTTTCAGAGTGGTTAGAAATCAATTTAACCACACTCCCTCTTTAGTTGCTTCCCAATCGCCATATACTCTGCCTCTGCAGAGGAAAGGGCAATCTCTTCTGCTTCCTAGAACTCCAAGAAATCGTCATTTGCCCCAACTGAAACAGGAAGCCACTGCCACTGGTGCGCTTGCGATCGTCCGCGCTCCCTGCCCAGTCGCTATCGGAATATCCAATGATGCGAGCATCTCCATTACTTCTTCTTCTTAACACAAGATCGAAATCCTTGGTTCCCTGCAAATATCTCAAAATCCTTGGCTCACAGGAAAATCTAGACATGATGCTCACTGCGTGCTCGATGTCCGGTCTGTTGTTGGTTAAGTAGATAAGGGCTCCAGCTATGCTCTGATAGGTCTCTTCATTAACCTTCTCTTCTCCATCACTTTTCTGAAACTTTTCTCCTGTGACCATAGGCGTGAATGTAGGCTTACAATCTCCCATATTGTGTCGTTGAAATAACTCAATTATGTATTTTTGCTTATGAAGGAAGGTACAATTTGGTAATTGGATTATCTGTAACCCAAGAAAATACCTCATAATACCAAGATCGCTCATTTCGAACTCTTGTTTCATGACAGCTTTGAATTCCTCAATCAGCTGAAGAGAGGAGCCAGTAACTAGAAGATCATCAACATAAATACATGCAATTACGAAGCTGTCATGAGATGGGTTTTTGATATATAGAGATGTCTCATAAGGACTTCTGATGTATTCATTCTTCTTTAAATAGGTGTCGATACAATCATTCCAAGCTCGAGGAGCTTGTCGCAGTCCATATAGTGCTTTCTTCAACTTGTACACTTTCTCCTCATTGCCTTCCACAATGTATCCCTCTGGTTGTTGTACGTAAACTTCTTCTTGAATGTCTCCATTCAGAAAGACGGATTTGGTCTAATTGATGGATCTTCAAACTGTGTTGGGAAGCAAATGCAAGAAGCAATCTTATAGTCTCCATTCGGGCCATCGGAGAAAAAGTTTCAGTAAATTCTCTGCCTGACTGTAGTGAGTACCCTTTGTCCACCAGTCGTGTCTTGTGCTTCTCTACTTCTCCTTATTCATTCAATTTTATTTTATAAATCCACTTTAGACTTCTTCTTGTTGAATGTCTCCATTCAGAAAGGCGGATTTGACGTCTAATTGATGGATCTTCAAACTGTGTTGGGAAGCAAATGCAAGAAGCAATCTTATAGTCTCCATTCGGGCCACCGGAGCAAAAGTTTCAGTAAATTCTCTGCCCGACTGTAGTGAGTACCCTTTGTCCACCAGTCGTGCCTTGTGCTTCTCTACTTCTCCTTATTCATTCAATTTTATTTTATAAATCCACTTTAGACCAATTATAGTTTTATGTGGTGGTCATGTCATGAGCTCCCAGGTATGATTTTTGTTTATCATTGCAATCTCTTCATTCATGACACTAACCCAATGAGGTTGAGTGGCAGCCTCAAGGAACTTAGTGGGCTCTTGGCACATTAATGTCACATTGCATGAATTATAAACATCTGATACATAACAAAATTTGAGGGGGAGATGATGATTCTAACCCGGATTCCAAAAGAGAATCATGTGAAGTCTATGGACTGGGCGGCTGTGGACTGAGGTCAGGCATGTCTTCATTTACAACATCCTCCAGAGCAATGTTAAGCTATGACCAAGACTCTGATCCTGGAAGGTGCCCCAATGTTTCTAGGTTCCTTGTTCATCAAAGATAACGTCTCGGCTTATGATTAGTTTGTGAGTCTGCGGATTGAATAGTCTATGCCCTTTGGATTCCAGACTATATCCCATGAAGATGTACTTTTTTCCTTTTGGTTCAAGTTTGTCTCTGGTCTCATTTGTTGTCATGGCATAAGCAAGGCTTCCAAAGACTCTTAAATGTTGTAGATTTAGCTGATGTTTGTTCCAAGCTTCATAAGGTGTCAACTCCTTAAGAGCTTTGGTGGGTGCTCTATTAAGCAGGTAGATGGTTGTTCTCATAGCTTCACCCCAAAACAATTTGGGTAGCTTCTTCTGAAACATCATGTTTCTCCCCATTTCTACCACAGATCGATTTATCCTCTCCACAACACCATTCTACTGGGGGGTTTGCGGGACAGCGAGTTGTTGCTTGATCCTTTGTGAATCACAATAGGAAGAGAACTCCTTACTAGTAAATTCACCCTCCTGTCAGTCCTGAGAGTTTTTATTTTGCTGTTGATTTCATTTTTCACTAGGTTCTTGAATTTAATGAACATTGTGAAGGCCTCTGGCTTCAGGGTGAGGAAAAATATCAACAATAGTGCAATCATCAATCAGGAGAAGGTAATACCTGCTTCCACCCCAAGTAGGAGATGTGGCCGGCCCCCATATATCTCCATGGACTAACTCAAGTGGCTTGGTAGCCCTCCACTGACTTTGACTAGGAAAAGGATTCCTATGGATTTTGTCTGTTGTACACACATCAAAAAACTTATCATTTTCCAAGGACCCTTGTACCCCGTTGTCATGCCCTTCAGCTTCTGCAGGTCTCAAAAGTTAAGGTGTCCAACCCGGCAGTGCCACAACATTGAGTTCTCCATGCTACTTGTTGTGTTTTCCTGAGCTACTTCACTTGGACTCAACTCCAATTTGAGAGGGAATATTTTGTTAGGAGACATCTTGACTGCGGGGACCATACGATGGGTTCGGGTATCATGAATGCAGCATTTATTTTTGTCAAAAATCAACTTATAGCCTTTCTTTATCAGTTTTCCCACACTCAGAAGATTATGAGATAGAGTTGGAACATACTGAACATCATGGATGTGATTTATTATTTCAGCTTGTGATCTCATGGCAACCACACCATTGCCTTCAATTATTCTTATATTTCCATATCCCATGATGACTTTGGATTTCTCTGACTCATTCATTGGACAAAATCATTTTTGTTGTTAGACATGTGGTTTGAGCAACCACTGTCAAGGAACCACACTTCAGTTTTAGCCGTAGCCGATTTTAAACAAGAATAAAACAGGGATTCAGAGTTATTTGAGAAATTTACTTCTTCTCTTGTCATGTTTTCTCGATGCCAGCAATCTCTTTGAAGATGGTTTGGGGTTTTGCATCTTTTACATTTGAAAAACAATCTTTTATGTAGTGTGTGCTCTTATTACACAACTTACAATAGGGTTTGGAGCCTTGATCGTGGCCCTTATCTTTCCCATACTGATTCCAGGAGCCTCTTTCATCAGTGCCTTTGTCTTTGAGATTTTGACTCTAGACATTAGTATTTTGTTTTGCAGGTGAAATCGATAGTCTACTCTAAAATGCTTACTCCAGCATATTTTTTTCTTTTCATTCTTGCCTCATGTCCCTGTAAAGAACCCATGAGTTCTGTGACAGTCATTTTATTTATGTCGTTGGCCTCCTGTATCGCAGTTACGACATGTTCAAAACCAGGGTTTAGACTGCCCAAGATGTGTGAGACGACCCTCTTCTCAGGGAGTTCATCTCCATACGTTCTGATTTGATTTACAATCATGGATGTTCTTGAGACATACTACTGCACAAATTCAGCTTGTCTCATTGTGTTGGTATCAAACTCCCGCCAAAGAAGAGTTAGTTTAATGGAGATAACGCATTCATTTCCTCTATATTCCTCCTTTAATATGTCCCATGACTGTTTTGCAGTGTCGGCATCAATGATGAGAGGCAGAATGGAACGACCCACTCCTTGTTGGATACATAGGAGTGTTTTAGCATCTCTTCTCTGAGATTCCAAGTCAGGTTGGCCTTTCGACACTTCCCCCTTTTTGTCTAATGTCTTTTCCTTTTTAGTCGATGACGGAGCAGATGTGATCTGGTATCCATCTTGGACCAAAACCCACAAGCCCTGAGACACAAAGAAAATCTTCATCTGCTTACTCCAGTAGTCATAGGAGTCTCCTTCAAAAATTGGAATTCTTGTTTGCATGTACAAGAAGGTTTGCGAACTTCCCGGCGCCGCCATATGATGAAGCCAAAGAAGAACAAAAGATCACACAGTGATTCGAGATGCTACACTAGGTCTTCTAATGGCATGAGCATTTGGCTGTGATACCATGTTAGCATTTTTGAATCAAACCAGATGAATTTCAGGGAAGAAGATGAGGGAAGAAAGAACGGAGAAGAAACATTGTTCACTTCTCCAATCCCGCAGGCATATATCAGTTTTAAAAACAGACCAGGAAAAAGCAGCGCCCCCTTACGTTGTTACACAGAGGATAAAGTGAAATAGTAGCGGCGGGCCCAATGGGCTTAGTTCCTGTCAGAGAGAAGACAAAGAACTATATATATGTGTGTAAAGTAATACACATGTATATATAAAAAATAACTAAGAAGAGGAGAACTAGATTATATTCTAATAAGCACCTTCTACTTTCGGCCAAGTATAATATTTCCAATAACTGATCACTTGAAACAAAATATAAACAATATATATTGTGTAGTAGGGCCATGTTTAGATAGTGCATATTGAGAAGTACGATATCCATGACTTCCTACTTGTCCACTTGAAATGTGGGGAAGGCTCAACTGAAACATGAAACAGTACTAAACATTTAACTGGCAACGATATTTTACACGTCGTGTGATACCTAAGATATGGCAACAACTTGAATTGCATAGAAGATATTATAGAACCCAAAATTTCTCCAATCATTATTTGAATACAAGGCCTGAGTGTTGTTGTTGTTGTATTATTTGAATGCACGAGAATGAATATGCATAAGACATCTATTTAATGATGAGAACCTCACCAAGTTAGATAACATTGTCAACTATGTTGATCAAGACATCAACAACCATCAGTTTTCAATTCAGTAATGTAGATTTCAGGTCTCCGGTATTCAAAAGCACAAGCAAAATGATATGATTTAGGTAAATCAATACTGCATTCAACATAAAAACAAAATGAAGGGGGAGACTGCTAAAAATTCTTACAATTTGTTGCAACGATGTGCAGAATACAGCCACGCATGCACACAAAAAACCCTTCATATTAATATCCACATCGGTCACTGTGCAGATACCAACACCAAAGGCCACAACTAGCACAGCCATAATCACTTTGGAAGAGTAGTGCTTGTTGTTTAGTACCCATTCCAGCACACAAACCACTGGTATTATGCTTAACTTTGAGATCTGAATGCTCCATAGAAAAATAACAAGCTATTAAAACACAAATTACCTTCATGCAAGCACACTTAAGTAAAGTGATGTTTGGTGGAGTGGCCGGAGAGTGGTGGTAGATGTGAGCACGGCTATAAAAACTGCACATAGTATTTGGGATGTGTGCTTACGAACGTTGTCTTCCCAAAATGACATTATAGGCAAAAATGCCATCATAGTCATGTGTTAATATAGTTGTGATCGTCCAAACCCCCGAAAGTGAAATTTGGACAAAAAAGTTGTCCTGAAAGTTCCAAACACACCGCCTTCAAATGTATTTGCAACCACAATTTCACATCATCACTGCTCAAGCGCCACATACATGCCAAACAGAGCCTAAATAATAAATCTACAACAAACCTGATAAAACCCGACGGAATTAAGCATCAAACTCAAATTCATTGCGGTGATCGAAAGATTTGCTACAATTGAAAACCACAAGAGTTCCCATAAAGGGACCTGCTTGGACATGGATAAACCAGCAGCATTTGATGCCCAACCAACAAGAGCCGTCACGCTGAAGTGGAACCCAGTTAATGTCGTCGCTGCATAGTTCAAAGCAGGTTCCATTAAACTACACAAAGAACTCCGACAAATGTAGCATATAAGAAATTATGCAGATAATAAGCTGTTAATTATGAATGAATCTATGGAAAAAGAGAACACATCCTCACTCCTATGAACTTCTGGTTCTGAATGAATTAAGTGGGAAGGAAATATAATTTATCTCACTAGCAATCATGCACGGGGCTACTCGAGAGCAGTGTGCGATGACGACAGTACCTGGCTTCCACTCAAGTGACGACCAAGTATTATGGCCGCCGCATACCGCACAGGCGATTGTGTGCATAGCGGCTATTATTATCTGTAAACTCCATATATTAAGACAACACATGTTCTATAGATTAAAGGGTATTGAAGTAGAATGACTCATTCATTTGATGGTGCAATTTCGGGATCATGACAACCCAATTTATTTCCTTTGAACATAGCATAGATAATTACATCTGAACTGTTTGATCTGCGTGATTCAATTTCACCTAATTCCCCTTCATGGTTCTCTACTTAAATCAGTTGAACAAAAACATTTAAACAAGCTTGAAAAGTTCTTAAATCCTATAAAAAAACAAGATCAGTGCATAATAAATCATTCAAAGGCTCATATATCCAGCCTCCTCTTCACCCTACACAGATCTTATATTTCTTCCTAATCAACCAACAAAATCAAATCCCAAAACCGAGAACGCCGCCATCATCCATCTCGAAAACATCGCAAAAGAGAAATTTACCGAAGCTGAAACCGTAGCCGCCGGGCGACATGAGCTGCTTGTTGGCCATGATGATGCCGACGGAGCTGACCACGTTCATTCCCCACGCCCCGGAATCCGACACCCTCGGCTTCTTCTCGGAATCCATCTCCGCCTCTGCCCAGAGCCGATTCTGATCAATAAACAAAAGGCGGAGGCGGGAGATTCCGAAGAGGCGGGAGGATGTGGGATTGGGAAACGGCAAAGGGTATAAAAAATTGGGGAGGATGGGTAAAGATGGATCTCTGCGAGCCCTTGACAGCGTCCGTTAGAAGAGAGAAGAAGGATTCAAACCCTAGACGACGCCGGCCGGCTACGCGGGACCGAGCATCTTCAATTATATGCGAAGAAAGCCGGAAGAGAGTTTCCCAGCGGAGACTGGCGTCTGAGTAGAGAGAGAGAGAGGAAGAACTCGGTAATGGAATCAGGTGATTCAGATGTCTTATTAGGAAACTTCCCTGGTTAGTTTGGTAATCCTGATTTTTTATTTAATGGGAATTCAATATATCATTTAAAGAGATTTTTCAGTTTCCTCTATTGCATGACAACCGTTGCGCTGTCTCTTGTCCTTTATTTTGGGTGTGGACAAAAAGATTTACAAAAATTATTGTCTTTTGGTCATCCTTACTTAGCTATGAGCAGTAGGATTACGACGTGTGTCACCCCATGCTCAGCCAGGCGCAAAAATAAACATAATAACAATAATAATAATAATAAATGTAGGTATCTCGACTCAAATACACTAGTTAAATAAATAAATATAGGCGGTCAGGTCCACTGCAGACGGTGATCCTGCCGGACCGCCTCCAGCCTAACTGTGTTGGGGCTGCTGGCGTCCGGCGACTATGTCGGTGGGCTCCGATCAAGCTGTCGACGGAGGTCTTCACTGTGTGAGTTCACTTTTTTTTAATAAAAAAATGTCGACATTTGTTTGCGTTCGACTGCGGTACCATCCATAGATGTAAATATCTTTATTATATAATATATAGGGCATTGTTACGTGCCGATTATGTTCGATTTTGTGCACATATATACTACGTGCATCTCGTAGAATTTTATGTGCACACAAAATTGTTAAATGAACATTGAAAATAAATTCTCTTTTGCTTTGATAACAATAATTTTCTTCCCTTTTGCAATTCTAAAAATAAAATTTAAAGTATAAAATAAGTTCAAAATATAAAACATAAAACATGTTAGGGATGACATCCATTTTATAAGAATAGATGTGCACATAACCACACACCCGTGATCTTCACCTCAAAAGTAGTGGGATCATGGGTTTGACCGCACGCACGATCATCGCGCCCGATCGCCCCGCGCGCCGATCTCATCGCGCGTAGTGGACAAACCGTCGCGAGCCCCGCCTTGCCGACGGCAGGCGGCTGGCCTCCTCCCTGGACGTCGGCCGCCCACCTTCTCTCGCCGAGTCGGACCCGGCCGACGCTACACCTCGTCCATTGGCCGCGGCCGGGAGAGCAACCGCTCGGGCCGCCCTCCCTCAGCCGCCGACCGCGGTCGAGGGGGCGGCCGCGAGGGTCGCTCCCCTCCGATCGCTAGCCGCGGCCGAGGGAGCGGCCGCCCGGGCCGCTCCCTCCCTCGGCCGCCGGCCGCGACCGAGGGAGCGGCAGCCCGGGCTACTCCCTCCTTCGGTCGTCGGTCGCGGCCGAGGGAGCAGCCCCTCCCTTGGTCGGCAACCGCGGCTAGGGACCGGCCGCCCGGGCTGCCCCCTCCCCCGGCCGTCGGCGCGTGGCCAAAGGAGGCGGTCGCGCCTCCCCGGCCGCCGTCGGCGATCCTCCCCTCGTCGGCGAACTCAGCGGCGAGTTCGCCGACCGCCCGTGGAGTTCAACCCCCATCATCCGATCGGTTGAGGACGTTCATGGCCGTCGGATTCGCGCGTAACCATCCACTAACCACCAGGTTAGTGGGGGATATAATTAGTAATTTAATTATTTATTTATGGGTGCAAACAACAGTATTAATTATCACAAATGCACACCCTTAGACTATGGGAAAATATTAATTTAGGATGTTTACGGTTTGCGGATAGCCGCATAACCACCGTAACCACCCCCTACAGCCTATAAAAGGAGACACAGACATCCTCATTTCTCACCTTTTTTCCTCTGAGTCTTCTTCTTCCTCAGGTCAAAGCTCTGCCAAATTCCTCCTACGAGAAGCACCTAGCCGCACCCGAGCCGCATTCGGACCATGTACGAGCCAAGTTGAAGCCATCCAACGAAGCTCAAAATCTCAATTTAGAAGTGACCTCCGCAACCGCAAGTTCAGACGTTCCGCTCCCACATTCAGAACCATCAAGATGCTAAGCGAAGCCCATCAACGCAAAGTGCAATTTGTAACAAACTCCAGGCGTGACGGTCTGTCGTCAGCCGTATGCCAAGTGCTCCTTCACCTCAAAACTATAACGAGAGTAGACCCCGTATTCGCGGAGTGGGGTCCCTCCAAAAGGCGCAAGGCTTGTCGTGCAGTTTTAAGCTTTTTAAGAGTTTTGCACTCTTGGGGGCCAATTTAGGGTCGATCTTCATAATATACTAGTAGGGGGATGCAGTATTTACCTCCCCCCGGCCAGCTCGCCCGGCCAGCTCGCCATCCTTCTGGGGCGGCTCGCCAGCCCCCTGGGGCGGCTCGTCAGGTTGGAGGATCTTGCCCGGCCATGTTCCCGCCCAGACTAGGGCATGTTAGTAATTTCAGAGCAGTGGAGGTTGGCTATTTGCAGTCCGTTCCCAAAAAACTATAAATAGACTCTTATGGGTGTCTTGGAGAGGATCACTTCTTCACCACTTCATCTTCTTCCTTCATCCTCCAAAGCACCTAGCTCAGCATTGGCTAGGGAGGGGGAGATCTCAAAGGTCTTTCGGGTGTGAGGTGGGACCTTCGCGCTAGATCCGAAGGTCTTTTCCTAGCTTCTTGAGTCTTTGGCCTGTGACGTTCCCCTGAGTGTAGTAGGTGTGAGGTCACCCCTTTCTTGGGACCCCAAACTCCACGAGAGACAAAGTTTTTTGTTTCAACAGAGAGGTGGTCTGTCACCCTCGATTTCTCATACAAGATGTAACAGCCAGGAAACAGTGGACTTTGACTGGCACACATCCGGTCACGTGGTTTTTTACCCGATTGAGGGGTTTTCCACGTTAAAACTTCGTGTGTACGATCGACCTACTTCATTAACTGTGTGTGCGCTCGACCATTCCGAGAGCTAAGGCGGTCCAGGTTATTTCAGTCCGACCGGGACATCGAGTTAGACCGTAACTGTTTGGCGTCGTCTGTAGGAAGCGAGTTCCCAGCATCCTCAGAAGACAGTACTCTAAACACAACGATACTCATAATTAGAAACCATGGCGGGAGAATCTGTCCGCACTGTAGAAGGGACGACACTCGGGGGGCAGGTTGATCCAGTTCCCCCTCACCTGCATCTCATCATACTTGAAGAATTACCCCCTATGCGGATGTCCAAGGCCGCAGAGCGCGTTCAAACGGAAGACCTGAAGCCCAAAGTCACTACAACTGCCCTGAAGTAGCGGGTTTCGATGAGAGGTTCACGCTCGAAGAAGTTCTCAATTTAATCACAGAAGAGCGTGAGCGATTCAAGCGACGTGTCACTTCAGCCAACCGCCCCCTCCACCATTCCTCTCCATTTGCACCTGAGGTCCTAACACATCCAATCCCCTATGGTTTCATGCTCCCAAAGATCGAGACGTGCGATGGTACAAGTGACACGTCAGAGCATGTCAGACACTTCGCAATCATGATACAACTTTGCAATGCCCCAGATCAACTATTGTGCCAAGCTTTCCCGGCGACTTTGAAAGGACAAACTCGCACCTGGTTCCTATCTCTGAAGGAGGGGGAGATAAAGAATTTCGCAGAACTATCACAACAATTCACGGATCAATTTATCGTAAGTCGTCGAATAGTTAAAGATTCTTCCCACTTATCTGGGATCCGCCAAGGTAAAGGAGAAACACTCAGAGATTTTTTCTGTCGTTTCACTGCAGAAGCATGACTGATCCCGGACATCATCCCCGAGCTCTTACGAGGCTTCTTCTTAGGAGGCCTCCGCCCCGACACCAAGTCCGCTGACAGGAAATCAACCAACTGCTTGCTAGAACGGACTGGGGAGCAACCCCTAAGTCGACCAGCCCAAGAGATGCCTTCGTACTATTAGCGGGTCTCTGCCCATTGTAGTGTTTATCAATTTTACTTTCCCATGAATTATTCATGTAAATTTCCACAAGAATAGTCTGACGATTGTAACTCTAATAACTTTAAAAATTTTCTTATTTCAGGCTTATAGAAGGCGATCATCATCTCTGCGATTTGAAATGCATACTCACTTCGCCCAAGTGCAAATGCGTACATTTACATTTACAGCAACTGCCTCCGGGCAGCGCGCTCCTCACAGCAACTGCCTCCGAGCAGCGTGCTCCTCACACCAACTGCCTCCGGGCAGCGCGCTCCTCACACCAATTGCCTCCGGGCAGCGCGCTCCTCACACAAACTGCCTCCGGGCAGCGTGCTCCTCACACAAACTGCCTCCGGGCAGCGCGCTCCTCACACCAACTGCCTCCGGGCAGCGCGCTCCTCACACCAACTGCCTCCGGGCAGCGCGCTCCTCACACAAACTGCCTCCGGGCAGCGCGCTTCTCACAGCAACTGCCTCCGGGCAGCGCACTCCTCACACCATCTGCCTCCGGGCAGCGCGCTCCTCACAGCAACTGCCACCGGGCGGCGCGCTCCTTGTAATATCTGGACCAGATATTTACATTCTCCAGCAATGCTCTCTTGAGCAGTCACCAGGACTCAGGCCACAAAAGATAAAAGATCAAGGATAATATTATCATATCAAGTAAGGCCGTAAATGCGCTACATAAAATCATCAAATGGTGATAACAAATATGCAATACGATCACCGCGCCTGATCCTCGTGGGCGCCGATCCCATCGCGCGTAGTAGGTAAACCGTCGCAAGCCCCGTCTTGCCGGCGGCCGGCCTCCTCCCTGGACGCCGCCCGCCGGCCTTCTCTCGCCGAGTCGGACCCGGCCACGCTTCCCCTTAGCCGCCAGCCGCGACTGGGAGAGAGACCGCCCGGGCCGCCGGCCGCGGCGGAGGTGGCGGCCGCGAGGGTCGGTCTCCTCCGGCCGCCAGCCGCGACCGAGGGAGCGGCCGCCCGAGCTGCCCCCTCCCTCGGCCGCCGACGTGCGGCCAAAGGAGGCGGTCGCGCCGGCCGCTTCTTCCCGACTGCCGTCGGCGATCCTCCCCTCGCCGACCTACTTCATTGACCGTGTGCGCGCTCGACCGTTCCGAGAGCTAAGCGGTCCAGATTATTCCGATCCGACTGGGACGTCGAGTTAGACTGCAACAAAACCAAATGAAATTTCACCATTCATTCAAATACTCGCATAATATAAAATTTACATTTAAAATGATAAAAAGATCTACATCGTCATCCACATTAACAAAATTCACTATATCTTGCATGAACAAAAAAAGATGAAAATTAATTGTAGCACAAAAAAATTAAATATTTTCAAATTATTAAATTTTAATGTAGCATTACCTCTCGATTAACATGTTAATTTAACATAAATAATTCGCAAAATATATTTGATCACTTCATGATAAATTAGAAATGAGTCTTGCATGATAATTTAGAAATAGGTAGAAAAGATTACTATTAATAATAGTAATGAATCAAAAAAAATACTTCATGCATTTCCTTTCATGAATCGGCCAAATTTACTGCATCGTTTTCCAATTGTTTGTACAAATGCCGATTCTCAGAAACATGTTCATGATACCTTAACCAATGAGAGTATATAGGTGGTACAGGGCACCCTTCTTTTATCAACAAATGGATGAAATGATTACATTCACGAAGGCAATAAAAATCATCTTTTTTTGCTGGCGGTGCAGTATGTAATTGTAGAAATATGATAGACTGATATTTTGATAAATGCACAAAGAAGATATTATAGCAAGATGTTACTAGTCCAATGTTTGGCATGGACATCCACTTCTCTAGCAGTGTCGGAGTTGCATTACAATCTAAAGACCCAGTTAACTCCAGCCGTCTTGTATCTCCAAAAATCCTACTATATAAACTCTCATTTTCAACAATTTCTATTGTCAAATCACTGTGCACTTGTAGCCAATTTTGACACATGTTTAAAGCACGGCTGATGGCCCTAAAGTCACAATGTCAATCACCTATCATATTTGTTGCATCAATTATATATTTGGAAATGTAGGAAGGCATTTTTCAACGAATTTCATCAAGAAATCTTTTGGCTCTTGCAATTTTTTCTCTCCAAATTGTTGTCAACATTTTCTGCAAATAAACATGCTCAAAGAGGGAAAGCTCTCTTTTTGTAGATTTCTAGTCATCTTTTTGCTTGTTTAAGCTTCCTCTAAGACATCCCCTAAAGTGACCCAGAACCAGTGGTTCTAAAATCTGGCTACTTGTCGAATCTAAAAGCTCTTGTATTTTTCTTTTTAATTCATTTTGCTGCAGTAGAAAATTAAAGAAATAAAATTTTTATTAATCTCACTAAGTTATTTATTTCAATACATATCTCCCCTATATAAAAATACAAGAGGGAAACCCAAAAACAGATTCTGTGATGTGTGATTGATCCTATAAAGGAGGAGGTTGCCAATATCACACCAATATGCGTTATATGCACACCAAATTCTAACACTTCCCCTCAAGGTGGGCGAAACATATTCACTAAATACATCTTGTCACACAATCTACATAAGTCTAGTGAGCTAAGTCTTTTTGTTAGACAATTAGTTTCTTATTCTTTTGTAGTGATATGACTTATCTTTAGTATCCCATCATCCAGCTTTTTTTGATGAAGAACCTATCGATCTTTATATGCTTGGTTCTATCATGTTGGACGGGATTGTTCGCAATGTTAATGGTTGACTTGCTATCACACCACAGTTTCACTTGTCCACCTTGATCTATCTTGAGTTCACTCAGTGGAGCTTTCAACCATAACAACTCCCCTACACCTGAGGTCGTGACCATGTATTCTCAGTTGTAGATTTCGCAACCATAGTCTGTGTCTTACTTTTCCAAGAGACAAGGTTGCCCCCCCCCCCCCACGCACAAACATGCAATATCCCGATGTAAATCTCTTGTCATCTGCACAACTAGCCCAGTTAAAGTCGCAATAGCCTTCTATAGTCAGATGTTCATTCTTTCGGAAGATTAGTCTCTTTCCTAGTTCAATCTTTAAGTATCTAAGAATCTGATATACTACATCAAAGTGCCCCTCCCTAGGATCGTGCATTTAACGGGCTACTATGCTCACCGCAAAAAATATGTCAGGACGAGTGTGACTCAAATAAATTAGGTGGCCTACAAGTCTCGGATATCTCTCTTTATCAGTCAGCTCCCCTGCCTCAGCGTTGAGATTGGTCTTCTGATCAATATGAGCAACTGGGGGCCTACACCCCAACATGCTAGTCTCTTTGAACAGATCTAACACATATTTTTGTTGAGATAGATTGATTCCCTCTGAACCACATGCTACTTCTATCCCAAGGAAGAATTTTAGCTGTCCCAAATCCTTTACCTCAAACTCTTTGCCCAATCTTATCTTTAGCTGAGCAATTTCCTTCTCGTCATCTTCTGTAATAATCACATCGTCCACGTACACTGCAAGCATCGTAGTGTTCACCATTCTTCTTAAAGAATACGTTATGATCAGTATTGGTATGCCAATATCCCACGTTAATCATCGCTTTCTTAAACCTGTCAAACTAGGCTCGAGGAGATTATTTTAGCTCATACAGTGACTTCTTAAGTCTACACACCTTGTCAACTATTTGTTTTATTTCAAAGCCTGGTGGCGCCTCCATGTATACTTCTTCGAGTAGATCTCTATGAAGAAAAACATTCTTTACGCCGAGTTGATATAGTTTTCATCCCCCATTTGTTGCCAATGATATTAAAGTCTGAACCATGCTCATTTTGGCGACAAGTGCAAAGGTTTCGTCGTAGTCAACTTCGTAAGTCTGGTTGTTACCCTTTGCTACAAATCGAGTCATGTAGCACTCGGTTTGACCCTCTGAGTTTTGTTTTACTGTGAACAATCACTTACACCCAACTGCTTTTTTCCTGGTGGTAGTGACAAAAGGTTCGAGGTTTTGTTTTTTTAAAGCACCAAGTTCTTCTAGCATTGCAGCTTTCCATCAAGGATCTTTCTTAACAACCTGCCAGCCCTTAGAAATAGAAAC
This sequence comes from Platanthera zijinensis, assembly GCA_039513925.1. Classification (NCBI taxonomy): domain Eukaryota; kingdom Viridiplantae; phylum Streptophyta; class Magnoliopsida; order Asparagales; family Orchidaceae; genus Platanthera; species Platanthera zijinensis. The sequence continues at coordinate 24,297,004 of CM077087.1, read as the reverse complement.
ATTGTCAAAAGATGTAATGAATACTCAATGTACAGGTGATATATGAAAGTAGGAAACAAACCTGGCAATGTCATTTGAAAAGCCATATCGGACAAATGAGACTCCCGCATTCTTGCGGGAACTTCGTCTCTTACTGGTAAGGACTGGGAGTGGAGAGATGAGGGGCTATCTTACCTGGGATGTTTGAACTTGTGGTGGATGAAGCAGGTGTCTCAAGGGTCGGAGTAAGCAGAGGTAAGAGACTTGATAAATATGGCAGTGATTGTAGTCTTGTTCGACTGCTCGCTCGGCTGCCTTCTTCTCGTATACTTTATTAACTCCCCCTGAGTTTGTGGTCCATCATTAACAAATTTTCTCTCCTCGAGAACCGGCGCCTCAACTAACTATGATTCCATTGGCACAACTGCCAATGGGATACTCACTATCCGCCACTCATCACTACATCTATTCTCCCCCTCTTATCTCATATTTTCGACACTGAGTGGTCCTCCAAGTGGCGAGTCAATTGAAGTGGAGTAATATGACTCAAGCTCTCTTAACGTGACATCCATGCTGACGAATAACTTTCTCTCTATTAGACTCCAACATATATATCCCTTTGGGTAGCTGAATGTTATGAAAACGGTCGATCCGAGTGCAGATGAGAAATATCCTATTCAAATAAATTTTCTAATGGCCAAAAACAAAATTACGAGTAATAATGATAATAACAAACAAACAAACAAAGAGCAAGCACAAATTTAAAGTGGTTCCCCGAAAATTTGGATACATCCATTGTGCAGGAAGAGATAAAATCCACTATTAATTTCTCAAACATACAATACGACTAAATATTGAGGAGAAGAATAGACCGAGAATTTAAATGGCGGTCTGAATCCTCCAAGGTCCAGTCGTACGCGTTGCGACGAGAAATCAAGACGGCGGCGAGAGACGAGGGCCGGCTACAAGGAAAGAAGGACCTCCGATTCGGCTGCCGACGGGAAGAGAAAGTCGGCGGTAGGTGCTTCGAAGAGAAGTCAACGGTCTTCGACCAAAACTTGACTGTTGCACTGCACTACTTGGATGGACGGCCACACGACTATATATACGTGGTGGAAGAAACCCAAAATAGGTATGGCGGTCATCGTTAAAGAAGATCAATCCCTTCCTAAAATCCTTCATCATCACCAGATTAATGGGGATACCAAATTTGGAGCGGTCTCCAAAACGGGTTGACAGCAACAATGGAAGGTGATCAAATATCCCTTCAAAGAAATCCTCCATAAATACCGGAATAATGAAGATTACATAATTGGAGTGGATTCCAAAAGTATCCCTGACCAAGAAAGGAGTGTGGCGGAAGTTTGGGAGGGGCGACAGCATAACAATCTCCACCTTGACGTCTCTCTCATGACAAGCTCCACCTGGCTGAGATAACTCCAAGATGCTCCAACGGTCACCAAGATCCAACAGCCAAAGAGACAAACTGAATGAACTTTGGCCGAGAACGGATCATAAGAAAACTCCTCTGATTCTGAGTGGCACACAAACTGTACTGACGTTGTTGAATAGAAAAATTCTCCACCTGGAGCTAAAATTCCAACTGCTCCACCTCCAGCAGCGGTCTCCCATAGCAAACTGAACCTATCAAGACTTCTGGCCATTGATGTGCACGCAGGAGAGAAATTAAAAAATGCAGACACACCAAGAAAAGAATGCAAACAAACTGACCTCGGCATAGAAAGATGAACCTCTATGAGAGCTGGTCGAAGATGGTTTGACTAGACACACTCTAAGCTCATGAATGAAGAGTCCCAAAGAAAGAGCTTAGGTAATATGGGGGATAAAAACACATTCAACAATGAAGTTCTTGACCAGAAAATAACTCAAAATAAGAGTTATATAAACACAAGCATAGAGATAACATGACTGAGATTAAACATAAGAGAAATGATGGTAAGAAAATGAAGAGATGGAAACGGAATAAAAAGGATGAAAATGCAGGAAGAAAACACACCAAAAAATAAAGAAAGGGATAAGTGAAAAGAAATACTAAAGGACGTCCTCATTGACATCCTAAAGGCATAGGGATGCGACAGACGTTTCCTTTTAATCACCAGGGATCTTCCCCTTCTCCTTGTTCTGAAGCTTCCAGCAATCCTTTATTCTATGACCCTTCTTTTTGTAGTAGTTACAGTAACTATCTGTACTTTTCTTGGACTTGCCTCCTCTGCCTGAACCAGACTGACCCCGAGAGAATAAAGCTGAGCTTTCAACAATTCCTGAGTCGGACGACTTTTTTCGAATGTCATCTGAGAGTAAGGCTGTCGTGACCTCCTCCAAGTCCAAAATATCCTTACTATAAGTGAGGATAGTGACCATGCCTTCGTAGGACTTTGGAAGAGAGTTCAGAAGAATAACTGTTTTGTCCTCTTCCTCCACCTTGATATCCATGCTGAGACATTCAGATAACAGTTTATTAAAACTGTTCAGGTGGTCATGTAGAGAGGAACCCTCCTTCGTGCTGAACTTGTACAATTGCTGTTTGAGGTAGATGCGATTGGAGAGAGACTTTGTCATGTAGATACTCTCCAGCTTTGCCCAAAGACCAGAGGCAGTCATCTCTGAAAGAACTTCATATAGCACATCATCGTGTAAACAAAGTTGTATGGTGGACAAAGCTTTGAGATCCGAATCCTCCCACGTGCGATCGGTAACCACAATGTCCTTATTAGCCTTCTCCAATAGGACACGATGTAAACCTTCCTTAATCAGTAGTGCCCGGACCTTGACTTGCCATAAGCCAAAATTGTGCTTTCCGTCGAACTTCGTAACTTCAAGCTTCGCACCTAGTGTGGAAATCGCCATAGTAGCAAAATTGGAGAAAACTACACAGAGACCGAAGCAACCGAATAAATTCACGGATCAAGATTGAGAAGATAGAGAGCGAACCGATGTCGTCATCTACCGTTGACCCAACTCAAAACGGAACGTCCAAACGGTCGTCGATCGAACCTGGCTCTGATAGTGGTCGATTCGAGTGCAGATGAGAAATCTCCTGTTCAAATAAATTTTCTAACAGCCAAGAACGAAATTACGAGTAATAATGATAATAATGGACAAAAAAATAAAGAGCAAGCACCACAAAAGAAGAACACCAAGATTTAAAGTGGTTCCCCGAAAATTTGGGTACGTCCACTGTGCAGGCAGAGATAAAATCCACTATTAATTTCTCAAACATACAATACGACTAAATATGGAGGGAAAGAATAGATCGAGAATTTAGATGGCGGTCCGAATCCTCCAAGGTCCGATCGTACGCGTTGCGATGAGAAATCAAGACGATGGCGAGAGACGAGGGCCGACTACAAGGAAAGAAGGACCTCCGATTTGACGGCCGATAGGAAAAGAAACTCGGCGATAGGTGCTTCGAATAGAAGTCGGTGATCTTCGACCAAAACTTGATTGTTGCACTGCACTACTTGGATGGACGACCACACAACTATATATAGGTGGTGGAAGAAACCCAAAATAGGTATGGCGGTCATCATGGAAGGAGATCAATCCCTTCCTAAAATCCTCCATCCTCACCAGATTAATGGGGATGCCAAATTTGGAGCGGTCTCCAAAACGGATTGGCGGCAACAATGGAAGGTGATCAAATATCCCTTCAAAGAAATCCTCCATAAATACCGGAATAATGGAGATTACATAATTGGAGTGAATTCCAAAAGTATCCCCGACCAAGAAAGGAGTTTGGCAGAATTTTGGGAGGGGCGACAGCATAACAGTTGAATACCCGATAAAAAGACATTTCAGGACCCTTGGATATAATTTTCCCACATTTGGTCTTTTATCATGCACAAAGCATACACAACCAAAGGTATTGAGGGGAATACTATCTTTATTCTTTCCTTACAGTATCTCAATTGGAGACTTCTTATTCAATAAGTGTGAGGGCATCCGATTGATTAAGTAGGTTGTTGTGAGCATGGCTTATCCCTACAAGTACTTTAACACCTTCATTATTATCATCATACTTCGAGTCACTTTCAGAAGATGTATGTTCTTCCATTCTGCTGCTCCATTCTACTCTGTGGTGTATGGACAAGTAGTTTTATATTGAATTCCCTATGAGGACAAGTACGCTTCAAACGTCCTATTTGTATACTCTGTCTCATTGTCAGATCTCAACACCTTTACGACTGCATCGTGTTGAGTCTGAACCCCTTTATGAAAGTCCTTGAAGCAAGCAAGCATATCGCTTTTGTTTTTCATTAAGTAGAGTCAAGTCACACATGAGAAGTAGTCAATAAAAGACAAAAAAATATATCGAAATTCATTTATAGTGGGCGTCGGATATGATCCCCAAATATCAGAATGTATTAGATTAAATGACTGAGAACTCCTACTTACATCACTAAAATAAGAATTTTGGGTATATTTTCCTAGTTCACACACATCACATACAAGTTTTTTTTATTTGCCCTTTTAAAAAGAAGGGGATACATTTGACTCAGAACAGCAAGAGTCGGATGACTCATTCACTGATGATGAAGTAGTAGTATGTCTTTCGCACTCTTTCCGACTTCTGCGATTTCTTCAATAATAGTTGAAAGTACTGAGTCCATATTTTCTCTATCCAAGTACTACAAGCCACTATGACATGTGTTAGTCCCAAATCTTCTGCCGATCTCCTTCTCCTTGAAGGTCACCTTCAAAATATCAAGCAAAACAACACATTTTAGTTGTGATATGATAGCACTAATAGATAAGAGATTTATGGGAAAGGAAGGAGCATGCAAAACATTGGGCAAAGTCAAAGTGTCAGTACATTGAACGATACTCTTACCAACCACTGGCTGAGTTATGTCATCAGTAGTTCGGATGCGCTACGGGACTGCTAAGGGAGTATACGAAAGGAATTCCCTAGCATCCCCAGTGACATATCGAGAAACACACGAATTGACACCAATCTTGTAATCTAGTATTAGATATAGATGTGAGAGCAAGGGTTTCTCTCGTACATGTGGTTGAATGAGCGAACGAGGCAATGTTACCCCTTAATGAAGCTGGCATGAGTGCATCATTAGTTATTCCCTTCTGCTTCCTCTACATCAATTGGGAGTAAGCATTCACAATTTCCTGGTCCTCTGAGTTATCCATCTCATTCCTAGGTTCGCATGCCTCGTCTTCCACTATCATAAGACTCGCTTGGTAGCCTCCTCTTCCACAATTTCTGCAACCCCCATGACCACGACCACGGTAGCCTCCTTTTCCCCATCCACCTGCATCCCGCTCTTTTGGTGGCTTGGGGCAAGCTAACCGAAGATGGCCTACTTTACCACAATTGTAACATTGTCGTTGTCGTGTCTCACTCTTGTATTTTGCGAGCCCAGGATTGGTTACCACTAGAACTGATTTTGCCCCGATGGGTGCAGCTATACCAAACTGTAATCTAATCCAGCTTTCCTCCTGCATTACGGCTGAGATCGTCTCATCTAGGGAAGGAATCTTTGGCTGAGCGAGCAGCATCCCACTTTTGGTCTAATCCCCCCCCCCCATAAAGTTCATTGTCCTCCGCTGAGCATCTAGCTCCCCTTTTGTGCATTCAGGGTCCTTGCAACATGCGACTGATGAGAAATAATCATAGTCTACACATAGTCGCTCTAGATCTGCGACATACTCCTAGATCGAGAGATCCCCCTGGGTCACATTCTCAATCTCTCATTCAATCTGAAACAAATGCACGCTGTTGTCGACCCCTGTGTAGAGCCTCTACAGCTTCCCCCAAACATCGCTTACAGTCTCTATGTTGTCCATTATGATAGCGATAGAAGCAACCATTTAATTTAGGAGCCATTTGTGTAATAGGTTGTGTGTAGTCTTCCATACATTGTACCCTTCGTAATCCTTTTTTGGCTCCTTCCTTTTATTAGTCAGATAGCCCTCAAAGTTCCTTTCGGAGAGAGCCCTTTTCACCTGGCGCGACCAACTTAAGTACGTAGCTGGTCCAACGAGTTTTAACTCAATAGGGGGAAGATCCAACTTTACCAGAGGCGGCGACGACTAAGCCAATCCATCGCCTTTTGACACCCGCAAGTATTCAAAGAACACCTTTAGATCTGCCTCCTCCATCTTGGCAACTAATTTCTCCATGAGCGAACGAATTTCTCCAGAAAACGTGCACCGAGAAGTTTTTGCACCGCGACAATCCCACAACGCAAGAAGAGCCGCACCGAGGATCCTTCTCCGCGCCCAACAACTACGTCGTATATCCGCGATTATGGCTTCTTTGTGCCCTCTGCTGCCCAACACTTGCGGCCCAACACCTGCGACTACTCCCTTTGTGCGCGCAGTAACACCCGCAATCGACCTCTACGCACGAAGATCAGCTATGTACTCAAAGACTTCTGCAATCAACCTCTGCGCACAAAAACAAAATTTCACCTTACTCATTTCCTGTGATGCGCGATGCGCCACACTCTCGACTGCACTGCCACACTCCTGTGATGCATGATGACACACTGCTTCCTGTCGCACCCCGACAAGAAGGAACAATCCGCCGCGATGCGCAATTATGGGCGTAGTGTCGCACTCCGCCGCGCTCCTCCTCCCTGCGTTGAAGAGTTGTGCGCTGCCACAATGTTGCGAAGAAGATGTTGCTCCCTACGATGATGATATCACACTCCTTCTACCTGCACTGTGTGAGCTTTGTGCTTCTGCAAGCATGCGTTGAAGGAGACCATACGTAGTACTGTGAGTTCCACCGCTGGAAGAGGCACAACATGAAATACTGCACCCGATTAAAGGATGAGATAGAGCGCCTCATCCGGCATGGGCATCTGAGGAGGTACTTGCAAAATCAAGTGCCCAATCAGCCCCCGTCGCACTAGCCTGGGTGAGATCATCCCCCGACATGCCAGAGTACGCAAGGGGGCTGACAAATGGTTGGGTAGTCGAGACCATCATCGACTCACCATTCCCCATCGCCCAAGTCCTCTCCATCGCTTAACACAAAAAGGATCCAGAAGACCCAAAGCCACTATCAGATACTACTATCAACTTCATGGACAAAGACTTAAAGAGAGTGTGCACGCCGCACCAAGATCCCCTCGTCATCAGCGCGGGAATAAGAAATCACTGCTTCAGGGTTAGATGGATACTAATCAACAACAGAAACTCGATGGATGTCTTGTTCGCATCCACACTACCCAGCATGAAGATCCTCCAAGAGCGCCTCGAGCTAGCAACCAGACCGATATACCGCTTTGACAACGCACTAGTACTAGTGCGAGGGACGATCACTCTCCTCATCACCCTAGGGGAGTTCTCAAGGCAAGCCACTTGAGACGTTCGGTTCGTGGTAGTCGACTCTAGCCCGACATACAACACAATCTTCAGTCGGCCGCTCCAAATGCTCTTTGATGCAATCCCCTCTATTTCACACTTTGCTGTGAAGTTTGTCACCTCAGGAGGGATATGTATCACACAGGGCGATTAGGAGGCGACACGACTCTACTACCTTCAGCAGGCGCATCCCGGCCAAAACTTGGGTCGTGAGGGACTAGGCGGAGCTTAAGCTAGCATACCCCATGTTATCTGCTACTTTTTCTACTTTCAAAAGAGTGAGAAGAGGTTTGCCAGCACTTGTATCTTCCTTTCTAGCAATGAAACATTTGTTTTCCCTTTTACACCAAACAAATCCTCCAAAAGCGAGATCAGCAAAATCCCTTCTACACCTCTTAGGTGAAATCAGTGAAAATCCTTCTGCACCTTTTAAGCAAGATGGACTAAAGTCCTGGAAAAAGTTCGGTCTGCACCTCTCGGACAAGATGGATAAAGATTCTTCTGCACCTCTTAGACGAGATAGATAAAAGTCTGTCTCCACCTCTACCCGGACGGCCCCCGGTTCTCCTAAGGCGCGAATGAACAAAGGTTTTTCGACACCTGCACCCTAACGGACCCTGGACCTCTTGAGGCGCGAATGAACAAAGGTTCTTCGCCACCTCCACCTGGACAGACCATGGTCTTTCTGAGGCGCAAATGAAGAAAGATTCTTCGTCACCTCCACTCGGACAAACCTCGGTCCTCCTGAGGTGCGAACGAACAAAGGTTCTTCGCCACCTTCACCTTGATGGACTTTGGTCCTCCCGAGGAGCAAAAAAACAAAGGTTATTTGTCACCTCCACCCGAGGCTCGAATGAACAAAGGTTCTTCACCACCACCACCCTGACGTACCCCGGTCCTCCAACAATACGAATAAACAAAGGTTCTTTGTCATCTTCGCCCGGACGGATTCCGATCTTCCTAAGGAACGACCGAACAAAGGCTCTTTGTTACCTCCATCCGAACGAGCCCCGATTCTCTAAAGGCGTGAATGAACAAATGTTTTCCCCACTTCCACCTAAACAACCTAGTTTTCCTGAGGCGCAAACGAACAAAGGTTCTTCACTACTACTATCGTATGAACGGACTCTGGCCCTCCGCAGACAAGAGTGAGAAAATTTTCTTCACTATCGCCTTCCGAACCAAATGGACCTCCGAGCCAATCCACAACGCCAAGGCAAGGGGGCATGTGTCCTCCCTCATCACGCTTAAGGAACAAGCTCTCGCCACTAACGTGCGGCGACAATCGCCGACGATAGCGCACAGTAAACAAGGAACGTAAGCACAAGACACTTTTGGATAACTACAAAAGCAAGAAACAATTCGGTAACCGCCAAGATCCCCCGCCTAATACTGACAACAATATCTTCACCGCACAAGGATAATACCTGATGGGAGTCACAAGCTCAATACATTACGCAAAATTTCGCACTCCTAGGCAAAGGGAGCGACGTTCACAATACATTAACCAAAGGTAAAATATGGAAGCATGGCACAGATGCAATCAAGTACCCCACCAACGTTGGCACCATCTCGTGAGGCATCGCCAATTCAAGGGACGAAACACCCTCACATACTTTGCATCGCGCAAAACCTCTCGCCAAGTGCAAAGCACAATGACACGCTCATGACGGCCCGATCCTCGTGACCGCCATCTTAGAGCTTCCTCAGCCGTCTGACATCGCTCCACTCCAAGGCCCCTGCGACTCTTTACGTTATTCGATCGTGAAAGTTTGCGACGTTCCACATCATAAAGCATAAACATCATCAACGGCCTCCACCTTAAAAGACTTTGCTTCAATTTTTTATAAGAAAGGACACCAAGTCTCCGCGCGAGAACATACACAAAGTCCTTCTAAATCTCTTAGTAGGAACGGACTCGTTGGTCTCTCCTCAAAGCTAGGGTAAAAGGGGCAGAACATCCATCTACGAAACTTCCAAGAATCCACCACCAGGGCTAACCTTCCGCGACATCCATACAAGCCAGTGCACAACATCATATTCGTGCACTCATATTAGGAGGAACGTGAAAAACAATACACTTCTACACGCAATCGTAAGACGAGGTGACCAAGCTTAGAAATTTTCAAGCTCATCGCTATGCGAGCCACGACCCACAAAAAATTTGGGACATTTAATGGGGTTTTTCCAAAAGATTGTTGAGTCAAATCGGTAGTACTCTCACCAAAACACACAAGTAATGTGACCCGACCGAGCGAGTCGTGCATATGAGTCACCCACGCTCGAGAGAACCAAAAATCACCCTGAAGGACGGTGCGAAACCAAGCATAGTGCACCCGTGTGACAAGCACACACGCTACCTGCGCGCGCAGCGTGCCGACTACTTCCGCCAGCCTCCGCCATCTTCGGGCAGCCTGTCCGGGCCGCCTGCCCGGGCCGCCTGCCCGGGCCGCCCGAACCGCCCGGGGGGCACTTTCGTCATTTCACTAAAATTAGTGATCTAGGTGACCGGAACGGAGCGACTCCATTCGCAACCACAAATTCCTCTCCGGAGCAATTACTAGCACATCTCTTTAGAAAACTATAAAAGACCCACAAGCCTTGATTTGAAGACAGTCGAACTCAAGATGCTAGAAAGAGCTGAGATTTCTACGAAAACGTGAGACTTAGATCGTTCCTCCGCTCGGAACTCTCTCCGCCCCTCTCTAGCACGAGGACGTCTCCGGGCTCCAAGAATGCGGCTTTTTCTTCTACGAAGGAGCACTCTCATCAAGGCTCAACATGAGCCCTTCAATCGAGGCTTCGTGGGCTTGGCGATTTTCACCACCGGAGAGCTTCCAGCCAAGTTCTGAGGACTTAGTTTTTTGTTCAGTTGTTTTCATGCTTTGTACTTGCAATGAAAACATGGTTTGTAACTCTCCGAGGAATTATCTGAACTCGATCTTGTAAAATTCCAACGAAATATTTTGTCATTTGTTGTTGTTTTTCTTTAACTGTTTGCGCACCCGGTCCAATCCAGACACGGGCCCCCACCCCTACGGCCAAACGCAACAGTACCCGGCCGGCGACGGCGGACTCCTCCCGAGCTTCGCCTCTCTCTCTCCCTGCCCGTCTCTCTTTCATATTTAATTTTTTAATTATATTATTATATACCAATTCATGCTCTCATTTAATATTTAATATTTTAATTATATTATTAAAAACCAAATCATATATGGGCTCTCTCTCTCCCAGTCATTCTCGCTAAGAGTTTAATTATATTATATACATTATAATTTATGGCTTCCACACTCTCTCCCGGCCGGTCTTTCTCATATTTAATATTTTAATTATATAATTAACGACGCTCTCTCTCTCTCTCCCCCGTCTCTCTCTTTCCTTTCTCTCTTTCATATTTCATATAATTATATTATATACCTTATCATATAGCGCTCTCTCTCCCCCTGCCACTATCGCAGAATCGTCCCGCATCGTTTAAAAATTTATACCCATATAGTTTATATAGCATGCGTGAAGGGCAACATCTATATTGAAGAATGGCCGGGCTTGCCAAAGCATGCGGTCTAAAAGCAGAGCGAGTAGGGTTGGCGTTTGGGTTGATTTTTAATTTCTATATAATTTTAATATAGCTTTAGGACATTTCTAGTAAGCTTTAGGACATTTCTTAGTAGTAGGTTTAGGAGTCCTACCTAAAAAGGGGAAGAGAAATACGACAATCATACATTTCATATTTTCTTTATTTTGATTTAGTTATAAATTTAAGGCGAGAATTATCATAAAATCAAGCTAACCCGTGCGGAGGCAAACTTTACGTGATGAGCATGTGCATGGGTCCACCCCGTTAAGATTCATAGATGCACGGACCGCATGGCTTGAACTAAAATTTTGGCAAACGCACGTGCTGTCACTCGTTTTATGGAATCACATTAATGCGTCTGACTAACTAATTAATGTTGTTGCGGTCTAAGGCTTCATTTGGTTCGGCGGTGGCGGGTCGATCCGGCCGGTGGAAACGGAGTGTTCGAACCGGAGGGGGGAGGTGGCTGCTCCAAACGGAGTTTTTTGGGGGCGTTTCTCAAGGGGGCGGGTGGAAACGGAGCAAACGCCGCCGGAGGTTCATTTGTTTTTCCTCCTTCCGACGGCGTTTGCTCAAAACGGAGCAACGAAACGCCCAAACAAATGAAGCCTAAGTGTCTAACTTAACGTTTCGGTCGAACCGGAATAACCTGGACCGCCTTAGCTTTTGGAATGGTCGAGCGTGCACAGTCACTGAAGTAGATCGATCGTACACACGAAGTTTTAACGTGGAAAAATCACTCAATCGGGTAAAAAAACTAAATGACCGGATCTGCGCTGGTCAAAGTCCACTATTTCCTGGCTGTTACAATGTATTTAATTGGTGAATCGAGAGCGACAGTCCGCTTCTCATTACAATTTTGAGGTGAGAGAGCACTTAGCACTCGGCGGACGATAGACCGTCGCGCCTGACGTTTATTAAAAATCGCACTTTGCAACGATGGACTTCGCTTGGCGTCCCGCTGGAACTGAACACAGAAGCGGAGTACTTGAGTTTGCGGTCTCGGTGACCTTCTGAAAGCGGGGAGATCGGACTTCGTCAGGTGGCTTGAATGTGACTCGGGTGTGGCTTGAGTGCGGCTCAAACACTGCTCGTATGAGAAATTTGGTAGAGCTTGGACTTGAGAAAGGAGAAGACTCAGAGAAAAAAAGTGAGAAATGAGGAGGCTTGGGACTCTTTTTATAGACTTCAGGGGGTGGTTATAGTGATTATGCAGCTATCCGCACACCATAACCGCCAAAAATTAATATCTTTCCTATGATTTAGGGGCGCGTATTTACGATAATTAATCCCGCTATTTGCACCCTAAATACTTTATTAAATTATTAATAAAATTCCCCCACTAATCCGGCAGTTAGTGGGTGGTTACATGCGAATCATCGCCGGGGAACGATCCCAAATGATCGGACGGCGGGGACGGACTTCCACGGGCGGCCGACGAACTTGCCGCCAAATCTGCCGGCGAAGGGAGGACCGCCAACGACGGCCGAGGCGGGACTGCCGGCTTGGCCTCTCCCTCAGCCGCACGCGAGCGGCCGAGAAGGAGTGGCCGGCACGGCCGCCTCCTCGGCCGCGTGTCGGCGACCGAGGTAGAGCGGCCTGTATGGCCGCTCTCTCGGCCGCGGTCGGCGACCGAGGGGGAGGGAGCGGACCGCGCGGCCGCACCCTCAGCCGCGGTCGGTGCGACCGCTCGTTCGGTCGTGGCCGACGGCCGAGCGGGAGCGGATGCCGGGGCCTCCCCTTCAGCCACGTGCCAGCGGCCGAGGGGGAGTGGTCGGCGCGACGAGAGGAGGGGTTGAGGTTGGTCGCCAGACGCTGGCGAGGCGGCGTCCGTGGCAGTTCGTTCATTAAGCGTGATGGGATCAGTGCGCGGGGGGATCGGGCGCGGTGATCGTGCGTGCGGTCAAACTCATGACCCCACTACTTTTGGTGGAGATCATGAGGTTTGTGGTTATGCGCACACCCATACTTATAAAGACAGATCTCATTCCTAACAATTGCCCCCCAGATCCTTGTTGCAAGAGACCGGCTCGGGCGAAGAAAAACAAGGATCTTCCCTTTGCTCACTTTTCACAAGGCGACGATGGCGAACGGTGAAAGGCTTGAGACAGCGGATAGTGTCACCCTGCAAACTCAGGTAAAAATGTTAGAATATGTCAAGGAGGAGGGGGAGAGGCGGCGAATGCGTCCGGAGAAGGCAGTTGGTAAAAAGCATTGAGTGAAGCTTATACACTCAACACTCTCAACGCCTGGACAAGCTGAAGAATTGACTAAGTCTAGAATTGTTGAGTAAAGCCAGTTCACTCAACGCACTCAACACTTAGAGTGATTTTGTGAAATTGGCTAAGTCCATAACTGATGACGTAAGCAAAGTCAACAAAACTCAAAATGATCATGGAAGAGCTGCAACTCATCACTAACGTCGTTGTCAGTCTCATTCTATAAAAATAAGGAAATAATCAGCCGTTAAAGCAGTGACACGTGTCAATCAACTCGCTAGATGACGGGATTATAAATAAAAGATGAGATCTGGATCAAAACAAGTTTTTGAGGGATCAATTCATTACAAAAAAGGAGAGGCGGGACTTCGTCTTCTTCCCCTGCCATTGTTGCAGAAACAAGAAGATCGTATTGACGATTATGAGTTAGCTGCGGCGATCAACATCTGCTACAATAATATCAGAGGATTTATCTGAGGAAGAAGAATCAATCTATGTTAGCCCTAGCTGAAATTGCTTCAAGATCCTAGCCGGGCTGAATTTGAAGATTAATCTCTGAATCTGTGAAGAAGAGGTAGAGCAGTCTGTGTTCTACAAAATAGGTTAGCTGATTGAAGATTGTTCTTCTCTCTCCTTCATCAGTAGAATCAGAATCAAGGTTCTGAATTACTTCTAGCACAAGCAACAGATTCTTGAAGATTGTTATTCTTGTTGATGTGAAGAAGATGGGACTGAGATTCTCTCAGCTCAAGAAGCAATTGACTGATCAAAGATTATTTTCTCTTGAGCCAAAACAACATTATTATTCAATTTTTGTAGGATCTATTTAAGATCTGTGTTGAAAGCCTAAATTATAAAGGCTGAGTGGTAGGATCCAGTCTTGGATCTGTGTGATAGGGCTGTTTTCTCAGCCTGTGTTGTAGGGCATTTGTGCCTATGGTAGGTGATCAGGTGATTACTGAGTGGTTGGGCTTTGTGCCTGTGTTTTAAGTCTCAGTGGAGACTAAGTGATCTATTGGGATCGTGTTATAATCTCTAAGGTGCCAAGTTATTGGAGAAGTGTCTTGTCTAACATTCTGTTAGAAAGGCGGGAGGGATAGTGGATGTACCCATATACTAGGGAACCACTATAAAAATCTGGTGTGCTGTGTGTGAATTTCTTGAAAGATAAAATAATCACTCACAACAAAGTCTAATTCAGTTAAAGGCTTAAAGAACTCAGAAGAGAATCCAAAAGATCTTAATAACCTGTTCACCCCCCTCTGAGTGATTAGCTACCATTGAATTCAAAGACTTTCAAGTGGTATCAGAGGGAGATTACTCAAGAAAGGCTTAACAGTCTGAGTAGATCTTCAAAGGTAGCCGAGAGAAATAAGTACGGGTTCAGGAGAGAACCATAAAGAACTAGGTTCTATGAAGCTTCCTCTATGCAGAAAAGAAAACTTTGGAATCTGGAAAGAAAAGATCAGATTGTTTATGGAAGCATCAGACCCTAGGATTTATGTTATAGTACTAGAAGGACCATTTATTCCATTGAAGATGTTTGTTATTGATGCAAATGTCAAGACTCCTAAGACTTATGTAGAATTGACTAAAGATGAAATCATCTTGGCTGCAATGGATAAGAGGGCACAAAATATTATAATTAGTGTCATAGATGACTCTACTTTTAAAAACCTAGTGCACTACAAGACCTCAAAGGAAATGTGGGACACTCTTGTGATATACATGGAGGGTATTGAGGAAGTTAGAGATGATAGGAAGTTTATGCTCAATCAAGAGTATGAGGCTTTCATACAGATCAAGGAAGAGACCATAACTAGCTGTTATGAAAGGTTTTTCAGAATTGTAAATGAGCTAAAGACATATGGCCGGGTCTTTAGTAACTATGAGCTAAATGATAAGTTTCTTATGCCTCTTACTAGAGACTGAAATACTAAGATATGTTCCATTAGAGAAGTGACAAAGCTGGCAGATACTCCACCATCCATACTTTTTGGTAAGTCGCTGTCATATGAAATGCAGTTGACTGCAAGGAAGGAGGAAGAGAAGACTAGCAAAGCTCAGGCCAAAGAATCAATTGTGGCCTTCAAGGCAGATAGTTCCAAGAGAAGCAAAGAGAAGAATCCTTCTCTCCCAATAAGGCCATTTGAGTCTGATGATTCAGATCAAGATACATCAGAATGCAATATGTCTGATGAGAAATTTGCTGCTTTTTCAACGCAGTTCATGAAGCAAATGAAGAAGAAGGGGTGAAGGAGCGAACCTTCTTCTTCCTTTCAACACAAAGAGGACTACTACAAAACCAAGAAGAAACCTTCCAAGAAAGGCAAGTATGACTCAAGACACGGTAAACAGATTTCTAATAAAGTTATCTGTTATTGTTGCAACAAGCCAAAATATATTATAGCTGATTGTCAGTGAAGAAGAAGGAAACTAGTGAAAATAAACAACATCTTCAGAAGAGCAAGAAGGAGAAGACCTTCCTTGCAAAGGAAGGGAAAAGCTGAACTGATTCATCCTTTTCTGAGTCGGATGAAGATGAGGAAGCCTGCATTGGGCTAATGGCAAGATCTGATGAAGAATCCTGCCAGGATCAGCCTGGTCCAACTAAGGTAACCTCTTCATACAGTTCTTCATCTAAGACAAAACATGTGACTGATCCAGATTCAGAAGCATCTTCATCCAAGGATGAAGGTGATTCTAATTCTTAGGAAGACATCAATCAAGTGATTAATAAATATGGTGAACTTCTAGAAGCATTCAAAAGAAGTAAACAACTGACTAAACATCAGACTCTGGAGATTGCATCTCTAAAGCTTGTTATTTCCCAGCACTCTGAGATAACAATCATGTTGTAACAGAAAATTAGGGAAGTTAGTAAGTTGAAGACTATTATTATTATACAGATAGGCACCATAAAGCATAAGAATGTCCTTATTAGGGATCTAGAAGAAAAACTCCAAAGGGAGAAGAGAATTGTGGTAAGTTTTTCTAAGCCCAATTCAGTGTTGCCCATTATTGACTCTTTCACCTCTCAGAGAAACAAGAGAGAAGTTGGATTCATGGGAAATACCAGGGCTGTCCCTTTCAAAGGAAAGGGAAAAGCTCCAGCTAAGTCACTCATTAGCTTTAAAAGGGTAATACTCCATACTAATAGGTATGACCAGTACTCTATGTATGGTCACTGGAAGAATGAGAATTCTTCCTAGAAGGATATTAATGTTTCTTTCAATGTAAGGAGAAGAGGAATGAGAATGAGTGCCTTCGAGGCTGCTCATGAGGAAATACAAATGGCTCATCCTGGACCATTTATCTTTGGTGTTTCAGTCCTTACTTTTAAGAAGGGGGAAGTGGACAAACTTCAGACTCAATCAACAAAAACTCAGACTAAAGGTCAGTTTTATAGCATGCTTAATTTGGGTGGTTTTGATGCTATCAGGAGCATGATTTCTACAAAGGAAACTGATGCTAATGGCACTCATAAAAAGTTAATAAAAGCTGCTGAAAGACTCTCCTTCAGTCAGATAATTGCTGAAAGAAATCTGAAGAAGACTACTACTGTTCCTTCTAAAAAGGTTGTTGTTGTTAACACAGTCATTAGACCATCTCAGAAAAGAAGGTATAACTTTCATGAGTGCTGGTGCTGTGGCAAGATAAAGCATTTTGTCATTGATTGTTGGTATAATTCTAGTGTTCCCAGAGCTAAAGTAAGTCTACCAGTCAGAAAAACTGCTGGTAGACATGTTCATTTTGAGACTAACATGTACCTAGGACCCAATAAATATTATGGTCCTAAGGTAAAATAAATATGTTTTGCAGGTTAGTCCAAGTTTCCATACCCCTATATGGTACTTGGACAATAGTTATTCCAGGCACATGACTGGAACAAAGAGCAATTTGAGAGAGTTCATTCCAGTGAAGGATGGACCAAAGGTGATCTTTGGTAGATCAGACAAAGAGATTACCAAAGGTTATGGTAAAATCTCAAATGATTTAGTCACTTTCACAAAAGTAGCATATGTGGAAGGGTTACAACACAACCTTATAAGCATAAGCCAACTTTGTGATCTTGGCTATGACATTTCATTCCACAAGGATGAGTGCCACATAAAGAAGTCAAGTGACCAAGAGGTCATCTTGACAGGCACTAGGAGTGGGAATGTGTACTGTTTAAATTTTCTTTGTGTAAATTACGACTCTCCCATATGTGTAGTTGCAAATGAAAAAGTCTCACACTGTGTCAAATGACATAAGCGGCTAGCTTATTTGAACCATAAGACCATAGGTCAGCTCTTCAGTAAAGAGCTAGTTAGGAATGGTCATAACATAAAATGCACTAAGGAGAGCATTTGCTTTGCATGCCAAAAAGGCAAGCAGACCAAAGCTTCTTTTAAAAGCATTGAAACCAAAGACTCTGTGATGTATTTATACCTCTTGTATATGGACTTGTTTGGTCCAATGTCAGTTTATAGTCTAGGTAGGAAAGTTTACACCTTTATGGTTGTTGATGACTATTCCAAATTTACTTAGGTTTTCTTTTTAAGGAAAAAGTTTGAAACCCCTGATGTCTTTAAGACATCTGTCAAACAAATACATAATGAATTGAACAGTTCTCTGGTCAGAATCAGAAGTGATCATGGAACTGAGTTTCAATCTGAATGCATGATAAAGTTTTGTGAAGAACTTGGGATTCAGCAAGAGTTTTTTTCTCCAAGAACACCTCAGTAAAATGAGATTACTGAGAGGAAGAATAAAACTCTCATAGAAGCTGGAAGGACTTTACTGAATGTCACATCTCTCCCAGAATATTTCTGGGCTGAGGCAGTAAACACTGCTTGTCATGTCCGCAACAGGGCTTCTATCACCAAGAGCAATAAAAAGACTCCTTATGAGATATTGAAGGGCAGAAAATCAAACCTTATATATCTCAGAATTTTTGGGAGCAAATATTGTGTGCTTAACAATGAAAAATCCTATATAACTAAGTTTGATGTCAAGTCCTATGAAGGGATCTTTGTTGGGTACAACAATCATAGTAAGGGCTATAAGATCTATAACTTGACAAGTCAAGTTGTAGAGGAGTCAGTTAATGTAGTGTTTGATGAATCAAACATGATTAACAAAGAGCTGTCAAACTCCTTTTCTAGTTCTACAGGCACAAAAGTGATCATGGACAAGCTGACTGTTAAGGAAGCTAAACCTATAGTCCAAGACAAAGATGAAAGTGTGTGGATTTCAGATGAAGCACAAGGCACACGAGAAGTAGATGATGTTCAACATGATGGAGACTTTGGAGCACAAAATGCTGAAGGAAGACTGCCTCCAGCAGTCAGGCATTTGAAGGATCATCTAGGCCATCAGATCATTGGTGATGTAAGTCATGGTGTAGTGATAAGGAGTAGATGTTTCAACATAGCAATGTACTCCAGTTTCTTGTCACAAGTAGAGCCCAAAAAGTTTGAAGAGGCGAACATGGATCAGTTTTAGATTGTAGCTATGCAAGAAGAACTGAACCAGTTTAAGAGGTGTAAGGTCTGAAAGCTGGTTTCCAGACCACAAGGATATAATGTCATTGGAACCAAGTGAATCTATAAGAATAAACTTGATAAAAATGACATTATAATCAATAACAAAGCTAGACTGGTAGCTCAGGGATACCGACAGGAAGAAAGTATTGACTTTGATCAAACCTTTGTCCATATAACAAGACTAGAAGTCATTAAACTGTTCCTTGCATATGCTGCATACCAAGGTTTCAGAGTCTACCAGATGGATGTTGAACAACCTCCAGGTTTTGTTGTTTCTAACCAAACAAATTTTGTTTATAGACTTAAAAAAGCTTTATATGGGTTAAAATAAGCTCCTAGAGCATGGTATGAAACCCAGTCTAGATTTCTTATTGAGAACAAATTCTACAGGGAGAAGATAGACAAGACCCTAGTTCTAAGGGAATCCAAAGCCAAGATCATCCTAGTCCAGATATATGTTGATGACATAATCTTTGGATCTATTGATGATAACCTTTGCAGAAAGTTTGCCAAATATATGCAAGAGAAGTTTGAAATGAGTAGTATGGGTGAACTTAAGTTCTTCTTGGATTTATAAGTAAGACAGACTGACAATAGATTATCCATATCTCAGTCTAAGTTTACCAGGGAATTGATTAAGAAATTTAGGATAGAGAATGCCTCCATCATGAAAACTCCCATGGGGTCAAACATGTCTTTAGACAAGGATGAGGCAGGGAAATCTGTTGATCAAACTTTATATAGATGGATAATTGGCTCCCTTATATACTTAATTGCTAGTAGGCCATGCATTGTGTATGCTAAATGTGTCTGTGCTAGATATCATACATACCCTAAAGAATCTCATTATTCTGCTGCTAAGAGAATTTTGAGATATCTAAAGGGCACACCAGATCTTGGCCTTTGGTACCCTAAGAATAGGAATTTTGAACTAATAGGCTTTTCAAATGCAGAATTTACAGGTTGCAGAGAAGACAGGAAAAGCACATCAGGCTCCTGTAAGTTTCTAGGAAAAAGGCTAGTGTCATGGAGCAGTAAGAAGCAAACAAGTGTTTCTATTTCTATTGTAGAGTCAAAATACATAGCTGCAGGGAGCTGCTGTGTACAGTTGTTGTGGATCCAACATCAACTTAAGGATTATAACATTCAGCTAAGTAAAAGCTTTTTATTTTGTGATTTTGCTAATGCAATCTCTATAGCTAGGAATCCTGTCTCATATAGCAGAACTAAGCACATAGAGATTAGATATCACTTTATAAGAGAGCACGTGGAATGTGAGGATATTAGTCTTCAATTTGTTCCAATAGACAAGCAAGTGGCTGACATTTTCACCAAGCCACTAGATGAAGCAAAGTTCAACACCTTCAAGTTTGAGTTGGGAATGTTGAACTTGGGATAGCCTCAGTTGCTCTTCATATTGGTTTGTTGCAGGAAATACTTCATCTTACAGGATGAAGTAGAATGAATATAAAAAAGGTTGATAGAAGTTGCTCTTGGTGAGGGGGAGCAAGTCCAACATTAGTTGGTTATCTGTAATCAAAAAGGGGAAGAAGATAATCAAGATGGACAACTTCTACCTAACTATTCTACAGAAGTCAAAAAGGGGGAGAAGAAGCAGCAAAGCAGGGGGAGCTGCCAAATTGTATGCAGATGGTGTTCCCATACAATGGGAAAAGGTGAACCATGCAACAAAGCAGTGGAAGTAAGTGATGTTCACTACACTAGCAAAAAAATGGGAGAGTGGTAACTCTTAACTATCTTGTGTTATAAGTTGGTGTATATTGTTGTTGCATATGTTATTGTATATCATTGACAAAGGTTTTTCAAGTGGTGTTTTGACTTCTTCAAATATGGGGAGATTGTTGGGTCCATTGATGCCAATGTCCCAGATTTGTAAGAAGTCAAACAAGTCAATAATATACACATAATTATATTTGATGTATGTTTAAGTTCATGCATACAGATTAGTCTATGTCATATTGATTGGACAAGTGGTCCAAGTGATATTGACAGGTCGACTCAAAGAAGCTGACAAGAAAGGCAGAAAATTATCTAAGTCTATAGGTGTTGAGTGAAGCAAGCTCACTCAATGCCAGATGAACCACAAGACAGTGACAGTAGAGAAAAATGTAACACCCCTATCCGTCGCATAGTATATAATAGTAGGTCCGGCCGGGGCCCGACGCCATATACTACGGACAGACCGGTTGGTTACCTATTGAGACCATTCAACTAATCCCAACGTCCTACACAGAGCATCTAGCGGAAGTAAAATTATTAAGTTGTACAAAGAATAAAGAACCCTGCCAAACATGAATGTCCACTACTCAAACCAAAAAAGAATGTATAATACACGAATAACGACCATATAGCCTTACAAGAGTTTGCTTAATAAAAAGTGTCTTCAAAACCTCGGCACGCAGGCCGGTCACACATGAGTACAAAAAGGAAAACACTCAAAACTTGGCCTTCGAGGGCCGGCACAGCAACTTAAGCTTTAGCCCACTATTTACCTATCAGCTCCGCAGCACCTGCAAGCAACAACCCACCGCACGGTGGTAAACAAAGGCAACGGTCAGCTATGCTGACCAAATTATAACGATTCTGCCCCCAATCCGGGGCGGCAAAGCTTCTTCCCTACACTTGTTAGCAAAACAAGCAACATAGCAAAATAAGCATCACATCACAGGTGTACGCTCACACGGCCGTACACCCCGTGCTCTCAGGTCACTTACTCGACGAAGCCAGTCCGAACCCCGTCCGGTCCTCGACTCCACCACCACCCCCAGGGTGGCAATCTTGTGAGCATTTAGTCTTCTCAGCCGCAGCCTAGACTCGATCTCCAAACCTCGGTAAGTCCCACGTAAAACTTTAGGTCGCTTTAACCGAGCAGGTGGATCGGTTAGGGGTACACCAGCCCGTTGCTCACCCCGCCATTGCCATTTGGCCTTTGACGCGGACTAAGCTTCTCCAGTCCCAAATATCGATCAAACATGGTACATAGCCCCGCTATGTACCCGGTTGGCTCCCAGGCCACCGATATGACAGAAATGCGTTTCCGTCCAGATTTCCGGGTGCACCTCGGGGTTAATCCCCCAGATTCCCTGATGCATTCTACCGCATAGCAACCCGAAAACAAACAAAACGCTCAGAGTCTTCTCCGGCCAACAATGCATAGCAAATCATCACCGATCCGGACCAACACGTCCGGGTAGGCTTCACACATCATGCATATGTCCGTACTACGATTCCGGACTCTAACAAGGGGGACTTTATGTAACACCCCAAAATGTCGTAGGGGCGACGGGGATCGAATTTGGCCAAGACAAATTTTTTTGGTGCAGGCGACACGGGCCCCGACACGGGCGTGTCGGAGGCCGTGTCGGGCGTGTCAAGCTCGAGCCGTCGAGCTGGCCGTGTCGTCGACCAGTGCAGGTCTACGATGGTCGTGTGGTGGAACACGGCCTAGGACACGGGCGTGTCCCAGGCCTTGTCACACCTGGGCTGTGCGGTTGGGTACACGGGAAATGACACGGGCACGAACACGGGCATGTCTAGTTTGACACGGGCGTGTCTGATGTCGTGTCACCAAGCCGTGTACCTCTCTGACTGCGAAGTGTTGATAAATTGCACACGGGGGGCGTGACACGGGTCCCGACACGGGCGTGTCGCAGGCGACACGGGCGTGTCGGAGGCCGTGTCAAAGGCCGTGTGCTGGTTTTCAATTTTGGTCGAGACGGCGAATGAGCTACACGGCCAGGCACACGGCCGTGTGTGAACCCGTGTTCGGCCCAGATTTTATAATTTCAGATCTAATCTCGACCGTTCGTTTCCTTGGCTTTGGATCCGACGGTGGGGGGCTGTTCCTGAGGGGTTTTAGCTGGGTTTTAGGGTTAGAATCCCTCATTCCACCCAAGCAAATCTCTCTCTAAGTTTTAGAGAGAGGGGAGAGCAAGTTTGGAGGAGGAGACCAAGATCCGGCCGCCGGAGGAGCTTCGGAGCTCCGAATCGCGATCTGAGTCCAGATCCGCGGAGGTGACGCCGTTGCGGTGCTTTTCAACCGCATAGTTTTCGATGGCGCCGCGGAAGAACGCAAGGGTAACGATTCTCTTCTTGAGCATGTGAAGCTCTTCTTCCTTTGCATGGGAAAACCCCTCTCCCGCGAGTGTGCGGCGAGATCGTGGTATTCCTTGGGGTAGATATGTAAAGTCCCCCTTATTAGAGTCCGGAATCGTAGTACGGACATAGGCATGTTGTGTGAAGCCTACCCGGACGTGTTTTCCGGATCGGTGATGTTTTGCTATGCATATTTTAGCTGGAGAAGACTCCGAGCGTTGTGGTTGTTTTTCGGGTTGCTATGCGATAGAATGCATCAGGGAATCTTGGGGATTAACCCCGAGGTGCACCCGAAAATCTGGGCGGAAACAAAGTTCTGCCATCTCGGTGGCCTGGGTGCCAGCCGGGAACATAGCGGGGCTATGTATCATGTTGTGATTGCAACAGGGAGCCTTGGGGATGAAACCCGAGGTGCACCCGGAAATTTTGGACGGAAATGTAGTTCTGTCATAACGGTGGCCTGGGAGCCAACCGGGTACTTAGCGGGGCTATGTACCGTGTTTGATCGTTAATTGGGACTGGGGAAAGCTTAGTCCGCGCCAAAGGGCCGAATGGCAGTGGCGGAGTGAGCAACGGACTAGTATCCCTCTACCCGCTCCACCTGCTCGGTTAAAGCGACCTAAAGTTTTACGTGGGACTTACCGAGATTTGGAGATCGAGTCTAGGCTACGGCTGAGAAGACTAAATGCTCACAAAGATTTCCATCCTGGGGGTGGTGGTGGAGTCGAGGACCGGACGGGGTTCGGACTGGCTTCGCCGAGTAAGTGGCCTGAGAGCACGGGGTGTACGGCCGTGAGAGCGTGCACCTATGTTGAGATGCTTGTTTTGCTGTGTTGCGTGTTTTGCTAACAAGTGCAGGGAAGAAGCTTTGCCGCCCCGGTTTGGGGGCGGAATCGTTATAATTTGGTCAGCATTGCTGACCGTTGCCTTTGTTTACCACCGTGCGGTGGGTTGTTGCTTGCAAGTGCTGCGGAGTTGAGAGGTAATTAGCGGGCTAAAGCCCAAGTTGCTGTGCTGGCACTCGAAGGCCTTGTTTTGAGTGTTTTACCTCTTGTACTCATTTGTGGCCGGCCTGCGTGCCGAGGTTTGGAAGACACTTGTATTTAAGCAAACTCTTGTAAAGCCTTAAGGCTATTTTTCCGTTTTGTGTATTATACATTCCTGTGGTTTTGAGTAGTGGACATTCATGCTTGGCAGGGTTCTTTATTCTTTGCAACTCTAATAAATTGCTTCCGCTAGGTGTTGTGTAGGACGTTGTGATTGGTTGAATGGTTTCAACACGTAACCAACCGGTCTGTCCGTAGTATATGGCGTCGGGCCCCGGCCGGACCTACTGCTATATGCTATGTGAAGGATAGGGGTGTTACAAATTGGTATCAGACTACTGGTTTCGGTCAAGCTTAAATGAATTCGTGGGCGAATTCACTTTAAGGGGTGGTGAGCACATGTATGTGCGTCATCGTTATAACATGAAAAGAACCCATGAATGTCCACTTAGGAATGAAAATACACATATTTGGGGAACCTGCGTGTTCCTATAATTGCTTTTTGCAATTTTGTTCGGTCCCTTATTGGTGTTCTGTACGATTGTAGGTGTCCGAGAGTGGCGCGTGGCAGTCTGAATGCGCACTTTCTGAGAAAAGTAATGCACCCAGCGACGTGTTGGAGACCCCTACGTCTTTGGAAACCATAAGAAGGGTGGTTGAAGTGGTGTTCGCTGTGAGCAACGCACATCATGGGAGTAATGTGCAACCATTTGTCCCTGAGTTGGCCCCAACATCGGGCGGTATGTTGGAGCAAAGGGCATTTGGGGGTCAAGTAGAGCAGCAGAGGAGCATGACTGTGGCGCAGGGAGCGCATTCGGTGGACGCATATTTGCAGACGTTCCTTTTGGTAAGGCGCTACCCAGGCTTTGAATGGGAAAGCGAGCAATCTATAGTGGATAAATTTTATAACGGTCTGCGCAGCGAGTTGCGTATCCTACTGCTAGGACCAAAGTTATTGGGATTCCGAGCTTTGGTGAAATCGGCCAGAGCGTTGGAAGTGGAGTTGGGGGAAACTCACCGAGTACCGGTGAATAGGGTACCAAACCTTACAGATCCTATAAGGACTGCTTATCGAAAGATGCCGAGAGAAGAGGCTGGGTCATCTACTACCCAAACTACCGTCAAATGTTATTCTTGTGGCAAGAAAGGGCACCTCGCCAGAGAGTGTTGGGAGAGTGCTCAGAAGACAAGGAAAGTTTTGGCAAGAACAGTCGGAGATTCGGTGGTCAAGCGGACAACCTCAAAATCTGGGTACCGTAGGTGGTACAAGAAGGCTAGGAGGTCGGGTCTAGTCCCTTCCTCTAGCACATCCGGAGCGACTACAGTCCAAACCCTGGATGAATGCTTTGTTTGTGGAAAGCCGGGGCACTATGCCTGGGACTGTTGGTTTGGACGTCCAATGTCCAAAAAGAAGTCGGGGGCAATTTTTGAGGAGAAAGGAAAGGCGGTGGCGTCTACCGCACCGCTATTTACTCCGGCACAACTGGGAATGGACATCCTTGGCCAGCAGGAGGTCATGTGGCCGACCGTCGGGTCGACAGGTATGGTTTAATTATTAGCAATTTAGCTTCTTATACCTGTTACCTTTTGTGTGTTAGCTTAGGACTGGATGTTCTAGGCTTTGTTTGGATTATTGGCAATCCGGCGAGAGCATTGTTCGATACGGGAGCTTCGCGCACCTTTTGTCCAAGGGGTTTATATCATGTATTGAAGTACCTTCTTCGATGGCAAAGGACAAATTGGATGCGTTGTGGCGTTACGGATGTTCAATGTACACGAAAAGAGATTCTGTGTTGCAAGGTTACGGTTTAGGGGTCAGGGATTCGACGTGCAAGCGTCGTTACTGCCATCATGGGAGGCTTTGAAGCCTAAGCCTACATTGGGTAGTATCTCGGGTGTATCCGAATATCCTGATGTGTTTCCCTGGAGTCCCTCCGTAGCGAGCGATCGATTTCGCGAGTGAGCTGGCGCCAGGTGCCAAATCTGGGTCATGCTCTCCTTATAGGCTAACGCCTAATGAGTTGGCAGAACTGAAAGTTCAATTTGAAGAGCGTATGGATCAAGGTCTTGTGCATCCAAGTTTGTCGTCTTGGAGCACACCGGCCCTCTTCGTGTAGAAGAAGGACGGGAGTTTGCGGCTCTGAATCGTTTATGAAAAACTGAGCAAGTCGTTAAAAGAGATCAAGTACCCGATCCCAAGTATTGGCGATCTGTTTGATCAGTTGGGTGGGTCATCGGTGTACTTAAAGTTGGAACTTAAGTCTGGTTACTATCAGATGAGAATCAAGGAAAGTGTTATCCCAAAGATAGCGTTCAACACAAGATATGGGCATTTCAAGTTTACGGTCATGTCGTTCGGGCTGACTAATGCGCCATCGGTGTTCATGGACTTGATGAACAGGACGTTTCGAGATTTCCTGGATCGCTTCGTGATCGTCTTTATTGACGATATATTGGTGTACTCACAGTGCGAAGAAGATCACTTCAAGCACTTGCATTTGGTGTTGGAGACTCTGAGGAGGAATGAGCTTTATGCGAAATTCTCCAAGTGCGAGTTCTGGCTACCCTCAGTAGCATTCCTTGGTCACTTAGTCAGTAGGGAAGAGTTGCGGTGGATCCGGCGTAGACTGTTACAATACGAAAGTGGCCTGTGTTGGCTTCGATAGCGGAAGTCCGGAGTTTGCTGGGGCTTGCCGGCTTTTACAGGCACTTCGTGGAGAACTTCTCGTGGATAGCGCTACCTCTCACGACTTTGACAAGGAAAGATCAGAGTTTTGTGTGGGCGCATGAGGGTGCGCAAGCTTTTGAAGAGCTGAAGAGTCGGTTGACCACGGCGCCAGTGCTTAGTTCGCCGAGTGGGACCGAGGGCTTCGAGGTTCTTAGTGACACTTCGAGTAGTAGTTTGGGCTACGTGCTGTTGCAGCATGGGAACTTGATAGCCTATGGTTCGCGTCAGCTAAAAGTGCATGAAAGGTATTTTCCGGTCCGCGACTGGGAGTTGGCGGCCGTGATATTTGCGCTTAAGCTGTAGAGGAGCTACTCGTACGACGTTAGGTCGATATTCATACCGACCTTAAGAGCCTGAAATATCTGTTGGATCAATAGGACCTGAACTTGAGGCAGCGGAGATGAAAGGAGTTCCTGGGGGACTATACGTTCAAGATTTATCATACACCCGGCGAGGGCAACGCAGTGTGGAGGCGTTGAGTCGCAGGGCTCCCGCCCAAGCCAAATGGTTGTTGGTACATGTTGAGAGGCTAGTTCAGGAATTGGAAGCGTTAGAGATCCGTTGTGTTGACAAGCAGACTAGCGCCGAAGCATTGTTGAACTGACGGAGGTTCAGTATGACCTGGCTGATCGTATTTGGCAGGCCATGGTTTGTGTAGCTGCATGAAGGAAATCATGAGTGCGGCTCGATGGGTCGAAATTCCGAATCGACGGTTGTAGGTGGGCTGCCAAGGAAAGACCATTGTTTGTGCGGCCCAAGCTTGGGTAATCTATTGGTGGAGTTGTGATACGTCATATCAAGTACTCAACTCGCTTAAGAGGTACGAAGTTGTGCCGATATCTGAAGAAGTGCTCTGGTGGCCAGAACTTTAGAAGGTCGTGGCACCATAGGTGGCAAAGTGCCAGCCTTGCGCCTTAGTGAAGGCAGAGTGCCAAGTGCCGGGGGATTCTTGAATCCATGCCTAGTTTGGAATAGAAGTTCGATTGGACTGTGGGCATGGTTTGCCAAAGTCACAGTGAATTAACGACGCCGTTTGTGTGATCGTAGTTGTGGTGACACTAGTGTCGCACTTCATTCCGCATAGGAAGGATGACTCGGTGGAGAAGTTGGCAAAGTTGTATGTTGACAATATCGTTAGGCTGCATGGTGTGCCCCGTAGCATTGTGAGTGATCGCGATGGGCGGTTCACGTCAAATAATTGGAAGTGGTTGCGGAAAGTGCTGGAGGTTAAGATGAAATTTAGTCCAGTCTTACAACCGCGGATGGATGAGCAGACCGAGAGAGTCGATAGAACAATGGAGGACATGCTCCGCATGTGTATTCTAGACTTCGGGAAGCTTTGGGAGGACCACCTGTTTTAGTGGAGTTCTCGTACAACAATAGCTACCAGTCGAGTATCCAAATGGCGCCCTTTGAGGCCCTATATGGTAGAAAATGTCGCACGCCGTTATCCTGGTTAGAAACGGGTGAGGCAAGGTTGTACAAGAAGCAGAAGGTGGAGAGTGCTACCTCATTAGTGCGGATCATTCGGGAGCGCTTTGTACAACCCCGTATCCCGCGAGTGGTCGACAGGGGTTGAACCGGCCGGCTCAGATCAACTTGGACCCAGCTTGCCGAGCCCGAGCTCGGCAATAGTCGAGCTAAGCTCGGCGATGGCCGAACGAAGTCCGGCATGCCGAGACCGAGCTCGGGTGCGGAAACAGGGCTCGACGATAGTCGAGCCAAGCTCGACGATCTCCGTGCCGAGTCCGAGCTCGGCGATCGTCGTGCCGAGCCCGAGCTCGGCAATAGTCTAGCCGAGCCCAGCGCTAGCCGAGCACAGTCCGCCGAGTCCGTGCCCGCCTAGGCCCAGGGCGAGGCGAGTCGGACCCCTTGCCGAGCGAGTGCCCCCTCAGGTCCAGCTCGCATCTTGGCCATGGCACACTTTTACTGTGTGGCCCCTTTTGGTCTGCCTGCAGTCCTCGAAAACAGTGAAGGTTGTATATTGGCAGACCATCTTTTCCTATAAATAGGACCCAAGGGGTACCTCAGAAGGCACGTTTTTACTGATTCCCCGGCCTACTAGCGCTTTCTGAGGTACCTTAGCCCGGCATTTGGCTAAGGAGGGGAAGCGCTCTGAGATCTTCCGGGTGTGTGGTGGGACCTCCACGCCGGGCCCTTGGTCTAGTCCTTGTCTCTTCTTTTCTTTGTCGTTTTCTTACAGGAGTGAAGTAGGTGCGCGGCCACCCCTTCCCCAAGGGTCGAACTCCACAAGAGACCGGTTTTCCGGTTTCAACACGCTTGTTGATCGCTCAGGACCGGCAGGCGAAGTATTACAATGCCAAGCACCGGAACGTGGAGTTCGCGGTAGGCGATTGGGTATACCTTAAAGTGAAGCCGTTCAAGGGGGGGTTTCGTGGGTGAGACGCTTGAAGAAGCTGAGCCCAAGATACCTTGGACCTTTTGAGGTTCTGGAGCGAGTCGGCGAAGCGGCATACCGTTTGAGGCTATCGGAGGAATTAAGTGGATTACATGATGTGTTCCACATTTCTGTGTTGCGGAAGGCGGTGCAAGAGCCTTCGTAGGTGATCGCAGTTGACCAAGTGCCGGTAGACGAGGGGTGATGACTAGGGTCAAGCCCATTCGTATCGAAGATGTGGAGGTCAAGAGACTCCGTAACAAGGAGATCCGGATGGTTAAGGTCCAGTGGGAATAATTGCGGGCGAGAGGAGCTCTCTTGGGAACGGGAGCAGACTATGCTGGAGGAGTACCCGGAATTGTTCCGCTCAGGTACTGTTTTGCGTTAAGTCCTGTTTTTCCTTTATTAATTTCGTGGACGAAATTCTTTAAGGGGGGTAGAATTGTAACACCCCAAAATTTCGTAGGGGCAACGGGGATCAAATTTGGCCAAGACAGATTTTTTTGGTGCATGCGACACGGGCCCCGACACGGGCGTGTCGGAGGCCGTGTCGGGCGTGTCGAGCTCGAGCCGTCGAGCTGGACGTGTCGTCGACCAGTGCAGGTCGACGATGGTCGTGTGGTGGAATACGGCCTAGGACACGGGCGTGTCCCAGGCCGTGTCACACCTGGGCTGTGCGGTTGGGTACACGGGAAATGACACGAGCACGAACACGGGCGTGTCTAGTTTGACACGGGCGTGTCTGATGCTGTGTCACCAAGCCGTGTACCTCTCTGACTGCGAAGTGTTGATAAATTGCACACGGGGGGCGTGACACGGGTCCCGACACGGGCGTGTCGCAGGCGACACGGGCGTGTCGGAGGCTGTGTCAAAGGTTTTCAATTTTGGTCGAGACGGCGAATGAGCTACACGGCCAGGCACACGGCCGTGTGTGAACCCGTGTTCGTCCAAGATTTTATAATTTCAGATCTAATCTCGACCGTTCGTTTCCTTGGCTTTGGATCCGACAGTGGGGGGCTGTTCCTGAGGGGTTTTAGCTGGGTTTTAGGGTTAGAATCCCTCATTCCACCCAAGCAAATCTCTCTCTAAGTTTTAGAGAGAGGGGAGAGCAAGTTTGGAGGAGGAGACCAAGATCCGGCCGCCGGAGGAGCTTCGGAGCTCCGAATCGCGATCCGAGTCCAGATCCGCGGAGGTGACGCCGTTGCGGTGCTTTTCAACCGCATAGTTTTTGATGGCGCCGCGGAAGAACGCAAGGGTAACGATTCTCTTCTTGAGCCTGTGAAGCTCTTCTTCCTTTGCATGGGAAAACCCCTCTCCCGCGAGTGTGCGGCGAGATCGTGGTATTCCTTGGGGTAGATATGTAAAGTCCCCCTTGTTAGAGTCCGGAATCGTAGTACGGACATAGGCATGTTGTGTGAAGCCTACCCGGACGTGTTTTCCGGATCGGTGATGTTTTGCTATACATATTTTAACCGGAGAAGACTCCGAGCGTTGTGGTTGTTTTTCGGGTTGCTATGCGGTAGAATGCATCGGGGAATCTTGGGGATTAACCCCGAAGTGCACCCGAAAATCTGGGCGAAAACGAAGTTCTGCCATCTCGGTGGCCTGGGTGCCAGCCGGGAACATAGCGGGGCTATGTATCATGTTGTGATTACAGCAGGGAACCTTGGGGATGAAACCCGAGGTGCACCCGGAAATTTTGGACGGAAATGTAGTTCTATCATAACGGTGGCCTGGGAGCCAACCGGGTACTTAGCGGGGCTATGTACCATGTTTGATCGTTAATTGAGACTGGGGAAAGCTTAGTCCGCGCCAAAGGGCCGAATGGCAGTGGCGGAGTGAGCAACGGACTAGTAGCCCTCTACCCGCTCCACCTGCTCGGTTAAAGCGACCTAAAGTTTTACGTGGGACTTACCGAGATTTGGAGATCGAGTCTAGGCTACGGCTGAGAAGACTAAATGCTCACAAAGATTGCCATCCTGGGGGTGGTGGTGGAGTCGAGGACCGGACGGGGTTCGGACTGGCTTCGCCGAGTAAGTGCCCTGAGAGCACGGGGTGTACGGCCGTGAGAGCGTGCACCTATATTGAGATGCTTGTTTTGCTGTGTTGCGTGTTTTGCTAACAAGTGCAGGGAAGAAGCTTTGCCGCCCCGGTTTGGGGGCGGAATCGTTATAATTTGGTCAGCATTGCTGACCGTTGCCTTTGTTTACCACCGTGCGGTGGGTTGTTGCTTGCAGGTGCTGCGGAGTTGAGAGGTAATTAGCGGGCTAAAGCCCAAGTTACTGTGCTGGCCCTCGAAGGCCTTGTTTTGAGTGTTTTACCTCTTGTACTCATTTGTGGCTGGCCTGCGTGCCGAGGTTTGGAAGACACTTGTATTTAAGAGAATTCTTGTAAAGCCTTAAGGCTATTTTTCCGTTTTGTGTATTATACATTCCTGTGGTTTTGAGTAGTGGACATTCATGCTTGGCAGGGTTCTTTATTCTTTGCAACTCTAATAAATTACTTCCGCTAGGTGTTGTGTAAGACGTTGTGATTGGTTGAATGGTTTCAACGCGTAACCAACCGGTCTGTCCGTAGTATATGGCGTCGGGCCCCGGCCGGACCTACTGTTATATGCTATGTGACGGATAGGGGTGTTACACTTTACATATCTACCCCAAGGAATACCGCAATCTCACCGCTCACTCGCGGGAGAAGGGTTTTCCCATGCAAAAGAAGAAGAGCTTCACATGCTCAAGAAGAGAATCGTTACCCTTGAACTTTTCCTCGGCGCCATGACGATCTAGTCGGATGGAAAGCACCGTATCGGCCTCGCCTTCGCGGATCCGGACTCGGATCGTGATTTGGAGCTCCGAAGCTCCGCCGGTGACAGGATCTTTGGTCTTCTTCGTCCTCCTAGCTCTCCCTTCTCTCTAGATCTTAGAGAGATAAAGCCCAAGTGAAATGAGGGCTTCTAAACCCTATTCTCCGGATAAAACATACCAGCAACAGCCCTGAGCCGTCGGATCCCAAATCAAGAAATCGAACGGCTGCGATTCAACCCAATTTTACAAAATCTTGGCCGAACACGGCCTGCGACACGCCCGTGTCCAAGGCCGTGTCGCCCATTCGCCGTCTCGACCGACACGAAAACTAGCACACGACATTCGACACGGCCTACGACACGCCCGTGTCGCATGTGATACGGCCGTGTCACGACCCGTGTCACGCCCCGTGTGCAACTGCCAACACTTGTTTCCCGAGGAGGACACAGCCTGCGACACGGCACCCGACACGCCCGTGTCACATGTGACACGCCCGTGTCTGTGCCTGTGTCATGGCTCGTGCATGACTCAAAAAACTCTCTAGCGTGACACGCCCTGGGACACGCCCGTATCCCAGGCCGTGTGCCTCAACTCGACGATCGTCAAAACGTCGACCACATGACCCGTGGCCAAACACGCCCGTGACACGCCCGTGTCACGCCCGTGACACGCCCGTGTCACACCCGTGACACCTGATCCAAAACCCAGATTTTGCTTAAAACGTCACCCGTCCCTCTTTTGAGTTTCGGGGTGTTACAAAAAATGACCAAGTCCGATCTGTAGGCGTTGAGTGAAGTCAGTTCACTCAACGCCATACAACTCAATACTAGAAAAATAGCTTTTAGCCACGGTTTTTTTTGCCACGGGGAAAAACCGTGGCTAATACACTAGTATTAGCCACGGTTCCTATTTCGTGGCTAATAAGCTAGTATTAGCCACGGATGACTAATCCGTGGCAAATAACCTGACTTTTTGTCACGGTTTGACTATTTCGTGGCTAATAATCTAGTATTAGCCACGGAAGCCTAATCCGTGGCAAAAAGTCTGGTTTTTTTTAGTCCCACACCGCCAATAAAAAGCTGGATTTGGAGTTTATATAGGTCATTCAAAATTATTGTTTGAAATGAAATCGGCGTGGCAGCGGCGGCGGCGGTGGCCGGGCGGCGGCGACGGTGGTGGAGGGCGGCCGAATATTTTTTATGGTAGGTTTATTACAGGTCATTTAGCCACGACAATTGAACCGTGGCAAATGAGGAACTTTTAGCCACGACAATTGAACCGTGGCTAATAACTTATTAGCCATGGATTCGGCGTGGCTAATACTATTAGCCACGCTCGCATTGCTCACGCCCATTTGCCGTGGGTAGGCCGTGGCTAATAGTTATTAGCCACGGTTTTAGACTTTTAGCCACGGAAATCTGTTGTGGCTAAAAGTCTATTTTTTAGTAGTGTAACAACGCTGAGAGGAGGCTGGAAGTCAAGGCCTTGAGTGTTGACAAAGCATAAATTGGTCAAGTCCATAGGCATTGAGTGAAGTCAACTCACTCAACGTCATATAGCCAAAAACATTGATTCATGTAGTTTCTGTCAAAGCATTGGAAGAAAGACATGAAAATCTGTCTAAGTACAAAAGCATTGAGTGAAGCTAGTTCACTCAACGCAAGAGGAAGAAAGCATTGAGTCATGTTGTTTCTGTCAAAGCCATAGAAGAAAAAGAAAGAAAATTGGTTAAGTCCAGAAGCATTGAGTGAAGCTTGTTCACTCAACTCCATGCAGTTTCCGTTAAGGCCAAAGAAAAAGGAGACAAAAAATCAACTAAGTCCAGAAGCGTTGAGTGAAGACAGTTCACTCAACGCTAAGATCAAAAGGCTTTGAGTCAAGCTAATGCAGTCAACCTAAGAGAAAACAGAGAAATCAGCTAAGTCCAGAAGCGTTGAGTGAAATCAGTTCACTCAACGCACTCAACACCAGATTTTAGAAGCAAAGGCAAAAAACATTTAGTGAGGCTAGCTCACTCAACGCCTTCAAACAAAAGGAGATTTGGCTAAGTATAGAGGTATTGAGTGAAGCTTATACACTCAACGTCATAGTTGCAGAAAGAGCTGAAAATTATTCTAAGTCCAGAATCGTTGAGTGAAGCCAGTTCACTCAACGCCTCAATGTAACACCCCGAAACTCAAAAGAGGAATAGGCAGCATTTAATCCAAGTTTGGGTCCTGGTAAGGGTCATACGGCCTTGGACACAGGAGTGTCCATGGCCGTGTCCTGCTACGAGATGAACGATTTTCTGCGTGGTCGACGAAATACAGTCGACGATCATTGGAGGTCGAGAACACGGCTTGAGACATGGACGTGTCCAGGGCCATGTTCTGCTTGGGCTATTTGCCAGGATGTATCGAGAGAGTTACACGGCCTAGGACAAGGGCGTGTCTGGAACATGACATATGACACGGGCATATCAGAGGGCCGTGTCCTATTCGGGATGTTTTATTCCTGTGTCGATTGAGGAACACGACCCGCAACACTAGTGTGTATTGTCTGACATGGGCATGTCAATCATGAAACGTGCATGTCTAAGCCCGTGTCCTGTTCGGGATGCGACGGTTTCAGCGTCGATTGGGGCACACGACCCATGACACGGGCATGTCCATGGCTGACATAGGCGTGTCCCAAGACGTATCACAGGCCGTGTCCTATTGTGTATTTCCTTGTTTACGGCGAGTGAGGAACACGACCTTGGATACGGGCGTGTCGCAAGCCGTGTTCGGCCCAGGAAATTGATTTTAAGTGTGAATCGTGGTCGTTCGTTTCCTTCTTTTGGGATCCAAGGGCCCATGATGGTCCTTGTTGAGTTAAGTACGGGAATAGGGTTTGAAACCCTCATTCCTCATCAAACTTTCTCTTTCAAAAGGTTTAGAGAAAGGGGAGAGCAAGGAAGAAGGAGAAGGTCAACTCCGGCCACCGATGGAGCTTCGGAGCCCCGATTATCGATCTGAATCTAGATCTACGGAGGCGAGGCCGTTGCGGTGTTTTTCATCCGTTTACATCTCCATGACGCCAAAGAGAACTTCAAGGGTAACGATTATTTTCTTGGACATGTGAAGTCCTCTTTCTTTTTGCATAGGAAACCCGCTCTCGCGAATGTGCGGTGAGTGTGAGATTTTCCATTAGGTGGACATGAATAGTCCCCGTTGTTTTGCATGTAGAGTCCGAAATCAAAGTACGACCACAGACATGGTGTGTGAAGCCTATCCGGACAAGTTGGTCTGGATCGGTGATGTTTCATTATGTATGAATGGTCGGAGAAGACTCCGTGCCGATGTTTGTTTTCGGGTTTTCTACATGGTAGATTGCAGCAGGGATCCTTGGGGATTAACTCTAAGGTGCACCCGGAAATCTGGGCAGAAGCGAAGTTCTGCCATAACGGTGGCCTGGGAGCTAGTCGAGTACATAACTGGGTTATGCACAGTTGTTTGATCGATATGTTGGGACTAGGGGAAGCTTGACCCGCGCCAATGGCTAAATGGCAGCAGTGAGGTGAGTAAAGGGCTGGTGGAACCTTACCCACTCCAAGTGGTTCGGTTAAAGATGGCTTGGAGAACGAGTCTAGGCTTCAGCTGAAAGGACTTTAATTCTCACGCTGTTTGCCATCCTGGGGGCGGTGGTGGACCGCAGAACGGACTGAGTTCACCGAGTAAGTGCCCTGAGAGCATGGGGTGTGTGGCCGTTCGTGCCTACACCTGTGGTGAAGTGTGTTGTTGTTGTACTTTCACTATATTGTTTGGCTATGCTACTAAACTGCAGGGAATGAGCACCATCACCCCAAATCCGGGGTGGGGTCGTTATAATTTGGTCAGCTTTAGCTGACCGTTGCTTTTGTTTGCCACCGTTGCGGTGGATTATTTCTTGCATGTGCTGCGGAGCTTAGTGGAAACTAGCGGGCCGAAGCCCTTGTTACTGTGTCGGCCTCGAAGGCCTTTGCGAATGTTTACTTTTATTCTCATGTGTGACCAGCCTGCGTGCCGATGTTTGGAAGATACCATTTATTTAAAGTAAACTCATGTAAGGCCATAAGGCCAAATACTTTGTGTATTTGTACGCTCATTCCTAATTTGGGTTTATTTAGTGGACATTCATGCTATTGTCTTGGGTTATTTTCTATGCAACTTTTTAAATGCTTCTGCTAGAATTTGCTCTGTGTAGGACATTTGTTAATGGAAGGATGGTTTCATTGAGTAACCTTTTGGTCGTCTGTGGTATATGGCGTCGAGCCCCGGCCGGACCTACTACTATATGCTATGTGACGGATATGAGTGTTACAATTTTGTATCAGACTACTGGTTTCGGTCATGCTTATCAGAATTCGTAGGCGTATTCTTTTAAGGGGTTGTGAGTACATATGCGTGCGTCATCGTTATAACATAAAAATAACCCATGAATGTCCACTTAGGAATGAAAATACACATGTTTGAGGAACCTGCGTGTTCCTATAATTGCTTTTTGCAATTTTGGTTGGTCACTTAATGATGTTTTGTACGACTATAGGTGACTAGGGCTGGCGTAGGGCACTCAGAACGCCCGCTTTTCGAAGAAAGCAGTGCACCCAGCGACGTGTCTGAGACCCCTCCTTCTGTTGAAACCATAAGAAGGATAGTTGAAGCGGTGTTCACTGTGACTAATGCACATCACAGAAGCAATGTGCAACCCTTTGTCCCTGCGGTGGCTTCAACGCCGGGTGGTGTGATGGAGTATACGACATTTAGAGGACCATTGGGTCAGCAGTTGAACATGCTTTTAGTGCAGGGTACGCACTCAGTTGATGAATATTTGCAGGTGTTTCTTATGATAAGACGCTACCCAGGCTTTGAGTTGGAGAACGAGCAGTCTATGGCGGAGAGATTTTATAATGGTCTGCGTGACGAATTACGAGTTCTACTGCTAGGACCGAAATTATTTGGATTCCGAGCCTTGGTGGAGTCGGCTAGATCTTTGGAAGTAGATTTGGCAAAAGTAAACCAGACGTCAGAGTTCAGGGTACCAAACCCTCCAGGTTCTGCAAAGTCTGTATACCGGAGGAGGAAAAAAAGTCTAAAATATCTACTAGTCAGGCCCCATATGATTGTTTTAATTGTGGTAAATTCAGTCACCATGCCCGAGATTATCGTGGTGATGGCCAGAAGACAAAGAAAGCCATGACAGGAGCAGTTGAGGACTCTAGTGCAAAAGAAACATGGTTCAAAATGTCGAACTCCTCAAAATCTGGGTTCCGTAAGTGCTATAAGAAGGCTAGGACTTCGGGTCTAGTCCCTTCTTCTGGTGCTTTTGGGGCAACTACATGCCGAACCCCGGGCGCATGTTATAACCATGGGAGGCCGGGACACTATGCTCGAGATTGTTGGAACGGGCGACCAAAGTCCGAGAAGAAGCCTGGAGCAACTGTCGAGGAGAAGGGCAAGACGTTGGAGTCAACTGCATCACCCTATGCTCCGGTATGACCGAGAGTGTACAACCTTGTCCAGCAGGAGGTAATGTGGCCGACTGTCGAGGTGACATGTATGGTTTAATTGATAGCAGTTTAGCTTTTTATACCTGTTTCCTTATACGTGTTATCTTAGGACTGGGGGTACTAGGCTTTGTTTTGATTTTCGGTTATCCGACGAGAGCACTCTTCGATACGGGAGCTTCGCACTCCTTTTTATCCGAAGGTTTTGTGCCGCGCATCGGCGTACCTACTTCGATGGCAAAGGACAAATTGGATGTGTTTTTGCATACTGGGTGTTCAATGCGCATGGATTGGGAGTCAAGAGTTCGACTTGCAAGCGTCGCTACTGCCGCTGGTGGAGTTCGACGTGATATTTGGTATGGACTGGCTCTCAGAGCAGCAGACATACATTGATTGCAATCGCAATGAGGTCAAATTGGGAACTGGTCGAGAGACGACATTTGCGGGCTTGAAAGGGGTCGAGTAAGACTTTGATGTCCGCTCTTCAGGTAGTTAAGGTAGTTCGTGCTGGTGCAGAGCTGTTCTTCACACTAGTGGAGGCTTCAAGGCCTAAGCCTACTTTGGTCAGTATCCTAGTGGTATCCGAGTATCCTGACGTGTTCCCTAATGATCTCCCTAGAGCCCCACCGCAGCGAGAGATTGACTTCACTATTGAGATAATGTCATGTGCCAAGCCTGTGTCACACTCTCCGTATCGATTAGCGCCTAAGGAGATG
Source organism: Platanthera zijinensis (assembly GCA_039513925.1). Lineage (NCBI taxonomy): Eukaryota > Viridiplantae > Streptophyta > Magnoliopsida > Asparagales > Orchidaceae > Platanthera > Platanthera zijinensis. The sequence goes on along the minus strand of CM077087.1, from coordinate 24,259,037 downwards.
GCGGAACTGAAGGTTCAACTTGAAGAGATGTTGGAACAGGGTTATGTGCGTCCAAGTTCATCGCCTTGGAGCGCACCGGTCCCTTTTTGTTAGGAAGAAGGATGGAAGTTTGCGACTCTGTATAGATTGTCGAGAGCTGAATAAGTTGACAGAGAAGAATAAGTATCCGATCCCAAGGATCAAAGATTTGTTCGATCAATTAGTTGGGTCATCAGTGTACTCGAAATTGGATCTTAAATCCGGATATTATCAGCTGATGATAAGAGAAAGTGATATCTCCAAGACAACTTTCAGCACGAGGTATGGGCATTATGAGTTTACCATCATGCTGTTTGGGCTGACTAATGCGCCATCCGTGTTTATGGATCTGATGAACAGAGCGTTCCGAGAGTACTTGGACCACTTCATGATAGTCTTTATCGACGACAAATTGGTGTACTCGCAGTGTGAGGAAGATCACTTTAAGCATATGTATTTGGTGTTGGAGACGCTGAGGAGGAACCAACTTTTTGCCAAATTCTCCAAATGTGAATTCTGGTTATCCTCGGTGGCATTCCTTGGTCATATAGTCAGTGGAGAAGGGATTGCGGTGGATCCGGCAAAGATAGTTGCGATACGGGAGTGGCCTGTGCTGTCTACGTTAGCGGAAGTCCGGAGTTTTCTGGTACTTGCCGGCTACTACAGGCGCTTCATAGAGAACTTCTGACGGATAGCGTTACCTCTCACGACCTTGATAAGGAAAGATCAAAAGTTTGTTTGGACGCCTAATTGTGCACAAGCTTTCGAAGAGCTAAAGAGACGGTTGACCACGACGCATGTTCTATGTTTCCCGAGTGGGACCGAAGGCTTTAAGATCTACAGTGATGCTTCGGTCAGTGGTTTGGGTTGCGTTCTACTGCAGCATGGGAGCATGATAGCTTATGGCTCGCGTCAGCTAAAGGTACACGAGAGAAATTATCCGGTCCATGACTTGGAGTTAACGGCCATGATATTTGCCCTGAAGCTGTGGAGGCACTACCTGTATGGTGTGAAGGTTGATATCTACACCAATCACAAGAGCCTGAAGTACTTGTTAGATCAAAAGGATTTAAACATGCGGCAACAGAGATGGATGGAGTTCCTAGGGGACTACACATTTAAGATACATTATGTGTCTGGTAAAGGCAATGCGGTTGCTGATGCGTTGAGTCGCAGGACTCCCGCGCAGACCAACTGGTTGTCGATACATGACGAGCGTTTGATTCGGGATTTGGAGGCATTGGAGATCTCTTTCGTTGACAAGCAGACTAGTGCCGAAATACAGCTGAACTAGACAGAGGTGCAGTATGACCTTGCTGAGAGGATTCAACAGGCTCTAGTTTTGGATTACAACATTATGCAAATCATGGATAAGGATTTGGATGGGTCAAATTCCCAATTTGGTGTTGTCGATGGATTGTTATGGAAGGACAGTCGTCTGTATGTCCCAAATGTGGGTAAACTGCGGGTGGAACTAATGTACAAGGCTCATCATACCAAGTACTCGATTCACCCAGGGAGCACAAAGATGTACCGTGATTTGAAGAAGTTGTTCTGGTTGCCAGGACTTAAGAAGTTCATGGCACTTTACGTGGCGAAGTGTCAAACGTGCGCCTTGGTGAAGGCGGAGTGCCAGAAGCCCGGAGGTTTCTTGAAGTTCTTGCCTATCCCAGAGTGGAAGTTCGACGATATTTCAATGGATTTTGTGCATGAGTTGTCAAGATCGCAGAAGAGAAACAACGCCATTTGGGTGATCATATATTGATTGACGAAGGTGTCGCACTTCATTCCGAACAGGAAGGATGATCCGGTGGATAAACTGGCAAAATTTTAAGTGGATAACATCGTTCGACTACATGGTGTGCCCCACAACATCGTGAGTGATCGAGATGGGCGGTTCACGTCCAATGACTGGAGGTTGGTGCAACAAATGTTTGGGACCAAGCTGAGTTTCAGCACGGCCTTTCATCCACAGACGGATGGTCAGACCGAGAGGGTCAACAGGACGATGGAAGACATGCTTCATATGTGCGTCTTGGATTTCAGAAAGCAGTGGGAAGATCACTTGTACTTGGTGGAGTTTGCTTATAACAATAGCTACCAAGCGAGTATTCAAATTACGCCCTTCGAGGCCCTATACGGTAGGAAATGTCGAACGCCGTTGTCGTAGTTGGAAACGAATGAGTCAAAGCTGTACAAACGGCAAGAGGTGGAATATGCAACTTCATTAGTGCGAACTATTCGAGAACGATTGCTGATCGCTCAGGACAGGCAGGCTAAATACTATAATGACAAGCATCGGAACGTTGAGTTCGCTGTTGGCAACTGGGTGTATTTCAAGATTAAGCAGTTCAAGGGTATCTCACAGGTACGACGCTTGAAGAAGCTGAGCCCGAGGTACCTTGGACCGTTCGAAGTTCTAGAGCGAATTGGTGAAGCAGCTTATCGTCTAAAGCTGTCAGTGGAACTGAGTGGTCTACACGATGTAATCCATATATCAGTGTTGCGGAAGGCAGTGCAAGAGCCGTCACAATTTGTTGCGACCGATCAAGTACCCGTCGATAATGGATTGACGACGAAGATCAAACCCGTTGGCATCGAGGACTTTGAGGTCAAGCAACTTCGTAACAAAGACATTAGGATGGTCAAAGTCTGTTGGGACAACTGCGGTAGGGAGGAGCTCTCGTGAGAGCGAGAGCAGATCATGCTTGAAGAGTATCCCGAGTTATTCCACTCAGGTACCGTTTTGTTTTGTGTATCTTTTCCTTTCTGTAATTTCGGGACGAAATTATTTTTAGAGGGAGAGATTTGTAATGCCCCGTAACTCAAAATAGGAACGGGCAGCGTTTAAGCCAAGTTTGGATCCTGGTAAGGGTCACGCGGCCTCTGACACGGGCGTGTCCATGGCCATGTCCTGCTATGAGATGGACGATTTTCCGCGTGGTCGACGAAATGCAGTCGACGATCATTGGACGTCGAGAACACGGCCTGAGACACGGGCGTGTCAAGGGCCGTGTCCTGCTTGGGCTATTTGTCGGGCTGTGTCGAGAGAGTTACACGGCCTGGGACACGGGCGTGTCCCAGGGCGTGTCTGGAACACGGTCTGTGACACGGGCGTGTCACAGGACCGTGTCCTATTCGGGATGTTTTGGTCCTGTGTCGATTGAGGAACACGCCCCACAACACGGGATTGTACTGTCTGACACGGGCGTGTCAATTGTGACACGGGCGTGTCTAAGCCCGTGTCCTGTTCGGGATGCGACGGTTTCAGCTTTGATTGGGGCACACAGCCCATGACACGGGCGTGTCCATGGCTGACACGGGCGTGTCCCAAGCCGTGTCACAGGCCGTATCTTGTTCTGTATTTCCTGGTCTACGGCGAGTAAGGAACACAGCCTTGGACACGGGCGTGTTGCAAGCCGTATTCGGCCTAGGAAATTAATTTTAAGTGCGAATCATGGCCGTTCGTTTCTTTCTTTTAGGATCCAAGGGCCCAGGATGGTCTTTGCTGAGTTAAGTATGGGAATAGGATCTGAAACCTTCATTCCTCATCAAACTTTCTCTTTCTAAAGGTTTAGAGAGAGGGGAGAGCAAGGAAGAAGGAGAAGGTCAACTCCGGTCGCCGGTGGAGCTTCAGAGCCCCGATTCTCGATCCGAGTCCAGATCTACGGAGGCAAGGCCGTTGCGTTGCTTTTCATCTGTCTACATCTCTATGGCGCCAAAGAGAACTTCAACGGTAACGATTCTCTTCTTGGACATGTGAATTCCTCTTTCTTTTTGCATAGGAAACCCGCTCTCACGAGTGTGCGGTGAGTGTGAGGTTTTCCTTTGGGTGAACATGAATAGTCCCCGTTGTTTTGCATGTAGAGTCCGGAATCGAAGTACAGACATAGCCATGGGGTGTGAAGCCTACTCGGACAAGTTGGTCTTGATCGGTGATGTTTCATTATGCATGAATTGTCGGAGAAGACTCTGTGTCGATGTTTGTTTATCGGGTTTTCTACGTGGTAGATTGCAGCAGGGATCCTTAGGGATTAACTCTAAGGAGCACCCAGAAATCTGGGAAGAAGAGAAGTTCTGCCATAACGGTGGCCTGGGAGCCAGCCGAGTACTTAACCGGGTTATGTACGGTTGTTTGATCGATATATTGGGACTGGGGGAAGCTTGACCCGCGTCAATGTCTAAATGGCCGCGGTGAGGTGAGCAACGGGCTGGTGGAACCTTACCCACTCCAAGTGGTTCGGTTAAAGATGGCTTGGAGAACGAGTCTAGGCTTCGGCTGGAAGGAATTTAATGCTCACGCTATTTGTTGTCCTGGGGGCGATGGTGGACTACGGTTCGGACCAGGTTCACCGAGTAAGTTCCCTGAGAGTACGGGGTGTGTGGCCATCCGTGCCTACACCTGTGGTGAAGTGTGCTGCTGTTGTACTTTCACTATATTGTTTGGCTATGCTACTAAACTGCAGGGAAGGAGCACCGCCACCCCAAATCCGGGGTGGGGTTGTTATAATTTTGTCAGCTTTAGCTGACCGTTGCTTTTGTTTGCCACCATTGCAGTGGATTGTTGTTTGCAGGTGCTGCGGAGCTTAGTGGCAAATAGCGGGCTGAAGCTCTTGTTGTTGTGTCGGCCCTCAAAGGCCTTTGCGAATGTTCATTTTTATTCTCATGTGTGACCGGTCTGCATGTCGTTGTTTGGAAGACACCATTTGTTTAAAGTAAACTCATGTAAGGCTATAAGGCAAAGTATTTTGTGTATTTGTACGCTCATTTCTAATTTAGGTTTATTTAGTGGACAATCATGTTATTGTCTTGGTTTATTTTCTATGCAACTTTTTAAATGCTTCCGCTAGAATGTGCTCTGTGTAGGACGTTTGTTATTGGAAGGATGGTTTCATTGAGTAACCTTTCGGTCTGTCTGTGGTATATGACGTCGGGCCCCGGCCGGACCTACTGCTATATGCTATGTGATGGATATGAGTGTTACAATTTGGTATCAGATTACTGGTTTCGATCATGCTTATTTGAATTCGTGGGTGAATTCTTTTAAGGGGTTGTGAGCACATGTGCGTGCGTCATCGTTATAACATAAAAAGAACCCATGAATGTCCACTTAGGAATGAAAATACACATGTTTGAGGAACCTGCGTGTTCCTATAATTGCTTTTTGCAATTTTGGTTGGTCGCTTAATGATGTTTTGTACGACTATAGGTGACCAGGGCTGGCATAGGGCAGTCAGAACGCCCGCTTTCCGAGGAAAGCAGTGCACCCAACGACGTGTCTGAGACCCCTCCTTCTGTTGAAATCATAAGAAGGATAGTTGAAGCAGTGTTCGCTGTGATTAATGCACATCACGGAAGCAATGTGCAATCCTTTGTCCTTGAGGTGGCTTCAACGTCGGGTGGTGTGATGGAGCATACGACATTTTGAGGACCATTGAGTCAGCAGTTGAACATGTTTTTAGTGCAGGGTACGCACTCAGTTGATGAATATTTGCATGTGTTTTTTATGATAAAACGCTACCCAGGCTTTGAGTTGGAGAACGAGCAGTCTATGGCCGAGAGATTTTATAATGGTCTGCGTGACGAATTACGAGTTCTACTGCTAGGACCGAAATTATTTGGATTTCGAGCCTTGGTGGAGTCGGCTAGATCTTTGGAAGTAGATTTGGCAAAAGTCAACCAGACGTCAGAGTTCAGAGTACCAAACCCTCCAGGTTCTGCAAAGTCTGTATACCGGAGGAGGAAAAAGAAGTCTAAAATATCTACTAGTCAGGCCCCATATGATTGTTTTAATTGTGGTAAATTCGATCACCATGCCCGAGATTGTCGTGGTGATGGCCAGAAGACAAAGAAAGCCATGATAGGAGCAGTTGAGGACTCTAGTATAAAAGAAATAGGGTTCAAAATGCCGAACTCCTCAAAATACGGGTTCCGTAAGTAGTATAAGAAGGCTAGGACTTCGGGTCTAGTCCCTTCTTCTGGTGCTTCTGTTGTCTTATACGTGTTAGCTTAGGCTTTGGGGTACTAGGCTTTGTTTTGATTTTCGGTTATCCGGCAAGAGCACTCTTTGATACGGGAGCTTCGCACTCCTTTTTGTCTGAAGGTTTTGTGTCGCGCAACGGGGTATCTACTTCGATGGCAAAGGATGTGTTGTTGCCTAATGGGTGTTCAATGCGCACGGATTGGGAGTCAAGAGTTCGACTTGCAAGCGTCGTTACTGCCGCTGGTGGAGTTCGACGTGATATTTGGTATGGACTGGCTCTCGGAGCAGCATGCATACATTGATTGTAATCGCAAGGAGGTCAATTTGGGAACTGGTCGAGAGACGATATTTACGGGCTTGAAAGGGGTCGAGCAAGACTTTGATGTCCGATCTTCAGGTGGTTAAGGCAGTTCGTGCTAGTGCAGAGCTGTTCTTCACACTAGTTGAGGATTCGAAGCCTAAGCCTACTTTGGTTAGTATCCTAGTGGTATCCGAGTATCCTGACGTGTTCTCTGATGATCTCCCTGGAGCCCCACAGCAGCGAGAGATTGACTTCACTATTGAGCTAATATCAGGTGCCAAGCCTGTGTCACACTCTCCGTATCGGTTAGTGCCTAAGGATATGGCGGAACTGAAGGTTCAACTTGAAGAGCTGTTGGAACAGGGTTATGTGCGTCCAAGTTCATCGCCTTGGAGCGCACCGGTCCCTTTTGTTAAGAAGAAGGATGGAAGTTTGTGACTCTGTATAGATTGTCGAGAGCTGAATAAGTTGATGGAGAAGAATAAGTATCTGATCTCAAGGATCGATGATTTGTTCGATCAATTAGTTGGGTCTTCGATGTACTCGAAATTAGATCTTAAATCCAGATATTATCAGCTGATGATAAGAGAAAGTGATATCCCTAAGACAGCTTTCAGCACGAGGTATGTGCATTATGAGTTTACCATCATGTCGTTTGGGCTGATTAATGCGTCATCCGTGTTTATGGATCTGATGAACAGAGCGTTCAGAGAGCACCTGGACCACTTCGTGAAAGTCTTTATCAACGACATATTGGTCTACTTGCAGTGTGAGGAGGATGACTTTAAGCATCTGTATTTTGTGTTGGAGATGCTGAGGAGGAACCAACTTTATGCCAAATTCTCCAAATGTGAATTCTGGTTATCCTCGGTGGCATTCCTTGGACATATAGTCAGTGGAGAAGGGATTGCGGTGGATCCGGCAAAGATAGTTGTGATACGGGAGTGGCTTGTACTGTCTACGTTAGCGGAAGTCCGGAGTTTTCTGGGACTTGCCGGCTACTACAGGCGCTTCGTAGAGAACTTCTCGCAGATAGCGTTATCTCTCATGACCTTGATGAGGAAAGATCAAAAGTTTGTTTGGACGCCTGAGTGTGCACAAGCTTTTGAAGAGCTGAAGAGACGGTTGACCACGACGCATGTTCTATGTTCGCCGAGTGGGACCGAAGGCTTTAAGATCTACAGTGATGCTTCGGTCAGTGGTTTGGGTTGCATTCTACTACAGCATGGGAGTGTAATAGCTTATGGCTCGCGTCAGCTAAAGGTACACGAGAGGAATTATCCGGTCCATGACTTGGAGTTAACGGCCGTGATATTTGCCCTGAAGTTGTGGAGGCACTACCTGTATGGTGTGAAGGTCGATATCTACACCGATCACAAGAGCCTGAAGTACTTGTTGGATCAAAAGGATCTAAACATGCGGCAACAGAGATGGATGGAGTTCCGGGGGACTACAGATTTAAGATACATTATGTGCCTGGTAAAGGCAATACGGTTGCTTATGCGTTGAGTCGCAGGACTCCCACACATGCCAACTGGTTGTCGATACATGACGAGCGTTTGATTCGGGATTTGGAGGTATTGGAGATCTCTTACGTTGACAAGCAGACTAGTGCCGAAGCACAGTTGAACTGGGCAGAGGTGCAGTATGACCTTGCTGATAGGATTCGGCATGCTCTGGTTTTGGAAAGCAACATGAAGCAAATCATGGATGAGGCTTTGGATGGGTTAAATTTCCAATTTGGTGTTGTCGATGGATTGTTATGGAAGGACAGTCGTCTGTACGTCCTAAATGTGGGTAAACTACCGGTGGAATTGATGCACGAGGCTCATCATACCAAGTACTTGATTCACCCAGGGAGCACGAAGATGTATCGTGATTTGAAGAAGTTGTTCTAGTGGCAAGGACTTAAGAGGTTGTGGCACTTTACGTGGCGAAGTGTCAAACGGGTGCCTTGGTGAAGGCAGAGTGTCAGAAGCCCGGAGGTTTCTTGAAGTCCTTGCCTATCCCGGAGTGGAAGTTCGACGATATTTCAATGGATTTTGTGCATGGGTTGCCAAGATCGCAGAAGGGAAACGACGTCATCTGGGTGATCGTAGATTGATTGACGAAGGTGTCACACTTCATTTCGAATAGGAAGGATGATCTGGTGGATAAACTGGCAAAACTTTACGTGGATAACATCGTTCGACTACACGGTGTGCCCCGCAACATCGTGAGTGACCGAGATGGGTGGTTCACGTCTAATGACTGGAGTTTGGTGCAACAAATGTTGGGGACCAAGCTGAGTTTCAATAGGACGATGGAAGACATGCTTCGTATTTGCGTCTTGGATTTCGTAAAGTAGTGGGAAGATCACCTGTACTTGGTGGAGTTTGCTTATAACAATAGCTACCAAGTGAGTATTCAAATGACACCCTTCGAGGCCCTATACGGTAGGAAATTTCACATGCCGTTGTTGTGGTTGGAAACAGGTGAGTCAAAGCTGTACAAACGAAAAGAAGTGGAAGATGCAACTTCGTTGGTACTAACTATTTGAGAACAATTATTGATCGCTCAGGACAGGCAGGCTAAATACTATAATGACAAGCATAAGAACGTTGAGTTCGCTGTTGGCGACTGGGTGTATTTGAAGATTAATCTGTTCAAGGGTATCTCACGGGTACGACGCTTGAAGAAGCTGAGCCCGAGGTACCTTGGACCGTTCGAAGTTCTGGAGCGAATTGGTGAAGCAGCTTATCGTCTAAAGCTATCAGTAGAACTGAGTGGTCTACACAATATAATCCATATATCGGTGTTGTGGAAGGTGGTGCAAGAGCCGTCACAAGTTGTTTCAGCCGATAAAGTACCCGTCGATAATAGGTTGACGATGAAGATCAAACCCGTTCACATTAAGGACTTTGAGGTCAAGCGACTTCATAACAAGGACATCAGGATGGTCAAAGTCCGTTGGGACAATTGCGGTCGGGAGGAGCTCTCGTGTAAGCGAGAGCAGATCATGCTTGAAGAGTATCCCGAGTTATTCCACTTAGGTACTGTTTTGTTTTGTGTATCTTTTCCTTTCTGTAATTTCGGGACGAAATTATTTTAAGAGGGATAGATTTGTAACGCCCCGAAACTCAAAAGAGTAACGGGCAGCATGTAAGCCAAGTTTGGGTCCTGGTAAGGGTCACACGGCCTTGGACATGGGCGTGTCCATGGCCGTGCCCTGCTACGAGATGGACGATTTTCCGCGTGGTCGAAGAAATGCAGTCGACGATCATTGGAGGTCGAGAACACGGCGTGAGATACGGGCGTGTCCAGGGCCGTGTCCTGCTTGGGCTATTTGTCGGGCTGTGTCGAGAGAGTTACACGACCTAGGACACTAGGGTTTCCCAGGGCGTGTCTGGAACATGGTATGTGACACGGGCGTGTCACAGGGCTGTGTCCTATTCAGGATGTTTTGGTCCTGTGTTGATTGAGGAACACGCCCCGCAACACGGACGTGTATTGTTTGACACGGGCGTGTCAATCGTGACACGGGCTCGTCTAAGCCTGTGTCCTGTTCAGGATGCGACGGTTTCAATGTCGATTGGGGCATACGGCCCATGACACGTGCGTGCCCATGGCTGACACGGGCGTGTCCCAAGCCGTGTCACAGGACATGTCCTGTTCTGTTTTTCTTGGTTTACTGCGAGTGAGGAACACAACCTTGGACACGGGCGTGTCGCAAGCCGTGTTCGGCCCAGGAAATTGATTTTAAGTGTAAATCTTGTCCATTCGTTTCCTTCTTTTGGGATCCAAGGGCCCAAGCTGGTCCTTGCTGAGTTAAGTACGGGAATAGGGTTTGAAACCCTCATTCCTCATCAAACTTTCTCTTTCTAAAGGTTTAGAGGAGGGGAGACCAAGAAAGAAGGAGAAGGTCAACTCCGGCCGTCAGTGGAGCTTCAGAGCCCCGATTCTCGATCTGAGTCTAGATCTACGGAGGAGAGACCGTTGCGGTGCTTTTCATCCGTCTACATCTCCATGGCGCCAAAGAGAACTTCAAGGGTAACGATTCTCTTCTTGGACATGTGAAATCCTCTTCCTTTTTGCATAGAAAACCCGCTCTCGCGAGTGTGCGGTGAGTGTGAGGTTTTCCTTTGGGTGGACATGAATAGTCCCTGTTATTTTGCATGTAGAGTCCAGAATCGAAGTACAGACATAGACATGGTGTGTGAAGCCTACTCGGACAAGTTGGTCTAGATCGGTGATGTTTCATTATGCATGAATGGTCGGAGAAGACTCTGTACCGATGTTTGTTTTTCTAGTTTTCTACGTGGTAGATTGCAGCAGGGATCCTTGGGGATTAACTCCAAGGTGCACCCAAAAATCTGGGCAGAAGCGAAGTTCTGCCATAACGGTGTCCTGGGAGCCAGTCGAGTACATAACTGGGTTATGTACGGTTGTTTGATCGATATGTTGGGACTAGGGGAAGCTTGACCCGCGCCAATGGTTAAATGGCCGTCGCGGGGTGAGCAACGGGCTGGTGGAACCTTACCCACTCTAAGTGGTTCGGTTAAAGATGGCTTGGAGAACGAGACTAGGCTTCGTTTTAAAGGACTTTAATGCTCACGCTGTTTTTCATCCTGGGAGCGGTGGTGGACCTCAGAATGGACCGGGTTCGGACCGGGTTCACCGAGTAAGTGCCCTGAGAGCACGGGGTGTATAGCCATCCGTTCCTATACCTATGGTTAAGTGTGCTGCTGTTGTACTTTCACTATATTGTTTGGCTATGCGACTAAACTGCAGGGAAGGAGCACCGCCACCCCAAATCTAGGGTGGGTTGTTATAATTTCATCAGCTTTAGCTGACCGTTGCTTTTGTTTGCCACCGTTGCGGTGGATTGTTGCTTGCAGGTGCTGCAGACCTTAGTGGCAAATAGCGGGTTGAAGCCCTTGTTGCTGTGCCAGTCCTCGAAGGCCTTTGTGAATGTTTACTTTTATTCTCATATGTGACCGACCTGCGTGAAGATATTTAGAAGACACCATTTATTTAAAGTAAACTCATGTAAGGCTATAAGGCCAACTACTTTGTGTATTTATATACTCATTCCTAATTTGGGTTTATTTTGTGGACATTCATGTTATTGGCTTTGGTTCTTTTCTATGCAACTTTTTAAATGCTTCCGCTAGAATGTGCTTTGTGTAGGACGTTTGTTATTGGAAGGATGGTTTCATTGAGTAATCCTTTGGTCTGTCTGTGGTATATGACGTCGGGCCCCGACCGGACCTACTGCTATGTGCTATGTGACGGATAGGGGTGTTACACTCAACGCCATAGTTGCAAAAAGAGCTGAAAATTATTCTAAGTCTAGAATCATTGAGTGAAGCCAGTTCACTCAACGTTCTCAACGCCAATGATGTAGAAAAGGCTGAAGATCAAGCTAAGGCAAAAAGCATTGAGTGAAGCTTATACACTCAACGCTCTCAACGTCAAGGATGCAGAAAGGGCTGAAGATCAAACTAAGGCAAAAAGCATTGAGTGAAGCTTATACACTCAATGCACTCAATGCCTGGACAAGCTGAAGAATTAACTAAGTCCAGAATTGTTGAGTAAAGCCAATTCACTCAACGCCTGGAGTGATTTTGTGAAATTGGCTAAGTCCATAACTGATGACATCAGCAAAGTCAACAAAAGTCAACAAAACTCAAAATGATCATGGAAGGGCTGCAACTCATCACCAACGTCGTCGTCAGTCTCATTTTGTAAAACTAAGGAAATAATCAGCCGTTAAAGCAGCAATACGTGTCAATCAACTCTTTAGATGACGAGATTATAAATAGAAGATGAAATCTGGATCAAAACAATTTTCTGAGGGATCAATTCATTACGAAAAAGAGAGGCAGGACTTTGTCTTCTTCCCTCGCCATTGTTGCAGTAACAAGAAGACCGTATTGACGATTTTGAAGGGTTTCTGAGTTAGCTGCGGTGATCAATATCTGCTACAGCAAGATCAGAGGATTTATCTGAGGAAGAAGAACCAGTCTATGTTAGCCCTAGCTTAAATTGCTTCAAGATTCAAGCCGGGCTGAATTTGAAGATCAATCTCTGGATCTGTGAAGAAAAGGTAGAGCAGTTTGTGTTCTGTAAAACAGGTTAGTTGATTGAAGATTGTTTTTCTCTCTCCTTCATCAGTAGAATCAAAATCAAGGTTTTGAGTTACTTCCAACACAAGCCGCAAATTCTTGAAGATTGTTATTCTTGTTATTGTGAAGAAGATATGGCTAATATTCTCTCAGCTCAGGAAGCAATTGACTCAGAATTAATTTCTCTTGAGTTAAAACAACATTACTATTCAATTTCTATAGGATCTGTTTAAGATTTGTATTGTAAGCCTAAATTATAAAGGCTGAGTGGTAGGATCCAGTCTTTGATCTGTGTGATAGGGCTATTTTCTCAGCCTGTGTTGTAGGGCATTTGTGCCTGTGGTAGGTGATCAGGTGATTACTGAGTGGTTGGGTTGTGTGCCTGTGTTATAAGTCTCAGTGGAGACTGAGTGATTCGGTGGGATCATGTTGTAATCTCTGAGGAGTCATGTTATTGGAGAAGTGTCTTGTCTAACATTCAGTTAGAAAGGCGGGAGGGACAGTGGATGTACCCACATACTGGGGAACCACTATAAAAATCTGGTGTGATGTGTGTGGATTTCTTGAAAGCTAAAATAATCACTCACAACAAAGCATAATTCAGTTAAAGGCTTAAAGAACTCAAAAGAGAATCCAAAAGATCTTAATAACATATTCACCCCCTCCTCTAGGTGATTAGTTACCCTTGAATTCAAAGACTTTCAGTGTGAAAATTCATAGCAACAAGAATTGGCTTGATTTTGAGACTCAGATAGACCGTCGTCATGGAAACTCTATTTAGATACGTCAAGAATTTTTGGGGCTTGCCAGAGCTGTGAAATGCATTGCCTGATCGTTGTCGCTGCCAAAAGAGGAAAGAGCGGGAGTTTTCCTCAGTGTTAGGATTTTCTGAGCCTTATGAGTTGGCGAATCGGCTGTTCAACATTTCTTCATTTGTGGAAGAGAAACGTCTGTTGCGCTGCAGTATTTCTTTAGATTCTGGGCAGATTACCGATACATCTTCGGATTGGGGTCGGAAGAGGGAGGCCACTACAGTCTCTTGTGGTGGCGATGGTACGATGCCTTGTTCGGTTTCTCGGGGTAAGACTACTCCTTCTGATGGTCGAGGCGGACCTACTCCCGAGGTACAAGTGCTTAGATGTTTTGCCCCCGAGCTCCTCCTGCGGAGGCGACTGCTCCGAGGTTGTCTTCTTCTTTGAAGACGATGAATGAAGTGGTAAGTGAGTTCTATTTTTTCTTGTTCTCCTTCGTTGTTGCGCTTGTATTGATCTTTTCTCCATCTTTTTCTTGTAGATCGAGGCCCAGACTCAGATTATCGTTACTTGAAATGATCATTACATGAGCTTGAATGATGAGTATCTGGCTCTTCAAGAGAAGTTTCGGTCGGCAGCGAGCTCGCTTGCTATTTTGAGAGACGATCATGATCGGGTTCCCGATTTTGCCGGATTGGATCAGAGCTGAAGGTGGAATTGGAAAAGACTCGAGCGTCTTTGGAGGTGGAAAAATCTCTGGTGGAGAGGACCGCGTTGATGCTGAAGCATGCCCAGGAGGAGACTTCCCGTTTGGAGACAGAGCTCTGTCCTGTGAAGACCCAAGTGGAGGTGTTATCTTCTGATAGCCGTGTGTCAGTGTTGAAAGCTATCAGACTTGCGGAGGAGGTTCACGATGAGATATGGAGTAAGGAGGTGGAGCCTTAGATGGAGGACGTTCGGGAGCTGGCGCTTAGGCGTGACATTTCGAAGGCTTTTCGTCTTGTTGACAGGAGCTTGGGATGCAACATATCCGACTTTTGTTTTGATGATATCTCTGGCGACGAGAGTTCTGATGTCGACGTGGCTGATGTGTTGCGGCGTTATATTCATGTATTAGTGTGTTTGCATCTTTTATTAGTCTGATATCTTATACATTGTCTTTATTGTTTGACGGTTCTGATTGGCGTGTTTGCGCATGTACTTGTATGTTGTTGTAATGATTGCGTTCTTTTTCTTTTTTTCCCGAGTGTTGTTCGACTAGCGGTGTTGCTTTGTGCGGGCTGTGATTGCGACTTAGTTGCTCTATGTCTGGTTTGTGACCTAGTTTGCACGAGGATCTCTCGTGGCTTAGTTTGCACGAGAATCGCTCGCGGCTTAGTTTGCACGAGAATCGCTCGCGGCTTAGTTTGCACGATGATCGCTCGCGGCTTAGTTTGCACGAGGATCGCTCGCGACTTAATCGTAAGGGGGGAAGGCCCTGACAATGTTGTGGCGTAGAAAGATAGGTTCAGTGAATAGCTTTGTATTCTAGCTACATGCGCAGTCTTACCTATTTTATATGAGGATCGCTCGCGGCTTAATTTTCTTGAGGATCACTCGCAGCTTTAATTTACGCGAGGATCACTCGGAGCTTAATTTGCACGAGGATCACTTGCGGATTTAATTTGCACGAGGATCACTCGTAACTTTAATTTGCACAAGGATCACTCACAGCTTTAATTGACACGAGGATCACTCACGGCTTTAATTTGCAGGAGGATCACTCGTGGCTTAAATTTGCACGAGGACCACTCGCGGCTTAAATTTGCACGAGGATCACTCGCGGTATACATTTGCACGAGGATCACTCGCGGCTTTATTTGGAATTAATGGGGCTATGCCGAAGGAAACACAATATTTTGAATAACAGATTGTCTATATGCGTCCGTGCTTGCGGTTCTTACACGCCATAGAGTTCGAGCATGATAAAAATAATTTCTGAAAATCGCATTGTAAGCTGAGCTTGAATCTACCACGGCGAACTGGATTTCATGCGTAGCTTGCTTTGGAACTCTATGGCGTGTCAGGGAGTCCTTGGCGGAATCGCATTGTAAGCTGAGCTTGAATCGCATTATAGAAAATCGAATTGTAAGCTGAGCTTGAATCACATTATAAAAACCCATCGAGGAGTCCTTGGAGGATTAAGCGTTCAATCTCATCCTTCAGTCGTGCGCACTCCTCAGTGGTATGTCCGGTCGCTTGGTGGAATTCACAATACTTTGATTGGTCATTTCTGGGATTAGGGGTCGGTTGCTTGGGGCGGTGCAGAGCCGGATCATTCTGGATGGCGTAAAGTACATTCGTGCGGGTGGTATTTAACGGAGAGTATTCTCGGGGTGGCTGGTCCCTCTGAAAGTTGTGTCGTCGCTGGCCATTCTGACGCTCTTCTTGGAATCTTCCTTCCCGGGTCTTTGAAGCTTGTTCCATATCCCATTTGCGCTTCTGATCTCCATCGAACTACAGACGATGTGCTTTAATGGCTTCATCTGTTGTTATTTGTGCCTCTACGCGATGTACGAGGTTTGGGTAGCTAAAGACAATTTCCCTCATCAGAGCTGAGTAGAAGCCACTGAGGCGAAGCCCTCCAAGAAATACTCCCCTCAAGAGTTCCGGGTCAACTCCGGGAATTTGGCGAGCTTCTGCGGTAAATCGACGGAAAAAGTCTTTCAAGGATTCTCCTTCGTTTTGTCGAATCTCTGACAAATGTGAGAGGTCACGAACAATTCTCCTGTTGGCAATGAACTGGTCGACGAATTACCTTGTCAGTTCTATGGAGTTTGTGATAGTTCCCTCCCTCAGGGAATGGAACCAGGTACGAGCTTAGCCTTTGAGAGTGGCTGGGAAGACTTGGCAGAGCAGCTGGTCTGGCGCATTATAGATCCTCATGATTGTGATAAAGTGGTTGATGTGTTCTAACAGATCGTCTGTTGCATCGAACGTTTCGATATTCGGTAGTTTGAAGCCATACGGGATCGGATGAGCTAAAACGGGAGGTGCAAGTGAAGAGCCTTGGTGAAGTGGTCGGCGGGTGAGGATATCTCGCCGGCCAGCTTGTTTGTATTCCTTGGCGATTACTTCTCGTATTTCTTCCTGAGTGAATCCTTTGCGCGACGGCTGTCGAGGTTCGTCATCAAGGATGCAGTCGAGACGACCTGTTATGGTTCCCCTGAGAACCAGGTGAGTGGAACTAGCGGCGTCGGAGAGTTCTTCTGACACTTCTTCTCTTCGCGGAGCTTCTCGCGCTAGGCCATGGTTTGGTAGAGGCGGGGGATTGGCTGGTGCGGAAGGCGCTCCCATATTTCTGAGCAGGGCGAGCATCTCGGTCAGCTGCTCCTCCATCTATCGAACTCGTCCTTCCAATGCTGTCACTGGGGAGAGAACAGATTCTGCTTCAAGAGGCACATCCACAAGTGAATGGGAGTGGGCTGGTTCAGTGCGTCCTCCGGGGATGGATGCTTCGGGTGTTTGGGCGCTTCTTTTTGCCATTGAAACTGTTCCTCGAATACTGTCGGATCGAAAGTTCTATCTTTTGAAGGATGTTGGGAATCGTATTCCCACAGACGGCGCCAAACTGTTGCGGTCTAACTCGACGTCCCGGTCGGACCGGAATAACATGGACAGCCTTAACTCTCGGAATGGTCGAACGCGCACACAGTCAATGAAGTAGATCGATCGTACACACAAAGTTTTAATGTGGAAAACCCCTCAATCGGATAAAAAACCATGTGACCGGATCTGCGCCGGTCAAAGTCCACTATTTCCTGGCTGTTACAATGTGTTTGGTGAATCGAGGGCGACAGACCGCCTCTCGTTACAATTTTGAGGTAAGAGAGCACTTAGCACTCGGCGGACGACAGGTCATCGCGCCTGGCGTTTGTTACAAATCGCACTTTGCGACGATGAGCTTCGCTTGGCGTCCCGCTGGAACTGAACACCGAAGCGGAGTACTTGAGTTTGCGGTCTCGGTGGCCTTCTGGAAGCGGGGAGATAGGACTTTGTCAGGTGGCTTGAGCGTGGCTCGTGCGTGGCTCGGGTGTGGCTTGAGTGTGGCTTGAGTGCGGCTCGAACGTTGCTCGTAAGAGAAATTCGGTAGAGCTTCGACTTGAGGAAGGAGAAGACTCGGAGAAAAAAGGAGAGAAATGAGGAGGCTTGTGACTCATTTTATAGACTGCAGGGGTGGTTATGCGGCTATCCACACACCATAATTACTCGAAATTAATATTTTTCCTATGATTTAGGGGCGCTTATTTACGATAATTAATCCCGCCTTTTGCACCATAAATATTTTATTAAATTATTAATAAAATTCCCCCACTAACCCGGCGGTTAGTGGGTGGTTACCCGCGAATCATACGGCGGGGAACGACCCCAAATGATCGGACGGCGGGGACGGACTTCCACAAGCGGCTGACGAACTTGCTGTCGAATCAGCCGGCGAGTGGAGGACCATCGACGACGGCCGAGGCGGGGCTGCCGGCTTGGCCTCTCCCTCAGCCGCGCGCGGTCAAACCCATGATCGATGCGCAGGGGGATCATGCGCGGTGATCGCGCGTGCGGTCAAACCCATGACACCACTACTTTTGGTGGAGATCATGACGGATGTGATTATGTGCACACTCATACTTATAAAGACATATCTCATTCTTAACAAATGTGATTAATTATGGTTACATTATTATTATTATTATAGTTTTAATATATATAAACATTGAAAAACATAAGTTTATTTTTTTTGCATGGTTGCAAAAATTTTAAATGTATTCATCTTATCAAGTCTTTTTTCTCCCATGTAGTCACCATTTTAACGTATATATAGTCAAAATCCATTGCTTCAACGATAAGAATCAAAATTCATTGTTTTTTTTAACAAATTCTTCCATGCAATTCACAAACTGTGCCCGTGCGGAGGCGGGCGAAGCTCGTCTGTATTCAGTTGAAGTCCGTCCTAGAGCATCGTGCACCGGCGTAGCCCGTGCGAAAATGATTGTGTGTGTGTATCTACTTCTACTATAAGGAATTATAGAAGTGAGACAGTTTTTATCGTGGCTGTTAGATCATGTGTTCATAATTCAAGAACCGTCTGATCAAGCTCAAAAAAATCACACCCACTCTTCACATTTTCGCAGGTATCCTAAACCTACATAGTTGGGTGCCCTATACCTATTAGGGTGTGTCCTAAATCCATATGAAATTACCATTTTACCCTTTCGGCCTGCACTGTCCATTTTCAATCTGTACAATCTCGGGCTCGCAAGAGGTAGCTCAAGGAAAAGTGCTAGGGGGCAAGAAGAGTGCATAGGCGAGTAAGACCATAGGGTTAACTCGCCGATACTCCAAAAAAGCAAAGCATAATAGGCGAGAGGGGAGCAGCGGAGCTGGCGAGAGTGCTCTTGCGGCGGGTGCTGACCTCTTGGAGTAAGCTGAAGTATTCGCGAGGCGAGATGGGAGCAGTGGAGCAGGGGAGAGGGCTCTCGCAGCGTATGCTGGTCTCTTATGGCGAGACGGGATACTCGCGAGGCGAGCTGATGAGCACCCCTCACCCACTAGATGCCATATTCGTCGAGCACCGGCTCGACGTTCGTCGAGCGCCGGTTTAGTGTTCGTCGAACGCCGTTTCGACGATTCGTCGAGCGCCGGTTCAACGAAAAAGCCGTTTTTACTTTCCTACCCCCAAGTGGGGGTTTTATTCTTTTGCCTCAGGCAATTTTACTATTTTGCCCTTTAGGGTCTGCGTATAACCCTTCGGAACAGCGGAGTTTGGCTTTTGGCAGACCCAGTCGAGGGTATTTTGGTAATTTCAGGTCGGTCCAGTTTGGTTTTTGTCAGGTCATTCTCAGAGGCCTATAAATAGACCGATAAAGTGCCTTGAAGAGGTTGTTGACCCCTTTTATCTTCTTCCTCTAAGGCACATAGCTCAGCACTGGCTAGGGAGGGGAAGAATTTCTAATTCTTCTGAGTTAGAGGCGGGACCTCCAAGCTGAAGCCCACGGTCTGTTTCTAGCTCCAAAGACTCACGTCAAGGAAAGGATTCGAGAAGAATAGGTGTGAGCTGCAACTCTAGATCCGAACTCTAGGAGAAGTCGAGTTTCTGACTTCAACACAATCATTGTTGCCCGAGTATTGTATTTATATTCAAAACTTCAGTTCATTTCCCCGGTGTGGGACTAAACACGTCTATATATTAAACGTGCATAATAACATTATATTAATAACGCGTACAATTATTATATATAGTATATATATACATAGGTTTTTTTTAAAACTTTTTTAAATATGAAATAATTCAATAAAATAAAATAAATTTAAGAACTGTCGTGGCCGTGCGGAGCCCGCCGTCGCAGCCCGGGGGCAGGCGAAGCCTGCCGGGAGTGAGCAAAGTCTGATTGGGGCGGAAGAAGCCCGAAGAGGGTGGGCAAAGTCCACCGTCGCAGTACGGGTACTGTCCCTCGAGGCGGGCGAATCCCGCCGTCGCCGACTGGGTACTATCGCGTGGGGCACGAAGGGGCCCTGTGCACTATCGCCGACCGTGCATTGTCGCCGCGGGTACTATCGCGCGGGGTACGGGGGGCGGGGGGGGGGGGGGGGGGGCATAAAGAATGACGCTTGGAGAACGAAGAAGATGCTCAGATGCTATCTCTTAACTACATCGAAGAGCTTCAGGACCCGGCCTTCGTCCGCCAAGAGGCGATTAAGAGGCGAATGACGAAACATTTCGATAAGAACGTCTGCATCAAGGAGTTCATTGCAGGAGATCTCGTCATGAATAAAGTGGATGCAGCCGGAAGGGCAATTATCGTTGGCAAGTTGAACCCAAGCTAACTGGGAGGGACCCTTCATCATCCTTTAAGCTCTAGCCACTAGAGGATTTTAAGACCCCCCTCCCAACTTTTGCCCGGGTCGGGTTGGAGGGGATCTTACTTGCACAAGACGTCCACCTAGTGCTCAAGGGGTATCGACCCACACTACTAAGCACTAGTTGGCTGGCTTGCTCGCTATGAATCACAACATACACATCACATCACAGAGTATTGCGGAAGTATTAACAGGAAGCCACGACATATATATAACCTTATATCCTTAAGTAGAATAAAAAGGTCGTAGCCACTGTTTGTGCATGAGGCCCGTAGGCTATGGTATAACTACTCCAAACCCTCACACTCTCAATCTTGCTCGCTAGTACTCACGTCTCGAAACTGTGGAGACGACAGTGGTGCCTTTGCTTGGGTAGTCCTATCAGCTGGCGTATCGTCTTGCAACAACTGGTCACTACGGTGCTCCATCTCCTGTGAATGGTTATTAAAATAACTGTTAGTCACAAAACTAAGTGGAAACAAATCTCCTCCCCGGATTCTTATCCTGGGAACGAGCTCACGCACCTCAAAAGTAGATTGTCGAAGCAAGAGAGAGTTAGTACAACATTTCATCTATATACTAGGAGCAATCATAAAAGAGGGTGCAACACAGTATAACTGGAATAACAACAACAGTATACATCCGTTATAACAAAAGCTCTACTAACACATCAACACATCAGATATTCACAACCCATATTTATACCGCATGAATTCAAGCTGCGCACACACCGCAGGCATTCACAGTCGCGCACATACCACAGACATTAACAGCCACACACATACCACAGGCATTCACATCCGCGCGCATACCCTATGCCGACATAGTATGGACCACTTCTATTTAAACAGGTAACGAGCCCTGCAGGCCTCACTGATGTGGCCATTGATGGCAGTGACAAGTCCTGCCACTTTTGGGGGTGATCGTACGCATAGCCCAGGCCCCAACATACAACCCCGTGTACTCTTGGATGTGAGCGACATCCGACGATTCAACATTTTGGCCGACTAGCGGAGGAAACCCAACGGAGAAAAACATAACGGACGGTCACCCGTGGTACTCATCTCCCTATCGCCTTGAGTCGTCGAACTCCCCGCACCGGTACGAATAGTCTGCGGAAGTGACTGACCCGCCACGATTTACAGCAAGCAATTTACAAGTAATTAAATTTATCAATTTTGCTTGCACGCACCGGGTTTGCATCGGCCTGCCATACTATGCTTTAAATAATTCGGGCAAGCGGCACTTGACTCGACTTTCGACAAGGAGCATGAGAGCACTTTATCTGGGGCTAATCCTGGAGGAATATCTCAACTCTTATTATCCTCAATTAAGGCTCAACCTAACAGAAGACCGCTCGTCAGAGCAGGACCCGTGCGATTCTAGAGGAAAGAATATCTTAGACTTAAAAAAAATTTCTTCAAATGAGATGCAGATCGTAAGGGCATTTTTAGAGTGCTATTATTAGCAAACTCCTTTTCGCTGCTAGCAAATCATTACTACTGGCAAATCATTATTTTTAAAAATGACTATTTGAAAATTATTTTATTATTAGCATATCATCCCAAATTTTTTAAAAAAAACACACAATCATAAACTTGCATCCATTCATTCATTAATCTGATCATTTACAAAATATTGTTGAATAAATCAAAACATAGCGTTTGGTCAATTAGAAACACCAAAACACCATCCAGTTCAAGTTATGTCACTAAGTCAAAGGCACTTCCGCAGATCTCCCTGTAGCAACATTGCATGAACAAGATTAGTCCAAAAACTTATACAATTTTATAATAATTCAAGAACAAGACAAGAATATACTTCAATAAACAAGTCAAATACTTAGCAAAAAAAAGACTAAAAGACATCATTTTCTACACCAACAAGACATGCACGGTCTGAAGTCGGGAGGCAATAAGAACCAGAGAATAGTAAGAAATAAATTCATAAAACAATAAAGAAGATGATTATAATTAAAGAAATTGAAAATAATTAGAAATCAATCTTACATTTCATTCTTTTGAATTGAGCATGCATTCACATGAAATTGCCAATTGTGTATGATGTCTCCTCCATGATGAGTAGAGTGGTGGTAATGGGCTGCCTTCTTTCATGCGCAACCCCGCAAAATGATTGCCATTAATGAAGCTAATGAAGATGCCTTTTGGGACATGAGGAAGGGGTGAATCCAATGGTAAAAAAGTTAAACTTTTATTTCTTGAAATATGAGTCACGCCGACATTGTAGCAAGTTGAAATGACTAATCCCATATCCGATATAGACCTCCACTTATCATATGGTGCAGGTGAGCAAATGAAATCAAGATTGTCGATTAATTCCTTTTTTATGCTTCCATAAATTGCATCATACAAAATTTCTCTCTTCACCAACTCATTCATTAAATCATCTCTAATTTGTTGTTAATTTTCACCCATGTCTAGTGATTCGCTAATCACACGAAAGCCACAATGGCCAACCGCGGCGACATTGAACACATCCACCAAGTGATCGGAAATACAAAATGGTAGTTGTCGGCGAACGCTGTCATATAATCTATTGCTCCTCATACTTTGTTCCCTTGATAGCTTTGTCAATTTTTTTGAGTACTTATGTCTTCTTTCAAGATGTGCTCAAAAAAAGAGGGATTGCGCCTTGTAGTTTTAAAGTCAACTTTAAACCACTTTATACTACCTTTCGGTCTCCCTTATAGTTTTGTTGGAAAAAAACAACTCTTTTGTTAAGCTTGATGTCGGATCCATGATTTCCCGCAATTTATTTCTAATCTTCTTATGTTGATACTCATTAGTGTTTGCATACCTTGTAATGATCTCCTTCAACTCAACCACTATATCTATGTCTTTGGTGTTCACAGATTTTTAAGTATTTGACATTCCATCACGTACTATCCAAGAAAAAAGATAATTGCTTCCAATGTTTGTGTGACAATCATATCGGGCATGCTTTGTTTTGTGAGATATAAGGTATCAATTCGTGACTACAGGGTAATCCAATTGTTAAACGACTTGTATGTGGACAATGTTCGTCAACAAGTAACTTTGATTTCCGATATTTATCCTCCTTAACCTTGATCAAATATAGTGCTTATAAGGATACTCGCCCAACAAGGTCCGACAACTAAGTCCCCTTAAAATCATTACTAACTTGTATGGAGCTATACTCAAACGATCTTTTTATTTCCGTATATATGTTGGATAGTTAACATTTGAAAATAATTTACTTAGTTTAAAATAATTTACTTAGTCCATTAAAAACACAGTTGAAAATAATTTAGTTAGTTTAATAGCAACAAGATGCACAGAAAATAAGTTAATCAAATTTTTTCCCCTTCCATAACACGATTAAAACTAAAATATCTGTTGTCAGTTAAACATTTGTATAGATATTGTATAGGTGTGACTCCATTCAGTTCTTCTTTTTTTAACTTATATCTCTCATTATAAATAGTTTGCATGACTGAATGATTCTCTGCATTCCTCCTTTTTAAAGTTGATAATATACACCTGGGTTTAATATTTGAGGCATACATGTCGTGAAAGATCTTTTTCTCAAGACAATCCAACCTTCCAACCGTCGCATGTGCTTCTAAATGAACCGTTTGATGATTATGTGTCCCACATTTTACTTCCAATGTCCATTCATTCGAGAAGACATTTTTCCCAATCGAAGTAAAAGGAAACCGTAACGCTTACTAGTAGATTTTCTTAAATTTTGTTTAGTCCAACCCTTTTTATATTGCTTCTTGCAGTAAAATTCACCTCTATCACACCCAAGAATTACACGTGATCGTGCTCTACCGCCTTCTAATTTATCTGGACCTTTAACCGTAACAACAATACTACCTGACTTGCTAAAATTACGAGTCCAATCAATCAACACATTCTGAGATGGAAACTGAATTTTTATTTCAAAATGACTACCAACTTCAACTTTCACATCCGATTCACCACTAAAAAAAGAAATGCATGAAATACACAAGTCAACACAATAATATCTACATTACACTATCACAACTAGATGAGGTTTCAATGTATACCTTTCAGTCGATGGATTACATACAACAATATCCATTGATGGAGGGAGCACATCCATAATTATGCCTATAACAAGAAAAGAATAAAATATTTGAGCAAATCTGGAAGAGAAGATATATATGAATGAATGATAAGAGGAGACCTTAGAGTGAAGGAAATGATGAATGAATACTTATACCTTTCAGTCTGAGTAAAGGAGAACGACACCCTAAGAAAATCCCGGGCACGGCGGCAAACAAATCCTTGGCGGCATCAATGTGTAGGAGAACGGCGGCTACGGGTTGGAGGAGAGCGGCGGAGCGACAGTGACCTAATCTCTGGCATCGGGGAAGAAATCACAGGCTGTGGGAAGGAGGATCGGGAGAAACGGGACCGAACCCTAAATGATTTGCTAGCATAAAATTTTGAGGGCAGAAATTAAGAAAAAAATGTTAAACTGGGTTTTTTATTTATGGCGATTGTTATTAAAACTATACTTTTGGATATTAGCACTACGTTTACTCCTAATTTTTTACGTCTTTTGAAAATACTTCTTGTACATGCATTTTTAGGAAAAGTGTTCAACACAAAAGTTGTAGATCTACAACTTTCGTGTTGAACACTTTTCCTAAAAAATGCATGTATAACGCGTATTTCTAAAAGGCGCGAAATCTGAACGTATTTTTAATTTACGTCTTGTACATGCATTTTTAGGAAAAGTGTTCAACACGAAAGTTGTAGATCTCGTCGAGATCTACAACTTTCGTGTTGAACACTTTTCCTAAAAATGCCTGTACAAGAAGTATTTTCAAAATACGTGAAAAATTAGGAATAAACGTTCGCCCTATTTATTTGTGAAAAGCCAAAAGGGATTTGAAATTAATAGCGCCCCATTTTTATAGTTTTACGAAATGAGGGACCCATAATTTCATCGTTTATAAAAAATTTACTCTCATGATTCAAGACTGGAGAGCCATAATTTTTTGTTACGTTAATGAGCATATATGCTTATATGCTGATGAGATGATTTTAGAATTCAAGCTAAGCTCGAGTTTAGAGTCAGCGTCTATATAATAGAGATAATATATATATGTTGATGAGGTGATCGTGAATACAGTGGTTACTAATTACTGTAAGTGTATATTCGGATTAATAACGGGCTCGGGGGCTTTGCGGATCTTAACCCTAGGTCTAACTATTTATATCTAGCTGGGGGCAACGGGGAGCAGGTTCCACCTAGACCTTCCTCCGTATGTTTCGAGCACCTCTTACATTCTCGAAACAGAAGTTCCCTTCCCCGGTGCTCGTCTCCTGTGCGCGGATCTAGGGCAAGCCGCCGCTCGTTTGCAGGCCGATCGAGGACCTGTCTAGCCCTGGTTTTCCTGTCGCCGGTCGCCTGCTAGGGCAAGCTTCCGTCATCGCTCCTCGCGGATCCAGGGCTAGCCCTCCCTTTTCCCTGGCGCTCGATCGTCCGTGGCCGATCGTGGACTAGAGAGCTCGCTGGTCTTCCGTTTGCCTGCTAGGGCAAGCTCTGCCTCTCCCTTCTTCGTCCTCATCGCGGGTCGCTTCTTCCAGGTCGCCGGGGCCTTTTCGCTCGCGAAGATAGGACTTGCCGATCCTTCTTCTCGTCGCCGCTCGCTTCTTCCCGGCCGTTGCCGCCGCTAGAAGGAGGAGTTCCGTCGGTCTGTGGCAACGTTCTTTTTCGCAGATCAAGAGGTGGAGGAGCTCGGCCGCCGTCACCGTTTGCGTCTAGCCCTAGCTTTTCGCTCCCGAAGGATCCGGTCGACGTTTTTCTTCCCGGTCGACGATCGACGTTTTCTTCCGGTCGACGATCGTCGAGCCTCCAGTTCGACGCCTCCGATCGACGTTTTTCCCGGTCGACGATCGACGATTTTCTTCCCGGTCGACGATCGAAGTTTTCTTCCGGTCGACGATCGTCGAGCCTCCAGTTCGACGCCTCCGGTCGACGTTTTCCCGGTCGACGATTTCTCTGGTCGACGTTTTCCTAGAGCTGATCCAGTTACTGTCTCCGCCGATCCAAGCCTCTGTTCTTGTGTTCGGGCTTGAAGCAAGAGAAGCAATGAGGAACTCTTCTTTGTCCTCTCCGGTTCTCATGAACAAGTTGGAAAAGTTCACGGCCTCCGAGTTCAACGATTGGAAGTTGAACACGCAATTTGGGATGAAATACCTGAATGTCTTCTATACCATCAAGACTGCTCGTGCTGACGTTGTTGGGACTACAGATGAGGCGCAGTGGGCTGAAGATGAGGATTTCTACAGGGACTACCTGCTGAATTGTCTCTCTTCCAGCCTGACCACGAACTACATCAAGATGCAGTTTGCGAAGGAGATCTGGGAGGCCCTAGAGGAGCACTTCAGACAGGAGGAGGACCTCTCCAAAGCTCATCTAGTGGACAAGTTTCACTCCTTCAGCTTCGACGAGGAGAAAGCCATTCTCCCTCAGGTATCAGATTTTGAAAATTTGGTTGATTCTCTGCATAGTGAGTCCATTAGCCTGCCCGAAAGTTTTGTTGCCGGCACAATTGTGTATAAGTTGCCCTCCTCGTGGTACAATTTCAAAACGGAAATGTACCGCAAGAAGATGCAAGTTGGTCTGAACGACCTCAAGCGCTTCATTCGCATTGAGGACGAGAACCGGACGAAGCACGCTTTGGAAGCTATTGGCAAGCAGAAGGCTGCTGCCAACATAATTACCAGCTCCAAGCGCGCTTCTCCCTCTCACAAGACCAAACCGCCTCCTAGTAGCCCTCAGGTTGCAGGACCAAGTAGACCCTCTAAAAAGTTTAAGGGTAAATGCTTTAACTACAACAAGTGGGGATACTGTGCATCTGACTACAAGCTACCGAGGAAAGAAAGAACTAGAGCACCGCAAGAAGGCAACCAGGCTCATCTGGTTAGCCACGATGAGCCATCCGACTTTGTTGCCATGGTCGGACACACGCAGGCCAGCACGGAGTGGTTCCTAGATTCTGGGGCAACGTGCCACGTTTGCAACAACGCTAATCTTCTGACAGAGCTGAAGGATGCAAAGGAATCAGTGACTGTTGCAGATGGTGGCACAGCCGACGTACTGAAGGTGGGAAACGCAACTCTGATGCTCTCCTCAGGTAAGTCTTTACTTTTAAAGAACGTCAAATTTATTCCTTTCTTATCTGCTAACTTAGTGTCTATTAGTTTACTGCGTGATGCTGGTATGTCTATTAACTTCTGTGGTGGTAGAGTGACTCTGTCAGTCAACTCACATTACTTTGGATGTGCTTACGTCCAGAATAGGATGTACCGTTTGAGTCTAGCAAATGAGGTAGTGCAACAAGTTCACTTGAACTTAGTTAGCCCTAGGACTCTACATGAGAGACTAGGACACGTAAACTATAGGAAAATGTTCCAAGTAGCTAGAACTCATAAGATCACACTAGACACTAAGTCACCTCTTGGAAAATGCGAAGTGTGTGCTCAGACTAAGATCACTAGGAAACCTTTTAGCACGGTTACTAGGAGCACAACACCTCTTGAGCTTATACATTCCGATATTTGTGACTTTAAGAGTTTTGTCACAAGAGGTGGGAGGAAGTATATGATCACGTTCATAGATGACTGCACGAGATTTTGTCATATTTCGTTGCTTAAAACTAAAGATGAAGCGTTTGAAAAGTTTTGTCTTTTCAAAACCAGGGTAGAAAACCAGTTAAGTATGAAAATTAAGAGGTTTAGAAGTGATAGAGGAGGAGAATATATGTCTAGTGAGTTCAGATGCTCCCTTGCTTCACAGGGCATCATAGCAGAAACCACTGCTCCTTACTCCCCCCAATCTAACGGCTAGCCGAGCGTAAGAATAGAACATTAACAGAGATGTTAAACTCTATGCAGCTCACTGCAGGCATGCCTTCCGCTTATTGGGGAGAAGCAGTCTTGACTGCGAATCACATTCTGAACAAGTTCCCCATGCTAAGTTAGAGGTTACATCCTACGATCTTTGGTTTAAGCGACCCCCGTCTTTAACTAGACTTAAGACCTAGGGCTGTATAGCCTATGTCAGGGTTCCTGACCCTAGACGGTCTAAGGTTGGACCTAGGACCAATACATGTGCCTACTTAGGTTGTGCTGAAGATAGTGCTGCTGATAGATTCTTAGACCTGTCTAATAATATAATTATTGAATCTAGGGATGCAGTGTTCTTCGAGGATAAATTCCTCAAAGATAAGAACTTAACTATCCCAGGTATGCACGCAACTATTACTGAGGAAAATCCTGAATCAGTACCGAGCACCTCCTATTCCGTTCCGGTAGACAACTCTGGCCTAGAGTCTAGAAGGACTTCAGTGAGAGTGCGAACCCCTAGAACCTTCGATAATGATTTTGTCACTTACCACGTTGAGGCCGATCCATCTAATTTTAAGGAAGCGATGAGATCAAGGGATTCCCTTCTCTAGAAAGAAGCGATTGAGGATGAGATGAACTCTCTCCTTCAGAACGACACCTGGACGTTAGTTGATAAGCCAATATGGGCTAAAACTGTAGGGTGAAAGTGGGTTCTGAAAAAGAAGTTAAATCCCGATGGTAGCGTAGCTAAGTATAAAGCACGCCTGGTGGCTAAAGGTTTCACACAAGTAAGCAGAGTAGACTATTTTGACGTATACTCACTCGTGTGTCACTTAACAACCATTAGGGTTCTTCTTGCTATTTCGGCCATTGAGAACTTTATTGTTCATCAAATGGATGTTAAGACTGCGTTCTTGAACGGAGATCTGACCGAAGAGATCTACATGAGTCAACCTGAAGGTTTCATTGTAGACGGTCACGACAACAAGGTCTGTAAGCTTTTAAAGTCGCTATACGGATTGAAGCAAGCGCCGAAATTATGGCATGAGAAGTTTGACTATACTGTAAAGAACATGGGATTCATGTCGAGTCTCTCGGATAAATGTCTTTACATACGTCATAGATCAGATCATGTCGTCATAATATGCTTGTATGTGGATGATATGCTTATTCTTGGATCTGATCAATCTGAAGTGGATGACGTAAAGTCAGGTCTAATTAAAGAATTTAGCGTGACGGACCTAGGTATAGCTGACACTATACTAGGTATGCAAGTGAGCTTTGGGAAACATGGCATTTCCCTAAGTCAAAGCCACTACATCCAGTCCTTGTTGGACACGTGGGGATATAGTGAATGGAAAGCGGCTGAGACACCATACGACTATTCTAACCGCTTAAAGACCAATGCTGGAGCCGCGGTTCGACAGTTAGATTATTCTAAACTGCTTGGTAGCCTCATGTACGCTATGGTCTGTACGAGACCTGACATAGCCTTCACGATCGGCATGTTAAGTAGGTTCACTAGCAATCCTGGCCAAGACCATTGGGATGCCCTCGATAGGCTGATGCGTTACTTAAAGCACACCCGAAAGTATGTTTTATGTTATAGTGGTCATCCTCCCGTTCTGGAAGGATACTCTGATGCATCATGGTGCTCAGAAATAAACGACAGCAAGTCCACTAGTGGATTCCTCTTTACACTAGGAGGAGCAGCTGTAGCCTGGAAGTCCAAGAGACAGTCGTGCATTGCACTCTCATCCATGAAATCCGAACTCTATGCTCTAGCTTCGGATGGTGAAGAAGCAGAGTGGTTAAGAGATTTGGTGATGGACATTCCATTGTCGGGCCTGAAGCTGAGTTCTGTTGCAGTTTACTGCGACAATCAGGCTACTAAAACGGTTGCCACGAACACTTTGTTCAATGGCAAAAGAAGGCAACTCCGGATGAAACAGACATGGTTGACCTCTCTCACAAGTCAAGGGATTGTGACCCTAGTTGATGTGAGAACGCAAGATAATGTTGCAGACGCCCTTACTAAATGATTAAATAGAGCTCTCACAATCAAAACATCGGAGGAAATGGGATTAAAGTTCATAGAAATATGAAACTTTCCTCCAACGTTTATGTTTTGATATGCACGAGCCTATAGCTGCCAACATTCAAGCATCTAATAAGTGACAGACTGAAAACCCCAAATAATTTCTTGATGAAAATCCAAGATGGTTGGATGCGGGTTATTCCACATTTGATAACCTAACGTCCTCTCATTGTAAGTTGATTCAAGAGTTATTCAACTGGGAATTGAAAGTCGTTGTATATGTTAATCTAAACATTATTGGTCACAGCACATTATTCCACATTTGATAATGTTGCATGTGATGTGTGCCCACATGTGTTGGTGAGGCACATAGTGATCAGTAATGAGTAAGGTAACGTGACTAGTCCTAATTAGACTGGATGAGATGCTGACAGAGTTACTTCACCGTTGCTAGAAGTGCTAAGCTCATTTAGTAAGAGCTAGTTTACTTTAAATGTTACTGCATATGTTTATGAATTCATTGAGTCTGACTCATGAAATTCCTTGCAGGCTACGATGGAGATTTTGGAGGAGCTGTAGACCTGGACATGGATGACGATGATCTACTAGATGAGTAGAATCATCAAACGTTTGATTCATGTTTTGTTTTGTTTTGTAATAATTCAAACTATGTTTGGGATAGCATCTGTGTGGTGGTTTGCCGTATAGGCAAAACTTTATTTTTGATTTATTAGTATGATCTGTCCTGTTTGGTTTGGTTAGTTTGGATTATTATTATGTCTACGCTCCAGCACCCCGAAATGTCACCATTATTTGTCACGAATATAGGAGGAGATTGTAAGTGTATATTCGGACTAATAACGGGCTCGGGGGCTTTGCGGATCTTAACCCTAGGTCTAACTATTTATACCTAGCTGGGGGCAACGGGGAGCAGGTTCCACCTAGACCTTCATCCGTATGTTTCGAGCACCTCTTACAATTACTGTTGGTGAACGCTCGAGCTCACGTAAAGAAGTCCAGCCATTTTAATGTTTAAAATTAATTTTTTTTTCTTACGACAAACATAATATCTGTTATGTCAATACTCAATTCACATTCATGAAAGTGACATTTTGTCTAAACTCATTAGAGGAAAAACATCACGGTACGGTACGGACGACGGTTCGCAACCATCGTGCTCATGTCCGTCACTACATTAGAATCATAGAGCGTGATTTTTCGATAACATTATTTTTAAAAGAATTAGAATATAGATAAAAAATAATTTAAATGATGGTAAAAATACATACTGATTTTTTTTGTAAAAACATTTATTTAAATTTCAAAAATGAGTATAAGTGTATAATACCCACCATGCTCACAGGCTTTGCCCTAAACAATCATAAAAGGTGGGGGGACTACCATCCATAGAGAGAGAACGACTGAACGAGAGAGAAGGGGGAATAATATTAATAATTTATTTTATTTATATGATTAGAGCATCTTTGTAGTTTGTACGGGCTTTTCCCTTACTCGAATAATTTATTTTATTAATATGATACTCCGTGCTTTTGGCTGAGCTTCGCCCGCATCCGGGCGAGTTGCGCCCTCATGTATGTCGTTCTCGCCGCTCACGCACCCCAAGATATAATAATATTTCCTAGCGTTGATATATATTACAGTTGCTGCCTGTTATTCAATTCCACTGTTTTTTTTCTACGTTTTCCATTAATATTATTATATATTAAAAAAGTATATAATGTTTATTATATTTAACACTAATATAAAATATAACTTTGAATATAAAATATCATAATATTATAGTGATATTAATTATTTATATCATTATAATATAATTATTTAAATTATTCATATCATTATTTCATACGATCATTTTTGCATGGGCTTCGCCAGTGTTCGATGCTTTCGAGCGAGCTACGCCCACATCCAGGCGGGCTCCGTCCGCATGAATCCCATGCTCACAACTCGCACCCCACTGTTACTACATATTTAATCTGTTGCTCGTTTGGATACTGTTCAGGGCGGATCCAGAGGGGGGCCCCAGGGACACTGACACCCCCATTATTTTTCAAAATGGTTAGTGTATTTGAATTCCTCTCGTCGAGGCAATATATTTTGACTACTTAAACGTCAAAAACAGTGGCCAGATGAGGGAAATACATCTCCGATAAGATTGAAACGTTCAATTTTTTTTTGAAAGAAGTTGATGTCTGGCCCCCCATATTAAATTTTTTATAACACAGTGACACATTCAAAAAAAATTTGTGTGCACCCCCATTATCAATTTGTGCACCCCCATTATTAATTTTCTGGATCCTCCACTGCGGGTGAAGGCTTGTCCGGAGCATCGAGCACAGGCGAAGGAGCGTCGCAAACTCCGATGAGTTTGCCCTCGATTTCCTTAGCAAAAAGTGTAAAGCATTGTGACATCACTCCTCCAAACCACGTGGTTTGGAGAGGATTGGCCACTCTGCTTATACACCCAAGACCAACGAGCACGCTCGGTAGTGTGGGACTAAATCGCCCCTTTTAGCGAGTCGCAACACACACTCAGACATCACAGTTCATTCCATGCGGCGTACTCAACACCCCTCATCGTCATGTGCCCCCTACTTTGATGTCATGTAAGACATTGTGGTGTCACTCTCCAAAACCATGTGGTTAGGGGAGGAGTGGTCACCCCACTTATACACCTAGGACCAAAGAGCGCGCTGGGTGGTGTGGAACTAAGCCACCCCTTTTAACGAGTAGTGACACACACTCAGACGTCACCGTCCATTCCACGTGGCACACTCAACACCCCCCTCACCGCGTGCTCCTCCTGCTATGATACAATGTAAAGCATTGTAGGGTCACTCCCCAAAATCACGCGGTTAGGGAGAATTGGTCACCTTGCTTATACACTCAGGAATAACGAGCACGTTAGACGGTGGTTTTTGTTGAACGGGGCGCCACGTTCGGCACAAACCCAACTCCGGGCATGCAGCCTTCCTTAAACCGGCCCCCATCAAGGGATGCAACCCACCGGCCCCAATCCCTCTCCATTACTGTTCTCATAATGACGCCCTGGTAGGAGGTTCGAGTTCTAGCGACAACAACCCGCCATTATGAGAACAGTAATGGAGAGGGATTGAGGCCCGTGGGATGCAACCCTTGACGGGGGATAGTGTAAGGAAGGCTGCCCAAAGTTGGGTTTGTGTCGAACGCGGCGCCCCGTTCAAAATAGAGTCTCACAAACTCTGGAAAATTTGCTCCCTCGCCAAAATGTCGCAGGAGAGCTAAATAGGCTGTTGCATGCGAGCCGCTCAAGGATCTCGATAAACCAGAATAAATTTGGTTATCTTAGCCTGCGAAGTGGACGAGCACGCAATGAATCACATAGTAAGTAGAGAAATGGACAAGCATATTTTTATTGTGGAAAACCCATGAATAGGGTAAAAAACTACGTGACCGGAACGATGCTGACCAAACTTCACTTTTTGCTTAAGTTTATGAGGCTTTGGAAGCTCCTCACTACAACTTGGGGGTGAGAGAGAATGAAACTCGCTTGGAGGGTTATAGGACACCGCTTGCGAGGCTTTATACTAGTCTTTTCTGGTAGTGTAGAACGCTTGCGGTAGTTGTCCATACGCTAAGTGTTAGAGGGTGACACATAGAAGGATTACCGGGGAAGGTTAGTAGAACGCCTTGCACGCAAGAGAGTCAGGGATTTTGACAAATCTTAAAAGCGCTCGAAGATCTTCAAGGAAGACGACTCGTAGGATTATTTCAGCAGAGCTCTGACCTGTAGGAGGAGAAGACTGATAGGAGAAAAGTTAGGATGACAGGAGGTCTGATGTCATATTTATAGGCTCCATGAGCTCGCTCCCGGGAGGGCGACAACGCCTTGCTGTCATGGGTTTGCTGCCGCGAGGCACGGTTGCCGCCGGCCGAGAGGCCAGCCACATTGCACCGGTCCGAGAGACCGACTGCGGCGCGGACCACTCCTCGCGGCCACGAGGGATGGCCGCGGTCAGCTTGGAGGCCTGCCGCAGGCGCGCCAGCCAAGTAGGGAGCCGGCAGTTGGGAGTGATGGGTGGTCGGTTGTGCACGCGGTGGGATCGTGTGCGCGCATCGCACATGAATCGGGGCTTGCGAATTGCTCATGGAGTGATTAGTTCTATAACCCCACTAAATTAGTGAAAGTTATGAAATTTCGGCCGAATGCAGACCAATTTTTATATAAAATATGAAAAATCCCATAAAGACCCTACTGTCAAAGCGATCCAGCACCGGAAAATGACTTCCATCGGCACATTTAGCTTTTCTCAATAATAGTATATTACTTCAATAGGTAATGGAGACCTACAGGCCCATGTAGTTCATTTGATATTTGGAGCTCAAATGGCCCAATAAATATAGGGAATTGTTAAAAGCATCGCACTTTTGGTTAATCGCACCGCTTTGTTAAAAGCACCGCAGTTTTTCACACATTGTTAAAAGCACCGCACATTGTTATCCGCACCGCAATTGAGATAAACGCACCGCACTTAATTTATGAATTAAAATAGGTTCTCATTGAATTACAATATTAATATATACTCAATAGAAAAAATATTTGATACAAAAAAGCCATCAAATGTGTTGTCCAAATTGTTATACTCTTTTCTTCAAATATTTGTGATCTTCATCAACGACATCTATAATATGACTCAATAATACTTGGGGCACAATTCACGATGAGAATCAATAATATTGCAACAATTTACTTCTAAACATAGAAACAGTAATGAACTCTCAAAGAAATTTCAGAAGTCCTTTAACATAGGTGATTGTTAACCGCAACTCTTTATTGGCTAGTCGCACCCAAAAATCTCCTAATTTTTCACGTCTTTTCGAAATATGCCTTGTACATGCAATTTCAGGAAAAGTGTTCAACACGAAAGTTGTAGATCTCGACGAGATCTACAACTTTCGTGTTGAACACTTTTCCTGAAATTGCATGTACAAGGCGTATTTCTGAAAGACGTAAAATTTGAGCGTGAGGAGAGGCGGCGTTGGCGCTGATATCTGCCGGTGTCGGCGACGGAAAGGGCTGGAGGGGGCTGGAGGAGCCAGCGACGCGTCAGTAGGCGTGAGGAGAAGATTGGTATTTTAGGACTGCGGTGCGAGGAAGCAACAGTGCGGTGCGGGCATATTTTTAGAATGACAAATTTTAAATGTTAAAAGACGTAATGCGATGCGATTAGCCAAAAGTGGTGCTTTTAACGATTCCTTCCAAGTAAATTCAGTCAAAATTCCTGCCTCCAGAGTCCGGTGACCGCCGGCGCTCTTGACTCTTGAGCTCCCTTTCATGGCCGCTACCCCTCAAGTTGCGAAAAATCTTTCAAAACTTCGATACTGAGGACATACTATACAAAGTCGGCGTCAGATGCTCTCCATGGATCTCTCCTCTTCGATGCTTCGTTCGATTCCTTCTCCTCCTCCTTCCCGCCTTTGCCCATTCATTGCAACGAAGCCCATCGCTTATTCGCGTCTCCGAAGAACAGATCCTAGAAGTTACCTAACAAATCCCAATGAAGTTCTCCTCTCCAATCATGGTTCTGTTTCTCGCCTTCACGGGGGAAGGATCTCACTACCATCGTTTCATTTGACGAGGCCTCGCGTGTTTCCGGCCGTTCTCTCTTCGAAGAGTGAGGCGGAACTGAGTTCCGGCAGCATCCACGGACGTATGATCGCCGCCGCTGCGGCCACTATAATTCTCGCTGTGGCTAACCGAGTCCTTTATAAACTCGCCCTTGTTCCCATGAGGCAGTACCCCTTCTTTCTTGCCCAGGTTACTACCTTCGGGTAAGCTTCTTTGATGAGTAGTTTTTAGTTGGTATTTTGATTTCAGAATGATTTCCTTCTCCCCATCACATTCTCTTTTAATTACCAAAATTTCTAAATCTGGAGTAGTACAAATTACTAGCAAAATTTCGAACCATTAAGCCTAAAACGTCCAGCTTCAAAGTAGCTGAGAAAGAGAATTTGGTTCTGTTTATGAAAGCATTTTCTGTTGGAAAAATTAAGGTCTCAAGCGAAAATGTTCATAAAAAATTTAGGATAAATACAAAACCACTGAATGCAGCAACGATGTAAAATGCATGAACGTCATATTCAAAATCTACTAGTCTATATTGGAGTGTAAAATGCAACATTAATTTTACTAATTAACAAATTAAATAAAAAAGACACAAATAATTAAGCTTGGGTGAAACGGTAACTGAAGTGCGGAATAATTTATACCGTTATATGATTCAAGCTATTGCCATAGCAAAGAATCTCAAAAGTTGTGACGTGTAATTCCTTACAAATTCTATAGTGTTAGCGGATCCCGCTAACATACAACGTCTTTCTAAATGGTTCTCTACAACCAAAAGAGTTAGCACAAGTATACATGTATGTTATTAGATTGCAAAATCTAAAATAGAAGTGACTCGATTTCTAGCTATTCAGAGAAATCGCAAAATATAATCAACATCATGTACTTAGTTCTAAATCTGATGTAGTGCTCAATGTCTTATGCTCATCCTGACACTCGTCAAAATCTTTTAGGGTCCGTTCGTTTCGCGGGAATTGGGCCATTGGAATTGGAATTGAATTCAATTCCCATTCCCGCAGGAATTGGAATTGAATTCAATTCCAATTCTGCTGTTCGGCTGAATGCAGGAATTCTGTCACAGGAATTGGAATTAGCAATTCCGATGTTCGGCTGTATCCTGGAATTCAAAGTAGAGAATTCAAATTTGTAATTTTTATTTTAAACTGAATTGAAATAGCTAAATAAAAATCATACTTCAACAGAATAAAAATTAATAGTTCATACACCGAACATCAAAAAAAGTTCAAAATAGTCTACAACATTATAATAGTCCGCACATGAAACCAAAAGTCCTTAACATAAACTAATCAATCGTGTAGATGTAAGCGGAGCCAGGTCCTCCTAATCGGCATTGGTAAAGCTATGAACACGTCGGCTTTCTTGTCGTCAACACTCAGCATATCGATAGCCTGTATGACCTCACTCTCAGTCAAATCCGTAATAGCTACAATGGCCGCATATATCCTGTCTGCCCTTGAGATCGGCGACGGTGGCGGTGGCGGCTGAGAAGTCACGCTGCTATCATGCTCCATGTTCCTCGCTATCACAGAAACAACATCAACAATAATATCTACCGCGGATGTTTTCTCCTTCCTCTTCTTGCTCTTTGGCTCAACGTCATCCATGCCGTTTTCGTCCACTGAGTCTTCAATGTGGATCTCGTTCATTTGCTCAGTCGCAGTAGCAGCATTAGCTCCAGTGGCCCGATCAACCCCACAAATCATAGCTAAGTCACCCCAATTGATGATCACCTTGCTCCGATAATGTCTCACTGTCGGATGCGCCTACAAGTTTAGTTCAAATTAGAATATAATTAATCTGCAGTTAAATATTTGCTCAATTAAAGTATTACCTGTACGTAGTTAGCCCAGACTTCCTCGCTATCAACCTTCACCACATTACGCTCCCAATCCCATCCGAAACCACTGGTATCCAGCATAGTCGATATTTCCTGGTAGTATTTGTTCCATGTTTTAATCCTGGCCATTATATTCTCCTTACTAATATCAACGTGGCAATCATCCTTCAGTGCTTGTATTGCCGCCGTGTATGCGACACTTTTCCAGCCGCTAGCCGCCTTATTTCCCAGATTTTGCTGCTCAAGGAGAGCAGTCGATAACGCACAATCCATCTGCGGCGTCCATGGAACATAGGACCGTTCACTTGGCTTGACACCCTTTCCTTTTTTATCCATTTATTTCTGCATAACATACCCACGTTTTTTGCATAAATTAAGTCAGAAATGAAACACAGAAAAAGCATTTTAACATAAATGGATTAAAAAGAAGTTAACAAAATATACTACATACACATAACATACCCACTTTTTGAACATAAATGGATTAAAAAAAAAGTTAACAAAATGTACACAGACACACACATTACACACCCATTTTTTGGAATAAAATAAGTCAGAAAGTAAAAAACAAAACAAGCATTTTAATTGCCCCGATGAGCACAGTACTCATTAAACATATTCATAGCCATAGTTTCCCTAAACGCGCTCCATTCTGGTGTTGCTTGGACTGGTGCCGCTGTATCCGCGTACTCGAAACTAGCGGAAGTTGTATGATTGTATCTTGATTTAATATTTCCACGTCTACCTCGGCAAGCAATCGACCATGATTTTCCAATCTCCTCTCTATAAGAAAATTATGCAGAATGCAACAAGCGTTTATAATTTGAACCTGTTAAAATTAAAAGGTAATTAAAAACTCATTGAATTAACTTATTCGAATGTTAAAGGTTTAAATGCGTATACCTGAACTTTAATTCCATAGAATGATGGTCCCCTCAAAATCGCCCATCTTTTTTTAAGGAGGCCGAATGTCCGTTCTATGACATTTCGTTCCTTTGAGTGTCGGAGGTTGAACAACTCTTTATAATTAGTGGGGTTATTGCCTTGTGTAGCCCACTCTTTTAGGTGATATCTGGTTGACCTATAAGGAGCTAGATAGCCAGGGCCATTGGTGTATCCCGCATCCACCAGATAGTACTTTCCAAGTGACACTTCAAAACGATCTGCTCTTTCCAGTGCATTGCGCAAAACTCTGGAGTCCGATGAGGACCCCTCCCATCCAGGTAGCACATACAAAAACCTCATATTTGAGTCACATGCGGCCATTACATTCGTTGTGATGGCCTGTTTCCTATTCCGATACCTACTCTGATCTTTAGTAGGCACTGTAACTTCAATATGAGTGTCGTCAATCGCACCAATGCAATCCTAAATGGACATGTGAATAATTGAGATATTGTAAAATATATTTTAAAATTATTTTACGAAGGATTGTAAACGTAATTACTTACATGAAAATGACGCCATCTTTGTACAGTTGACGCATCAGGGAGTTTTATGAAGTCAGGACCTAATTTCAGAACTGCTTGGAGCACCGTGTTGAAATGGCGGCTAATTGTATCTGTTGATCGTAGATATGTCCCGCCAACAACCCTAAATTTCTTGTTGTGCCCCAAAACATGTAAAAATACGCTGACTGCCTCTCTAACTCCTACATTTTTTGTGTCTCTTAACAAACCACGTTGGGTTAGCATGTTGCACAAAAGTTCAAACAAGCTTTTATTCATCCGAAGCTGGTTAAAACAATTTATATCTGCTCCGTCGTACAAACGTCCAAACAAACTTTCTCTTACAACATTTTTTGCATCAGCCTTCACGATATTTCTTCTGACCCCACATTTCATCTTCACTACGACAGAAGCAGCAAGAGCGGCAGCTACTGCTGCTCTCCTACGCCTACGATGTTTCACTGTTTCATCCATCTAAACATTAAAAACACACACATTATATATCATCATTACAATCCGTACTATTATGATAACGTGCAAACACTGCATTGCTTGCCTACAAATCAGAGAAGTATACAACTTCTCACTATGGATGCCTAAGTAATTCAATGCTTTAAGAAATATATGTCTAAATGCTTTAAGTAATTGCTTCCAGCAATTAATTGTGTAGTTTCCTTTTTCTGTACTTAAATTCATTCACATTCTTACCCAAAAAGAATACCCAAAGCATTATATCAATAACAAAATAAAATTAAGAAGGTGTATTATAAGAAAGTATATAAAAGAGGGTTTTACCAAAACAAAGTCACCGGGACAAAAATCAAGATATACACAATCGTAATACCATATAAAATGCACTCATTCTTGGAAGCACAACTAAACCATCAAATACCATCTAAAATGCAAATAAATCTAGTCTCATAATCAAATCAATTTTCAGAAGAAAAATAAAAAAACAAGGAAATCTACATTTACCAATATGGAAACTAGGAGCTTAACTTCATGCTTACTTATCAGGCTCACAGCTACCACTACTAGCTAGCACTACTACATATGGCCAATACTCCTGAGTTAATAAAAATAAAGATCCCATGCTTCGAATTTTCAAATGTCAGAAACTCACTACTAAGCAATTTTTTAATGTTTATTCTCACATCAATCGTAATCGGCAAGCACTATAGAAGAGGTAATTTATATTGAAGAGCCCCAAATGTCTTAAGGATTAGGTGCAGGCTTCAACATTTCACTGATGAAGAGCCCCAAATATCTCAAGGATTAGGTGCAGGCTTCAACATTTCACTGATGCAGTGCACTGTTGAAGCAGTTCAGTGATGCAGTGAACTGTTGAAGCAGTTCACTGCATCAGTGAACTGTTGAAGCAGTTCACTGCATCAGTGAACTGTTGAAGCAGTTCACTGATGCAGGCTTCAACATGTTGAAGCAGTTCACTGATGCAGGCTTCAACATGTTGAAGCAGTTCACTGATGCAGGCTTCAACATCCTGAAGCAGTTCACTGATGCAGGCTTCAACATCCTGAAACAGTTCACTGATGCAGGCTTCAACATCCTGAAACAGTTCACTGATGCAGGCTTCAACATTTAAGAAGAAGAAGAAGATGCAGGCTTCAACATCTAAAGAAGAAGAAGAAGAAGAAGAAGATACCAGCGGGAGCGGCGAGAAGAAGAAGAGCAGCGGATCGGCCAGAGAGCAGCGGATCGAGGAGGAGCAGGAATCGCGGGAACCAGCAGGAGCGGCGAGAAGAAGAAGAGCGGCGGATCGGCCAGAGAACAGCGGATCGAGGAGCAGCAGGAATCGCGGGATCAGACCTATCGACGGGAGGAGGAGCAGGAATTGCGAAATCAGACCTAGCGAGGTTTGATTTGCACGTCGCGCATTTACATACTGCGGCAATTCCGACGAAATTGCTGCACAATTCCGATTACCACGTTTCATTTTAGGTACCGAACAACTGGATTAAGAATTGGTAAATGAATTTCAATTCCAACCGCCCAATTCCCGCGAAACGAACGGGCTCTTACATAAAATGTGATATATCACATAAATTTATAAATATCAAAACTTAATGATATTCTATATGAATGTTCACTTAATGTTTGATCTCAAACAATAATTAATGAACTTAAACAAAGTGCAAAATGAATAACAGATGCATGAATTAGAGCTTTATGTAGCATTCCACTAATCTAGCACATCAATTGACTCCATAAGCCCCATACTATAGACATGCTTTTGAAATATATTGGGGCGAAGTCCTTTAGTAAGAGAATCAACTAACATATCAACTGTTCCTATATGGTCCACTAAAATGTCACATTTCTTGACCAATTGCTTAACAGTCAAAAAATTAATTTTCATATGCTTAGACCCAATGATACTTTTATTGTTTATCGAGAATATAACTGTAGAAATATTATCACAGTGCAACTGAATGAGTCCAGCTATAGAATCGACGACCATCAACTTTTTAATGATATTCTGAAGCCACACTGTGTGAGTAGAAGATCCAAAAGAGTGACAAATTCTGCGTGTATTGTGAATGAAGTAATGAGTGTTTGTTTGACACTTCCACGAAATGACCGCATCGGCAAACTTAAAAATGTAATGTGAAGTAGACTTCCTATCATCCTCACTCCCGCTGAAGTCAAAGTCTGTATGCCCCACCAATTTGAGATTTTGAACTTTATGGTAGAAGTAACTTAAGATATTTTGTTCTTTACAGATACCTCAACACCTTCTTGGCACTCACCCAATGAGCTGGTCCTGGGTTCAACTGATATCTGCCCAGAAATCTCCTACTGCAAAGACGACAATGTCTGGTCTGGTACAGACTTGAGCATACATTAAACTGTCAACCACACTAGCATAAGGTACATCGTTCATGCACTCTCTCTCTGTATTGTTCCTGAGACATTGTGACAAGCTTAGCTTATCACCTTTAAGCACAGGTAAATTGTCAGGCTTACAATTGAGCATGTTAAATCTCTCAAATACATGCTCTATATAGGCTTTCTGAGAGAGTGCTAATGTATGGTGAGATCGGTCTTTAATGATCTCAATCCCTAGAACAAATGATGCAACTCCAAGATCTTTCCGCTTTGACAAATTTGCTTATATTCTTGCAATAATGTCAAGTCACTGCTCGCAAGCAAGCTGCCATCTACATATAGAAACAAGAAGATGAATCTGCTCCCATTGATCTTGAGATATATACAACAGTCACCCTTATTTTCTTCAAAATCGAATGAAGTTACTACCCCATCGAATTTCAAATACTACTGTATAGAAGCTTTCTTTAGACCGTAGAGAGACTTGTTGAACTTGCATACAAGTTGGTTAGTATGACCAGACTTGAATCTCTCGGGCTACACCATATA
Source organism: Platanthera zijinensis (assembly GCA_039513925.1). Classification (NCBI taxonomy): domain Eukaryota; kingdom Viridiplantae; phylum Streptophyta; class Magnoliopsida; order Asparagales; family Orchidaceae; genus Platanthera; species Platanthera zijinensis. The sequence goes on along the minus strand of CM077087.1, from coordinate 24,216,751 downwards.
GACTCTTTCAGTCAGGTCGTCATTCAAGAATGAGGTCTTTACATCTATCTGGTGTAGCTTCAAATTATAATGAACTATCAATGTCATTACCACTCTGAAAGAGTATTTAGAGAAAACAATAGAAAATGTCTTGTTATATTCAATTCCTTCTCTCTACGTAAATCCCTTAACTACCAGTCTACTTTAAACCACTCAACCTTTTCTTAAAATCTTTTCGTCTTAAATACTCATTTAGAGCCAATGAGTTTGCAGTCTTTGGGTAACTCAAACTAACTCTCAAACTTTATTCATCTTCATAGACTTCATCTCGTCTTTCATTTCATCCTAACCACATATCAACTTGTGGTCCAAATACGATTTCATTAAATGTCACTGAGTCAACAACATGACCAATATCAAAATCACTTTCACCTAAATAAACTTCATAGTCTGAAGAAATTGCATGCCTCCTCTACTTAATAGATCTCTTAGCGGGCGAACAATCCTCCTAAATCTGTGAAGGAATCTCAACGGGAATAAGTGACAAGATCGGTTTCACTTTCTCTACAGGTTTTATCATAGGTTCAGGCACCACTGGGATTTCCAATAAAGGCACAGTCAAATTAATAGGAATAACTTTCTCGACTTCATTAATAGGGCGAGAGCAACTCGGCTCATCAGCAACATTTAATTCTAAAAACTTAGCCATTTGTAATTCTACAATTCTGGGTTTTCCTGAAGGGGAATAAAACTTAAATCCCTTAGAATGATTTAGGTAACCTACGAAGTAGCAACAACAAGACCTAGGGGAAATTTTACTTTTCGATTGGTTGTATAATCAGACCTCTGCAGGGTAACCCCAAACACGTAAGTGATTAAGACTGGGTCGTCTATCAGTCCATAACTCGAAGGGTGTCTTAGGTACTGACTTAGATGTTACTCTATTGAGGATATACACCGTTATTTTAAGCGCCTCTCCCCACAAAACTCATGAAGATTAGTCATATTCATGATATTCCTCATCATTTTTTTAGGGTGCGATTATGTCTTTCAGCCACACCATTTTGCTTAGGACTACCCGACATGAAGTATTTGACAAGTGTCACAGCCCTCCAAGTATCTAACAAACATGTCTGTCAAAATACTCGTCACCTCTGTCAGATTTAACTATCTTGATGACTTTCCCTATTTGCTTTTCAACTTCAGTTTTGAAAATCTTGAACTTATCAAGAGATTCAGATTTGTCTTTAATTAAATACAAATAACTGAAATAGGAGTAGTCATCAATGAAAGCGGTGAAGTAATTGTTCTTACAGAGGGTAGTAGAATAAAGACCGCTAATATCTGTATGAATAACCTCTAATAAATCAAGACTGCGCGTGGAGTCCTGCTTAATCTTGAACATTTTACCCCTAAAACAGTCGATACATGTCTCTAGGTCACTAAAGTCAAGAGTAGGTAAGATGTTATCCTTAATCAACCTCTCTACTCTCTTCCTAAAAAAGTGGCATAAACGCTCATGCCACAACATGAACGACTTTTCCTTAAGAAGTGGTCTTTTATTAACAACGCGTTCAACATTATAGGAAGTTGCATAAATGTTTGTAGGAGCTAGATATAGACTATATAATCCGTCAGATAATGAACATTGGTTTAGAACTTGTGATTCAAATATAATATTAATAGAACCACTCTGAATGTTAAAACCATAATTAAGTTTTTCCTGCGCGGAAACAGAAATCAAGTTTCTTCTAGATGAATGAATATAAAAAATGTCTTTTAATAATAGTTCATAGCCAAAAACAGGAACTAAACAAATATCTCCTATAAACTCTGCCTCCACTTCAGCGTTGTTGCCTACCGTGAGTCTATACTCACCCTTGACTTACTCTTTCTAATGAATCCTTGCAGTGTGAAAGTAACGTGATTCGTTGCTCCACTATCCAGCCACCGGGAACTGGATGTGGCTTCAATTAAGTTGGATTCACAAATTACAAATGTCAAAGGGTTTGCTTTAGGAGTGAAACCCCGTTTTTCTATCTAAGCTTTAAACTTTATACATTCCAACTTCACATGTTCATTCTTCTTACAGAAGAGGTATGTATGTGGTTTCTTCCTATTAGCGTCCTTAGATTCCGAAGTTTGTGCTCCCTGAGTTATATAAGGAGTTTTGGATTTCTTCTTTTTAAATGGGGTTTTGACATTAATAGAGTTGTGGAAGTCTTTTCGTTCTTTAGTTTCTCTTCTCCAGCAACACATCGAGTAGTGAGTTTACAATAATCTCTATCAACTTGAGTGACGGTCGCTGTAAGAGCTGCAGGCTGGTCAGTATTCATGGCTATCTCAGTATCCATCATATGAAGTGGGAACTTAATGTCAGACTTCAAATTCATGAAGTTCGACTTAATGAATTTTTGATGGTTGTCCAAATATTATGAATTTTAAAGGTGACTTTAAAAAGAAAATAAAATATTTTTGACAATAAAGCAATAGTGGCTAAAAACCTTAAATAGCACACTAGCCGGAGAATCCAGAGACGTCAGCGGGCAACACCTTTGGACAGACTACGCGCCACACAATTAGTAATTTTCCACACAAGAACAAACAACAGTTATGCTTGAGCTTTTCGTTGATTTACCACCTTTAGGCAAATAATTTACTAGAGCCTCGTACTACTGTCCAAATGTCCATATGCATCCCTCTGAACCTATTGCGCAAACACCACCTTTGGGTAAATGATTGCGCACTAGTCTCAGAGAACTTCCTAAAATATGTGAAACCGTAATTTCACGAACTGACTCGAAAAGACCACTTTGACGGCTACAGTTCTTATCAGCCTATAAAACTCTCTTACACCGGGATATCTGAATATTGCTCTAATTAATATCGTGTTTCTTTTCCTTAATGACGTGTGAGCACTGAATCATCTAAAGAGAACACAACGTCTGTGTTGGACTAAGATTATGAATGCACTTTATAATTAGTTTTTATATTTATTTCTCTCAAAGTAACTTAATGAGTTTTATAATTTTGATATTTTTTCTAAAGGTAATTAGAAATTAATCGCACCCAAAATAATTACTGAGACTAATAGAGTTGAAATAAGTTCGCTTTGATACCAGCTGTTGAAAAAATTAAGGTGCGTTGAAGCGAAAATGTATCATCAAAAATTTAGGATAAATACAAAACTACTGAATGCAGCGATGATGTAGAATCCATGATTGTCTTATTCAAAATCTACCAGTCTTTATTGGAGTGTAAAATGCAGGATTAATTTTACTAATTAACATATTGAATAAAGAACACACAAATAATTAAGCTTGAGTGAAACGGTAACTAAAGTGCGGAATAATTTATACCGTTATATGATTCAGGCTATTGCCTCGTGATAACAAATATTCTCAAAAGTTGGTGACATGTAATTCCTTACAAATTCTGTAGCGTTAGCAGATCCCGCTAACATACATCTTTCTAAATGATTCTTTACAACCAAAAGAGTCAGCACAAGTATACATGTATGTTATTAGATTGCAAAATCTAAAATAGAAGTGACTCGATTTCCAGCTATTCAGAGAAATCCCAAAATATAATCAACATCATGTACTTTATTATAAATCTGATGTAGTGCGGTGAAATGTGAAATTCTCAAAGGATGAATTGATCTAGAATATCATGTCAAACATATATAGATCTAGTATAAGCAATTTAGATAATACCTGTATATAAATGGATCTGACAACACCACCTCTATTTGAATTAGAATCTCTGTCTAATTCAAAAGATATCCCTGGATGAAAGGACAACGCAATTTATGTATTTACTTGATGAGCTAAACCAGGGAATAGTGAACCTTGATCCTTCTCTTGTTCGAGAGGTTGAAGTCGGTAGGCCTCTTGCTGAACAAGGAATCAGATCTGCACTTCTCCAAAAAGAAAACTGAGTCCGATCTTTTCACAGAACCTAGGAGTGAAGATATCTTCCAGGAGCCGAACAGAAGAGCCTCGGAAATAATAAATCAATCTCCAAACCCTAAGGGAGATGGTCGCCGGTGGTAGATCTGGAAGCCAAAACTGTGTTTCCGGTTGCTGAATGGGAAAAAAAACTCTTGGAAAGGCGGCGCCAGGGCCTTGCTATCTCTCCGACGACTAGGAGAGGAAGACGAAGCTTCCGGTGGTTACCGAAATGGGAGAGAGAAAACCACGGGTTTTCACACCTTGTTCATAACCTTATGGCTTTAATAATTCTGTTTAGGCTTTAATAGACGAGCCTCTAATGGGAGTTACAACATAGGGGTATATTAATCCCCATAAATCCCAATTAAATCTCACAAAATTAATTGAGATATAATCATCATGCATTTTCATATGCCAAGGGTGAGACTGGGTTTGCGACTGAAATTACGAGACGATCTGACCCACCTATCACAGACTTCGACCGTTCGCGCGACTGAGTTAAATCGCATTTGTAGGAGTCCAAATAGACTCTAATTTTCGCGTACGTCTCTATTGGGACGTCTCAATGAATTGAGTCCACCAAATGGAAAATATCTAACATTTTTAAGTTAAATTGGCTGGTGAGATTGGCCATTTTAGTGATGCAGAAGTAAAACAGCAGAACTATCATAATGATCACTATTGTGAGAATAGCCTATCACAATCAGAATTACATTCTGAAAAGTTTCAACTCTTAGCTTAACAGACAGAAAAGATCACTCACCAATTGAGTAAATGGAAGTATGATCTCCAATATATGGGTATGTTTAATTCAAATTGGTTGTTTCTTTGGCAAATCCACCAACCCGAGCTACTGCTAGAGACAGTTTTAGTTATAAGAGGGGGATTCTATTGAGAGAGATAGCATGAAGTATCTCTGGGAATTGAAATTAAGGGGACTATTCTTCCTGTTGGTGTTTGATGATCTTTATGAGAGTTTCTGAGGATCTATTATGATGATACAAACAGTGGTAGAAGCTATTCTAGATGGACAATTTGAGAATTTTCTGCCGATTCGAGCTGTTTGGGATTTCTTTTTGGAGAAGAAGAATTTTTCTTATTTTCTTCTTCTTCTTCTCATTTTCAAGCTTATATAATTGTTACAAGAAAAACAACCTACTAACACTTAACATAACTACTCTTAGTCATCTCACAACTCCACTATTGCGACTGAATAAAAACCGAAGTAAAACTTCACTTACTCACTCCACTTATAAGACTAAGTTGACACAAACATATTCATTTAATTAAATGATTCCTAAATAACTTAATTAAAGCTTATGAATAAACTATTTATAGCTTCTCAATCTCACGTTTTGTCGTAGACTTCACGACATATCATGGGCCCCAGTTCCTTGGGCCTTTTCCCCTCATCGAGCGCATTGGCGACGCGTCCTAACGCCTCGGCCTTCCTCCGGAGGCCCAGATTCATGATGTTTTCCACATTTCCCAGCTCAAGTTGTTTGTTGGGCCTCCGCCGCCAGCTCCCTTGGTAAACATCCCACCGCAGCTTGAGGACAAGCTGTCTTCTGACGAGGGCGGTGATGTTACAGCACTCGACGCACCTACGACACTCGTCGCACCAGATCCATATTGGGGCCGCACGTATCAGCGCCACCCACCGGTCGGGGCCGCATGATTTTATCCTATGTTATTGTGTCGCATTTTCGTATTTTTATCTAGCTTTTAATCTCACTTGTAGTAAGCCCAGTTGAGGGGCGCAAACAATTTGAATTGGGTTTGATGTTGTATGGTCTAGTTTTGATGTTTTGGAAAGGTAAGCAAGTTTTATTCCTTCAATCCTTTTCTCTCTAACTCTCCCTCTCTCTCTCTCTCTCACTCCCGCAGCGGAAGCCCTAGCCGACGCCCAACCCAATTAGGGTTCCGCGCCTGCCGCCCGGTGCCGCTCTCTCTCTCCCTCCTTCCTCTTCTTCTCCCCACCTCTTCTTCTCTCCTCTATCTTCTACTTCCTCTCTTCCTTCACATGTACCCGAAGATCTCCAACCATAGCCTCATCGGAAGAATCGGCCCCTCCACTAGGGAACGCCTCCTCAAACGACCTCATCACCAGATCGAGATCGGGAGGTCATAACACTCATTAACCATTTTTTTATTTATAACTATATATATTTTAAAAAAAGTAAAAAAAAAGCTCGCGAGCCGGCTCGCGAGCTCATGAACAAGAGCAAGCGAGCTCGAGCTCACAATCGAACTCGAGCTCGTCGAGCTCGAGCTCAACTGGCTCGGGCTCGAGCTCAACTGGCTCGGGCTCGAGTCGAGCTTTTTTCGAGCCGGCTCATCAAGCTCACGAGCCGGCTCAACTCAACTTGCATCCCGCATCCATTCAGGCGGGATGCACCTGCATACAGGCGGGATGCGCCTGCATTCGAGCGGGACGCTTAGGTTAGAGCAGTACTCCCAACCTCTCCCTGCTACCCTTGGCGGCGGAACATTCGTGGGTTTCTCCTCCCCAATCTGGCAATCTCGATGCTCAACTCACAACGAGCTACTCCAGCGCTGCCTCTCTCTCTCGGCTCCGGCAAAGTGCGGCTTCAGCTACTCCGGCGAGCTGCCCCTCTATCGTCGCCTCTCTCTTTCTTTTTGTTTCCTGATCTTTGTCTACCTCTATGCTTTTATATTTAGCCAAACTCCATCTCCTGATCTCTCCCATTCTACCTCTCTATTTTTCTTTTTAGGCAAACTCCATCTTCAAATCTCTCTTTAGATCCAAAGCTCTCCTCTCTCTCTTCAACCATGGTTGATCCAAGATCCGACCCTTCAGATCTGCTCTCCTCCACATCCGGCGACCTCCTACTCTCCCTTGCCTCCGTCGACGACAACTCACTTCCTTCGTCCAGCAAAACTCGAGGTCCGACCGGCTGCAGCGCCCTTATTTTCCATATCTAAGAAGCCCGAAGACCTTACCCGGGCTGCAACCCTCTTCAAAAACAGAGAGCATCCTTGCCGAGCAGGTCCCACCTTCGTGACCGAGCAAGCGACGACGAGATTTGTGGAGGCTTCGTGTTTGGAGGAAGCGAGCGTCGTGGAAGCACAGGAAGGAGTTGGAAACACGGAAGGGATTTTGAATAGGAAAGCGTGGAGAGGAGGGATATATTTGAGAGTAGGAGATTCAACGGGTGATAATGTTTTTTGAGGAGATCCAACAACTGTAATTGCAAGAATGGTGTGCTTCCAAGATATGTATATTGATTTATATAATAAATATATATATATATATATATATATATATATATATATTTGATTCATTCAGATATTTGATTCATTTAGGATTAACAATTATATGTGTACAATTTCTTAAAGTTTTTCTAAAATATCGTTATTAACAAAACATGATCACTGTAATCGCCCAACATGTGGCCTAAGTAATTGCCCCCTCCATACTGTCCGAAACCACCCATAACATGGCCAACTTAGTCGGTGGAAGTGTGCTGACGTAATTACCTACTGTGCGGTTGACGTACTTGCTCATCAAGATGAATGCCTTGAGTTTATGGGTTTGTGCTTATATAAAAGCTTTGTATTGATGCACCTTATGAACCAAATTCACAGTAGCATCAAAGAGTTGCTCGACATATTGAAGGGCATTAGTAGACTCCTATTTGTTGGAGAAGAATATGTAACATCTCGTATCCAGTAAGTGCGGTCCGAAGAGGGCGAAGAATAGCGAGTGATCTCCTGTGAAGTACTCATAGCCACTTTTAAGATAAATAAATCAAACCGTGAGGTTCAGTTTAATATGGGTTGAACTGAATCAAAACTAACAATACCTTAGTTATTGCGAGTTTGACCATTGTAAATGGAATTAAAGCTTGACCTCCTAAAGTATGATGTGTGGCTTTGGCTTGTGCACAAACCAAATGAAAGTTGGCGTGCTTGTAACCTCTCTTATCCTATGAAGGTGAGGAGTTCCTTTGAGGCGGCAAAACCTGAACAAAGTGCAACTTATGGTAGAATTTTAGGATGATTGACTTTTAGATGAAAGAAGACACATGAATGACTGAATTCTACATTAGTACTGAAGAAGAATTTTTTGGAATTAAGCAATAATTTAGAGCTCATAATATCAAAGATGTTTTTCTAAACCAAGCGATAGAGTTCTATTAGGAACTCCACAAATAAGTGAGTTTTGGTTGGAGTAGTGTTGGGATGACTATTGTGTAAAAGTTTCTAGAATTGTATGAGTATTTCTAGAGCATTCTAGTGTAATGTGGAAGTGTCTTACTATGTAACGTTCTAGAGAACACTAGTGCATTTAGAGCTTTCTACAAGGGTACGAAGTGTTGGCTCTATAGGGTTGTAGGTTGTTCTAATGTGTAGGGAATAGTATGGGCTGTTCATGCGTCTTGTAAATAGTCTTTTGTAGTGTTTAAAAGATTTTAGAGTTTAGAGGAGTCTAGAATCATTTATTCTCTAGAGGGAAAATGACTTGAGACCTACAAAAGAGCAAAACCCCTTCTTATTTATAATGGCTGAAGTGTTGTTGTATAATTGTGGAGAGTTAAATGAGCTCGAGTATTCTCTTCCTTCTTTTGGGGTTGTGTGATTTGTTGGTGAAGAAGGCTGAATTAGGAGTGCAAAATTTCCATGGCCGTGCAGACTCGATTGCATAGAATCACTGATCCCGTGATAAGTGTTATCTTTTTGAAAATCTGGCAGAACGCCTTTGTTGTATTCAACAATGGTATCTCTAGATTGATCGAAGCAAATTTCTTCATCAAGAGCACATATTGTTTCTTGTCCCAGACTTCTACCTCCATATCCTACAACACGCGTCCAACCACCACCCACCCATTATACTCCCAACTCTACCCAAAACAACTAGCCCCCTTCAAAACCTCCCTTCAAAAATTCCTCCACCCTCCACCCACCAATCTCATGTCGAGCCAGGAATACAATGACCTTCAAAGCAATGGATTTTTTCCACCGCAAGCAATCATACTCCTCCCATTCATGATTGCTTTACAAAGGAGTTGTGGGCTATTATCAAGGACAATGAGGACGAGGTTACATTGTCATGCTTCGAGGCCTTCGAGCACACTACCCCCACAGATCCCACAAGTGGCCATCTTCATTGACTCGACTTGCCATGCTTTTTAGTGGGTGGGATGTCGATACCCCTTCACGCTTTGCGTGCAGCTTCTCGACAACATCTTCATGCATACCGTTACTTTTCAAGGAGTTCCACCACACTCCCCCGATGGTTATGCCGTGCATTCCGTACATATCACAGAACATTCTATGCACTGTAGGTGAGTTTACCGTTGCTTTGATTTATTAATGTTCCAAATATGAGGCCTCTTTTCCCGTAGTCTTATTTCAATCCCTTCTTAACTCGAGCTAGTTTAAGATGATATAGTGATTGATTTCATCAAACGCTTGCCAAAGTCCTCCGAGTTTGATCGCCTTTTGGTGGTGGTGGACCGGCTATCAAAATACAATCACTTTTTGCCTCTCCAACATCTTTTCACCACCCCACTAGATGTCCATGCATTTATCTATGTGGTTTTCCTCTTCCACGGGCTCCCTCGGTTTATTGTGACCTAGTCTTCATAAGAAATTTTTTGCAAGAGTTGCTTAAACTCCAAGGTCGCGACATCTATCTCGGAGAATGGTAGATTTTGTCTCTTACCCCACAAGTTCAATCTTGCGATGAAATATTGTGCTACCTCAAACTGCACTTACATCATACCCATCAAAAGATTCACTCAAGCCAATAAATGCAGCGGAACATTCACTTCCATATGTGACTCGATGTTTGTTAAACCAATCGCACTGCTAAAGTTTGGCGGCTTCTCGCTCTCACCCAAAATTATCCACTCGTTTGTGCCTTTTGGCCTGAAGACACATTTACTTGGTCTTTCACAGTGTTGAGACGAGTGGTGAGAGATGGACATGTCTGTTGATAAGCTCATTTGGGGTGGGGGTGATCCCCTATCACATATGCCTTCCAACATGATGTCTTGTCTACGCAGTATTTCATGTCTGACAGTTGGGAGTCGTGGGAATTCACCCTGTCAGGGAAACGATATCAGCGGACATGATTGTCGATACTTGTCTACAACCCGACTTCAATCCTCAACCGCATGTCCGTGTTTTGTGCATTGCGGATTGGAAACATTGACCACAATCCTGTGCCGTTTGGGTAAATTGCAGCAATGTCAACTCTCATTTCCCAGAGTTTTGCATTGAGAACATCACAAATTCCTGCGATAATGATACTATTATGCAAAAGGAGCATGAACACCTCGAGGGTGAGACAAAAACAAGTACTTGCCTATTTAATTCTTTGTAGTTTGTTCTTGACTGTTAGTTTTTTACCTGTGTTTTTTTCTTCTATTTTTTTGATTTCAATCACAAGAAAGGCTCCTCTTGAATACGTGGTATAAGGTGTTTCCGAATGTCTCCCCTCCCACACACACATAGATTAAGTGGGATTTTTTCTGCTCTAATTCGATATTTTCTCATGTTATCACTTCATTGAATTTTATTCGATTTACAAACTGGAAGGTTTCCCTAGGCAACTCAGAGATGCATCAAAATATTTGATGCTAGCTTAGGTTCTCATGATTTGGTTACGATCTTTTTAACCAGCTTCACACACACACACACATTGTATCTCTTGAACTATCGTTCTAAATACTTTTTTTTTACTTGCTATTTTGCGACTGATTGCCCCACCTTAACTCTTTGTCCTAACATATTTGTCGACACAACACACATATTGTATCTCTTTAACTATCGTTCTAAATACTTCTTTTTACTTGCTATTTTGCCACTGATTGCCCCGCCTTAACTCTTTCTCTTAACATATTTGTTGATCCATACAAAATGTTGCCCTATAAAATTATGACTTTCTTTTGAAAGCAAACCGTTTGTAAATACAGGTATGTGGCTGTATATTTCTGTATACTTTATGTCAGATACAACATTGGAATTGTTACCAAAGAAATGTTGGCAGTTCCGAAATCTCGATTTATTACTATAGGACTTCTAGAAGCCCTCGGAGTTGCTTGTGGGATGTCTGCAGGAGGTAAGTTGAAGAATGCTATTGCTTTATTCATTTGTGTTTGGAGTAATTTTATTTTTCTGAATGGAAAAAGTGCAAATTTGTCATAATCTTCTTTGGGTATAGGTTGACCTTGTAAGTTTGATAATCTATCTACAAAAAACTTCTTTACTGTTGATTCCAATCTTCCTTTCCTTCATAATTGTTTTTCGATGATCTTATTCTAAAAGTGTATTTAGGGGTGTCAACGAGCTGAATATTGAATATTTATCGGTGGTATTCATTTGGGTAAGTTCTATCATTGCTTGTGATTGATTTGAGTTCGTTATTATTTGTTTATTATTTATCAAGATTGTTACGTTATTGTTTGAGTTCTACATGTTCGTGTTTGTTAGATATAATGTACTTCATGTGTGGTAGAGTTATCTTAGGTTCACCGTGGGTGTTGTGAACACCCTCTCATGTATTTGTGTATATATTACTTTGATTTCTGTGAATAGATATTCGATTCATTATTTCCCTATCATGGTATCAGAGCTACGGAAAACCTAGCCGCCCTTGCCTTCTTCCTTGCCGATCGACGGATCCGATACTGCTTCCGATCGGCCCTCTTCCCCGATTGTTACTTCCAGAAGGAGGATCTGGTTCATCCCCCGATCGCTACTTCCTTCCCCGCTAACTTCCCCGATCGCTACTTCACCGTCGACCGTCTTCCCTGATCGCCGAACAATCAATCCTGACGGGCTGTGCCCCGATCGCTGCTTTCGGGCTGTGCTCCGATCGATTCCGGTAGGCTGTGCCCCGATCCAGTCTTGCTTACTCCTCTTCCCGACGGGTTGTGCCCTGATCGATCCCGACGGGATGTGCCCCGATCGATCCCGACGGGCTGTGCCCCGATCGATCCCGACGGGCCGTGCCCCGATCGATCCCGACGGGCCGTGCCCCGATCGATCCCGACGGGCCGTGCCCCGATCGATCCCGACGGGCCGTGCCCCGATCGATCCCGACGGGCTGTGCCCCGATCGATCCCGACGGGCTGTGCCCCGATCGATCCTGCTTCCTCCTCTTTCGCGGTTGCTACTTCCTTTTCTCCCGCACGATCTTGATTCCGATCACTGCTTCCTGGTGCCTTCTTCTGTGCTGCAGCCCAATCCTGCCGGTCTCCTCCGCTGCCCTCTATAGCCGACAGATCTCTTCCGGCTGTTTCTGCAGACCCGATGGCCTCGTCTTACTCCTCTGCCTTTCTCCAGAAGGCGGATGTCATTCTCGATAGCCGAAACTACAAGGCATGGTCTGCCACCGTCAGCGTGATCCTCTGTGGTCTAGATCTATGTGGTCACATTGACGGCTGTCACGGCTCTGACCCTACTCCGCCTCCACCAACTGCCTCTTCTGTGGACGATTCTTCCACTGTTAACATTGCTGCTTCAGTCCAACCCTCTGACATGGCAAAGTGGCGCTCGGATGATTCTTGTGCGATAACTGTCATCTGTCAGTCCCGCGAGCTCCTAATTCGCATGATCATCTACCAGCTACCTACGACCAAGGCGATGTTGGATCACCTGCATTATGTCTACCTGCCTTCTATTCAGGCTCTACGCTACTCTCTGTTCCAGACCCTCAGCGTCTACTACCAACATGATTGGTCTCTCCAGGCCTTCTTTGTTGAGTTTCTAGACCTCTGACGTCAGTGCGATGAGATGACTCCTTACCCCTGCATTACTTGCCCTCAGCGTGTTGCTACATCTTTGGATCGCGATTTTCAGCGCAAGTATGAGTTTCTCATGCGCTTACGCCCCGAGTTTGAGCATGTTCAAGCCCAACTTCTGCACTGGGATCCTCCACCTCTCAGCGATACGTTGGCTTTGGTCATTACTGAAGAGACTCGTCTCCACTTTTTGGACACTACTACGCATGCTATTGTGCTGCCTCATGTTGTCCTTGCTGATCCCGTGTTTCCACCGCAGTCTTCTCTTGTGAGTGCTCTTCTGTTGCCTTCGCCGGGTTATAGTGCACCAGTGCGCCCTGTTCCTCGTCCTCCAGTGCCCTCTACTGCTCAGTCTAGTGCTCCTCGCCGCCAGACTGTCCGCTGTCACTACTGTTAGTGACTTAGCGATGTCAAATCTGAGTGCTGCAAGCTTCAGAGGGCTCAACAGTCTCAGTCTGGTAAGCAACGTGCTCCTGGTGTTCGTCCAGCTCATTTCTCTACTATAACACACTCACTCTCTGTTTCTGATCTTGCCCAGCAGCTATCTCACGGTTCACTCCGAATGCTTCTGGTGCCTCTGCCTCTCAGCTGGTTGCCTCCGTCCCTGTAGGTATTTCCTCTTCCGATTGGTTTCTTAACTCTAGAGCCTTTTTCACATGACCCATGATGCCACTCACCTCTTGTCCTGTCAGCCCCTGTTGTCTGCCCTTAGTGTCATGGTTGCAAATGACATTATTCTCCCTTGCACCAGCCGTGAACTTCTTCATACCACTCATTTTCATATTCCCGATGTGTTGTACATACCCAAGTTATCCATGAAACTGATATCCGCCAGTCAACTCACGTCTTACGGTTGTCTTGTTATTTTTGATGAGTTTGTTTATCGTGTGTAGGATCGTATGACAGGGACACTCCTTGGAGTTGGCCGTCGCCGTAGTGGGGTATACGTCCTTGATCGTCTTCATCTCTCATCACTCCATCGTCACCGACGGCCTCCTCTTTCTGTCTTCCTTCAACGGACTTCTCTCAGTGCCATCACCGACTTGGTCATCCCAGTACTTCGCGTCTTTCGTCCCTTATCAGTATTGGTCTCCTTGGTCGTGTTTCTGTTGATAGGTCACACTCTTGTACGGGTTGTAAGCTTGGTAAACAACTACAACTCCCTCATCAGTCTAGTGAGTCCAGGTCTCGACGTTCTTTTGATTTAGTTCATTCAGATGTATGAGGTCCCGCGCCTTTTGTATCAAAGAGAGGGCATCCGTACTATGTTATATTTGTTGATGATTACTCTCGTTATTGTTGGATTTACATTATGCACTCTCGTTCTGTATTCTTCCATATTTCTGTTGTTTTTTCCATTATGGTGTACACTCAGTTCTCTGATTATATACGTATTTTCCGCTCCGATTCTGGGCGGGGGAGTACCTCTCTCATGCTTTTCGGGACTTACTAGCTACCCACGGTATTCTTCCTCAGCTTGCTTGTCCCATTGCCCATGCTTAGAATGACACTACTGAAAGGAAGCATCGCCACATCATTGAGACAACCCGCACTCTTCTCATCTCCTCTCACGTTCCTCCTCATTTTGTGCTGAGGCGGTCTCAACTGCTATTTATCTCACTAATCTGCAACCCTCTACTTTTCTTCAGGGTCGGTGTCCTGCTGAGTGTCTGTACTCTCGACCCCCACGTTATACTCATCTGCGGGTTTTTAGCTGTCAGTGCTATGTTCTTCTTCCTTCACGTGAACGTACTAAGCTCTTTGCTCAATCTGTATCTTGTGTCCTTTTCTGATACTGTACTGAGCACAAGGACTATCGATGTTATGATCTTGTTGCACGTCGACTTCGTATCTCACGTGATGTCACCTTTGACGAATCTCATCCTTTCTTTGTGTCCTCGGTCCCCTCGACCTCACACTCATCTGTGACTCTCTCTGATGTGCAGTTCCTTACGCTTACCACCCCACCTCCTCCTGTCTCCACTCCACCGGTATGCCCACCTCCTCCCTCCTTGCCACCGCTTACACCATCTATGACCTCTCCAGTCTCATCTACTTATATCTCCCTTCCACCTTCCACTTCTCCCTTGGACGCGCTCATCGTCCCTCTTCAATATCATTGCACTCTCCGTCCTCCTCCTCCCATTCTCTCGCCTCCAGTACCCCCAGATTCAGTGTCTGCCTCCTCAGCGAGTGTCCTGTAGACGATCCTCCTGTGCATCACAACCCACCTCGTGAGCGACGTCCTCCCGATCGCCTTAGCCTTGCTACACTATCGCTAGACCTACCTTCCCTTCCTACTACTATCTGTAGTACTTCAGAGCCGACTACCTACCGTGAGGCTGCCCAGATACCTGAGTGGCAGATTACTATGTTTGCTGAGTTGGAGGCACTTGATTACACACGTACATGAGACCTTGTTCCTTTTCCACTTGGTGCTGTTCCGATTACTTGCAAGTGGGTCTTTAAAGTCAAGACTCGCTCCGATGGATCTGTAGGGAGGTATAAGGCTCGGCTAGTTGCTCGTGGTTTTCAACAGGAGCAGGGGAGAGACTATAATGAGAATTTTGCTCTAGCCGCTCATATGACTATGGTTCATACTCTTATTGTAGTTGCAGCTGTTCGCCACTAGTCTCTGTCTCAGCTCGACGTGAAGAATGCCTTTCTTCACGGTGATCTTCAACAGAAGGTATGCATGCTTCCTCCTGGTCTATCCTCTCTCCCAGGTCTTGTCTGTCGCTTGAGACGAGTCCTTTATGGACTCAAGCAGGCGCCCCGCGTATTCAGCTCAGCCATTACAGCTGCCGGTTTCCAGCCAAGTCCACATAATCCAGCTCTGTTTGTGCACTCCTCTCGTGGTCGGACACTTTTGTTACTTTATGTGGATGATATGATCATTACTGGTGATGATCCTTCTCATGCGACTGTTACGCCCCCGAACGAGGCTAGATTATTCGGACAACATTACAAACGGCGGCAACGGCACGGGCATGGCAATATTGGGGCTGAACCAATGGGTTCAGCCCCCTCCTCTTGAATATATGGCTCGGGGGGGCTGAACCACGCCGGGTTCAGCCCCATTGGGGCCGGCCGGCCCCCTTGGCTGGCCGGTCTTGGGTCCGGGGGTATAAATACCCGGACCCCTCTCTTTTGGAGGCGATGGAAGGATTATTCAGGTTATTTTCTCTTCTCTCCCAACCCTAACCCTAATTCCTCTCTACTTCTCTCTACTTTCTCTTCTCTTAGTTCTTCCTCTAGTTAGTGCTTAACATTTGGTATCAGAGGCTCCGATTCTCTCCATGGTGAACACTCGGAATCAAGAGGAATCCTCGCGGATTGAAAACCTAGAGGAGAATGTTGTTGGCTTAACCGATTCGATGGCGGCCCTAGAAGGGCGGTTGGAAGCCCGATTGGAAGAGTTGAAGACCCTATTGAAAGGGAAAGCGCCGGTGACCGACGACTCGGCCGGATCGGGCGGATCGGGGGCCGATCCCGCTGTTTCGGCTTCCGCACGGCTTGCGGAAGGGGTGGCGGCCGTGCGGCTTGCGGGAGGGGCTCCGCCTGGCGCGGCGTGGCTCGGGACGGCAGGAGGTGGGGCGTCGGCGGCCCAAGGACCTCCGGCGGGCCTGGCAGCGGGTTTTGGAGGGCCGTCGGGGCTGTTTTCGGCGGGATCTGCAGCAGCGGCCTTCGGCGACTTTGGATCGGGCCCGGAACAGTGGCGCCGAGGCGGGGATGAGCCTTTCGGGCTCCGGCGGCCACCCGACATGACGGGACAGCCAAGGGGGGGACTCCTTCCTCCTCCACGTGGATTTGGGCCACCCGGAATGGCCGGTGTGGGCCAGGGTTGGGGAGGGCAGCAGCAATTTCCTCCCTGGGGAGCAGGACAACAGCACGGCTACGGCGGATTTGAACATGGGGAACACGCAAGACGGGACGGAGGTCCAGGGACACAACGTCTGACCCCCGGACTTACCCGCATGTACTTTCCAGAGTTCGAGGGCGGTGACGCCCTGGAGTGGATTCGTAAAGCGGAGCTTTTCTTTCAGTACCAGGAGGTGCCAGAAGGGCAGTGGGTGCAGCTGGCGTCCTTCCACTTGAAGGATGACGCCTTCCAGTGGACGCAGTGGTTCCTGCGGGGCCGGGATTACGTGCCTTGTGGGGAGTTTGTGGATGGATTTACGGCCCGATTTGGTCCCCTGGAGTATGAGAACTTTGAGGCCCTCCTTCAGAAGCTGCGTCAAAAGGGGTCCGTGATGGAGTATCGCACGGAGTTTGAGAAATTAGCAAATCGGGTTCAGTGGCCGGAAAGGACTCTCTACAGCTGTTTCATATTTGGTCTTAAGGAGCATATTCGGGATGAGGTGCAGGCACTCATGCCTCGTTCCTTGAACCATGCCATTACGTTGGCACGTATCCAGGAGGAGAGGTTCAACCGGCAGCGGGCGCGGATCACGAGTAGATCGGCTTTGGGCTCTGCGACGTCAGCACGACGGGAGCCACCCACGGGTACCAAGCCAACGGTGACTCGGTTGTCTTGGAGCGAGTTGGCGGCTCGGAAGGAGAAAGGCTTATGCTTTAATTGTGATGAGAAGTTCGTGCCGGGTCACAAGTGCCAGAAGGTACAGGTTTTTATGTTGCACCAGGAGGAGCAGCTCGAGGAGGACGTGTTCCCGGAGGAGGAATTGGAGTCAGGGGGAGACCTAGACTTGACGGAGTTGGGCGTCTCCCTACATGCCATGGAGGGATGCAATCCCCCTCCGCTTATGATGCGGTTGGCTGGACGGATTCGGCGAGAGAGGGTGACGATTCTGGTAGACAGTGGGAGTACTCACAACTTTATTCACCCTGATGTAGCAAGGAGGGTGGGGCAGGGAATCGACACGGGCGCAGCGTTTCAGGTCATGGTTGCGATGGCAGCAAGTTACAATGCCAAGGAGTGTTGAAGGCGGTAGAGCTTCGGATGCAGGAGTATGTGGGGTGCACGGATGTCTACCTCTTACCGATCCGGGGCTCAGATCTGGTACTGGGAGTGCAGTGGTTACAGCAGTTGCGGCGGGTTACTTTTGATTGGGATCAGATGACGATGGAGTTCAGGCAAGGCGGGCGACAGTTCTGTTTGACGGGGCTCCAATCTTCTCCGGTTAAGGAGATCTCCCTTCGCAGTTTGCAGCAGCTTGAGGAATCCAGTAGTTTGATGGCGATTCTGTTGGGGGTGCGATCGGACGAGGCAGGATCGACACAGGTTCCGGACCAGTTGCGGGCGCTAGTAGAGGAGTATGATGACATCTTCCAGGAGCCGAGTACACTTCCACCGTCACGTTTCCGTGATCATCAGATTGTGTTACAGGCTGGGGCGGAACCGCCCAACATCCGTCCGTATAGGTACCCTTACATCCAGAAGGCAGAGATTGAGCGCAGTGTGAAAGAGATGCTTGATGCAGGTATCATACGGCCTAGTACCAGTTCTTTCTCCGCACCGATTATTCTGGTTAAGAAAAAAGACGGATCTTGGCGTTTTTGCGTGGACTACCGTGCCTTGAACAGTGTTACTGTGAAAGACAAGTTTCCGATTCCCGTGATAGAGGAGCTGCTGGATGAGTTGCATGGGGCGACCCTGTTCACGAAGCTGGATCTGCGGTCTGGCTACTACCAGATTCTGATGAAGGAGGAGGATGTGCATAAGACGGCCTTCAGGACTCATGACGGTCACTATGAGTTCTTGGTGATGGCCAATGGATTGACGGGGGGGCCGTCTACTTTCCAGGCCAATATGAATGAGATTTTTCGCTCATTCCTGCGACGCTTCGTCTTGATTTTTTTTGACGACATTCTGATCTACAGTGCTACTTGGGAGGATCATCTACGTCATGTGGCTCAGGTCTTCTCTACTCTCCGGCAACATCAGCTATATGCTAAGCGGTCCAAGTGTTCTTTTGGACAGCCTGAGGTGGAGTACTTGGGGCATCTAGTTTCCGTTGACGGGGTGAAGGCCGACCCACGGAAGATCGAGAGTATGCTTTCTTGGCCACGACCTCTGACCATTCGGGCGCTGCGGGGGTTCTTAGGCCTCACTGGTTACTACCGGCGCTTTGTACGGGACTATGGGAAGATTGCTAGGCCGCTTACACAGCTGCTACAAAAGGATGCTTTCGAGTGGCACGCTGAGGCAGAGACCGCCTTCCAGGCGCTCAAGCGGGCTATGACGACGACTCCAGTGTTGGCACTTCCGGATTTCACCAAACAGTTCGTGGTAGAGACAGATGCTTCTGGCGTGGGCGTGGGGGCGGTCTTGATGCAGGAGGGGCGGCCGATCGCCTTCTACAGTAAGGCTTTGGCTCCTCGCACTCTGGGACTCTCAGTATATGAAAAGGAGATGCTGGCGGTTATTCATGCGGTGGCCCTATGGCGGCCCTACCTACTTGGGCGTCGCTTTACGATACGGACCGATCATCAGAGCTTGAAGCATTTTTTGGAGCAGCGGATTTCTTCCCCCATGCAACAAAGGTGGGTCACCAAGTTGTTGGGATATGATTATGCGATCGAGTATCGACCCGGGAAGGACAATCAGGTGGCTGACGCCCTGTCTCGCTTACCCGAGGGGGCCTTGGCACACATTTCCGGGCCTCAGTTGGATTCGATGGATGAGATTCAAGACGCGGTGCAGCAAGATCCCGAGTTACGGGCTATTGTGGAGGACCTGCGGCAGGGTCGTGAGGTAGCCCCAGGTTATCATTTACAAAATGACCGGCTGTATCATCAAGGGCGAATGGTCATTCCTGCTCAATCAGCTTGGCGGACGGTGATGATGCATGAGTTTCACTCGTCGCCAACAGGAGGTCACGCCGGCATTCTTCGCACTCTTCAGCGGGCTCGGGCCAACGTGTTTTGGAAGGGGATGCGCCGTGACATTTAGGAGTTTGTGCAGAAGTGTGAGGTGTGCCAACGGCAGAAATATGAGACTACTTCTCCGGCCGGCCTACTCACTCCCTTGGAGATTCCGCATCAGATCTGGGATACGGTTTCTATGGACTTCATCGACGGGCTGCCCAAGTCGAAGGGTAAAACAGTGATATTGGTAGTGGTGGACAAGTTGTCCAAGTATGGGCACTTCCTTGCTCTGAGCCATCCTTACACAGCGGAGTCGGTTGCAGGCTTATTTGTTCGGGAGATTGTTCGATTGCATGGGATTCCCCGGGCGATCATTTCCGATCGAGATCCTACTTTTGTTGGCCGATTTTGGACAGAGCTCTTCCGCTTGCAGGGGACTTCCTTACGTTTCAGCACGGCCCACCATCCCCAGACTGACAGCCAGACAGAGGTATTAAATCGGGGCGTCGAGACTTACCTTCGCTGCTTTGTCATGGATGAGCCGCGGACCTGGACTAGCTGGTTACATTGGGCGGAGTACTGCTTCAACACTTCTTATCACTCGGCTAGTAAACTCACGCCCTTTGAGGTCGTCTATGGACGGCCACCTCCTTCCTTGAGCAGTTATGAGCCCGGCAGTACCGCAGTTGCAGCAGTTGATCGGGCACTTCGTGATCGTGATCGGACCCTCGCCACCTTGCGTGCGAATCTTCGGGCGGCACAGGATCGTATGGAGGCTCAGGCGGATCGTCATCGCACAGAGCGAGAGTTCCAGGTGGGGGATGAGGTTTTCCTCAAACTTCGTCCTTATCGCCAGTTGTCAGTGGCACAGCGGACAAATCAGAAACTAGCACCTCGTTACTATGGACCATTTCGGATCACGCGGAGGGTCGGTCCGGTGGCGTATACCTTGGCTTTACCCGCGAGCTCTCGGATCCATCCTACCTTTCATGTCTCCTTGTTGAAGCGGAAGTTGGGTGATGCTGTTCCGGTCTTTTCCGTTTTGCCCGAGGCTACTAGTGGGGGCTAGCTTCGCCCGATTCCGGAAGATGTACTGTTGATCAAATGGAAACGTCGTGGCACGGCGTACTGTCCAGAGCTGTTAGTCAAGTGGAAGGATCTCTCTGCGGAGCATAATACTTGGGTTGATTTATTGGAGTTCCGGGAGCTTTACCCTGACTATCACCTTGGGGACAAGCTGACTTTTGATGGGGCAGGGAATGTTACGCCCCCGGACGAGGCTAGATTATTCGGACAACATTACAAACGGCGGCAACGGCAACGGCACGGGCATGGCAATATTGGGGCTGAACCAATGGGTTCAGCCCCCTCCTCTTGAATATATGGCTCGGGGGGGCTGAACCACGCCGGGTTCAGCCCCATTGGGGCCGGCCGGCCCCCTTGGCTGGCCGGTCTTGGGTCCGGGGGTATAAATACCCGGACCCCTATCTTTTGGAGGCGATGGAAGGATTATTCAGGTTATTTTCTCTTCTCTCCCAACCCTAACCCTAATTCCTCTCTACTTCTCTCTACTTTCTCTTCTCTTAGTTCTTCCTCTAGTTAGTGCTTAACAGCGACTTTCGTCAAACATCACATTCAGTAGCAGTTTCAGATGAACGACCTTGGACATCTGAGCTACTCTTTAGGTATTGAGGTCAGCTCTACAGACTGCGATTTTTAACTCTCTCAGCAGAGGTACACATCAGATCTCTTAGCTCGGGCTGCTCTCTCTGATTCTCGCATAGAGGACAAACCTATGGAGCTTCACCTTTAGCTACATCTGGATAATGGTGTCCCACTCTCCGATCTCACTCGTTACTGCCACCTCGTTGGGAGCCTTGTCTACCTCACCATTACTCGGCCCGATATTGCTCATGCAGTTCATGTGTTGAGCCAGTTTTTTAGTGTGCCTACCTCTGTGCACTATGGTCACCTGCTGCGGCTCCTGCGCTATCTCCAAGCAACGACTTCTCGTGGCCTTTTCTTCTCCAGCAGCAGCTCATTGCAGCTCTGTGCTTACTCGGATGCTACCTGAGCTAGTGATCCTGTTGACCGTCGTTATGTTACTAGTTTCTGTCTGTTCTTAGGTTTTTCTCTTATTGCATGGAAGTCCAAGAGACAGACCGGTATTTCCCGTTCCAGCACTGAGGCTGAGCTTCGGGCCATGAACACCACCGCCAAGGATATTATTTGGCTCCATTTGCTTCTTGAGGACCTTGACGTCTCTTCTCCAGATCTCACCCCACTCTATTGTGATAACATCGGTGCCATATAGATTACTCTGAAGCCGGTAAAGCACTCACTCTCCAAGCATATCAGGGTTGATGCTTTCTTCCTACGTGAGCAATATGACCGTGGTACTCTTGCTCCTTCGTTTGTTCCTTCCGAGCAGCAGATTGCAGATTTGATGACTAAGTAGTAGACGAGGACCCAACATGCTCATCTTCTGTTCAAACTCTCGGTGCATGATCCCCCGTGAGTTTGTGGTGATGGTGGTGGTGGGGGGTGTTAGATATAGTACTTCATGTGTGGTAGAGTTATCTTAGGTTCATCGTGGGTGTTGTGAACATCCTCTCATGTATTTGTATATATATTACTTCGATTCTGTGAATAGATATTCGATTCATTATTTCCCTATCAGTGTTCATTCCCAAACAACTCGTTAAACTTTAATATGTTGTTATTGTGCCAAACTCAAACGAACACACCAAACAAAATTGTTTTATTTATTATTATTACCAAATAAACAGAAATCAATTTAATTTAGAACTAATTTAAAATGAATATAAAAATTATTATTATAATATATATATATATATATATATATATATATATATATATATATAACAAGCTGTTCAAGAGCTTGAACATATCCTAACAAAGATCTGTTCATGCTCAGTTCATTCGTAATGAGCCGAACACGCAGTGTTCATGAACAACAGAGCTAAATAAACATTCCAAATATATTAGCAAAGTTATGCAGGTTCTTAAAATATTTAATATCTTTCTGAATTTTTTTTGTTTTTTTAACTTTTCATGTTGTGCACAGCTATTCTCCCAGGACCTGCCATACCTATATTATCCCAGGTGATGATTATTTTTTTGGTTTGTAATAAAGAAGTAATGGACGTAACTCTTTTTTTGCTTGCGCTGCAGATGCATTCTATTTACTTCACTGTTGGTATAGCAATCTGATGATAATGATTTGCAAATTTAGTTTCTCTGCTCTAATGCAAATTCTTAATGATTAATAAGACTTGAATGTTTCTTAAACATCCTTATCATTTTAGTGTGCAATTGGAACAAGCTGGCCTAGTAGATCATTTTATAAAATCAGTACAATTCAAAGATAAATTTATTGATGTGGATCACACAAGGAGAGCTGATTAATCTCATGATAGAACTCTCGGATTGAGACCTCATGTTTGGCCGTGAGAGATGGAAATCGAGAAGGAGATTGGTGTTCCCCTTCTTAGACCCGCAAGAACCTATGGTCGGTGTACGGAGGGGAAGGGCCGGCGAATGGGAGGTGGCTTCGTGCGGCTAGCGGCTGACATATTCAGTTAGGGCATAGAAATGGAAGGGGAAGAGAGAGATGGAGAGATAGGGTCCATTGGGAGAATGAGAGAATTGGAGAGAGAGATTTGAGATTAATATTTACTTGCTTTCATTTTGTCCCGCATCCCTTCCTAAGCAGGAAGGATAAAAAGCATACAAGCCAAGCCACTACAAAATACTAAAATGCGCGACATGAAAGAAACAATAACAATGAATAAAATGACAATGGATTATCAAAATAAGACGGTTAGAATGATGGCTAAGTGGTAATTAGGGCAACTTTCCCAATGCACTGATTCTGGTGGGAGTTGAAGAAGGTACGCAACTTCCCCAATGTGCTGGAGGATCTCGAAAGGTCCATAGAACTTGGGACCCAACTTGTGATATAAGGTCCGAACTGCCGAGTTTTGATGATAAGAAACAACAACAATGGATAAAATGACAATGAATTATCGAAATAAAACAGGTAAAATGATGGCTAAGTGGTAATTAGGGCAACTTTCCCAATGCACTGATTATGGTGGGAGCTGAAGACGGTACGCAACTTCCCCAATGCGCCGAAGGATTTCAAAGGGTCCATAGAACTTGGGACCCAATTTGTGATATCGGGTCCGAACTGCCGAGTTTTGAAGATAAGGGCAGCGTCGAAGCCACGCCCGCTCTCATGGGGAAAACACTAGCTCGCAATGGCCCCCCGATTGTAAGCAGTCTCCATATGCGCCTGGGCCTTGAGAAGACACTCTCGAGCAAGTGAAAGAATCTGGTTCCGTTCCTGAAGGTTGTGGTCGACAACATCCATGCGGGTTGTGCTGCTACCGTAGGAAATAGGGCGGGGGGGGGGGGGGATCCCGACCGTAAATCAGGTGAAAGGGCGTCATCTGCAACGACGAATATTAGGAGGTATTGTAACAATATTCTACCCATGGGGGCCAGCAAACCCAATCCTTGGGCCGATCCCCGGCAATGCAATGCATACATCTCCACCGTGCGATTGTTGACCTCCGTCTGGCCATCAGACTACGAATGGTAAGCGGACAAGAAAGAAAGTTTGGTGCCACAAAGAGTAAACAATTCCTTCCAGAAGTTGCTCGTGAACACTTTGTCTCGGTTCGTCGGAGACAATACACTCGGGAAGGCCATGGAGACGAAAAACCTCGGTGAAGAAGGCATGGGCAACCACCTCAACTGTCAGTGCCCTTCTCAGGGCAATTAAGTGTGCCCCCTTCGAAAAACGGTCGACCACGACCATGCGAATAGACTTCCCTCCTGGAGTAGGCAAACCTCGATGAAGTCCACTAAGATGTCGGCCCAGATCTGGGTGGGAATATGAAGTGGCTAAAGAAGGCCATCTAGAATAAGATGTTTTGCTTTGTGGCGTTGGCACACTGCGCAAGCAACAATATAGTCCTGGACACTGCACTGCATGCCCTTCCAAAAGAAATCAGCGCAAATCCGCTGAAAGGTCTTGCAGACTCCTTCGTGACCCAAGGTTTGGGTGTTCGTCACTTTTTATGAAATGAGTGGAGAGGAAGGGAGAAAATACACGCGCCCCTTGTAGTGCACTGGGCCCTCTTGCACCGTCTAATGGGATGGAAGGCGCTTCGACAATCCGCCGACTGAGCTCCACAAGAACGAGAGTATTCTGGGACTCCTGGCGCGGTTGAAGGAGAATTGCAGGTTTGAGCAGGGATATGACACATAATAGCCTGTCCTCCTGGTAGCGGCGAGCGAGAACGTCGACGACACGTTTCAAGGAGCCGACCTTATACTCTACGCGGAAATCAAAGCCCAAAAATTTGCTCACCCATCACTGTTCCTAGATCTAAAAAAGGGAACTCCCTTTTAAATCTGCGAGAACCTATGGTCGGTACACAGAGGGGAAGGGCTTGCGGACAGGAGGTGGGTTCATGTGACTAGCGGCTGGCGTATTCAGTTAGGGAACAGAAATGGAAGGGGAAGAGAGAGAGATAGAGAAATAGGGAGAACAAGAGAATTGGAGAGAGAGAGATTTGAGATTAATATTTACTTGCTTTCATTTTATCCCCCATCCCTTCTTAAGCAGGAAGGATAAAAAGCATACAAGCAAAGCTACAACAAAATATTAAAAATGTGCAACATAAAAAAAACAACGGATAAAATAACAATGGTTTATCAAAATAAAACAGGTAAAATGATGGATGATATAGAATGCATCCTCCCCTAATTTGCGCGTCCTGTGACGGCAATGGTAGGTGATGCCCCAGTACGCTTCCGTAACATCTCATTTATCAGTTACATACTTATTTCAATCTAAGCGAGTCTAATCTATTAACACTGTGCTGACTTCACTCAAATATGATGTTTAGTTTGAACTTCCTAGAATTGAACAAATCCCGTTTTAGCCATAGCAAAAGGAAACCAATGTGATACATTCCAGATCTCTTCCCATGAATTTTACTCACTTCAGCTTCTGTACAATCCCACGAACGGAAACACTATACCAAGAACCATTTCCTTACTAGCCCGGGCACATACTGACTACATAAATAGTTCCACAGAAGTTTCAACATGACCTAGTTGGCAAATTACAAAGCCAGTTAAATTTCAAGAGTATATCATACTAATTAAATTTCAAGATTATATCATATAAACACTCGTCGGTTCCAATAATTTCACATTAAATGTGTGAAATCTCGAATCCAATGGGGATGGTCTGATGAGAGATGATTGTATCGTTGGGGTAGTGAGGTCAGAACAAGGACCGGCTCTTAGCAGACTTCTAAGATAAAATGTTGCTAGGAAAAGGGGTGCATGAATGAATTAAATCCTATAAAACAACAACACTCAAGCTTTTATCCCACTAGAGTGGATTCTGCAATGAATTAAATCCTATATTAAAAAAAATTAAGGATGCATTTTTAGGTTATATAAGTAATAGTTTAGACCTCAACTAGGTAATCCACCCATTGAGAGCATATGATGATCAGCTTGCTTGAGTAGGAGTACTTCCAGGACAAGTGACCTACTGAGAAGTTCTTGTGGGGCACATCAAAGAAGGCTGAAGTCATGACGTTCAACTTAGTATAGGCTAGGGCCACTAGACTAACCCGAAGTAGACAATGGATCCCCAAAAAAATATTTTTCCTATGTAATTCATCCTATTGTATCGCATCCTTGAACAAAGTATTTCATGTTGGTGAAGAAGAATGGCCTGATGAGCAAAGGGAAGGAGGTGTTCCTTTGGTTTGGCTGATACAAAGACAACTCCTTGGGGGATCCACATGTCCACTTATCTGCATATGTAGCCTTAGGGCATTTTTGTAATTGTGTGTATACCACTCCCATCTATATAAAAGAGTGGTAGTGAGTCTTTTATGACATCTTGGATCATTAGGTATTTTGATCTTTCTTGGAGAGTAGGCTCATAGAGAGATCCTATTTTCAAGAGATTGTCATGAGTTTACCTCAATATCTTGTATCTTCATTTGTATTAATCAACATTTGTTGTTCGACGATAGTCAAAACTATCAATTGTTCCAACCCACCTTTCCCCATGCCCTACACTTAGTTTCCGGAACTCAACGATCCAACCAACGTCTCTTCAGGAAGCTTCCCACCTAGTTGTTGCCCTAGCTTCTGCTGCCATCCAGTTCGTCGTTCCATCCAACAGAAGATCCTAGTTTTAATTACTCACATTGTCAGGGATGATGACTAGGAGAATGGGCATTTGTTTTACAATAATTCCTTTAAAAATATGTACTAAATTAGTGTCACCTGGATTGTACTATTTTTACCTTCTAACTGTTTCAGGAGTAAGTGAATACCTAACAGGAATAACCAGCAGAATTATCATTTCACATTTTCAGAACTATCACCTAGTTTTTTTGGAGTTTGCATCTATTTAATCTACCAACCTTCATGGATGTCCTTTTGGCTTCTCGCAGACTTTCCTGATATGGCAGCTTGTCTTTTCAGTATTGATATTAGGAAGAAGGTACTTTTTAAACCAAATACTTGGATGCTTGCTTGTAGCAGCAGGAGTCATCTTAGCTGTAGCAAGGTATACTTCTTTGCTTATTACTTACCTATTTTATTTCTTATCTGCTAATTTCTCTCAAGTTATTTGTAAACAGTTTTTGCTAACATAAGAAAGGGATATATATATATATGTATATATTTACAATATTAAAAGGGAAATGTTGCCTTTGGTGAAACAGTCAAAATTACCAAATATAGCCTTATTGCTTTCATCTAATGACTTAACATATATTTTAATCTATTAAAATAAAATAAAATACAATGCCCATTTAAGTAATTACACTCTATTCTCAAATTAAAAGTAATGATGAAAATCCATAAAATTGAAAAAAAAAATTTAGTAGAGCTCCTATACCTACTATGGTAGGTTATCATTAGGCATGTCAATTTTATTAAAGTTGATTTGAAAAGTAAAAGTAATGATGAAAATCATTTAATTTAATTTAGAAAAGTAATGATAAAAAATTAATAATATATGAAAAATTATGATATTTTTAACAAAAATCGAAAGATGATGTATAACTATTTTCTGAGTTATTTAATTAATATTGTATTTTAAACTGCATTAATTAATTGATAGGGGCGAAGCCCCATGCCTGTCATGGTCGGAAGCCCCATGTCTGTCATGGTCGGGGTACTGTCATAGTTGGGGTACTGTCATAGTCGGGGTACTGTCGTGATTGGTTGTAGGAGCGGAGCCCCGTGTCTGTCACTCGTATATATGTGTGTGTGTGTATACATATATCTGCATATGTATATACATATATCTACATACATATATAAAGATATTCCCTTAATTGTGTAATGGATGCTGACCATTACATCCTAGCCATTTGATTTCCTCATAAGAAACTGATCTATGGCATTGATTTTGCCCTTTCGATGAAATACGCGAGCTGCCCCCTCAGAAGCCTGCAAGCTCTCCTCGCCGATCACAAAACAAGGAGTGCTCCTGCGTCCGGCCTCGCCCTATCCGGCCTCGCCCTCTCCGGCCTCGCCCTCTCCGGCCTCGCCCTCTCCGGATTCACCTCTAACGCACAAACACTCCAGGTCTAGGGCATCATCAATTGATCCTCACCCTGTTCTGCATGCAACCAATCGCCCTTGCCTAGGTATCCTCCAATCTTATTCGTCTTCTTCTTCAATTGACTCATCACCCTTTGTTCATTTATTTTTTGCTCTCCCTTATGTTCACTGGCCACCTCGGAGATGTAGAGTTTGTTGGCGCCACTCTTGAAAACTCCTGGTTCACGTTCATTCGAATCGCCCTCATGGTATTGTCAATCTTATTATCTTCTTCTTCTTTCACATCTCCTATGTGTACAGTTTATCTGAATTGATACAGGAACCCCTTTAAATTTTACTTGGATTAATTATTTTTCAGGTAAAACTGTCATACTATTCTATAAAGTGCCATTTATGGATGTCATTCAATTTTTTTTCAACTTTAAATTTCATTTCTGTTGCTGGGAGGAGACTGACCAAAACCCTAGAGTACATTTCCTTCAGATTTTAAATTTTAGGATGATTCTCAACATTCTGAAGCCATGCTAATTCTTCTCTCAGAAATTGCATTCTCTGTGCATTTTTTCTTTGCAGATACTCATCATAATTTGTGTAATTGCTCCTTGCTGAATTCATCAAGCCTCTCTCAATTAACCTAGAAACTCAGGGATTAAGTGAATCAACTGATTTTATGTGATTTTTTGTTATTTTATAGATGTTTAATGGATTTACACATGCTTTGCAGACCTCTGGTATGCCACACAATGTTGCATATGTTTATAATAATTTTAATAAGGATAGATTTGTACGTTTTTAAACTTGCACGAATCTACGGTATGGCAAGAATCTACTCCTTTGTGTTCTCCCTCAATAACTGAATGCAAATACTCCCAGCACAAAATAAGAAAGAGAACATAAACTGATTGAGGGAGAACGCAGAGGAGCGGATTCTTACCATAGTGTAAATTCGTGCACGCCCAAGTTTAAAAACCTACAAAATTTTTCTTACTAAAACTATTAGAAATATATGCAACACTGTGTTGCATGTGTAAATCCATTAAATGTTTATAATATCAAGAAAATCAAATATAAAATAACAAAAAATCACATTAAATCAGTAGACTCACTTAATTCTCTGATTTTCTAGGTTAATTGAAAGAGGCTTGATGAACTCCCTGACGTTTTCAGTAAGGAGCAATTAAGCACAAATTATGATGAGTATCTGCAAAGAAAGAATGCAATTTCTGAGAGAAGAATTAGTATGGCTTCAGGATGTGTGCAATGATGAGAATCATCCTAAAATTTAAAACCTGAAGGAAATGTACTATAGGGTTTTGGCCGGTCTCCTCTAGCAACTGAAATGAAGTTTAATGTTAGAAAAAAATTTGAATGACATCCATAAATTGCACATTTTAGAACATTATAAGTATTTTACTTGAAAAATAATTAATCCAACTAAAGTTTTAAGGGGTTACTGGGTCAATTCAGACAAAAATACACAAGTGATGCAAAAGAAGAAGATAATAAGATTAAGAATACCATGAGAGTGATTTCGGTGACCGTGAACCAGGGATTTTTGAGAGCGGCGCGAGCAAACTCTACATTGCCGAGGTGGCCGATGAACATGAGGGAGAACAAAAAATAAACGATGGAAGGGTGATGAGTCAACTAAAGAAGAAGAATCAGATTGGACGATATCTGGCAGGGACAATCAGCTGCATGCATAACAAGGTGAGGATCGATTGATGATGTCCTAGACCCAAAGCATTTATGCGGGAGAGGAGAGATAGGAGGCGATGCAGGACGCAGGGGCACCCCTTGTTCTGCGATCGGCGTGGAGGGCTTGCGGGCATCTGCAAGGGTATTTACTCGGAAGGGGCGAAACTGATGTCGTAGATCGGTTTCTTATGAGGAAATCGAACGGATAGGATGTAATGGTCAGTCACCATTAAGGGGATATCTTTATATATATGTATAGATGTATATAACCAAATAACTCATTATTAATCACACACGATACATTTATGATTTAAACAACTTAAGTGCATGAAAAATTGTCTTAAATTTATAATAAATAAAGCCTCACCATACTTGAAAATGTCACGTAGTACATCATGAAAGTTCTTATTAAAATCTAAATATATTTAAGACTGAGCAATATATGCATACATCTAGTGATGATGACTCACATGAAACTGTCCATCACAAGGTTAAGGTGGTGACATAAACAAGTGTTCTTATGTTCTAAAGAGAATGAGTTGTTTTCAGAAAAAGACAACCAAACTATCAAATATTGACAGCAACATGACCTCAGTCATAGTGGCTCATGAGTGATACAAGGAGAACAATGATATAAGGATAACAAGGACTCAATGAAAATGATGATGCGAGGAGAATGAAAACTTGAAGAAATCATAACGCGAGGATGCCAAAAACATTGGATCGGATCAAACTTTACTATCTTGAGTCTCTGTGGATAATAGTTTTGATAGACAAAATAGATGTTAGGGAAAGGCAACATGAGGAGGTTAACACATAATTATATCTACTTGACCTCAATGATCTGTTATGAGCTTGTTTTTGTTGGGATTGCTGGAGTTCGGGGATACAAGGGCAAGCCCTAGAATGGGGGAGGAGATTGGAGAATATGAAGCTTGGGGAAGGGGAAGATGAAATCCCAGTGAGAGAAGAGGGCTTAGAGAGAGAGGGGGGGGGAGAAATTTAGAAAGAGAAAGAAGTTCCATTTATTGATTGATTTCAAATACATGACAAAACCTTCTTATATAAGGCCCAAATGGTGCGAGCGTAAATACCCGCTATAAGGACAATATACGAAATATTAAAATACCTTAAATACTCTGACTTGACTCATCATAATAAAGACTCGATACATCGTAACATTAATATAATAAGATAAATGACGGTGGACCCGTAACACTCTATCCGTCCTTGGCATCGATCTTGCCCTCAAGATCGAACTCCACGTGGATGGTCGGTGCCTCTGGCATCTTGATCTCACGCCAGAATAGCGCTCGATAGCGCGTTGCGGTTATCGTGGCGGCAGCAAGCGGTAGCCGTACCCATGAAAAGACTGGCAACGGATGGGTTGGGTCCGGCGGTGTTGGCAGCATGGTGGCGGCAACCAACAAGATGGCTGGAAGCACAAGAGGCGGTGGTTTGAGGGCAAGGGATGGCTGCAGGAATGGATCCGACAGAGTGGTGGTGAGGAGCCATGGCCATATGGCTGAAGGGAGCTCAGGACGCAGAAGTAGATGCGAGGTGGTTGGAGGCGGTAAGGTGGTTGGCCGAACAGGGGGCCAGAGGAAATGCGATGAGAATGTCGGTAGCGTAGGTGGCCGGAGGAGAGGAAATAGGGGGTTGACATAGCAGGGGATGACTGAGGTAGCAGCGGCGGTGATGTTGGTGATGGCAAAATGATGGCCACTGGGGAGGGAGGAGACTCCTCTACAGTCGGTGGCGGTGACGGTTGCATGAGGAGTGTTGGCGACAGGGTGTTGACGGGTCTGGCGGGGGTAGCGGGGCGGGGGCAGTGGGGCGGGGCCTAACAAAGAAGGCGGCGACGTGGCTGAAGGGACGCACAAGGCAGGGGCCGGAGGCGCAGGTCGCGGAATGGCTGGTGATGGAAGCTCAGCTGGTGACGGCGGAGCGTCATGAACGACGGAGGACGGTGATGACACCATCATTTGATGGAGAGGCAACGACTCCAGCTCCGGTGGTGGTGGTGACAAAAAAACCACCAACGAGTTGTGATACATGCGGAGGGCGGCGAGCGTGAGGTCGAGCTGAGCATCGACGTGACTGAGTCGAGCCTCCCGATGAGCAATACGACGGTCCATCTTGGCGAGGGTGGAGAGGAGCTCAATGCGGTCGGCAGCACTAAGGGACATGATGGAAATGTGTAATAATTAATTAATTATTAGAAAACTAATTAATTACTTAATAGTGAATAAGTAATTAATTAACTAACAAAAAATTAATTAAATGTGTGAGGGGCGGCGGATAATGTGGGGCTCAAAGAGTGGAATAGAAGGGACACGCGGGACTGTAGAAAAAATAAAAAATAAAAAAGGAAGAAGTTATGAGGTGGTGTGCGTGAGAGGCGCGAGGCAGAAGAGTTTGGTGAAGATTGGTGAGCTCCAGGAAAAAGGGAAATAAATAAAATAAGGAGGAAATGGGATGCAGGACAGGCGTGTGCAGGAGGCTTGATGGAGAAGGCGTGGAGACTCGCTATTTTCGAGGAGAAAAGAAAAAAGTAGTGGGGCATGTGGGTTGCTGCCTTGCTTGGCTCGACGAGGCTCTGTGTGCGATGGAGAGCGATTGACGGGAAGAAGCTGAAGGAAGCAGAGCTCGTGGGGAAGCTTGCGAGTTTAGCGGCAATGGAAGAGGGAGTCGCGGGAAACGGAGAGGAAGGCGTGCGTGGATCCCACACAGGCTCGGAGGTTGGAGCCGTTGTTCGACAGGATCGGCGCTGTTCCTGGAAGTGAAGGAGGTGTTTGGCATTGTTCCTCTACGTGATCAGAGAAGAAGATGACTGGCGGTGGAGAGCGGGGAAGATATAACGATCTGAGCAACAAGATCGCCGACGAGGTGGCCGACGACGGAAGGGAAGAAGGAAGACCTTCGAAGTCTATTACCTGCCTACAACTACTCATATTCTAAGCTACAAAGAGAAAACTAGAAACGTTCATTTATTCATATCTACACTATTACAACTGCTCCATTTATAGAGTCAAACAACTTTACAATAGCCATTATAGGCTTGCCACGTGGCTATACAACTGTTACATTCCCGCCCTTCCCGTCTAAACGACGACCTCGTCGTTTGAGTCCACCCAGGTCAAAAACCCAAATGACGCCCGAGATGTATACAAGAACCAAGTCTGCTCCATGAAATTTGGTTAATGGTGGCTGTAATTGTGCGAAATTTATCAAAATGGTACATCCTCCTGAATCAAAAATAAAAGTTGTTGTAGAAGATGTATTTTGATCAATAGGAGATGCATGCTTAAAAAGTTGTTGTTAAACAACTCCGTCAATCCAAAAAGTAGCAACTGTATCAAGTCCGTTGGGATCGAATACACAAATTGTCCAAGGAGATATTTTTGTATTTGTTGTAGTGAACTGTTGGCCATAGAAGGGATCTTCAACATTTCGCCTTGGAGCTCCTAAAATTGATGTTTAATATTGTGTGCCATATTGAGACCCATCGGGAATAGGAATGCCCTGTGCATCAAGGTAGTAAAGGATATGTCGACAAGACCAAGATCAACAATGGATCCGTCACGGGAGATGTCGTTTTCATTTTTTATCCCCTTGAGACATGGTAAAAGCTCCGTAGTAGCATTGTCAAGAATGACGTTCTTTATCTCCTTGAAACCTGGAGGGGGCTCTTAATCAACACTTTCCTGATAGAGGTTTGGTGTTAGGATAAACTCATGAAGAGTGTTCAGGCGTTCGTATGCCAAACGTTGAACGGTTGACTTTCGCTCATCGTCAAATCTTTGAAATATTGTTGTGGTGGTCTCGGCCGCCGTTGGTTGGGCAAATTTTCCCATCTCCTGTGGTCCGTCGTCTCCATCGAAGTTGGTGCCAGACCATCTCCACAGTGAAAAAAACTTCGAGTGGCGGTGTCGTATGAGCTTGGAGCATCGGTGGCGCCGTAAGAGCTTCGAGCATCGATGACGCCGTATGAACTTGGAGCAACGGTGGCATCATATGAGCTTGGAGCAACAGTGGCATCATGTGAGCTTGGAGCAATGGTGGCGCCCTATGAACCTTGAGCGGCGGTGGCGCCGTATGAATCTTGAGCGACTGCAGCACCGTATGAACTTGGAGTGGCGGCCGTATGAGCTTGGAGTGGCGGCCGTATGAGCTTGGAGTGGCGGCCGTATGAGCTTGGAGTGGCGGTGTCGTATAAACTTAGAGCGACGCGGCATTGTATGAGCATGGAGTGACAATGGCGTCATATGAGGTTGGAACGACGGTGGCGTTGTGTGAACCTTGAGCGATGGCGGTGCCGTTTGAACCTTGAGCAACAACGACGTCGTTTGAACTTTGAGCAACAGCGGCCCCGTATGAACTTGGAGTGGAGGCGCCGTAAAAACTAGGAGTGGCGACGCCATAAAAACTTGGAGTAGCGGCGCCATATGAGCTTGGAACGACGGTGGCATTGGACCAAAAACGCATGGAACAGAAGATGACGGTCCAAAAGTGTTTGTTGGTGGCGTTCCAAAGATTTGTGGGTGTGCACCCCAGTGTGCAGCCCACGGTGCAGTAAACAACTGTCCAGAAGTAGGTCCATACATATTGATACTGAAATAGTTGGAGACGTCTTCCGCTTAGAATGGCTCTGGAATTCTATTAGTGTCGTTTGTTTGTCCTTTCCTTGTGTCGTGAATGCAGAGGCAACTTGAAGTTGGTCCGATGATTACTTTGCGACGATGCCAACTTGAAGTTGGTCCGATGATTACTGCGGCCTGGTGTTCGCCAGTGAGGTGCTGGTATCGCCTGAATCACTGGAGGCTAGGAAGTGGGTGCCGAATGGATGTGTCCCAGGCAACTGTTTCTTGATCCCAGAGTTGATCATGCCGAAACAACGATATCGTCGTGTTGGTTTCACACTTTTCTTCCGCGACAGTCTTGAGCTTTTCTTCCGTGGCAGCTGGTAATAAGAATAATGGTCGAAGTCGTTCTTTCGCCGTTTTCAAGAATGGCGTAGCGCCGATTGTAGATCTCTAATGGCGCTAAGACGGAGTATCTCCATGACAGTGACGTTCTTGATGGCGGGCGACGTTCTTGAGGTGGTCGGAGAACCGTTGATGGCTATTCTGGCGAGATGGCTGGAGACGACGGACGGCAATGGATCTTGATCGACTTCCTTCCAATAGAGCACTGGATTCCTTCCAGGTACAACAGAGATTCGACTGGGATATTTCTGGAGCAGAGCTGGAGTTTCTTTGGCTTGAATGATATATTTCTGCAGCAGTTTCTTTGGAATTCGTAGCAGTTTCTTTGGCTTTTGAATTAGCTATGCCAATATTCTTGGGCTGGAGCCGCAACAGAGTTTTGGAATTATAGAGTATCTCTCAACAGACCTTAAAGCTGTTTACAAAACGAGGTCGTTGATTGTGGTGCCTTGCATCAGCCGACGGTACCGTTCTTGATCGCTGGAGTGGGAAAGGGGATCAGAGGTGCTGCCGGCGAGGAAGTAGTGGTTGGCGGGGAGTTTGACTCTCAATGAAAGCACTAATATAACGATCTGAGCTGTTACAAGATCGTCGGTGAGGTGGCCGACGACGGAAGGGAAGAAGGAAGACCTTTGAAGTCTATTACCTGACTACAACTACTCCTATTCTAAGCTACAAAGTGAAAACCAGAAACATTCATTTATTCATATGTACACTATTACAACTGCTTCTATTTATAGAGCCAAACAACTTTACAATAGCCATTATAGGCTTGCCACGTGGCTATACAGCTGTTACAGAAGACGACGAAGAAGCGCGGAAACAATGGAGGCAGAGCAGCACTAGGTGTGTTGGGGAGGTTTTTAGAGGCGACAGGAGGAATGAACTACGTCGGCGGAAGAGGAGAGAGTAGCTCTGATATCAAGATGCCATGAGCTTGTTTTTGTTGGGATCGTTGGAGTTCGGGGATACAAGGGAAAGCTGTAGAATGGGGGAGGAGATTGGAGAAAATGAAGTTTGGGGAGGGGAAGATGAAACCCTAGATGGAGAAGAGGACTTAGAGAGAGAGAGGGAGAGGAATTTGGAGAGAGAAAGAAGTTTCATTCATTGATTGATTTCAAATACATGACAAGCCCTCCCTATATACGGCCCAAATGGCATGGGCGTAATTACCCACTATAAGGATAATATGCAAAATATTAAAACACCTTAAATACTCTAACTGGACTCATCATAATAAAGATTCAATAGAATAAAGATTTGATACATTGTAACATTAATATAATAAGATAAATGACGGTGGACCCGTAACATGATGTAAAGTCTTTGTGAGAGTAGCTACGGTACATGGAATGAAGAGTGCAAAACGGCTATTGTGAGCAATAGATATTAGATGCGATAACATAATTTAGAGTTCTAATTCATTTGGCATTAGGAAGAATATTTGTTCTGCCTTAGTCTTACGAAGCATCCATAACATGTTAATCATAACAATTCTAATAGTAAGAACACCTTACAATTGTATTTAAATTACACAGTGAAAATCATGTGTGATGCATTGACATGGTACTAAAATAAATGATGTTATGGTGGTTTCATGCATGATGGGATATGATTTAACCTCAGTCTTCGACAAGATGATGGGATATGATTTAACCTCAGTCTTCGACAAGATTCTATGTACATAGTACATAAAGTGAATATACCTCCCTCCCATCATGAAATTCATATTCCTCGTTTTTGTAAATAATGTTGGCAGTGGGTCCTACGATGGTCAATTGTTATCTGGAATTGAGTTTATATGGCCAGTACTAATGGTGACTTCTTCTGCATTTCAAGCTGGTGCATCCATTCTCAAGGTTCAGTATATACTGACAGTTTATATTTGGCACCTTGAATATGACATCTGAACATAAATTTTGATTTTGCAGGAATTTGTCTTCATTGATGGTGCAAAGCGCCTTCAGGTGCTATTATACATTTAATTTTTGTGATTACTAATGTTGCAACAATTTTCTCAGACCCTACCACCACTTTTTTCAGGGAAAATCTCTTGATATTTTCATAGTCAATTCATTTGGATCTGCATTCCAGGTGATTTATTGATTTATTGCCATGAGTTGTCAGATTGTAAAATCATAACGAGAATTTAACAGCAAGCATTGTGAAATTTCTTCCTTCTGAACGTCAATAAAGCCCAATATTGGTTATACATCTATATCTAGGACGCGTGGATGTTGTCATGACAGATCGTTCAAATCCTTTTGATGGTTCTTCATATGAAAACGTATCAAGTCATAACTAAAAAACATTGTGTACCTCCGCTGGCATTTAGGGTCATTTTTTTACAACACGAGAAGATTTTGCATTATTGGGATTATTAAAATCTTTTTGTGATCAGACATTTTTTGGCATGAAGCATGATTCTCGAGCATCTCAAGAAGTCCAAACTAGAGTCGGTACAACTAAATTATTTTGGGCCCGTGGCACAATAAGTCCAGGTTATCTCCGACCTCCCGATGCACTCCATGTGGAAAAAAGAGACTGATAATTCTCAAACCAATCAACTTAGGACCTAAAGGGATTGGGTAGGCATAGGCCGGTCCTTTTCTTCACGAATGTTTGGGCCATTTGAAGGCATTGATTCAATAAAAAAGGCTGTTTACAACAATTCATAGGGCTAGTCCTCTTCTTCACGAATGTTTGGGCATGTTTAGGCATTGATTCAATAAGAAAAGGCTGTTTACAACCATTCATAGGTTCCAAAACCCAGATGCTACAACTTAAAGCATATGTGGTGCTTTTAAGAAAAGGCTCCTTCTGATGTAATGTACTTTGATATAATCTTTTGCGAAGTTATAACTCATAGTTAAAAGTGTTGAGGAGTGGCAACTAGAAGCATGAGGCTACCATTTAACTTTTTTTTTTTTGAATTTTCACATATTAGGGCATGTGGGGCATCGTTGCTATGGAGGCACTCCTAAGAAGGGACCGGTCAAGGGAGACAACAAAATTATGTGGTTAAAGGGTGCTGGCGACAATAGTCAGACAAAGAGAGACGAAACATGATTTTTGTAGGAAGGCGATGGTATGGGAAGGTTGCTTAGGATGGTGGCATCGGTCGGGATATCGATGAGTAATATGGTGGATGGTGGGCTATCTAGGTTCTGAGCTTAGGAGAGGCATTGCACATTGTTGAAAATAAAAAGTATGTGGATGTGGGACTCTGGGTTTGCCTTGATACTGGAGGCAGAGGATGGTTGTGGCAAAAACAAAGGGGGGAAGTGTTGATGAGTTCTAGTATGAGGAGGTTGTGGAATGCAGACTATCAATGACATGTGTAAAGATGGATGTAGAAGAAGTGATGGTTGGTTTGGCACCTTGGACATAATGGCAGCTCGACACTCATGGCACAACTTTCCGATTCCCGCGTGGATGGCATCCGTATCGTGTGGCCAAATCTGATGACAACTGTGCTTAGAGGTGTAAATGAGTCGAGCTCTGTATCGTGTGGCCAAATATGATGAAAACTGTGCTTAGAGGTGCAAATGAGTCGAGCTCGATTTATTTTTTTTACCTTGAGCTTGAGCTCGGTGCAAGCTCGCGAAGCTCGGTGCGAGCTCGCCGAGCTCGGTGCAAGCTCGCCGAGCTCGGCTCGAGCTCAGAAGTTTGGCATTTTAATTATATATTATTAAATAATATATATAATGTAATTATAATATTATTTAATAATTATATATTAAATAAATGTTAGGGAGCTCGGTAAATGCTAAAATTTATATTATTTAATAATATTTATTATTATCTCTAAGAAAGTAATACAATAGAAAAATTATTATTTAAAAATAAACTCGAGAGCTCATGAACAAGCCTTTATAGGCTCGAGCTCGGCTCGAAAGCAAGCTCGAGCTCGTTGAGCTCGACAGAATTGAGCTCGAGTTGAGTTTTTTTTAAGCCGGCTCGTCGAGTTCTCTAGCTGGCTCAACTCAACTTGCACCTCTAAGTCTGTGCTCCATCGTGCTAAGGAAATGATGACGCTAGTTGGAGTTTCGAATGACAAAAGAAAACAAGGAGTGTCAAGTCAGACTAATTGACACAATGAGAAGAGTGTTAAACCAGAGAATTAGTGGCGGATTACAATAAAAATTCGGAAGGCATGCTCTAGCCAAAATACCGTCGAAGTATGTTTCCTTGCCCAACACTAGGGGTTGGTTTTGCGGGGTGGTCCGCCGCAGTCTAGTGGACAGAATCCACTGCCGTGGCACCGCGTTCATTTAGCGGAGTCACGGTTAAACAGATTCCCATCCCGTGCGCAATGGTAATCGTGGGTGTTGCACATATTTCGTCTACAGACCACGACTTACGGTCCAATGTCTTTGTACACTCGCTTTACTAAGATCGTAAATGCATCAAAGTCACTTGGGAAGACATTCAAATGGAGATTTGGTGATTAAAGTTCTAAGATCTCTTCTACCAAGATTCATTCCAAAAGTCTCCGCTATTACTGAGTCACATGATCTGACCCGACTCAAGATTGAGATCCCCATTGAGAACTTGAAAACCAATGAGGTAGAACAAGAGACTGGAATATTAAATGCTCAAATCTTTCCCAATACCTTAACTAGATTCACAAATGCGGTAAACAAGAAACATAAATGAAAAGATATATTAATTAATTGCACTTCTTTATTTAAGGGATTTGTTAAAGGCACCATAATTTTGGCTAGTAGCACCGCAATTTGTCCTAATTTATGATGTTGAACTTCTAAAGGCACCAACACCGGTGGAGCCTTCCGCTCCTCCGGTACCGGCTCCAACGGAGGGTGTTTCACCACCATCGGCAAGCAGAGAGAGGTGTCCGTCGTGGAAGAACGAGCTTCTTTCCCACCATCAGTGCTTCTTCTCGGTCTATCTTCCGACATCTATTTGTTCACCTTTGATTCATTTTTTTCGTGTAGATTGGCCGTCCATCTTTGGTTTGAGAGTTGTCATTCATTTTATGTTCATGCAACAATTGAATGGTGCAAATTCCGCCATTATTATTTCTCACTGTCACCTTTGTACTGGATTTGTTGTTTGATTTTTTTAGCTTTTTCTTTACTGATTTCTGATGTCGGGATGGTCTTTCTAATGCCTCTGCGTAGGTAAAGTTTATGTAGGTCGAGAGCTCGACGTCGAGTCTCCTCTTTGATCTCCTCTTCCATGCTTCGCTCCATCTCTTCCTCGAGTTCCACCCGTATAATTCTTTCTTCTTCAGAGACTTGTCTTGGGTGGTGATATTTGTACCAATAAACAAGAGATAAACTTATAATTCATGTGTGGTTCCTTTATCAAAATTGTGGTGCAAGTAACAAGTATGAGTTCCTTTAATAATTTCAAAAAAAGTGCGGTGTCTTTAACAAAGCGGCGTGACTAGCTAAAATTGTGGTGCCTTTAACAACTCTCTTATTTAATGAAATTGATCTACATCTACTGTTTGCTTAAATATACCAGTATACCTATGGACTCTGTTATGCGGTATTGAAATGATTGGTACCTCCAATAGAGGTCCAAGGGGGATATATATATTAAGCTGAGAACAACATACAAATAGTATATAAGAGATGAGATTAATGAGTCTAAAACTCCCCCTCAAGTTGGGTCGTGGGAACTTCCCAGACCTAACTTGTTACATATAAAGTTCATTCTGACCCCCGTAACTCCCTTGGTATGAATATATGCAACCCGATCTCCGGTCTTCACATGAATTAGAGAAATAAGTCCTTCATACTTCTCCCTTACAAAGTGGCAGTCAACCTCTATGTGCTTTGTGCGTTCATAGAACACAAGATTAGTAGCTATCTGTATCGCAGTTTGATTATCACACTATAGAGGAGTGGGATCTTGGACAGGGTACCCGATTTCACCAAGAATTTTTTTAACCCACATGATCTCAGCAACAGAGTGGGACATAGCCCGATATTCCGCTTCAGCACTAGATCTAGCAACCGTGGTCTGTTTCTTGCTGTTTGATGCGTTTGAACGGCAAGTGTACCGGTCGCACAAGTAATAAAAATGGGTGGCTTACCCAAGTATCGAATCTCTCGAGGAACACCGCAAGGTGGAGTTAACTTTTGAAGGGGACTTGAGATTGAAGTCCAAAAGTCGAGGTTACGATGGGAGAATGGTTATGAATTGCGTAAAAGAAAATAAAACAATCTAACTTAACCAATGCGGGTCGCCGACACCGCTTCTCAAGGTGAGTGGATTATACGGGCCGCTATGCACCGCTTCGCAACATGGATGGCCGAGAACGCTTGCGGAATTGAGGGTCGTAATCACCTCATCACTACGCTCACACCTAGCACTTGCTAGTGTAGCAAACACAAACATTCACACCACAAGTAACTTAAGCCAACAAACCACCGCATCGCTCACAAGCATGAACAATAGTAAATAGCATTAAGCCCAAGGTTCATCAAAGTTCTTGCATCAAATAATAATGAAAATCCAATACAAAAACCTAGAAATGTGGAAGAGAAAGGTAAAGATGCAAACAACGAACGAGTCTTTGCCGTAGACGTGGGAGGAAGCACCGGGTTGGCAATCTGTGTCCAGCGAGCCACTCATCGGTTGCGTCCGGGGTCGGGGAAGGCTGTCATCGCTTCCTAAGCGCCCGTCTTCTCGTTGGTCTACGTTGTCCACGTCAAACCTTCACTTCTTCCTTACTTTGCGGAGATCGTAGAGTGGAAAATCACTTCTTTACGCCATGGATGCAAGGGAACTTCATTGGGAGCAAAGCCCTAGCTTTGAGGATGAAGAACGGGGCAAAACCCCCTTCCGGCGGAAGAAAACGGCTACAAAATCCGGTCCCTGAAACCCTGAAAAACAGCGGTTTAAATAGAAATCGCGCAAAATTTTCTTAACACACGGGCAAAATGCACGGGCGCAGACCGTGCGTGAAGAAAAACGCACGAGCAATAACAGAACTGAGAATTTTGTGAAATGATCGCGCACGACCGGCCCGAAACGTGCGTGAAGGAAATGCACGGACGTGCGATCAGGAATAAGTAATAAAAGCGTTTAAAAATGGTCACGCACGGTTGGAATCAACCGTGCGAGGCCAAAACGCACGGGTAACCACATAGCACCAAGAACAAGGCCAAAACAGGCAGGACGTGCGATTCCTTCTCGCACGGTTTGGAACAAACCGTGCGGGAACCAAACGCACGGGCGGATCAGAAATCCCAGGAAACCACTGAGTAAAATGCACGATTACACTGAAACAGTGCGCGAAGAAACGCACGACCGTGCGTTTTACACAGGAAACAATCTGTAGGCTGGGCTTTCTGACCACCTTGACAATAAACCTCACAATGGGGGCACAAGCCACCAACATACAGAATAGAAAGAAAAAACTATAAGAGAGACTTGGGGAGCACCATGTGCTTACCCCCAACAGAATAGTGCGCAATTGCACACCACAATGAGCCAAAATGCGCACTTCATGTGATAATGGTGTATAAGTGAAATATAGGCAGTAACATACTAAAAGTGAAGCGCAAATGCAAGAAAACACGCCCAGATGAGTCCGAAAAACTCTATATAAATCGGACTCATCACACCCCCAGACTTAAATATTTGCTCGTCCCGAGCAAATTATCACTAGGCGGAGAGAAAGAAAACTAGTTGGCTTAGCAACTGCACGAACAGAGTACCAAGAGAAGTCGCACTCTCATGCACAAAGAGAAATAGTAGAAGAAAATTCTAAATATACACAATAATTTCTAATTTCCAGAAGCGTAAAGAAGATATTACTTATACTCCTAATGTGAATCACGACGAATCATCCGGTTGCGCGTAACACGAAAGTAGACGGTCAGTGAGGTGAGCATTGCCAAAGACCGGGTCTCGGGAGGATCTCCAAAGGAATCCACCAATGTCGATTACCATAAGCTCGCCCGTTCACACTCTCTCCACGGCACTAGTTTGACTCAAGCGCGAATCCGTACGACTTGGAGTATAATGAAGGGTTAGGGGTAGGCGGGGTATGCAAAGATAGACACGATGGCTACGCACACCCAAAATGAAACCGCTCGAAAATACACACTACACAACGACAAACACATGCACCGCACCACCAGACTTGGACTTTTAATGGTGCGTGCACGCCCACAACGTAAAATTTCACTACTACCAACTCAACAAATTTATATATATATATTTTTCGTATCTTTTTTTTTATTATTCCACATTGGAAAAAAAAAATTTCAACCAAACAACTAAAACAAGCCGAAAACACGGCAACACCACAAACGGTACGAAGCTTCCGCACAACAACCACACAACACGCATACAAAACCACAAAACTGCAAAACAACCGAGCGATCACATTCAGGTGTGCGAGTAGGAGAGGGCCGAGGCTATATGGCTTTGGTAGCGAGGCGTAGGGTTGGCAAAGGAAGGGATAGGCTCAACGGGGATTACAACAGAAAGATGTCGAGAATGGTACAAGTCTCAAACTAGAACAAAGTGACGTCCTACATCACGCGCGCACTTGACTAACCATGTACCCATGCTTCGAGAATAGCTAGGGGCAAGTTTTTAGTCACCGAGAAAGATCAACCTTCCTCCCGACTCGAGCAAAACGAGGCTACTGAACGTCGACACACAATTCTACGCCACCATTTGATTCACAACCGGACTCAAAATTAGAGTGCAGTAAACAAAATCTATGCTAATAGAAAAATAGAAACTAAAAGCATACAAAGAATTTTAGTCTACACAAAACTCTAAGTGAGCATGAGTGCACGCCTAGGAACAGTCTTGGAGTCAACATTTTACTCCGCCACACAATCCTAAGCCGACATAGAATTCTTTACTTTGCGCACAAGAAATAAATGAGCTCGGTACGTGCAAAAATTTAAGCACGCGCTGAAGTTGGTGATGTGGTGTGCGATGTAGATGAACATATCAAAATATTACAACAAAAGCTTCTAGAATGCAAATGAGATGTGCACGTGAGTGGGTAACACCGCGTGGCTCTCCCCCAGACTTAATCTAAGCAGCACAACATAATGATATGACAGTGAAAATCAAAACAGAAAGCTAGGGGAGAAGTTACCCAATGCTCAGCAAGTGAGCATACCAGAAGACGCGTGAAAATCTGAAGCGAACCCGACATTTGAAGGTGCAATGTATAACTGCAGGGGTGAGCTCCACAAAAACAAAAGAAAATAGATATACTAAAACTGAATAAAAAGTAACTAATTACTCTAACTACGAAAATGAAAATGCAATAGAAGTAAGATAACTACTGGGGTTACTGTCATCCCAGCACGACTTATTTGACTAAAATACAGTTCTAGCTAATGGGCCTATGAAATAAAAAATGAACAAACAATTGTACTAATATCCGTGTCAGTAATGGGTACCGATACGGTGATAGAACAGTAACCCCTCTACC
The DNA here is from genome assembly GCA_039513925.1 of Platanthera zijinensis. Classification (NCBI taxonomy): domain Eukaryota; kingdom Viridiplantae; phylum Streptophyta; class Magnoliopsida; order Asparagales; family Orchidaceae; genus Platanthera; species Platanthera zijinensis. The sequence continues at coordinate 24,172,446 of CM077087.1, read as the reverse complement.
TAAATAATAATACCTGCAAACTGCAAGTAGAGGAAACAGAATGTAAGATGAGGAGGAGGCCTGGTCCTCACTCATCTCACACAAAAAATCCTTGCCCTTCAAGGTATCATTCACAACAAGTCTGCATGAGGAGAAGACAACGAATGAGGCTTCCTCAATGGAGGAGGGATCAACCTCCTCGCATATAAGGATGCTGCGATCATTGACTTGAGCAGAGTGCTCCAAGTCCTCCTGAAGTACCTGTGGAGACTCAACCTGCATAGGCTCAGATAGAGAAGGGGGATCAAGAAATAAAAGAGACGAAGAACATAAGGAACTAATCGGCGGAGTGATCCCGGTCTCACTCCCCAAAGGCTGAGGTAGAAAAATATCGTCGGCATTGTCGACAATGCAACAAGGCTCGGCAGGATCCATAGAGGCCTCCACCAAGACTTGGACTTCCTCCACTGGTGTTGAGGGAGAATCCTCGACACCGGGAAGGTTGTCCTCCTCCACGGGGGTGGAAACAATCCATGTATCACAAGCCTCAACTTGCGATGCATCGTCGAAAATGTCGTAAGAAACGACTGTAGTAGAATGCACAAAAGGAGGAAGAACATTGCTTGGATAAAAGTCAAGCACAGGTTCCTTATAAAGAATCGGCTCCACACTTGGAGATGTATGCACAGGAGAGATGGGCTCAGCCACGTCGAAGCCTAGATCAGCCACACATCTGGTGGTTGTGTCCGCATCATTCCCTTCAAAAAAAGAAGGTGGCAGGGTCACATAACCATACGATGAAGGTGTGCCACCGAGGGTAGGAGTCGAGATGATCCGGATGTCCGGCTCATCATCCTCTTCCATAACACGGAGGTACTCGGCACAATCCTTCAGGACATGATCTGTTCTACGACAATACAAACACTTTATCCCAGTACTCTGCTGTCCTTGTGGGGCCGGAGAGGAATAAGAGAACGGTGTATGTGGAGAGGACAAATGGCCATAAGCTCGGGGCACAGTGTTTGAAGGGCTGTACGAAAACAGCATCTCAGGCATTGTGCGCTGAGGCTTATGCTCAATATCTCTCGTAGGGCATTCATGACTAGCGTGGGAGGAAATTCCACACCAACGACATCGGGCATACGAATAACCCCATATGGTGTCGAAATAGCAGATTCAAAATAAATTGTGCAAATTACTAAATCCAACGATATATCACTACAGTTGCCTAAACAAACAAGAAAAAAGCAAGATAAACAGAAATATAACAAAACAAAAGCGATTTACAAAGGAAAACGAAATCAATCTCACGTTTCCCTCTTCAGCAACTCACACAGCTGTGTTCCCCGGCAACGGCGCCAAAAACTTGATGCGTTTGAACGGCAAGTGTACCGGTCGCACAAGTAATAAAAATGGGTGGCTTACCCAAGTATCGAATCTCTCGAGGAACACCGCAAGGTGGACTTAACTTTTGAAGGGGACTTGAGATTGAAGTCCAAAGGTCGAGATTATGATGGGAGAATGGTTATGACTTGCGTAAAAGAAAATAAAACAATCTAACTTAACCAATGCGGGTCGCCGACACCGCTTCTCAAGGTGAGTGGATCATACGGGCCGCTATGCACCGCTTCGCAACATGGATGGCCGAGAAGGCTTGCGGAATTGAGGGTCGTAATCACCTCATCACTACGCTCACACCTAGCACTTGTTAGTGTAGCAAACACAAACATTCACACCACAAGTAACTTAAGCCAATAAACCACCGCATCGCTCACAAGCATGAACAATAGTAAATAACATTAAGCCCAAGGTTCATCAAAGTTCTTGCATCAAATAATAATGAAAATCCAATACAAAAACCTAGAAATGTTGAAGAGAAAGGTAGAGATACAAACAACGAACTAGTATTTGCCGTAGACGTGGGAGGAAGCACCGAGTTGTCAATCTGTGTCCAGCGAGCCACTCATCGGTTGCGTCCGGGGTCGGGGAAGGCTGTCACCGCTTCCTAAGCGTCCGTCTTCTCGTTGGTCTACGTTGTCCACGTCAAACCTTCACTTCTTCCTTACTTTGCGGAGATCGTTGAGTGGAAACTCACTTCTTTACGCCATGGATGCAAGGGAACTTCATAGGGAGCAAAGCCCTAGCTTTGAGGATGAAGAACGGGGCAAAACTCCCTTCCGGCGGAAGAAAACGACTGCAAAATCCGGTCCCCGAAACCCTGAAAAACAGCGGTTTAAATAGAAATCGCGCAGAATTTTCTTAACACACGGGCAAAATGCACGGGCGCAGACCGTGCGTGAAGAAAAACGCACGGGCAATAACAAAACTGAGTATTTTGTGAAATGATCGCGCACGACCGGCCCGAAACGTGCGTGAAGGAAACGCACGACCGTGCGTGAAGGAATAAGTAATAAAAGCGTTCGAAAATGGTCACGCACGGTTGGAATCAACCGTGCGAGGCCAAAATGCACGGGTAACCACAGAGCACCCAGAACAAGGCCAAAACAGGCAGGACGTGCGATTCCTTCTCGCACAGTTTGGAACAAACCGTGCGGGAACCAAACGCACAGGCGGATCAGAAATCCCAGGAAACCACTGAGTAAAATGCACGATTACACTGAAATAGTGCGCGAAGAAAACGCACGACCGTGCGTTTTACACAGGAAACAATCTGTAGGTTGGGCTTTCTGACCACCTGCACAGCAAACCTCACAATGGGGGCACAAGCCACCAACATACAGAATAGAAAGAAGAAAACTATAAGAGAGACTTGGGGAGCACCATGTGCTTACCCCCAACAGAATAGTGCGCAATTGCACACCACAATGAGCCAAAATGTGCACTTCAAGTGATAATAGTGTATAAGTGAAATATAAGCAGTAACATACTAAAAGTGAAGCGCAAATGCAAGAAAACACGCTCAGATGAGTCCGAAAAACTCTATATAAATCGGACTCATCACTCTTCCAGGAGATGAGATTCCCACCCAAAAAGATAGTAAATTCCGTGGTTGACTTTCGGGTGGCTAAGCAGCCTGACCAGTCAGAGTCACAGTATGCCTCAATATTAGAATGACCTTGATTCTTGTATGATATCCCGAGACCAGGATCTTTCTTTATGTACCTGACGATTCGGAGAACAGATTCTCATTGAGAGGCAGTTGGAGCAGCCATGAACTGACTGACCTTACTTATAGCACAAGCAATGTCAAGACGAGTCATGGTAAGGTAGTTCAATTTTCCAACTATTCTACGATACTTCTCTGGTGAATCAAACGGTTTGTTTTCAACATGAAGACTTTTTTCCCCTGGTTCAAGAGGAGAATCCATAAGGCCACAGTTAGACATTCCAAGATCGGATAGAAGATCGAGAGCATATTTGAGTTGACAAATAAAGAGGGAATCATCATAATTAGCAACTTCAATACCTAGGAAGTACCGCTAGAAGAACAGTACCAGCCGAAGATTTCTGATAAAAGAGAGAGTAGTCCTTTGTACTTTTGGTAAGCCCGAATTGAGTGACCACAAATCGGAAACGAGCAAACCATGCTCGAGGGGATTGCTTTAATCCGTATAACGACTTCCGAAGATGACACACCTTGTTACGCTCCCCCTCAGCAACTAACCTAGGGGAAAAAGGTCTTCATGTTGAAAGCAGGAAGCATCATCTCTGAGGCACGCCTTCGTCCCGATCGCCTCTGCGCGCCGATATCGCAGGCGGCCGAGGGTCGGCAAAGCGGCGACGAAGCAAGCGGGATTGACGAGACTGCGGCGACGCGGCGAGCCTGCGAGCGGGATCGGAGAGACTGCGAGCGATCCAGCGGCGAAGCGGGATCGAGCGAGGATGCCCTAAACCGCCTCTAATACCATGTTATGCGGTATTAAAATGATTGGTACCTCCAATAGAGGTCCAAGGGGGGATATATATATTAAGTAGAGAACAATATACAAATAGTATATAAGAGATGAGATTAATGAGTCTAACAGACTCTAATGTGCACGTACATAACATTGTCGAAATGGAGGGCACAATATGTTCGTGAATTTATTTTTGTGTAGTTTGGCGAAGCAAATTATTGTGAAAGGGTTGTTGGTTGGAAGGATTGTACTTCTCGGCGGATATTAGGGCTTAGTCAGAAGAAGCTTAACATGCAATCTTTAGGGAGGATGATGGTGAGGTGTGCGCGCATCTTGAAGGCCGTTTAATAATGGACAACTGTGCAGGTTTGGGTAAGTTTGGTTAGAGCACCACGATGATCAACTTAAAAGCGAGTTTGGTGGGAGTCAGTAAAGGCCTTCTACGAAGTGAACTAGTGGTTGTGTATTTGCTGGAACCATGTGAAGGAAGATCCCTCCATGTAAAAGGAAGTGATGGTGATTCATTCTTCGATGTGAATATGGTGGTATTCGAAGTATTAGGTAGACCCTAAAGATCTATTCTGACAAGCAATCCCATTGAAATGTGAAAGTCAAGGTGTATTGAGCGTGTATGGAGATCATACAGTTGATATTGAATGTTTGATAATTTTGGGTGAGAATCAAATGATGTTGATGTAATGATCTAACCCACAATATCTAATGTATTGTTCATTTTGGTTTAACTCATCATATACTAAGCTGAACCACACTATTTTATCTTTTTTCATAGGCTGTTTTTGGGTATTTCTCATAAGTCACCCATCCCGAAATTACTCTCACCAGTGCTCACTTAGTTGTTGAGTTTTTAATATAGCTTCACCTCTTGTTCTGAAAAGATGGCTTTGATATTTCATATTTGAGAATCCAAATTATTATTCAAGCATAATAATTGTAGAAAATGGACAAAAGAGGTAAATAAACCGCAAACTTTTATTGCTCAAAAAGATAAATATTACAAAGGTATGCCCCCTTATTTATAGAAACTGGGGGAGGAGAGAGAGATTTACAACAAGCGATGTGTGACTAAATACAAGCCGTGCGGCTTATGCGGTTTGACATGACCAAACCGCCAACCATACAAGAAATAAAAACAACTAACTACAAAACCGCAATCTCCCAGAGTCAGCCTCTCGAACTGATCGCCTGATCGCCTGCTGCAAGTTGTCAGACTACAACCACGGTCAGATCTCTGCGGCTTCAAGCAGACCGCTACACTTTGCCAGACTGCTGCGGCTTCAAGCAGACCGCTGCGGCTTCTCGTCGCCAGACCGCCAGACCAGACCGCAAGACTGCTGGAACAACTAGACCGCTACAGTTAAAAACCAGACCGCCCAAACACTCCAAACTTTAACACTCCCCCTCAAGCTGGAGCATATATATCGACCATGTCCAGCTTGCTACAGACCTCCTCAGATGGAGTAACCGGTTTGGTGAAGAAGTCAGCTAGTTCTCTTTCTGATGTAACAAACAGAGTGCAAACCTGATTCTTCAAAATCTTCTCTCTAATGAAATGACAATCAACCTCAATATGCTTTGTTCTCTCATGAAAAACAGGATTCCTTGAAATATAAATGACAGCTTTGTTATCACAGAACATAGGAAGAGGATGGTCATAGACTTCTCCCAAGTCAAGCATAAGCGCCCGTAGCCATTTTAACTCGCAGGTAGTTGAGGTCATGCTCCTATATTCTGCTTCAACACTTGACCTTGAAACCACTGCCTGCTTCTTGCTTTTCCAGCTAACCAGGTTTCCTCCTACAAAAGTGCAAAAACCTGATATAGACTTTCTATCCTCCTTATTATCAGCATAGCTGACATCAGAATATGCTTCAATCTTCAGATGACCATTCTTCTGAAACAATAAGCCCTTTCCTGGAGACCCTTTCACATACTCCAAAATTTTCATGGCAGAGCGTAGATGACACTCTCTAGGACTTTGCATAAACTGACTAACCTTCTCAACTGCATAACAAATATCTGGTCGAGTAACAGTCAGATATATAAGTTTGCCTACAAGTCGCCTGTATACAGTGAAATCTGGGAGAAGAGGAGAATCATCAGTCCAGCCTTTATCATCACCAACAACCATTGGGCAACGAGCAGGTTTCGTGCCAAGAAGACCTGTCTCCTTTAGGAGATCTAGCGCATACTTCCGCTGTGAAAGAACCACCGAGGTCCTCTTTCGTGAAATCTCAATTCCCATGAAGTACTTGGGCGGTTCCATATCCTTAGTGACAGAGTATTGTCGAAGATGTTGTTTGGCTAGATCAACGCCCTCTTTATCATCACCAGTCAAAAGAATATCATCAACGTAGACAGCAAGAACAATGGTAGTGTCGCACGAAGGAGGAGAGCCGCTCGGAGTCCACCGAGGAAGACTGAAGGGTAGCGAACCGCAACCCTCAATCCCTAAACCGGATCCTTTGCATAAGTATAAATAAGAGGAAAAATCATAAACGACTTAGGGCACCCGAATTGGACGGCTCATATCGTCTGGGTTGATCGGGTGTCAAATACAACTCAAAATACATAAAATAATATATCAAAAGGACTCGGAATGATCGTTCGAACACATCTGACGACTCAGATTATCCGAACAAGGAACGGATCATGGCGATCTCCATCAAATAGGCTAATCAGTAGTAGATAATGAAGTAATATATTAAATATATAATATCTTGCTTGCCTTTGATTTGTGGTTTGCATGCTTCAATTTGTAATATCTTGCTTGCCTTTGATTTGCGGTTTGCATGCTTCCATTCAGTCCTGGGTTAAGGTCCTGTTATTTGAGCATTTTAACTCCATTTGGGTGAGATAAGAAGCCACTGGAGAAATTGGTGTTTGGCTAACCTCCATTTTGGATCTTCGGTTAGTTCGGTATGGTGGAAAGACCAAAACTCCATTTTGAGCTACATTTTTCGAGCTTCATTTTTCACTAGAGCCACTGGCACGGCTCTCCTAAATGGAGCCTTCCTGTTGTTTCCCACCTTGTTAAATTATGCAACTCCAGCTCTCCTTTCTAATTATAATTTGCTATTAGAAGCTCCATAACCTTGTCAAATTCTAATAACCTACCTATAACCATTCTTCAAATGTGCAGGCTCTCTTTGTCTTTCTTCTTCTTCCTTTTCTGTCCAATTTGAGAGGCATTCCTTTCGCCGAATTGCCACGGTACCTGACCAGTGGTGCTGCATGTTTCCTGAATATCGGAGGCAGTGTAACAGGCAAGTTTATTAGTAGTTTTTCTTTGACTTCAAGGGCATAAAAAATTGTAATTGTGGGAGTCATACATTGGATGCATTTTTTTCTTGTGCAAATTTCCATTACACGTCTAATTATGCCTATGCAATTGTCCAGATATCTTAATTTTCATGTTTAAGGTTTTACCTAAATTTATCCAACCTATACAATCAGAACTCGAACATATTTTCTGTTAATGATTCTTTTTTATGCTTTGCTACCTCAAAAACTAGATAATAAAGAAGACGAAGGTGTAAACATTAGGAAGATAATGTTGCTTCAGCAGCTGGATACTTGTTTTGAAAGCTTATTAGAATAGCTTGCCCACCTTTTCTCCCCTAAAAAGAATATTTTTGGTCAAGCCACTGAGTGTAGACTTGAGTTGGTTAACTCGTCCATGCCTGCTTTTTCTCATTCATGTTGGCGTGTTCTCCTCGGCTCTCTTTGGTTGTGTGTATTTGCCTCACTTCTACTTAACAATCAAATAGATGGATTTGGATGGATTAATTGAAGTACTAGAGTTTTATCACATTATCAATTAGACCTAATAGGAGTTCGAACAACTTGCTCCTTTTTAGTTTGCTCCTCAGAACGCATCCTGAAGTTTCTCCAACAATTGATAAATTCATAATTGCATTGTCTTGTCTCTATTTTTTTTCTTCTAGGAGAGGTCAGCTATTCTCGCTCTTTCAAAGGCGCTGACGAACCTCTTTACAAGCATTCCCTCGAGCTCAGTAAACATTTTGACTGAGTCGTTTAGGACCTCAACATACCACTCAAAGGAGACTCTTGAACGGATGTCAATAGGCTAGTGCATAGGAGCAAGCGTTGTTTCCCTTGGCGTGTGTATTTGATGGGGATCACGACACACATCGACACAGGACAAATCTATAGGTGGACACTCGATGCCCTGACCCTAAATGCAATGCAAGCGAGCTCGCTATGAATGCAATGAACCTACGACAAACTCTAAAATAAGTTTGCAATGGAAAACACACAAACAACACACAATCCAACGAACAAGTGGCTTACACCACAAACTCTAATGCAATGCATATGCAAATGATCCAGTAATGCAATTAATTAAACATCATTAGTTTTAAAACTCATATGTTTAATCACATTTAAGTGCACACACACATTCGAATTAAGCAAGGGATAACTGCAAATTAATCCGGAGTGCATCCAAATTCAAAGCGCACGACGAATACTAAATACACGCCTTTTGAAAGAGAAACAATTAAATTAATTTAAGCAAAATATTACTAGCAATACAATATTTCCGTACAATGTGAAGAAATAAAAGCTCGTCATGTAATTGATGTCGGTGGTGGTGGGGAAGATGCCGACGATGGCTGTCCGAGAGTGTAGACGCTACTGTTTGGGGATGAATTAGGGATGGTAAAGGAGATTGGAGGTTGTTTTTGTGTGTGGGGGGGGGTGTAATGCTGGTGTAGGATCTGAAAAAGGCATGAAGGGCTGGACAAGCTTGGGATGGGGTTGAATGGATAGGGGGAGGGTAGGGAGGGTCTTAATAGGAATGGTGGAGGGTCGGAGAGGTGGCAGTAGGGCGGAATCCGTCAAGGGGTTGGGGAGGAAGGGGAAGTGGCAACAAGTGCAGGTGCGGAGAAGGGCGTCAGTGGTTTGATGGGTACCGACGGGGTTTCCGGAAGCTGGAGGAATCGTGGCTAGCAGTATTAGATTGTAGAAGCGAGCGCTACGTGTGAGTGGGCTAGCGCGGGATTAGATGAAGCAGCTGTAATGTGTAAGGGAAAAACTAAAGGCGTCTGGGTGTTGGTGGATCCAGGAGTCACCTGGAGGAGGGTTGTTAGTCGGTGTCGCACCACACGAGGGTTGGAGTTGGCACCAACGTGATCGAAGGGGCAAAAAAGTTGATTTCTCCCTAAAACTATTGATCCCGTAACTGAAGGTTGCACGTAAAATATAAGGAGGATTAGGTTAAGTGATATGATGACCCAAATCAGCTGATTGTAGCTTGACCTAATTCCCAAAATATGCTTCCAAAAATTCAAAACAAGTACATGAAAAAATGCATAAAAATGATTCCGACGTTATCTTGAACTCTGATCGTCCATCTGATGATTAATAATGTCGATCTCATTATCTTATATAATATTGCGTGTAATCAATCGTCATCAATCCCCTCGGCTTAGAAGCATTCATCTCCGGTGAACGGAGACCAAGTTAGACAAAAAACTTTGTCGCTCTGGGTATGAACTGCCTCCGCATAAGGTCACCATGCCAAGCGTCCCACGCACCAAGTAAGCCTCCATTAGAGTGAAGGGTAGGGATACAATGGTGACAACTAGATTGTAGTGGAAGCAGGGGGTATAAGAGAGACTATAATACGGTAGAAAATGAAGCTAAAAGGGAAGGGAGGTCCAAAATTAGGTGGCTCCACATCTAGAGTCAAATTCTCAACATTGAGTACAAGATGAACGTCAATGTTCCTAGTAATTCGAAGCTCGAAGAAATTTGATTCGGATTCTCTCATGACTGTGTATGGACCTATTAGCCCCCAATGGAAACCTCTCAAATAATGTGCAAATCATCACCAAATCACATTCATTGAACATTTGCTCTCTCATGTGATTATCCATACAAGTTTTAAAGTTCTCATTATTTAATTCAATTTTACGTTGGAGTATGACATGCAGATCATGCAACAATACAAATGAACAATGACCGACGAGACAGACAAACTAAGTGCATATGCTATATAACGGTGAAATTTTATAAAGATTGGTGGTTTATCTGGAGGTTCTTTGGGCGGGCTATAGAAATAATCGTTAAGTGTATGAAGAACACTTAATTGAATGACTGAGACATCGACGGTGAGTTGCGAAATCATGATATGTCAAATGTTTCTAAGTGTTGCAAATCATCAGGAGGCTCACTAGGTGGTCGATAAAAAAAATCATCATGGAGGCAATCTCTTGAAGGAATATCAAAAATAGTGGCATAAGGATGTAACTCAGGAGGTTCACCTAGTGATAAGTAAATTCATCGTGAATGCGACAATCATCTAAAGGGATGCATGAGACAGGGGCATAAGGATGTAACACCAGGGTGGGTTGAATGTCTCTTAAAAGGAAAAACTTGTCAGGTAACTCTCCAAGAGGCTCAACGGGGGGGATGTCATAAAAGAATTCAATTGTAAGAGGATGATCCTTCAGATGAGTGTCGTCGATAAGAGTAGTATCCTCGAGAACATGCGAGATAGCCACTATAAAGCCAATATTATTGTTGGAACCAAGAAAATCTTAGTTCTAAATGTTCGGACTAAGGTGTAGCCTAAGGTTACTGATCCTGCGGTTTGACCTCATGGATCTGATGGAAAGAATGAGAGACAGAGAACTGAAGTGTCTATAAACACGATCTGAGTGCTGCATCGAGGAGGTCCTGCCACATACCCGAAAGTCTAGAAGAACTTCCCCTTCAAAACCAAATGACTGAGCTATGTGTGAGGAATGCACGGGCTTAGCGAGTATGAAGCTTAGGAGGTCTCAACATGCCCTTCCTGGTACCCCTGTGTTCTTATTTATAGACAAATCACAGGGAGTTTGTATGCGAGAATACCCCACTCTTGCAAAATACCTACCATGCGACTTAAGGAGCGACCTCTCCCACATGACGACTAGGAGGTGCTACTCGCCTATAACGAATGTCATGACAACTTGCCCTCTGACATTCTTTGGATGCTCGCCCATGTTGGTGATTTGCAATGGGTGCTCGCCTATGATGGCAAGTTGCAATGGGTACTCGCCCATACTGGCGAGTTGCAATGAGTACTCTCCCTTTGACAAATACCCCTCACTGTTCTCTTCCTTGAGGATGTCGAGTACTTTCCTGATGAGGTCTATGAATAGCCACCAAGCAGACGAGTTGAATGGTCTGTGAATGACCATCACCTTAGACATTTTTAACCTCGACGGATTACGGGTTATACAATTATGCTCTCGACCCTCACTCGGGATATGACTCGCCACGACAATATGAGGAAATTCAGATGAACATGCACGCAAGGACGAGTCTATGATCAAACCAATAACAAAGTCAACGTCGGGGGCAAGGGAAGGGTGCATCACTGTAGTATCATCATGTTGCTCGTACTCATTCTCGCTCGAGGTCCTGGGGTTTGAGTCAAAATCAAATGACAAACCACTCATTGTGCAAAGTACCTCACTAGGGTGAGATATCCACTTCTGATGTTATGACTTCCTTATCTAAAGAGACATGAGTAGGTGTGGTAGTGGCCTTAGAATGGAAAGGACTCATACTGGGGAGATCAGTGTGCGAATACATTCAAATAACTCTAGTGTATCTCACAGACTATTCATAATGAAGAACAAGATAGTATGTTTGCTCAAGAAATTCTTAGTAGTGATAGATAAACTCAGTACATATCTCAGATGGAAGTCCATACCGAAATTGAGAAGTGATTATAGTTGACTCCTCTTGGATGTCTCTTCGCACCATTAACTCATCAAAATGATTCGTATACTAAGTGACAGACATGGATTTTTATTGCATGGAAAATAATTGTTCGAGCAAACGACTCTGATGCGACGCAGACAAATATCTCTGACACAATGTACATTTCATCTCCACTAAACTAGTGATGCGTGGAAGATGATCTCACTTACAGTTCCTCTCAATGTTAGACTAATATGTTATCGCCTGAGCTAGTCTAAGTTTCACAAATTTGGTGTAACACTCACCGAATAATTTAAAATAACTGAGATAATGTTCCATATTCACGAGCCATTAGCTAAAAGACTCAGGACTCGACAACCCATCAAACGGTGGAGCAACTTCACAAAACCCACACTCGTGATCTCTCTCAAAATGATGATTCTCGTAACAATCATCCTTAAGATAGTCGGGTCGGGTTGAAGGATCAACATGACCCGCTTGTGTGGGGATAAGGATGATAATAATCATCGTAGTGATCGTCTCTAGCATAATGGGATCGCGTCGAGGGGTCAATGCGATCTCTGGAGGTTGTATGTTGGGAACGAGAATAATGATTGCATTAACATGAGGATCTCCCCGAAGTGACTATATGGTATCGGGTATAATAGATAGACTTGGGATCTTCAAATAAAGGAGAGGAATGACGACGATAGCTAGCCATGAAGGAACTTATAGACTCAATAACTATGTATCAAAATTGTAGAAAGGAGAAATAAAATAGAAGGTGCAATTTTATTCTTCCATAAAGGGGCTTAATATTGGAACTACAACATGACACCCAACACCGATAGGCGGTGTGGGACTAAACACAATAATACTAAAATATTAACTCTAACACTCCCCCTCAAGCTGAAGGGGAACCCTACAGCTTGAACACAACATAAAATGGAAGGTAAAAGAAAGTTGGCAACGTGGGACAAAACAACAGCCACCGAGGCCCAACCGCGTGTCACCGGGGATACTTCAACCGGGCAAGAGCCACACGACGTTGGTTCACAAACCGATCATGACAACGCTGGATACACTCGGAGCGGGAACAAGGTCAACCACGAAAGACCAAGCCAACCCTACCAAATCCAGAGAAAAACGACGAGGAGACACAAACAACATTTGAAATCAACCTAGGGGACATGTGTGACTAAGGCAGGAGTCGGGAAAGAAGTATCCGAGTCGCCGTGATCACAACACTCCCCCTCACATGGATCATGTGCAGGAAGACATAGGCTATACCTAGGGGCCGGGTGTGACTAAGGCAGGTGTCGGGAAAGAAGCATCCGAGTCGCCGATATCACAAACACTCCCCCTCACGTGGAATACGTGCATGAAGGTATAGACTACACCTAGAGGCCGTGACGTACACTCCCCCTCACGTAGATCACGTGCAAGAAGGCGGAAAGCATAGAGACGCAACACAACAACCACAAACAACAATAACACTGGAAAAAAAAATTAAAACTTTAAACCCTAGGATAGAGAGCTGCCGGGCTGGATCTGAAGAAGAAGACCGGGCTGGAGACGGGACAGTTGCTGGAGAAGAAGGTGCTGCAGCAGCGGGCCGGAGAAGCAGCGGCAGAGCAGCAACAGCAAGAGGGCTGCTGGGCCGGAGAGGAAGCATTCGGAGAAGAAGAAGGCCGGAGAAGATGAGCAGCAACCGGAGAAGCGGCGGTAGAGCAATATCCAGGCCGGAGAAGAGAGCTGCAGCCGGAGAAGCGGCATGACCGCAGGCCGGAGAAGATGAAGCCGTAGAAGAAGAGCACCAGCGGCAGAGCAGTAGCAGATGCGTCGCGCAGGAAGCGACGGGATCGTCGATGTCGATGAAGGAAGCCGGAGGAGCCGATGATGTAGCAGACGGAAGCCAGAGGAGTCAATGTTGCAGACGGAAGCCGCACAGGGCAGCGGCGGCGCCGAGCGGCAAGGCTGTCGGGAGCAGAATCGCCAGACGTCGGCGTCGTCGGGAGAAGCAGGAATATGCGACGGCGTCGGCGTGCGATGAAAGAGCGGCCACTCCCGTCGATGGAGTCACCGATCGATCATGTCGACGGGAGCGGGAGCGGAATCACGGGACGAAGCGCAAAATTTCCGTCTGCCGCTGACTCGAACCGGGAGAATAACTAGGTCGGGACGGGAAGGGGGGGGGGACAGTGGAGAAGTCGAAAAAAAAAATTTTAATTAGGTCTTCAGAGTGACCGAAGGCTCTGATACCATGTAGAAAGGAGAAATAAAATAGAAGGTGCAATTTTATTCTTCCACAAAGGGGCTTAATATAGGAACTACAACATGACACCCAACACCGATAGGCGGTGTGGGACTAAACACAATAATACTAAAATATTAACTCTAACAAAAATAAAGCCTGAACATGGGGCTCTGATACCAATCTAGCGCATGACGAATCTATAAGTGGTGGACGCTTGATGCCCTAACCATAAATTCAATGCAAGCGAGCGCGAGATGAATGCAATGAACCTATGACAAACCCTAAAATGAGATTGCAAGAACAAACACACGAACAACAAGGAATCCAACGAACAAGAACTTACAACACAAACTCTAATGCATTGCACATGCAAATGATCCAATCATGCAATTACTTCCAACGTGCAATTAGTTCAACAATGTTAATTTTAAAATACACGTATTTTATCACATTTAAACACAAATATTCGAATTAAGCAAGGGACAATTGCAAATTAATCATTAGGAGTGCATCTCAATTCAAAGCACACGACAAATATGAAATACACACTTTTGGAAAGAGTAATAATCAAATTAATTTGAGCAAGATATTATTAGCAGTACAAGATATTTGTACAATACGAAGAATTGAAAGCCGAAAGTAGAAGCTCTCCACATAATTTATGTTGATGGTGGTGGGGAAGATTCGGTAGTGGTGGTGGCTGTCCAGGAGTGTAGACGTTGTTGTTTGGGGCTGAATTAGGGCTACTAAAGGAGATTGGAGTTTGGGAGGGGTTGGTGTAGGCTCTGAAAGAGGGAAGGAGGGATAAACATGCTTGGCATGGGGCTGGGGAGATTGGAGAAGGGGAGAGGGGGCTGGTCGGGGCTTCTAAGGTTGGTGGGGGCCGGCGGAGGGTCAGAGAGGTGGTAACAGGCATAATCTATCGGCTGGAGTGGTCAGTGAGGAAGGGGACAATGGCAGCGGGCTCATAATAGGTCATCAGTGGCTGGACGGGGTACCGGCGGGGTCACCGAAGGCTGGAGGAGACGTGGCTAGCGGTATCAAGCTATTGTAGCGAGCGCTGCTTGCGAGCTGGTTGGCATCTGAAGTGGATTGCGATAAAAGCCGGCCACCCCCAACCGGCCAACCCCCCTTAACTTCATTTAGCCGGTCATCCATCATCCCTACATAGTCGGCCACCCCCTTCCCCTTAACTCCACTATCTAGCCACCCCCGCCACCCCAAAATTCCACCACCACCTCAATTCACCTCCGTTTCAGTTTTCTGGCGATCGCCTCCACTACCTCCAGCCACCCCTCGCCCACAAACCCACCTCCTCCTAAAAATTCCACCAGCACCTCAATCCCCTCAATTTTAGTTTCCGACGATTACCACCACCTCCGGCGACCACCACTGACCACCTTTGCCCCCCTCCCCAATTCCATCAAATTCAGTTTTCCGACGATCACCACCTCCGGCAACCACCATGACCACCCTTGGCCGGCCACACCCCCTCCCCCGATTACTCCATAACTCCCAAGCCACCTCCCCACTCATAACAACCTCCTAAAATTTAGCCTAAACTCCTAAATTCACTCCAACCACTCAGTCCCCACTCCCCCTATTCCCTTCTCCACTTCCACTTCCTAACAACCCAAAGGCTACATTTCCTAGTGATTACTCCCCTACATCATGTACCCCACTTTCCCCACCACTTCTGGGAGCAAACGGAGCCCTCCATTCCTCCAATTTCTCTATTTTTTGTGGAATTCCAAGCCATTGTCAATACCATTGTTACCCGTGTATGTGTGCACAAATGCATTGTTGTTTCCTACTCTTCATTGTTGTCTAGTGCGTGCATAAACAACCGCCTCCGCTGCTCGACTGTCCAGCTGGCCGGTTACTTTCAAAGGCAATCATCAACGTGCACGTCTCCATTTACCTGCTAGATCTTTTTTTATTCCTCAATGAATGAAAATAGTTTCCTTATCAAAGATAACAAACTCATAACTACCCCCCCCCCCCCCCCCCATATTCTCCAAGAAAATATATAACAAATTAGGATATTTAGTATTTAAGCATTTTTTTCATAATTAAAATCTCAAGAAAGCATATCCCACACTCTAGACCTTGTACAAAATATACATACAACCCAGTCTTGAAGTACAAATCTCTAAGGGTTCGTTCGGCATGACAAAATTGGCATTCGGGATTAATAAATCAAAATGGTGTTCGGCGATACGGAATTTAGCCGGTATTGGTTTTGAGGGAAAAGACGGCGGAATTCAAGATGAACTAAAATCGAATCCCCCAAATTCCTACCCCATACCCTCGATTTTGCTCGGTATCATTCCCGATGGCCCCCCGACCGCCCCTCACAACACGGCTTCCCTTGATCCTCCTCTTCTTCCTCTTCCTCTTTTTTCTTCTTTTTCCTCTTATGTTTTCCTGGGACAGCTAGGTCGGCGCTGCACCCTCTTCCTCGGACATTCTCGTGCTTAGTCCGCTGGATCTAAGATTTGCTTATCTGTTTTTGTTGTTTATGGCGAGGAAGAAAATTTACAAGGAGCAGGATGCGGAGCCTACTGAGAATGAGGAGAGCGCTGCACAGATTAATTTGCTGCAATTGATATTAAATTGAAATTTGGATTTCATCTTCCTGTAGGTATCACAACTCCTCTTCTTCTTCTTCTTCCTCCTCATTGTTTTCTTATTAATTTGCTCCGGCAAAGCTTTGATCGCAATCTACTTATTTATCTGGTGAGATTTTGTTTAGATCTTGGTTTAATCGTTCACATCATCTGATTTTAATACTAGGCATATAAACTAGATTTCTGATTGAAGGCATTGTAGAGGTGAGTGTTTTGAGCTCCATTTATTCAAATAGATGCTTCTACTTCTCTATTTCTATTTCATGAATTTAGCTACATTCAAAACTGTTGTTTTGTTTTCATTTTCAAGAACCCTAAAGATTTCGAATTTTCAATTCCTGGAATGAATTCCATCCTTCAGTCTAAAAATATTTCTGATCAATTTCAGTTCTGCTGGCTGAATAAACATCCTGCACTTGAACAACAAAATTGGAATTCTACACAAACTCAATTTCTCCATATATTGGTTTTCGTCAGAAAGCCAAATCTGAAAAATCAATTTCATGCATCCGAATGGACCCCACTTTCAGAAACTTACAGCGAAACAAACATCTCTTAGGCTCATTTTGTTGCTTGCAAATAGAAATCATGTTGTAGAAAATGACTGTTATTTTGATTCTTTCTATGGGTGAATTTGAATCACCAGTCTTTTGAGGGAGTTTTGATAAAATTTTCAGATCCAATCAATCCGTGCATTTAACTAAACATGCTATTTTGTAAATGATCTTTTCTACACCTCAAGGAACCAAGTGTGCAATGTAATTATACTTTTATATTATCTATTTGCTTTTTACAAGGAGCCAAATGGACATATTTTGTTATCTTTATTCGTCTGATGCAGTTTCTTGTCACGTTCGTCAGGTTGCGGAGGCGCCCCAATTCTTCCGCTGCTGTTCATACTAACGAATATGGCTTTCAACATCTCTTTGCTTAACCTGGTGAAAATGTCTTCTGCCCTAGTTTCTTCGCTTGCAGTTACTCTATCAGGTCCCTTCTCCCACCAATGCTTGTTAGTCAAAATGGTTTATTTAGCCATCTTATTGTTTGTTATGCTAAAACTGGTGTTTATTTTCCTCTCAGTGCCTCTTTCAATATACGTTCTCTCTCTCCCGTTGCCGTACATCCCTGAGGGAGCAAACTTAAACGCATTTTTCGTCGTTGGAACTGCAGTTCTCGTTTTGGGGTTGACGCTGTATAATCTTCCTAAGACAGCCGGAAGCTTCCATAGAGAGGATTGAAGATTTCATCCAGTTCTATGGATAGTGAAGGTTGTATTTTATCATTCAAAATTTTCTCTATTTCAGTCCGTTGCCTCTTTACAGCACAACAGATTTACATAGATTTTTATTTTTTCCTTCTGATTCTTGTTTCAACAAGAATTAGGCTCCGTTTGGCAAGGTGGCGGCGGTCATGAACACGGGATTAAATTGTCATTTGTTAACGTCCATCTAAAGATTCATCCATTTTTGTGTTCAAACGGATGATGTTTGTTAGGTAATCCTTAACGAATGGCGTTTTAACCCATGCATTTACAACCGCCACCACCGTGCCAAACGGAGGCTTAGTCTTTAAATGTTACATGTTGGATGACCTCGGGCAACGACCTGATTCACTGTGATTTGCATAGGATGAGAAATTTTGCTACTTGAACATTATAGTTATACTACCATTCACCTGTGCTTCGAGAAAAATGTTGCAGAATATTTGATGGAGGGACTAGAGATATTTTTGAACTAGTTTTAATAGGAAGGGCACAACAAGAATTCTATCGTCTAGTCAATCTAATTTGTTTGAGTAGTCCTCAACGGTCACTCGGTCAGGGGTGGATGCTTGTTTTTATTATTGTAGGGGAAGTCTCGTCGTTTGAGCTAGGCTCTGTTTGAAGGGACTTATTTTCGCCGGTCAAGCGGTTGCGACTGTATGAACCGGACCTTAACCGCTGAAAATAAGTCCTCCCAAACGGAGCCTTAATTACTAAGGCTCCGTTTGGGAGGACTTATTTTCACCGGTCAAGCGATTACGATCGCATGAACCTAACCTTAATTATGATCTGGTTCATGCGGTCGTAACCGCTTGACCGGTGAAAATAAGTCCAGCCAAACGGGGCCTAAATTATAGCTTAAGCTCAATAATTTTTCTTCAATTTTGATGCTAGAATTAATTCATTTTGGTTATCTTTTCACCTAGAATTATATCATCCTAGAAACCTATGAGGGCATTGCTCCTTGTTTGGGCGTTGCCTCAAAAGACACTCTTCAGTCTCATCGGACTGCCATTATTTGATTCTGGTTGCTACTATAGTTGCACAAATCAATTAAGGATGCTTTGAGACAATTCCACTAAAGCTAGGGTCTAATATGCAAATATAGTGGAATATTTGATAGAAGAACCAGATATCTGGCAAGAGCATGCTCTAGTACGAAAGGTACCAACCTTGAATTCAGTCTTCTTATCAATCTAATACATTGTCTTAGTTCCAAGCCATTTGTTGTATGAACAGATACTTGATTTATAACGTTTCAAGATATACTTGATTTATAACTAATAAGAGAAAAAATACGTGGCAATTCTCCTTTTCTTCTCTCCCTCTCTTCTTAGCTAGTTTCTAAATATGCAGTTTTCATTTGATGCCGCTTGTCGAATAATGTTGTTCGCCGAATGTTGCTGCCCGTTGAATTTTGTCGTCCGTTGAATCAGTGGCGTATCCAGAAAATTAATAATGGGGGTGCACAATTTTTTTTTTTGAATGCGTCACTGGGTTCTAAAAATTATAATATGGGAGGCCACATCAACTTCCTTCAAAAAAAATTAAAACGTTTCAATTTTATCGGAGTTGTTTCTCCCTCATCTGACAACCATTTTTGACGTATAAGTAGTCAAAATTCATTGCCTCGACGAGAGGAATTCAAATACACTAATCATTTTGAAAAATAATGGGGATGCCAGTGTCCCTCGGGCCCCCCTCTAGATCCGCCCCTGCGTTGAATGTTGTCGTCCGTTGAATGACGGAAAATTTTGCTTCAGGATCATCTTCATTTCTAATGAAATGGATAATATCCATTTTATGTTAGAATGATTTGAAGGGTTAAGTAAACATATTCTTTTCTATTTTTCTTTTAATCAATAAAGTATGCACCATTATATGTATTTTAGGGTGATCTTGTCTATCAGATGTACAAATGGATGTTATCTATTCCTTTAGAAATGAAGAGAATTCGAATCCAAAAAATTTGGATCCGGGCTTCGTCTTCAAATTTATAGACAAGACCCTTGTGATGCTTCAAAGTGATAGTAATGCACATTTACAATCTTTTTTTTATTGCAATACGATCATTTTTATTATTTTGCGCTCATATTCACATCGTCTGGATATCGTTTATCATATCCGGACATACAAAAATTAACACATTGATATCATACACGATATCCCTACAATCAAACACGTGGAAAGGATATCACTCCGTGATATATACGCCCTGCCACATGGCATCATCACAAGGATCCTATCTTCAAATCTGAAAACAGCCCCAGACACAAAATTTTAAAGATACAATGGTGATTATGAATCCTTCTTGAACGCTCAAGCTTACATATTGAACTTCATTCATTTTTATGTTCCAAGCTAGTAATATAACAGAAAAGAAAAAAATGGAAAGCTGAATCTACAGATATACTGATGTACATAATAAAATTTACAATCACTTTTTAAAAAGTAAAAAAAGAAAGAAACAAAACTCGCTAGCATCCAAATTAACCGGTGTTAGTTTTTCAGGAAACCGCAGGGAAGTCAAAATGCAGCTCAACGACGGACTCATTCAGCAGATCCCGGTGGCGGAAGCCGTAAGCCCGGAGCACCTGGTCGTCGGCGAAGCTGAGCGCCTTCACCATTCCCTCGTAGCAGCTCTCCCCGGAGTAAATATTGTTGTGCTCTCCGCTACAAGGCTGGCATCCAGTGAAATGCGTGATGAACGGCCGCCGCCGCTGCTGCCGCCCAAGTTCGCCGCCCTCCGCCTCCGCCCGAAACCACTTCTCCCTCATCTTACGATTCTCCGCCACCATCACCTTCTCCGATCGCCTCCGCCGCAGTCCCTTCTCCTCTCTCTCCATCTCCAAATACATCTCCGCTACCCCCTTCAGCTTCCCCACAATCTCAGCCCAGTAGCCCTCTAAGTAGTACTCGCTCTCGAGGTAGATCTTCTCCCCCCACTTGCCCTTTTCCCTGAGAAGAAGATAAATCAGTGCCGACTGATCGTCGGAATCAGGGAATAGCTTGTCGGGAAGCTCGGCGCGGAGGATCTGGCCCCAGCGCTGGTAATCGGGGTCCTGCGGGCCGAGCCGGGCCCATCGAGACAGGAGATCGAGAGACCACTGGCAGTTACGGATGAGCAATACGCCGGCGTTTAGGGCTGTCCAGCTGCGATTGTTGTAGATAAGATCGGGCCAGCCGTGAACTACGAGGTTGTGCGATTCGTATCTACGGAGCGGGAGCTCGAACTCCATGTCGGTGATGGCGGCGTCGGAATCCACCCACCAGAGCCACTCGATCTCTGGGCGTGCGATCATGGCGGCGCGGACGAGGGGGATTTTTGCCCAAAATGATGGCATGGAGGGGTGAAGCAGGGCGGTGTTGTAGAATAAGTCGATTGAGTGGAGGCGGCAGTAGTCGGCCTTGTTCTTGAAAAGGCGGAGAAGAAGGTGGTCGCTTTTGGGATTGGGGCAGGGGGAGGGCTGAGATCCGGTGAGCATAAGGATGCTGGGTTGTCGGAATATTGAAGGGTGGAGGCGGAGCCAGCGACGGCGCTTGTTGTCCCAGTCGGAGATGGGGTGGGGGTTTGAGACGGAGTAGGAGAGGGATGGGTCGTCGTAGAATGTGGGGAGGTCGGAGGAGGATTGGTGGTGCAGTTGGTTGGTAAGAATGGGGGATGGGATTATTGGGTGGAGAATGGAGGAGAAGGTCCAGAAGAGGAGGACGGCGGTGGTTGCCCCGGCGGAGAAGATGATGCAGTCGGCGAAGAAGCAGGGATTCGAGGAGCGGAGTGAGGATTTGGAAGAATATTCCGGCGTCATCTCTTTTGCAGGCGGTGATGTATCCGTCAGGATAGAAGAAGAAGGGGGGAAAGCATGCCGCGAAGGACGACGATGCTTTGCGGTGGTTACGGGGATTTGAAATCGGATTTATTCGGAAGCGCGGCGAATTGAAACTGTTAGGATTGCGACACGTGGAAAGTTTGGAAAAAGGATGCCGACAGTTGTTCCTCGCGCCTCCCTCCTTAGCACATGCTTATCATCAACGAAATAAATGTCTAGCTTTTAGCCGCTTAACGGTAGTTAAGTAGATTGTTATCGGCAGATCTTAAATGATTATTCGCAAATTAAAAAAAGATTTTTCTTAGGTTTAAATCCACAGTCCCAAATTCATTTTCTTTATTCTCAAACCAAAAGCCTTAAATGCTTCTACCCGACACCTGCGCCCTCTGCCGCTCGCCCGTAAATCGCAGCCTTTAGTGCAGGCGTTCGCCGACAAATCAGGAGCCCTCTAGGTCGCCGGCGAAGAAGAATCCTCCTGTTCGCAGCCCCCGATCATTCGCTTCTTCACTTTGTTCGAAGGAGCCAACAGTTTGCTGCGTCTCCCCCACTGTGAGTACACCATCTTCCGACGAATCCATTCCTAATCTGAGCCACCTGTAAATAAATAACATTCCCTAATACAGAGACGTAGAGCGTCCTTAGCACTGCCTCCTGTTCGAAGACCCCGTTCTTACCCGTCTAGAATGCAGTGAATGGTTGCCGAGTTGTGCCTCCTGTTCGAAGCCCCCATCCTTACCCGTCGAGAATGCAGTGCCTCATTCTCCATATTTTGCGAGTTAGGAGTAAATTTTTATGTATTTCTATGTAGCTGAACCCCATTCTCCAAATTTTTATGTGAGTTAGGAGTAAATTTTTATGCAGTGCCTCCTGTAATCTAATTTGTATGTAGCTTTGCCTCATTCTCCATATATAATATATGATGTAGACTTTATATTTTTTAGCACTTGTGGTGCTGGTGTTTCATATTTTTTGATGCAGGTTATGTATATTTTGATGTACTTGATATTTTTTGAGCACTTGTGGTGTTGGTGCTGGTGTTTCAATTTTGGTGGTAATGAACTATGTCCTTGCTGGTACTTGTGGTGCTGGTGTACTTTCTGATATTTTTTTACCTTTAATGTTGATCTGCGAATAACAATAATTTCTGTGAATAACAATTTTAAGTATCTTTGGATCTGCGAATAGTAATAATCTGTGAATAGTCATTTTCGATCTGCGGATAACAATCTCTTTAAATATAAAAGAAAATATACAATCGTATTTCGAACTAAAAAATATGGTCATTTTAGTGCAAAATCTTATCGTAGAATTGTGGATCGTGCGGATAAAATTAATCTCGCACAGTAAAAAATAGGTGTGTTACATGTATTAAATTATTTCTCTTTACGGATATGTGAAGTAATCGAAGAATTGAGAACTAGATCAAAATCGAATCGAATCAGATGGTTCGGATTGGTTCACATTTTACTCCGTTCAGGTATAGCCGTGTAGGTCCAAAAAATAGTAGAATGAGCGGTTTGGTTTGATTCTCGATATTTATTGTCGTGTATCCGAGAATTAACCAAATCAACTAAAATATATTTTTAAATAATATTAATATGCATTCAGAATACTGGAATAAGTTCGCCATGATTTTTCCGATTTAGTTTTTGTTTGGCGTGATTTTTTTACTTCAGCAAGTTGGACAAAAACATCACTGTCATAAAATGTATGATCACGCTGGACGCAATGAAAGATGAGCTGATTGAAGCCGGAGAGAAAGTGGCATTCTCGCACAAGTTCACTTCATGTCCTCTTCATACAAATCTTGCAAAAATCATCAATGTTAAGGTTGTCTCAATAGGTCTTGGGACATGACAAGCTGAACAGGGGAGGAGCTACAGTCAGGCACGGTAAGGCATGTGCCCGACCGATATTTCCGCCTAAAAACCCTAGGTATTCCGTATTCCCGATTTTGTCACTGCCCGCAGTCCCGACGTCCCGCCCTTCCCCAGTTCCGCCACTGCGCACTCCCGCAGTCCCGGCGTCCCGGTCCAGCACTCCCGTAGTCCCGGCGATCGGCGTCCCGCACTCCCGGCGTGGCGGCGTGACCAACGTCCCGCACTCCCGCAGTCCCGGTGTCCCGCACTCCCGCCGACCGTCGTCCCGCACAAGCAGCAGCAGCGACCAGCGGGCAAGCTTCAGGAAGGCAGGAACAACTCTGCTTCTAGCGATTCAGCGACTCCACCCCCGCCGGGAGAGCCTGAATCTTGTGCCCTAATCCAGTCGTTCCCTAATTCAGGGGCTCCACCTCCCGGTGAGTCGGTGACTGCTCGCTGAAATACTGCTGGTATGAGTTCATTTCTTTGTTTTTTTTTAAATATCCATATAACATAATACATAGAAAGGTTTAAAAGGTTTTATTGTTGTTCTTGCTATGCATGCTTCATTGATTGTTAGCCAAGAACAGGAAATTCAGCCCTCATAGGATTTGGATCATAGCAGCACTTTTTAATTTCCTTACTAGGGCTAGCATGTGTATCCCCCCCCCTGTTTAATTTCCTTACTAGGGCTAGCACTTTTTAATTTCCTTACTAGGGCTAGCATGTGTATCCCCCCCTTGGATCATAGCAGCACTTTTTTATTTTTGCAACTCTGTGATTATACACGGCTGCAAGCCTGCAACTGTTGAAGCCTAAGCAGAGGAATGGTGATAAAATTTTTCCCCCTTGTTAAAATGATACGTATGTTAAAATTTATTGTGCCCGTGCGACATCAAAATTCTAGTTCTGTCACTGAATTTAGCTGAACCCAGCATCCTTGGAGATGATGCCATCTACGCTTGCAAGGTCCCCTCTATATCTGTCTTCTCCCTGCCTCTAAACAGTGGCGGAACTAGGATTTTGAAGTCGCACGGGCACAATCTAAGTACTGTCAATTCGGGGGGTTCGGGGGACAGCGCACCCTGATCGGGGGTTCGAGGGCAGCGGCCCCGAATTATTATTATTTTTAAAGATATTTTTGTAAGAAAAATATTGTGAACACAATATTACAATTAAAAATTGAACATAAATTACAAAAGAAAAGATTAGATCTGAAAAACTTACAATTCAACAAGATTAACACCAATTAGATTGAAATGAATATTACACAGCTCAGCTATTTATTTGCAAAGACAACAACAAAATTAAAACTTCACACCTGAATAGGGGTGTCCAAAAAAACTGAGCTCACCGGGCCGGGCCGGGCCGGCTTGGTGAAAAGCCCGGTAGGCCCGGTCCCGGGCCAAGCCCGGCTCGGGCCCAGACCGGGCCATGGGGCCCTTCCGGGCCTCAGTATAAGGCCAATGCTCGGCCCGGTGCCTGGCCCGGGCTGGGCTGGGCAAAGCCCGGTCACCGGGCTTAGCCCGGGCCTAGAAAAGCCCGGGCTAAGCCCGGACTAGCTAGAACCAACGGCTCTAAGAGCTGTTGGTTGCCAGCACCAACGGCTCTAAGAGCCGTTGGTGCTATAGCAGCCACTTGGGCTACTATTTGCAGCCCAAGTGGCATTTTTTTTATTAAAATGTTTTTTTAAAAAAATTTTTTTAAAAAAAAACTATAAACCCCCCCCTCCTTTCTTCTTTTTACCCCTCAACCCTCTCTTTCTCTAATCTCTATTTCTCGCGAACATGTCGTCGACGCAGGCGTCGTCTTTCTCATCCGTCGCTCACGAAGTGGTGGAGTACAAGCGTACGACGGCAGTTTGGGAATATTTCGACTTAGTACAAGTCGGCGCGGAGCAAAAGGCGAGGTGCAAACAGTGCTCGAAATTTATTTTGACCGCCGGCAACTCGACACTCGCAAGACACGTTAAGTCTTGCGCAGCCAAACAAACTCCTCCCGAGTCGACCCAGGCTCAATTATCGGCATCCGGACAAATCTGGACGTACGATCAAGATCGGCAGCGAGAGCTGCAGGTGAAGAACATCATCAGACGCGGGTTGGCGTTCAGCCACTACGACAACGAAGAAGAGACCGAGTACAATCACCAAGGGCTACAACCCAAATATCACCAAGTAAGTCGATCTTCTATTAGACCCGACGCGCTTAAATATTACTTAGAGGCAAAACAAACTTTAATAAATTTTTTTGAAAAATTTGAGGGTCGAGTGATTTAACGAGCGACGTTTGGACAAGTAGTATAAAATTAGGATTATCATATATGTCTATAACGTGTCACTGGGTCGATCCCGTTTCTTGGGATCTAAATAAACGAATAATTTGTTTTGAAAGTTTCGAAATCCAGCACACCAGTGAGGCGATTTATCAAATAATTTCAAAATATGTGTGCGAATTTAAAATAAAATATAAAATTATGAGTATTTCTTTCGATAACGCCACAAATAATACCACCTCAATTGAGTGGTTAAAACGTGATTTGAAACCTATGTTAAATGCCGCCTTTTTTCACACTCGTTGCGCGTGTCACGTTTTAAATTTAGTAGTACAAGATAGTTTGTCCTATATGAAACCATACATTAATAAAATACGTTTAATGTTACAATTTATTTATAGTTCTAAACAACGACGTCAAGATTTTAAAAAATTCCTAACCGGTCAAGGTCACAAATTTTTGAAACTTCTATTTGACATGTCAATTAGTTGGAACTCTGCATATATAATGTTAAAACGAGCGATTCGCCAAAAAACACTATTAATGGAATTTTATATTTTGTTAGGTCAACATGAATTAACCGAGTCCGATTGGGCAATTTTAGAAAATTACATGAATTTGTTAGAAGTTTTTTATACTGCGACAAATAGTTTATCGGACGTATATTATCCTACTAGCCCGCTAGTTATTGAAAATATTGTTAATATTTCACAAAAATTAAATTATTTTAAACAACACGCCGGATGGATCGAATTAATAAAAATAATGAAAACAAAAATTTTAAAATATTATAGAGAAATCCCAGTTATGTTTTCATGCGCCGCCACTTTGAATCCTCTTTTCGGCGTAGACGGCGTAGAAAATTTTATTGAAAAAATAAATAATAATATAAGTGTAGATCTAAGTGATTCAGATTTAGATAATCTGAGTCTTTTTAATTTTAACATTATTTTTACTTAATGTTATAATTATTACGATAATTTATATGGGTCGCGGCCCCGAGAAGATGTGTCGCAACCCAAAACATCTAGTAGTTTTAAAAATAAAATGTTAGAGTTAGCCTCTAGAAAAAAACGCACAAAACATCTAGTAGTTTAAATAAATTAGGGTTGTACACAAAAATATAATTTCGTGATTTTATGTCCTCGGACGAATTAGAAAATTTCGATATTTTAAAATGGTGGAAAGGTAAAATAAATACTTATCCTATTATGGCTTATATGGCCCGAGATTCACTAACGATCTAAGCTAGCACGGTAGCTTCGGAGTCTGCTTTTTCTCTTAGTGGCAGGGTTTTAAACGAGCGGAGAAGTCAGCTAAGCGAAGAATCGCTCGAGATCTGCATATGCTACAAGGACCACCTGGACGCGATGAAGAGAAAGCAGCATATTTCAGCGATCGAGGATAGCTCGTCGGACATGAAAGATGAGATGGCCGCGATCAATTTAAACTATGGCCACTAGGCAACTTTTTGTATTTTTTTGATTTGTAATTTTGTAATTTTTAATAATTTAGAATATTTGTCATTTGACATTTGTAATTTTTAAAAATTTAGAATTTTCTAATTTTTGTATATTTACAGTGTAAATTTTACACATTCCTAAATTTGTATAATTTCATTACATTAATTATTAATAATAAAAAAAATCAATATTAGGTTGTTGTGTTTTTAATTTTTTTAATGGTAATTTGTAATTGTAAATAATAGTTTATAGTTATGATTTTTTAAAAAAAATTTATATAAAATTAATTATTTAAATCAATAAAAAAATTTAAAAATAATAACCGGGCCCGGCCCGGTTACTGCTTAGGCCCGGCCCGGGCCCGGTTCGAAAAAGCTTTCAAAACCGTGCCAGAAACAACATCTCTGTAACCATCAATGCAGTAACCATGACAGAAATATCCAAATCCACATCAAACATTCCTCCCACAGGCCACATCAATGTTGAACTGAATCCACATCCCGAGGAGTAATTTTGAGTGGAGTGGACAAAAAAATTATTTATAAAAGCATTGATGTGGCTGCCCCAAATCAGGCAGCCCCGAACCGGCGTTCACTCGGTCTCGAAAGTCGCATGCCTCTGCGGGCGCTCCTGGTGAGGGCGCAGCCTCCCCGCCGCCCTATCAGCGTAGCAGCCTCTCCGCCCGGCTCCGTCGGTGGGCCGCCGGGGCAGGGCCGCCCAAATCGGGTGGCCATTTGGCCGCCAAGTTGAGGCGACCTGCTCGCCGCCCAAAACAGGCGGCGGTTTTGCCCCGCCTGGAGTAGGGCCGCCCCAAATCAGGCAGCCCCTTGCTTGCCAATTTGGGGCGACCTGCTCGTCGCCCAAAATGGGCAGCGATCTCGCTCTGCCTGGGGCGGGCACTCCCCAAGTCGGGCGGCCCCTTGGTCGCCCATTTGGGGCTACCTGCTCGCCGCCCAAAATGGGTAGCGATTTCGCCCCGCCTGGGACAGGGCCGCCCCAAATTGGGCGGTTCTTTTGCCGCCCGGTTAGGGCAACCTGCTCGCCGCCCAAAGAGGGCAACAATTTTGTCGCACGGGCTTGGCCGGGGGCCGCCTCGCCCCAGTGGTCAGCCCCTCCCCGTCGCCGGCCTCCTCGGACCTCTCCTCTCGCTAGAGGAGCGGTTGGATTTTCCGATTGCTTTTAATCGCCCGAGGGCGATCTCATCACTTCCATAACAATCGTGATTTGCGTGCCCAGTTTTGGGCATTTCTATTCATCCGTCTAGTAATTATTAGGGAAAATTACCAGGTCGCCTCTCTTGGAATCTATTAATAGACCACAATTCTCCTTCATTTGGACTCTCTATGGGGCCTGAGAAAATTCTCCTACGGATTTTCTCTCCCTTCCTATGACTTTATCCTTCTTCCCTTCTCACTCTTGCGCGCGTCTCCTTCTTGTGCGCTCTTGTGCACGCCTCTTCCTTATGTGTTCCATACAGATGCGCCCCTGAGCACTCCGCTCTGAGAGTACGCCCTTGTGCGTTTCGTCCAAGTACACCCTCGCGCGCTCTGTCCAAGAGTGCCCCCGTGTACTCCGCTCCAAGTGCGCCCCTGCACGTTCTGCTTAAAGTGCGCACTCGTGCACTCTACTACAAGCATGTGTTTAGTGCGCTCGACTCTCTATATAAGCTCCGTTAGCACTCTACAACGCCAATAGTTTACATGTAACACCCCAAATTGTTGTAGGAGCGACGGGGATCGTTTTTGGGCCAAGTCGGGTTTTTGGTGCAGGTGACACGGGACCCGACACGGGCGTGTCGGAGGCCGTGTCGGGCGTGTCGAGCTCGAGCCGTGTCGTCGAACAGTTCAGGTCGACGATGGTCGTGTGGAGGGACACGGCCTAGGACACGGGCGTGTCCCAGGCCGTGTCACTCAAGGGAATCGTCGAAGTGGTACACGGGCCGTGACACGGGCACAGACACGGGCGTGTCAGATGTGACACGGGCGTGTCCCATGCCGTGTCAACAAGCCGTGTACCACTCTGACTGCAAGGTGTCGATTTATTGCACACGGGGGGCGTGACACGGGTCCCGACACGGGCGTGTCGTAGTCGACACGGGCGTGTCGGAGGCCGTGTCACATGCCGTGTGCTGGTTTTCAATCGGGGTCGAGACGGCGAATGAGCTACACGGCCAGGCACACGGCCATGTGCCAACCCGTGTTCGGCCCAGATTTTATGATTTCAGATCTAATCTTGGCCGTTCGTTTCCTTGACTTTGGATCCGACGGTGGGGGGCTGCTCCTGGGTGGTTTTAGCCGGGATTTAGGGTTGGGAATCCTCATTTCCCTTAGCCATTCTCTCTCTAAGAGTTTAGAGAGAAGGGAGAGCAAAGAGGAAGGAGGAGTCCAAGATCCGGCCGCCGGAGGAGTTTCGGAGTTCCGAATCACGATCCGAGTCCAGATCCACGGAGGCGACGCCGTTGCGGTGCTTTCCAACCGTATAGTTTTCAATGGCGCCGCGGAAGAATGCAAGGGTAACGATTTCTCATCCTTGGGCATGTGAAGCCCTCTTTTCCTTTGCATAGGAAGCCCGCTCTCGCGAGTGAGCGAAGAGTTGGAGCGTTCCTTGGGGTAGATATGTGAAGTCCCCCTTGTGTAGAGTCCGTATGCGAAAACGGACATAGGCATTGTGTGTGAAACCTATCCGGACAAGTAGAGCCGGATCGGTGATGTTGCATTGCATACGAACCGGGGAAGACTCCGGGTGTTTGGGTGTTTTTCGGGTTTTCTACGTGGTAGATTACAGCAGGGAGCCTTGGAGATTAACTCCAAGGTGCACCCGGAAAACTGGGCAAAAGTGAGTTTTGCCAACACGATGGCCGGGGAGCCAACGTGAATATAACCGGGTTATGTGATTGTTGTGGCGGAAACGGGACTCGGTGAGTCTTGACCTGCGCATATGGCTTAAATTGCCGTTGCGATATGAGCACGGGTCAGGCGGAACCGTACCCGGTCTATGTCGTTCGGTAGGACCGTTGGCATGGATGAGGGTCTTCGGCGGTCTATGGCTTAAATTGTCGTGACCAAGGCCAGGAAGGCAAAATGCTCATATGGACGACCGTTCAAGAGGCGGTGGTGGATTGGGAACGTCTATGGCTTGAATTGACGTGACGTTGGCCGGTTCGCCGAGAATGTGCTCTGAGTGCACGGGGTGTGTGGCCGTGCGAGCCTACGCCTGTGTTGATGTGTGTTCACATTAATAGCATTGCCTATACTAATGAAGTGCAGGGAAAGAGCATCGCCGCCCCGATTTTGGGGGCGGGATCGTTATAATTTGGTCAGCATTGCTGACTGTTGCTATTGTTTGCCACCGGGCGGTGGTTTGTGGCTTGCAGGTGCTGCGGAGCAGAGCGGGAAATAGCGGGCTAAAGCCCTTGTTGCTGTGCCGGCCCTCGAAGGCCTAATTGCTTATGTATCTTTCCTGTTTTCATGTATGGCCGGCCTGTGTGCCGAAGTTTGGAAAACACCATTTTGTTAAGTGAACAATGTAAGGCCTTAAGGCCAGTTCTCTTTTGTGTATGATTACATTCCTGAGTTGGTAGTGGACATTCATGCTTTGTAGCAGGGTTCTTATTTTCTTTTGCAACTTAATAATTTGCTTCCGCTAGGTGTTGTGTAGGACGACATGATTGGTTGAATGATTTCAACGCGTAACCAACCGGTCTATCCGTAGTATATGGCGTCGGGCCCCGGCCGGACCTACTGCTATATGCTATGCGACAGATAGGGGTGTTACAAATTGGTATCAGACTACTGGTTTCGGTCAAGCTTAAATGAATTCGTGGATGAATTCACTTTAAGGGGTGGTGAGCACATGTGTGCGTCATCGTTATAACATGAAAAGAACCCATGAATGTCCACTTAGGAATGAAAATATACATGTTTGAGGAACCTGCGTGTTCCTATAATTGCTGTTTGCAGTAATTTTTGGGTCGCTTATCGGTGTGTTTCACGATTATAGGTGACCAGAAGTGGTGCTGGGCCGTCTGAACGGCCAGGTTCTGAGGCGAGCAGTGCGCCAAGCGATGCGCCTGCAACACCTCCGTCTGCCGAGACCATTAGGTTGGTGGCAGAAGCGGTCATGGCAATGATCAATTCGCAGCCTGCAAGGCAGGTGCAGCAGCCCGCTCCTGCTATGGAGCAAGTACCTCTTCAGACGGCAGAGCAAAGGAGGGTTGAGCAAGTAGTGTTGGAGCCAGAGTTGCCTCGGAGAGCAACGGAAAGACAACTGAAGCACGTGATGGGCTTTCACCCACCTGTATTCACGGGCGCAGAAACCCCGACCCAAGCAGAGGATTGGCTCTCAAGGGTCAACAGGGTGATGACTGCGACGGAAACGGAAGAGTGGCAGAAGACCACTATAGCGACGTTCCTTTTGGATGGGGACGCAAGGTTATGGTGGGAAGGCCTAGAGCTACATCAGTTGCGGGGAAGGCCGTTGGCCGAAGTTTCGATGGAGGAGTTTGCGAGACTGTTCATGGCTCGATACCTCCCCTCGGCGCAAAGGATTGCGCTAGAAAGCGAATTTCAGAAGTTGGTGCAAGGGGATTGTACCGTTGATGAGTACCTCCACGAGTTTACTCGGTTGGGGAGATATGTCGGCGCTACCTTCGCAAACGAGGAGCGCAAGACGAGTCGCTTCTATGAAGGGCTAAGAGATGATTTAAGGTTGCTACTGTCGGGGCCCAAGGCGCAGGGTTTCATGACCCTGGTCAATTCGGCCCGGTCCTTGGAGAAGGAAATGAAGAATGTCCAAGCAAAGAAGGAATCTGGTAGCAAGAAAGCGGAGTTCAAGGCACCGACTACGTCGAAGTCGGGCTACCGCAAATTCTATAAGAAAGCTAAGACGTCGGGTCCAGCTGCTTCAGGTGCCTCGGGGACAACTACCAATCGAACCCCGGGCGCTTGTTTCACGTGTGGGAAGCCGGGGCACTTTGCCCGTGATTGCTGGAGTGGACGCTCAAAGTCCGAAAGGAAACAAGGAGCTACCTACGAGGAGAAGGGCAAAGCGGTGGAGTCGACCGCGTCCCACTATGCTCCGACTCAGCCTAGAGTCTATAACTTGGGCCAGCAGGAGGCCATCAAGCAAGCGGATGTGGTGACAGGTATGAGTTAATTTATAGCAAGTTAGCTTTAATACCGTTATCTATTGCTTGTTAGCCTAATATTGTTTGTATAGGCTTTGTTGTGATTAGCGATAGTCCGGCACGGGCACTGTTCGATACGGGAGCTTCACACTCCTTCTTGTCTGAAAGCTTTATATCGCGCATCGGAGTCCCTTCTTCGATGGCGAAGGACAAGTTGGATGTGCTGCTACCGAATGGGTGCTCGATGCGTGCGGACAGGGTGTGCGCCGTAAAGGTTCACATTGGGAGCCAAGAGTTCGACTTGCTAGCGTCATTGCTGCCGCTAGTAGAGTTCGACGTGATCTTTGGAATGGATTGGCTGTCAGAGCAGAAAGCTTGGATTCTGTGACCGGAAGGAGGTCAAGCTGGGTGTAGGGCGGGAGACTACATTCGAGGGGTTAAAGGGGTCGAGCAGGACACTGATATCTGCTCTTCAGGTGGTGAAGGCAGTTCGTGCTGGTGCAGAGCTGTTCTTTGCAATAGTGGGGGCTGTGGAGCCAAAGTCCCCGTTGGATAGCATCCCCGTGGTTTGCGAATACCCCGATGTGTTCCCGGATAGCCTTCCCGGAGCCCCACCGCAGCGGGAGATTGATTTCACCATCGAGCTCGTACCAGGGGCCAAACCGGTGTCACGTGCTCCGTATAGGTTGGCGCCTAAGGAGATGGCAGAGTTGAAAGTTCAGCTAGAGGAGCTGATGGAGCAAGGATATGTGCGTCCAAGCTCGTCGCCTTGGAGCGCACCGGTCCTCTTCGTTAAGAAGAAGGACGGGAGTATGCGGCTGTGTATCGACTACAGAGAGTTGAACAAGCTGACGGAGAAGAATAAGTACCCGATCCCGAGGATTGATGATCTCTTTGATCAATTAGTCGGATCGTCGGTATACTCCAAGTTGGACTTGAAGTCGGGGTACTATCAGCTGAGGATCAGGGAGTGTGATATCCCGAAGACGGCGTTCAGTACGAGGTATGGGCATTTCGAGTTCACGGTCATGCCGTTTGGACTGACGAATGCGCCATCGGTATTTATGGATCTGATGAACAGGACGTTCAGAGATTTCCTGGATCGCTTTGTGATCGTCTTTATTGACGATATTTTGGTATACTCGCAGTGCGAAGAAGACCACTTCAAGCATTTGCATTTGGTGTTGGAGACTTTGAGGAGGAATGAGCTTTACGCAAAGTTCTCCAAGTGCGAGTTCTGGCTACCCTCGGTAGCGTTCCTTGGTCATATAGTGAGTGGGGAAGGTATAGCGGTGGATCCGGCGAAGATCGTTGCGATAAGGGAGTGGCCTGCGTTATCTTCTGTCGCGGAAGTCCGTAGTTTTCTCGGGCTTGCCGGATATTACAGGCGCTTCGTAGAGAACTTCTCGCGGGTAGCGTTACCTCTCACGAAGTTGACAAGGAAGGATCAGAAATTCTTGTGGACGCAAGAGTGCGTGCAAGCTTTTGAGGAGCTGAAGAGGCGGTTGACCACGACGCCAGTGCTTAGTTCGCCGAGTGGGACCGAGGGCTTTGAGGTGTATAGCGATGCTTCGGGTAGTGGCTTGGGCTGCGTATTGTTGCAGCATGGAAGTGTGATCGCGTATGAATCGCGTCAGCTGAAAGTGCATGAAAGAAATTATCCGGTGCACGACTTGGAGTTAGCGGCCGTGATTTTTGCACTCAAGTTGTGGAGGCACTACCTATACGGCGTAAGGGTCGATATATACACCGATCACAAGAGCCTAAAATACTTGTTGGATCAAAAGGACCTTAATATGAGGCAGAGGAGGTGGATGGAGTTCCTGGGGGACTACACCTTCAAGATACATTATGTACCCGGGAAGGGCAATGCAGTTGCGGATGCGCTGAGCCGCAGGGCTCCCGCCCGAGCCAACTGGTTGTCGGTGCATGATGAGCGGCTAGTGCGGGAGTTGGAAGAGCTTGAGATCTGTTGCGTTGACAAGCAGACGAGCGCCAAAGCAATGTTAAACTGGACAGAGGTGCAGTATGACCTGGCTGACCGGGTTCGGCAGGCATTGGAGTTAGATGACTCCATGAAAGAGCTTATGGAGGCCGCTCTGGATGGGTCAAATTCCCAGTTCTCGGTGGATGATGGTTTGTTAAGGAAGGATCATCGGTTGTGCGTCCCGAGTGGGGGTAACCTCCGGGCGGAGTTGATGTACGAGGCTCATCATACCAAGTACTCAATCCACCCAGGGAGCACGAAGATGTATCGTGATCTCAAGAAGCTGTTTTGGTGGCCGGGGCTTAAGAAAGATGTGGCGTTGTACGTGGCTAAATGCCAAACTTGCGCCTTAGTGAAGGCGGAGTGCCAAAAGCCAGGAGGATTTCTGAAATCCTTGCCTATACCGGAGTGGAAATTCGATGATATATCTATGGACTTTGTGCACGGATTGCCAAGGTCGTAGAAGGGGAACGACGCCATCTGGGTGATCGTAGATCGACTAACCAAGGTGTCGCATTTCATTCCGCATAGGAAGGATGATCCAGTGGAGAAATTGGCAAAATTGTATGTCGACAATATTGTTAGGCTGCATGGTGTGCCCCGTAGCATTGTGAGTGATCGCGATGGGCGGTTCACGTCAAATGATTGGAGGTTGGTGCAGCAGATGTTGGGAACAAAGTTGAAGTTCAGCACAGCTTTCCATCCGCAGACGGATGGGCAGACCGAGAGGGTCAATAGAACGATGGAGGACATGCTCCGCATGTGTGTTCTAGACTTCGGGAAGCATTGGGAAGACCACCTTTATTTGGTGGAGTTCGCGTACAACAACAGCTACCAAGCGAGTATACAAATGGCGCCCTTCGAGGCCCTGTATGGTAGGAAGTGTCGCACGCTGTTATCGTGGCTTGAAGCGGGTGAGGCAAGGTTGTACAAGAAACAGGAGGTGGAGAGTGCTACCTCGTTAGTGCGGATCATTCGGGAGCGCTTGTTGATCGCTCAGGACCGGCAGGCGAAGTATTACAATGCCAAGCACCGGAACGTGGAGTTCGCGGTAGGCGATTGGGTATACCTGAAAGTGAAGCCGTTCAAGGGGGTTTCGCGGGTGAGACGCTTGAAGAAGCTGAGCCCAAGATACCTTGGACCTTTTGAGGTTCTGGAGCGAGTCGGCGAAGCTGCTTACCGTTTGAAGCTATCGGTGGAGTTGAGTGGATTACATGATGTGTTCCACATTTCTGTGTTGCGGAAGGCGGTGCAAGAGCCTTCGCAGGTGATCGCGGTTGACCAAGTGCCGGTGGACGAAGGGTTGACGACAAGGGTCAAGCCTGTTCGTATTGAAGATGTTGAGGTCAAGAGGCTTCGTAACAAGGAGATCTGGATGGTTAAGGTCCGGTGGGATAACTGCGGGCGTGAGGAGCTCTCTTGGGAACGAGAGCAGACTATGCTCGAGGAGTACCCGGAATTATTCCGCTCAGGTACTGTTTTGCGTTAAGTCCTGTTTTTCCTTTATTAATTTCGTGGACGAAATTCTTTAAGGGGGGTAGAATTGTAACACCCCAAATTGTTGTAGGAGCGACGGGGATCGTTTTTGGGCCAAGTCGGGTTTTTGGTGCAGGTGACACGGGACCCGACACGGGCGTGTCGGAGGCCGTGTCGGGCGTGTCGAGCTCGAGCCGTGTCGTCGACTAGTTCAGGTCGACGATGGTCGTGTGGAGGGACACGGCCTAGGACACGGGCGTGTCCCAGGCCGTGTCACTCAAGGGAATCGTCGAAGTGGTACACGGGCCGTGACACGGGCACAGACACGGGCGTGTCAGATGTGACACGGGCGTGTCCCATGCCGTGTCAACAAGCCGTGTACCACTCTGACTGCAAGGTGTCGATTTATTGCACACGGGGGGCGTGACACGGGTCCCGACACGGGCGTGTCGCAGTCGACACGGGCGTGTCGGAGGCCGTGTCACATGCCGTGTGCTGGTTTTCAATCGGGGTCGAGACGGCGAATGAGCTACACGGCCAGGCACACGGCCGTGTGCCAACCCGTGTTCGGCCCAGATTTTATGATTTCAGATCTAATCTTGGCCGTTCGTTTCCTTGACTTTGGATCCGACGGTGGGGGGCTGCTCCTGGGTGGTTTTAGCCGGGATTTAGGGTTGGGAATCCTCATTTCCCTTAGCCATTCTCTCTCTAAGAGTTTAGAGAGAAGGGAGAGCAAAGAGGAAGGAGGAGTCCAAGATCCGGCCGCCGGAGGAGTTTCGGAGTTCCGAATCACGATCCGAGTCCAGATCCGCGGAGGCGACGCCGTTGCGGTGCTTTCCAACCGTATAGTTTTCAATGGCGCCGCGGAAGAATGCAAGGGTAACGATTTCTCATCCTTGGGCATGTGAAGCCCTCTTTTCCTTTGCATAGGAAGCCCGCTCTCGCGAGTGAGCGAAGAGTTGGAGCGTTCCTTGGGGTAGATATGTGAAGTCCCACTTGTGTAGAGTCCGTATGCGAAAACGGACATAGGCATTGTGTGTGAAGCCTATCCGGACAAGTAGAGCCGGATCGGTGATGTTGCATTGCATACGAACCGGGGAAGACTCCGGGTGTTTGGGTGTTTTTCGGGTTTTCTACGTGGTAGATTGCAGCAGGGAGCCTTGGAGATTAACTCCAAGGTGCACCCGGAAAACTGGGCAAAAGCGAATTTTGCCAACACGATGGCCGGGGAGCCAACGTGAACATAACCGGGTTATGTGATTGTTGTGGCGGAAACGGGACTCGGTGAGTCTTGACCTGCGCATATGGCTTAAATTGCCGTTGCGATATGAGCACGAGTCAGGCGGAACCGTACCCGGTCTATGTCGTTCGGTAGGACCGTTGGCATGGATGAGGGTCTTCGGCGGTCTATGGCTTAAATTGCCGTGACCAAGGCCAGGAAGGCAAAATGCTCATATGGACGACCGTTCAAGAGGCGGTGGTGGATTGGGAACGTCTATGGCTTGAATTGACGTGGCGTTGGCCGGTTCGCCGAGAATGTGCCCTGAGTGCACGGGGTGTGTGGCCGTGCGAGCCTACGCCTGTGTTGATGTGTGTTCACATTAATAACATTGCCTATACTAATGAAGTGCAGGGAAAGAGCATCGCCGCCCCGATTTTGGGGGCGGGATCGTTATAATTTAGTCAGCATTGCTGACCGTTGCTATTGTTTGCCACCGGGCGGTGGTTTGTGGCTTGCAGGTGCTGCGGAGCAGAGCGGGAAATAGCGGGCTA
The DNA here is from genome assembly GCA_039513925.1 of Platanthera zijinensis. NCBI lineage: Eukaryota > Viridiplantae > Streptophyta > Magnoliopsida > Asparagales > Orchidaceae > Platanthera > Platanthera zijinensis. The sequence continues at coordinate 24,134,943 of CM077087.1, read as the reverse complement.
AAGCCCTTGTTGCTGTGCCGGCCCTCGAAGGCCTAATTGCTTATGTATCTTTCCCGTTTTCATGTATGGCCGGCCTGCGTGCCGAAGTTTGGAAAACACCATTTTGTTAAGTGAACAATGTAAGGCCTTAAGGCCAGTTCTCTTTTGTGTATGATTACATTCCTGAGTTGGTAGTGGACATTCATGCTTTGTAGCAGGGTTCTTATTTTCTTTTGCAACTTAATAATTTGCTTCCGCTAGGTGTTGTGTAGGACGACATGATTGGTTGAATGGTTTCAACGCGTAACCAACCGGTCTGTCCGTAGTATATGGCGTCGGGCCCCGGCCGGACCTGCTGCTATATGCTATGCGACGGATAGGGGTGTTACATTACAAGACCAACTTTAGGGACCGTCGTAGTCCGTCTAGACTGGCAAAGTCCGTCTAGACCGCCAGAGTCCGTCTAGACCACCAGAGTCCGTCTTGACCGTCAGAGTCCATATTGACTGCTAGTGTCTGTCTTGACCGTCGAAGTCGCCCGCAAGATTCATCAAGCACTTTGAAGGCTGCAGGAAGTCCGATAATTGCCTTCTACATTGGACCGTCTGCGCGGCGACCGAGCAAATCACAAGCCTCCTCAGTGTCAGTAGGCCAAGCTCTTCAACGTTCCCAAGTTTGTTTGCCCTACACTGTGAGCAGAAGCAAGACCGCAGTACTCTCAGCCCCCTAAACTCAGCAGCGGGTCCATTAGTCAACAACAAGTCAATCACTCCTAACTCCTTTAAACACAATATGAGCCGCGTCGCAGAGGGTAAAGGGCTTAGGGTACATCGCACAAACATCTAAGCCGTAGATACCAGAATGTGCAAAGTACACCGCTCCCGCTTCCAAGCATTAGTAGAGGTCACTAGAGTACAACGAGCGAAACACTCCCCACAGCATAAGAAGAAATTCTCAGCTCCGTGAACGGTGATCTGTCACCCTCCGAGCCCTGCTTTTTCTTTTTCTCCTATAAATGTAACGATTGACGGCATGTCACCCTCGATTCTCTTAAAAATTATGTACAACAACCAAAAAAATAGTGGAGGTTTGGTCGACACAGATCCGACCACATGAGTTTTCACCCAGTTGATCGATTTTTCATGTTAAGAAATTATCTTGTCAGCTTTCTATTCTTTGTTACCGTTTGCGCGCTCGACCGCTCTGCAGGCCTTGACGGTTTAATTAGTCCGGTCTACCAAGAATTTTGAGCGATCCGCAACCCTTCTAAATTTCATAATGCAATAATTTTTGAAATGGAAAACCAATCACTACTGGTTTAGTATAAGTTCATGTATGTTGTAATGTATGTTTTGTTTTTTCATCAAATTACTCAAAGGCTGCATTTTTTTGTGAGTTTTGAAAGAAGGAATTGGTTTTGAGTTACTCAATTTTACTGACAGACTTGATTTGATAATTTATTAGAGAGAATTAGTTTTACTCCAAAATCTACCGGGTCGGATCCGTTAAGAGAGTAGGCTAGGGGTGAAAAGCTTGATGCGGTCATAGCAGAAGCTTTAGGATCCGGATTCTCTGGAGTTCCTACGGGAACTTCAGGGGGTGAAGTTTCATTTTTGCGAGTTAAAGGGACGGAATCAGGAAAAATGGTTAACATGAAAGTTATAGATATCTCCGAGACGAATAACTTTCATATTGAACATTTTTGAATTTGAATTCGTTTAGACCCCCGATTTAGACCCTGAAAAAAATCAGTCCGAAAAATATTAATTAATATTTTTACTCGTTTATGAATAAATAAACTTAAAGTCTCTATACTAATTTCTACACAACTAGACTTGAAGTTGACATTTCTTTGAACATCGTTCTACAAGAGAGAAAATGAGAATAATAGATTTAATTTAAGAACAGGCTCTAACATCGTATCAAATCATGGAGCAGAGTCGATGTTTGCCTCTAGAGTCTAATGTCTTCAATTTTGAGTACAAATCAACTTTCATTTTCTAGTTACCTTATAATTTTCCCCACCATTTTTGATGTACATAGGCTACCCAACACAACTCATGGACAGGCTGAGCACGAAACGTGCGAAAATCATTTTTGATCATCATATTTCATGCATGATTTAATTTTAGTTGGTTTGAAGTCAAATGAATGTATTTTGAAGTCGTAATATAAATTCCTATCTCTGAATTCCTTTCTTGCACCGAAAAATTTTTTTGACAATTTTTAATTTATGTGCCTGAAAATCATCCTGAAAACGAACAAAAGAATTAACTTTTAGTCCAAAACCTACGAGATTTTAATTTTAGGCTCCGTTTGGCACGTTAATGGCGGTCATGACATGAGGGTTAAATTATCATTCTTTAACGCCCACCTAAAAAACTTCGTCAACTTTTATACTCAAACAAATGATGTTTGTTAGGCGTTTCTTAAGCGAATGAGGATTTAACTCATGGATTTACGACCGCCGCCATTTCAAACAGAGCATGGGCCCGAATGGAACTGGAACCAATAGAAAGGTAGGTGGTGTCTTCCATGCATAGATTAGCTGTCTATGACCCGCGAAATTTTTCTGTCCGGGTTCCCAGATGGAACCGGAACCAATAGAAAGCCTTGAATGCATGGGCCCCACGCAAAATTGCATGTCACACTCCTAAAATGTGTGGGCCCCACATGCATTTTAACCGTGATCCGTAGCTCTCGGATCCAGATTTGAAACCGGGGCTCGGACCCAATAATTTGCCCTACGACACACGTATGTAATTTGCGAACAGGGTATCACCGATACTACCGCAATGAGGATGTGGGTGAAGGTCGTAAATAATTAAAGGTGGTTGTTATTAGCACCGCAGTTTTGGCTAGTCGCACCGTATTTTCTCTAAATTTTTCATATCTTTTGGAAATATGTCTTGTATGTTGAGATCTACAATTTTCGTGTTGAACATTTTTCCTAAAAATGCATGTACAAGACATATTTCTAAAAGGCGCGAAACCTAGGCATATTTCCAAAGTACGTCTTGTACATGCATTTTTAGGAAAATTGTTCAACACGAAAGTTCTTCGAGATCAACAACTTTCGTGTTGAACTTTTTTTTTCTAAAAATGCATGCACAAGACGTATTTTCAAAAGACATTAAAATTTTATGAAAAGTACCATATGACCGGCCAAAACTATTACCTATTTAAATGAATATATATTATAGTGAAATGGTTACTTTAATGCATCAATGACGTATGAAGACATGAAGTAGTGCACAGCTGCATCCATGATGGTATGATATTAAAAAAAGGTTCGACCTGACCTGACACTGACGATCCGAGGGAGCCCGATCCGGTCAAACCAGCGGTATGGTGACCGACACCTCTGCCCGTATATTTCCGGGCATCGTCTCGAGTGTCGCGCTTCTATTGCGGGAACGAAAAGACAAATTTGGACATCATAAACGAACTGAATTGCGAGATGGACGCCGTGGGCCCTTCCGAGCCACGAATGCTTGGAGTTATTGCAGCAGCAGATGAGCAGAATGGTCCTTGGCGAACAGAACATATCGCGCTTCGGAATTCTCATATCGGGTTCGGTCGCTTTCACCCTAAACCTGTAGTCCGACCCGTGACAATGCTTATTGGATATATTCGATATGACGTGTCTTTTTTTGTTTTAGTAGCTTGGGTCGCTATTAACAGCGACGGCTCATTTGGAATGAATACAAATGCTAATGAAATCAAATCTCTCGTATAGTCAGTCATATACTCATATTACGTTATCTTTTAAGAAAATTGCCATTGTTTTTATCTGATTGTAAAATAAAATATATATATTAAAAAAAAAAACTTGTTTTGGGCTTATCCGACGTCACCTAAGAAACTTTTTCTATTTTATGTTCAAAACTAATTTTTTTCTTAGTGGCAGTCAAAATCGTTATCATGCCAAGCAGAAATTTTCACGGAGGAAACTCATAACGCCAAATTGTTCATGACAGTCACAATCACTAGTATTATACACTCTGGCTTTATTTGGTATGGCGTTTGCTCCTGACGGATTGAAATGGAGAGTTCGAACCGGAGGCGGAAGGCGGGGTTGGAAAAGCGGCGTTTGAGGGACTTTTTCTTTTTACGGCGGGTGCAAACGGAGCAAACGCCGTCGGCGCCCCGTTTGTTTACCAGCGTCCGGCGGTGTTTGCTCCAAATGCCCGGCAAAAATGCTGAAACAAACGAAGCCATATCTAACAGGTTTACATTGACTATGTATGAGTCTCGAGTTATTGTTATATGGTGATTCTAAATCATATAGGGATAGACAATGCTCAAATAACCAAAACAAGAATTTATATATTAGACATACTTTAGTAGATGAAAAATAAAATTATGATGTTTAAGAAGCTATTATTTGAAGTATATCTCAGAAATAAATGAACCCCTAGTGCAATTTAATAAAGATTTGAATTAGGGTACCTTAGAGAGTTTTAGAATGGAGAGAAGTTACTAAAAATAAAGAAATTTACGAGAGAAAAAATATATATAATTGTCTTTTGAATGTAGAACCAACTCAGAGATCAACTGATGGGGTCCGATTCATTTGACAAAATTCATATTTGAATACCTTAATTAAGGTTCGATTTATGCGATCATAATCACTTGATCCGTGAAATTATAAGTCCTCCCAAACGAAGCTTTAATCACATGTATTCATTTTATTTTGAAGTAACTAACACCAATTTCGCTCAGATCAACAAATCAGAGCTAATTGCACGAGATTCGGTGATCAGATCAAAGGTCATTGTAACCATCAAACTCGAAGAAAGTAAAAAAAATTCTGGAAATTTTTTGGCGAATCAAAAGTTGATATATTTTTTTTTCTTGCATAGCTAAGTGGCCACAGCCTCCGAATGCCTTTCTCGGCTCAAACTTTTGTAAGAAGTGAGCTTCACCAGTTCACCTAGTTCAAAAATTCTGGAAATTTTCTCGGCTCAAATTTATTTTGAGGCATAAGATTTTGATATGTCAATGACATTTTTGTCCAACCACACCAGAATAAATAAGTTGTGGTAAGTTACGCCAAACACAGTCTAAGTAGAAGTCTACAGATTATACGACTATATGAGTCTCCCAAGAAATTATGTATCCAAGTAAAACATAAAACCATGGAATAATGGGTATAACAGAACCTCCCGTTCAACCCAAGTTTGGGAAGAGTTTTTTATTAAAGAAAACTTAGAATGTATTTTAGCTTGTGCTTGACAGAATTTTTTTAATGCAGTAGGGATTTCTTGATACTGATTACTGAGTCTGTCTTCCGAGTAAAAATTAGGTCCGGTTGGCGGACCTTCCTCTAGGTCCCCATCATTAGAAAACAGGACAAGCTTGTAAATATGTGGCGCAATACACAGTCAATATAGGCATGTGGGGCCCATCACAATACAAGCTTTTTATTGCCCACCCGAACCTTTCTTAAGTCCAGGTGACGGACCAAAATTTTTTCGCTGCATTTGACCCCAAACTTTATGAAATTTTCCGGCACGACGGCCTATGTGTGCTCCATACATAAATGAATTATATTTTGACAGCCACCAACTCAGTTACATGATGAAATCTCATAAGTCATAAAGCCTAAGTCATCGGATGGGTTCCACCACCATTTATAGGAAAAGTTCCCTCATAATCTCCTCCCAAAAAAGGGGAACATGGGGTTGACTAGTCAACCCCACCTCCCATGAACTCCTCATAATAAGGGAAACATGGGGAGTGGGGCCCACTCTCTCTCCCCAAGAAGAAAAACAGCCGCCCGCTAGGCAGACCGCCGACAGCCTTTCCGCGGCCGGCCAGGCCGCGGCAGGCCGCTCCCGGCCTGGCCGCCAGCCTGGCCTTGCGGCGGCCGGCCTGGCCGGCAGGCAGGCCGCGGCAGGCCGCGGCAGGCCGCTACCGGCCTGGCCGGCAGCCCGGCCTTGCCGCGACCGGACTGGCCGGTAGCCAGGCCGTCGGCCTTGCCGCGGCCGGCCTGGCCGGTAGCCAGGTCGCCGGCCTTGCCGCGGCAGGCCGCTAGTCGGGCCTGGCCGCAGCCGGCCTAAGCCGCCAGCCAGGCCGCCAGCCAGGCTGCCAGGCCGGCCACCTCCGCCACCTTGGCGCTCCGTCGTCATGGACAGCTCGCCTGCCGTCCGATCATGGTGGGTGTTTCTTGCCGTCCAATCTGGGGATAACCACCCACTAACCCACTATGTTAGTGGTTGGGCCCGCCATGAATCTCTCCTGGAGGCTATAAAAGGAGCCTCAGGGCCTTCTCATTCTAGACTTTTCTGTTCCCGGTCATCTTCTTCCTCAGGTGATAGCTCTACCGGTCTCCTTCCTCAAGTCATCTTCCAGCCACCGCGAACTACCAGCGCGCCACCAGCAGGAAAACGCCTAAGTCCCGGAGCGAGCCGAAGGAGGAAGACGACCCCTGCAAGCAAACACACGCCGCCCCAAGCATCAGATCACCAGGGCCATCCCTCACATTTCAGCATCCAAGTCACTCCCGCGGCACAGCCTGTTGCCCGCAGGGAGTCGTAGTCTCTCTCTCCCCCAAGCTGTAACGGGAGCGGCCTGTCGTCCTGATTCTCCAAACACGTTGTAATCTCCAGGAGCTAGTGGACTTTGACCGGCACAGACCCGGTCACGTGGTTTTTTACCCAATTGAGGGGGTTTTCCACGTCATCACATCTTGTGTCAACCTCTCATTTTCATTGATTGTGTGCGCGCACAACCGCTCCGTGAGCTAAGACGGTCCAAGTAAATCTGGTCCGACCGGGGCATCGAGTTATCCAAAAAAGTTTAGCGCCGTCTGTGTAACGCCCCGAAAATCGTAAACAAACCGGACGCGTCCTAAGGAATTTTTGGTGCCTAAATAGGGGCACACAGACTGGGACACGAGCGTGTCCAAGGTCGTGTCCTTCTGTATTGGTCGGGCTGTGTCCAGTAAAGAACACGGCAGGAAACACGGTTTTGGAACAGTATCGACACAGGCGTGTCAGGGGTGACACGGGCGTGTCCTTACCCGTGTTACCACCTGTGTCCTTCTCGGGTTGAAAACCTGAGGTGTGTTGCCAGGAGTGCACAGCCGAGTTACACGGGCATGTACTGATCGACACGGGCGTGTCCCATTTGACACAGGCATGTTCTTGTCCGTGTCCACCGAGCGACGTGACGGTTGGCGTGGCGGTTATCTGTGACACTCCCCAAGGTCACTGGCGTGTCGGGACCCTACACGGGCATGTCAGGTTGAGATACGGGCATGTCTCAACCCGTGTCTTTTTCTGTGCTCGACGATCGTGCCTGGATCGGGGCACACGACCTGGAACACGACCGTGTGCAAGGCCGTGTTCGACCCAGGATTGAGAGATTTCAGGCGAATCCGAGCCGTTCATTTTCTTTAAACAAGATCTGAAGGCCCAGATGTATTCCTACTTTAATAAGGCTGGGAATAGAGGATTAATTCCTCATTATCTCTTAAGCATTCTATTTCTAAGGAGTTAGAGAGAGGAGAGACCGGTTGAGGAAGGAAGAGGAGGAATCCGGCCGCCGGCGGAGCATCAGAGCACGAAGTTGAGAACCAAGACCGGATCTGCGGAGGAAAGTCCCTTACGAAGCTTTCCATCTGGATAGATTTCCATGGCGCAAAAGCGAACTTCAATGATAACGATTCTCTACTTGAGTATGTGTGTAACACCTCCCCTGTAATGATCGTATAATATGGGTCCGGCCGGGGCCCCACAACATACAGACGCCACAGCTTCAGCATTATAAGATGATATTTACTACCCGATCTCAAAACTCAGAACAAAACACAGCGGAAACAAACCAAACAACTAGAAGTTATCCACCACTAACAAGAGTATCAAATGGCTTTAAGGCCTTACACAAAAAGAGTCCAAAACATAAAGACCACAAGGTCAATTATCAACGTGCAAAAGCACTCCTAAGCTACCTCGGCGTGCAAGCCGGACAAAATCTAAAACATGAATCACACAATCAAAGGAAGCAAGCTAAAAGTACAGCAACACTTCATGAGGTTTGGGGCTTTTCGCCCGGCGCACTAGCTCCCGCTTGCGATCCTTGCCCTGTAAAGATTTGAAGTAACGTGGGTCAGCAAAGGCCGACCTCTACTGCGTAACCAACACATCTCCTCCGGTCCGCTCTTAACGGACCCCGGGGTACCCCTCCAACCTGCAAGTCAGCACTTCGTACACCATACACATAAATATATATAAAGCTTTAAAACAGGTTTGAACGTCTCATACAACAAACACGTTTTTTATGTTGAGAACAGTATGAAAGAGGCCTACTATGCAACATGTATGAAAACTCGGGCTTCGCCCAGGACACCCTATCTCGTATGCATCTAACACATCATCAAACAACGGGGTACTTCTATTTCCCCATTGGCATAAAGCCGCAAAACAAAAAGGGAACTACAATGTCCCTAACGGCCTAAGCGCCGTTACACAGAAATCTTGCAAAGGCTCCACCCGCACACGGGTCTTAAACCCCGGGCTTGCCTGCAAATTCCAACTTCTCACATCAGGATTCCGTCTCACACACAAACCGATTCTAAGAACCCTTGCTGGACCCCACCCGCTCATGGCTTCAATGCTCGGGCTTGCCCTACGCTCGGCATTCTCGTCAGTCTCACAGAAGGGGACTAGTCTCGCCGGAACACTCTCCCCACTTGACTTGCACGTCACGGGATAGCCAGCCGACCACGGAGACGTAGCCACGGCTTAGCACAACACAACCGTAAACTTTCCCACCCTAATCCACCATTTGTACTGCAACGTTCCCGCGCACTAAGGAAACCATCTACTGCCAAAGCGGAGCTAACCTTGTCCACTTCTGGCTACGAGTACTCACTCAAGAAAAAGGGGGAAACACAAACATCACAACGGCGTCTTGCCGCAACGGATTTCTACCGAATCCTCAAGTCTCGCTATGCAACATCACTGAGTCGGACTAACGGTCGCGACTACGACTTCACCCAAAATGCCTAATCCACTAACAGAGCGGATCTATAATGCAAAATCATGCCGGGGACGGACACAATCGACCCAGAGGTTCCTCTTGAACCATGACAACCCAAACCCCTCTCATTTGAGAGATCTGGAGCCCAAAATTGAAAAGAAAAGGTGCTAAACGTGCATCCTAAAACCAAGAGGAGAAGTGTTGTTACCTTATGTCCTCTCTTCCTGGCAATGGAGAAACTTGGTCGGATGAACACCACCACAATGATCTTGCCTTAGCGGATCTGGACTCCGCTCGCGAAACGGGGCTCTGAAGCTTCACCAGCGGCCGGAGTTGACCTCCTTCTTCCTCCTAGTTCTCCCCTCTCTCTAAACTTTTAGAAAGAGGATGAAAATGGGAAATGAGGGTTTGAAAACCCTATTCCCAGCCTTAAATCCAGCATGGACCACCCATAACCCTTGGATCCCAAAAGAAGGAAACAGACGACCACGATTCGCCCTGAAAATAAACTTCCTGGGCCGAATACGGCTTGTGACACGCCTGTGTCCAAGGCCGTGTTCCTCATTCGCCGTCAAATCGGAAAAATCCCGACCAGGACACGGCCTGTGACACGGCTTGGGACACGCTCGTGTCTCATGTGAAACGCCTGTATCAAGGCTCGTGTCTCATGTGACACGCCCGTGTCAAGGCCCGTGTCACGGCCCGTTTGCCACAAACGACACAGGACCAAAATGACCCGAGAAGGACACGACCATGTGACACGCCCGTGTCACATGCCGTGTACTAGACACGCCTAGGACACACCCGTGTCCCTGGCCGTGTAACTTCCTCAACACAAACCAGCAAACAAACCTGAGCAGGACACGGCCTGTGATACGCCCGTGTCTCAGGCCGTGTTCCCTCACTCAAAGCTTGAAAATCATTGAGTGCTCGGTGAGGCGTTGAATGGCCGACACGCCCCTGAGACACGGCTGTGTCCCAAGCTGTGTTCCCTATCTCAACGCTCGTCGGCCGAAATTTCGCCAACCACACGATCTCGTCGTTCTCAAGCACGACACGCCCTGTGACAAGCCTGTGTCACAGGCCGTGTCACCCAACCGTTTCCCTTTTTAAGTTTTGGGGCGTTACAATTCCTCCCCCCTCGAAAGAATTTCGTCCCGAAATTTAAATATAGAAAGTACACAAAACTTAAACGGTACCTGAGAAGAAAAGATCGGGGTACTCCTCAAGCATGACCTACTCTCGCTCCCACGAAAGCTCTTCGCGACCAAAGTTGTCCCAAGGAACTTTTACGAGTTTAACCTCCTTGTTCCAAAACTGTTGAATCTCTTAATCTTCTATACTGATTGGACGAACTCGCGTCCTCAATTCCTCTTCTATCGACACTGCTGCCGATTCGATCACCACGCTAGCCTCTACCAAAGCTTTCCTCAAGACGGAGACATGGAAGATATCGTGTAATCCACTCAGCTCCGTGGACAATGCCAACCAGTATGCTGCTTCTCCCACCCGTTCTATAACCTCGAACGGTCCCAAAAACCTCAGACTCAACTTCTTGAGTCGGCGAATCCGCGAAACGCCTTTGAACGGTTTGCTCTTTAAATAAACCCAGTCGTCTACCGCGAACTCCACATTCATGTAGCGAGCATTAAAATATTTCGCTTGCCGATCTCGAGCTACCTTCATGCGCTCTTGAATGATTCGCACCAACTCACAAGCATCAGCTACAACTTCTTTCCCCAAAAGCTTGGTGTCTCCCGCCTCTGTCCAAGACATCGATTTTCGGCACTGCCTCCCATACAAAGCTCCGTATGACGCCATATTTATACCTGCTTGGTAACTATTGTTATATTCGAACTCTACCATGAAGAGATGATCCTCTCATTTCTTGCCGAAGTCAAGAGTACACATCCTCAGCATATACTCCATAGTACGGTTCGTTCTCTCGGTCTGCCCATCAGTTTGAGGATGGAATGTCGTACTGAACTTGAGCTTCGTGCCCAGGCTTTTCTGCACCAACCTCTAATCCTTAGATGTGAAACGTCCATCGCGGTCACTAACTATGCTCTTCGGAATCCCATGCAGTCGTACAATGTTGCGAACGTACAATTCCACCAGCTTCTCCACGTTGTCCTCCTTTCGATTTGGGATGAAATGTGCCACTTTGGTCAAGCGGTCCACGATCACCCAAATTGCGTCGTTACCCTGCTGTGATCTAGGTAATCCATGCACAAAATCCATGGAGATGTCATCGAATTTCCACTCTGGGATAAGAAGAGGCTTTAAAAACCCGCCAGGCTTCATACACTCGGCCTTCACTAAGGCACAAGTTTGGCACCGACTCACATACAAAGCTATGTCCCGCTTCAGACCAGGACACCAGTAGAATTTCTTCATATCCAAGTACATCTTTGTACTATCCGGGTGAATGGAGTACTTTGTAAAGTTGGCCTCAAACATCAACTCCTCACGGAGCTTGTCGAACTGCGGTATACAAATCCTCCCGCCCTTCCTCAGAATCCCATCAATCATCTACCAAGCGCTACCCTCGCCCTTTAGAGCTTCCTCCGCGTATGGTTGGAACTCCGCATCCAACCAGGTCGCTTTCCGAATACGATCGCTCAAATCATTCTGCATTTCAATCTAGTTCAACCGAGCCACATTAGACTCGCCTCTGGCCACACACTTTATGTCGAGGGACTCCCAGTCCCGCCTCAATCGCTCATCATGAGCTTCGATCCATTTTCCTTGCCCAGAGTATTTTCTACTCAAGGCATCAGCTACCACATTGGCTTTGCCTGACGTGTATTGAATTGCCACATCGTAGTCCCCAAGGAACTCAACCCACCTGTGTTGCCGCATATTTAAGTCCTTTTGATCTAGGAGATACTTCAGACTTTTGTGGTCCGTGAAGATCTCCACTTTCGCATCATAAACGTAGTGTCGCCACAATTTCAGCGCAAAAATTACCGCCGCCAATTCCAAATCATGGACTTAGTATTTTTAGACTAACGGTCATTGACCAAATCATTTTAGGGGATCGTGGAGCCAAACCAGGAGACGCAGCCCCAGAGGTCGGTGCGCATGGAGACGGGGCAGTCTAGCACTAGAGTCCAGCTAGTAGGGACTGTGAGTCCCGATCCTTAGTAGTTATTATAGATATGCTTCGCGTTGAGTGACTTGTCGTGAGAATCTTGATGTATCGGGCAGGAGCCCTCTTTAGTACTTTGCTTATTCATTTATATGGACTCTCCCTTCGTGAATACTTATATTATATATATGTGATTCTGGTGGACAAGTTTGATTTTACTCATGTATACTTATTCTACTTTTTTGTGATCGGTATGGCCGGCAGGATCGGTGCTTTGTAGTGACGACCTTTCCGGGTGTGTTGGTGTCACCGCAAAGCGACGGTTCTGGGCATAAGACCCCGGTGGTTTAAAAGAGAAAAAAATGGGGTCTTACACGTTCACTGTAACACCGATGACAAACTCCACAAAGCCCGGCGACAGCACCCTCTCTCAACGCCGGCGGATATCTCCTCCAAAGCCGACAACAACACTCAAGGTTGGCGGCCACTGCACGAGCGAGAGAGAGAGAGAGGAGAGAGAGCGGGGCTGGTTTTCGCTCACAGACGACTAGGCATCCAGCTCTCCAAAAAGACTTCTGGCGGGCGGCTCTCCCACTCACATATATTGGAGACTCCAAAACCTAGACGGAATACTCACAGACGGGAAGCTTACCCCCTCCCGTGAACTGGAACCGTCATATATATATATGATGATGGCAACAGGTTATTATTAATAACCCTAAAACCAAAGATCCGGTTCAAAGGATCCGAACCAAAAATGGGAAAACCAACAAAGACGAGAGCGATAGGTCATTTCTCGTTACAATTTGCAATGATAGAGAGAGAGAGATGTGCGTTCGGAGGATGACAGGCCACCGCTCACGAAGCTAAGTTTTTTTTTTGCCTTGATGGGGAGCACCGCGTTGTGGAAGCTTGGTGATCTTCTACCTGTGTCCGGAAGTTGAGGGAGAGCCCTCCGCGTGTCTCGGGGTCTGCGGCTTGTCTCCTGTTGTTCGTAGTGGAGTCTGGAGGGGGGAGCTTGCAGTTGACTTGAGGGCGCTGAGCACTGAGCGCGATGCGAGCGAGATCCTTGTTGTAGTAGAAAGCGTTTGTGCAAACAGAACATACGCAGGGTGCGCTCAAAGATGGATGAACGCCTTCAAAAGCGAAAGAGATTCTTAGTGGAGCTCTCAAATGCGTAGGAGAAGTTGGAGGAGAATCAGATAAAAATGAAGGAAGCTATGAAGTCATATTTATATGCACCGGGAGTGATTATGATGGTTAAGTGAATATCTGCATATCATAACCACCATATTTACTATTTGCAGACCGATTTCTATATTTTATGACACGTATTTTTTAATGATTTACTATGTATACACCAAATATTAATTTAAGTTATGCGCACCCCATGACAGATGGTTACGGGAAGAGGTTATGCGACGATCAAACGGTGGAGATCACGTGCGGGCGGCCGCACGACGCGACAACGGTCGGCGGTACGCCGGCCGCGACCGCTTTGGCGCCCGCGCGTGTCCACACGACGGCTGCTGGCGAGAGGCCGGTCGCGGGCCGTGCGGCCGCGTGCGGGCGGTCGCACGACAGGTGGCTACCGACGGGAGGCTGACAACGGGGTCTGACGACGGCTTACACGGGTCGGGTGCACGGATCGTGCGTGTGGCGGTTCCCTCCATGACCCCCCCACTAAGTTAGTGAGGGATATGAAATTCCGTCTATTTGCAGCCCAAATTTCTATAACTTGAGGGAGACCACATCAAATGACGTTAATAATCATTGTCATTCCAAACACATACATTTTATGACGGTGACGTTTTTATTCAAGGTCAACAGAGCAAAAACATGGCTCCAAACAAGCTAAAATTTTATATACACTGAGCGTATATGGAGGATCATGCAGAAAATCCAAATATGTGCTACATTTTTTGATTTTTTTACAAAATAAGTCACAAATATTGATTCATATATTTTTACGATTATTTTAGGACGGTGTTATTGACAAACCTATTTACGCTAATAGCTGCCCATTGTTAATGACAGATCATAGAATTTTAATCACAGACCAATATGTTAATGATAGAGCAAGAGAAAAAAAATCAAAACTAACTATGTTATACAATATTCACAATAATTTGAACCTTCCAACCTCTCCAAAAATTGATAAAATGCTATCAAAAGACCTACATATATATTGCTTGATTTGCTTCATTCTAGAGCTCCTTTTCTTCCAAGGTACTTATGATTTACAAAACGACGGGCCTATGTTACGGGATTTGGGTTGGGGAAGAAGAAAAAATGATAGTGGAATTCTCAGAACTACAATCTAAGAGATGAAGTTGAAAAAAATTCGGATTCAAAGTAATGGGGAGTTGCAAATCATACTTAGGTTAGGAGATTCCATCTGCGGAGGCGAGTCATGGGGGGCGTCGAGCCTCACATGAGGAAGTCCGACAGAACTTGCAAGGGGCGGCGGCGGTGACCTGGACTGGGACGGCGGCGGTGACCTGGACTGGGACGGCGGCGTACGATCGGTGCCGGCTGCGACGCTCCAGGTATCGCATTCGGGAGATAAGTCCATGATTGCGAATTTAAGATTGGGCTGTCTTTAGGTGTTATGACTGAGGAAAGAAAAACGGGTGTTTTAAAATAAGCTTGGCTTGCCAATATCCATCTTCGATTTGTCATTAAAATTATCCATATTTTAAATTCTCATATGCATATATTTAAGGATAAAAATACATTTGTAAAAATGTGAATTTTTTGAATTATTTTACAACTCAAATTTACAACTGAAAATACAGTATCCCGCCAAATCTCTATATAAGTTGCATATGACTTGTTTTTTTTAATAATATTTACAAGGAACCATTGGTTTGATAAGATAATATTCCTACCTAAAAAACAAGCCATATGCAAAAAAACAATATTATTAAAAATATATAAATTTAATAAAAAACCCAGATATTTATAGTGGATGTCTGGATGACCTGTCAAAATAGTATCAGGTTTCACGGGGATAGCACGTGACCTTAAAGTGGCAGCATCGGTAAATACGACTTAACTTAAGGGCATTTATTAAATTAACCAAAACTACATTAATTTCCCATGATTAGCTTCGATTAATACCAACTTATATATAATAATTCAAATTAAATTAAAGCGAAAGCAGCGGCAGGAGAGTGTGACAGACATAAAAAAGATGGCCACTCGAAGTTTCTTCAGCGGGCAAAAGATCGTCCTCGACTCTGCAGTTCACTTCACTGCATCTTATTTCTCCCAACAATGCTTTCTTCCTTGTTAGCTTATCCCTGATCTCCCTTTTGCAATCGAAATCCTCTTCGTGCTTCTGTGCGCGCTTATGCATCAAATCCTCCAAAAGTATCGCCGGCGGGATCCAGAGGGCATGTCTCGGCGCTCTCAGGAAAAAACTCAAAACCCTTATTCGCATAACAATTTTCTCACATAAGAAACCACGATCCATGTTTCTGAAGTTCTTGAGGACTTAGATTGAGAAGGTAAAGTTGTTGATAGTTCGCTTTTGGTCGTTGATCTTTGTTGATAGTTCGCTTTTGGTTCTCAGATCTCGGTTCTCCGGTTACAATGTCGACTGAGCGCGTGTTTCCCTCGCTGATCTTTTCTTCCATTTGCGCTCCTCTGTACTATGCTCACTCGCGTCGATTCGAGGAAATTTGATGGTAACTTCTTAACTGGCATTTCCGTGATCCTGTATTGAGATTGATCCGTTTGGTGTTTTGGATTCATTGCGAGAAGCGGAGGGGTATTTTGAGTTTTGACTGATCGGCGCTGTGCTTGTGTCTTTTGGTGGGATCTAATAATTCAAGTTACTTTGGGCTATCTTTTTTCCTCCTGGCTCCAATTTGTTTGCTAGAGTGCCCATGATTCTGTTCTTCCTTTCGGAGCTTCATGATTATTTAATTATATAATAGCAGTTAATGCTCAAGTGGATGTTAGGAAGCTTTTTCGTTGATGATTACGACAAATTTTTTTCATATGCTTTTTTCTTTCAATCTGATACTTGTTCTTAAATGATTGTCACTATGTGGAGGGAGAAAGCTGACCATGGAATTGAATTCTTGCAGATTGGAATAGTTCAAATTTGGGAAGAGTCAATAGTTGTCTTTTAAGTTATATATATATACTTGATATGCATATAATGGCATGCCAGAGTGGGAAGATCTTTGCATGTCACCTGGCAGCAAGTTGAAACAATCTCTGGAAAAACACCCACCATGCTGTGTGCTTGTTCCGGGGAGCGAGAACGGCTTCATTTTGATGAGATGCCCCAATCACCAGATTCTCTAGCCACCAGGGATTTCTCTGCCAATGGCCTTTCGTCAAGGACCGGAGATTGGGATTCAAAGATTGACATTAGTCATCAAGTGGATGATGTAGAATTGGCATTAAAGGAGGGGCTTTCGTTGAACTATGAGGTTGTTTCAGTTGTATTTTGATTCAGAGATTAGTTTTTAGGCTCCTCCATTAATTTATTTTGATTCATTTGCTTGGCATGCATGACAGGAAGCGAGGGCATTGTTAGGTCGTTTGGAATATCAGAGAGGAAACTTTGATGCATCGCTGCAAGTTTTTCAGGGGATTGATGTTCCGGCTTTGAGGCCAAGAATGATTAAGGCAATTGTAGAAAGAGCCAGGCCAAGGAAAGTTCATTCCAAAGTTGAAGTCCTGCCGGTGAATGCAATGTCCTGGCATTCAGTTTGTCTACTTTTGGAGGCAGTTTTTCTTAAATCAAAGTCTCTAGAAGAACTTGGACGTTTAGAAGGTAATCTGATATGCTTTATCATTCAACACCATATGGTAGGTATCCAATGTGCAGATAATTATAATTTTGTTTACACTGAGCTATGGTAGTTTGTCATGGTTAACTCCACAATTAGTTCCCATAAGCTGCTGGTGATTTTCTTTGCCAACTCTTGTCCAGTGTTATGTTATCTTCACTCATTTTATATGTGAAAAATGAAATTAACACTTTAAGGCTCCGTTTGGTGGGACTTATTTTCACCGGTGAAGCGGTTACAACCGCATGAATCGGACCTTAATTAAGGCCCGGTTCATGCGGTCGTCACCGCTTGACCGGTGAAAAAAAGTCTTCCCAAACGGAGCCTAAATGAAATCATCACTTTTAGGAAAGCTTAGAGAAGATTTGTGGATTATTGAATTCAATTTTAGCCTCAAACTACATCAGTTGAAATATTAAATTTAAAAATCCCATCATTTTATGAAACACATGTTCTAGTGTCAAGCAATCAAATGATGCCAAGTTAAAACTAACCTTGAGTAGAAGCCCTGAAAGGAAGCCTAGACTTTAACTTCAAGCTTTATTTAGATAACAAATGATTAAAGGTTAATAAAGTTATGGTTGTGCAACTTCCTTTTCCTTCATAGCTCCAACCATAGCTTTGTAGACCCGGAATTCTGGTCAACTATCTTCTGATGATGATGTACATCATGTTTGTACTCATCAGCAAACTTTGCAATAAATTCTTTAATTAGCTAACCACTTAGGACTTATATGTTTCTCATCTCTTCTCTTTCCCCTTTATCATCAACAAGAGTGTAACTTGGATCGGTAGAGGGGTTGTGGAAGAGATTGATCTCTGATGATCAGAGCTTGGATATTAGGTTTAAATGTAGGCTTGGGAAATTCTTTGTGGGTCATGTAGTATTTCTTTCTTTTCTTCGGTTCGACTTGTTGGATTGGTTTGGATCCGAAATCCGTTTTTTGAAGATTTTCTTTTCAAATGTTTGCTGCCATAAGTTAGGAAAAAAAATAATGAAAATTTTTCTTTCCCTTTTTGTTCTTCCGTGAGAGGTATTCCAATCTCTCTTTCGTAGTGAAATAAAAATAACTGCAGCTACATATGTGAGCATCCTGTGAGAAGAACTGCTTGTAGCCTTGAAGGTGAGAGCCGCTTGGAGTTTTGGAGAAATTCGGGAGAGCCGTCTGTGACAGGAAACCAGCCGCCTCTGTCTTTCTTTCTCTCTCTCGCTCGTGCACTTGGAGAGGCCGTCGGCCTTGGGTGTAGTTGCCGGTCTTGGAGGAGGTAGACGCTGGCGTTGCAGTGGACGTTCTTTGGAGTGCAGAGGCATGGTGTCGACGTTGTGCGTGGGTGCAGTTAGCATCAATGGTGGTTTCTCTCCGGTGGTGGCGTTGTTCTCCGGTGGCGGCGTTGTTCTCCGGTGGTGGTGCGGTTGGACGTCGGACTTCGACGTTGAAGGTTCGGTGAAGCTTGTGCGTCCGCGAGACGGATTGCAGTCCTGATCTCAGATTCTTGTCGCGGATCGTGTGTGTTCGGAGCATCCGTGACGTACTCGCCAGACGGTCATTTTTTTCTCCAATTTTCTCTCGTTTTCCCTTGTATTTAAATTTATATTTTCATGATATAAATTGTGTGGTTATATTTTATGTTTTTGTTACCTACAAATTTTATAGTTGTGTCTGCGTTTGTACCTGATTTTACAACAAGTGGTATCAGAGTCAGGTTTGAGTAGGTGACTTGTTGGATATTCTGGTTTTAGGTTTGAGTCAACGGTCGGTGACGATATCGGTCCACTCCCTATCTTCCCAGATCTGATATGTGAATTAATCAGATTGCCTAAAGGTACTGCAGACAGCTATGGCAGGGAAGAACACGGTGTTGACCCGATATTTGGTGGAGAAGTTTGACGGTAGCAGGAACTTTCGCCTGTGGCAGATTCGGGTCCATGATATGCTGGTTGAGCAGGACTTGATCCAAGTGTTACGGGGGCGTGATTCTTTACCCGCTCCGGTGAAGGATTCTGAGTGGACGAAGATGGATGAGCGCGCTACTAGCGCTATCAGGATGTGCACCGACGACAAGGTGCTATTCAACATCGGTATTGAAGAGTTCGTTGTCACGTTGTGGGAGAAGCTGAAGGGACTCTACATGAGCAGGTCGTTGACCACGAGACTGTTACTGAAACAGAGATTGTACGACCTGAAGATGCATGAAGGTGGTAACCTGCAGGAACACTTCAACGTGTTCAACGAAATTCTGAGCCAACTGCATGTGGTTGGTGTGATGGTGGAGGAAGAAGATAAGACCTTATTGCTTCTTACCTCTCTCCCGGGGTCGTATAAGCACTTGCAGACCATTCTGCTGTATGAGAAGGATACAATAGACGTGGAGCAGATCACGTCTGCGTTATTGTCCAGACAGATGCTGTAAAACCCTGCTCCTGAGGGTGAGCATGCTTTGGCAGTAGGAGGACGGTGAGGGAAGCAGTTTGAGAAGGGATCTGGGAGTGCACGGTCCAGATCTGCATCGTGGAAGGCTGTGGCGTGCTACCATTGCAAACAGAGTGGCCATATCAGAAGACATTGTCCGTAGCGTGCACAGATTTTTGGGGACATTCAGGGTGCAGGCAAGGCGACGGTAGCTACGATAGATGATAGTGATGCGTCTCTCCTCATCACTGAGAGTTCATGTGACTCAGATAGCTGGATATTGGATTCTGGTGCTTCGCAGCACATTTGCTTAGATGCAGAGATGTTCAGTTCACTGGAGGTGACGACTGGGTTGGTCTTTCTGGGCGACGGCTCAGCATGTGAGGTCACGGGAACAGGAACGGTGGACATCAGGATGCATCACAGAGCAGTGCGTAGGCTTGAGCGGGTACACCTGGCACCCAAGCTGTGCAGGAATCTGATATCGCTGGGCAGACTAGACTCCAGAGGATGCAGTTTTGCGGCGAGAGGTGGAGTTCTGACGGTGATGCGAGGGCACACCGTGCTCATGCGAGCTATGCAGTGCGGTAGTCTGTACTGGCTGATGGGGTACACGATGCGAGGTGGTGTGCCCATGATTTCTACGATCGATAGATTTGATGGTCGAGATGGTGTAGGGGATCTCCCTTCTGGTAGTCTGACTAGGCGAGTCAGATTCAACGATCCAGTTGCGTCGACGTTCAGAGGTTGAGCCTGAGCAAGGATAAGTCGACTGGAGCAGGTCGGCCGACACCTCATTCTTGAGGAAGTGCTCCGTGCAGACTAGTGTTTCGTGCAAACTGTGCTACATGCAGTGTTTCCTAGTGCAGATGGTGCTTCGCGCAGGGAGTGTTTCGTGCAGGTGGTGGCTCCAGATCCCAAACCAAGGTGATGATTGTTGGGCCAGATCAGATCCGATCTGTTTTTTGGATTTTTTTTTAAATGCTTGCTGCCATAAGTTAGGAAAAAATAAATAATGAAAATTTTTCTTTCCCTCTTTTTTCTTTCGTGAGAGATATTTGAATCTCTCTTTCTTGGTGAAATAAAAATAACCGCAGTCACATATGTGAGCATCCAGTGAGAAGAGATGCCTGTAGCCTTGAAGGTGAGAGCCGCTTGGAGTTTTGGAGAAATTCGGGAGAGCCGCCTGTGAGAGGAAACCCGCCGCCTCTTTCTTTCTCTTTCTCTCGCTCGTGCACTCGGAGGGGCCTCCGACCTTGGGTGTAGTTACCGATCTTGGAGGAGATAGCCGTCGGCGTTGAGAGGGAGTGTTGCTGTCGGGCTTGGTGGACTTTGACGTCGGCGTTGCAGTGTACATTCTTTGGAGTGCAGAGGCATGGTGTCGACGGCGTGCGTGAGTGCAATTAGCCTCGACGGTGGTTTCTATCCGGTGGCGGCATTTGTTGAAACCTGAAATCGGTCTCTTGTGGAATTAGGGGTCCCAAAGAAGGGGTGGTCTCACACTTACTTCCCTCAGGCGATCTCACTAGATCAATAGGTTTAGGAAAATGGGAACAGAACCGAGATCCCAGCTAGGAGGTCCCACCTCACACCTGGAAGATCTAAGAGAACTTCTCCTCCCAAGCCAATACTGAGCTTGGGCACCTTGGAGACACTCAAGACTGGCTCAAGACCAGCCTGAAGCGAGAGAGAAGACTAGAAAAAAACCTTCTTCAAAGGTGCCCCCTCGGGTCTATTTATTGATTCCTAAACTTGGTCTGCCAACAATAAAACTCCGCTGTCCCATTTTGTTATATGCAGCTTAATTGGGTCTGCCAACAGCATAACTCCACTGCTTTGAAAGGTTATTTGCAGACCTTCATGGGCATCCATGTAATTTTGTCTCTGGATCCCACTGGGCGAGTGGTCCATGAAGGCACCACTCGCCTGAAGAAGCGAATGCTAGGGTGAGCCAAGCATTCGCCTCCACAGCTCCTCAAAGGGCGAGTGTGGGATTCACATGCCATTTGCCTGATTTGGCGAGAGCCTTTCCGCCTATTTTGGCGAGAGCCTTTCCGCCTGTTTTGGCGAAAGCCCTTTACTCTCTTTGGGCGAGTGCGGATCTGCCTGCCCCACTCTCCTACTTTGACTAGCTTGAACCTGATGGTCCTTTGCTTCGTCAGGGGGGGCACTCAGCGAATACCGGGTTGTACACAATTCCCGCTCTTTTTGAGCTATTTCTACACTCGGAAAGAAGAGTCCAACCCCCGGTATTCTGTGAATGCTTGCTGACCTAGAAGAGAATCTTTGGTGGGTATCTTCATGGCTCTATATATATCTCGGACCTGGCCTTAATGTGATATCGTTTGCTCATCCCCTGAGCTCTCGCCCCTCTAACGATGTTTGCCAAGCTGACCTCCAAGCTGCTCTCGCAAGAGATGTTGGACCGTCTTGCTGCTGCGCAAGAGAGGACCGGATCCAAAACATCACGCTATGCTCCATGGCTCTCGTCCAAGAGGCCTGCGGATTCGCCTTACCGGCCAAGAAGGGCCAAGACGATTCGACGAAACCTCACGACGAATGAGTCAGCCTCTCCGACCCCAACCCCTCATCGTGAGAACCCCGCCATCCTGCCGGAACCACTGACGATAACTCAAAAAAGCCTGTGATATTGAGCAATTGGTCCATTCGCAGGAACCACTGACGGAAAGTGATGTTGGGGTTCTCCTGGCGAATGCTAAGGTGTCTCGGCCCTCCGATGGGAATGAACAGCTGGTTCAGGAGACCGCCCCTCGAGTTACCCGGGCCGAACCCCCACTCGCTCCTGGTAATTGACTTGTTAACCTCTCACATTTCCTAGTTTATATTCTTCCACTCACTTTATACCTTGCAGCTCCTCCCTTCGGGAGTACGGGTCTGGTCAGTCCAACGCCCAAGACCCTATCCGTCGAGAACCCTCATGATCTCGCATCAGGTTCTTGGCCTTCGACCGAAAAGGCAACCGACACCTCCCAACCAGCCGAATTCCATCCCTTGGGGCAAGCGTCGTCCCGTCCGGGACTGGGGAAATCGCGCCAGTCCTTCTCCGAGAGGCCCTTCGAGTGGAGACCTGGTCCCTCTCGCCAGCAACCAGGCGAAGGCTTCGTCCCTGCGCCAGGTAAGTAAGGACGTCTTTCCCCTTTTCGCTCGAAATCGATTCTATTAAAGGCTGAATTTCCTCGCCAGGTTATCAAGGGGTACCGACGGCCGGCCTTGATGTTGATGAGGAGTTCTCGCCTCCACCTTCTCCCAGCTAGCTTGCGGATTCCCTTGGCGACCCTGGGGACACCGAGACAATGAAGGATCAGATTGTGGAGGTCCTAGCAAAGCTTATCTGGACGCAGCGGGAAGCTGCCAGCCAGGCGGATGAGCTTCGGGCAGCCACTAAGCGACGACTGAATGTTCTTGAGAGGGACTACTCGCACCTCATCGGGTAGATGGAGCGTCAAGGAGGAGGGAGTGAAGAGACCTCTCCCGGAAGGCACATCGCATGAGCGAGGGACCAGATACGATTGGTACACCAGAAGCTGACCGCCATGAGCGCGTACTACTACCCGCGAGTGCCCCCGAGGTCGGGGAGGCGAGGCCGAGGCCTTTGGCAGTGGATCCAGTACTGAGTCCGTCGACACTCACCTCCTCTTACCCTAATCTTCCATTCGCTTGTCTGCTTCAAAAGAATCTTTTTGCTTTGTAATAAAGAAACGCTTAGATTTGCTCTCTCCTTGCGAGTGGCCGTTTCATATTTCAAGCAACGCTTTCGGTTTGCACAATGTTTGATGCTTTGCCGAATGTTGAACCCCCGCGTTGTATCTATCTTTTTCTTTATACTTGCCCACTGTGCTTTCTACTTACCTAGGGTCTTTCCTGGAGACATTCTCCATTCGCAAGTGAGAGGAGCGACGGCGGGCCGGACGAATTATGAGGCGTCAAGATGATGAAATTGCTATCCGCACCCCCGACGCCTGGGGAACCCCAAAATTGCCGAATTTTTCCATAAATAGGCCCCCTACCTATCACATTTACTATCGTTTTGATTCTGAGTCTTCGCCTTGCTTCCTTGCGCACTCGCGACTTCGAAGCTACGCGCCTGTGCAACCCTATCTCTCCTTACACATTTGCGAGATGTCGGGAGAGACTAACTGTCGGACTCGTTGAGCGCAAGGTTTTATTGATCGTGACTCCCCCCCTGCAAGTTGACCGAGGAAGAGTACCTCTCCGTCGTCGCCAACTACGTGTCGTCGGAGTTCGTTCTGCGCCATCCAGATAACTCTGACAAAAACAACTTCCTGCTCTCGAGCTCGCGCACATGTCGTCGCGCCGCAGCCTCCATCTCAAGCGGAACATAAGCGGCGTTCAGAAGTCGTGAGATCTCGCCTCGGCGAAGGTTGCCTCTCTGAAACGCTAGCTGGAGGCCTCCGGGCGCTTCTCGCCGGTAGCACATCGCAAGGGGTGAGTGAAACTTCATTAGTCTTTTGCATTCCCGCTTCATTTTATACTAACTCTTTTTAATACCCTTTCCGTAGGACTCCACGGACGCCGAATTGCTGCGCGCGCAGGTGGCTAGCCTTGAGCGCGAGATCACGGGGTTGAAAGCTGAGAACAAGCGCGTGCAAGAATCTCTCGTCCCCCCCCCCCCCCCCCCCGGCGAGAGGGGCAAACGACATTAGTACACCAACCACGTGATTTTGGTGATGATGCAGGAGAATGCCCATAGATCACGGGAGATCAAAGCAGGAAATAAAAAATTTTCTTGTTTCCTTGATCCTGGCGATCAGACCAAACCAAAAAAAGGCAACAGATTGACCCAATGGTTTTTCTGACATTTAATTTAGTTTAAATAATGAATATTTTGAACCGGGTTACTTGGAGATATCCGGGAGTGATGCTATTGTAGTATTATGGTTATATTACTAGGAGGATTGTAATTTGTGTAGCTCATTTAAGGGATACTGAAATGTTTTTCCTCCAACCTCCTGCAAGCAATGATTTCAAATTCACTGGATTCTATACTTAATCCATTGAATCATCCTTGAATGGCTAACTTTTTGGCACTGTATACCATTTTTGGTTGGGGCTCCTTCCATCCGCACAGGGGGGGTCACGTCCTGTGAACCCACTGCTCGTTGTCTTAGAAGTGAGAGTCACGATTATGTAGTTATAGGTGACATAAATTGAAGGTAGATTAACAAAATAGGCTTCAAACATATTATGATTCCTAATTTCTCTGGAAACTTGCTCATCTCCTATACTGAAAGTCTTGTCATGCAGTTTCTGCAGGAAGTCCTCCATGTTATGATATACACTAGGCAGTCTTTATATCATTCCTGAAGTTTTAACTGCATTTTAAATCCCAAACTGCAACGTTTGTGAACATTATGAAAATGTTGTTTTCATTCTATCTTATCAAATTGCAGATGCTGCAGCTGAATGCAAAACTATTCTTGACATCGTTGAATCTGCATGGAGTAATGGCGTGCCCGTTGGCATCGGAGACGACTGCAAGTTTAAACAGTTATTACACAAATCCCTTCATCTGCTTCCAAGACTCTGGGAACGGGCTAGTCTCATCGAGGAAGCTATTGCCGCATATCGCCGAGCTCTCTCCAAGCCTTGGGATTTAGGTCCTCAAAGCTGTGCTACCCTACAGAAGGATTTGGCAATATCTCTCCTCTATGGAGGAAGTGAAGTAACCATCCTTCCAAACCTACAACTACTCTGTGGGTCCCAAAGCCCCAAAAATAATACTGAGGAAGCAATTCTTCTACTATTCATTCTGATTGGAAAGGTAACATCAAAAGAGATACGTTGGGACCCCGAAATCATGGATCATCTTACCTTTGCACTCTCAATTTCTAAACAGTATGAATCTTTAGCTGGCTATGTTGAACAACTGCTTCCCGGCATTAAAAGTCGGCAAGAAAGGTGGTATCTTCTCGCACTTTGTCATGGTGCATCAGGTCTAGAAAAATCGGCATTAAACCTTATAAGGAAGGCTTTAGGGCACTCAGAGAAGAAGAAAAATCATTTTCTATCACTTGTTTTAGGTGCCAAACTATGCCATAGAAATCCTGCACATGCTGATGAAGGTTTGGAGTTTGCAAAGAGGGCGATCACATACTGTTCTACTGAACAACGGCACTATCATCTTATTGGAGTTGCCAATCATTTACTTGGTTCTTGTTATAGAAATTGTGCGAAGTCCTCAAAATCTGATCCCGAAAGACTGAAGTTAGAGAGTGAATCTTTAAACTCACTTCAGTGTGCTGAAAGATTTGAGAAAAATGATCCCCAGGTAATTTACAGCATTGCATTGGAGCATGCGATGCAGAGAAATCTCAACTTGGCTAGAGATTATGCAATCAGGTACCTAGATATGATGGCTGGTTGTTCTGTGAGTGGATGGAGGTTATTAGCTCTTGTGGTTTCTGCAGAGCAGAATCTGAAAGAGGCGGAAGCGATAATTGATCTGGCCATTGATGAATCTGGGGAATTAGAACAGCTGGAGTTTCTAAGGTTGAAAGCTATTCTTCAGGTAGAGCAGGAAGAGCTCAAGGGTGCAGTAGAAACCTACACGTTTCTACTTTCCATGATTCAGGCGCGAAGAGAAAAACAATTTTGGTACTCCGACTGTGAGGTAAGCACTAAAAACATTCAGTTTGTGACTCCAGCAATGCTTGAGTTGATTTGAAAATAATAAATAACAAGCCAATTGAAAAACGATGGATTTCAAGATGATTTTGGACTGATCGTGTCTTTAGAAATATTTTGTTGTTTCTAAAATGAGATTAAACACACATCTATTTATATGCTCTCAAGTCTCAACAATTCTTTTAATAAATAAATTCATATTAATGTATATGTATAGCATACTCAAAAAGGAAAAAAAATTGTATTTAGTCATGGTTCTAAAATAGGATTCTGAAATGAATTTGAGTCATTTGATTTCAACCCACCTAATCTAATGCAATGTGTTACACCCCACATGTAATAACCATATATTATAGTTTCGTATAGGCCCCACATCATACAACCATCACAAGCTAAATTTTATAAAGAGGTATAAAAGACCACTTCAATAATAATTCTAATCACAGAGCAGTAGTAGTGTCCACAACCTACAACCCATCAAGGTCAATGACCTTATGACCCTACATAACAAGTTCAGAGAGAGTACAAACACTCATTCAACATCGGCACGCAGACTGGAACAAAATGAAATAAAGTGCAAGAAACAATAAAATACTCTACAGTTAAAGTTTTTCTTTAGGGCAAGCTAGCGAGACCCTGCCTTAGATCCGTTTCATGCAACCAAATATACATGAAAGGAAAAATGAGGGCCATCTATGAACTGACCACAAATCACATAACAACCCCACTGCTCTCGACCGTCTTAGAGGACCCCAGGGAACCACACCATCACACAGGTTAGCACTTTGTATAATATTGAATAAACAATATAAACAATTCATATAAATGAATCTAGCTAGATGTCACGATCATCAAACACGTTCTCTATATTATGCATCAAGAAATGGGTGCCTGTAATGCAATATGAATGCAACCGGGAATCACCCACGGATCCACTGCGACACCTAGCACGTGTATGACTCTAGCTAGGAGTGCAAGCGGTTCGGTTTGGGTCGGATTGAACCAAAACCAAACCGAAAAGTGTCAGTTATTTATTTCCCCAAACCGAACCAAACCTAAATTTATTGGTGTGGTTCAATAATCGGGGCGATTTGTTGGGGAGGTTTTTCGGGGCGATTTTTGATTTTATTAGAATAATTTTTATAGCACAAAATTGATATAATTATTTGTATATTATATAATGTTTAAGTATAATTGAAAATATTAATTCTGAATAGTCGTGAAAATAAAATGCAGGAAATTATGATATCTAAATTCTTTCGCAATCATCATTCTACAATTTATCATGCACAAATCAACTTATAAATTCAACAACAACAACACTCAAGCCTTTATCCCCCATAGTGGGGTCGGCTATATGGATCCTTTGTCGTCATTGTTCCCTATCTTTTGTCATAATCTCACTAATGCCTACGTACATCATGTCTTCCCTTATAGTTTCATTTTAAGTCTTTATTGGTCTACCCCTCCCTCGTTTAATATTCCTAGTGACTAACTCTCACAACGCCTAATAGGTGTCTCTAATAGTCTCCTTTGTACGTGTCCAAACCATCTTAGTCGAGCTTCTCGCATCTTCTATGCAATTGGTGCTATCCTATCTTATCCCTGATACATTCATTTCTAATTTTATCCAGTCTTGAGTGTTCACACATCCACCTAAGCTTTCTCATCTCCGCAACTCCCATTTTTTTGCTAATGTACACAATTCACTACCCAATACTCAGAATCATAGAGCATCGCGGGTCTAATTGCAGTACCGTAAAACTTGCTCTTAAGTTTAGTGGTACTTTACACGATCACATAAGATCCCTGACGCGCCTCTCCACTTCAACCAACCCGCTTGGATTCTGTGTCACATATTTATCAATACCTCTGTCTTTTTGAATTATCAATCCAAGATATTTAAAACACTCACTACGGGAAATATCTTGATCACCCAACTTAATAACGAAGTCATCCGTTCTTCTTGTACTGCTAAATTTAAGCTCCATATACTCCGTTTTTGCCTTGCTCAACCTAAAACCCTTCTTTTCTAAAATATCTCGTCAAGATTCAATTTTTTTTTCTTTCTCGATAGTTTTCAA
This sequence comes from Platanthera zijinensis, assembly GCA_039513925.1. Taxonomy (NCBI): domain Eukaryota; kingdom Viridiplantae; phylum Streptophyta; class Magnoliopsida; order Asparagales; family Orchidaceae; genus Platanthera; species Platanthera zijinensis. Next base: position 24,106,913 of record CM077087.1, on the reverse strand, counting down.
TGAGTCTCCTCAAGAGATTTATAGCTTCCATGGTTGACCGCCCTGACATAAATTTAAATTGATTCTCCGAGATGTTAGTCTTCCATCTTATTCTTCTTTTTATTACTCGTTTTCATAATTTCATGGTATGACTCATCAATTTAATTCCTCTGCAATTAACATGATTTTGTATATCTCATTTATTCTTATACAAATGTACCAAGATATTTTTTCTCAATTGGTCTAACATTCTCTTTGACTTCAGTGTCTTATTGAAAGAACATGTAAGTCATAAAATTCCTTCATTTCCTAAATATTTATATACTTTCATACTTCAACATATATATTCAACGAGACAAATCTAGTAACATACACATGTAAGCAAAGTTAACATATTTCAGTCGCGTGGGTTTGAGGAAAATACTAAATAGGCATGAAAAAAACTTAATTTGACTTTTGCGAAGGCTGATTATATGATTAGAGTGCAGACTATAATGTATTTATGTATTATTAATTTATTTTGGTTCGTTGTAGTTTTTTCGATTTTTGAATATAAAACACTGCACCGAACCAAAACAAGGCGGTTATCCTAAATGAAAAACCACCCCTACACTGAACCGAGCGGTTCAATGCAAGTATCGATTCAATTTGGGCAGTTTGGGCGGTTTTTGTTTTTTCGTGCACACCCCTAATTCTAGCACAACAATTCATAAACATTCAATGCACTCATGGCATTTCCAACATTAGTCTAGGTGGGTATATGCCACCCTCTTTGGCGGGTTAAATTACCAACACCTAATTCTTTCAACTACGAGAAAATCAGATTACCATTTTTTAGGCCCTTCTTCCTATTCCTGAACCCATTTTGCTACAGGAGATTCTAACCCTTGAGTCCATTTGCTACAAAAGATTCTAACCGAGTCCATTTGCTACTGGAGATTCCAACTCCTGAGTCATTTCCTACAGGAGATTCCAACTCTTGAATCATTTCCTATAGGAGATTCCAACTCCTGAGCCCGTCTGCTCTAGCTCTTGAGTCTGTTTGTTACAGAAGGTCCCCACTCCAGAGTCTGCCACAATCACAATTGAGATACCTTATTCACTTTGGTATTTCTAATGCTTATTAATATAACAATTTGGCGACATTACCATCCACCCAAGCCCTAGGTTTTCCGCATTGTCTCAACATGCTAACCTCCACATAGCTAACCCCTGCGAGCTACAAATGTATTCGCACCTATGGAAAAACCTAATGCAATCGTCAAAATATCCATCAACGAATCGGGCCACTGGTCACGATTTGGCTTCACACACAATATTTATCTCATAATTGAACTTGAGCGTCCAATTCAAGCATGTTGGAGTCCCAATCACATGTCCCGATTCACAATGAACCAATCGTCAAAATATCCATCAACGAATCGGGCCACTGATTCACAATGAACCATGGCCACCCCAAGTCTCCTAATTAAAGAAACTAGGTTCCACAATCACCACAAATGCTTGTAAGAAAACAAACAACAAAGCATAAACCTAAAACCGGGAAAAGAGGTGTCATTTCCTTTCTTGATTTTCTTCCCACCACGGAACCCTTGCAAATCTTAGAGGAATAAGACCGTGGAAGCGAACCACAACAGCTGCTGCAGACAGATCGTCGATCGGCCTCACGAATCTCCATTGGCGCCTCCTTCCTTCTCAAGCTCCTTTTCCTCCTTTCTTTTCCACCATAATAGAGAGTCTGCTTGAAGACTCTTTATCAAGGAGGTCGGGGGATCGAGCCCTGATCTCAACAACCTATCGGCCTTTTGGTGGTGTCGGGGATGGGTTGGGGTGTGCGGTCTGCGGGCCTGATAAAGCCGCCTTGGTGAGACGCCAATGTGAGGCCCCGGTGGGACTCCAGGATGGTAGGTAGGTGTGACGCATGCCCGCATCAGAAGGCAAACGCTGAAATGATGAGTATTTGGCCCTCTCCCGACCTAAAAGATTCCTAGAAAGGATTTGAGCCGTTTGATTTGGATTAATTCTCGGTTCAGAACGCTTAAAATTTAATTTCACGCCGACTGCATGATTGTGTGCTCCAGCGCACCGTTCTGTGAAATTCTACTACCTGTAGCTTTCTTCACGCACCACCAAAACACACGATCGTGCGCAAGACACATGATCATTTTCAGATTTTGGAAAAATCACCTTTTTTTGAAACGGTCTAAACGCACAATCCCACCGATTTACGCATAGTCGTGCGTGAAGAAAAATTTCAGATTTTATCGATTATGCCGATTCTTCGAACTCCAAGCATTTCATGTATGAATGAGTATTTAAGAGTCCTAGGACTGAAATTTGGGTGTTACACAATCCTTGAAGTTTTTTTTTAATACAGTGGGCTAGCATAAAATAAACAATATACATATATTTGTTATTTATAGATATATACTAGCAGCCATGCTCAAGCTCTCCTCGTAAATGTGCAACGGTAACAATACTCATTCGTCGCTCGAGTGACAGTCCCATACTATCACCGTGATACACTTCACACAGTGGGGAGTGGTGTTGAACCAAACAAATTTAAGGCGAGTCATTCTAAAACCGTCCTCTTTGGTACAAAAAAACCACCAAGAAAACACCTTACCTTTGAAAAAAAGAAAATTTAGTCACAACACATGCGATTTTTGGGAATAATTAGTGTCTCAATCATTGCGAAATTGTGGATGTTAAATCAAATTTTATCCCTTTCTTGTGCTTTTATTTTAATTTTTTCAATCAAATTCACCCGA